>OX463811.1:33440665-34909763 GCA_949825045.1 Argyresthia goedartella | reverse complement strand
AAAAGACAATATTTACGATGATCATATAAATTTAAGCGGCCAATGCTCACAATGTCCAGCGTTTATAAAAATTTATAGTTTAAAAAAAACAGATATGTTTTTAAAATGTGTATGCAAGATTACACATTTGGATAAATCCTTCAACCATAGCCAAAAAATTAAATCCAGGTTAACACCTTATGCTAGACTAAAACTTGCTAAAGAATTACGTCATAAGCCAGCGATTCAAGTGCATAATGAATTAACTAATAAAATTTATTCCAATGGTGAGCATGTCAGTTCTCACATCGTTCTAACAGTTAATGCGCTTAGAAAAATTACGTATGATTCTAAAATGGGACGATTAAGAGATGCAAATCCTATTATTTCGTTATTAAGTATGGCTAAAATACCTAGTGAAGATAATTTCCACAATACTATTCGTAAAATCTTTGTGCATCCACATTTTCATTTATTTTATTGGTCTGATGAACAAATCGAACATTACAATACTTATCTGAACAAATTTCATAGAGTCACTGTAACAATAGATGCAACGGGTTCCTTTTTTAAATGAATTTCTCTTTCCAATGGTACTGTAGTCACCAAAAGAATGTTTCTTTACATAGGGCTTATAACAGCCAATGTAAAACTTAAATCTGTGCCAATATTCCAAATGGTCACAGATTCCCGTAGCCAACAGTCAATTACGGCATGGCTGGCATATTGGTTGAGTTGCGTACCTAGTCCCCCTCATGAAATTATAACCGATGACTCTTCAGTATTGATTTCTTCTTGCATTCAGGCTTTTTCACTATATTGTTCCACAAAGGATTATATAAAAAATATTTTTTCAATTTTAGAAAATCGTATCTCAAAAAGACCTAATACTTTTTTCAGACTAGATACGAGCCATGTTATAAAATGTGTTTACTACTTAACATGTTTAAAATGTGCTGATAATAAAATAAGAATGTTTTATGTAAAGTGCATCACATTTCTAAAACAATGTGAATCATATAAAATCACAAAGCAAACTGTTGGCGACATTATCGAAGTTTGTCTTGGCGAAGTAAATTACAGTGACGGAAATAACGGTGATTATGAAGCTGCTAAATCACGACTAGATAAATTAATAGCAAATGTACAATACCAAGATGAGCTGGCAAAATATGATAAGTTTAGCGAAATCTCAGAATTTAATTCTCCAAATTATGATTTTGAAGAAGATTTTGAGTTTACATTGTGGTTTGATAAATTTCTTGATGATAAAATCAAAAAACCAAGATAAAAACATTAAACATAACAATAATACATACTACTTTTCACTGTTCATACCAACCTTTAGAAGATTGTTACTGAAATTACCACTGTGGTCTAACTTAATGTGTCCAATATTTCCTTCAGAAAATAAAGCTGCATCTTCTTCGGGAATAGAAAGTTACTTTAAAACATTGAAACACCTTGTTTTTAAAACAAAAAATCAAAAGTACAGAGTGGATGAATTTTTTACACTACATTCGGAATTTTTAGACGGAGAAATGCGATATACATAACAACGTAACAAACAAAACTACTGCAAAAATAAATAAGTCTGTTAAGCGCAAAAATCCTTCAAATGAAACTTCACGAAATAAATATGAGAAAAAACAGAAGTCATTTTCTTTCAAATCAGATCAAATTTTTTCGACAGATTCTATATTTTATGACGAGCCATCCTACATAGAAAATTGGAAAGGTGAAGGTAAAGACAGCAAAACAAAACAAAAAAAAACTAAATTAATTAAAAATGGTTTGGTATGCCAGCCAGTAAACGTTTCGGGGAAAAATATTATTCTTAGTAATACTTGCGGTTTTGATTCGGTCATGTATTTATTAAGTGTGGGATATAGTGAGAATGAACATGTTCGGAATATAGTAAAGGCCATTAGTTGTGATGATTTAATCTTACAATATATCAAAGATTTGAGTGACGCCAATTATAAGCTTGGTGAAATGTATACAATGAGAGCAATAATAATCTTACAAACTTGCAAGCAAGTAAAGCATATCGGAGAAAACAAAGAAATCTACTATGACGAGTGTAATGAAGATAGAATTTATACAGATCTCCTTATAAATTATTTTGCTCCAATACTTCGTGCCAGTCAGGGAATATTAAAAAGACTTATGCGTTTCTTAGTCTAAACGTAAATATGATTAAAGTATTTGGAATCCGTGCTTTGGAGGAAGCAATTATGATACGCGAAGAAAAGAAAATTTGTTTATTATGTGATGAGCAAGTCACTTACGAATATAATATTTCAAGTTTTATTTCTTTTGATTTAAATAATACCAATGAACAATTGATAAGCGATATACCGCAAACGCTGAAAGTAAAAGATAAATACTACAGATTGATTGGAGCTATTGAGTTTGTTCCTGGATCAAAACCTGATGGTCTGGGCCATTATAAATGCCGTTGCTTTTTTGGTGAAAGCGTGATTACTTACGATGACTTGAGCATAAAATTTCATGAATGCCCTGCTAACAAATCAATTTTTCCTCCATTCCTTAAGTTACGGCTAAGCAATGTAAAATTCGCGTAGATAATAAGTTAGTTTTATGTTGTCCTGATTCATTGTTAAAATACAGAAGCATAGTATAGTTAAAACATTACAATAAAACAAATTTAATAATAATGACTCTGGTGTACTTTTGGTTTTTATTTTCATATTCATATTCTTTATTGCACAGAAAACATAGATAAACAGACAGTTACAATAAATTTTATAGGCAAAGGCGAGCTTATCTCTAAAAAGATATTTCTTCCAGCAAAGCTAGGCAAGACAGGAGTGTTTATGAAAAAGGACAGTCCTAGTGCGCAATAAAACTGTATACATGCGTACGAAAATTACTTTTAAAATATAAATAAAATATGCCTAATAAAAAATATATATATCTCAACTATATAAAATACACTAGAAAGCATGCACATATATAAACTACAAAATATCATGCATATACTTACATAAATATGATACCGATTACGGAAGAGAAAGGAAATACGCTTTCAATCTTTTCTTAAAAGTGAAAATTGAGGGACTATCCCTAATAGTGCAGGGAAGTGTGTTCCACAGTCGGATTGCCCTTAACCTAAAAGAGTGTTTGTAAGCGGCAGTGTTATGCCGAGGAGTTGACAGGAGAGACACCGTGTGGGATCTCCGATTACTATCCCTGGGGAAAAGAAACTCAAAACGTTCTCGAAGATATGTGGGGTAGCGGGGATTTCGCAAAATATTGTATAGATAAGAGAGAATGTGCATATCACGGCGAAGACGGATCGGAAGCCATCCCAGCTCCTTGCGATACTGGGAGACATGGTCGTACTTGCGCAGTCCGTAGAAAAACCGAATCCCAAGGTTTTGGAGTCGCTCGAGTTTATTCAGTTGTTCTTCGTTCGCACTGACCCAACAAGCATCCGCGTAATCTATTAAAGGTAGTAGAAGGGACTGTACAGGGGTGATTTTAGACTGCCGCGGCAGGAAGTACTGCAATCTCCGTAGGGAGTAAAATGACGCAAAGTCTCGTCTGCTGACCTCACAAACATGGGGCGACCAGGACAGCAAGTTATCAAATATAACTCCAAGATTCTTAGCTTTCTCGCTGTAAGTGATTATCGTACCCTCATACATCACAGGATCGACGGGGATATTATTTCATTTTCCAGTTTGTTCATCAACATTGAAGTAACTAATAAATATATGGCCTTACTTATAAAAAGTTAATTGACTGTTTAGCGCAGTGTTTTGTCCTTTTCACAAGTTGAGTAAATTTCAAATGTCAAAACAAGGCAAAACACTGAATTAACTAAACAGTGAATTAACTTTTTTATAAGTGAGGCCGTTGTTTAAAATTTCTCAAAATTAGTTTTATACCTACTATACATTTTCAAAACGTACTGATAGTAACTTTTTCGGGTAGGTAGGTATTTATAAGAAGAAGTTATTTATTAATTAGTATAAAAAAACATTCTTCAAATTGTTTTGTTATGAATATATTTATTGTTAATCGAAATACGTCTTTTTTCCTATTGACTGTCAAATTTGTAGCCCTATTTGATAATGTAAAAGTTATCACATTCCCATAAAGTCCCAAAAGTGGTATTGTCGTGTGGGCACCGTATGCGCGTTTGTATGGACGATTTAATTAAATGTTTGTTTTTAATAGGACTTAATTTTTTGGTACAATAAAGAACGTGATCTTTTAGTACAACATTTTAACTAAATGTTAGTATTTAATGCATTCCAAGAAATACACTCCAGTACATGAAAATAGAGAGAGACGGGAGCTGATCGTGTCGTTTGAGGGACCACTTGTCAAACGCTACTGCTCCACAATGGTGAAAGATACAAAAAAAAAAACTCATAGTAGGACATTCTTTACGATATCTTCTAAATCTTATTGAAAACTTATTATTATTTACTCTATACATTAATAGTAAACGTTACAAGAAGTTTTAGATAAACGTCGTTTGAGGGACCAACTTTAACTCGTTATTACATACTTTTTCTGACTGCAGCATAGGTTCAGATTGGAACTTAAAACTTTTACAAATTCTTTACTAAATGTTGGCAAACAAGTTCTATTTTTATTTTCAGTACATTCGGAGATAGGAAATTCCACATGTGCGGATTGAGGGGCCACATTTAACCAGTAATAACTTTTGATGGGGGACTTTTACAAATTATAGCTTCTTTTTACAAATAGTTTGCGACCTCTTACTAAATCCTCAAAGACTTGGAATCAACAAATTCCAATGTGGCCCCTCAGAGGGCATGCACATAATAATTTTGCGTCTCTTGTGAGCCTACAGCTCCTACACCTAGTATCAATTATCTGCAGGCCTTGGCTGTAGGTAGGTTATTTCTGCAGGCATAATTCATATTTTCAAACAATATTAACTAATTAAGTTACAAATTTTTAGGCTTCGCTTTTGTGATTCTCAAGTCAGACCCAGTCAACGCATGCATTGCATAATAAGTAAGTATGCGATCATACTCTTTTCAATAGGAAAATCTTTGATAACAGGCCACTTACGTAGATAGTGTTTGAACCACAGTTTGAACGACGTTGTCATGATTGTCATCTTTATTGTAAATAAACAATGTGAAATCTTCTTTGAATTTATTAGGTACCTTGCTTAATAAAAATATTTGCGTATACTTTGACTAAAGAATGGATTTTGCTGCGTCCTCGGTGGAGGACAGTTACTACACTAAGTTTATCAAAAGTAATAAACGAAAACCAGTGTTTCTCGACAGCGGCTTCCGCTACAACCTGTGCCGCAAATACGATTCAGGTAATACTCGTTGGCGTTGTTCTAAGAAGAAAATTTGCCAAGCCTCTGTTACCTTAAACACGTCTCAACAAGTAATAAGAAAAGGAAAGCACGCATGCATATCAGATGCCGAGAAAAATATTGTTAACGGTATTATGGATAGTTGCAAAAGGGAAGTGACAGAAAATTTTGACTCGGTCATTAAAATATTTGAAAAACATTTCAACAATGAAAATTCACAAGGCTGAATCTAGGGAAATGAGATTTTGTAAATTAGTCGTTAGTAATTAGTGCCTAATTAGTGCAATCTTACTTTTTTGAAAAACTTGCTATTTTTCGCGTTATTCAATTTACAAAAAAAAGTGAAAATCTCTCAGCACATTCAAACGACGCTACTTCAAGACTTGAAATCTCTATCAGCGGTTCCACATAACATCCATCATCTCCTCCAAAGGTTTCGTAAACCTGGATAAAGTATTTTGAGAGAAATCAGGCTCTGTTGTTAGTTTGACCGCGTCTTATGTTTGGAGCCTTCTCATTCAAGTTCTAAGACAAAAGCGGATTTGCTAATCAATTGACGAATTAGTGCACTTATTCATAAATATATCCTAAAAATTTGAACCAGAAATTCTAGGTAGAAGCTGAGATAATTAACGAAAGCTGAAGTCTTCCAGTATCAAACCACTACCTCGCCAAATTAAGAAGGCCACTAAAAAGCGGCCGCTGGATACACTGTCCCTACACTCCGAATTTGATACCATTATAGCGCCGTATGGCATCGAGGGGAATATATTAGTTGGGGATTATTGTTCGTTTTAGCTCAATATCTGCCACCCCGTATGGGTAAAAACGTGACGCTTTTTTATATTATGCTAAATATCAATAATATATATATAGTAGTAGCGACACTTCTGTAACACTTACTTAGCGAAACTACAACTTCGCAAAAGTGACCATAGATGTCACTACCAAATAATTAGCAAACGCCATCTATTGCTGAATAGCAGAAGGTGCACAGTTTTTAATGTAGAGTTGGTCAGTACTCCAAAATGAAGTGCAGCGAATGCCATGGAGAGTTACTTTACGCTACAGAGTTACTTAGATGTGTCGTATGCAAATGAGTTAATAGACGGTTCTCGGCCGGAACATATAGAACCCAATAACATTACATATAGAAATCCGAGGAACCTACCTGCGGAGAAGAATGAGTCATACATAGACCGGTCCTATCAGAGTCTACCTAACGCGAGTCTAAATAATAGCCTTGAACTGCACGAACTTCAAGAAGAAATTAGTAGAATTCGTACGGAAAACAATATAGCAAACAAAGAAATTGAGAACTTGTTATCTGAGAACGCTGAACTGACTCATGAGATCAAAAAATACAAGAAAAAAATTAACCTTTACAAAGAAGTGGGTTTTGAAGGTCTTCAGGGTGTATCAAGGGTTCCCGTGGCTGGCTCACCCAAATTCTTCACGCCCCAGTATCGTGGTATCAGGCCAAACATGTTGCGTATTGGATACCCTAGGACATCACCACGAGAAGTCACGAATAATGTTGTCCAGAGGAATCTAAATAGAGGCCCGTGCGACGAGAAACAACGACAACCACACAATGTGACTGGCCAGGAATCAAAACGGAAAATCCTGTTGCTGGCAGATGAAATGGGAGGGGCACCAGACATAATGACGGATATAAAGAAGATCCCACTTCAAGCCAACAATGATGATCTAGAAAACAGCGCAACAAACAGTGATATCGAAAAGTCCGAGTTACTTCGGAATAGCACAACTGAAGTTCAGAAAAAAACAGACATTATAAAAACCAATAAAGATATCTGTAAGAAAGAACCAGCGATCGGATTAGTTAGGGTTATGATATTATCGGATGAGACAGGCAAAGGATTACATGGACCAATACGAGGAATGTTAGGGGACAGGTTTATTATTGAATCTTTTTCAAAACCTAATGCGACTCTTGATCAAGTTTTGAATTCTTGTGAAAGCCTCTGTGAAAGCTACACTAAGTCTGATTTTGTTGTCATTTTGGGCGGGTCCAACGTTAAGGATCCTCTCAAATTTCAGTCTTTATTGTACTCTAACTTAAAGAAACTTGAACACACAAATGTGATAGTAAGTAATGTTTTGTATGGCAAATATTTAGCTGAGAAAAAGATCAATGAAACAATTAACTTTATTGCGAGTAGATTTGAAAATGTTTCTGCTTCGGACTTCTGGGATTCAGGTGATGAATTTTTTAGATTTAACATAAGTAGGAGGTTAGTTGCTAGTAGACTCATACATAGAGAAATTTGTAAACGCTCTTATCATAATGAATATAGGAACTATATGACAGATTCACATAATAGTGGAATGCGCAATGTAAACAGGTCCAACAATGAGACACAAACAAGTTGTCTTACTGTGAAATTTAATACTTCAATGCAAACAGAAGGGATTGAGAATGAAACGTTTTTTCGTGAATAAACGTAACAATGGCACGGGTAGTATGCTAAGGTCATCAACAGGTAGTGATTCACAGTCATCAAAAAAATTTAAAACAGGTGAACATGTGGTGCAATTTATTGATACAATAAGAATATTTCATCAGAATATTTGTGGTATCTCTAACAAACGTGACGACTTAATAGTTTATCTCAATTCACTAGAAGAAATTCCAACCTATGTATGCATAAGCGAACATTTTTTAAATGAGTCATCGGCGGCAGTTTTTAGCTTAGATACCTATATTGTTGCTGACAGTAATGTACGAAAGGGCAAAAAGAGAGGCGGTTCACTTATTCTATGTCAAGGACAAAGAGAGTTTGAAGTTTTGGAAATTTGTAAAAAACTGTACAAGATTAACTCATTTGAGGTATGTGGGATTCGTGATATCGCTACAAATCTATATATTTTCTGTTTATACCGGATACCAGAAGTAAGCAATTTTACAGACTTCTTGAACTCACTAGAACAACTACTTGAGTACTCTTTTAAGAAAGAGTGTGTCATCGCAGGAGATTTTAACATAAACCTGCTTAAAGGTGATGAAAAAACAAATGATTTTCTCACATTGTTACGATGTTATAATTTTACGCATATTATAAATGAAGCTACATTTCAAAGAAACAGCTGCGAATCATGTATTGACAATTTTCTAACAAACTCAAACTTAGATCTCTTACATGACGTGATGGTAGATAACAATAAGATAAGGGATGGTCATTTTGCTATCTCTTGTTCAATAAATTTAGAAATTAAAAAGAGAAATATTACAGAGGGTGATAGAGATTACATTTGGGCAGAGAAAAGAACTTATAGTAAAATTAACAAATTAAAATTTAGAACACACTTATTGAATCATCAATTATTCGATATAGGTACAAATACATTCTTAAAAACTAATAAAGAAATACACAACAAATGTTTTAAGAAAATACACAAAAAAATATATCTCAGAAATAAGAAGAAAGTGAATTGGATTACTAAAGGAATAAAAGTTTCTAGTGTTATGAAACGGTTTTTGAAAACAGCAGACCTCCAAACATGTCATAAGTCTGTTGTATCTTACATAGTAACATACATGAATACTTATAGGCGAGTTTTAAGAACAGCGAAAAGGAATAATGTTAACAATGAACTGAGGAAAACTAACTACTCTACAAAATCTATATGGAATATTGTAAATCGCCATAGAAATAAATCAAAACATGTTAATAATAATAAAGAGCTGCTTCTAAAAGACGATGACCATATAATAGACAAACCTGATGATATTGCGGATATTTTCTCAAAGGAATTTGATAAATCAAATAACAATAATACAGTGAATGCTAGCAAGGCGTTGAATTACTTATATGAGAATACAGATAGAGTTAATGAAAATTTAGTCGTAAATACTGTGACTGCCTATGATATTACTAAAATTGTTAACAATATGCAGGCCAAAAAGTCATGTGGAGTAGATGAATTGCCAACAACGGTTATAAAGGATAATATTGATATATTGGCATATCCTCTTGCAGCTTTTTACAATGAGAGCATTGAAACTGGTACGTTTCCTGACCAGCTAAAGATTGCTAGGATTTTACCAATATTTAAAAAGGGTTCGAAAACCGATTCTGCTAATTACAGGCCAATATCTTTATTACCAATTTTGTCAAAGATTTTTGAAAAATTAATTAAGAATGCTCTAGTTGTGCACCTTATTAAGAACAAAGTTCTTAGCACAAGGCAATTTGGTTATAGAACAGGCGTTAGTACAGTAGATGCAATAGAGGCACTACTTAATGATGTGCTTACAAACCTGGAAAGAAAACACAAAGTTGCAGCATTATTTTTAGATCTAAGTGCAGCATTTGATACAGTTGATCATGAACTTCTCATTAAAAAATTAGAACACTATGGCGTAAGAGGACAGCCATTAAAACTAATTCGAAGCTATTTGCAAAATAGATACCAGTTTGTTGAAGTCAGATCAATAAGTAAAATGAAAGAACAAGTAGTTTCTTCTAACTTAGTTAAAATAAGAAGAGGTGTACCCCGCAAGGATCAATATTGGGATCCATCTTCTTTGTGGTTTTTATAAATGACTTGGTAAATGCTATCATCAATAACTCAATAGACACTAACTTGGTCCTATTTGCTGATGATACTAATGCAATAACTTCGGCAACCAACATAGTCGATCTTAATAGAAGACTAAATATTGTGCTGGCTTGTTTCAAAGATTGGTTCTTGCACAATAATCTAGAATTGAATGGCACAAAAAGCAAAATAATACTTTTTAAAACAACCACAAGAAACACTGAGACCTTGGACATAGTTTATAATAATGAGAAAGTCAATGTCGTTAAGTCACTAAAGTTTTTAGGGGTTCATATTGATGAAAATCTTAACTGGAAGGAGGAGGTGGAAGTGATTGTAAAATCCATTAGTTCCGCTTGTTTTGCTATGAAGACCTTAAGGGATGAGGTCTCTCAAGACTACCTCAGAGCAGTGTATTTTGCATTAGTAGAATCTAAGTTAAGATACAGTATTAAATTTTGGGGTAACAGCTACCAACGCAATATTCTAAGTGCCTTTAGGATGCAAAAGAGAGCAATCAGAGTATTAGCTAGAGTTCCTCAGTGGATCTCATGTAAAGAATACTTTTTGAAGTTTCGTGTATTAACTGTCCCTAGTCTCTATATACTTATATTACTGACTACCCTGAGTAAACACCTGAGTGACCTAGAAGGTCCGGTGGAGAAACATTAAAGAAACATTCCAGGAGGCAGAACATTAAACTTCAGATAATTCAACCTCGCCTAAACATTGCCAAGCAAAATGTTCTTTATCAATCCATAAAATTGTATAATTCATTACCGACAAATTTGAAAATAATTGATAAAACGAAGATGTTTGAAGGAAAAATTAAAAAATATTTGATGGAAAAATCTTTTTATGACATTAATGACTTTTATGCTGAACCTAATTGTTAGAAAATTTGAACTATTTGTATTGTATAATTTATCAACCACAAGATATGACAACATGTGACATTAATTTAAATTATTGATTTATTCTGAAAATAAATTTAGTAATAGTATTAGATATTAAGTGATTTCAGACACAATGTATATTGTTAATGAATTAATAAATAAATAAAATAAATAAATATATATATATATATATTGGATATATCGATATTTATTATTAGTTGTTGACGATGCGAATGTCTGCAGGTCAATAAAATCAAAAGTCACAAACGTGAATTTATTGTTCGGTTTTGGTTCACTTGAAACTACAGATGGGGGATTCTCGACATAATTCTCGCTGCGAGAACTTTGCGGTTAAGTACTCGGGAATGTTCTCCCGAGCGAGAATCTAAGATAATTTAAAAATTACCATTACTTATCTCAAACGTTAGTATAAATGAGCGTTGTATGGTAAACGGTGTGACGCAATAAATTACATTAGGTAAATTATATTGGTAGACACGAGTGCCCGGTTAATACATTTGACTTTTCTTATACTGTAAAACTTCCAGTGCTCATTTATTTCTATCACAATAGTTTACTTGTCGATGAACATATGCTATTCTATGCTAATCCTTCTAACATATTATAAGTTCACTTTATAATTATGACATGGCTGATTATACATACCGTATTATGATTTTTATAACTTAGTGGCGAATGTTCATTGCTCTGATAAATAAACGGACAACATTAACCGTTAAATAAATTGTAAAATTATGAAACTCTTATCATATCAATTTAACTGAATTGTTAATAGAGATCGCTTTGAGTAAATTCTGCTAAGCCACAAACCAGTATATCTTGTGGTACAATTGAAATGAAATGAAAAATTTATTTATTTTCTCCCAAGAACACAATACATATTTAATATAAGTAATCATGCAGTCTAAGATGCAGTGGGAGACAGGAGTCCAAAATAGGTAAAACCCCGTGCCATGGATCCCCTGGCCTCCACCTCTCGAGATACAGAGGATTTTTTTTTTTTAACAATGGGTACATATTTGCTACTACGTTTTGGTGAACGTGAATATACAAAGAGTGGGAAGGTACACAATTTAGAAGATATTAAATATACATTTTTACACTTACGTTTTGATATTTGCGGATATGAGTGCGCGTGTGAGTTTGTGCTTGTAGTGATAACATGTGTGCGTGCGTGTGTGCGTGCGTGTCTGTCTGAATGTGCGTGTGTGTGTGTGTGTGTGTGTGTGTGTGTGTGTTTGTGTATGTGGGTGCATGTGTGTTTTTTTGTTAATGGGTATATATTTATGTATGAGTATCTATAATACACTGCTATATTTTGGTGAAAAGTAAAAAAATAGATATAAAATAGGTGACGGACGATATAAAGATTTCATTATTATAACATAAGCTTCTCCGTTTCCTCATAATTGAGGGATAGCAGCCAACCTGTAAGTACCTTTTTACATTCAAATTTGGAGTTGTTATATATATTGAGCAGCTTGTTATTGTACAGTCTGTTTGATACATAGGGAGAGAATCTCTGTGCTAGGGCTGTTCTTGTGGAGATTGGTTGACACACCATGTGATCTCTTCGGGTGTTAGCCCTGAGATATTCCTTTTGGTAAACAAGGGTTTTATGTTGTCGTAGCAGTGGCTTTAATACAAACAGTTGTCGAACTGTTAAGATTTTAGTATCTTTGTAAAGTGTTTCTGTAGGAAACAGTCGTGGCTTTTCGAAAATGATTTTTAAAATTAATCTCTGTGCTCTCTCTAGCTGAATCATGTGTGTCTTACTTGCTCCCCCCCACGATGATATACAGTAAGAGAGCACAGACTCACATAGGGAAGTATTTTTAAGAAGCTTTTTTTAAGCAATGTGGCGTAGCTGCTTAAAAACATATGTCAATTTATTTGACCTTGAGTGTTAAGTACTTTATATGTTCAACGAAATTTAGGTTTCTGTCAATTATGACACCTAAATATTTAATACTATTTGTTTGAGCTATAACAGGGCATGTACAATCTTTAGAGAAACATGAGTGAGCATATATCTTGTATTCCTTATCACTGTGTATTATTTATACAATCTCTCTTTCCGCCTTTGTGTATAGGAAGTACAATAGCTTTTTTAAAAGTTTTAGGAAAATCTCCACTTTCCATACACCGATTGAATATATGAGTCAAAGTAGGTACTATGTAGTCCTTCATAGACTTCAGGACTTGGGGATACCTACTTTGACTCATATATTCAATCGGTGTATGGAAAGTGGAGATTTTCCTAAAACTTTTAAAAAAGCTATTGTACTTCCTATACACAAAGGCGGAAAGAGAGATTGTATAAATAATACACAGTGATAAGGAATACAAGATATATGCTCACTCATGTTTCTCTAAAGATTGTACATGCCCTGTTATAGCTCAAACAAATAGTATTAAATATTTAGGTGTCATAATTGACAGAAACCTAAATTTCGTTGAACATATAAAGTACTTAACACTCAAGGTCAAATAAATTGACATATGTTTTTAAGCAGCTACGCCACATTGCTTAAAAAAAGCTTCTTAAAAATACTTCCCTATGTGAGTCTGTGCTCTCTTACTGTATATCATCGTGGGGGGGAGCAAGTAAGACACACATGATTCAGCTAGAGAGAGCACAGAGATTAATTTTAAAAATCATTTTCGAAAAGCCACGACTGTTTCCTACAGAAACACTTTACAAAGATACTAAAATCTTAACAGTTCGACAACTGTTTGTATTAAAGCCACTGCTACGACAACATAAAACCCTTGTTTACCAAAAGGAATATCTCAGGGCTAACACCCGAAGAGATCACATGGTGTGTCAACCAATCTCCACAAGAACAGCCCTAGCACAGAGATTCTCTCCCTATGTATCAAACAGACTGTACAATAACAAGCTGCTCAATATATATAACAACTCCAAATTTGAATGTAAAAAGGTACTTACAGGTTGGCTGCTATCCCTCAATTATGAGGAAACGGAGAAGCTTATGTTATAATAATGAAATCTTTATATCGTCCGTCACCTATTTTATATCTATTTTTTTACTTTTCACCAAAATATAGCAGTGTATTATAGATACTCATACATAAATATATACCCATTAACAAAAAAACACACATGCACCCAAGTGATTTTATGTGTTGCAATGCTACGTGGTGGACATCATGACACTTGTAAAATGAGTCGACTTGGTGTTGTAGTTCATATCTCTGGGCACTGAGATCCTGGCATTGGATGTCCAACTCACTGAGCTCTTCTTTTAGCGCCGAATTTTTCTTAATTTGCTTATCTATCTCCTCTTCACACTCATCAAACTCAAAAAACTCAAAACGTTTATTCTGTAAATAGGCCACAAGGGCACTTTCACATGTCATTTCATTTCATTTTTTACAGAACATTTGGTATTATTATTTGTATCATATTATCAGAAAAAAGTACTTAATTATTGTTTCTGAGAGATGTAAAAAGTCTCAAATGTCATAATAAAATAATTAAAATATATATATAATAAATAAAATATAAATCTCGCTCTCGTAAAAGTATTTCACAAAGCTCTTGGCTCTTCTTGAGCTCCAGCAAGGTCGCTTTCAGCTTCAACTCCACATCGCGTGTGCTCATCTTGCTTCGTGTCAGCATTGCACCCTTTTTCGTCTGAAAAAAAACCGCGAATAGGTGTCAGTGTATGACCGGGTGGAATACTAGCGAACACTAGGGAGTTTATTGCACAATGAAGGTGTTAAGTGTGTGTTTTTGTTGAATGTGGCAGAATGTTGCGTCTTCAACTTTGCTTCCGCTTTTGCCAAGTAAAGAGAGACAAAACGGTACCTGAGTGAGTGTACGGCAAGTGTTTCACTTATATGAAGGTTTGTTTAGTTTGTTACGGGTGTGAAAGGTGAGATTATTGATATAGATACAGAAATAAAACGATACTTCCCCCGTTTACGTCGTTGCTATTTGAACTGATTTTGACAGTTCAATCGGCCGGTACAATCGGTCTTGTTTTTTCCAAAGCTTGTATGTTTGCACAGCTGTTTCTTATCTACACATTATTTAATCACTAATTACTACTTAAATTAAGTTTATTCGTGCAGAAAAGCAATTTTGACTAATTTAATTGAAATAAAAACTACAGACCGACCGACTAGCTCGGCGTCCGAGAGGGGAATGAATTTATGGAGTAACTGTTAAAACTACTTGTGGTACTAATTAATGGTTTGAGCTTTGGAATAATGATTTCATAAGGTTTTGGTGCAGTTATAATGTAGAGAGTTATCGTAGATTCAAGGTGCAATAACGACGCTTACCGCATTCTGTTCCGTCTGCCGCGGTGGTGCAGCGCGTCTACAATATTCGCAGAGGCGCGGCTGCCATAAATATCAAATCAAATAAAGGCAATTTAAGGGTAGTTCAGTCGTTTTTATAAATTTGTGGAGCGTCACGATAGCTTATCATATGAGAGTTGTTTTTCAGAACTTAGAACCGCCCCTAGTTGAATCATCTAGCTTCATCTAGCGACTTTTTGATGACATTTTTACTAGCGCCATCGACATGGAGTTTTCGGGTTTGGCAACACTGCCACCGGCCGGCCCAGCTGGGCGCCGCCGGGCCCGCCAGACATCACTCAGCCAGGGTTTCCAACTTAGGGGTTTCCCCCTAAAATTAGGGGGAAAAGATGTGGAATGGGTTTTTTTAGGAGCTTAATATTTTTAGGGGTAAATTTAGGGGAATTATGATTTTTTAAGTTTTTTTATTACGTTATTTGATAGGTGGAAAAAAGTGACATAGTGAAATACCTCGTAATTAATGTGTGTAGGTGGCACTTTTCAAATTTCTCTATGGTTGAATCGTTTTCGAAAACACGCATGAGTTCGCAGCAAGCAAAAAAACACATTCTATTCTCAATGTGCTCGCGACCTCGAGTATAAAGTTAGTTAGACTCTGTAAAATTTAGCATGATAGCTGTGTCAGCTGTCAGAATGTCATGACTAGAACTGAGAATAGGTCGATATAATCATCGATATTTCGACTATATGTAACTCAACGTTTCAAATAGATCAAACAAAAGGAACTTGTAACACATTGTTATTCTTGTAATAAAGGTTCACAACCCAAATCATCATCATCAAATTCTAATCTCAATCTATTTTATAACGCTATTGTATTATTCATTTAATTTTTAGGATTTTAGTAATATTTTGCTGGAGGGAGTTCGTTATTTGTTGCTGTGCTGTGTAATAGAGTTGAGAAAGAAAATATAGCAAGTATGTCGAAACCAATGTACGACTTTAAAAGACTTTCTGAAATAATTGATTTATCGACCTACTTAATATTGTATGATAATAAATAAATAATTAAAACGAATCAAAAGATAATTGTATTATTTTTAAATCTTGATAGTGTTTTTTGGGGGTTTTTACAATGGATTTTGGGCATTTTAGGTGGATTTTGACTTTGGTTAGGGAGAAAATATTTAAGGAGTTGGCAATCCTGCACTCAGCAAGCGCACACATAGACATGCACAGGTAGTCAGGCAGGCATCGCGCCTTCACTCGCTTCCAGTACTACGAAATAAGATTTTCCATACCAAATTGGTTAACCAGTGCTGTATTTGTGGACAATTATAGTGATTTTTCTTAACCCCATTTCGATGATTAATAAAGTATTTATTTGCCTCTGGGTAAGTTTTTATCATAATATTTTTTATTATTCTAAGTTTTTATCACAGATCGGCCATTTTGGTTCATCAAACAAAATAGGTTAAAAAATTTCCGAAAATAGGTTAGGAATTTCAGTAAAAATTACAATGACGAGGGGATTGGATTTTGATAGCTCTTGGCTATAATATGTAGGCAATCCAACCCGGAAAAATCCCAAAAAAGGAAGTTTTGAGGGTAGAATAGAAACCAATTTTAACTAGGATATTTTTAATCTATATATACAGTATGTATAGGTGTAGACTTTTTGTATTTTGAGGTACCTAATCCTGCGTTACCTAAATTTAATGTGGGAAGAAACAATAATAACAGATAATGATCAATTACTACCACCTCGTGGTTTGGTAAGTAATGATAAAAGGTGGGGTCTCATATAACAAGACCGAGCTTGTCAGAGCCCTCATACGTGAGCAGTATAAAATTGGCTCAACGGTCTGCTTATATGTGTCTTCTAAAAACTGTGAAATTCATGACTTTTACTGGTTGATTAAATTATTAAAATAGGATACTTCCCACCCGTTCATTTCAATTTTGCCGTGGTTAACCGTTACAATATTCAAATTTCTCCTTCCCTCTCTCCTACGCATCGCACCCCTTTGCTTTAGTACCGATAGCATCGTTGGCTTCCCGTGTGCCCCGTCTAGGGTTGTAAATTAAAAGTAATGTGCCTGTTGTCCAGTTAAATCCCTTACATTAGGGATTGTTACATTACATGTCGGTATTACATGCCGACACTACTGCTGATATAAAATACGAGACATCACGTTCAAAACCAATGGCGCATGTATTTGAAACTGAATTCTAATAATTTTATAAAATATTATAATTCAGTTTATCTTTAGTCTTTCTCCATTTTCATACAAGTGGCATGAAATATTTTACCGATCTAAATTTAGGTTCTTAGGTAATTTTTACAAAACTAATAAGAGTTTTTGCACTACAATCTCCATTTCAAATATTTTTAGTTTAACCATATATAAATATATTTTCATAATGTTTTCCTGATACTCAGAAAATATTTCCAAAACGCGGAAAAATATAAGTTTCAGAACTCATATACTTATTTATCCGATTCCCGTAGTAATACGCAGGGGATAATCGCAGGGGATTTGTGGAATAAGCCTATTATTATTAGTTTAAACAGTGTGGTGGAGGCAGGTTGTTCTCATAAACGTCAACTGTCAGTTATATTTCTATGATAACCACACTACATAGTTTTGAATGGAGCCAAGAGGAGTTACATTAAATCGAAAACTCTATAGCAAACCGAATAACGTGGTCGCAAACAGGCTGTACATAACCTAAATTTTTCATAACAGACTAAACATCTAAAGCTAAAGCCCCATTGCGCTGCCCCATCGCCTCGCCGCCGTCGCACCCACATCTGCCGTATAGTCGCAGCCGAACGTAGCCGCAGCAACCATCGCAGTCTCTGCCGCTGCTGTGTGTTTAAGACAAGGTTATATATATATATATATATATAGGTAATATGTATATATATCTTTTAGAGACGGTGACAGCATTTTAAATCAGTTTTAGATTTGTATTTTCTTGAATCATTCGCTAGGCTTGTAAACTGCTAGGCTAAGGCACATGCTAAATCCGTATATAAATCAGTGGAATCCAATCAGCAGTATTTTTTTAAATGGGAAAACAGGTGGACATTTTATTAAAACAAATAACCCGACTGCATTTTTTTTCAATTTGAGTATGAAAGTAGCCAGCAATAATTTTATAGCCTTTATGTCACCGGTCTTCAAAAATCTAACGACACCTCGACACCTTTTAATTCTTGCTTGGTGTCACGTGTTTTCATCAGATTTTATAATTTGGTTGTTAATTTTGAATTATTTTATTTTATATTTCAGTGAGTCATCCCATACCGCACTTGCTCCTCCTCTACCACTTGGTTGGTCGTCTTATTGCTGACTTAACAGCTAATGCCCTTGCTCACATGTTGGAAAAGAATGACAATCCCGATGAAATACATAACAACCTTATAAACATGAAAAAAAAAACGTGTCACGCTCTCTAGTCTTTAATCTTTAACCTTAACAAACTGTATAATATGTAAGGTACATACCTACCATGTGCATGTATTTAGAGTCGGTTTTAGCCCTCCTTTAGAATGACAATTATTGTGACGAGGCTCGTAATAAGGCGAGAGCTAGCTTTGGTGGAGTGTAGTCCAATCGTCTTTGTACTACCCAACACCAAAGGCTGCGCGTGTAAGTGATTGAGCTGATAGCTTTTGGAAAGGAGAGAGAGAGAGAGAGACAGTATTTTTTTTTATGCACAGGTTACATTGCCAAAATGGCGGGCCGACATGGCAAAATACCGTTACATGACCAAAAAATTGCTGCACAAAAATATAAAGACTTCTTTAAGTCGTTACTTCCTACATCAAGCCACGAAGTGTACGGATTGATACAAAGAGAACTAGAAGAACATTTCCAACATGTTATGACAAAAAAAGCTATTCGGATGTCCATAAAACGCAATAGAACCTATTTTTTTGACGATCTTGATAAAGTAAGTCCCAAACACATTTATGATGACCAGTCATCTTCTGATACCGACATAAAAGAAACTCTGAACTATTTGAAAATTACTTTCACAATGGGTATTTACGAGTACCAAAAGATTTCCCCAACTGAACGTTCACTGCCCAAATTCATGTGGACTAACGAACTGCTGGACTGGGGAACTCCCCTCCCCCTCCCCCTCCACCCCTCCTCCCCCCTCCTCAAAATTCAATGTGTCTTATACAAGTACTTACCCCCTGAATTTCGTAATCTGCTTCTTTAAATGTGGTTCTAATGTAACCTAATCTTACCTAACCTAACCTAACCTAACCAATATGTGGAAACTGGCCACACTCATTCTAAAAAAATAAAAATAAATGTTTTCGTCTAACAACAACTCCAAATATTCTTTCATAAAAAACTGGTCATCACAATTTCTCATCGATATCATAGGAGATATCCAATATCTTCTACGGTATCTACGTTTATTTCGGCGGTGGCGTAATAAAAGCAACAAAAGGACACGTTCGTATCTATCCATTGCGAAGGCTGAACTGACTGAACTGTGACGCAGCTGCGACGACGGATCGCACACCTTGCGGTGCGACGCATGTGGAGCCAGCAATGCGACAATCCGTTGCGACGACGCAGCGCAACGGACAAATGGAGCTTTGCCCTAAGATATAAGCCTTACCGACTCGTAGTCACACCAGGTTGTCACACCAGTATGACTAACAGTATTTTTTTCTCCGTTGTCACACCATAGATTATTCTACACCATGTATATACCTACTACTGTCATTACTAGTGCAGTACTCAATTTACAAAGAAGAAATTATAGTTGAGTACAAACCTATATCTTGATACAGGAGGTACACATCTCTTATCTTACTCTGGCGACCTCGATCTACACCTTATTGCACAAATTTCATTTACATGTCACAAAATAGTAGAAAGTTTTAAACGTCAATAATTTTGCAAATTGTAAACATTGATAATTTTAGTTTTTCAAGATGGATTTGCAAATAATCAACCGAAAACGTGGAAAAGTTTTATTATTCAAAGATCACTAATATTACAAACAAAAAGTTTATAAAAAAATATCTGAAATATGGTTTTGTTGTAATCGCCGGAACAATACAAAGTGCTCCGGTTCGGTCACAATAAACGTAAGTATCGTAGTTGTGCGAACGCTCTCGTGCTTCACATCCCTTCAGCTACGTTCGTAACCAGTTACGAATGTGGACTTTTTATCGCTGTTTCGTAACCAGCTACAAGCCAGTTACGAATGTGGATTTTTTTAACATTTTCGAAACTGAAACCTCTTAGCCATGTATGTATGGTCTACTGGTACTTCCACATGATATGATACCGACACTAGTCATAAACAAAGATATGAATACATTAATAGATTTATTTACATTTTGTAAGAAAACTATCGGTTACTTCTCCATCAACTTACTTAAAACATAAACTTATAGCTCCATCAACTTAAGAGAATCGTGTGGGCGCGAGCCTCCATACAATAAGCGGTAACCTTTTTCACCCCTTAAACCTTGTCCGATTTTCACAATTTTTTCCCATGTTTGAGATACTATGAAAAACTATGCTCGTGCGTTTTGTTTTTTTTGAAATATTTTGTATTTTAGTAAATATAAGGACCTAAACATTCACTTTTTTGACCAAAAAAACCCTCGAGCATTTTTGATTTTTTTTAACCAATCAAGCCAGATTTTCAAAAAAAGGAAAAACTACAAGCATCGTTTATGATGTGTGGAAACGAATGAGACCAAATTTGTCTTATTCTATAAAGGTTTAGGGGTAGAAAAACGTTACCGCCCAAAAGCATAATTCGGCCGAAAATTTAGGCAATTGCTCTCTTATAGCTCTGAGATAGCTTGTATTTTGGTAAATACCTACTCGCGCCGAGTTCTGTCGCCATTCGCTCGTCTTAAAACATAAACGGTGAAATTATTTCTAGGCAGTGGCCGACACTTATTTCTTTTGTCCTTAAGCTTCCCACAGCTTCATTAATTTGAACCTTTCGTCTGTAAACGACCACAATTAAAAATGAACACTTCTTAAAATGACCATTCTTAAAATGACCACTTCTTGAAATGACCACTTTTTGAAATGTCCATTCCTAAAATGACCACTTCTTCAATCATGTCAGTTAATTAAAAACGAAGACAGTAACGAACCACAAACGGGAGAAATCCAACAAATAAAAATTAATGACAATATTATTAACAATCCCAATGACATAGCTGAAGCTTTTAATAATTATTTCATAGACACAATGACAAACACATATCAATCCCTAAGTCTACAAAACAATTCAGTATCTATATCAAATATGGCTAATCAAAATTCTAGCATATTTCTAACCCCATGCTAAGAAAAAGAAACACTTAGGACCATACAGTCTTTGAACAACACAACTGCAACTGGATATGACGAAATTGACACAAAAATCCTTAAATTTTCCGCAACAGAACTAGCCCCGATCCTTACACATTTGACAAATCAATCACTGGAAGAAAGAAAATTCCCTCCTGAACTAAAAATGTCCGTCGTCAAACCAATATTCAAAAAAGACGACAAGGAAAACATGAGCAAATATCGACCTATAACACTAGTACCAATCTTATCAATTTTTTTCGAAAAGATATTCTATAATAGACTGATCGGCTTCATAACGAAACACGACATCAATAAAAAGGAACAAAATGGCTTTCAAAAAAGCAAATCTACGATACTGGCCTGTTTCAATATGGTAAAAATACTGGCAGAAAGTATTGACTCAAAGATCCCTACCCTAACAGTATTTTTTGATATGACTAAGGCATTTGATTTTGTCCATCACGATATTCTACTAACAAAGTGTCAAAAATACGGAATCCGCGGTCCAGCATATCACTGGATCGAATTATACTTAAAAGGATGCACACAAATAGTTGAAATTAGTAAATTAAATCAAGAACTAACAATGGAAGCCCTACACTCAAAACTGAGAGAGAATAGATTTGGAGTACCACAAGGAAGCGTTCTGGGGCCACTTCTATTTCTCCTATATATAAATGATCTTCCAGATGCAACAGACCACGTACTCTATTTGCCGACGACATATCCATAATAATTAAATATAATAATGCTATTAATTTTGAAACTGATATAAATAATACGATTAAGAAAATAGTTAACTGGCTAGAAATAAACAATATTTGTGTAAATATTGACAAAACATCCTATATGACATTTTATAATAAAATTAAGCCTGACATCAATGTGACAGTCCAATATAATAATTCTGAAATAAAGGAATCCAATGAAATGAAATTCTTAGGTATTACGATTGACTCGCAACTATCATGGGGGGCACATATTAAAAATATTATTAAAAAAATCAATAGGTTTGTGTTTGTACTCTACAAGTTGGTTAAAGTTGCAGGGACATTTTATAAATTACATACTTATATTAATTTTATGATTGTAATTTATCTTAGAAATCGAAAATTTGCATGCCACTATGTGACGAAATATGTTGAACCTATTACCTTCTACCATCTATATTGTATGTACCATATTTTATGCAAATAAACACATTTCATTTAATTAAAATGACCACTTCATGAAATGACCACTTTTTCGTCTGTTACTAGTCGACCAACCATGTCATAATTTTGGACAGGTGTCATCATTTTTGACAGGTGTCATGTTATTGACACTTGTCAAAAATGATGACACCTGTCAAATGTAGCGACAATTCCTGTTATGTTGAATGTTCAATTCAACATTACAGGAATTGAAAATTTAAAAAATCACGCGAGTGAAGCCGCGTGCGAAAGCTAGTATCTCATAAACCTCCACATGATTCACGTTTTGTGAACTGATAAAGGATAGGAACTTTTTGGTGATTAGCTGGCCACTTTCAAAGATAAGTAGATATGACTTTCAGGTGCTATTGTTTATGTTTGTTTATAAATACGGATTGAGCAATTTCAATTATATTTTAGTAAAATTTTCTTTTGGTTATAAAAATATGGAGTTCATTCCTACTAAACGAGGCGGCATGAAATTAGTTTTCCAAGGCCGTGAATACCATCTCCGGAAAACCTATGCTAGCGGTAATAAGTTTTGGAAGTGCAATAGCATCAAAGAATGCAAAGGGAATTTAACGATAAAGTAAAAGTAGAGCTATCTTGTGTGATCTTTATGAACAAAAAACCTATAATTTTGATATAAAATTTCATGACTATGTTAAAAAATATTCCAAAACTTTCAAGTTGGTTTGTAGAACTGCAAAAACTTTACACATAAATAGAAAAATACTAAATTCAAATAATAGAATGAAAACGGTTTGGCAAATCATAAACCGTGAAACTGGCAAAGTTATACCAAGGGATAATGATTTCTGCTTAAAGATAGGTGATGATGTTGTTAAATACAACGCTGAGGTAGCTCGAGCTTTTGAAACATTCTTCACCAATGCACCCTTACTCACAACAGAGCTTCTAAATTCATCTCCATATTAAGCAGAGGTTTTGTTAAAAAACAGCACTAGCATCAGTAATGTAGATTTTAAATTGTATCATGTATGTCCCCAGGATATTGTCAAAACGTATAGATAACTTAACTTAAAAAATACTGAAGACCTGTGGGGTATATCAGTCAAAGTCATTGGTTCAATAATACTTGTTATAGCCCGCCCCACACCTAGCTTATATATTTAATAAATGTGTTGATGATGGAGCTTTCCCAGACCTCATGAAACACAGTAAACTTATACCTCTGTTCAAGTCGGGAGACAAGGGTGATCCGTCAAATTTCAGACCAATATCGGTTCTTCCAGCACTAAGTAAAATTTTTGAAAAGATTATACTCAATCAAATGCTCCCACACTTCAACCGTACAAAACAACTCCACGCCAAGCAATACGGTTTCACTAGGGGTAAATCGACTACGGATGCAGGTATTACCCTTATATCTCATATTTATTCTGCATGGGAAGCCGCACAGTATGTTATCTGTGTTTTTTGCGATCTGTCGAAGGCATTTGATTGTGTTGATCATGACAAGTTACTAATGAAATTAAATCATTACGGAGTTAGAAATAAAGCGTTGGATCTACTAAGATTATACCTAATCAATATAATTCAAAAGGCAGAAGTCAACGGCGTTAAATCTGATGGATCGGGGGTAAAAATTGGCGTTCCACAAGGTTCCATATCAGGCCCTTTCTTATTCCTGGTATATATTAACGATCTGCCTTTTTTGGTGGAGAAATTGACTAACATAGTGTTGTTTGCTGATGATACTTCACTGGTCTTCAAAATTGAAAGACAAAAAGAAGATTTTGATGATGTCAATGGAGTATTATCTTTAACCTTGAATTAGTTCACAGTTAACAATTTATTGTTAAATGCTTGTAAAACCAAATGTATCAAATTCTCACTTCCAAATGTCAGGCAAGTTGGGACCAGTTTAGTGTTGGACAGCAATACGTTAGAATTAGTAAATGACACGAAGTTTCTTGGAATAACCATTGATAACAAATTGCAGTGGAGACCCCACATAGAAAAATTGGCTGGTAAATTAAGTTCTGCGGCTTACGCTGTTTGGAACATCAGACAAAACACGGATGTGGCTACATCTAGGCTAGTATATTTTAGTTACTTTCATAGTGTCATGTCCTATGGTATCTTGTTGTGGGGGAAAGCAGCGGATATTCAAACTATTTTTATTTTACAGAAAAGAGCTATTCGAACAATTTATAATTTAAAACGCACAGACTCCTTAAGACAGCTTTTTAAAGAAATTGACATTCTAACTGTAGCTAGTCAATTTATTTTCGAAAATATAATGTATGTACGCAAGAACCTTACAAAATTTCCCAAACTTAGCGATAGCTGTAATGTTAACCTAAGAAATAATCACAGACTACTTGCGCCCCGGTTTAGACTCGCGAAGGTTAGCAATTCTTTCAAGGGTCAATGCATTCTCTACTACAACAAGATAACTCTGGAGATCTTGAAATTGCCATTTGAGCAATTTAAAATCCATGTTAAAGCGACTTTGTCGAAAAAGGGATATTACAATGTTCAAGATTACTTAAATGATGGGTCTGTATGGGGTTAATCTGGCTCAACACAGACCTTGCTGTTAATAATTTTGTAATTATTTATTCCTGCTTATTAATTATGATAATGACTAAATATTATATTTTGTATTAGTTAAGCATAAGCAATTTTTAAAAAGAGATCTAAAAATCAATCTGTGGGAGTTTCTACGCCCTTCTTCTCCCACAGTGGTCTAATGTAGAGAAGTGGCAAAAAATGACGATTGCTAAGTATATGTAAATATCTACAGTAATAAAGACATTTGGGATTTGGAATTTAGAATTTGGATAAGTACTGAAAATATTGTTCTCAAAGATAATCCTCACAACCCATAATACGAACCAAATTCGGCAAAATATAATAATTCAAAAGCTTGTCCAAATAAAGGCTAATATTTGCAAGAATTATGATCCAATTAAAAAAAAAACGAAGTGGCAATATGTGAACTGAAGGACGAGGGTTTGGATATAATAGAGAAGTTGCCTAAATATGAAAAGGTAAAAAGTGGTTTGTACAATGCCCGAAATAAAGTATTGAAAGTTCCCAAACTTCAATATAAAAAACTGACAACAGAGGTAATAGTGCCTGAAATTTTCAAGAAATACTTATTGGCAGATTATAATGATGCTATCAGAATTCTCATCTTTTGTTCGCCTGATACTAAAGGTATTTTAGAAAACTTTGATGTTTATTCAAGCGATGGTACATTCAAAGCAAGCCCACTGCCTTTCAAACAATTGTATAGTATCCACGGCTACAATACAGAAACAAAAAAGTAGTTCCGTTATTTTTTCCTTTCTCCCCGATAAAAGTACAAAAACCTACGAAATAATGTTTTATTTAATTAAATCAATATTTCCAAATTGGACTCCGTCGATGATGCTGATGGATTATGAGAAGGCAACTATGAATGCCGTTAATAAAATATTTCCCGGCACGAAAGTCAAGGGGTGATTCTACCATTTCTGTCGCAGTCTTTTTAAAAAACCAAAAACGTTAGGAATTAAATTGAAAGTTGAGAGGAGACATGTTGCGCGATGTGCTGGTCTGGCTCGTTTGCCTATGAAATATATTACTTCCGGCTACAGATATACAGTCAGGTCATAAGTTCTGTCACACAATAAAAAAAATTGAATTTAGAACGCTGGCCACAAAAAAGTTTATTGAATTCGAATTTCGAATTTTTCATGAAAATAAAAATGTGTACTTTTTAGAATTTTCCTCATTTTTAAATATGGAGTGGACACTTAAAGAAGACCGTGTCACAGTTATTGCGTTGCATTGTTGCGGTTACGCGCCAATTCAGATTTTCGACTTACTGAAAAATTTGAATATAACCAAAAGATTCGTTTATCGTACCATAAAGCGATACAATGAAGACTCTAGTGTAAATGACAGGTCAAGAAGTGGTCGCCCTCGCTCTGTTAGGACTCCAGCAGTGATAAAAGCTGTGAAGGCGCGAATTCAAAGAAATCCCATAGGTAAGCAGAAACTGTTGGCCCTTCAAATGGGGTTAAGCAGCACCACGGTGAAAAGGGTGTTAAATGAAGACTTAGGGCTTAGGGCATATCGAAGAAAAACAGGACATCGTTGGACGCTCGTTTAATGGACCTGAGATTGAAGAGATGCCGCGCTTTGTTGAAGCGGTACGCGGGAAAAAAGCATCGAGAAATGATTTTTTCGGATGAAAAAATTTTCACCGTGGAAGAGAGCTACAACAAACAAAATGATAAGGTGTACGCACACAGCAGTGAAGAAGCGAGCAACCGTATTCCGCGTGTCCAACGAGGTCATTTTCCATCCTCGCTCATGGTTTGGTTGGGAGTCTCTTATTGGGGCTTAACTGAGGTACATTTTTGTGAGAAAGGCGTAAAAACTAATGCAGTCGTGTATCAAAATACAGTCCTCAAGAACCTTGTGGAACCTGTTTTTCATACCATGTTTAATAACAGGCACTGGGTATTCCAACAAGATTCTGCGCCAGCTCATAGAGCGAAAAGCACACAAGACTGGCTGGTGGCGCGTGAAATCGACTTCATCCGGCACGAAGACTGGCCCTCCTCCAGTCCAGATTTGAGTCCGTTAGATTACAAGATATGGCAACACTTGGAGGAAAAGGCCTGCTCAAAGCCTCATCCTGATTTGGAGTCACTCAAGGCATCTTTGATTAAGGCAGCCGCCGATATTGACATGGACCTCGTTCGTGCTGCGATAGACGACTAGCCGCGCAGAATAAAGGCCTGTATTCAAAACCGCGGGGGTCATTTTGAATACCGTAGAATGTGGCAACATTACCAATCCCGTGGCAAGATTCCATATTGTAGGTATTTTACTTAAACTTGCCTACCTTAGAAAACTGCAATTAAATAAAAGGGATTTAAATAGTAGTATTATTTCGATAGCGGAGGGTAACATTTTTTATAATTTTCTTACTGGCAACACTGACAATTATTTCAATGTGGCTGTTCAATGTGTGTTTCTGTGAAAGCGTCGTCCAACCATCGTGGTGAAATCGTGTCTTCAGAGCTTAAACTACTTGTGAGAGGTGAGTGTAATTTTGATATTGTATGTAGGAAATGGTCGGAATTGCAGATGTTATATTGTTTAATCGCTATTTTCTTTTTTCATTGAAATATCGGTAGAGGTAATTTTGTTTGAGGTTAGGTGAAGTTGACACTGACTGCTTTGTGGTAACTTTACCTACAGCTAGGGTTGGCATAAATTAAGTATTTCATGTATGTGTGCATGCTTTTTTTGATACGTGTGAATGTTTTGTTTTTATATAGGTATGTGTATAATATGAATATCCCGCGCTACTAACGCATAAAAGTGCATTAATAACTTCGATTATTTTCATGATGAAAATCTTTTAGTACTAAGTAATTGACAAAATGCTCCCATGATCTGTTTTTTATTTTAATTGTTATTCTGTTTCTTAACCTCACGGGCTTCTCGGGGACTTTGTGAATGCTTTACGCTTACGTGTGCTTATCTGGTAAGTATCTTTTTGTTTCAGAATGCCTCCAAAAAAACGAGACAGAAGAAAACTTGGGACAAGGCCCTATAAAAATTACACCGACGAGATGATGGCCTTAGCTATTGAGATGGTGGAAACAAAAAGAATGACTTCTTACGAGGCCGAAAAAAACTTTAGCATACCAAGGAGAACTATTGAAAAAAAAGTAAAAAAAAAACATTCTGACAAACCAGGGCCACCCTTCAAATTGGCGCCAGAAGAAGAACTGAACTTTGTGAAAGTTCTCATTGTGGCCTCAGACTACGGAGCTCCGCTGACTCAACTTGATCTCCGAATTCTGGTCCATGAATATTTAAAGACAAATAATAGGAGCGATACTTTTCATGATAAAATGCCCGGTGAATGGTGGGTAAAAATTTTTATTGAGCGCTACCGCAACAAACTAAGCCTGAGAGCAATACAGAACATCAAAAGGGCTAGAGCAGAAAAAACACTGTCAGAATTTCAGCAGTTTTTCAATAATATTGAGTCTGTATTGGAAAACGTGCCTCCAACACACATTGTGAATTATGATGAGACGAATTTCAGCGATGACCCCGGCTCTGCTAAATGTATTTGCCGTCGTGGTACTAAGTATCCGGAACGCGTAATGAACAGTTCTAAAGGCTGTATATCAGTAATGTTTGCAGCTACAGCCAACGGATCAGTGATGCCTCCGTACGTTGTTTATAAGGCGGAGACCATGCGGAGTCAATGGGTCGAAGGAGGACCGGAAAATGCGCGATTTAATCGAACCAAAAGTGGTTGGTTCGATTCAACCACGTTTCTGGACTGGTTTAACACCATAATTGTGCCATGGGCACGAAAACTAGAAGGTACAAAAGTCGTGATTGGGGATAACCTTTCCAGCCACATCAATACGGAAGTCATAGAATTATGTGAAAAATATAATATCCGATTTGTGCTTCTGCCACCGAATTCGACTCATCTGACTCAACCGCTAGATGTAGCTTTCTTTGGCCCCTTGAAAAAGGTTTGGCGAAAAATTTTAACTACTTACAATATTGAAAATCCGAGGCAAGCTGGGCTTAATAAGTCCCATTTTCCACCTCTGCTTTCAAAGGTAATGGATGAAGTCAACATGAAAAAGAAAGAAAATGTCGTGAGTGGATTCAGAGCGACAGGTATCGTTCCATTTAATCCTCAACGGGTGTACAAAAAAATTCCCGAATGTCTTCCAGATGAGACAACTGTATCTGTGGATCAAACATTGCTTAATTATTTAAAAGAAAATAGAATACCCAATGAAATGAAAAGAGGAAGAAACAAAAAGTTAAATATCCAGTCAGGAAAATCCATCAGTACATCAGAGCTTAATCAAGTTGAAACAGACAACAAAAAACAAAAGAAAAATAGATTAGAAAAAGGAGCAAAAACTTTATAACCATAAGAATCTATGTTTTATTAAGTTCAGTTTGCTATATAAATGTTTACATAAATAATAAACATGTCTAAATTACTTCATATTGCACATGTGACAGAACTTATGACCTGACTATGTATAATGAAAAAATCGCCACAAACTGAGAAGGTAGCACAGTTTAATAATAATTTCAACCGATTTTGGTTAAATGACACTCAATTCATCAAAAAGTGGTGTTGCCAAGGAGAAGTGTTAAGAAACACGAATCACGTGGAAGGGTGGCACTCACGAATAAACCGTTTTATTGGGCAAAAAAGGCCCTCAATTGCTAAAGTTTTGGACATTTTAGTGAAAGAAATGGAAATGAGGAACACAAGATCATCACGAAAAAATGAAAACTATTTACTAATTGATAGTGAAATTAATGAAACTGTGGAAAGCTTAAGGGCAAAAGAAATAAGTGTCGGCCACTACCTAGAAATAATTTCACCGTTTATGTTTTAAGTATGTTGATGGAGAAGTAACCGATAGTTTTCTTACAAAATGTAAATGAATCTATTAATGTATTCATATCTTTGTTTTTGACTAGTGTCGGTATCATATCATATGAAAGTACCAGGAGACCATACATGGCTAAGAGGTTTAAGTTACGAAAATGTAAAAAATAATCCACATTCGTAACTGGCTTGTAGCTGGTTACGAAACAGCAATAAAAAGTCCACATTCGTAACTGGTTAAGAAACATTGGTTACGAACGTGGCTAAAGCGCTTCACGTGTCGACTTGAGCTTATCTCTGTGATTCGCTCCAGATCTTCAGGTGTCAGACGGAAGTCTGATTTACTTAGATTAATTCGTAATTTCGTAATTTCTTTATTGTACAACACATTTAAAATCGTTTCGGGGCAGTGGTCCAACTGCTCTCTCTGTCCAATTAGTTGGACTCCGGGCCTTTACTATGGGTCGTGGTCCAACTATCTTTGCAGTTGGACCACAGCACCATAGTAGAGTTCCCAGGTCCAATTAAAACAATTTCAAATAATACAACTGCAAATCGCATGCACACTCCCTGTATGTGATCTATTACATCAAAATGGAAAATGTTTAAATACAAATACTTACCTCCACAAAAGTAACAGTACCACAACATTTATTAGTACAATATGAGGTACATCACCATACAACAGAACCATTAAGATATTTTTTGTGGCGATGGTATCTATATTTTCCACAAATTAGAGCTATTCCACCATTAATATAAATGAAATCGAGTTCTTCTGTGGACATTGTTGTTCAATGTGAATAATTTAGAATTATTTAATTACTTTAAGAAAAACATTAAAGACATAATTATATTGAAATAAGAAATCATTTTGTTTATCAAAGTCAGTTGTCATCTGACAAGAAAAACTGTGCGCTGTGCAAGGAGTTTTGACAGTAAATAGTCTAATTACTCATTGCAATCAAAAGATCTAAAGGATACCTAGGTAGTTGAAATAAAAGGCACGACCTATCTTTCGAGTAATAATTTATAGTTAGAAATCTGGAAGTCACAACTCTTGGTGGTATGGTTCAGTCCCACCCTACCCCCAGGGGTAGGGTCAGGGGTAGGGTGGGTCCGAAATGCAACTGCAAATGTAACCACAGCACCTTTTTAATTAAATAATTAGTTTTACAACGTTTTTGATACAGAGCTTAATGTAATGTCCTTTAACCAGAGTAATGTACGAGTAGGTTTATACGTAAATGTAGTCGAGTGAGAGTGGCTCAGATATGATCTAAAGAGGTTTGATAATAAGTACTGGCTGTTATCAAATTGCATTAAATAATACATTCGACTTGACATTGTCATCATTGACTAATCAATCAAAAACCAGATCCTTGTCCTATCCTTACAGTATACTTATAAAAAATAATCCCTATTCACAAATCTAAATAAAAATGGATGAAGTTGTGTCGCCTGCGAATATTTACGTCGAAAGAAAAGGTGGAAAAGTACTGTTACGAGAAGGCTACGAATATTATAAAGTTCGAGAATATAAAAATGGAAATGCTTACTGGAGATGTTCGAACAAAAAGAAAAAACGTTGTAGTGGATCGGTTACCATTAGCGTGCGTATTCCATTATTTATACGATTTCTTATTTCCCATGACTATTTTATTATTATTCTATTAATATTATTAATACTAATTAAAGCTTTTTTGTATAAATTTTTAGCAAAAAGAGAAAATAGTGAAACATTCGGTTCATTCCGAAAATTGCTGTGAAAATATAATTGGGAATGAGATTTCTATGTCAATGGACAACTTAAAAAAGCAAGTACAAGTTTCTGATGAGCCTATCCCAAAATTATATAACGAGACTTTAGCTATATACAAAAACTCTACTTATGACATACTAACTGCATTTCCATCGTATTCAAATGTGAAGCATAATACAAGAAACCTATCACTGGGTATTTCCAAAAAAGTATTTAAAAATTTGGAAGAAGTGGAAGTTCCTTTAAAATTTGTGGACTTCTTTTTGGCTGACTATAATTTTGAAGGAACACGTGTAATAGTATTTTGTTTTTTAAGAGCAAGAAATATGATGGGCCAATTAAAAGAGTTTTTTGTAGACGGAATATTTCGCTGTTGCCCCGCACCATTCATACGATTACTGAGCATATTTGGTGAAAATGGAAGCACAAGTGAAACAACTAACGTTGTGCCCCTACCTTATGCTTTGCTGAGTGACAAAAAGCAATCTACGTATTTTGCTTTACTTGAAATCTTACGATCACAGTTGAAATGGGATCGACGAAAAATTCATTGCAGCGTTGCCATATGTACGGATTTGTCCGTACGCGTACGGAATTTCAACTTTCCGTACGGATAAAAACAGCGTACGGAAATTTGTTCGGATTTTCTCTGATTTATAAATTTCTATATTTTTGGCACATTTTTTGTTAAAAAACTGGCAACATTGGCTTATTCCTTTGTATGCAGAATGAAAGAGAGCGTTATTAGTTCATTCTCCGATTTTCTTTAACTTCACTCACACAATCACTTCATTCATTCACTATTCAACATTTTGGAAGAAAGTTTTTTGTCGTCGTTTTATTGCAAAAAATAAAGTGTATTATTTAAAGAAAGAAAAGAAGACAATGGCAGGAGACGCAAAAAAATCACGCATAATGCAGCGCTTCAACGAAGATTGGTTAACAGAAACTTCTTTCAAGGCTTGGCTCGCACGTAGCAAAAAAGGAGTTTCGTTTGCATTTTGTAAATATTGTTTGATCGACTTATCTATTGGAAGCGGAGGTAAGAAGGATATTGTTAAGCACATGAAAACGACTAAACATCAAAATTCTGTACCTTCATCGTCCCAAAGACCTATCACAACTTTTTTGACAAACAGCAATGAAGGCGTTAAGAAAGATGAGATTTTACTGGCGGCTTTTGTAGCCGAGCATAATTTAAGTATGAATGTTATGGAACATTTGCCACAACTGATAAAAAATATATGCACTGACTCCGTTATAGCAAAAGAACTAAAACTACGGCCATAATAAAGTCGGTGATTGGAAAAACGGGTGAAAATAATGTTATTGAACAGTGCCGCAATAAAAAAAATTCACTTCTTGTTGACGAAAGTACTGATATGGGATGTATCAAACACCTTTGCATGTCTGTAAGATTTTATTATGACGAAAAAATTACCGACACATTTCTGGGGCTAATACCTTTTCAAGATGCAACGGCTCAAATTCTCTACGACCATATAAAAAAATTCTTTGCAGATAATGAGATCCCATACACACAGAATATGATTGGGTTTGCTTCAGATCGAATATTGGTGATATAGTTGAAACGCTGGATAGGGACTCGCCGGGAATTTGTAGATTTCAGCTCCTTGGTAGACTCAATCCAACTGGTCCACTTCTCCAGACGTCAACAAGTGATTATGCGGTAGCGCCAGGAGGATATTATTCCTCGGCGTGGAACCGTTTCAGAGCTCCGTTAGCGCCAGGAGGATATTACTCCTCGGCGTGGAACCCTGGAAAGAGACCAGTGTGAATGATAGGAATACAGAAGCGCTACAGCGCCCAGCTATCAGGCGACGGCTCCCCACACGGAGACTTCCGACGAGGGCCCTGGGGTAATTAGGATCTAAGAGTGCCGCAGTCCAATAGACACTGTGTAGAAAAGGGAAATACATAGAGAGTATAAAATACACGAAAATAAGAAAGACTAACTACGAACCAATGCTTACCCATGGATTGGGGATAGTAGGGAAGTTTCATATAAACTACTGCACTTTACAGCAACTAAACATTCAGCTCCATTACAGTACTAAAGGGACTAGCCCATCGCCGCAACTAAAGGCGTGACTTAAAAATTATTGATGCAGAAGATACAACCTCACGTTTCAGAGCTCAAACAATGTCTGCCTCAAAAAAACAATCAGCTGCCAGACGAGATTCCAGACCCGAATTTCCGAATTTTTATAGTTTTAGTTTTTAACTGGCTAATCCGCCAGTAGCCAATATGGTCAAGGAGGTAGTACGTTACATTTGTATGGAAAAAGATAGAGCCGTTATTAATGATACTAAAGAAATTGGTGTTGCCTTAGAATAATTACGATAAACTGGCAACACCAACTGTCAGGTCGCCCGAAATGAGCTCCATTTGAATTTCTCTTAAAAAATCGTCATTATCTATTGCGAGTCTTGATCTCGATTTAACTCGCGTGTTGTTTTTGAAAGTGGTTAATTTTTTCAACTCATTTAACAACCTTAGTATGTTTGTTATTTTTTTATGTAGATTTTTGTTAAGTTTGGCGTGCCATGATTAGCATACATTATTTGTACGGTGCCTGTTTGCAAAAACACTGAATAATTTCTGGACATCCCTTGACAGCCATTGATTTCCCACATACCGCAAAAAAATTTATATTTTTATATTTTCTGTGCTATCGTATTGTAATTGTATGAAATCCCAGCCACTTTCATAAAACAATTTTAACATAAAATGCCGTTAAGTTTGATATTTCCCTTAGTAAGAAGACAAAACTTATTTTAACAAATGGAGACGTGAGTGACGTTTATGAATACGGGGGTTAGTCATTAGGTTATAAATACGAAAAAGATAATTTAGTTCTTGTTGGGAACCCAATTTTGTTTTAGTCATGTGTATATGAAATAAATAAAATTATATTTTTATTAATGCAGTTTCAATAAACGGTTTTATTCAACTCGCCGTGTTTGCTGTTGTTTTTTTGGGTCAAAGGGGGATGCAAGCCTCAATAAGGGCGCCGTCCCCACCACCATCAGACATATGTGATTCAAAACGACTTGACGAGATAGTCATTCTATGTCGATGTTTTCCCGCAAATCCAGTTTGAATGTGAATTTTATGTAGAAGAAATAATAGTTTATCTGAAGTATGACGTGTTAAATATATGAATTTAATAAATCATTATTGTTTATTGTTTGTCGTCTTAGTATCGAATGATCAGCTCGCCAAGGCGCTTCGAATGACATATTTCTGACGTCTGTTGGCGGGTGGGGACTTGCGTGGTTCTTTATTTAAATTTAATTTCTGATATATAGTACAGTTTGATACCGGTCTACGGGGAACAAATAGCTGTGGGACCATGGTTAATCTGGGGGCACGGAAGTGCCCCCGCCAAGAAGAGCGCGAAGCACTGGAGCACTACTACCTTTTCTCGTAACGCTTCGCCGTTATTTTGAACTCTCAGAACTTGGGTTCGGATTATACCAGATCGACGAAATTCTCGGGATATGATGTCATTAGTAGACTTAATAAACATACAAAGTTTCAGGTGCATAGCTTTTATACTTTAGATTTAATTGATATCTACAAAACCCCGATTTCGTTACTGACTCACTCACTCACGTACTGTTGGTCAACAAAACTTTTAGGCACTTCCCGAAGTGCTAGAAAGCTGAAATTTGGCATCTAGGCTAGTATTTGTGCACAAACAACAGAAAAATCCTAAAACTTGGAATTTTCACCCTTCAACCCCCTAAAGTAGGGGATGAAAGTTTGTATGAGACTTCCGCAAATTTTGATGTTATGGTCTTAAAATTTATACAGGGACTGCTTGTTATAAATAATAAAAGTAAAGTAAATGTAGACCATTAATTTCCCCACCGAGGGGCACAGGCCTTTACCTAGATACCAGTAATATTGAGCCATATTCCACCACGCTGGCTCAGTGCTGGTTGATGAAGGGGTGTCGGGCTAGTGGCCAACCAAACTGACTGTCAGAAGTTATTAAGCTGCCCTTTTAGGGCACACAGCATTATGACTACTTGTACCGAGTAGTGATATTAGTAGGAACCTACAGCTTAACGTATCATCTGAAACACGGAAGCACCCGAAACAAAGAGGGTTGTCGGGCTAGTGGCCAATCCAACTGTCAGAAGTTATTAAGCTGCCCTATTAGGGCCTCAGACTCAGCTTTACGACTACTACTACCAAGTAGTGATAGTAGCAGGAACCTACAGTTTAACATGTCATCCGAAACACGGAAGCGACCGAAACAAACGCCACATAGAAACGGGTCACGCCCTATTAGGGCCTCCGACTCAGCTTTACGACTACTACTACCAAGTAGTGATAGTAGCAGGAACCTACAGTTTAACATGTCATCCGAAACACGGAAGCGACCGAAACAAACGCCATACAGAAACGGTTTACCCAGCCAATAACCGTCTCGGCCAGATGTTGCTCTACCCGCACTATCGTTTCCGATACGCGGATACCGCTCGGCCACAGGATTTCAGGATTTTAAATAAAACCCCCAATCCTTAATTAAATAAGGGGATGGCAGTTTGTATGGGTTTTACCATAGGGGTCTTTGGTCAGGTTTCAGAATATTACTACAATACATATATATGTATATATACGAATAACAATATATTCATAATTCATAATTCATAATTCTTTATTGCACACACACACATATTAAATTTAAAAGGTTACATTAGGAGAAATCATATGTACAAAGGCGAGCTTATCTCTAAAAAGAGATTTCTTCCAGCAAACCAAGGCATGAAAGCGAAATGTATCATGAAAGGGTAGGCAGTGTACAATATCTAATGTCTAATCTATACTAAAATACATATATAATATAAAATACAGAAAATAAAATACTTACATACCAGACTACTAAATACAATACATACATATAGTTTATATATTATAATGATATACATACTATATATAACTCTCACGAAAGAGAAAGGAAGTGCTCTTTTACGCGGTTTTTGAAAGAGACAAGAGAGGGACAGTCTCTTATAGTGCTAGGTAGTGCGTTCCACAGTCGAACCGCCTGCAGCCTGAATGAATGCTGATATGCCGAGGTGCTATGCCTTAGGTGGCTAAGAATGAGACCGTGTGGGATCTCCGGTGCCGATCTCCTGAAAAGAGATACTCAAAGCGGTCTCGATGGTAGCTGGGATAGCGCGGATTTTTCAATATATTGAAAAGATAAGAGAGAATATGAGTGTCTCGGCGACGACGAATTGGAAGCCAACCCAACTCTTTGCGATATTGAGAAACATGGTCGAATTTGCGCAACCCGAAGATAAACCGAATCCCAAGATTCTGAAGTCATTCGAGTTTGTTCAGTAAATCTTCGTTCGCGCTCGCCCAACAGACATCGGCGTAGTCGATTAGTGGCAGGAGAAGGGACTGAGCAAGGGTGATTTTGGTCTGCCGTGGCAAGAAGTACTGCAAACGCCTGAGGGAGTGAAAAGACGCAAAGACCCGTCTGCTGACCTCGCTGACATGTGGAGACCAAGACAGCAGGTTGTCAAAAATAACCCCAAGGTTTTTCGCCTGATCTGTATACTCTATTGTGATGCCATTGTATGACACGGGAACAATAAGTTTTTGTATCAAGGAAAGCGTGTGCCTGGTTCCTAAAAGCATGGCTTGTGATTTGGTCGGGTTTACCAACAGCCCGTATGATAAGGCCCAGTCTTTCACATTCTCGAGGTCAGCATTCAGTGCCTCCACGGTTGAAGCTACATCGCAGGGGCAAAAGTGTCGATAAATTTGGAGATCATCTGCGTAAAAATGATACGAAGAAGAGATAACGTCGGAGATAGAGTTGATGAAGACTGAAAATAGAAGAGGAGAGAGAATACCACCTTGAGGCACACCTGAGGAAAGATCACACCATTGAGTTTCGGTCTCTTCAGATTTAATGCGTTGCTGACGATCTCTCAGGTATGAGTGGAACCAGTTAGCAGCATGGACGGAGACATTCAGAGAGCTCAATATAGCGACCAGGATGTCAAAATCGACACAGTTAAAGGCATTGCTGAAGTCAAGCAGGGCTAGGACCGTGACCAACTTCTGATCCATGGCTAGCTGTATGTCATCGCTGACTTTTAAGAGTGCTGTGGTAGTACTATGGCCTGGTCTGAACCCAGATTGAAAAGGATTGAGAAGTTTGTTTGATGAAAGGTAGGAGGAGAGTTGAGAGTGGACTATATATTCTTCCATATTTGGGTATAGGAAATCATAGTGATGTAGGCCCCGGTTGTTGTAGGATAATATTCTTGGTACTTGTGGGTGGAATGTCTAGTTGTAGACGCAGGTGGATAGATGGCGTTGATTGGTGCTCCTACATCGCGGTATGGTTTGGTTTTTCGCAATGTATTTATTTGCTATGTATTTTTTTATCTCGTAGGCTTCGTTTTTTTCTGCATATCTCGTTAGTTTGGAAGTCTCTAATTTCTCGAATTTTCGCCTAATTTGATTGGTAGTCTGAACTCTGAACATGGTTTGTGAAATAATTTCAATCGAAGTAGGGCTGGGTCCCAGTCGTCATCGTGTCATACATATGCCCGGAGATGGTTCCTGCCTCTTCCATTCCTTGGCATATTTAATGTATGAGGAAATAGACTTTGAGATGGCGTCGCAAGTTAGGACTGCTGTTGTGCTATATGTGGTAAACCACTGGGATGAACTACAATTATATACATGTGCCGATAATGGGGATATCTATCTTGATTCCAATTGTTATTCACGGGATATGTTGAATAGCAACACTTATGGTGGTATCTCCGAACTCATGGCTGCGGCGGCTATTTATCCGTTTACTTTTGAGGTTTATCAAAATAATATTCTTAGAGGACTTTTTTCTCATATCGGCGGTCCTGTAAAACGTTTGCGATTTAGCGGACATTCTTTAAGTGGTCACTACGACGTTCTCGTTCCGTTGACTGTTTCTCCAACACCTAGTGACATAGTTTCCAATACGAAGAAAGCGGGGAGACCTAAAAAAAATAAGCAAGGAAGACCAAAAACTTCCGATATTTCACGAAATGAACAATTTCGACAAGCAGCAGCCAACTACCGTAAAAATCATCCTGAACAACGAAAATTAACAGTTTTCAATTATACTAAATCACATGCTGAACAACATCGTGAATACGTAGCGCGATATTCAACTTTACATTCGGAGGTCAACCAAAAGGCAAAGGCCCGATACTCGACTTCTAATCCGGAGGTCAACCGAAAGGCAGTTGTCCGCTACACGGCCTCTCATCCAGAGGTCAACCGAGAGGCAGTTGCCCGATACTCGGCTTCTCATCCGGCAGTCAACCGAGAGGCAGTTGCCCGGTACACGGCCTCACATCCGGAGGTTCATAATGAGGCAGTTGCACGATACTCAGCTTCTCATCCAGAAGTTCATCATAAAGCAGCTAGTCGTAAAAGATTAAACGAAAAATTGCAATTTAAGATAAAAGGTGTTGAGAAAATAATAAAATGTTTAAGTTCTAAAATAAATGATAGACTGGAGGCAGAAAGACTTGTTAAATGGTCTCTTTACAATAGACAACAAATATTGGGTAGTCTTTTAAAAACAGCTGAAAGACTTAAGATTATGTGTGTGTCGGCTTTAGAAAAGATCAGAGAATGTCCTGAAAATATAACTATTTTTGAAAAATTTGAAATGTTTCTGGGAAAACTTAAGCATCGAAATAATCAAGAACCATTCTATGGAGAGTACACGTACAAAGTTTACACTTACCAAAACGCAATCGCAATTGATGATACAGGCAAAGCTGTCTTTGAACAGAAAGGCACGGTAAAGCTCTAGTGTGGAGTTGTAATGATGCCACATGTGCTTTGGATGAACAGTTATTATTTAAATTAAGAAAAATATTTGAAGAGTTTAACTGTATATCACCAGCAGAGATGTATCCTCTTTATTTGAACAAACGTCTCAAGGCTTATATTTCATATATTAATAATGTAAAGTCTCATTCTCCACGACTTAGAACGTTAATAAGAGAAATGTATCAGCTACAAAGTGATTGCGATACGCTAAAAGAAATCGATACTGCATTAAAAAACGTGAACGTGGATAAAATCAAACAATTAGGTGAAACTCACGTACCAGGAAGTGTAGCCGTTGAAAGCTCTGAACAAAAAGAAATTGTGGAAGATTCTATTATCAAAGAGTTCAAAGAGGGGTTTAAATTACTTTCTAAAAAAAGTTTTGATACACCTAAATTAGAATGTATGTCGTGTATGAAACTTTACTGTTCAAAGGATATATCAAATCTAAATTGTTTGCGAAAGTCTATTTCTACAAATGTTTGGTCACAGCTAATTGAATACTATAGTTCTAAAAATATGGATCACTCCCCACATATATGCCATACATGTCTCACAAAGATTCGCGCTAACCAAATTCCAGCTACATGTGTACTTAATGACTTGTTTGTTGATACAATTCCATTGGAGATAAGCCAGTTAAATGATTACGAGAAGCTTTTAATCCAGCGTGCGAAAGCATTTCAAGTAGTTGTATCGATGAATCCTGTAACGAACAAATCGTTGCCAAACCGAGAAATGGTGAAAAAATTTAAAGGTAGAACTTTTCATTTACGTTTGCCTTTAGAGGAAACATTGAATAAATTGCCGAAACCGGAAGATCCTATTAACATAAACCAAGAAGTTTACATAATGCTAAGAGGACGACCCACAAAATCTAAGATTATTTGGGAAGACATCGTCGACATTAATAAAATCTATGCCGCACTGTGTTATCTGAAACAAGTAAACCCGCTTTACTCTGAAATAAAATTACCAAATGTCCCAAATCATTTATTTCAAACAATCAACCAAAATTTACAACATGTAGTCGAAACCAATAATAATAATAAAAATTCTATAAATGCTATAGATACACTTTTGACACAAATAACGGAGGATAGTAACTTAATAGATTACGAGCAATATACCATATATCCCCTGTATAAAAAAAGAAGAAATGCTTTAATATCAGATCTCTATCAAATGAAGACAGTTAATACGGCACCTATATACTCAACAGACAAGAATCTTGATGTGAAATGTTTTCCTTATTTGTACCCAGATGGGAAATTCGGCCAGTTTCATACGCGTCCACAGAAGCTCACGTCAAGTGAATATATTAAATCCAGATTGATGTCAAAACATTCACGATTTAGATTAGATCAACAATTTTTTTTTACTGCACGATACGAATGTCCGCCAGTTGAATTCGGGAATATTTTATAAAATGAATACAATCAATCAAAAACAAAAAATTACTGCTGAACAGTATTTACAGATGTTAAATAATGATGAATTAGAAGGAGATCTGATTGCTATATTTGCAAGATTGAGAAACACTGAGCAGTACTGGAAAAAACCCAGGAACGACGTAAATTGCATGACACAACACTATGGACCGGCTACTTGGTTCCTCATTATGAGCCCGTCGGAGTGGTTGTGGGACGATTTAAGAGATCACTTACTGGAAGTTAACTCGAGTGAGATGGCCAATAAGACGACAAGTGAATTAGTAGCCCTAGATCCTGTATCCACTTCTCGTTTCATTGATAATAAATTTCATGCAACATTACATTTTCTCACTTCCGCCAGTAAACCTCTTGGAGAAATCGAGCATTACTTTTGGAGGCGTGAATATCAGTCCCGTGGAGCCCAACATTTTCATTTGATGTTGTAGGTGAAAGGAGCTCCTGTGCTTCATGATTCGCCAATTGATAAAGTAGCAGCTTTTATCTCCAAACATGTTACATGTGAAGTACCTAAAAAAAAACTTGCTCCAATTCTTCACCAACGAGTCATGAGATACTAAACTCACAAACATAATAAATATTGTATGAGAAGAAAGAAATCAAAGAAAGGATTTATATCGGTGTGTCGATTTGGTTTCCCACGAACCGTTACTGATACTCTTTGATTAATTCCACGCCTCAACCGAACGGGCGTGGAATCTTGGTAGGGTTGGTTTTCACCAGGGGTACTGACCTTTGACGCCGTGGACCGGAATTCGAAAGCTCAATTCGAGGCAGGAACACGGGATAAGGAGCACAAGGGGTGGGGGGAGAGGAGTCGAATCTTACTCTCGTCGTAGCCCGATGCTGTTGCCGTCGTGTTGCTTGCCGACACGAGGAGTCGCTGTCCGAATGGGACGAATTGGGGACCGAACCACTTTAACCTTTCACAACACGAAGCACTCACTCCGATGACTTGAATCTACTTATTTCCCGACGATTGTTCCGTGCTTATTATAATTAACGTTCCGACCAGGCCGACACCTGTGTTAGACAATTATTACAATTAAAATACAGCCAAGGCCCGAACGCCATGTGCCGACATTTTTTCCCTGTCAAAAAAAGTAACCTCTAACTCGTCATCTCGTTTCTATACAAGTGACAGCTGCTAGTTCCGTTTCCGATCACTCGCGGTCCGAGTCGCGCAACAAAAAGAGGTGCGTTCCGAAGCAATAATATTAAACACTCTTACTATTAGAGATACCGCTGAATCAGTCGCGGCCAGAAAAGCTCTTTGTCCAAACCAACGTTTATATAATATTGTACGCAAAAAAGAATCAGAGTTGATAAATGATTACAATCCAGCTGTACTACTCGCATGGAACGGCAATATTGATATCCAATATGTAGGCGAAAAAACTGCTCAACTACTACGTCACTAAATACACAACGAAATCTGAAAAGACACACGCGCTGATTGATTTCGATGACATAAACTCTACAAAGAGCTTGAGAAGTCGCTTGTTTAACATTGGACTAAGATTGTTGTCAAATCGCGAGTGCGGTGCATTAGAGGCCAGTGACACGTTGTTGGGTATCTCATTGTATGCTACTGATCCCCAGACGACAATTAGGTGGCTAGATGTCAACATGAACCGCAATCGAGTCTAAAAGTAAAGTCTAAAATAGAAATGACAATGCTAAATCCTGATTCCACAAACATTTATTACGAATCGTGGATAGACGATAAATATCCAACTAGGCCAGGAGAGTTAGAAAATTTATACTTGTATAATTTTTCTAAATTCTATGATGTCGTAAACAAACGCCCGGTTTCTAAAAAAGCAGAATACTATGCCTTAAATGGAGGAAAGACTTATTTAAAAAAAAGAGACAGACCTTATCTCATAAACTTTTACATGCACGAGGTTGGGAATGGAAAAAATGGGATTTGAAACATTTACTGAAGTTTTCAACTTTGCGAAAGATGATATGAAAAATGAACTGAAGCATGTCAATTTACGTATTGAATTACAAAATCAGTTACAAAAAGCTTTTGAAATGGTGGGGTCTAAATTAGCTGAACTAAATGAGGAGATTGAAAATGATGATGAAGATATAGGTCCGGATAATCCCTTAGATTTTGAGGCGCATGAAGCGGTTAATGCGATGGATGATTTTAATAATATAAACAACGAAGAAGATGACAATAATTTAGATGAAATGATTAGTAAACTTAATAAAAATCAAAAGAGTGTGTTTAATATGGTGACAGAAACTATGTCTAATGATAGCGAAATTCTTCGTTGCTTTATAAGTGGTACTGGTGGGACGGGTAAAAGTTTTATTATCAAAATTATTAAAGTGTGGGTACAAAAACATTTAAATAAAAAAGTAGCCGTAGCCGCCCCAACGGGTATCGCGGCCTTTTATGTCAATGGATTGAGGATTCATAGATTGTTGCAATTGCCAGTTGAACACAAACAAACGCCCAAATATAGACCACTTTCTGATGAGGTCCTCCAAGTTCTGCGGTCAGACTTGAAAGACGTTGTTTTATTTATAATCGATGAAGTCTCCATGATATCAAATATCACCTTGGCTTATATACGTATGCGACTAGCAGAACTATTTGATACAATCGATGAAGAAAACGGGTGGTTTGGTAAACGGAATATCGTGGTACTTGGAGATCTTTTACAGCTCCCACCTGTTAGGGAAAATTCTCCTTTTATAAAACTAACGACTCTAGAAGTAAGCAAGTTAATAGGCGCTCTTAATTTTCCGAATATATGGGAAGATCTTTTTAAATACCAGGAGTTGACACAAATCATGCGGCAGTTAAATGATATGGAGTTTGTAGAAATGCTTCTAAGAATAAGAATAGGAATCACTACAGAAGAAGACCGCCGTATATTATCTGAACGTTTGATTAAATTTAAATCTGATTCTAACGAGGGTAGATTACATGAAATAGCTAAATGTCTGAGCCGGCTTCCTGCAGATACAGTTTGTTTGTTACCGACTAGAAATATGACTCAGCAACTAAATGATGCAATGTTGCGAGCTATTCCTTATCCGGAAATTATACTTAAAGCCACAGATAGTGTTGATTGTCCCAGATATCTTGAAAAAAGAGCTCGCGAGTCTATTGAAAAGTATGAGGAGGATGCTTCTATGACAGCTGGCTTAGAAAAAACTATAGTTATTAAAGAAGGTGTAAGAGTAATGCTTAAACGAAATATAGACGTTTCTTTGGGTCTGGTCAATGGTGCTATAGGCATTGTTGATAAGGTTGAATGGGATTTGAACGACAAGAGAAAAGCAAAAAAAGTTGTAGTAATTTTTAATAACGGTCTCATACATGAACTAGCACCTGCAAAATCTAAATTTGAAATTATCAATAGAGCATTTGTTCACCTTGAACAATTTCCAATCTGTGTCGCCTATGCTATTACTATACATAAAAGTCAAGGGCTAAGTTTGAATAATGCTCTAATTGATATTGGGTCATCCACTTTCTCATGTGGGCAAGCTTATGTAGCACTCTCTAGAGTGACTAGTTTGCAAGGTTTCCACCTTATAAATATTGACTTTAGAAGCATCAAAGCACAACAGTCAGCTATAGTCGAATATAATCGCCTAAGAGCCAAGTATCGCCCTGATCTTTTGCTTATAACAAACAGTAAACCGACGAAGAAAAAAGGCAAAGACAGAGAGTGGGCTATGAAAAAAGGTTCTGATGTTCAAGTACCAAATACCAAATGTCTTTATTACTGTAGATATTTACATATACTTAGCAATCGTCATTTTTTGCCACTTCTCTACATTGGACCACTGTGGGAGAAGAAGGACGTAGAAACTCCCACAGATTGATTTTTAGATCTCTTTTTAAAAATTGCTTTTTCTTAACTAATACAAAATATAATATTTAGTCATTATCATAATTAATAAGCAGGAATAAATAATTACAAAATTATTAACAGCAAGGTCTGTGTTGAGCCAGATTAACCCCATACAGACCCATCATTTAAGTAATCTTGAACATTGTAATATCCCTTTTTTTTTTTTTTTCAAGAAATACATCCCAAAAAAAGAAAGAGAAAATGAACAAAATAAATAAAACTACATTACTTACAATAACTTATGTTTTGCTTATAACAAAAAGTAAACCGACGAAGAAAAAAGGCAAAGACAGAGAGTGGGCTGTGAAAAAAGGTACATCTGATGTTCAAGAAATACATCCAAAAAAAAGACAGAGATAATGAACAAAGTAAAAAATACTATATTACTTACAATAACTTTAGCATTAAAAAACCCCCGCATAAAAGCAGACTTCCAGTTTCATCACAATGTGTCATCATCGGGTGTTATTCTCATAAAAATAAATAAAAGGTCTCATAACAACAAATCTAATGAGCCTAAACTCCATGAATTTACTACTACGCATACCAGGGTTCCAAGTCCCACCTTCGAACTTCGCACTTCATCATCAGATCAGCTCGATAGAACCATATTCTCACAGGTCTTGTCACTACGAGTCTAATGAGCCCAAACTCGATGGGCTTACTAGTAAGCATCCCAAGGTTCCAGCTCCCACCTTAGATCTTCGCACTCCATTATTAAATTAGCCCAATGGTACCAAATTCTCAAAGGTCTTGTCACTACGAATCTGATGAGCCCAAATTCGACGGGTTTACCAGTAAGCATCCCAAGGTTCCAGCTCCCACCTTCGATCTTCGCACTCCATCATCAGATCAGCCCAATGGTACCATATTCTCAAAAGTCTTGTCACTATGAATCGAATGAGCCCAAATTCGACGGGTTTACTAGTAAGCATCATAGGGTTCCCACTTCCACCTTCGAAGTCCATCATCAGACCAGCTCGACATGTACAAAAACAACATGCTCCAAGAAATCTACTTTCGAATAAAAAAAAACAATATTCAAATCGGTTCACCCGTTTACGCTCTGCGAGCTGAGAGACAGACACACAGAGTGACTCACACGTCAAAGTTATAACACCCCTTTTGCCTTCGTTAGGCGGGGGTTAAAAAGGTGTAAGACAATTACGCTGTACTACATCTGTACTGCATATGTATTAACACAGTGCTTTCAGTTTTGACATCTGTCATTTCTCATACAAATACTGACTTGTTGTGCTATGAAAGCACTGTGTTAATACAGCTAAGATATAGATTACATAATAGTATGAAAAATCATACTGAAATTAATGGTATTCTTTGGTATAGGTGGTTTTCATAGACACGTTGGTAAGATGAGATGTCTTTTCCCCGGAGTCCTTTCGCCTAGGTATCAGGGCATACAATCAGATACCCAAAAACTTATCAGTGGCCTCTAATGCACCGCACTCGCTCTTTGTAGACTTCCCTTATCAATATGCATCCCGGATCTTATGCAAATTACAAAAAGAAATGAAATCCCACAAAAAACATTTTCATGTAAAAACAAAGCCAAGAAGAGGTAAACAAAAAGTTATCAGATCTCAAGTAGAGCCAAGCTTCTAACTCTACACGCCCTAACAGTACAGCCCTAACTTCACAAACTCTAACACCTTACTCAAAATATGTGGCTTGGCCGTTTCACTACCGTCACATGAGCTTAAGTTGGAAAATGCAACCAACGAAACGGCCAAGCAAGCCACATATTTTGAGTAAGGTGTTAGAGTTTGTGAAGTTAGGGCTGTACTGTTAGGGCGTTATTTATGTAGGTAGTTCGGTAATAGGTAGGTTGTTAAAAACATTTTAACGCAATATTTGAATAATTGTCATTCAGTAAATATGTTAATTTCTTTGAGCGAGTCGAGATGAAATTCGAGTGTCTTGCCATGACACCCTTCCCTCGTTATTGAAGTAAGAGTAATATATATCTCTGACTTGATAACTTCCCTAATTTGATATGTCATTGTTGTTACTAACATTAGTAAATATTGAGGTGTCACTTGTAGAACCACTAAGGTATTCAATCTCTGTTTGAATTAAATAATTATGCAACACACACGTTGCTTTTACGACTTTATCTACTGTTTTCACTTTGCTCTCGAAATCTTTGCGATACACGTACTATTTCCGCGCTAGTACACCAAATGTTGCTTCGACTATGCGACGGGCCCTTGATAATCTGTAATTAAATATGCGCTTTTGTGGATCTAATTGGTCACGTGGGTATGGTCGCATAAGATTTTCCATCAAAGGGAAAGCTTCATCCCCTATGAAAACAAAAGGTACTGGTTCTCCGCCTTGATATAATGGTTCGGGGTGAGGAATATTCAGTCTTTTTTCTCGCAGACGTCTTCCAAAACTACTGTCATTGAATATGCTTCCATCACTAAATCAGCCCATGGACCCTACGTCATCCATTATAATTTTTCTCTTAGCGTCAGCTAAACACATAAGGACAATGGAAAGTCGATGTTTATAATTGAAAAAAGAGGATCCTGTATTTGCAGGACACATGATGTAAACATGTTTTCCGTCAAGAGCCCCCAAACAATTCTTCAATTGCCATAGATCTTCAAATTCTTTTGCAATTCTTCTCCAATCATTTTCAGAAGGTTCTGTCATAACAAGAGGCTGCAATACATTCCATAGGACCTCGCAAACTTCATTAACAATTTTCGATACGGTTGTTATGCCAATTCTAAAATTTTCTGCCAATTTCGTAAATGAGAGACCCGTTGATAAATACCTGAAAAAGAGATATGATTTTGATAAATGTATGTTCGATGATTTTTTTACTCTACTGTATTCGGTCTTTCATTAATTACCACCCGTATTGTTTTAGGTAAAACCGCGAAAAATCGGTGGAAACAGTTGCGAGACAGCCACCGCGAAGCATTGAAGAGGATGAAATCCAAAAAAAGTGGACAAGCTGCAACTAAAAAAAAAGAATGGAAGTATGAAAAACACATGGAGTTTCTTTTGCCTTATATGGCAAATAGAGATCGGACATCAAACTATGGCGACGAAACATCTACAACTGATGAGAGAAATTATGATGATTCTACGCAAAGTTCAGTGCTATCAGATAAAATCCTAGATCAAAACCAATTTGAAGAAGATCTTCTGTTAAACTCTGAACACGAAACACTACCAATTTCATGGAATCGATACCATCATCTTCTAAGAAGAAAAGAAGTGACATCAGAATTACTGCAACTTCATCGAGAAAACCAAAAAAAACACCGACAAGAACGCATTGAGTTAAAGGAAATGATAAGCAGTGCAAAAGATGATTATGATGAAATAGAGCACTTTTTCTTGTCTCTGGCGAAAACCACTAAGAGACTTCCCGGTTACTTGCAAGCACGAATAAAAAGAAGTTGTTTCAACGCAGTAGCAGGAGCCGAAGAATCGCATCTCTATAGTCAACAAACATATGGTTATTACACAAACACTGGGATAACTCTTTAGATCTTCTCTCTTCTTATCTAAATAACAGGATACATAGAGTTGACATTAATGATTGAGTCTGCGCGCGCGCGTCATAGTGCGCGGGTGTCTGTTATCGCGATAACGATGTCGTCGCCGAACATAGTGAAGTGCACGAATTGCAATATTGTCATCGACGAACTCCTGGCCTTCATGCAAAATAAGCAGGATGTTATGGATGAAAATAGCCTCATCCAGATCTGTTCCTCGTCGTTCTCGGCCGAGGAGATAGTGCGCTCAAAGACGTTGCTGTTTGAATATTTGCCAACGGACAAGAGAAAAATCAATCGTAAAGGCGACAACAAGCACCACCGCGACCTTCAGGACATGATCTCCATGTTAAGGGTCACGAAGACCGACGAAGTGCCGCTTTTTGTTGCCCACAAGCTGGAGAAATTGCCCCCCGTGTTGTTCGATCATGTGGATGTGACTCCGCTTTTAAAGGATCTGCTCAAGATAAAGCAAGACTTAAATATTATAAAGGATAACTATGCCACAAAAACAGAGATTGGTGAAATACGTGAGAATCTTCAGCATCTCAGGTCGGATTCCTTGGTGAATACGGATTTTGTCAATACTCGTCATCGTGGTGCTTATTTAGACAGCGGCCCCATGGGTCTGCTGTCAAACCAGTGTTTGTCCACGGACGATAAAGGTGGGCTTTTGCAACCGACTTGGAGGTCCATTTCGTATCCCACAGCGTCCCCATTTTTTCAAAATGTTGAAAAAACCAGCAAAGGAGCCAAGGAAAATATCGTCCTACCCTCAAATAGCTCGCCAATCAGCGAGCCGTTGGTTTCATCACCACCGCCGCGTCGCGACCAGCCTGCCGCCAGCGCTGTGCCTCACGCACACATAGACAGCAGCGAGTCGGCGGATATTCAATCCAGTTCGCCGCCTCAGACAATAGTCTCAACAGCTGATTGCCCTGTGGCTGTGGAAGGGGTAGCTACGTTTGCGGAGGCTGTCAAGTCATGTCCGCACGATGAAGGATGGATGCAGGTGGTGAAGAATAGGAAGAAATCCAAGTCGAGGTCTAAGAACCGTTTCTTGGGTCAGGCGGGGCAAGCAAATGTGGAACCCGACGGTTTGTTTAAGGCAGCCGATCCCAAAGTTCCTTTGTTTATCACCAATGTTCACAATGATACGAAGACAAAGAATATTGCGGACTACATCTTCAGGAAGACGCCAGAAAAAGTATATTTACGACAAATTGACATACAGGGTGATGACTCAGAGCACAAAGCATTCAAGATGTATGTAAACAGAAATAAACTCCCGTTATTCAACGATGTCCACTTGTGGCCCAAGAGAATTTATTTCCGACGCTTTGTTCATTCCAAGTACAAAGTAATAGACAGGGACATTGGTGTGTCTGCTGGTACGAAGCCTATCACATCTTAAATGTCTAGTACACCCTGTACATACCAATGCAAACTGACCAGCTTTAATTGTAAAAGCGTAAAAACTTCCGTAAACTGTGTGAGAAGATTATGTCAAACATCAGACATTGTCGCGCTGCAGGAAACCTGGCTTCTTCCTCACGACATTCCTTCACTAGGCAACATAGATAGTGACTTCGCCTACTTCGGGAAATCAGCTGTAGACACTTCGGCGGGCATTCTTCGTGGCAGGCCATACGGAGAAAAAGTCGCTTTTTCCCTCGGTATCTGTTATAACCTGTGATAGTGAGCGGGTCGCCGCAATCAAAATAGTGATCCAAGATCGTTCTATAGTTGTGTTTTCCGTGTACATGCCTACTGACAAGGCCGAGAACCTTGCTGTGTTTACGTCGTGTTTGAGTGAGATTCTGGCAATAATTGAGGTAAACAATGCGGACACCGTATTTATACTCGGGGATTTTAATGCGCATCCAGGTGAGCCTTTTTTTAATGAACTTATTGACTTTTGTACAGAGCAGTCATGGTCTACGGTGGACGTGGAACTGTTGCCAACGGACTCGTACACGTTTGTAAGTGAAGCACACGGGTGCAAATGATGGTTGGACCATACAAATAGTGACTAGTGCCGCGCGTCAGACTGTACTCAGTGCCAGTATACTTTATGATAGTTACCCGTCAGACCACATACCTATACAACTTGAATGTAACTTTAGTTTAGTTAAACCAAAATTACCTACCATTCTTTCTAGTTATAATAAGGTGAAGTGGGGTGTTCGGGACTTGGATCAAATTATGAAATATCAAGATTTTTGTAATTCTAAGCTGAAAAATGTTGACTTTCCGACTGAATGTATTCACTGTGCTGATTCATATTGTTCAGACTTACATCATAAGCATGTTTTAGATAAGTTGTATGCAAGTATTGTTGGTATACTGGTTGAAGGAGCTAATTACGTGTACTGGCCGTCAGAGGGGATTTTAAAAAAGACGAGATATGTCCATTCACAACTTTAATGTAGAAAGTTACAAATGTTCTTAGTCTATTCACTTAAAATTAGGGGTGATCGCGATTGATCCCGCAATTATACTAAACGTCCTCTCGCAAGAGCGATTCTAGCAAAAAGGCACTGGGAAAACTGGTGGTGGTCCCACGATGGAAATGAAATGCACTGTCAGATTTCTCATGAAATTCGGAATCGATGTTCTAGAAGGTTCCATGTCTTTCGCAATCTCGTATGAGGTGATTCATCTGGTCGGTGATTCATTGTAGATGGTGACATCGTAACACCTCCCCTCCAAGATGAGCAACTATTTGCCTATGTCTACGGCGAATATTGCGGCTCTTTTCTCTTCCGGAGATAGGTTTCTGGCTGAAGTACGAGTAGTAGTCTCAGGTAGAGGTGATAGTTCCAATTTGGGTTCAGCGGATGAGTTCAACTTCTTTGTCTTCTTATGTCGCAGGTAAAATGCAATCAGTGCAACTGTGAAGAATGTCACCAGTACATACATAGGTATTGTTGTATGGTAGGTGGTCAGTAAGTCCGAAGTGATTGATTTCGTCGGAATTTCCATTGTAATTTGTTTCTGGATATCGTGCAATTTGTTCAAGTCGATTGTGGTCAGGTGGTACTGAAGTCGCCGATTCTCGGAAGATGGTTTCGACAGCGAAGTTGACTGTGGGAATATGATGATTTCGACAGGTTGTCCACGAAGTTTATCATTGAAGTTGGCAATAGTGAATTTCGGTGCTCGAATACTGCAATTTCTAGGAAGTGTTGCTAGAAAACTGCCTTCTAGGATCGGATGCTGCTGTGGTCCGCAGAAGATGTCGACTTTTGAAGGTTTCGGGAACGAAATGATGTAGTGCTGACTGTCTAGCTCGGTTAGCGCTTCCTTGGACATAGAGATAGGAGTAGTTGCATGTTGCGTCTATTTCTTGCAAGTATATCAGGGTGTCGATACAGTCACGTTGCGTGCGGATCTGGTGGCTCAGCTGTTGCTCGCAGATGTACCAGATGTCGACCTTCGGGCATTCTGCCTCTATGTACGCATACTCCTTGGAGTTGGTTGCTAGGAATGGGAACGGGGGAACGATGACGTTATGGAATTTATTAGGTACTGGGCAGAGTCTGTATAGTTTATAGGATGATGTAGTAGTTAGAGGGAATTTAAGGACAATCACGATCTTTTTATCTATAAAATAACATCCTAAGCTAATCAAATCATAGTAATATCTCAAATCTAACTTTAAAATTTGTTCAGGCTCATACAAAAGGTTTAATTTGCTTATCATATAGGTGATATCATTAAGTGATAAAATAGAATGGTGCAAGTTGCCTGTACGACTAAAAGCTAATATATTCTCTAACTTATCTATCTCCATACTTAAGTCTTGTACGTTTTCGCTGATCAAGGCGAATAACTGAGTCAGCTGGGTATAGTGAGCCAGTTGTACTCTATCTGAGGTGGAATTGTTTATGAAATATGATAGCGCTTTCGCTAACTTTGCCTGATTAGTAGTTAAGTTATTTAAAATCTGAGTTTGTTGGATCGTCATTGCCTTGTATAACCAAATATGGTTATTGAAACTTTCAGATAAGTCATGATCATTTTTCTGTAAATTTTGAAGGATATTTTCATACCTCAGAGCATCGCTGTAGTCGAGGTTACCAGTTATACTTTTGATAAAACTACCTAATGGGTTGAATAGGCCACGCTTAGCTCTCTTAGGTAGGAAGGTATCGAGTTGCGAGGATATCTTATCTATTTTATGGAATAGGTGAATGATTTGATATTTGAATAAACTATAGTTCTCGTTATTGATACTATTAGCTGCGGCAGTTAGTTGAGATTTTGTAGTAGTCAGATGTGTCTGTAATAGGTCAAGGTCTATATTTTGTAGGAATGTATGGTGATGGGATATGATCTTGGTAGGGCCTAGGTCAAAGGGCAAAATACCGGGTCCGTCGTCCAATCTGTCAAGTCGGATGTCTTGAGCTGGGGCCTGGCTGGTCAGGGTTAGTATGATCCTGTAACAAGTCAAGTGATCTATGTTTTAAAGGCCTCTTTATTCGATTTTTGGCTATGGGTCCACGTTTCTTTGAGGTGTAAATATTCATGGGTAAGTTTGAGACGACTTTGTCGTGGGTGAATCGTGGTGCGAGTTTTTGTCTAGCAGCTGCCGGGTTCCGTATGAATATTTCCTCGTTTGGTCTGTAATTTAAAATGGGTTCTCTACTGTCGTTGCGTTGTGACGTCAGCGCGGTACGTTCAGCTGTTGATGAGTCATGTATGATATGGTAGATTGTATCCATTTTATTGCGATGTTCCTGTAGGTACTGTTGTAGTAATCTTTCAGTCAAGTTCATGTCGGTCGGGTCTCGGGGGTCAAAATATCCAGTTACAAGATCAAAGGGTCTGCATTTAGTTAGACTATGTATAGAGCTATTGTATGCTATGATGGCGTATGGAACAAGATTTTGGGCAGGTTCATTTCTGTGCTGAATTTTTAATAATCTAAGGTGCTCTAGGAGTGTACTATGAAATCGTTCTATCATACCATTTTCGTTAGGGGCATGAGCTGCGGTGGTATGGTGTTGGACTTTGTGTAACTTTAACAGTTCTGAAACGACCTGATTTGTGAACTCGGTTCCTTGGTCCGTTTTTAAGTTCATAGGAAAACCATAATGTGAGCTGAAAGTTAATAGGGCTTTAACTATGCTGGGGGCAGTGCTATCCGGGATTTTATAGGCTTGTGCAAATTTTGAGAAGGCATCTATGATTGTGAAGTACTTTTCCTGTTCAATGGTTAACACATCTGCATGTACTAATTCGAAAGATTTTGTCGGTGGCGGGACAATTTGTAATTGAGGGCGCAATGGATTGCGGTCGTATTTCGCGGAACTACATATGTTACAGTTGCTAATGAATTTTGTAATGCTTTCTTTTAACTTGGGCCAAAAGTATCGGTGGTACAGTGACAGGAATGTTTCATTTATGCCACGGTGATTGGTTTTTCCTTCATGATAATTTTGAATGATGCTCTGTTGGGTCAAATATTCAGGTACATTTTCAAGTTCATGTTTCACCAGAACTAAGTTCATAGAGGAACTTTTGAAAGTTCTCTGTATGACAGGGACAATGTCGTACATTTTTTCAGGGGGTTGTACTAATATGGCTGTTCGAAGCTTGGGGTCAATGTATCTTTTTACGACATCAATTAACTTATCCTCAAAATTACTCTCTGTAATTTCAACGTATGTTCTTTGGAAGGTCTCAAAAGGTTTAACTATTTTTGGGCGCTGGCAAGCGGAAGTGGGGACAATTTTTATCACAAGTTGTTTACGGAATTTATTCAGAGGTTCATCTGAAATGGGCAAGTTGAGTATGGGATTCTCCACACTGGTATGAACTGTTTCAGCGGGTGAGTTGACATGAATGGGGGCGTCTCCGGGGGGTGGTATATCTGTGTTTGAATGTGCAGTGAAGAGTGGAAGGGGGTAATTCAGTGGTGTTTCACTGGGTGCGGTATCCGTGGATGACTGGCTGAGAAATGGTCTGTCATCGGGGGCAGTAATGGTTGATGACCCTGAGGAAGAGATGTTCACTATCATAGAAGCAAGTTCTTCATTATGAATTTCGACGCGCGATAGGGCATCGGCATGTGAAGTCGTAGTCTGCGAGTTTTAGTCTCCACCTGGTGAGGCGAGAGTTTGGCTCCTTTAAATTCATAAGCCATTGAAGGGGCTGGTGGTCAGTTACTATTTTGAACTTCCGTCCAAAAAGGTATGGTCTGAAATACTTGGTAGCCCATACGATTGCAAGCATCTCTTTCTCAATAGTAGAGTAGTTAATTTCGCTACTATTTAGGGTCCTAGACGCATATGCTACGGGTCGGTCTGTACCTATCGGTCCTTGTGAGAGAATCGCACCAAGGGCGAAGTTCGAAGCGTCAGTTGTCAAAATGAACTCTTTTGTAAAGTCGGGGTAACGTAATATAGGGTCATTCGTCAATAGAGTTTTACAGTGTTCAAAGCACTTTATGTAGTCGGGGGTAAGGTTTATTTTAGCACCTTTTTTTCAAGCACACTGTCATAGGTTTTGTCAGTTTAGCAAAGTCTGGTATAAATCGTCTGTAGTAGCCTAACAATCCTAGAAAACCTTTTATCTGCTTCGGGGTTCTGGGGATGGGGTAGTTTTTGATTGCTGCAATTTTATCAGGGTTGGGCTTGACTCCGTCGGGGGTGATAATGTGACCTAAGTAGGGAGTTTCATGCTTCAAAAATTCAGATTTGTCCATCTGGATTTTGAAGTTAGATTCTCGCAATCTCTGGAATATTTTACGCAGATTTACGATATGTTCCTGTAATGACGTTGAAAATACTAAAACGTCATCCAAGTACACCACGCAAATGACATTTTGAAGGCCTCCAAGCACGTTGTCCATTACGCGCTGGAATGTTGAGGGAGAGTTCTTTAGTCCCATAGGCATGCGTAAAAATTCGAAGTGTCCGGGGGCACAATTTACGTTGAACGCGGTTTTATGAATACTATCAGGGTGGGTCTCCAATTGATAAAATCCGCTAGCCATGTCTAGGCAAGAAAAGTACTGGCAATTTCCTAACTTGTCTAGGATGTCGGTTATGTTGGGAATGGGGTACCTATCGTCTATTGTCTTTTCGTTAAGTTTTCTAAAGTCAACTACTAGTCTCCACTTGGTTTTACCGGAGGCGTCTACCTTTTTTGGTACTATCCAAATAGGGGCACTCCATGCGGAATTTGAGGGTCTGATCATACCCTGGTCTAACATTTTTTGAATCTGAGATTGAACTTCCTTTTTGTGAATTTGGGGGTATCTGTATGTCTTAGTGTGCACGGGAATTTCGTCAGTCGTCCTAATAATATGCTTCTCTTGGTTCGTAAAAGTCAGTGGTTCGTCTTCGATATAAAATACGTCGGCATATTCTTTACAAAGCATCATTAAGTTAGTTCTTTCTTCGACGTTTAAATGCTCAGTACGTAGACGCGATAAGACTTCTTGTGTGCGATTAGTCATCATTGGTGGTAAAGTCGATTCGCTAAACTCGCACATGAGCGAATGGGGTCTTTGAGTGAAAATATGAGGTCATTGTGAGTCGGGTTCGATACCTCAACATACGCTTGGCTATCTTGGGATCTGGATAGACAGTCATTGACATTACAGCCACAAATTGTCTGTTGGTCTATGGAGATATCTCCGTTGGGTACATTGGTGGGCACTCTAACTAGTCGAGTGGACTGTGCAGGTACTACAGTCTCATATAGAGTTTTATTCTGAGGCGACTCATACATCTGAATGGGATTTGTTGCAAATTGAGTGATGAATATTCTCTTTCCAAGATCTATTTTTGCCTTCCATTGTTCCAACAAATCGCATCCAAGTAAGCCGTCAAAATAGTTATGGAATCTATAGACAGATAATTTTATCGGTAATCGGTCATTGAACTCGGGGAAGCAGGGAATTCTGATTGAGTAGTTATTTGACGTAGTAGCGTGTATGTTCGTCACTATAAAAGGGTCATAGTCCAGGGGCGTATATGGAAAATATCTTTCAACCGCTTCAGGGCTAAGAAACGATTGGTTTGCACCTGTGTCAATGAGTAGTTTCAGGGGGGGGTTGAAAATCTGGATGTACGGGAGTTGTCTCCGATGCTGAAGATTTAATTCTATTCTGGGGCATTCGGCTTCGAATCCGGGGGAAAATCCTGCTCAGTCTGTTGAGTCTGGTCATAGTCGAGCTGTTGTGGGTCAGTCATTTGGGGGTTGTCACAGTCATTCGATACAAAGCCGGGGTACTCCGGGTACTCTTGGTTATAGTCATCGTAAGTGTTAGGGTCGTATGTCTCGTACGCTTCGTTACTGTGCATTTCTCGTTGCGGCTGATAAGGAGCTACATTACGAGAAATCGGTGGTAGAGTCCGGGCAACGGGGTGACTTACACCACTCATTGGTGTTGGTCGGTTTTGGAATGAATTCATAGGCTGGGGTCGCGGTTGAATTTTAAAACCGGTGGACATGTCAGAACGGGGCAGGGCACCGAACATTTGTTGGGTCCTTGATGGTCCTTGATACGGGGGTCTATTCGGGGTGTTGGGCTGTTGAAGGCTGTAAATGGGCCTAGTCACATTTGGCGGAGGCATTTGGGGAACAAACGCTGGTCGGGGCACCAGAAATTGAGTTGGGTTTGATCGGGAAGCATTTTGCGAATACACGGGGGGGAATTTTCTCGGTTCATTGTTCTGTAGGTACATTACGTTTAATTCCTCTTGAGCAAACTCCAGGGCTTTCTCTAAGGTTGGGGGTCGCATGCATCTAATTCGAGAGCCTAGTGGTTCTTTCAAACCCTTCAGGTATGTCTGAAGCGCTAACTTTTTATACAAAGTTCGTTTCGCTTCCACAGTAGTTGAAACTTCGTCATGCAGTTCGACATAGGTCATGATGGTATTGAGTAGATTTTGGACACGTTCAAAGTAAACGTGTGGGGTATCATTGCCTTGACACAACATTGATAGATCCGTATATAGAGCAGATTCATCACGATGGTCTGAGAATGAATTTATCAATGCATTCCTTATGCCATTCCAATCTGAGGCTACGCCATTCGTTGCTAGTGTTCTAGCGGCGGGTCCATTTACTTTATTCAATATGCCATTTAACATAGCATAGTTGTTTAGTTCGTTGCCTGGGGCTGGATTGACATATGTGAGCACAAGCTGATCGCAAATGTTCAAAAATCTTATCAGGACATTAGAGTTTCCATCAAACTCAGGCACTAATCTTAAAGCCTTGTAAATCCTGTCCGTATAATCAACCTGGGGTTGCAGAGGTGCCATATTTTCGGCGGCGAGGGTCGGTACCTCGTTCTGCTGATTTTCCGTCATTCTAAAATAATTATCTTCTAAGCTTTCGTCTATTACTTCTAGGAGGTCTAAGTTACGACTTTGGTCGCTTAGCTGTCTCCTTATTTCCTCACGACTACTGGGTCTAAGACCCCTACCTACTCGTGGGTAAAAAATTTTGGTAGTTAGGTATATCGATTTTAGATATAACTATGATAGATTTACTTAAGAGGTACACCGATATTAGGTATACAACTAATAAGATAGATTTAACTAAGAGGTACACCGATATTAGGTATACGATATAATTATTAGAAACTAGGTAACTAGGAACTAGGATAGGTACTGTGAGAGTGAGGGAATAGCAACCAATAGAATTTGCGTAACTATTCTATGACTCACAGTAGCAGCATCTCGTCTTGGAGCTTTCTCATCGATGTCTGGATGTGGCGGCTCGGTAAATCTTCTTCTTGGCACTTGTACGTACGTAGGTTGTAGATCGTAGTTGCACCGTGTCGTCCGATACGACACCTATCAGTGTGGTCCTCGATGTTAGATTCACGCACTGACCAACTACCCACTACCGACTGCGCCAATTACGTGTACTGGCCGTCAGAGGGGATTTTAAAAAAGACGAGATATGTCCATTCACAACTTTAATGTAGAAAGTTACAAATGTTCTTAGTCTATTCACTTAAAATTAGAGGTGATCGCGATTGATCCCGCAATTATACTAAACGTCCTCTCGCAAGAGCGATTCTAGCAAAAAGGCACTGGGAAAACTGGTGGTGGTCCCACGATGGAAATGAAATGCACTGTCAGATTTCTCATGAAATTCGGAATCGATGTTCTAGAAGGTTCCATGTCTTTCGCAATCTCGTATGAGGTGATTCATCTGGTCGGTGATTCATTGTAGATGGTGACATCGTAACAAGCTAGTGTCAGTTATCGTGACCTACCAGGCAAAAGGCGTAAATATATTGCTGGCTGGAACAGACACGTAGCAGACGCTCACAGGCGGGCCCGTCTCTGTTTTCAGACATGGAATTTGTACGGAAAACCCAGTTTTGGTCTTATTTATCAGGAAATGTGTGACATTATTGCAAAACACCATAGGGACAAAAACTTTTCAAAATTTTGGAAGTCTACTAATAAATTAAATCCGAAGGCGAGTCTTTCTGTGAGCGTGGCTGGCGTGCATGATCCGACCGATATAGCGGAGGCCTTTCGCACTCACTTCAAAGTGGAATCGCCTTTAGGAGCAGCGTCCTCGCGCGTGCCCGATGCTGCGGAAGTGGGGCTCACCGGGTATCTTAATGTTAGGTTCACTGCTAAAGAGGTTCAAACAGTGATTAAAAATATGGTTCGAGGAAAATCCCCTGGACACGACAACCTCAGCATCGAGCACTTGCAGCATGCTGGGTTCCATGTAGGTAGGGTACTAGCGATGTTTTTTAGTCTGTGTATAAGTCACTCTTACTTGCCTAATGACCTTATGTACACGCTGGTTATTCCAATTGTCAAAAACAAAACTGGAGATGCTTGTGATTTAAATAACTATAGGCCCATCTCTTTGGCAACGGTCGTTGCAAAAGTGCTGGACAGTTTGCTTGATAAACAGTTAGATAGGCACTTGACATTGAATTACCATCAGTTCGGGTTCCGGTGCGGACTCTCAACGGAAAGTGCTATCTTCTGTCTCAAGCAGACTGTTCAGTACTATACCGCCAGGAATACGCCAGTTTTTTCATGTTTCTTAGACTTGTCTAAAGCATTTGATTTAGTCAACTATAACATACTCTGGGCGAAAATGCGGAATGAAACGAGTGTACCGCCAGAAATAACACGTTTGTTTGGATTCTGGTACAGTAACCAAAACAATTGTGTCAGGTGGGCGGGGTCATGCTCTGGTGCATACAGACTGGACTGTGGTGTGAGACAAGGGGGGCTCACTTCTCCTAAACTTTTTAATTTGTATGTAAATGACCTGATCGAGGAGCTCAGCAGCACTAGAGTTGGATGTCATATAGACGGACAAAATATTAATAACATCTCTTATGCTGACGATATGGTGTTGCTGAGCCCATCGGTCGGTGCGCTATGTGCACTGTTGCGTATTTGTGAGTCCTATGCGGAGGCCCATGGGCTCAGGTACAACGCGAAAAAGAGTGAGCTAATGGTTTTCAAGTCAGGCACGAGAACATACTCTGACCTGCCTCCAGTCTACATTAATAATTCTCCTCTGAACAGGGTTAAGAAGTTCAAGTACCTGGGCCACTGGGTCACCGATGACCTCAAAGATGTCTGTGACATTGAGAGGGAGCGTAGGGCGCTGGCTGTTCGCTGTAACATGCTGGCTCGCAGGTTCGCTCGTTGTAGTAAAGAATCAAAATTAACATTGTTCAGAGCATACTGCCAGTCTTACTACACGTGCAGCCTGTGGGTCAACTACACGCAGGGTGCATACAGCGCCCTACGTATTCAGTACAACAATGCATTTAGGGTGGTGATGGGCCTTTCGCGGTACTGCAGCGCCTCAGGCATGTTTGCGGAGGCAAGGGTCGACGGCTTTGCCGCGATCATTAGGAAACGCAGCGCCTCGCTATTAGCGCGCGTACGCGGCAGCTCCAACTCCATTCTTCGCACGTTGGCTGGACGGTGGGACTCGCCGCTGCTGGCTCACTGGGTGAGGCTACACGTTAGTGGGTAGCCTAGGCACTCGTCCTTCTTCCCCTGCCGTGTGTGTGTTTTTATTTTTAAATTTTTGACATTTTTATTTTCTAATGATTTATTTGAATTTTTATTTTATTTTATTGTTGACATAATGTGTAATTTATTCTATGGGCTTTTATGCCTGCAATAAACGATTATTATTATTATTATTATTATTATTAATGGAAAACGATCTCCAGGGTCTGTTGTTACTATGGGTGTACCGCAGGGTTCCATACTCGGGCCATTCCTGTTTTTGGTTTATATTAATGACCTGCCACATCTTGTCAGAGATAATCATGAGATTGTACTGTTTGCAGATGACACTTCACTTTTGTTTAAAATGAAACGGCGTAGTTTGAACTTTGACGATGTGAATAATGCAATCTCAAAGGTAGTCAATTGGTTTAGTGCTAATTATCTTTTACTGAACAATAACAAAACTAAATGTATTCGGTTTATACTCCCCAATGTTAAACAAGTCTCGGCTAATGTTAATGTTAAAGGTGAAAATTTAGAAATTGTAGATAGCACAGTATTCCTAGGAATCACCTTAGATAATAAGCTTCAGTGGGGCCCACACATAGATAAGCTATCAAAAAAACTCAGTTCCGCAGTTTATGCAGTTAAAAAAATCCGTCTTTTTACGGACGTGGAAACAGCTAGACTAGTTTACTTCAGCTACTTCCATAGCATTATGTCTTACGGCATACTGCTGTGGGGGAACGTTGCAGACATTAACATATAAAAATTTAAATTGATTAAATTTAAGTAATAATGAAGAAATAAATAAAACAATTTTTTTTTTATATTTGTGCTGCAAAAGAGGGCTGTTCGTGCAATCTACAATGTGGGTCCCAGAAAGTCACTGCGTTGTAAATTTAAGGAAATTAACATTATGACAGTGCCGTGTCAGTATATTTATGAAAACATAATGTACGTCCATAAAAATATTGATAAATTTCCTAAGAATAGCGACAGGCACAATGTCAACACTAGAAATAGGAGTAAACTAGCTATACCTACTACTAGGCTCCATAAGGTTAATGTATCTTTTAAAGGGCTATGTATTCGCTTTTACAACAAAATACCGACTGAGTTACAAGAATTGTCCGTAAATAAATTTAAAAATATTGTTAAAAATCACTTATGTAAAAAAGGTTACTACAAAATATCAGATTATGTAGAAGACAAGAAAGCTTGGGAAGGTGTTTGATCCAATTCTGTAAAAAATAACGTATAAAGCTGGAGGTTTCTAGTCGCCTCTTTGCCTCCAGCATCTAAAACATTGAGGTGACGGAATTCAAATTGAGTTCTATATTTCCCTGTACCTTATACATGTGTTAGTTTAAGATTTGACATTCTCCAAATATTGTAATATTGTAATATTGTAATAGCTTGGTCACTATTTACACACATTGATCTAGCCCCAAACTAGGATTCCCTGTATCTTGGGTACTAGACAACGATACACATACTTATATAGATAAATATTATACTTAGATAGATAAACAACCATGACTAGGGTACAAACATCCGTTCTCATCAAACAAATATTTGCCCCCACCGGGACTCGAACCCGGGACCCTTGGCAGGGTCACTGCCGACTCGGCTATTCGGGTCGTCAATGTTACCTATGTGTTTCTTATGGAAATAAACTCTTTTTGTATTTTGAATTTTGAACTGGTGAATCAAGCTCACAACAAAATATTAGCAATTCTCTACAGATTGAGATGTTTTAGACTGCCAGTGCCAGTTTTAGAACCGCAAAGCATTCAAGATAATACGAACAATTTAACAGAATCAGCACAGACAAAATCTTAACTAATTTTGAAATTTAAAACGTTGATTTCACTCTACTTTCTTTTAAATTTCTAAAGTATTTCTTAGTGTTAAGTAAATAATAAAAATAAGCTGTATTGTTAATGACTGATTTTATTAAACTCTACTTACTTTAAACACACCGCTAATCTTTCTTTCGTACCAATACATTTTCTGTAGTGAGTATCTTCCTTCTTGATATATGGTTCGATCACATTATTTAATGATTCAAATGTACTTCTTGTCCCTCTGTAAGAATTCTGGAACGTCTTATCGTCAGCTGTTTTGAACAGTGTAAATAATTCTGAGTGTGTTGAGTGATAACTTATATGATTTCGTATCCAGAATCTATGTTTTCTTCGTCGGAGCAAAAAGCTGAAAAAGAGTTCATCTTCCTCAATGAGTTGTTCTTCGCACATTGCGAGATACAAAATAACTTTTTACTTCCATAATGGCATGTCTACTTTCAGCGAAAAACGCGGGCATACTGTAGGTACTCTGCTCTGCACATATCTTCACCACTTGCGATGGCCCATAGCAGGAATCTATAGCACGCATCCATAGCACGCATCCATAGCACGCATCCATAGCACACATCCATAGCACGCATCATTCCATACAAAAAACATATCTTAGTTGAATCCGTTTCCACCAATGCTAAGCTATGTGCACCAATGAATTTGGTTGGTGGATATCAAACGCATCCATAGCATCGTAGCATAACACATCTATGGTGGAAAAGCAGCCTAAAACTGCTATATACCAGTATAGTTAAATAAAATGAATATGGGAGTTTGTAAAATACAAAAAGAACCACTAACGTGGCAGGTTTTTGAATAATAAATGTTTTTAAGTGCTCACTCAGTCCACATATTTTAAGTAAGTTAAAAATGTCGATATCTTAAGATTTGTAGTATCACAGAAACTTTAAATTAGTTCAACCTTTAGTAAAATATTTTACTACATATCCACTTTCTAACATTTTATATTCGCTGTCTATTTTTAAAGATATTCAATTGTAATTTTTCTCATGTAGATATATCATTTAGTGTGACCACACTTCAATAAATTATGAGCATATCCAAAATACAGGACATATTGAAAGAAAACCAATTAGTTTCATTAATCAATCTGCTTTATTTAGGCAACATAATCAATCATCATCATCATCACCATCGGGAATATAATCAATCAGAATCAATAATTTTTACCCGACGAAGGCAAAGCAAAAAGGAGGTTAAAGAAATTCACAAAACAAATTAACGGGTATTTATTACGGGCAACAATTAAAATATAGCTTAAAAGGTGTAACAGAATGTCATGGTTAGTACTTTCTGTGATTTTAGTACAGTTATCGTCCTAGCAAAAAAATGTGTCGTTTACTAAATGATGAGCTTTATAATTACTTGTACCAGTTGAATGTAAAGGTGCTACAATTTCAACTGCAGCAATGATTTTGTATGTTTTATTATTTATAGCTAAAGTACGAGGAACTTTATTTAGTGCTACTGCATTGGTACCATTTTAATCAAGAGATCAAATTTGATATTGCATAATTACTAGTTGCTATTCCTTCACATGATCATTTTGATCCACCTCCAACTATCAAAATAGATTCTGCTAACATACTAATATCAAAAATATTAATCATATCGATGTTTAAGGGCAAGAAGAAACTTTTTTAAATATGTTTGATGAGCACGATAGGTTAGCACACATTTTTGTAAAAACTGAGCTAGTTAAGTATTCCAATAGAAAATGTTCATAAATTTCAGTAACGTTACATGCGACATCATAGTTGTAAATTTTTGATTCTATTGTTATTGGATTTTCGATAAACTGTGTAATGATTCTTGCTCTTAAGTTATATTTGTCATCATCATTATAATTTGTACGAATAATACATTTGATATACCTAGTCGGTCCATAAGTTCTGTCACAAATATTTTGCCGCATAGTAAATAATACCAAGTTTATTTTTATTTAATATTATATATAGTTTGATAGCTCTTTAAATACTGATAAATTAGAACGATTATTGGATTTAAATGCTTAAAGCCATATTACACAAATGCTAGTTTCTTCAGAGATTTTGCACTTTTTTAACCAATCAAAAATACGGACGTGATTCACTTTATCTTTTTTCCATGACTCTTAAAACCTTTCAAACCTACGTGAGATTTTAGTCAGAACCCTCTCTGAACCCGTTACCTTCATTTTGAAGCATAAGATAAATAAGTCTGGGTAAAACTAATTTTCATATTCACATTTTACGTAGTGTACTTGTTGCCCACAAGATCATTTTTATACGTTTTTCTGAAAACGTAAAAAGTACGTAAAGTTCTCTTTGGGAGCAGTTGGAACTGAAAGCTAACAGAAAATCAAATGCTAGTTTTAAAAAAAAAAATGCTAGTTGTTAAGCATGGTCTAAAATCGAGGTTTCAGAATAAATAAAAAAAAGCTTGTTGGTTATCTGGAACACTGTTTTTTTATAAAATTTGTGGTAAGTGGTATTTTTGTCAGTTGCGGCGTTTTTTGGGTTCGCGATTGTCTCAAGTTATAAGGTTTTTTGTCATATTGCGATAATCGTACAAAATGTATTGTATTGCAATTTGATTCGTATAAAATAAGCTTTTTAATCATGTATAATACGAATAAGAAAAAGTTTATTGCTGAGTTTCATCTATCAAAAACCTTGTGACAGAACTTAAGGACCGACTAGGTACTGTGGAATTAATTCATTTTCATCGAAAGTGTCTACAATGTTTCTAAAATTTTCATTTCCGATATATTCAGCACCCATTAAGTACATTACAGAAGAAGTTGATGTAAACCGAAGGTGTTAACGCCTAGCATCTGTGTACCCACACATACGCTTACCAGCGTGTGACGTAGCTATTCACATTCACTCTTTTACCTCATTGGTGTGCGGATCGTTTTCTTTTTGTCAAATATTGTTTTGGTCAATATATTCATAAATTACTAAAATTAAAGTCTCGTCTGCTTTATTACTGCTCAAGCTATCACAGGATCCTAATATTAGCCATAGTTTTGGCCTTCGAACCGAATCATCGAATCATCGCCACGCGGCAACCGGCAGAACAAAGGATTCCACTGACCAAAGGCTGCCATTAGAGTGGACTTACCCAGACGAAGACAAATACCGAAGAAATCTGCGCATACAACAGTGAATACCAGTATCAAATCTCCGCAATTGTTACCGGCGAAGATAACCATAACACGTGTCGTACGCATTATCGACACAAGGTCAAATTCAAATTGGAGTAATCGCAGAAGCTATCACAGGATCCCGTCAGTGCCACAAACATTAGCTGTTGGACAAAACCTGAGAAGCTACATACATTACTGTGAGTTCGTTCCAATCATTCGTCCATAATTCTAAATCATCTCCATAATTCCCGTTACTAATTGGCTGCAAGTCATTCATACAAGTGCTCATAGATTCTCGTCAATTTGCAAAAATCAATTATATCAAGTATCTACCCAGCCTCTATTCATAAACAGTTACATAACTAGGTCATTAGACCATCATAAAAGTCCTATAACAAGGTTGCATTCCCGTTTTAAACCTACCTAATAATAACATCCCTTTGTTTGCATTGGTACATGGCATATAACTATAACTGCCTATCACACTAGTAAACCACCTTTTGTATCTATTTCGACGATTTTTCAAGAGAGCTGTGTTCACTTGATAACAAGTTAGTATTTACATCAATTTCATATCACATTCTAGTGCCGCTGTGTTACGTCAGCCGGACCGACCCGCATAGTGCGCAGGGCATATTGCAGCCTACCCTCAACTTAATGAAACCCAACCAAACAATTTAAGTATCACCAATTTTAGTAATTATCAAGCTCACTACATTAATAAAAACATTCCACCGTACAATTACATAGGAATAAAAGCAGGTCACCTACAAAACAAGTTTCACCATAGCCATGGATTACAAAGAATTAGTAAAGAAAAGAGGTACCCTAAAAGCGAAGGTTACATTGTTTAAATCATTTCTAGATCCACTTCAAAAGGCTGAATCAATAACCAGTCTTCAATCCAATGAAATCAATTTCCGTCTTGCAAAGTTGGAGGATCTCTATTCAGATTATGACAACATACAAAGTGACATAGAAACTCTCTCCGATATTCCAGAGCAGCAGTATAAGGAGCGTCAGAATTTCGAGGGCGAGTACTTCGCTGCACTTGCCGCTGCCCGGGAGCTGTTGACCGGGTTCGAGTCTGACGACCGCGCCAGCAGCAACAGCGTGGCCGGAGGGACAGTAGCAGGTTCACCTGTCTGCTGCGCTAAAAAGGGTAGACCTTCAATCAAATTACCTACAATCCACCTACCTACCTTTTCGGGACAGTATCAAGACTGGTTAGGATTTCATGACACGTATACCTCACTTATACACTCTGATGATTCTATACCAAAGATCAATAAATTCCATTACCTTCGCGCTGCTTTGAAGGACTCTGCTGCAATCGTGATTCAGTCGCTCGACTTTTCAGCCGAAAATTATGACATTGCGTGGTCTCTTCTTTGTGATCGGTATCACAACAACCGATTATTGATAAATAATCATATTCAATCAATCTTTGATATCGAAACCTTAACAAGGGAGAACTCCAAAGCATTGCGAAACATAATCTACACAATCAACAAGAACCTCAGAGCTCTTAAAACACTTAAATTACCCACTGAGCATTGGGATATTTTGATAATACACATAATATGCAAAAAATTGGATTACAATACAAACCGCAAATGGGAAACACACCGTAATGCATTAACAGAGTTACCCACGTTGCATGAATTCATTGCCTTTCTCAAAAACCGATCCACTATTTTGGAAACTGTAGATGAATCGCAAACAAAACGCAGATATAGTGATGTGACCCCAAACAGACCAAAAACATTCATCGCTAATACATTATCATCATCCACAAACACATATACATGTCCCTTATGCAAGAACAAGCATGCTATTTATCAGTGCTATAGATTCAAATCACTTCCTGTCAAAGCTCGCATACAAAAGGCAACTGAATTAAATCTTTGCCTAAACTGTCTGCGTAAGGGTCATAATGAACAAAAATGCAGATTGGGTCCGTGCAAGTTGTGCTCTCAACAACACAACACTTTACTACACATCAACCAAGAGTCAAGTGAGTCACGTGTTGCACGTGACACACCATCGACATCAACGTCAACAAACAGTGTAGTGCTACCAGCCACACACACACATCATCCAGCTCAATCCAATGAAATTCAACAATCATCGAGCATTGTTCTTTCTTCACTCAGCAACGACTGTGTTCTACTCTCCACAGCGTTGATACAAGTCACGGATCGTGACGGCAACAAACATACAGTTAGGGCGTTATTGGATAACGGAAGCACGTCCAGCTTCGTTACTCAAACCCTATCCAAAGGGCTAAATCTGCCAACGGCTTCAACGTCTATGGCAGTCGAAGGCATTAACGGCCAAACATCAATCATTACAAAAAGCTGTGATGTCATTATATCATCACTGACAAACACATACACAACAAAAACAAATTGTCTTATCGTTCCACAGATTACTCAACTGATCCCGGGCAAAGTCATTAATTGCTCAGATCTAAACATACCGAACTGCGTTACATTAGCAGATCCAACATTTCATACACCATCACAAATCGATATGCTCTTAGGAGCTGATATTTTCTGGAGTGTTTTGTGTCCAAACAAAATTGCACTAGGCAAACACAAACCTACCTTATGCGAAACAAAACTGGGTTGGTTAATCTCAGGAGCTTATCAATCAAACAAAACCAAACACAACAATCATACAAATACAGTCCATTGCAACCACGCATCGGTGATACATACACACAACGATATTGATTTGCATAATCAAGTCGAGAAACTCATTAATCTTGAAGCTATCAAGTCTTATACGCCATTCACAAAAGAGGAACAAGAATGTGAACGAATCTTTTCCGAAACTACAGAACGAGAAGCAGATGGTCGATTTTTGGTAACCATACCCTTAAAACAAGGGCCTGAAAATCTCGGTAGTTCATATCAGGGGGCTTCGTCCAGGTTCTTGTCCCTCGAAGCTCGCTTCAAACGTGATCCACAATTCAAACAACAGTATTCCGAGTTCATAAAGGAATACATTAACATAAATTGGCACCTTTGATTCCCCTCCCCAAAACGTCTAATCCCGCCTTCTTTAAAGATTTCCGTCCCCTTTCTATTCTGCCTATCCTCTCCAAAGTCCTGGAATCAATTGTCCACTCCCAACTCTCCTCCTACCTTTCCTCAAAAATGTTACTGAATCCCCACCAATCAGGTTTCAGGCCGGGTCACAGCACTACCACAGCACTGCTCAAAGTCACTGACGACATTCAATTAGCTATGGATCAAAAGCAGCTTACGGTCCTTACACTGCTTGATTTCAGTAGCGCCTTTAACTGCGTCGATTTCGATATACTAGTCGAAATTTTAAAGTCACTTAATGTCTCCTCGCACTCTGCTCGCTGGTTTGACTCCTACCTGAGAGACCGCCAGCAACGCATTAAGTCTGAGGAGATCTCAACGGACTGGTGTGATCTCTCCGCAGGTGTTCCGCAGGGAGGCATCCTTTCTCCTCTCCTCTTCTCGGTATTCATTAACTCCATCTCTGACGTTCTTACCTCTTCTTATCATCTGTACGCAGATGACCTTCAAATATATCGGCACTTCTCTCCGTGTGATGTGAATCTGACAGTAGAGGCGTTGAATGCTGATCTCGATAACATCAGGAAATGGGCTACCTCTTATGGTCTGCTTGTCAACCCGGGCAAATCGCAGGCCATGATTTTGGGTACTCGTCACTCTCATAACCTAGTTCAGAAAATGCCCGTCGACCCTATAGTGTATGATGGTAACTTAATTTCAGACAGCGAGAAGGCCAAGAATCTTGGGGTTGTATTTGATAAATTGTTGTCCTGGTCACCCCATGTTTGTGAGGTCAGCAGACGAGTCTTTGCGTCATTTCATTCCCTACGGAGATTGCAGCACTTCCTGCCACAGCAGACTAAAATCACCCTTGCCCAGTCCCTCCTACCTTCCTCCTTTAATCGACTATGCAGAAGTTTGCTGATGGGTGCGAATGAAGAACAACTGAACAAACTCCAACGACTTCATAACCTCGGGATTCGGTTTGTCTTCGGGCTGCGCAAGTATGACCATGTCTCACAGTATCGCAAGGAGTTGGGGTGGCTTCCGATCCGCCTTCGTCGTGATATGCACGTTCTCTCCTATCTGTTCAACATTTTGCGAAATCCCCGCTACCCCTTATATCTTCGAGAACGTTTCGAGTTGATTTCCTCCAGGCATAGCAACCGGAGATCCCACACGATGTCTCTTCTCTCTACTCCTCGGCATAACACTGCCGCTTACAAACACTCGTTTAGGTTAACGGCGATCCGACTGTGGAACGCACTTCCCTGCGCTATTAGAGATAGTCCCTCAATTTTCACTTTTAAGACAAGATTGAAAGAGCATTTCCTTTCTCTTTCGTGATAGGTACTTTTATATATGTATATATAAGTAGTATATGTTTGATATATATAAATTTTTTTGCTTTTGTATTTTATTTAGTATATATCGCACCCTCAGAACGACAGAGGCTTAAGTCAAAAAATTAAGTTTGTGGGAAATCGCGAAAGAAGATTGTGAAGTTTAAATTTTTCACTATAAGAGTAATTATTCCACACTTTTCCTTATAAATGTGAGTGTTTTAAATTTTTATTGAAAATTCTAGGTTTTAATCTGTTGATGAATGCAAAAGTAAATGTTGTATGATTTTTATATATTTTATAATGTTTTTTTTTTTAAAAAGTGGAAAATATAAGCCCCTTTCGTTCCGAAATGTCCAATCTAAAAAAGACATATTTTGACTCAGGCCTCTTTATTTCTGAAATAAAATAAAATATTTTGTCCCATCTCTGATACTAACTCTATAATACTAAACTTATCACAAAAAACAGGGACTCCTTATGAGATCAGTCTTTTCTTCTATAAAGAGTGAATTAAACTAAATACTTTTTTTGGTACTGCAAGAACCTTTAGTACACTTTAATCAAAATAAAAAGAACAAACTTATGAAAAATCATTTAAAAATCTTCTAAAAATAATCATTGGCTTTCTGAGTAATTGATAGGTACAGTTAGTAAACAATGTAATATATAAGGCACCTAAGTAAAAACAAACTAGAAAATTATATCCATTATTGGAGGAGACATTATCCATTATTATATCCATCCATACGTGGGTCTAGGAAAGTCTATTGAAACGAAATAGGTGAATAAGCGTCATAAAAGATACAGAGTTTAGAGAAACACTTGTTAGTCCTTAAAAATAGTCCTAGAATTATAATAAATTGTCAGTCTAATATGGCGGTTAAGTAATATTAAATATAACATAATATTTAAAGACGTGAGAGTTTACAATTAAAATTGCACTTAAATCGAAATACCTCGTATCTATAGTTAGTAAGCTAGCTTACAGTTAAATAAACCCTTTGAATTACACAATCACAGTAAGTATCTTATATACTATTTATGAATCTAGTTAACAATCGTAATGAAAACTTTCCTTCTTAGTAGGTTTACATAATTACGGCAGACTTACTAAATTTTTATAATAAGAGGAATAATAGTATGGTATCAAATTGTTTGTCACAAGATAACGCAAATCGTCACTCTTTCGTTTCGTTAATTTAAAGGCATTTGCATATAATCTGGTCATCGCTATATCCTGTACATCGTCCATCTTTTTTCGTTTATTTCGCATGCAAACTTTGGAGAATTCAGTTTGACTGTAAGATGTTTTAAAATAGAATTTCAAAACATCCTGTTTTTCGAATTTCAGGACTTTAATGTCATTCCACGCAAAAGCTTTCTTGTTTTCATCCTCTTTAAAATTGTAAGCCCATTTTTCTTGCAAAGTTTTTAAATCCGAGAAAAAGTCGAAAGTCAATTCTTGGACGATGAACGGTTTCCCATTTTTTCGTGAATTTCTGATGATCATCCCATACTGAGAAGGAGCATAAATGGGCCCAGATTTCTTCTGTCTCTGTATTTCTTTTTCAATGAGTCCATGGACACTGTCCCCTTCGTTTTGTGTGTGTCCTTTTACTAGATATTTATGGGTTATTGAATGTATATTTGGATACTTATAAACGACATACGAGTATAGACATGTGATGAATTTGTTTTTATTTTGCCCACAGCAGTTGTCAGAATAGAACGTTATCTGAATGGCTTTGCCATCGTGTTTTGCATTTAACATTTCTATATAATTCAGTACACAGGACCCAATCTCATTAGCACCTCGCTGGCCTTGGGTTTCGTCCCAAAAATAAGAGTATACGTCTTCATAAGCTCGAAGATCTTCCTTCTCGTCGTCATCTGCACTTGGGTTTCCTTCTTGTTGCTTCTTTTCTAATAATTCAGCTATTGTGAAGTTAAGGCAGTTAAGTTTTGATCTGTAATAAAATGCAGAAGTTTCGCCACTTGGGCATTGCATTACCGCCTGTAAATCGTACACTGCAACGATATGGGTTTCGTCAATATTTCTTCGATCTGCCAGTTTCTCTTTTCTAGCCAATATTTTTTCTTTTATGTGTTTGTCAAACTTTTCATCTTTTAGTTGTAATGCAATATCTGGCGGTGCAAGTTCGTACTGAATGCACAAATCACATCTGTCTTTCTTCGGCTCAAAGAATCCGATATTGAAATCCTTATTAAAAATATCTATATAGAGCCAATAAAGACACGAAGGTTTTCCTGCACCTTTTTGAACTTTATCAAAGTCTCTCCATAAATCAGCAATTGTCTTATCTCCGCCAATGAATTCCCGTGTAGTAGAACTCCTTAGATAATGGGATTCAATCCTTGGTATGGAATTGATATGATTCTTTATATCTTGAATAATCGATGGATCAATCCTCTTCCTTTTGTCCTCATTTTTACCACGTTGGTCTCTCTCTATGAATCCTTGTGCATCTGTTTTGGTCTTGACTGTTCTTATCACTTTGTCACAGATGTCTAGTGTACTCATGAAGAAAGTTTTGCAGACTCTGATTTTAGTGTTGTTGGCTGTAAAATAATACGCACTATTCGGGTTTCTTGGTTTTTCTGCGTTTGTGTATTTATATTTGGGTGTAACTTCCACCATGGAATTCCTAATAAAAGATCGTTGCAGTTCAATGTCACCCAAAGCCCAGTAAGAACTAAATATACTGTTCCTGTCATCTTCATCCATATTGTCTGAACATTTCAGTCGGCACTTGTCTGTGCAGGGATTTTTCATAGATCGAGCAGGAATTGTCTTCTTAGATTTGGTGAGTGAAACGTATTCTTTACCACTATTTCGCAGAGTCTTTGCCAAATTTTGTTTCCAGGATTGGGTATTTCTTTGACGCTTGCGTGTTTTTTTTGTAGTATCCGAGTTTTGAGATGCTGCTGGTACTGCTGGTTCTACTGCTGGTACTGCTGGTTCTACTGCTGGTTCTGCTAAATGTTCTACTGCTGGAGTTGCTTCTGACGTAGTCACTGGCGTTGACGAGTCCGAGCTTGAAGAGCTGGAGCTGCTACTGCTGCTACTACTGCTACTTGAAGATGATCTCCTACATGCACCATCAAGAACTGAACGAGGTCTTCTACTGTACGTTGGGTCAGTGTCGCTCAAATCTGCATCGCTTTCGTCGGTGTTTATAGGAGACATGCGGTAGTTTTTCGGTGGTTGAGATGCAGTGCGATATACACCTTTTGATGTTGATGGTTCATCGTGTATCGTGGTTGGGTTTTCCTTGTTATCTTCGGGGATAATTGTTTCGTTTCGTGCATACATTACGACAATCCTTTCAGCTTCAAGTTTATCAGACAAAGGCCGCTGAAATTGGAAATAAGCTGTGTAAGTATAAGTAAGTTATTTATTATTATTATAACGAGCCTGTTATGTCCCACTTCTGGGCAAAGTCCTCTCTCCCCCTCTTCCATTTTATCCGACCCTGAGCGATCTCCATACAGTCCTTATCCCATAGACCCAACTCATCACTCCATCTCTTCCTGGGTCAGCCACGCTTTCTCTTTGCATTTTCTGGGAGCCAGTCTGTGGCTCTCTTAGCCCAGCTATTTGGCAGCATTCGAGCAACATGGCCGGCCCAGTCCCACTTTAGTTGGGTACACAGTATAAGTAAGTATCAATTAGTTATTTTGTTTAGAGAGCTCCGCGATCTAGTGGGTTTTAATGCTTGCCTCTTACGCAGGATATGCAGATTAGAATCTCAGTTCTGACTATGTACCAATGATATAAGCCATTTATCTTAAGTACGTTATACGGACGTTCTATGGAAACCTTCATTACTCCATAGCTGCGGCGATGCGCTAGCCCCCTGCCACGCAAAATTGACTAATGAATCACTGGACAAAAGTGGGCACAGTTATGCCTCTGACACCCCTTATGGGAAAAGGCGTGACGCTATGTTATGTGATGTTATTTTGAATTCTTATTTAAATCCTGTTAATAAATAAATTAACATAGGTACTTACTTCTACATTATCATTCTGAAGGTTGTTTTGCGTATTTCCCGTTAGAGTTTTTAGTGGCAAACTATGCTCATTCTGTGACTTCTCTTCACCGTCCTTAAGAATTTCATCATTGCTAAAGAGCCTCTTTCTAGGAATGGGAGCTGCTTCTGGCTGTAAATAAGAATAACACTGGTTTACACGTGAATATTTTTTTGCGGCCAATAACAAAATAAGATAAATACGTTATCAATTACCAAATTGTTGTGTAAGTAATGAAAGCTTATTAATTAGATTTCTGAGGAACGAGTAGGTACTACCTTACTAATGCGATAATATGCATTTTTTTGTGGTGTATCTTCTATCACCATAGGACTTGATGGACGAACAGTTTCACTTTCTGTGTCCTCCTGCAAAACGTGCAAATTTGGTTTGTTACGCTTCTGGCAAGTTGTATTGTCTGGTATTGAAATACCTAAACATGGGTCGTTTAATTCTTAGATAGAAACTTACCAAGCTAACCCTCCGTTTTTTCTTAGCTTTACTCATATCATACATAGGTACAGCCTTATCCCCTGTATAATTTTCGGTTGGTATGTTTATGTCTATCTGTAAAATATCAGAAGATAAAATAGATACTGAAATGTGGCTTCCAAAATACACAGAAAGCCAGCGTAAATACTGTTACACATTTTATCGATGTACTTACCTCAGTTTCCTTTTTCCTTTTATGCAACTGTTCAAGTATTATATCCGCTCTTTTCTTCATTATTAGGTATAACCTGAAAGAAATTGGGGCAAAAAAAATAATAATCAACTTTATTTTCGATAAAACATAGTCCTATTTAACAATGAGGCTGGTAAACAATATCCTGATTAGGAATCAAAGAGACCTAAATGAAAATAAATCATTATCAATGAATGGATTATTAGAACAAAAGTGACACATTTTTGATTAAAATATATGACCATAAACAAATTGAATCGGAAAGGAACCCAATCTGATTTACTACAACTTGGTTAGAATAGTTTTAGGTATGAAAAAGGCACAATCGTCATCAGGCACCATTTACATAACCTTAATTTTGTATTGTAAAGAACTATTTCAAAAAGCGCCTATTTTAAATTGAACATTCGTATATCAACTTACCGATTTTTTCAAACTTAAAAAGGCGAAATTAGTTTTACGCCTGTTCAATACTGAACTTGCGACAACTTGTCGGTTTCAACGTTGGCACTTCACTGATTGCGTCACTTTCGCGCGGAGCGTGGGGGGTGGATTTTACAGTGTAAATAGGGACGGAAGATTTGCTATGCTCTTTTTTTTACAATAAGTGCCTTTGTTTTACTATTCATCGGATAGAGCATACCTTTTTATGTCTCTCTATGATTGTAACTCAATTTCACTATTTTTTGACATAAGCCTCTTTCGTTCTGAGGGTGCGATATAATTTATTAAATTATTATGTTTTAGTTGTAAACAATTAGATGTGTACAGTTTTATTGCGCACTAGGACTCTCCTGTTGCACAATTTTTCCTGTCCTACCTAGGTTTGCTGGTAGAAATCTCTCTTTAGAGATAAGCTTGCCTTTGCTCATAAAATGTTTTGTTACCTTACTATTAAGATTTCTGTGCAATAAAGAATATGAATATGAACATTAGGTCACATGACGCTAAACACAAACCCTGAAAATGATACTCACCAATACATACTTCCACATCACGGTGTTTTGCGTGAAACAAGCTTATCTACGAAGTTAAGGGTCGTTTTTGATGCATCGGCGGTCACTACATCTGGGTTATCATTCAACGACATACAAAAGGTCGGTCCAACCGTCCAAGATGACTTATTGAGCATTTTAATACGATTTCGCCAGCATAAACTAGTGGTGACTGCCGATGTAGAAAAGATGTACCGCATGATAAACATAAACAAAGCCCAACGCATGTATCAACAAATATTGTGGCGGTTCAACCCTGCGGAAAAACTAAAACAATATTATCTTAATACCGTAACTTATGGTACGGCATCTGCACCTTACCTGGCTACAAGATGTCTCCAGCAACTGGGTAAAGATTGTCCTGAAAGGTCTGTCTCTGACATCATCACTCACGATTTTTATGTGGACGACCTAATTACTGGAGATGATTCTGAAGAAAACCTTGTAGCCACTTGTAAGGGTGTCAAATCACGATTAGAGAGTGGTAAAATGCACTTAAGGAAGTGGCAGTCTAACAATAAACACATAATACAGAACATAATTGATAAAACTAACTCAGAGGACCTTCTCGACCTCAGCAAAAACGAATATTCCAAAACATTAGGGATTCTTTGGTCATGTAAAGACGACTACATAACATATTCGATAAATCTCACACAAAATGATCACGTTAATAAACGCAACATCTTGTCAATATTTTCACAGATTTTTGACCCACTTGGCCTTATTTGTCCCTGCACATTGCCAGCAAAACTTTTGATTCAAAGGTTATGGTCTCTTAAATTATCGTGGGATGAAACAATTCCCACAGAACTTCAAACAATTTGGAATAACTTCCTCGACACACTAACAGACATTAACAGTATCAAAATTCCACGACATGTCATTATCAACGCTTATGTCACAGTGAAGATACATGCCTTTGGTGATGCATCCACACACGCCTACGCTGCCTGCGTTTATCTTAAATCCATATCTGAAAATAATCAGATCACTGTTCGTTTAGTTACAGCCAAATGTCGGGTCGCACCCATAAAGAATGTAACTATCCCGCGCTTAGAACTGTGTGGTGCACTACTGGCGGCTAATCTAGCTTACAAGGTAAAATCTAGTTTAAGATTAACCATACACAAAACAATATGTTGGTCAGACTCAACCATCGTGTTGGGATGGATAAAATCTTCAAAATTAACCAACCTTAAACCTTTTGTATCAAACAGAATCAACTCAATTATTGAAATCATAGATAAGGAACATTGGCGGTATGTACCTACAAGTCTTAACCCTGCAGACATTGGTTCGAGAGGCATGGACTCAAGTAAACTCAAAAGTTCGTCCCTTTGGTTGTCTGGGCCCAGTTACTTACTGAATCCAGAGTCCCAATGGCCTTTACAGCCTAATTATAAAGAGTCTGACTCATCGGAAGTCAAGGTACAATGCCATCTAGCTTCAGATTCAGGTACAAACGAATATGTCCTTCGATTCTCTGATTTCAGTAAACTGCAACGTATAACTGCATACATTTTACGATTCAAACACAATTGTCAACACAAACACAATAAATTTACAGGATATTTACAAATACACGAACTAACTTCATCACACAATACGGTATGCAAATTAGCACAACAGGAGTCATTCCCAATTGAATGCTCATTACTAAAAAGCAACAAACCACTCCCGCCTAAAAACAAGCATCTAAATCTTAATCCATTTCTTCATGATGACGGATTAATTCGCGTAGGGGGCAGGATATCCAATTCACATTACGATTATGACACAAAACACCCTATAATACTTCATGCAAAACATCACATGTCAAAACTCATTTTCAGACAGTATCACAAAATCCTGTTACATTCAGGCCCACAATTATTATTAGCCACTTCACGACATAAATACTGGGTTCTAGCCGGCCGCAACTTAGCTAGACAGACAGTCAATAGTTGCGTAACCTGCTGTCGTTATTCGGGTAGAACTCTACAACCCATTATGAGTAACCTGCCGGAGCAGCGTTTTCATGCAGACTATCCATTTGCAAATACTGCTGTAGATTATGCCGGACCCATAATGATACTGAACCGAAAAGGTAGAGGCTCGAGATTGATGAAGGCATACCTATGTATATTCGTATGCTTGACAGTAAGGGCAACTCATATAGAACTCGTTACTGATCTTAGTAAAGACACATTTCTTTCTGCTCTACATAGATTCATTAGTCGTAGAGGTAAACCGGTCAACATCTTCTCGGACAACGGTACGTGTTTTGTAGGAGCTTGTAATGAGTTAAAAAGATTCTTAAAAAATAATTCAAATTACGTTGGTTCCCACGCTTCAGAATTACAAATAAACTTTATTTAAATTTTGCCCAGCCTATAGCCCTCACTTCAACGGAATGGCTGAGAGTTCCGTGAAATCAGAAAAACACCACTTAAAAAGAGTAGTTTCTCAGACGAATCTCACTTATGAAGAAATGAACACAGTTCTCGTAGAAATCGAAGGAATTTTAAACTCTCGCCCTATCACACCCAGTTCTTCAGATCCACGCGATCTCTCCGCCTTAACGCCATCTCATTTTCTGATTGGACGAACAATAATAGTACTGCCTTCTCCTCAGATTCAGGATGTTGCCAGAATGACAACTATGTCCAGATACCTAAGAATACAGCAACTGAAAGCTCACTTCTGGAGCAGATTTTATAGAGAATATATTTCAGAACTTCAAAAAAGGCATAAGTGGCGCAAGGACGGACAGGACTTGCACCAAGGCGACATGGTGCTAATAAAGGACGAACGCCTTCCCCCCAATCGCTGGCTGCTTGGGCGTGTGTCCCGCCTTTACCCAGGCACCGACGGCATCTCACGTGAGGCCGACGTCACGACGACTTCGGGAACGCTGCGCCGCTCCTACAACCGACTCTGCCCGCTTCCCGTTCTGGACCAGGACCAGCAGGACGTCTCTCTTCTGGCCCGGGAACATGTTAACGCCTAGCATCTGTGTACCCACACATACGCTTACCAGCGTGTGACGTAGCTATTCACATTCACTCTTTTACCTCATTGGTGTGCGGATCGTTTTCTTTTTGTCAAATATTGTTTTGGTCAATATATTCATAAATTACTAAAATTCAAGTCTCGTCTGCTTTATTACTGCTCAAGCTATCACAGGATCCTAATATTAGCCAGAAGGTCTTAACTTACCATTTTTTGTCAATTTTGGTTTTGGTCTACTAATCTATCTACTAAAGTCAACATCTCATTCTGTCATCAACATTTCTATTTCGAAATTTGTATAGGTAGGTAAGGCAGAAATAAAAAACTGTTTTTGAAATGCAATTAGGATCCATATTATTTTGTAATAAAGGATAAATGATACGATAGTTGTTGGTAGTAGAAGTCCGTTTATTGAACGTGCGTGTACTTATATACCTACCTTATTGCTAACACAGCACTACGTACATTATGTTGTAGGTAACTCTAACATCTAGCCTATTGCACGTACCACCATATTACACCTCCCCTTTTACTTCCTTCACCATCGGGGTAGCGAAAAAAAATAATTTCTTCATCAACAAAGAAATTATTTTTCAAACCTAAAATGGCATGATAGTACTTGCATTACAATATTGTGAAATCCTGCTCTACCTAACTGCATTGTTGTAAATAAAAGTGCAAGGCAGAGCTATTGTAAAAATATGCTGACAAGTTTCCTAGAGTTAGATTGCTGTATGCTATGGACAAATTCTTGAATAATATAATGACCTAGATAATTGAAGGGTTGTTTGGAAAAACAGCCAATGTCAAAAATAATATAAAAATGGATTTTGATGTCTATGGTTAGCTTCATACTTTCCATACAAGATCCAAAATCTGGTTTTCGACAAAACAACCTATGTCCGAAATTATTCAAGGAACAAAGTTCAATGCTATGGGGAAAACAACCAATGTCTCATGCACTTTTTAGAAGTACTGCCATAGTCATTTATATTGTTTGGAAGAACCGCCAAAGTCAATGACATTGGTATTTTTTACCGAAAAATGTTGGCAATACTGACTGACAGTTTCCTTTTGTTCTTTGGTTCGGCGGGTGATTACTTTCTCTGTGTTCGGCGGTTGCTGTCAAGTTCTTTCCTTTCGCTTCGCGTTATTACTATAATTTATCAGTGAAAACCTATCTTATAACGGGAAATCATGTTCAATAGTGATCCGAATATACCACGGGACGTAACTTCTAGTGTTGAGTGGACTTTAAAAAGGAAGAAAAAGGAGTCAAAAAGGGACATTATAAAACAGAGAAAAGTTGCTGGGGAACCTCACCTCAACTATGTAGGACGTCCAGTAACTGGATCTATCGCCGGAGAAGACTGCAGGTACCTACATATATTTCGAGATAATATATTATTTATCGATCGAGTTAGCAACGAATATTCAAGGGACGCTTGCAGACCGAAGGGCAGAGACCCACCCGATGGTCAGATGACATCACTATAACTGCTGGGCACCAGTGGACGAGCTTGGCCTAGGACAGGAAACAATGGAGTAGTAAAGGGGAGGCCTTTAGTCAGCAGTGGGTGCTAGAGGCTTAATACATAAATAGATAGATTTAAAATAAAACTTATTTTGATCATTAAAGATGTTCGAGACTAGAATGTTACACCAAAGTTTCATTGGAGCAACGGCAGGAGATATTTCAATCGTTTAATCTTAATGAAACTAAAGACGACCAAGACGGGTATCTCGCAGGATTAATATCATATCAACCAGTCAAACAAAGGAGGCCAAGACATGAACGCAACGACGATGAAGATGATGACTTTTTACATGAAGTATCTTATTCATACAAGGTGCGCGCAAGGTGGTTGCTAATGAAGAAATACAAGTATGCATGAAAGCTTTTATGAACATACATGGCATAACAAGGGGGCGGCTTCGTACACTACAGAATAAAAATTTTAATATGAAGAAATTACCCAAAGATGGCAGAGGAAAACATACAAACAGGCCACATGCAACTCCCTCTCCAGTATCGGAGTTAATAAAATGCCACATAAAATCTTTCAAAGCCAGGCAGTCCCATTATTCTTTGAGGGATAATCCTAATATGATGTATCTTCCAGAATCATTATCCATTCAAAAGATGCATGAACTATTTCTGGATGAAATGAAGATTCGAGTTTCTTACCAAGTTTATTATAAAGTCTTCACAAAGGACTTCAATATAAAATTTGGATTGCCTCGATCTGATACTTGTTGTAGATGTGACGAGCTAAATTTAAAAATCCAATCAGCTACTGATGCTGCGGCAAAGAATTCATTGGTAGTTCAAAAAACGCTACATTTGAGTAAAGCAAAAAAGTTCAAGGAGCTTAAAAATATCTATAAAGGAAAAGCAAGACAAGGTGAATGCTTACTACTGTCTTTTGACTACATGCAAAGCCTTCCCATGCCACACATTAAGACTGGTGATGTATTTTATTCCAGACAAATGACAGAGACAGTTGGAAAAAAGGGGGCATCTGATGTAACCTCATTGATTCTCCACTATATAAACAATAGAGAAATACAGTGTGATCACCTTGTGCTTCTAAGTGACGGATGCAGTGGGCAAAATAAAAACCATGTGATGGTTTACTTTCAATATATCTTGGTTCATGTATTGAAACTTTTCAAGAAAATAACCCACATATTTCCAGTCAGAGGTCACACATACCTGCCAAATGATGAAGATTTTGCACTTGTTTAATTTCCCACGCCTACCGAACGGCGTGGAATCCTGAGGGGGATGTGCCTTTGGCCGCACGTGAGAGAAAAGAATTGATGAATTTTTATTACCTTGTCACCGCAGACAGGATAGATTGAAGGCTCGATTCGAGACAGGGGAATGCGGGAGAGGAGACAGTTTTGGAATGGGGGATGGGATCGAACCCTTGCCGTCGCTGTCCGACGCCGTCGCCGGCGCGCTGCTGGCGGCACGTGGAGTCGCCGCCGATACGACTATGTGCTTCACAACACAAATCACTTGACCGCTGACGCAAATCTAATTACGATCAATAGCCCGACGCTATGAGGTAGATTTACACTCCGACCAGGCCCGATGCCTGTATGATAATTGGTACACCGAAATACCATCAATGCCACGGGGCCCGAGCCGCCATGTTATTCTCCCGATGAGACAAGACCAAGAGTAAAGATAACCTCCAATTTTACATCTCGTTCCGGTACGAGTGACAGCTGCGGTTCTGTTTCCGTTCCGAGTCGCGCAACAAGAGGAGGTGCGTTCCGAAGCACAAATATTAAACAGTCACCCGCCCGGACAGGCCCGAACCTGTCCCTAATCAATAGGAAGGCGAGAAAGTGTTGCGACCGCTCTCTTGAGGACCGAGTCCCCCACCTTGACTTCCGCTGATCGAGGCGTGCCATCCCGACCCGTGTACAAATTGACGATCGGTCCTCGTCTCCATCTCAATGATGGCAGGTTCGCATCCTTAATCAGCACCAAATCACCGACTTGAGGGGGGCTCGTCCGGTCAGTCCACTTAAGGCGCTGCTGCAAGATGTGCAAGTACTCAAGGGACCACCGTTTCCAAAAATCTTGAGCCATCTGCTGCAACATCTGCCACCTAGTTAACCGACTTAACTTAACATCACCGAATGGGTATTCTGGCAGGGCGTTAAGGGGCTGACCTATCAGGAAGTGACCCGGCGTCAACGCTTCCAAATCATTTGGATCCGAACTGAGCGGGCACAACGGACGCGAGTTCAGTGTCATTTCAATTTTACAGAACAGCGTCGCAAGCTCTTCAAAGCGTAGAGAGGTCTCACCGATGATCCTCGTCAGGTGAGACTTAGCCGATTTAACCGCAGCCTCAAAAATTCCTCCCCAATGAGGACATCCCGGCGGACTGAAAACCCATTCAATCCCTCGTCGGGAGCAAGCCGTACCGATGGCGTCCTGGTTACCGTTCAGGAATTGAGTGACCTCCTGCAGAAATCGCCTGGCTCCGACAAAATTTGTGCCGTTGTCCGAACGGATTAATGTCGGGAGGCCCCTTCGTGAGACGAACCGATCCAGACATGCGATAAATGCCTCCGTAGTGAGGTCACTGACCACCTCCAAGTGGACTGCCTTCGTGGCCAAGCACACGAAGACGCACAGGTATGCCTTCACTAATCTGGCGTTCCGTAGCTGTGAAGACTTGACCATGAATGGTCCCGCGAAATCCGTTCCGACACCCGCAAAGGGCCGGATTTCGTTAACCCTATCCGAGGGCAAATCGCCCATCTGGGGCTGCATCGTAGCCGCCTTGGCCCGATAACAAGGCAGGCACCGAAATACGACGCTACGCACTAAGCGTCTTCCCGATAGAATCCAGAACTCGCGCTGGAGAAACGCCATCAAGGCGTGGCATCCGATATGCCCATTCCGAATGTGTCGATCCTGTATCAACAGTTCGACCAACTTCCCTTTCCTAGGGAGTAACAACGGGTGGCGAGCCGCATAAGGCAGGTTGGCATTCCGCAGCCGACCTCCTACCCTCAGCAATCCTTGAGGGTCAATGAACGGGTTGAGCCGAGCCACAGCTCCCTTCAGATGGACGCGTCCGCGTCTCAGAATGTCCAGTTCGGACTTAAAGTGCACCGTCTGCACGTTCCGTACCAATGCGAACAACGCATGGTTCCGTTCCCGTGGTGTCAGGACCGGTGTCCGCACTCGTTGCGCCTCAGAATTCCGACAATTCCGCGCATATCGGCAGATCCAGGCGGTCACATTGACCAGCTTGTCGAGCGAGCTGTACCGTTCCAGCAGGCTGAACTCCTCTTCCGGCTCTGGTTGCGTCGTACAGACACCGACTGTCAAGGCGCCGTTCGCCTTGGTAACGCGTGGACTCATTGACCAATCCGATTCGGCTTGAGTCAACCATTTTGGACCCCACCACAAGGGATGTCCAACCAACTCCGGAGCGTGACACCCACGAGACGCACAGTCTGCTGGGTTCATTTCCCCTGGAACATGTCTCCAGATTAAGGGAACCTCCGAAGTCAAAATCTGCGAAACCCGATTCGCCACAAAAATCTCCAGCTTGTGAACTGAAGCCTTCAGCCAGCATAACACGATCTGGCTGTCCGTCCAAGCGTAGACCGTATCTTCCAACGCTATTGACCCACGAAGAACCGTCATCGTGTGGTTGAGCAGACGAGTCAGGAGAGCCGCTCCCGAAAGCTCTAACTTGGGAATGGTCAGGCGAGTGCGCAACGGCGCAACCTTGCTCTTGGCCATGACCAACCGCACATCAACCTCCCCCGAGGAGTCGACCGTACGCAGATACACGGCAGCTCCGTAGCCCTTCTCCGAGGCATCGCAAAACCCATGCGGGGTGGCGGTGTATCGTTTGGTGGGGACCAACCTCCGTGGCAGTGAAATCCGATTAATGCCAGGGAGGGTCGAAAAGAACGAGTCCCACTCCGAGCTCAATGACCCGCCGATCGGGTCGTCCCATTTCAGCTCAGCAGACCACAATTGCTGCATAAAACACTTGAGCTGAAATGTTACCGGGGTGATCCACCCGTTTGGATCAAATGTCCTAGCCACCGTTGAGAGGACGTTCCGTTTCGTCCAGACCTTCGGGGTGTCCAACTCGACCCGATACGAGAACATGTCTGACACCGGCTGGTACTGGACGCCTAATACCGACAACATATTTGGATTTTCCAAATTTTCAAAAACGTGGGGATCCTGCTGGTAGTCATCCGGAAGACCAGTCAGTAACTCTGGAGAGTTCGACATCCATTTCCGGAGCTCGTAACCTCCACCCCGTAAGAGCTCAACTAGCTCGTCCCGTCGAGCGAGCGCCTCCTCTACGGAATCTGCACCGGTACAGATATCGTCCACGTAGAGATCCTGCTCCAGGATCGCTGCCCCTCTAGGGAAATTTAACCGTTCTCGATCCGCTAACTCCCGCAGAGTGCGAATCGCCAAATAAGGACTAGACCGTAGCCCGTACGTGTTGGTGTTCAGCTCGTACACCCTGATGGGCTGATCTGGGCTCTCTCGCCACAGTGTCAGCTGATACCGTCTATCGTCAGGGTGAATGACCGTCTGTCTAAACATCATCCGGATACAAACACAACATTGTGTGGACGGAACCGTGTGATAACATCCGCGATGTCATGATTCAACTTCGACCCTGAATGCAAACACTGGTTCAGGTTCATGCCGTTAGATGTTGATGCCGATCCATCGAACACTACCCGTATTTTGCCCTCCGGGGTCCTCAAGACCGCGTGATGAGGCAGGAAGCAGTGGTCTTCACGCTTCCAGTCGATACCCGAAACCGAATTGTGGCCGAGCGACTCGTATTCCCGCATGAAGTCGACGTACTTCTGCCGGAAAATCCCGTCACGCTTCATGCGTCGTTCCATCGACAGAAGCCGCGTCTCGGCTGCATGGTGTGAACTGCCCAGCGGCGGGCGATCACTCCGAAATGGAAGACGTGTGAGAAATCGACCTGACCGAAGGCGACCAGTATTGTTCCGATAAAACTGTTCACACTCTTCTTCAACCGGGTCCAACCGGCGGACCGTAGGTGGTTCCTCCACCTCCCAAAACTTCTGTATCACCTCCGAGAGTACAGAACCGAATAAGGGACTACGAGTCGCTAGGCGTGGGGCAGCCGGCATGACCGGACCCATTACCGCATGGCCCAGTCTGGTGTTGACCGAAACCAGACCAGTCGCCTGCAACACGTGGACACCTGGCACTAACAGGTATCCCAAGGCATCGACACCCAATAAAATGTCTACTGGGCCCGGAATATCGAACTCCGGGTCAGCCAGTGACAACCCAGCGACCAACTGTCGCACCGAGGGCGACAACCGTACGTGAGGGTGTGAGCCCATCACATTAGGCATGACTAATGCCGTGACCGTCAGATTCACCGATGAATCCACCCGTGACGAGAGAGTAATCCGACATACTCCCTTAACGGAACCGACTTCCGTGTTCCCAATTCCCCGAATGGAATGTGGATACTCCCTTACCGTAATGCCCAACCGTCTTACAAGGTTGCACGAGACTAAGCACCCCTGGGCCCCCGAGTCCAATAGTGCTCGTGCCATACATGATTTGCCGTCCGAACTCCACGCTATCACCGAGGCGGTGGGGAGCATGACCGTCTGTGGAGTGGCGGCACCCTGTAAGAGGGCGGCGTGTCCCTAGCGGGAACCTCCGCGGGATCCGAACCCGCTGGGACCCCCGTCGGCCTGGTAACTCGGCTGCTGATATGCCACCGGTGGCATATCAGACCGTATGTACATCAGGGGGTCCCAACCCGCATAATAGGCCCCTCGCTGTCCCGGTACCCGACCATACCGGACTGTGAACGGTGTGCCCGGTGGCCACCGTGGGTGGAGGGGGGAGAGCGGATCCAACCTGGGGCGATCTAGGAATGGGGGCGACATCCGACTGTTCGCCTCCCTGTTCGCCTCCCAGAGCGACGGGCAGGGTGGCGCAGAAGGTGGTGGGCTCCCAGCCTTCGCGCCACTCATAGGTGCCATCTGACACCCGCCCGTAACACGCGGTGAGCCAGCGGCCCGAAGTCCTCGCTGACCCTGGACAGCGGCGACCGAACCCCGGCTATCCCGCCTGTTACCCCCCGCGCTGCCCCCTTCCCCTCGGGGGGGGTCCCGTCCGCGGGGCGGGTACCCCAGTCACCCCGTTGGTGACTCCCGTTGCTCGGAGGGGGACTGGGTCCGGCCCTGGTTGGGCCCTGTGACCGACCAACCTGAGTCCGGCCCTGGTGACCGTCCGATGGGCCTGACCGGTTCAGGCACAACACGACGTGGTGCCTGCCACCGCAGCCCTCACAGGGGGACGCCCGTGAGCACTCGCTCAGCGGGTGCGGCCCCAAACAACCGAAACACAATCGGTGGCGGAAGACCACCTTCCTGCGGGCAGCCACACCGAGCGCCTTAAAGTTGGCGCAACTGGTCACCTCATGACCGGCACTGTCGCAGTGCACACAGCCATCACCCGACGGCGCGGCACTCAAAACGCCAAATTGTTTTGACCGCCCACCCCCCCGTGGGGGTGGGCGGTCTACCGGCAGACCAAGGTTCTGAAGGGCCTTAGTGGCCACCAGCACAGGGTTGAGCACCTGTACCCGGATGTCAACATCCCGGGTTACTCTTGGGATGCTAAACAGCATCCCCAGCTGCGCATCAACCAACCGCCGTTTGTGTTGGTAGCGGTCAAACAATATGACCCGGGCAATCTCATAATTGCCCGCCGTGACCGTTAGGTGACCGACCAACTCCTTCGGTTCACCCCGCAGTGCCATCAACAGTTGGGCCAACTTGTAGGCGTTGTCCAGGTCGTCCCGACCGTGGACCAGACTATCGAATAAATTGATGAATGCCGGCCACTCATCAATTGCCCCACCGAAGGCCGGAATCTCCAGGTGTGGCAGCCGTCCCACAACACCCTTAGGGGGCGGGTCTCCGCTACCCTCCCCGCGGTCATCCCGACGCGACCGCTTAATTTTTTCGGCGCGACGCTCGATGTCGCCCAAGCACTCCATCGCTTGGTCAGCATCCGCGCAGAGCTGCCTCACTGCAGCCACCGAGGCCTCATCCGTAAGCCCGAGGGCTTCAGCCTCGGCAGCCAGCCGACACACCTTCCCGACGCGTGTCACTGCGTCCTCCACACGCTTGAGCAGGACATCGTCCATGTCGGGTCGCTCCACATACTTGTGAGTATGGGCGAGCCATCTCATCTCCTCACGGACACCATATCGCAGTACCGTCAAGGGCGAAGGTGCCATGGTTACCGATTTAATTGTTCCTGGTCCTATGCTTCACTGCCGAACTAAGCACAGCCAGATACCAGCACTTTCCCGTCAGCGCTGGGCACAGAAATTATATCTAAGTTGTAAAACCCAAGGCAACCACTAAACAATTAAATCATAAACAATATTTAATATGGTCGCCCTGTGGACATACACCTTATAATATACACTCTAAATCAATTAGAGAATGCCACCATGTGGTACAATACAAATAACACACAAAAGGTTATTATAAAAAAAACTATTTTTCTAGCAGTGGCCCCTCCGATAGGAACCACACTTCCTTTGAGGTCAGCAAATCAGCTTAATACCCCTTAAATAGCCCGACCCTGCTGTGTAAACCGAAATAACACTGTAGGACTATAGAACCCGACGTTCTATCGCAAGTAATACAATCTAGGCTTCGCAGAATGACTGTTCAATCCTTTATGCGCACAAACAGTAGTTTCCGACTACAATTTATAACAACTGTTAACTAAATTGGCACTTATACTTTCACTTACCGAAAATGAACTTTAATCGTGGTATACCGACCACAGACTCATTGCCGACTTGAGCCAATCTGGGATATTCTTTTCTCCCAACTACAATGTGACAAAGGCAACCCTACCGTGAATCGATGATTTCCCACTAGGAAACCGCGCTTCTGCTACCAAAATGTTTAATTTCCCACGCCTACCGAACGGCGTGGAATCCTGAGGGGGATGTGCCTTTGGCCGCACGTGAGAGAAAAGAATTGATGAATTTTTATTACCTTGTCACCGCAGACAGGATACATTGAAGGCTCGATTCGAGACAGGGGAATGCGGGAGAGGAGACAGTTTTGGCATGGGGGATGGGATCGAACCCTTGCCGTCGCTGTCCGACGCCGTCGCCGGCGCGCTGCTGGCGGCACGTGGAGTCGCCGCCGATACGACTATGTGCTTCACAACACAAATCACTTGACCGCTGACGCGAATCTAATTACGATCAATAGCCCGACGCTATGAGGTAGATTTACACTCCGACCAGGCCCGATGCCTGTATGATAATTGGTACACCGAAATACCATCAATGCCACGGGGCCCGAGCCGCCATGTTATTCTCCCGATGAGACAAGACCAAGAGTAAAGATAACCTCCAATTTTACATCTCGTTCCGGTACGAGTGACAGCTGCGGTTCTGTTTCCGTTCCGAGTCGCGCAACAAGAGGAGGTGCGTTCCGAAGCACAAATATTAAACAGCACTTATCGCTAAAAAGAAACTGATATGTTCTCCTGAGGTTCCTGTTGATTGGGACAAAATTATTCAAACTGCCAGAAAACAACCCAACCCATTTAATGTAATATCAGTTACACAGGATTACTTTTTCAATATAAAGGCAGCGGTTTCACCATTCTTTCTAAAGACTCCAAGACCAGCACTTCAGCTTCGCAAATTGAGGGGTTGTTTGGAAAAACAGCTAATGTCAGTTTTGCTCAATTTTACAGGAGGCATAAAAAACTGTTTACAATACGTATAATCAATTAAATTGGTTGTTTATTGCTGTTTTATTGTAGATACTATGACCTGCAATGACATGTGATATGTTTTTAGGCCAAAAGTTTTCCTGAAGTTCAGTAAAGCTGAAATTTAGTTTGACGTTGGTTAGTTTTCCAAAAAAAAAACAGACAAAAAATAATCATTTTTAGGCTTATATTTCTTAAAAAATAGACAATGCTTACACTAACTTAAAATTACTCGTCACACCCTTCACTGTTATTGTCATCCTCTATTTCTACATTGTCATCATCATTAATATGCCCATCCGAGGTGGCTGCATCTGGAGAAAATTGCAGGAAGAAATCTCTGTTTACTTGTTTTGTGAGAAACTTACTCAAATGTATTAAATTTGATATCTTCCCACTCGACATCTTTAGTGGCTCTAAGTACAATGGATCAAGTATAAACTCGTCAGGTAGGTGCCGTTTGTTGAGAATTACACAGTGCGTTGAAAGTCCTGTAAAATTTTCTTTTACTTTGATGTGTTCATGACCTTCAGATGTTGTTATAATACGCAATTGCTAGTTACCTGTCTTGAAATTAAATTTTGAATGAAATAGCTACACTTTATAAGTTACACACACATATTTTATACTGAAAGACATGTAGTAAGAATCATTTATTTTCCTGGGAAAGATACGTAATTGTTTTAAAAGAACAATTTATCACAATGTTTATTACACTTATAATTTGGAAGAAAGAAAATGAAAATACACTTTACCTATCGTAAATTTGAAATGAAAATTTTACAATTTATACATTTCAATTTTGAAAACACACCTATAAATCGAAACACTTTCAATATTAAAAGACCAAAACACATCAAAATATCTGAAACCAAAAATATCCTATCGTAATATACTATTACTTCGTCGATTTAAATCCTTAAACTTACTACCTGTTACATTTTTATTTTTCTGATTCCTTTACATAATAATAACACAACACATGACATGTACAGAGTGATCCTATAATTTATTTTCTCGACTTTAATATTTAATTATGAATTTACACAAAATTAACTTTTCACTGAATTTTTCCTGTTCTAAAGTAATTATTACTTTTCACATTTCATTTTACCCATGACTCTACGTATTTGAAAAGAATTATAGTCGCTAGGTACCTAGTATCACATTAAACCCCAACTTTTTCAGAATTTCAAAAATAAAATAGTTTGATCGAATACTAATATATAGCGAATATTTTCTATGTAACTTCCTATTGTGGTATCGGTACTATTCTTTCACTCACACGTACTTTTCAATTACTCATTTCATACATACTTTTACACCTTCGGTTTTTAACCCATATTGAGCATCCTGTGGTTCTCAGTTAACTACTCTGATTACCAACAAAATATACTCTAGGAAGAAAGATTTATCGTAACTCCTGGTTAGTTACTCCTTTTGTCAGTCAAATCTCCTTAACTTGTCGTGTCCTCTATCATTCATTCTATTCTTGTATACTATTTCTACTAATGCCTTACTAAGCCAAGGAGTCCTCTGCTCCTGGCAACTATCACTGAGATATCTCCTAATAATTAAGTCTTTCACCGAGGGCACGATAGTCCAAACACTATGAGCAAGAACATAATTCTCCTACATTATACATACATCCTGAGGGCATGGTCACCCTTCATATTGGCATATCAGGCCACTTATTCTGTACACCTGTAATACGGGGATAGAGCTGCTACAATTTAAGACAATGGCCTTCAATCTGTCTGTATGACTAGAAGGAATAGCTCCCTATCTCCTATAAATTAAAAAAGTACCGCTCCATTATAATTCGCAACATAAAATATACCATGTACTAACGTAATTCATTGACTTTAAATCTTTACTTTCAATTATTATCATGAGGCCATCGGTCTTTTCCACTTGACCTAGAAATTATTCTGCATTCATTCAACTCGGAATGCACTGTATTAGCGATACGTAATTACCTACTCGTATGCTATTTTAAAACTTTACTTTGATTTGAAATTATAATGAATTTACTAATTATTTACTCATGACTGTGACACTAGATATTACATGCATAATTATATGTTAGATGAAACTTTGATAACAAAACCTATGTTCCTAATCCTGCCTGAAATAATTAATTAATTTACCTCACAGTAACAACATTTCGTCGAAGTAGGTCGCTCGTTGCTAGTCATCGTCGCCTGGATGGTGATGACGGCAGCTGGGCGGACGTGACGTATGTTGATACTGGATACTGCTCGAAGATGCACGTGGTTGTCATCTTCTTGAGTTGGCCGGGATAACCCTGGTCCGCTTCGATGGCCAGGATAGCCCTGACCTGTTCGAGTCGGGAAACCCTCACTCCTCGTCCGGTCGCAGAAAATCTTCATACTGATAAAATAAATCAGGATTCACTCGTACTCGTATGTTATAAATGATAAACGTATAATGTCTCAATCAATCCTTTTTATTTTTATGAGCACTGCACTGGTTAGGGTTTCAGTTACAAACATATATAATAGAATTTGCACTTAGCTTCGTCCGAACAACTCGATCGTGCATTTGCAAGAGAGCGCATCGACCTCCCCACTTTTTCCGGGTGACCATTCATGCGGTGTTGCCAACACCATCTTTTCAAAATAATCCTGTTTTATACTAATTAAACACTGGTTTAGGGTAACTTTTGGTAATTTTATCATGACCTAACACTCGTCCATCCTGACCCTGTGTATGTCCTCATACACTTATTATAAAATTTAACCTAACACTCGGCCAGTCGATACGCTCATCTTGAATTTACAAACTTATTAAACAGAAAAAACAATCTTAATCTTGCTACTTGTTAATAATCATCAAAACAATAAAACAATTACCTTATTAATTGAATCACTTATCTCTACTCTACTGTTTCGTTACATAACCATGACAACACAACAAATCAAATAACTTCCAATAATAACAATCACATAGCAGTTGTTTCAGCACAAAGGAACCAAACACATGGTCACCTTAACTATTACGAACCAATCACATGGCGGTTTTTTTTTTTTTTCAAGAACCAATCACATGGTCACTTCAACTACTGCGAACCAATCACATGGCCGTTCTTTTAATACTAAGGAACCAATCACATGGTCACTTCAACTATTGCGAACCAATCACATGGCCGTTCTTTTAATACTAAGGAACCAATCACATGGTCATTTCAACTATTGCGAACCAATCACATGGCCGTTCTTTTAATACTAAGGAACCAATCACATGGTCACTAGACTATTTCGAACCAATCACATGGCCGTTCTTTTAATACTAAGGAACCAGTCACATGGTCACTTCAACGAACCAATCACATGGTCACTAGACTATTTTTAACCAATCACATGGTTACTACAAACCAGTCAATATTCGTAATATTTTCTTATTTTCTTACAAATTATGCAACATTGTTTAGTAAAAACTTTAAAATGACTAGTAAGGTATCCTTGTTATATGTAGCTGTTTGGCATATATACTAACAACAATAAATTACTCCTCACTTTCAGTCTCATCTTCAGAAATATTTTCTAGACCTAGAGCGGCGATATGAACCCAGGGCAGCATACGGTTGGCAGCAACAGTCGTTTTACGCTTACGTTTTGTACTACTTAAACCCGGTATTGCCGCGATCTTGTACCGGTCATTACCAAGCACCGAGATAACTCGATAAGGCCCTGAGTACTGTGGTAAAAGTTTCTTACTCTTGCCATCGTTATTGAAATTCGTAGTTGTGATTTTAACTAGTTCGCCCTCTTTGTAAGATCGCGATGGACGTCTGCCTCTGTCGTAATTCAGCTTCTGCTTTTCTTGCTCTTCTTCAATTCTATCCTTCACTTCCTCTCTAATCTCAGTAACATCAGTTGTTTCTCGTGCTTTTTGTCTCGTCTCGTTCATTCTGAGATCTAATTCACTGTTCATGCCTGTACCAAACATGATTTCGGCAGGCGTTCTCCCTGTGGTCTTTTGTCTAGTATTATTTAATCCCCACTGTATTGGGCCAACCTTGTTGTCCCAATCCTTTTCGTCGCAATTAAGGTTTTGGGCGGTTAGTGATGCAAGTATCGTCCGATTGTACCGCTCGACTTGCCCATTCGATCGCGGACTAGCTACAGCATTCAATACGTGCTTAATACCCTTATTCGAACAAAAATGTTTGAATGCGTGTGATGTGAAACTTGTGCCACGGTCACTGATCAGTCTATCAGGAACACGAAACGTGTAGAATATGTCTTCAAGCGCCTTTATTGTCACTACTGATTTCGTGTTTCGGACAGGTCGAACAAAGATAAATTTTGTGAATGCATCCACCACGACGAGAAGGTATGAGTTCCCTCTTTTGGAGCGTACAAAAGGCCCAAGATGGTCTATATGTACCGTGTGAAAAGGGACTTCAACCTTAGTGATCGGATGTAAGTGACCTTCTTTCGTATGGGTCTTCTTGGAGTATGCGCATTCAATGCATGCTTCCACATACTTCTTCATAAATCTTGACATCCCTGGGAACCAGTAAGTCATCTTTAATCGCTGTAGTGTTTTTTCCACGCCAAAATGGCCTATGTCATCGTGATTCTTTCGAAACAGTTGCCATCTAGCCCCTTTTGGCACCACCCAACGCAAATTGATCTTGTCTCCATCAATGCAGCGGTATAACTTATTGTCCTTGATAACATAGTCTTCTCTCATCTGTTTCAGTCCGGCAGCGTCTAAATCCGAAGTTAATGTGTCTTTAATCCGACCCAGTTCACCATCGCCCAATTGTAGCGTGTGTAACCAGTCGTCGCTAGTGATGGTCATCACGGCTGGATAATGCTCCAACGCGTTGACAGTCGATACCGGTTCATCCACCCCTTCTGTAATCGGATTACGCGACAAAGCGTCCACGTGCGCCATCCGGTGTCCTGGACGATATTCGATGATGCATTGAAATTCTTGCATTAATAACCACCAACGAGCGATTCGTGGGCTAACGTCGCGTTTTGAGAAGGTGGACCGCAATGCGCTACAATCAGTCTCAACCTTAAAATTTTGGCCCATCAAGTATACCCTAAATTTCTTAAGTGAGCAAACTACAGCTAAAGTTTCCAATTCATAAGCATGGAAATGGCGTTCTTCTGGAGAAGTTTGTCGGCTGTAGAATGCTACTGGTTTTAAAGTGTCACATCCAGGAGCTCGCTGGAACAGAATGCCACCTATGCCGATCTTGCTAGCGTCAGTGTGCAGTTCTGTTTCCGCAGCCGGGTCGTATATTGCCAAAATCGGTCGGTTGACCAACGTCGCCTTCAATGTCTTAAAAGAGCTCTCTTGTTCATCAGTCCAGGTCCAGGTGACGTATTTCTTGAGCAGTTTGCTGAATGGCTGGGCGATGTGGGCGAAATTCATGATAAATTTGCGGAAATATCCCACAAGCCCTAAAAATTGACGAACAGTGTGGATATTTGTTGGGCGTGGAAAATCCAACACACTTTGAATTTTTCTGTCACCGGGACGGATACTTGAGGCACAGACCTCGTAACCCAAGTAATCAATTTTCTCCTTCAGGAATTTACATTTTGTTAAATTCAGTGTCAAATTAGCGGCTTCGAGTAACTGCAGCACATTCTTTAATCTTCCCAGGCACTCTTCCACACTTCGCCCATACAGGAGCACGTCGTCGATGTACACGGTCGCTTCACTAAATCTAGCAGACCCAAGCACTTTGTTCATCATTCGCTGGAAAACGGCGGGCGCGTTTGCCAATCCGAATGGCATACGATTAAACTCGTACTGCCCGTCCGGAGTGACAAACGCTGTCAAAGCTTTGGATTGTTCTGCCACTGGCACCTGATAATATCCGGATGCCAAATCCAAGATCACGAAATATGCTTGACCTGATAGCTTTGATATCTCATCTTCTATTACCGGCATCGGGTATCGTTCTTTGACCGTGATAGAGTTCAGAAGCCTGTAGTCAATGCACATTCGCACCTTATCATCCTTCTTGCGTACGAGGATTATGGGGCTGGCATATTCCGAGGTGGAATCTCGAATAATACCAGCTTCCATCATCTCACTAACCATATCCCTTACTTGTTCGCGTTCTTTATGCGACAAACGGTACGGCCTATACACAACGGGGCGCGTACTATTGACCTCGATCTGCTTCTCAGATAAGTTGGTACACCCAAGTTCCTTTAAACTTGATGCGAAACAATGTCTGTAGTCGTTTAACAGACGAAGCAGTCTTTCCTTTTGTTCATTGTTAATTGAATCTCCAACATCAACGTCAGTCTCCCTGATAGCTTCATAGCACTGTGTTTTGTCGCAGCAAGTGATATTGTCAACTGGATTAGTAAGCCTGTTTACCACCAACACCTTGGTCGCTCGACTAACTACTGTACCTCGGCATATGCAAACCTTATAGGACATGGGCGTCACGTACACGTCTGCCAACCCGTTCTTAAATTCGTACACGCCGCCGCCTACAACATATTGATGTGTCGGTTGTCCTATCACTTTGCTATTCAGCATAAGATTTCCGTTAGTCTTTGATTCTGTATATACGCGAATTGCAGCGGGACCAAAAATCTCTATGTCGGCTGCTGCCATGACCTTAACAGCATTGTCATTTTCTATGTCAGTCTGTGAAAACGGCATCTTATCGCCACCATCCATAAACTGTAATATTTCAGCGTTTTTATAAACGAGGACATGTGGCTGCTCTGTGTATGGTTGACCTACTAGCAACGGCACTTCCAAAAACTTGTCTTCTACTACCTGACAAATAACCCGCGCGTTCACTTCATCAATCGTCAGGTCTATTGAAACCTTTCCTATAGAATGGACAATCTCGTTCCCGAACCCTTTTAGAGCTGTTATTGCGTGGTCGCATGTGAGGCCCAAGTTCGACAGCTCTGACTTTGCTATCAGACATACCTCACTGCCATAGTCGACAAAAACCTTGACCTTAACCCCATTTACTTCGGCCTCTTTATAATATTTAGCATTTGGATTCGACGCTGTTATGGACATGGTCTTTGGTGCCTCCGTTATGGTCTTACCGCCACGCTGGTCGGGTTTTGCATAGCAATTTTCTGCCCTATGGCCTACTCTGTTGCAGCTGGAGCATTTAGTCAGTTGCTTGGGACATAGCCGGAAAGTGTGACCCCGCTCCTTACAGTTGAAGCAGAAAGTTGCATTATTATTGGGTGTCGCATTTGCTCTATTGAAGTAAGGTTTAACACCAGCTCCATTTGTTGTTGCCTCGAGACTAGTCCTGCTCCTAGCCGGAAAATGATAGCGGTCTTGGGGTAACGTATTTTCTTTACTGCTCATTAAATAGCTGAGCAATTGCTCAGGCTCGGAACATCTTAGCGCTAACGCACTTGACTTGGTTGTCTTGTCACTCAACCCGTGAATTAGACATTCGACTGCACGCTTGCCGACTATATCGCACCGGTTCAATCTCAATTCTCATAATAACATATCCTCCAAGGACTGGCCATCATTCTGTTCAAAGGGAAATGCACTTGCCAATTTTTGTTGCCACTCTGACCAGTTGTATAGGATGGAGTCTAAGCTATCATACCATGTTTTGCCAGTCCTTGTAGTTTTTGTAAGGCGAAATGTATGGTCGTCTTTTCGTCCCAAGCGTAGACGGTAGCGCACTCATTCACCTTTTTTAGCCATACATCAACACGCTGTCCTTTTGAGGATGGGTCAAAATCCGGTAATATATTTTTGTGATTAGCGTTGTTAGTGTGACTGGGTGCGCGGCCGACTGCCGAAGGACGGGCCTGAGCTACTGAGTTAAGTAAGGCAGCAACATCTTTGGCGGAGTAGACAGGACTACGAGAACGCTCGCGTAGAATAGACGGGCTTTTGTGATTGTGTTTGATAAAATGACGTGACTTAGAATGATCTAGTGTGTCGATTAGTCGGTCGCGGTCGCGTCGTAACTCATCCGTCATTATCTGGAGCCGTTCCCGCTCACGTGCTAAATCCTGCTCTCGTACCTTGAAACTCCGGCTTCGCCGTTGGGAGCTCCGGCTGCGCCGTTGGGAGCTGCGGCCGTGTCGTTGGAAGCTCCGGCTGCGCCGTTGGTAGCTCCGGCTGCGCCGTTGGAAGCTGCGGCTGCGTCGTTGGAAGCTTCGGCTGCGCCGCTGGTAGCTCCGGCTGCGTCGTCGAGAGCTCCGGCTGCGTCGTTGAGGATTCCTCTGATTCTGTTGCTGGTTTCCGGTCCGGACACTTGAATTACGATTCTTTCTGCTTGCATGGCGACATCTCAGCATCACCTCACGCTGTTGGGGCCGCGACGTGGAGTCATTAGCGCTGCGCGGAGTCCGGGATCCATCGCTTACGTTCACTGCATGACGACGATCATGACTAGGAAACTGCCCGCGCTGTCGCTTAGTGACCGGCTCCGATCTGCGCCGCGATGTGGGTCTCCCGCGGTCCGGTGTTTTCAGGTGATGACGTGACGTGGATGTCTCGCGGTCTGGTTCAGTATCATATTTCTCACGTTCCATGACTGCAATTGAATGGGATAAACAGATTGAAAATCACTTCCTAGTAAAGGATTAAAATAAAATGATGATGTGAACATTTTATTGAATTATCTCCGATATGGTGCCTCGTAGCAGGAAAATAAGGTTTTTTGTGTTCCCCTTGTACCCCGGGGCACTGGCTCTAAACATACTAAAACTATGAAAACCTAAAAAAAACATAACTTTTAAAAAAAATATGTCTGGCTGTTAACCTATGCTTATGCAGGAAAATCATGACGGTCTTTCGCGCGCGAAAGAGCGGAAGGTGCGTTACGTCAATGTTAGAAAAAACTCCTGCACTGCGGAAAGGGTTAACAAGAACTCTCCCGCTCTGCATAGAGAGGGTTAACAAAATGGCAGCCGAAACGAAACGCAAAATGGCCGTGGCTTATACCAAAGAGAATATAACACTTGGCTTGCACAGAGAACAATAACTTACGCATGCATACTTTTTATAAATTATTATGCTATTACAATTTGCTAGAACGGTACAAATAGTCTAGGTTCTCTACCAATGTACTGTTTACAAACACACATCCAGATACAAAACGAGTTCATAAAAATAAGATGGTATTGAATTGAGGTTAGCACTATGTTAGAACATGCAAATGAAAAACTTGCACAGGTACTTACCACTTCTGATTTGTTATAAATGATAAACGTATAATGTCTCAATCAATCCCTTTTATTTTTATGAGCACTGCACTGGTTAGGGTTTCAGTTACAAACATAAATAATAGAATTTGCACTTAGCTTCGTCCGAACAACTCGATCGTCCATTTGCAAGAGAGCGCATCGACCTCCCCACTTTTTCCGGGTGACCATTCATGCGGTGTTGCCAACACCATCTTTTCAAAATAATCCTGTTTTATACTAATTAAACACTGGTTTAGGGTAACTTTTGGTAATTTTATCATGACCTAACACGTACATGTTTGACGGTGGTGCTGCCGATTCTGATGACGGCGCTTTCGGTGATGGTGATGCTGCCGATGTTGATGATGGTGCTGCTGGTGATAATGGTGGTTGTTCTTCTTTCTTCTTGGGCTCTTTACTTAACTGCCATTTGGCACAGCACTACCTCGTGAAAGGTAGGCTGGTCTGGCAAGGTCGCCATATAATAAAGGATAAATGATACGATAGTTGTTGGTAGTAGATGTCCGTTTATTGAACGTGCGTGTACTTATATACCTTATTGCCAACACAGCACTACGTACATTATGTTGTAGTTAACTCTAACATCTAGCCTATTGCACGTACCACCATACTACAATTTATTGGTTAAATGAATAAACTGAAATTGCCATTATAGATAATTATGTACTTACGTTATAATCATCAGGAAAACTAGTAACACCGATAACAGATTCATTGCTTGTGAATAATATTTAATAAATCCAATTATCGTAACGTATCGAATAAGTATAGAATTGTTCTAAAAGTGGGTAGCTTTGAAAAATTCGTGAAAGCTAAGGTTGCGTTCCGAAATTATGAGCAAGTAGTAAATAAAAAGTATCAGGTAAATCGTAAATGTAAAAGAATGTACCAACCTAATCAAAACAATTGTTTACTTTAAAATTTAATTCAGAATATAATGTCCTGTATTTTAGATATGACCATAATGTTGTGAAGTCTGGTCACCCTAAGTAATATATTTACATGAGAAAAATTATAATTAAATATCTTTAAAAATAGACAACGAATATAAAATTTTAGAAGGTGGATATGTAGTAAAATATTTTACTAAATGTTGAACTAATTTAAAGTTTCTGTGATACTACAAATTTTAAGATATTAACATATTAAATTTTTGACTTACTTAAAATATGTGAACTGAGTGAGCACTTAAAAACATTTATTGTCCAAAAACCTACCACGTTAGTGGTTCTTTTTGTATTTTACAAACTCCCATATTCATTTTATTTAACTATACTGATAAATAGCAGTTTAAATCTTCAGTTTCTTTAACACAAATCAGGTTTTCGAAAGTGTGCGGATTGAGTGAGCATAAGAAATTATTTGTAAAACCTTAAATATGTTACTAGGTGATAAATATTCTATGTTAAATTAATACATTCACTAATTTCGGTGGTAGTTTGTGAGAACTGAGTGACCGCACATTTATCAATGTATATTTTGTTTTATCTTTTTACAAATGTTTTAGAACTTTTACTAAATGAACAGGGTGTTTCATTTTTTTTAGAAGGGTGCTCACTCAATCCACACGCACACACTAAAGACACCTAAGATATAAGGTATCCGTGGCCCGATTGATATTCTAAAGAGATACTTATACAAACTGCGTTTACCTTTTTGTGTTAAGGATTAACTGGCTGTTAGTAAATAAACTGCTTAGGACATTACATGACATTTGATTTGTCAAATAGATCATACATAACATATTCGTTATCGTTATTTGTTAATGTCATTTACCATGGCGTCCTCCTCGTCGGAATTAGAAAATCTAGTAAATGACGAACTAGTGTTTATTAAAAGAAAAAGCGGTGAAGTGCTGCTTCATTCTGGACATGAATACCACAAAAATAAAGAATACAAAAACAGATCAGCGATTTGGTTGTGCCGTAATTTCGCGAAGTCAAAATGTAATGCCTCTCTGACTATTGTAAACGTGAGTATAAATAGGCCTTTTCCCAGATGGGGCGGCAGAGGCATAACTTCACAAACACTATGATTTTTTTGACAGGTATATGATTTTGATAGCTGTCACTTTTTTAACATTTGTCACCATTTTTGACAGATGTCAAACTAAAAACTGTCATATTTCGGAAGCTACTGATCCTAGACCACTGGTTTGTATGGAGACATGATAGCTCTTGATAAGATCTTAATTTCGGATGACAGCTGTCTTATCATATCTCGGAAGCTGCTGATCCTAGACCAGTAGTTTGTATGGAGATATGATAGCTCTTGATAAGATCTTCATTTAGGATGACAGCTGTCAAACTAAAAATGGTCATATCTCGGAAACTACTGATCCTAGACCAGTGGTTTGTATGGAGATATTGTATTTTTGGCATTTTGCGTTTTTGAAATTTTGTGTTACTGGCGTTATGCGCGTAAATAATATTTAGGTACCTACTTAGATTTAAGTTTTTTTGTTTCATTAAGAGAACCAATATGGTGAAGACGAAACCTCATAAGTATTTACCCGACGTTGGGCAAAATATGATAGACCTGCAAATGTATAAACTGAAAGTCGCATCTACATCATTCAAACCAGTTCCAGAACTAAACAAAAATGTGTGAAGCCATTGAAAGATCAAGGAATTGATATTGTCAACAAGTTTCCAAATTTAAAGGCGGTGAAAAGTGGTGTTTACAAATTTCGAAATAAAGATGCTAATATACAGAAAATAATGTTCAAAGAAACCACTGACGTTAAAGTACCACCCACGTATTATTCGTTTATTTTGTTTGACTACACGTGTGAAAAAAATAAAATAATTGGATTTGCATCTGCAGAAGCCATAGAATACATAAAATCATCAGAGCATTTATTTGGAGACGGAACGTTTAGTAGCTGTACGAAACCATTTTATCAACTATATGTAATACATGGAGACTTGGGCAGTTCGGCTAACACTACAAACATTGTGCCGCTTATATATGTATTGATGACAAACAAGACTGAAAAAAGCTATTATCCCAGACATGGACCCCTCAAGATTCACCATGGATTGCGAAACACCGGCAATGAACGCGATAATGAAAGTCATTCTACTATCATTTTTCGAACTGTATATGGAAAAAAGGGAAGAATCTAGGCATTATTAAAAACAGGAACTTGAGAAGGATAGTAGCACTGTCTGCTGTTCTTCCTTTATTACCACCAGATCCAATTAATGAAGGTTGGAATTATGTTGAAAATGAAGTGCCTGAAGACGATGAATCACTCAACAAATTTAAAAAATATATGCAGACGCAATGGCTTAAAAATCCAGAATGGATCAAAATATGGTCTGTATACGGCAAACGCCATCGGAAAAATAATTTTGCAGAGTGTTGGCATAACAAATTAAATAATCAGGTTGGCAGAAAAAACCCAAATTTAATGAAGTTGTTGAAATGTCTGCATGAAGATGCAGAATATTATGCCATACGAATAAATGGAGGAATAATATCTGATAGTAGAGAGAAAGCTCAAATTCAAAGAGATACGTTTATTATGAACTGCCAAATGATGTTGAATGACCACCAAATATCTGTGGGGTATTTCCTTGAAAAATTAAGAAGTTGAAGAGAGAGAAGAGACTATTTAGCTTATTTTAATTTTGTAAATATTATTTTTATTATCTAATATAAAAATGTACCTAATGTAAGTTTAAAACTAGACTAAACTACAGGATGGCCCAAAACTCAACATCAAGGGGGCACTAGGTGAAAGCCCAGCCCATACAGGGTCTGTATCTGTCAGGGTATCTATTTTGCCCAACGTCGGGAAAACACGTATGATGTTTCAAACAAACAAACATAGCATCACGCACGCCTTTTGCCATACGGGGTGCCAGAAGCACAACTATGCCTACTTTTAGCCAGTGATGCAAAGATTGATATAACTAATAGCAGTTGAGTTATCAACACGTAAAAGTAGTTGACAATCGTGTAAGTCCCTTGCAAAGACCTTTAAGGCAAAAAGGGCAGCCAAAAGTTCGAGATAATTAATGTGCTGTGTTACTCCGCCGACGACCACCGGCCACTTGCAGTCTCTGAGCCACAAGCCGCTCCCCACCCCGTAGTTGAGGCGTCAGAAAATATCTCAACCGAGTAGGTATCATCCTTGATACGGTTCTCGGGCTTCACTAGGGCCTGTAGCCACCATCTCAGGTCGTTTTGCAGGTCGTTTTGTTGCCCTCATTATTTTTTTATGACATAAAAAAATAATGACAGCTATCAAAATCATGACACCTGTCATTAATCATGACACCTGTCAAAAATCATGACATCTGTCAAAAATAATGACACCTGTCAAAAAACCATAATAGTATAATATATAATATATTATATAATATATATATATACATAATATTAGTGAAATTGTGCCTCTGCCACCCCATCTGGGAACGGTGTGATATTCTGTTAGACTATGATGCCAAAAGAAGAATCTGTCAAATGTAGACTAAACGCTATAGAATAGTCAGAACTATGGATACCAATCTGACTAAGGACTCTTTAATTTAATCGGTCTGAGTAAGGACACAAAAGAGTGGACGTGGTCAGATCGATCTAACAATGCAATGTGACCACGGATACCAGAGGGAACCCGTAACGTTGCACGTTACTGTAAGAGTTAAAGTTACTGTTAACAAAAACATAGTGTGTACGTGGTTCGCGAGCGGCACGCGTGCGGCTCGCAGCGAGCCGACGTTACAACGTACTCATCTCTGAACCCGTAACGTTGCACGTTACTGTAACATTTACTGTTACCAAAAACATAGTGTGTACGTGGTTCGCGCGCGGCTCGCAGCGAGCCGACGATTATCGGTTTTTGCCGCGAATCAAAGGGCGCTCGCAGTGCGCACGTGGACGTCAAGAGGAGAGGTGTTGTTCCTTCGCGAACCAGTACATTCGAGTTCTTCGTCATCATGAGTGATTGGTCAGAGGATAGATGTCTTTTGCTGATAGACGCCTACAGGGAAAATGGTGTTCTATGGTACCCTAAGCACAAATATTTTTACAAAACTCCTGGGATAAAATCGGACATGCACTGAATGAAAGTGGGGAAGCATGCAAACAAAAAATGATCAATATATTGGCTTCCTACAGAAGGGAGCGCATGAAAATATGAAGAATTCAGTGGGAACAAGGAAAGGTATTTACTCTTACATCAATTAAATTATTTATTTAATGTTATTGTTTATTTATTGTATTTATGTTATTAACTTTTACCTACATCTAACTACACTGACGAGCAATGAAAAAGTTCCAGTGACATAGCACCAAATTATTCCTAAACGGGAAAGGTGTAGTGTGTCACCACCTTTAGCCTACGTCTCTATAATAACCAATGTCTGTGTCCATCCTTAGTCAATAAACGCCCGTCTTTGAACCAACAAACACGTCTCTAAATGAAGATTAAATTACATAAAAAATATATATCTACAAAATTAAGAAGACCGCAAAATAAAACTAGAGCCAAAAGCAGAACCAGTGACCAAATTAAAAACCAAATTACCTAAAAACCCAAATTATAAAGAGGATTCCTGCCGGGTGCCGGGTGATCTGTGCAAGCCTAGATGATGTGTGACGCAGGGCGCAGGGCGAATTGTACGCTGTACAGTGTACGGGTCCGATGAGGAGCAGCTGGGAGATGTGTCCCGGAGCGAGCTGCAGCACCAAGGCGACGAATAGGAACGACAGGTACCACGCGAAAACTTCGTGAGCGTGAGTCGTAACCAACATGTATCATTTTTTTTGTTTGTTTAGTGATTTTCGTAAGATATTTAATTTGTTTTTTGTGACGATTGAGTAGTTAACAATTACTGTCATAATCGTTTATTTGTAAATGTAAAAAAATAATGAACGAGTAGAAATTTTATATTTAAGAATTTAAAATTGTTTAGTATTTGTGTGCTTTACTACCCCGCATATGGTGTAACTTAAACACTTCATATTAATTTGTAAAGGGTTGACGTCAAGAACTATATTATTTTTAAATGATTTCATTAACGTATGAGAGTATGAATATCATATTTGAATAAAAGTAGGTATTTACTTAAAAAATAGAAGACAGTTATTTGTGTGAAAGTTGATTAAATATTATTTGACAAAAGTGAATGATAGAATAGATTTAGGAAGGCGATGAGAATCGATATATATAAAAATATTCAGTTCCAGTTATAACCAAATGTGTAGAATTCAAACAATTGATGCATGTAACGCGATGCAATACAATACAGATAACAACAGAAAACCAAATTAGGAGACAACCTATAAAATTTTTAGAAGTTGCCAAATTTGGAGACCACCGAGAAATTGTTTAGAAGTTCTGACGAGAATATATCGTAACGATACCTAGCAGCTCTTATTACAGCTGCACTTCTGTAAAAGTAATGATAATATTCTAATATAATGAATTAATAACTCAGATAACTTTATTAGAAACCGTATATGGTGCTGGATGTTGTTCGAGATTATAGGTTTCAGCAGAGGAATGAAGTATTGAACCGTATGTTAAAATAAAGCATGATAGTGAGTGAAAATAGAGCGTGATGTTTGAAATAATAATGATGGCGTGTAAATGATAAATAGATAAGATGAATGATGTACTTTTAGAAGAACCAATAAAAAAAAATAAAAATTCAGCATTTTGAAAAATGATCAGATTAATTACGGTACCAGTTTTCAGTAACATGCAAAATGCCTGTAAAAATAATATTAGAACTACGGAACCACAATTTCATTATTATAATATAAGTTTGCTATAAGCAGTGCACAGTATTGCTGCAGTGAAACATTTTGCGATAAAGAAAGTAACTTTAGAATATAGTCTGACCAACAAATGTGGTCACTTCGAAATTAGTTGCTATTTTTTTAAAGTTTTTTAAAAAAATTAGAACAAGAGAGGTAAGGTTTACGTATTTTCAGTTTAAGATCGAAATATAGAGATTTTTTTTGCTTGGAAATTCAATTAGTTGTAGTCATAAAGTCAGTTTAGATAGAAAGTGGAACTTTATTGTAATAACTTTTTTATCGGATTTTATTGTTTATTAAAACCCTTTTTCGGTTTAAGGCTATTTTGTAAAATTTTGGAATATCAATTCATAGTATGAATGGAAGATGAAGAATTTATAAGATAAACAAAGGAGCTACCTGTATGAATGAACGCGTTCATTCATACAGGTAGCACAAACGTGTGAATAAAGGATGTTATAAGGATTATTATTTTTTATGGAAGAAAGATTGATGAATACAAAGTAAATAGAATGGGTATGTATGTATGTATGACTGTAGTTAGCCAGTATCTAATAAGAATGAAATATGATATGGTAATGATAAGTTTAACTAGTAATTGATATTTTGAAAAATTTTACGATTTGAGAATGTTTGATCAGAACAGTAAGTAATATTTAAAAGGAAGATTTATTTATGTATAAGTATGGCAATGAAGTTAAGTAAAAGAGTGTAGTATGTGTACGTTTTAGATATCTCAGCATATTTATTTTTATGGCAGTGTTTAAGGGGAAGACGAGATATTTAATTACTTACTACAAAGTATTGTTGTATTGTTGTCTGGTGAAAGAATGTTGGTGTTGTTTAGAAAGAAAAGTACCTAAGTTTATGATTGCTCCTAGTAACAATGGAAGAGAATGTATGGAAAGTTGATCAGTACTGACTCATGGCCACTGAGAAAGTAAGTTAGCTAGGAATACTTCGTTTGGTAAGATTTCGATATACAGTTGGACTGATATTCCGACTTGTTACAAAGATTCTTAAAACTCGAAGAATTCGTTTGGATTGAGTTTAAGTTATGTTTTAGTATGATACGTGACTATTGGCGAGTCCGATATGTTATTGTATAATCATCAAAGTCAAAAGGTACAAGGTACAAGGCACGAATCCTTCCTCTTCGATCATGATGTGGACGAGTTTCCTTCGTGAGAAAGTTGGATATCAATGACCTAATAAGCTCGCGAGCAGGCTCAGGCAGGTAGACCTGGAGCCAGGTACTAGTAGTCTATGTATTTAAGTATTGTTATAAAAAGTACCTACAAAAGTGCACTCTCTATATGTGAATAATAAATATGGATCCGGATCCCGTTAAATAAAGTACCTATATGAAGTGATAAGAAGATTATAATAAAGACTTTGATTGAAAGAGATTGTTTATGAGATGACAATATATTTTGCTAGATTTTGAAATGATGGTTACGTAATTATATTATGTTTATGTAATACATACTTTATGTAGGGTATGTATTAGGTGAGATTTTGAAGATTTTGTGAAAAGGACATAAATGAGATATGACAAATATAAAAATGGTATTTACTAAATATATTCAGAAAAAAGTTTGAATAAAACATAGACAAAGAGATAGAAAGAAAGTCAGAGGATATAAAGTTATAATTTCATTGTAAAATTCTGAGAGTATGTAGTAAATTATAAATATTGTTTTTGTTGTTGAGAGCATGTACTCAGCTACAGTTTGTGTTCATTATTTTGTTTTTTTTTTATCGGCGTAGGTTTTCATTATTTACCTATCATGTTATACCCATAGTAATAGTAAAAAACCTCTGTATGGTTACTTTTTATATTATTAACAATAAACATGTATCGTTTTCATACATATATTTTTGCAATGGCAGTGTAGTTTAAAAAAACAATTGAAAATGCAAAAATAATTATTTTAATCAAAATTATATTTGACAAGTTGTCATTGTTTATGTTAAAAAAAATATATTAATAAATTTGAAAATTAAAATAAAGATTTTTAGTTATAATCCACTTCTGTTGATGTTTTGGATATGTTTTTATTTCGGTATTTTTTTATAAGTAGTTATCAGTTATCAGATGAAGAATCATCAGATGGTTAAAATGTTAAAATGAAATGTAAGATGTTTTGCAAAGTTTGTTGATGTTGATGATGTTATTCGATTTGGCATAAATAACAGTATATTGTTTAAAAGTAGTATATTTGAAATTAAAAGATAAAAAAGTCAGATTGGATTGTATTGGTTATTTATTTTAACATTTTTAAATAAATTTTGTTTTAATGTTAGAAAAAATAAGATACCAAATGTTTTCTTTCAAAAAAAAAAGGTGGAAGGTGTAGTGTGTCACCACCTTTAGCCTATACGTCTCTAAAATAACCAATGTCTGTGTCCATCCTAAGTCAATAAACGCCCGTCTTTGAACCAACAAACACGTCTCTCACTACATCCCATAGGCCCATCCCTACATTACGCATTATACAACTATACATTGAACCTGCAACGTGTATCATTTACCACCTATAGCCCATCTTTACATGGCGACCTTGCCAGGCCAGCCTACCTCTCGCGAGGTAGTGCTGTGCCGAATGGCAGATAAATGGAAATAAATATTCGGAAAAAAACACGTAAAATATATTAAAAAACAAAACCTGTAAAAGAGTAAAAAGAACGGAAGCACCTATAAAAAGAAGATATTTAGATTGAAGACCGCTTAAAAGGATAGAAAACAAGGACAATATTGCAGCCATAAGAAGAGGAAGACTATTTTATAAGAGACGATAATTATGGAAGAAGATGACGAATACAGAAGAGAGAAAATTAAATACAGGAGAGGTTTTTGCTGCCGGATGCCGGGCGTATTTCCAAGCCTGTGATGTGGATAGCAGGGCACCGGGCGTAACCGTACGGGTCAAGTGAGGAGCAGCTGGGAGATGGTACGGGTCCCAGGTTGTGCTGAATCCGAGCAAGCTGACCGTGACTTGGCGAGCGAGACATGTATTTTTGGACAATGGTTTTTATTGAAAGTGTAAAATGTAAGTAGATTTTATTATTTGTTGATTTATAAAATAAAGCTTTGGACAGATTTTTGTATTTTTGTAAAAGGGTTGACGATACGAAACAATACCTATACCTATAGATAGATATTATTTTTTCCAATGAAGATTGCATGAAGTAAAAGAGTATTTTGAAGAATGGCACAGAATGAAAAGTTACAGTAGGTACAGCCAGCAAGAGATATATGAATGAACGGTTGTTTTTTTTGTTTTAGGAATGTAGATATTTATGAAGGCCGAATAGAAAATTTAATTAGTTTGGCACGAGTTATTTTGGATGAGATTATTTTGATAAATAGAAGTTTTTTTTTTAGAGGAGATGATTTTGAGAAATATGGGAACTATGTGATGAAAAGTGTGAAGTAACAAGATAAGTATTTTTTTTGTTTTATAGCCACTCGATTCTTTTTTTGAATATTGCATCATAATTCTGATTTCAAATGTACAATAAATTACATAAATGATTCATCTGCTCATTTGACTTGGTAACAGTCACAGTTATTCAAAAGTTATAGTAATTCAATACAGTAGTTGCTGGCAATACGAATATGGACCTTACCAGATACAAATTTTCAAAGTCCTGACAAAATTCCTGATTTTCGGCCAGAATTCCTGACACGAGCTTGACGTGCTCGCGCTCGCGGCGCGGTGTAGGTATTGATAATACGTCGTGGCGTCGTCATGGGCCGCGCGCCGGCGGGGCGGCGGAGGAGGGGGGCTATTGACCCGAGCGGTGCGTTGCGTATCGCCCTCGCGTTAGTGCGGTTTGTACGCTACAATAGTGCGCTAGTGCCATTGCGCATGTTCTACCGTCCGCGTTTGTTAAAATATTCTTACGATGGCGTCTAGTAGCAAACGCCCGAGACTTTGTACTTTTACTGATGTTCTACTAATTAAATATCCGTTACTGAAAGAAGGTAGAGACCCGAGTGAAGTGTATTGTACAATATGTGACTGTTATTTTTCGATTAAATTCAAAGGTGCCTCAGACATTGAAAAACACATACAGTCACAAAAACATAAAAAACAAGCCTTAACGGTGTCTAAAAATGTCAAAATTGACTCGATATTCCAAAATCAAAGTGTTGGAAATACGGCGAAAATTTCTGCAGCTGAATCTACGCTGGCTCTTCATACAGTGAATCATCATCACTCGTTTAGGTCTATGGACTGCACAAGTGTGCTATTTAAAACTATATTTCCCGACTCGAACATTGCGCAAGGTATTTCTTGTGCGAGGACTAAAACTGAAGCCATTGTTACTGGCGTCATCACACCGTGGGTTTTAAACAAAATCCAACAATCATTGGAAAGCATAGAATGTATAGGTGTCTCTACAGATGCTAGTAATCATGGTGCTGAAAAAATATTTCCCATATTAATCCAATTCTTCGATTGGCAAGAAGGTATAACGACAAAAGTGCTGGATGTCATGAATACGCGAAACGAAACGGCTGAAACCATAACTGAAATAATAAAATCAACATTGCAGAAGTATGATTTATTGGAGAAATGTGTATCATACACTGCTGATAACGCCAATGTTAATTTTGGTGGTGTTAACCGGCAGCCTGGACAAAATGTGTGGACCAGAATAAAAAACATTTTAGGAAAATAAATTGTTGGAGTTGGTTGCCCGGCGCATATTCTACACAATTGCATTCAACGTGGCACTGACGTTCTTACTATAGACTTGGAGTCTCTGGTGATGAAGCTATTTAATTATTTCTCAGTGTACACTGTTCGCACCGAGGCTTTGAAGGATATTTGCGAGTACATCGATGTAAATTACGAAAAGCTTCTATCCCACAGCAAAACGAGATGGCTAAGTCTCTTTCCTGCTGTAGACAGAATATTAAAGATGTATGAACCTTTAAAAGAATACTTCTTGACCACACCTGCAGTTCCAATGATCATAAAAAAGTTTTTTGAAAACGAACTTGCTGAAATATTCATGGTACATTCTCTGATGGCGGCTTTCCAGGAAAACATATTAGAAATCGAAAAAGAATGTAATTCTGTGTTAGATATTGCACGGATTCTGGACACCATGCGTGCCATTTTGAGTGCACGAGCAAGGAGCAACTTTAAGCCACTTAAAGTGAGAGAATTGCTGGACAAGTGTTCTGGACATAATCAAGAACTATTTGATGAAGATGTAAAAAATATGTACAAAATATACATTGACTACTTAGATTCGTGGATGAAACCACTAGATGATTTTAAAGTCTTCAATTGGATGATTGTAAAAAAAGGCGAAGAAATTGATTTTGACAACACCGTCGCCGCTATCCATTATATGAATGGTAAAGGCGTTCATATAAATGATGTTAAGCTGTTCGACGAGATTACTGCTCTAAACACGTTTTTAATGCTTCAAGAAAACGCATTTTTTGACGCAATGCTTCATACGATATGGGTGAAGATTTTTAAGAGTATAGGCGTTGCAAGGTTACAAGAACTATTGCGCATATGTCAATATTTATTTGCGATCACAGCCCAAAATGCAAACGTAGAGAGGATTTTCTCATTAATGGGAGTGCAGTGGACGAAGGAAAGAAACAGACTTACTGTATCATCCGTAAGGGCTCTGCTCTTGACCCAGTATAATTTAAAGACATTAAATTGCATATCGTTTTATGAACTTGTCATAAAAGATAAAACATTTCTAAGCGAAGTTTCGAAAAGTAGCAAATATGTCAAAAAGGATGAATGTTAACTAAGTATTTACATAATAATAATAATAAGAGCTAATAAGAGAGGGTAATAAGAGCTTGTGAAGTTAAGAGCCTACTATTTTTAGTTTGATGATATTTTTTTGTTTTGATTTTTAAATTGTTTAATTTGCCAATGTTGCTATTGTTGATTGATTTATGTGTATATCGTAAAAAGATAATTACGATACGATTATTTATAAGTTACTATCTATGATACTCCAAAGTAGATGTGGCTTTACCTTTTTTGTATTGTGATTAGAAATAAAAGTTAACAGTGTATAAAAATTTATTGTTTCATTTATTTGCCGAAAATTCCTGACATTTCCCTTTTCCGGCCGCATTCCTGACATATGTCTAAAATTCCTGACATGTCAGGAAAATTCCTGACGTCTGGTCACCCTCTGCAGTGTTGCATGTCACATGCAACACTGCAGAGGATTCCAAATTAGAATAGAACTTAACACATGTTTTGTTTACAGAGAAACAGAATTGTTATTTTAGTAATGAGCAGTTCATGTTACCGCAGTGCGACTTTGGTTTTGTTGACTAATATGGGAGATATATAAAAGGTGATGGATGATTGTGAGTTAGTTTAGGGTACCGCAGAGAAATAAAGTATGAAACCATTTTCAAGTTATAATACGGAATGAACTTGAATAGTACGAGTATGTATGAATTTCAGTTTGAATATGTGTAAGAAATATTTATTATGCAAAAGAACAGCTTAAAGAGAAGATAATTAATGTTTTTTTTAGATTCAGGTCTTAGCTTTACAATTTATTAGTTTTCAGAGTAAAAGCATTGTTTATTTACAGTTAAAAATAATAATAAGTAATAAATATGTGACCGACGGAACCGCTTATGTTAGTTTAATTCAAAAGTTTGTTTCGAGATTGCATTTACATCTTAATGACGCCGTCTGCAATATTGAAGAACATTTAACAGCGCATCAGAATATTACCAATTAAAAACGTAAATATTGAAAACGTAATATTGGTTCTATGTCTTAGGAGATATTAATGGTTTTTGTCGGCATTTTGTGGGTGGAACTTTTTCATTACACGTCAGTGTATTTTAACATTTCTTATTACAGGAAAAGACGATTTACGAAAGTAAATGGTACGCATTCAAGGTGCTAGGATTCTTGAACGATCGTTTCACACCTCGAAAAGGAATTGAGGCTGGAGACGCGAATGCACAGGTTGGTAAATTTTGGCGCATCTCAGTTTTAAGTATACATGTCTTGCCATGGTATTTTACCTTCATTACAAAAATAATGTGCAAGTTCTTCACGATTTTCTTTAAAATTTGCCGCTGAACGACGAGCAATGGCGTGAAACGGACGAAACGACGTTCCTTCCGCTTTGCTTCTCCAAGTTCCTGGTATAACTTCACCAATCTCAATGATTTCATTATCTAAAGAGCAATGCTCTTTAGATAATGAAATCATTTTTATGTTTTTATGGGTGTTTATACCGAACATGAGGAAGAATCCCTTAGAAAGTTGTGCAGAAGTACCAGGGTCATTACGATCGTTTCAACTTTTTCTGGCTGCAGTAGCATTGGTTTTCTTAGTACTCTAAAAACGCTAGCAAGAAACCCAAATGCATTTTCGACCACCCTTCGGCCTCTTGATAGCCGATAGTTGAAAACTCTTTCTTTAGATCCTTTCGAATTGGTGCCCGCGTATGGTATTAATAGATTTTCTCCCAAAGGAAATGCTGCATCACCGAGGAAGTAGAAGGGAAGTAGTCTGTTGCGATTTTGTAGGGATACGGGTTCCGGTAAATTTAAAGATTTCTCATCCATCATCCTTTTCAAACTACATCCTTGTAATACACCTCCATCCGAAATTCTTCCTTGAGTCCCAATATGTACGTACATAAAGTTATATTGCGCGTCTACTAATGCCAACAGTACGACGCTGAACTGAGATTTATAATTGTAGTATTCTGATCCAGAATTGAATGGACTGGATAAGAATATGTTTGCCATCGATAGCGCCAATAACATGTGGAAAGTGCCATAGTTTCTCAAACTCTTTGCTGCATTCAAGCCATTCGTCACGATTTGTCGGCATCTACAACAAACGATATTTTTTATTATTATTAATCATATTAATTAACACACGATTTTGTTTGCCGGTGAAGGAATTGGAGGATAAGAACGATGATGATGCTAACAGTCCCACTCAATCACTTGAGCCTCCCAATAAAAAGCTCAAACCAGATCCCAAACTACAAATGCTTTCGGCATATTGAAAAGCACGGCAAATCAACAACAGGATATGGAACTAAAGTCTTTCTTCGATTACATACAAGAAAAAATTAAAAACTACTCAAGGGAAACAAAAAACGCAATTCAACACGAAATCTTTCAGATGATTATGCGTGCCGACCGAGGATATTGCATTTCTATGCAAAATTATGGTTACTATTCTAGTACACAAAACCAGCAATCTTCCATCGCTACAAATAATAACTTTAACACAGCAGGCCCTTCTTCTTCTCCTCAAAACTCGACATACTCCCCAGCACCACACAGCAACAGTAGTCAGAATTCGTCAGACATGAATCTCGAAGACTATGTATAATTAATAATATTTTTTTAATATTTCATTAAATGATTACCTTGATTTGTATCTCGAAGACTATGTATAATTTATAATTATTTTTAACATTTCATTAATACATAATTACCTTGATTTGTTCTTTCAATGCTCCTTTTAACGCCTGACACACTTCCGGTATAATCGTGCTTATGGATTGTTTGGAAATACGAAACAGGTGCAAACTTGTAAAAGAATTACCAGTAGCTAAGTATCTCAGCGTCACAGCTAACTTGTCGTGAACCGACACAGTTTCTCTAAATGCAGTGTTTCTTCGTTTTATTTTGGGACCGATTAAAACCATGAGATATTCAAAATCAGTTACACTAATTCTCATGAAATTTTTGTAATGACCACTAATTTCTTGATTTTTTAACATGAAAAGTAGATCACTTCTTTCCCGATACATTCTATGAATCCACCATCTTCCTTGCCGTTTATCATCATCGAGTAAGGCATCTATAAATATGTATGCTGCACAAGCGAGAAACACTTCCGACATCGTGAAGTTACAAACCATAACTACTCTTGATCCGGCTTGTGGCCTTCTCGTACACACTAGAACCTGGTTACTGTATCTGCTCGGTTACAGTTACGGCTCGCAGATGAGTATGGTCGGTAAAAGCGTTCCGGCGAGGACGTCGTGAGCCTTCTGTACACGCGTACACACTAGGACCTGGTTACTGTATCTGCTCGGTTACAGTTACGGCTCGCAGATGAGTACGGTCGGTGAAAACGTTCCGGCGAGGACGTCGTGAGCCTTCTGTACACGCGTACACACTAGGACCTGGTTACTGTATCTGCTCGGTTACAGTTACGGCTCGCAGATGAGTACGGTCGGTGAAAGCGTTCCGGCGAGGACGTCGTGAGCCTTCTGTACACGCGTAAACACTAGGACCTGGTTACTGTATCTGCTCGGTTACGGTTACAGTTCGCTGATCTGGACCCTGCTTAATACCGTGCAAAATCGCAATCAGAGATGTCGATAAGTTAACGAAAACCATATTCATAGACCGGCTATTCCAAGTGAAAAATGATCCCGATTAAAAAATATCCCCGAATTTAAGGAATATAGCTAAAGGTGATTTGATTAACTTATGAATTTTATATTGAATATTACATTTGAACTATGTTAAACTATGACTTACGGCCGGTTCACAAATGTCTCCGTTTTACTGTTCCGTTTTATCGTGTACGTTTTTTTTCGTCGATGGCGTATGTAGTTGTATGCGCGACTTCACACTTGACACAGTATTCTGTATACAGTAAAATATATCGTTCCGTAAAAAAATTACATTCCGTTTTGACATCGAATACTGGACGACGGAACAGTAAAAATATACGGATACGTAGAATTTGAACGGCTACAGCGGTGTGTGCGGGGGGAGGGGGAGTGATGCGACAGGTTTTGACCATTGAGTTACATTTACTTACGTAATAGAGAAGACAACGCGAACCACTACTGTGGTTGCTTTATGATAAGCGAACTGGCTGCACGCCACTCAGTCGCTTGCTAGCTCTCAAGCGTCGTAGACGTGTGCAGTGAAATGGAAAAAAGGTGCAAACTCTGAGAAAATGCCCTCGTGTGGGTTACGATACTGCACCAATAATTCAAGCAATACAGGGAGGTGCAAAGGAATATCTTTCCATCGTTGAGTATCTCGATAAATCATGTAAAAACTTAATTGAACTTAATTCCAGCAAAATATTTAGCGGAGACGCGGAGACGCCATGTCACGTCATTTTTCATAGACTAAAAGTTAAGATGTGCCATGTGTATGTAACAAGTGCAGGTAGTATTTTACTTGTGGTAGAATTATCCGAAGTTGCTGTTTATAAGCAGAAAACAATAATATTACACATACAGGATGTAAAAAGGGCCTTGTTAGGGACATCATTTGATACGGGCTATCATAAATAAATACACTATAATTCGCTTGAAACACGAAGCTAAATCTGATCAGACAAATAATTATTTATCCAAACGGCAAAAGTTAACTAAACTTATTTTGTTTAAGGGTACATAAATATAATACTACAATTATTATACGGCTTTTAATTTTTTTGTAACACTTCATTCCTTTGATTAATCTAATCTTTCAATTCACTTCTTGGTTAGAAAAAATAATTTTTCACTCTCTTTAAAAAAAAAAACAAATCAACTGAGCATTCGAACCGAAATGTACTGAGACGAGAAAAATTAAGTTACCCTGATAGGTCGGAGTAGGTAGATTGATTTTATATACTTGCGTCAAGATATTATAATATGGACATGCCATTTTATCCATAATGTGCTGGAAGTACCGGAAAAAGTTCCTGGATTGGAATTATGGAATAAAATAAAATAAGAAACATAAAGATAGACTAACAAAATCGTTTATTATATGAATGATTGATTGAATTCAATGAACAATTATTTTTAATTAAACAAAAACATAAATAAATTATTTTTAATCCTCATCGGATACAATTTACATATTTTGGCTTTCAACTTTAATAGAATTAAAATAAATAATCATAATTTTTTCAATATTTTCTAGTTTTAAAGTATTATTTTTGACGTCTCATATCCATTTATACATGGAAAATGATCGTTTAACATCTGTAGACGTCAATGGAGCAAATTTAAAATATGTTATCAGATTATTTGCTACGTTTTTTTCAATACTTTAGCTGTATTCTCTATAAAATAAATCCATATAAATCCAGATTTCGGTCCATGACATATTCTAATTTATTTTTAATATTGTCACTGTTGCACTCGTTAATGGTAGCTCTCACTTGGTCAAACATTAAAAGTGAATCAACTATGGATAATTTTTGATTTTGTAACTCTTTTAGAACTACTTGAACAATACGGTAATTTTCTTCGATATATTTTAAATATTCCTGTAAATTTGGTTTTTCTAAAATATTTTTTGCATTGCGAATGGCTATTGAACTAGTTGAAGTTGTTTAGAACATCTTTTATTTTTTCGAAGTGTTGAGCGTAGTAAAATGCTGCTTCCAACCAAGTACCCCATCTTGTAATTACTGGTTGCGGAGGCAGTGGTAGGTCAGGATATTTTTCTTTTAAACTCTATACTCTGTTCGGGGCTTTTAGAAATATTTTTTTAACATTTGCTACTAAAATATCGACATCGTTATATTCTGATCTTATCTTCTCTGAAATACGATGAAGAGCATGCGCCAAACATGTTACATGTTTTATTTCAGGTAAATATTCGAAATATACGAAATACTGAAGTAGAGATACGGTGAGATTATTATTTACAAAACACAGGAATTTCACAAATTAGGAGCGCACTCTACGAACCGAGGAAAGCGAGTGAGATACCCTGAACACAGCGCGCGCACATTGTTCTAACAAACACCCAATGAGTCATACAGGATACTTGCTTCTGATTGGTCGTTGCGTGCGGTCAATGCATTGTGAACATAGAGGAACATGAGATAAAGAAACAAAAGGCCCTGTCTAAGTTTTGTCTCATACTGTCAAGCGTCATTTCTAATACAACAGTAAGGGACAAAATACGGTGTAACTATTCCAAGGTATTTTTGTATAAAATAAAATACTGATTTCTTTCACCATTAGCTAACACTGGCAGCGAAGATTGATATTATTAATACGTTTTTCACCTTAAACACAAATTCGTGCTAATTTCAAAATTCCGGAATAAATATCACAATAACTATGAAGTTCCGGTATTTTGGAGGCATATCCATATTATCCTCTATGTTTGACGTCAACTACCTTAAATCAATCTACCTACTCCGACCTCTGCGATCATACAGCATGGTTTCGACATGTAGCCCCCTTTCTCTTACATCCTGTACATGCAACTTTTTATTTACATGCAACTTTTGGATTTACATGCAACTTTTTGATTTACCTACCCATGCGACCATTCCCACAATATTTAATTATTTTATATTGACTTAGAGATAAAGTTGGGCAGAATATAAACAAGGTGTCACCTCTATGACGGTTACATCGCATCTATGACTGATTAGCCGCCCCCGCGCGCCCCCGCGCGCCCCCACTACCGCGCTTGCTTCACATGCATTTGTTCGCGATGTCTGTTCCATAGGCGTTGATTAGACGCTCAATCAATTCCATCAATCAACCATCAATCATGCTGTGATTGAAGAAAAACTGACCGTCTAATGCGATGACTGATGGTGACTGATGGTTGATTGACGAAAATTTAATTTCCTTCAATCATCCATCAATCATGACTTTTGAATGATCGTGTAATGGCATTTCATCAATCACTCGTCAGTCAGCGTGCGGAACGCGATGGAGCCGGACCTGTCTCGCGCCGAAGAGGCGCCCGAACACTCGCGCAGTGGCAATGACACATCGCCGCCGCCGCTCTCATCTAATATTGAGATCGAAAAAGATTTTATTTTATCCTTTGAAACTCTATCTCAGTTATGGGACACCAAGAATCCTCTATACACTAACAAGTACAAAAGGTACCTACCATCTTTGATCTTTACATATAATTTGTTTAGGTTATTGTTGACAACATAAAAATAATATAGGTACTTACTTAGGTACTTACACCCTGTTGGCAATCGGTGCGTCGCTCGACTCGCTCAGGCGGCGCGGCTTCCTTTGATCGATCAAAGGAAGCCGCCCGCGCCGCCCAAGCGACGCACCGATTGCGAACATGGTATAGGGTGACAGCACCTAATAAGGCACAAGTCAAACTTTTTTCACTTTTAACTTCCTATAGCATTTATATGAACAACGTTAGGTGTTAGTTATATTTTTTTGCAGTAGGTAAACTATCTGAGATTACTATAACGTACTAAAATAAAGCGATTTTGTTTGGGTTTCGAAGCTATTAATTAATTTAGCCCCAGGGACCCCATTTTCCTTCATGCCCATTTTCGTTTGCCCAAAATCACGAGTCCAAAGCTTGTATAAAAAAAATATTTCAAAAAAATTATTTAAGGGTACTTTTAGGGTATTTTGTTGGTGTTAGTCCTATTATTGTTATACAAAACCCTCTCAACGCGAGTCCAACTCGCACTTGGCAGCTTATTTTCCCTTATATCGCACACACATTTTAAACTTGGAAAAAGCTGAAAACTTGCATCTTTGCTTGTTTATTCAACATGATTTATTAATAAAAATACACATATAGTTATTTAGCAGCTTCATCAGCGTTTCTTTTATTTTTCCATTTTTATGTTTTATTTTCTTGATTTTTTTAATCATTTCGACTCAAAATCACGAGCTCTTTTCACCCCAATAGGAGAAAAAAACGTGGCCAAGTATTATTTTTTGTTTTTAAGACTTCCAATTTTGTTACCACCATACAAAGGAAATGGATGGACAAATGGTAACAAAAAAGAAAACAATGGGACACTTTTTACTTCTATTGTCTATGAAATAGAGTACAATTTCCCGGAAAGAACGTGAATTTAAATTAAGTATATCTATAGACACTGAAGTTTTTGTGCCAAGTGTGCGATACATGAAGGTGTGCGGAATTAGGCGCTCTCACCCTGCCACTGATCATATCGGCAATGGTTAAAATATAATGTTACTTTTTTATGATAATGAATTAAATATATGTATTTTTTTTTTTATTTCAGGAATGCGAATTATGCAAAGCTATTACCAATTTTAAGAAAGTTAAAACCGAATGCAACCTTAGAGGACGTAAAAAAGAAAATAAATGCCATCAGATCAAATTACCGGAGAGAGCTGAAAAAAATCATATCATCTAAAAGATCTGGTGCTGGGACAGATGAAATTTACGCACCTAAAATATGGTATTTCCCATACCTACATTTTCTAAGAAAATTGGAACAACCTGTAGCGATGCAACAAGAATCCGAGCCGACCCATCAGGTAGGTACACGGTAGTTACCTTATATAGGTACATCTAGGGTTATTGTGTTTCAATATCGATCTCTCTTGTAGTTGCGTCTGTCAGATAGAATAGTAGTGAAAGTGACTAAGGACTAAAAGACCTACCTACTTTAGTCCCTGAAAATATTTTTTATATTCAATATCAGTGGCTATATTTTATATATATTCTTTGCTATTACTATATTTACTATCTAGAAGCGTCTAGGGCCGAACGGCATCCGAACATAGGAAACGATCGTGTGGGTTAAGCAACATCTGTCCGAGACGGGTGTTGGATGGGTGACCTATTTCTATGTGGCAATTGTTTCAAGCGCTTCCAGATGATTATAGTTGATATATTAACATTAATACTATCCAGTACCTATACTTATTTTTTTTTTCATACTGCGCCTGAAGATGTTATATTTACATGTAAGCCACTGATGTATAATATGTATGTATTTACAAAAAAATAATGTATTTAAGTAGTATATCAGCTGTCTAGTACCTATAGTACAAGCTTTGCTTAGTTTAGGGCTAGATGGCGCTGTGTGAAATGTCCAGGGATATTTATTATTTTATTTATTTATTTACTGATATTGAATATAAAAATATATATTTTTGATACACTTAAAATAACAAAACAACTGAGATATGTCTCTTTTCTGTTCGGCCTGTGTTACAAATGCCCCTTCTTCGCCGCCATCTTGAATTTTTTAGTACTTGATCGATTTGCTTTAAAAAACCAAATAAGTTTGAGAATGGGATACTATGCGATATATGGATTATACCTAGGCGTAGTAGGAGTAAAATTGCGTTTTTATATTTTAATATTTTTATTCATATAGGATGTAGGTACATTATAATTTACCCTCATTATTGAAATAATAACAAAATTTTTCTCTTATTATTTTCGCATCTCTTGAGGGGTTTCGGTTGTTAGTAGGCGCTAAGTCTAATAATTGCTCACTATTTGGTTTTTCAATGTTCCAACTTGCTGTCAAGTACTGTTGTTGTGATGTTTTCATCAAATAATTATGTAAGTAGCAACATGTGGCAACTAGCAATGACGCTTTACTGGGTTCGAAATTAATATTCCTCTGCAAGATTCCAAATTTTGATCGAAGTATCCCAAAGGCACATTCTACTACAGAACGAGCACGAGAAAGTCTGTAGTTGAACGTTTTTCGGTCATTATTACAAGCATTTTGAGGATAGGGCTTCATAAGATTTTTACCCAATGCAAACGCTTCATCACCTATGAATACATAGGGGAAAGCATCTGATGTGTTTGGTAATGCGGTTGCTTCTGGCAAGAATAGGCTTCCTTGTTGATATAATTCCCAGAATTTCGTGTAGAATAATACTCCACCATCAGAAACACGGCCATTAGCACCAATATCGATCATTATAAATTCTTTTCTTGCATTTGCCAAAGCCATGAGAACGATGCTAAAATAGCCTTTGTAGTTGTAATACAACGAGCCTGAATTCGGTGGTTTCTGAATAGAAACATGCTTTCCATCAAGTGCCCCCAAACAATTCCAAAACTGATATCTTTCTCCAAAATCTCTTGCGATATCTTTCCATTCTTCTTCAGATGATGGTATCTGAAATGTCAGCATTATATCGTTTTTTATTTATTTTTTTAAATGTAGTCTTGTAAACATAAGTTTATTTTATTGTTAGTTACATATACATTGTTCAATTAGGCTATATCCTAAAAGTAAATGAATGAATAATGTAAATTATGTACTTTTTTTGTTACAGATACAATCAGATTCAGAAACAGACGAAACAAATCAGCAAACTAGCCAACAATCCAGAGAAATTACTCAAGAAAGGTCTTTTTCATCAATCTCTGCGATTGCTCAGCCTTCACAAGCTTCAAAACCAAAAAACAAAAAGATAAATCACGACGAGTTGCTGATTCGTGTTTGCGAATCCTTGAGCGAACCATGTAGTCAACAAGTCAATTTACCTAATCCCATCGTACTGGAATGGTCCAACACATTAGATAGACTCGATCCTATTCAACGACTTTACGCAAAAAAAGCAATTAACGATATTTTGTTTGAAGCTGAACTCGGCAATTTGAATAGGCACTCAGTAAGAATCAATGATCCTCCTTCATCCTCACCATATCAGACAGCTGCTGCGACCACTGATGCAGGAAATTACAGTCCATATTCACATTATGGCTGTTCAAATGATTGTACGATAATATCACCACCACCTCCATCGTCATTCTCATATCCTATTACTGTACCCTCACCTTCGCCTCAACAGACAGCGCCTATTAACAACTTCAATACACAAAATTACAGTCCAACACCTCCTCCGCCATCACCAGCATCTCAACAAATTGATGCTATTAGAAATGCTAGATCTTCAACTGATCTAGCCACACAACAAACAGGCCCGATAATATCACCACCACCTCCATCGTCATTCTCATATCCTATTGCTGTACCCTCACCTTCGCCTCAACAGAGAGCGCCTATTAACAACTTCACTACACAAAATTACAGTCCACCACCTCCTCCGCCATCACCAGCATCTCAACAAATTGATACTATTAGAAATGCTAGATATTCAACTGATCTAGCCACACAACAAACAGGCCCTGTAGTCAGGACTATAATGACAAACGATAATAACAGACCTTCACAAAGAGGCTCGCCGTCCCAAATAATTATAAGTTCTAACTATCATTGTGATCAGCAATCTCAAATATCTGATTTAAATTCAAACGAATACACACTACACATTCCAAATAGTCCTACACCATCTTCAAGAAGTCATCAAGATGTATTTGCACTGTTTTCTCAATTTAAACCTTAATTTTTAAATTTTGTTAACAGTGATTGGAATAAGGTGAATTAAAAAAATAAATTATCAAGTCCGAACCGGATTTCTCGGCAAAGAGCGTCACAAAACTTCCAGGATATTCACGACTCGTGAATGCCCGAAAATTTTGATTCGCTCTTTGCCGAGAAATCTGGTATTCTGATCACTGCTTATGACTTACTGTAATAGTTAAGTAATAGTTCCTTAAATAAAGTAACAAGATAACAACATACTAACTTAAACTGTTGTTTAATATCACACTTACCTTCATGTAATCTTGTAGAACATAAATAAGCGCTCGACATGTATCCATGATTGCTTCAATAATTGCAGCTGGTGACATTACAGCTGAAAATTTTATGTCCTCAATGTTTCTGCCAGTTGCAAGATACCGCAAAGTTACTGCTAGTTTTTCTTCAGGGGTTATTGCTTTTCGCATACAGGTGTCTTGTTTTTTTAGGTACGGTGTAACCAGAACCAAAAGTTTATCAAAACACGCATCTTTCATGCGAAAATAATTTGCGAAGTCTTTATCGTCCTTCGAATCCCGGATTACAGTTAATAGATTTATATGGGTATAGAAATCTCTTTTCAATAACCAATCTTTCACCCAACGCTTTCTTTTTACGCGTCTTTTGCTTAAAATCGCAATCAAAATTGCAATGCAGGCTTTTCTTCTATGAATATCCATAATATCATGAGTGGACACGTGTACTGTTTGTGAAATCTTGTATCTGACTGACCATCAGTCTGATTGAGCGTCTAATGTCGATTAAAATTCCGTCAATCAACATCAATCAACCATCAGTCATGATTGATAGTTGATTGATGGAATTGATTGAGCGTCTAATCAACGCCATAGGTTTATTTCAATGGTTTTGACTCGCATTTTCATTGTACATTCATAGAGAACGCGCGCGTGCATTGTGTATAATAATTATTATAATCACTGATTAACTATGTCAACCAAGGAGTGGAAAAAGTTAATAGACAAGGAAATGTTAATTAGTTTGGTGGAAGATAGGCCAGTTCTTTGGGACAAGACGCTGGTTATATACAGAGATAATACTGCAAGTATTGCAGGTTGGCCCAAAATATGAGTTATTTTAATGGGGGATTTTGAGTTTATGGAACAAAGACAAAGACAAGAGTTCGGTAAGTGTCTGTTTTATTATTTGATTACATTCTAAATAGCTTCATCCTGCCATGGTACTGATCCAGCTTCGGTCATGAAAGTTCACGAAATCTGTTCGAACTGAATTGACAGTATTACCACCTCGTGTTCTTACATGATGGGGTAGGTTTTCGTAAGTAAATTCTTCAGATACGTTATTATCACTGTTTGAGCCCTCCTTGTCCCTTATAAAGTTGTGTAGAATAGTACATGCCTTAACGGTCCATACAGCTGTTGTTTTATCGATGTCTAGAGGCCGATGGAATATTCTCCACTTATTAGCTAAGATACCGAAGGTACATTCAACGTATCTCTTAGCTCTAGTCAAACGATAGTTGAATATTCGCTTATTTTTGTCCAGATGCGTCCCGCCATAAATCTTTCACTTAAATTGTTCCATATGCATCGTGAAACTTCTTTAATAATGTTGCTAACAGTCGATACACCAACGCGATAGGTGTGATGAAGATCTTTAAATGAACACCCGGATGCTGCATACCTGAAAATAAAATCAATTGTTTTATTACTTCTTTAAGGAAACCTTGTTATAAAAATTGGAAACAGATGAGAGATGCCTGGGTGAGAACACTAACCCGACGACCCGAATGGCCGAGTCGGTAGTGACGCTGCCTACGAAACCAAGGGTCCCGGGTTCGAGTCCCGGTGGGGGCAAATGTTTGTTTGATGAGAACGAATGTTTGTACCCTAGTCATGGTTGTTTATCTATCTAAGTATAATATTTCTCTATATAAGTATATATATCGTTGTCTAGTACCCAAGATACAGGGAATCCTAGTTTGGGGCTAGATCAATGTGTGTAAAAGGTGTCCAAGGTATTATTATATGTATTATTATTATTATTAATAAAAGATAAAAAGAATTGCAAGACGTTTGGTTCCGCTGTCTCAAACACGAAGCCCTACAAATACCATAATCAGATGCTGTTTTTGAAAAAAGTAGTTGCTGCTGGTGAAACGCATGAAAGCGTCTCTGCTAAACAAACTGAAGAACACACCGAATTTGACACCACAACATCGAATGAACCTACAGAGGAAGATGACAGTGTGACTACAATGACACAACTTGACAATGACAGTCAAAAGGACAAACAAAATCTAGCCGCTGCGCCAAAACGCAAAGCATCAGCCAAAAGAAATTGTAATGAAATGGACGCCAAAATGATGTCCTACATTGATTATCAGATGAAAGCACCATCGAAAAAAATTGAGCAGGAAGATCGCAATCTATCATTCTTCAGAGGAATTTTGCCGTCTTTGGTTTTGCTTGATGCTGAACGAACTTTGGAATTCCAGTCAGGGGTGTTAAAGCTATTAAAAAACATTAAACATAAACTATATGGAGCTCCAAAAGCGACAAACACAGTAAACGGATGGATACAAAAAATGCTTGGGAAGGTATTTGTGAAAAATTTATAGAGGATTTAAAAATAAAACTACTGGTGAAAAAAACTCAGCAGGTAACTATAATACCTTGGATAATAATACCTTGGACACTATTTTACACACATTGATCTAGCCCCAAACTAGGATTCCCTGTATCTTGGGTACTAGACAACGGTACACATACTTATATAGATAAATATTATACTTATATAGATAAACAACCATGACTAGGCTACAAACATCCGTTCTCATCAAACAAATATTTGCCCCCACCGGGACTCGAACCTAGGACCCTTGGGTTCGTAGGCAGGGTTACTGCCGACTCGGCCATTTGGGTCGTCAAAACTATTACTACTAACTAACTAGTCAAACTATTTATTTAAATCATATTTTGTTATTTTGCCATGATAATTGTCCTTCGTTAACAAAGTATTCTGCAAATTTATCACGAACTGATGTTGCTGTCAAATTTTGTACATTTTGAACCACCTGATCTGTCTGCCTGTCTTGAAATAATAGATTTCTATTAGACATTTCGTCACAGTCACGTGATGAGAAATTATGTAAAATACAGATAGATTGAACAATATCTGTCGCGAACGATACATCTACATTTATTGGTCGATGTAATATTCGCCATTTATTAGTCATAATTCCGAACGTACACTCTTTGTATCTTCGAGCACGTGATAAGCGGTAGTTATTTTTTTTTTGTTATTTGTTCAAGTAATTGCCACTATAGGCGTGTTGTATGAAATGACTGATGTCAAATGCTTCATCACTGACAAAAACAAAAGGTAGTGGTAAACCATTTTCTGTTATTGGCGTAGAACTTGGTATATTTAAACTGTTATCTTGAAGTTTATTGAACAAGTCACTGTTTTTAAATATTTGTGTATCTGATGCTTTGCCATATGAACCAACATCGATGGAAATGAATTTGTACTTTGAAACACAAATGGCCAATAATACAATAGAGAAAAACTTTTTATAGTTGTAATAAAGCAACCGCTTTTAGGGGGCTTAATTATTCTTACATGTTTCCCATCTATAGCGCCCAAACAATAAGGGAAGTTTGCATTAACTGCAAAACCTTGTGCGATTTTTAACCAATATTCTTTTCTCAGTTCAGGTAAACAAATTTCTCGTAGGGTTTTGTAAATCTGTTGACACGTATCTTTCACAATCCAAAAATAGTTGAGATTCCATGTTGATAAGATTGATGCAATTCAGTCATACTGCAACCAGCGGATAAATACTTGCAATAATATTAATATTAGTTTTTATTTCAGCAATGGTACTTTTATAAGAAATGGAGACATATAAGAGATGCGTATACAAGAGACTTGAAAAAGCAGCGAGAATCAAAAAGTGGATCCGAACCAAAAAGACAACGAAAATATGTTTATTTTGATCGACTGCAATTTTGTGGAACTGTATGAAATAAAACCAGATTCAAAAGAAAAAAATAAACAAATTTGTAACGATTCTAATGCGTCAACATCGAAAAATAAAACTAAAAGTTCATCTGCCGACGATAACAATGAAACTTACACGCTTTTAAAAATACTTGCAGAAAGACTGCAGAATAAAAAAAATGCAAAAGATGATTCCGAAGATGGATTCCGAGGATAGATATTTTTATTGTCTTTATTATACGACTTTAAGAGGATCCCGGAAAGTCGTAAAATGGGTGTCAAATACGACATAATAGGAATAATCCGAAAATACGCGACGCCACAATCGTACACTCGTGATTATTATAACTTAGATTCGGAATTTTATGAACAACAACGCGGCTACTTTACGAATCCATCTCCAGGATCTCAAATACAGACATCTAATAATCAGCTTCAGTCTACATCAGAGGAAATTGCAGCAATCTCATCCGTATCTAATTTGAGTGAAGATTCGGAAATTTCCATTTATAATGATCTTTTTACAGACGATATTCCCACATAATATTTTTTAATTATAATTTTTGCAAATTTACAGACAGTGACGCAATGTAGCACAACTTCGACACCGTCTGGCGTGTGTCAGCTTATTTAAAAAATCCTATGTCGTATTTGATTGTTGATTTTACTGAACTAATTAGTAATTAGATTCGTCTCAATATTATTTTGTAACTAAAAAAAAAACTAAAAATAAATTTATATAAAAAGATAAGCTGTTTAATTTACTTACCTCAATGTTATCAGTAGTCGTTCTTCAGCTAATATAGTATGTTTGAATATAGTTTCTTGTCGCTGAATTATACTTTTAACCAATTCCAGTAATTCGTAGAAACGTTCTCTAGACATTCTGAAGTAATTAAAAAAAACTGCTTGGACCTTCTTTTAACCTAGGGTAAAGAGTATGGAAATCACCAAAATCACATGTTAACGAAAACATCGGTGATGCTATTTTACGGAGGCGTGGTTTTTGTTTTTCTTTCTGTTTGATGTTTTTCAACAAGAGCACTAACAGTAATGTTTCTTCGTCAGAGTCCATGTCTTAACTGGTGTCAAATAAATTTAAAACAGCACTAGAATACAAACGCACGGCAGTCAGATACACTTTCAATTTAAGCGTTTGGTAACGGACTGCTACCGTACTACAACGGCACGACAGCGGTTTACAACCAGCGGCACGGAAAACGTGCGGCAGCGGTCCGACATAAAACGTCTAAACTGAAAGAGCCCTTATAGCTCCAAAGATAGAGGGTTTCTTTTTAAAATTCTCGACCAAAATATCGGATACGCGATACCTATAATGACTTATATACGGGGAAAGTCATGTGACAAGTTTTGCAAGACAGGTTGGTTCAGTTGGTCAGGTTTTTTGGGTTGGCTTGGTTGGTTGGATGGATGCCACGCGTGGAACACAACGCCAATCTGAACCCGACCAACCCAACTAACCCGACCAACCCGCCTAACCCGGCCAACCCGACCAACCCGACCAATGTATGTATGGATGGATGTTGCGTAGAGCCTGCAATGTCGCTGCGATGTCGTTGGTATCACAGGTCACCGGCGGCGGCGTCGACTGCAAAATGTCGTTCGTGTGAATTGATAATTGAATTGACCGTGGACCGGAAAATCGAGTCATCATCGCATCAAAACAATGAATTTCCTCGATTTTTTTAAGAAAGACTGGCTAACTAATAAGTTTAGCTCGTCTTCCACCTGCCAAAGACGCAGCTAAGTTTCATTCATTCAGGAGCTACCAGGTTCAGCTGTGGTTGGGGGTGCAACAGACTCGGGTTTAATGCCAATCACGACATCCATGCCTCCAGCCCCTCAACTACTTCTGAAAAGCCTATCCTGCAAGTGCAAGAAAGGTTGTACTGGGTATATTTCTTGCAGGAAGGCTGGGATGAAGTGCTCTACACTCAGCAAATATTGTATGGGGATTGAGTGCACGAATGTCCCTCCAATCGACGATGTAGAAGAATATGGAGATGACCCCGATGATGCTACAGAAGAAGTGTTTGATGTCTCTCGTGTTCTTAAAATAGGCACCAACCTCCCCATTGACATCTCCCCCCGACGAAGTTGATATTGATACTGCTGGGCCCTCAAAGAGACGCGTACGTTAATTTAAGCGCAATAGCGGATATAAGCCTAGTTACATGTCAAATAGTATAAATTATAGTTTTTATAATTATTTAGAAAGAAAGAAAGAAAGAAATAAAAAAAGAAAGAAAGAAAGAAAGAAAGAAAGAAAGAAAGAAAGAAAGAAAGAAAGAAAGAAAGAAAGAAAGAAAGAAAGAAAGAAAGAAACATTTATTATAAAGACAGTGAGTGAACACACTACAATTACAACAAAGAAACAAAACACAGAGATAAATAGTTGCACTGACACATGATATAAAATGAAATGACAGTCGTGGTGTGTCACTGTCATTATAAATGGCGTCTGACTCAGCATTGTTGAAGGCCAGGCCTTCAACGATGCTTTTCAGTCAGCGCCAAGTGTTACCTCACGAGCGCCCCAGACCGCGGCGTGGTACAATGCATAAATACATAAATATAAAGAATATATAAAAAATAGGTAACAATAATGGTAAATATAGATATGGCTGTTAAATATGACACATACAAAAAGTTAAATAAATAAACATGGCCCGCGCTTTTCAATCCCTCTTTTCATTAAATTTAAGTGTTGGGTTTTCGGTCCCACTGGCAATGAGCGACCACAGACTCAAGTCTTATTGCGGCGTGAGGTTGGTACGGAGGGGAGGAGTAGTCTCTGCTGATCTAGCAAATGTGCCCTGAGTTTCCGCCCATAGGCACACCTACTAGCCGCTTCACGGACTGGAGGGGGAATATCATTCCAACACTTAGATGCCGCAAATCTGAAACTCCCGCGGAAAGTCGCCGTTCGATGCGCCGGTGTAAGTATTCTGTGCTTGTGCACGCCACGTTGCCTGGTCGCCCATTTTATCTTGGTGTACAAGTAGGGTGGGGTTTGCGTGTGTATTACACCAAAGAGTAGTTTGGCTAGGTGTAAATGCCGACGAGCTTCCATGTTCAGAAGTTTAGCTGCTTCCAAGTATGGGGTGATATGGGATCTAGGAGGGATTTTAAAACAAAAACGTATACATGCGTTTTGCACACGTTGAATTAACCTTTTCGACCGACCAAGTATACAGCTACCATATAAGACATCACAGTAGTTTAATCTAGATAATATCAATGATTCACTTAGCCTGACACGCAAATCAGTGCTAAGGTAATCACGTATATTATAAAGAATCTTAAGGCGGTAGAAACAATTGCTGACTACGTTTCTGATATGATTTTCGAATCTAAGCTCACCGTCCATCAACAACCCAAGATTTTTTGCTTCTACGACCCTTTCCACCGGGTCGCCCCTGATAGCTATATCATTGGGGGCTAGGGCTTGGACAGTATTATGGATCTGACATTTTGTACCAAGGATCATGTACTTAGATTTTCTAGGGTTTAGCACTAGACAGCTCCTCTCTGACCATGACGCCACCCGCTCTAGATCGTTATTTATGGACTGGACTGCAGTGTTGATGTCGGAAGGGACGGATGATATATATAGCTGGGTATCATCTGCGTAGAGATGGCACATGCTGCTCTCCACGACAGAAACTATCTCTGCTGTGTAAAGAATAAACAAAAGGGGGCCTAATATCGACCCTTGAGGCACACCCCTTGTTAAGCGCTTTATCGAGGAAAACAACATAGTACCATCGCTTTTTTCCAATCCAATAACCTGCACACGGCCCGAGAGGTAGCTGTCAAACCACTTCACCGTGGTACTGTCAAAACCATAATAAGACATTTTCGATAATAAGAGGGGCGCGCTCAGACAGTCGAAAGCTCGGGAGAAATCTAGCAACACCAGAATTGTGCCTCTACCTTGGTCAAGCTCCGACAGGATGTTGTCCACTACGTCAATAAGGGCTGTTGAAGTCCCTCTACCCTTCCTGAAGCCTGACTGCAATTCCGTTAGTATGCCATTTCCCTCCAGATATCCCGACAGCTGAGCACATACTGCCCTCTCTATTATCTTGGAGAGACAGGGAAGGATACTGATGGGACGGAGATCGGAGATATGAACGGGATTAGGAATTTTAGGGAGTGGGGTAACCTTTGCAGTTTTCCAGTCAGTCGGGAAAGTGTTGGTCAGTATGCTGCGATTAACCATGTCAGTCAAGATCGGTAGTGTCCGCGGCATGGTCAATAGCAACATGTCGATGTTAATATAGTCGAGTCCGGTAGCATTTGTCTTGATTTTCATCAGGATCTTCGATACAGCCAAAGGAGTCAATGTATTTAGAGTGAAGTTAGTAGCCCTATGGTGTCGGTTAAACTCAAAGTAAGTAAGCTGTGACATAGTCACGTCGGGTTTTCCTGGAACATTTAGAAAGTGGTCATTAATCATGTCAGGGTCGTTATAGTGTGAGGGTAGCTCCGCATTCCGCTTGCCCGGCAGAACTGTTCGCTTGAGGGTCTTCCACAAACGTCTGGTCGGAACAGCAACGATTTACGTGCGCCTCGAAAAAAGCACATTTTTCATGATACAAGGCAGACAGCACCAGGTGTTTTAACTCTAGGTAGTACTTTCTGTGCCCTTCTAGCCTTGTAGCCTTGTACTTCCTATGTGCTTCGTCTCGTAGGCGCATCATCAAACGCACGTTGTTCGTGAGCCATGGTTTAGGAGCATCCCTCACAACTATAGTCCGTATGGGCGCGTGTCTGTCAAATAGGTCTGTTAAAAGTCGAGTAAAAAGCTGTACCATATCGTCCACGTTGTCCAGTAGTAAAATACTATCCCAGTCTAATGAGTCTCGGTCTTTGTCAAATTGATCGCGATCTATGTCAGTTATGGGTCGATATGTCACATACCTAGTGTAGAAACTCGGAGAAGGAGAAACAATGAGACCAGACGATTGGAGAATCTTCAGTTTATTTCGGTGTCACGAATAGTCACAAATACACAACTATTAATTTTGTTCCAGTATCGCAAATACCTAGTACTTCAATCACTAATTACAGCTTACAATAAGTAATTACAACTCAGAACATAACTTCACGAAGTCCGGAAAGCGAATGCCCAGACAAGACAGACCTCGCGGGCAATTTTTACAAAACACGTGTTTCTACAAGCTCTCTTGTGATTGGTCGAGTCAAAACAGTCTAGCCAATGTGAAGACTTAAAAAATGTTGCCAGCGACAACTCAGTCTATAAAATTAGTTTTAACGGAACAGTTATTCGGTTTTTGACTCGATCATTCACAACAAAACCACAGAACCCTAACAATCGACCATCCTGACGACGTGCGCGTCCTCGCGACACGACACCAGGTGGAACCCTAACAATCGGACCGTAATCAATCAAATTAAACTTTACTGTATGAGTCTAAATAGTATAAATGGGAATTCAGAAAATGCAAATGTAGACAGGCTCTAATTTTTGGCTACAATTACCTACTTAATTCATAAATATTACATGAATTGTAAATGATATTACCATTACAATTAATTCACTTAATAATTAGGAAAAAAAAAAAAACTTTAGCGCCTACATTAATACATTAATACAGGTTTTAATCGTACAAATTAAACAGTTTCTCTATTTGAATAGGTACTTAATTATACCCTTTCAGAATGAACAATTTGTCAAGTTTTACTACAGATGAGAAAAAAAAACATTAATAAACTAAATGTTACATCAGAACCAACGATTGCAGAGCTTAGCCCGAATAAACAAATTTAATCAGCTTACCAATTAAAATATTAAATTTGTACCAACAATTGCACAGCTCAGCCCGAACGAACGATTAATCGGGTTACCAACGAAAATTTTAAATTTGTACCAACGATCTCAGTTTAGCCCGAACGAACGATTAATCGGGTTAACAATGAGATTAACAAATTTGTACCAACGATTGCACAGCTTAGCCCGAACGAACGATTAATCGGGGTTATATATAGAGCGACTAATGCCTTGAACGATCGATTTATCTCGGCATTAGTTTCAGCTGACGTGTACGAACCGATCGATTTGTTGCAACGTCAACAGGTTAGTTTGCTCTGGCAGATGACAGCATCAAGACGTGATCCGATCGATTTGTCAGCCTTGATCTGGAACAATGAACGAAGTAGGCACTTTGTAGCATTCGACTCATCATTTAGACACTATACACAAAACATAAATAATCAATATTAATCTTCCTCATTATTAACACTACTATCGGAGTCATTTTCGTTGACTTCCAGCGCAGCGACATGAATCCAAGGCATCATGCGATCAGCAGCAACCGTTGTCGGACGTTTGCTTTGGGAACCGCTAAGTCCGACAACAGGTGCTACGACGTATCTGTCGTTACCCAGGACCTTTGTGACACGATATGGGCCTACGTACGGAGGCAAGAGTTTCTTGCTTTGGCCGTCATTGTTAAAACAAGTCCTAGTTATTTTAACCAAGTCACCCTCGGCATACTCGCGTGCTGGTTTTCTACCCTTGTCATAGTATTTCTTTTGTTTAGACTGCTCGGAATCTATCCTGTCCTTGACTTGATCTCTAATAGTGGAAAGTTCCTCGCTATGTCGTGTATCTTCTGTGATTTCGTTAAGTACAGGTCTCATCTCGCCATTCATGTAGGTACCAAACAACACCTCCGATGGAGCCTTACCAGTGGCTCTCTGGATGGTGTTGTTAAGTCCCCATTGAATCTGGCCCAAAAGGCTGTCCCAGTTCCTTTCGCCGTGTTTGATGCACAGTGCTTTCAGTGAATCTAATATTGTGCGGTTATACCGCTCTACTTGCCCGTTTGATCGAGGGCTGGCCACGGCATTCAGGACATGCTTAACACCCTTGTCAAGGCAAAATCTTTTAAAGGCGTGAGCGGTATAACAACTTCCTCGATCGCTAATGAGACGATTGGGAGTCTTGAAGGTACTGAAAATATCTTCCAAGACTCGAATCGTATTGTTAGTGTTTGTGTTCCTGACTGGCCTTATAAAGCAAAACTTGGTAAAAGCATCCACGACGACGAGCAGGTGAGTATAACCCCGTGAAGATTTCACGAAGGGCCCAAGATGGTCAACGTGGAGAGTATCGAATGGAACTGCAACTTTAGTAATGGGGTGGAGAAGACCCTCGCGATCATTACTTCTGTTCTTGGCGTAGGCGCATTCTATGCATGCACCCACGTACTTTTTTACGAACCTGGACATCTTCCCAAACCAATAGTTTTTCTTTATTCGTTCGAGAGTCTTTTCCACTCCAAAGTGCCCGATATCGTCGTGGTTCATGCGACAAAGTTGCCATCTTGCGCCCTTCGGGACCACCCACCTAATATTGTCCCTATCACCATCTAAATAACGATATAACTTGTTATCTTTTATCACATAATTATCCTTTAGATAGCGAAGTTCTTTCTCATCAAGATCACTACTGATGATGTCTCGAATCCTCTGCAGCTCTGAGTCACCAAGTTGTAGTGTTTGAAGCCAATCTTCGTTACTGATTGACATAATAGTTGGGAGCTGGTCAAGTGAAGAGTCATACTCAGCGCTGGGGTTTCGAGACAGTGCATCAACGTGGCTCATTTTTGTCCCTGCTCTGTACTCGACTGTGCAGTTAAACTCTTGAAGGGATAGCCACCAACGGGCAATTCTGGGAATAAGGTCTCTCTTGGAGAAAGTGGAGCGAAGTGCACTACAGTCGGTCATAATCTTAAATTCTTTCCCCAATAGATAGACCCGGAACTTGCGCAGAGAACAAACCACAGCTAAGGCTTCGAGCTCATAAGAGTGGAAGTTCCTTTCCTCAGGGGATGTTTGCCTACTGTAGTAAGCCACTGGACGAAAGGAACCACCATCTGCAGAGCGCTGAAGAAGTATTCCTCCTACACCTACTCTACTTGCGTCAGTGTGAAGTTCGGTCTCCGCTGCGGGATCGTACAATGCAAGTATTGGTCTATCCACTAGTCGGGCTTTTAGCTTTTCGAAAGCTTCTTCTTGAGCGGTGCCCCATACCCAAACTTCACCTTTACGTAGTAGCCTACTGAGGGGGAAAGCTATCTGGGCAAAATTCTCAATGAACTTGCGGAAGTAGCTCGCCAGTCCAAGGAATTGACGCACGTTGTGGATATTCTCGGGACGTGGGAAATTTGCAACGCTCAGAATTTTCTTCTCACCAGGTCTGACACCATCAGCACTAATTTCATAGCCAAGGTAATCGATTTTGTCTCTCAGGAAGTCACATTTGGCTAGATTCAATGTCAGATTAGCATGTTCTATCAAATGCAAGACTTCTTCGAGCCTGTCTAAGCACTCTGATTGATCTTTGCCAAAAATGAGGATATCATTGATGTACGCTGTCGCTTTATTGTATCGAGCAGATCCCAAGATTGTATTCATCATACGCTGGAACACAGCTGGTGCGTTCGCCAGGCCGAATGGCATGCGATTAAATTCGTATTGTCCATCCGGCGTGACAAACGAGGTAAGATGTTTACTTTCTGCCGATATCGGAACTTGATAGTAGCCCGACGATAGGTCAAGCGTTATGAAGCACGCCTGGCCCGTGAGGCGAGCTATCTCGTCCTCAATGTTTGGCATTGGGTACCTCTCCTTAATTGTTACCGAATTTAGCATCCGATAATCGACGCACATTCGAAGCGATCCGTCCTTTTTACGGACAAGAAGAATCGGGCTGGCGTAGTTTGAGACAGACTCCCTGACTATCCCAGCATCTAGCATTTCATCGACCATGGACCGCACCTTCTCTCGTTCAAAATGCGACAGCCTGTATGGACGGTACACCACAGGGCGCTGGCTATTTAGCTCTATGTGCATTTCGGTTACTCCTGTACATCCTAAACTCTTGAGAGACGAGGCGAAACAATGCTGGAACTTTCTCAACAAATCTAGTAGGCGCTGCTTCATCGCGTCTGGCACAGCATCTCCTACTCGAACCTGGCTATCATCGAAATCACTTTCAGGTGTCAAATGTGTCTCGAAAGAGGTAACAGCGACTCTTTTAACCAAAGATACTCTCTCCGCGCGGCAAATGACTGTTTTCGAAGGAATGCGACAGTGACTTGAATAAGGGAGCAACGTGACCCAAAGCCGGTTGTTTTTGACATGGTGCAGGCCCCCACAGGTAAGGTACTGCTCGTTTGGTTTTCCTGCCACACTATTTTTAAGTAGGATACTACCACTGACGTCAGTCTCCACTTGAGTCCTAACAGACGCTGGACCATGAAGCTCGGTTGTAGCTGACACCAACAGCTTGACAAGAGGTTCAAAATCAGAATCTAAGTCTGGATTGGGCATCTCCTTTCCGATGTCTAGGAAGAGAAGTCTAGTGACGGTTTTGTAGACAACGATGTGTGGCTGCTCAGTGTAGGACTGACCTATCAGCAACGGCGTGTCTAGCAGAGCATCATCAACCACCTTGCACATGACTTTGGCAGCTACTCCATCAATGCTTAAATCCAGCGACACGTCTCCTAACGACTGAACTATGCCATTCCCAAAACCTTTCATTAACATTGGAACGCCGTTCGGTGTTAATTTCATTTCAGAAGCCACAGACGCTTTGATAAGGGTAACTTCACTCCCAAAATCTACAAAAGCACGCAGTTTAGAACCGTTCGCATCCACTTCCTTCATAAATTTAGAGTTAGGATTCGGATGACTTTGCTTTTGAATAGAATCTATGCACATAGTTTTCTTAATCACGTTCGTTTGGGCGCCAGCATTGGGCTGGCCGCTGGCATTAGCTTGACTGCCAGCATTGACATGGCCACCAGTAGTCATAGACTTTTCAGCCGGACGGCTGCGGCAAGTTTCAGCCAGATGGCCAAACCTATTGCAGCGCGTACATTTAATTAACGGCTTAGGACAATAAATGAAGCTATGTCCGCGTTCCTTACAGTTGTAACAGCCAGAAGAGATGCTAGCTCTGTCGCCTGTCCTCTGATTGTTACCACTGTAATTGCTTGTGTTGGCCGCCGTGCCATCGCTAGTTTTGTTTCTGTACTGACTCCGCTCTACACCGAAATTTTGTGAGGGTTGCGGATCTTTGTTACTGACCAAGTACTGCAATAGCTGGTCTGGATTTGAGCAGCGCAAAGCGAGGGCACCAGACCTAAGAGTTCTGTCTGTAATACCGTGGATGATGCAGTCTACCGCACGTTTTCCTACAATATCGCATTGATTGACGAGGGTAAGTTTTTCGTAATAGTAAATTTCTATAGCCTCGTTATGTTTACTCTTTCTTTTCAGCATGTCCTCCAAGGTCTGGCCATAATTTTGCTCGTACGGGAAAGCGTTAATGAGTTTCTCTTGCCATTCTTCCCAAGTAAAGAGTATTGTATTTAGTCCCTCGTACCAAGTTTTGGCAAGACCCTGGAGCTTCTGCATCGCAAAATGTGTGGTAGTCTTTTCATCCCAGCCATATACCGAGGCGCACTCATTTACTTTCTTCAGCCAAACGTCCATGCGTTGGTTTTTAGTAGATGGGTCGAAATTGGGAAGTATGTTTTTGTGGTCTAACTTTTGGGCAGGTGGTGCGGCCTGGGTAGATGGCTGAGGCGTAAGGCCCTCCTTTAAACAATTAATTATGTCAAATAAATCTTTCTTAGAGAAGGAAGGACTACGTGACCTTTTGGGTTCTCCCGCGTCGTCACGTTGCTCTGCATGTGACTCGGCCCGTGCTCCTTTATATCGACCGGCTGCTTCCCTCCGATGGCAGTCCGCAGAGGCACCATGACGACTATCTTCACGGGGCCCGTTTTCCCGTGGAGAGGAACAGCGACGACGGCCAGTGTCTAGTCGCTCCCGTTCTCTGCGCAGCTCCTTTTCCAGTATCTCGATGCGTTCAAGGCTTGGTCCAGAGCCTCGATTACGCAGAGGGTGGCTGGGGCTCCGTGTCCGTACACGGCTGCGGCTGCGAGTGGCTGACCGCGGCTCCACACGACCCGGTGTCTCGAGGCGCCGGTGCTCAGGGTTCCGGCTACGATGGCGGGACCGGTCCTCCATCGTCTATGGACTCGCAAAGCGAGAACAGGGAGAGAAAACAAAACTATTATAAAACATTTATATATTTTTAAAAATAAATTTAATATTTAGGGATATTATTACAAAGGTATTAAAGAAGGCGAATGGGCGCTTGTTAACAGCTCAAATCTTGTTAGAAAGTAAGAATAATTTATGCAGTTTTTAGATAGGTAGTTAAAATGGCATGAACACGAAGAAAAACGATTTGGATCTCATAACAAGCAATAATACTATGACGATATACATTCTAGGAAATTCTACTAACAATTTTCTAATTAAATAACTTTTGCACTGATCAGATACCATTGTTCCATTATTGCTTATTTAGCGAAAGATAAAATGCTGCTACAACGGTTAACATTCACGTACCTATACACAAAAAAAATAGATAGACCGAAAGGTTGGGCGTGTACTTACATTTTGTAGCTGTTCTTGCCACCTCTGATATGTAGAAACTCGGAGAAGGAGAAACAATGAGACCAGACGATTGGAGAATCTTCAGTTTATTTCGGTGTCACGAATAGTCACAAATACACAACTATTAATTTTGTTCCAGTATCGCAAATACCTAGTACTTCAATCACTAATTACAGCTTACAATAAGTAATTACAACTCAGAACATAACTTCACGAAGTCCGGAAAGCGAATGCCCAGACAAGACAGACCTCGCGGGCAATTTTTACAAAACACGTGTTTCTACAAGCTCTCTTGTGATTGGTCGAGTCAAAACAGTCTAGCCAATGTGAAGACTTAAAAAATGTTGCCAGCGACAACTCAGTCTATAAAATTAGTTTTAACGGAACAGTTATTCGGTTTTTGACTCGATCATTCACAACAAAACCACAGAACCCTAACACTAGGTTGAGGCTTTTTCTTTTTAACGTCGAGGTCGACGGTAAGGAACGCATACCGGCCTAGGTCTGGTATGTGATGAACGTCGGTCCCACGAATCCGCGCGTCAGTACATATCAAGTCAATAGTCGTCTCACTGTGGTCTGTGAAATGGGTCGGTCGGTCCACAATTTGTGTCAATTTCAGTGATGTCAAAAACTCCGTCAACCGGGAAAAATTTGGGTCGCGATTGTCAGCCACGTTAATGTTAAAGTCACCTAACAGTAAGACACTATCGTAATCAGTCATAGAAGTCAACGAGTCTGTAATCGCATCAAAGAAAGTGACAGCGCCAACCCAGCGTGGCCGGTAAGCCGTGCCGATTAAAAGTTTTTTCCCCCGATGTTGACTCGCATAAACATCTGCTCAACCGCAGCGGCGGGGGTATCCGCGGGCGCGGGGAGGAGCGGGCAGAGCCGGGCCGCGACGCCGCGCTTCACATAAAAGCCGACGCCACCACCGCGCGCACGCATCCCGCGCGGCCGCGGGATGTGACGCAGACGATAACCAGGCACGACGGGTGCGCAGCCCTCTTGGCCCTCATGAAGCCAGGTCTCATTTATTGCCGCTAAGTCAGGAGACAGTTTGGACATAGTTACTATGAATTCGTCGTGACCAGTATTCAGTGAGCCAGCATTAAATAGACTAACACGAAACGGCTTTGTGCTAGGCATAGCGGTGGTATAATACATATGTTAAAGGTGCATAAAATAGAAGGTAAGAGATACATATAATAAGAATAATAATGCAATTAATGATAACTTTGAGGGCTGACATAGTAATGAGTAGTTTTCGTACAACATAAATATTCGATTTCAGGCACACAACGCAAACCGGTCCGGCCGCGTAAACAACACTCGCTCTGATACCAACAAAAGCGACACACCACGACCTTTCTATAAAAATAAAGCTACTAACGATAGCACAAATAACTGAAAAGTATGAAAAACACTCAAAGGGGCAATTATATACTGGACATGAAATAGGCAACGTAAACAGCGTATATACGAATAAAACAAGTTGATCACGATAGTTCGACTTAACTTGACATAACATAACATAAAACTCTTCAATTTCAGGCTTTTGGCGAACTAAAACTAACACCCGCAAAAATATTTTTAATGTCCAATTCTCTGCGGATGCGGTATTAGGCTGTAACCGGTAGGACGCAGTAACCGGTAGTGTCGACCTCAACGGTCTCAACAAAATCTTTGCTGTCTCCCCTGTCGTGATGGACCCCCCTGTCAATGATGCTACCATTCGTTACTAACGCACCAGAACGACATCCAGTAGCTTACCTTTCAACCTCAGGTCTGTCGGAGTTGGCGCAGTAACAGTGTACTCGATCATTTGTTACCACCCATAACGCATATAATCAATGCGTAAAGCAGTACTCGCTCAGCGGAGCGAGTACTGCTTCCCGAGACAGTGGAAAAGAGCATTAGTGATACCCCTACCTAAAACGTCTAACCCGTCCTCCTTCAAAGAGTTCCGTCCCATTTCCATCCTACCAATCCTTTCCAAAGTCCTTGAATCAATTGTCCACACCCAGCTGGCCTCGTACCTTTACACCATGAATTTACTGAACCCTTTTCAGTCTGGTTTTAGGCCGAGGCAAAGCACCACCACAGCACTGCTCAGGTAACTGAAGATATCCAACTGGCAATGGATAAGAAGCAGCTCACAATCCTGACTCTCCTAGACTTTAGCAGCGCCTTCAACTGCGTCGACTTCGATATACTTGTTGAAATATTAAAATCGCTCAACGTCTCTTCACACTCGGCTCGCTGGTTTGACTCTTACTTGAGAGACCGCCAGCAATGCATCAAGTCTGAAGAGGTCACTACGAAATGGTGCAAGCTCTCTACAGGTGTTCCGCAGGGTGGCATCCTTTCTCCTCTTCTCTCCTCAGTGTCATCCATTCCATCTCGGATGTATTGTCTTCCTCGTATCATCTTTATGCAGATGACCTTCAAATTTATCGCCATTTTCCCTTGTGTGATCTGACTTCGACTGTTGAGGCTTTGAATGCTGACCTCGACAACATCAGGAAATGGGCTCTTTCGTATGGGTTATTAGTCAACCCGGACAAGTCTCATGTGATGATACTGGGTACACGGCACTTACTTAATTTGTTGTAAGCGCGCGTTTGTATCGATACAAACGCAAGTTGAACGCAATTGAAACGCGCCGTAAGCGCGCGTTTGTATCGATACAAACGCAAGTTGAACGCAATTGAAACGCGCCGTAAGCGCGCGTTTGTATCGATACAAACGCACCGCAACCGGGGAGTGGCGGGGGGAGGAGAGGCGCACGCGCCGTGTCCATTTACCCGCCGCCGCACACACCACGTTGGCTTCACTTCGCACACACGCCGTATTTGCTGCGCTTTGTTCCTGTTTCATTACTAATAAAATGGAGCCATTCGATGTGGATATTTTTATAACCGAAATACAAAATCGACCTCCTATATGGTATTCACATTTGCTGGAGTACTGTAACAAAGTTTTGAAGAAGAATGTATGGGAAGAGTTATGCAAAAAAAAATATGAAGATTTTGATTAAAAGACGACCAGGGAAAAAAATGTAGCAAGTAAGTTTTTCTTTACATTATTTTTATTAATTTGAAACTAACCTAATCCCGAGTGTTCAGGTGACTGGGATCGCGGTCCCAGTTTCGAAGTGGTCGCTGCACACTCAGTCAGTACCCAATCTTTATCTACACTATAATACAGAATGACATTTAATTAGCTGACCATATTTTAAGGAACGTAACCATTAATATGATATTTTTTTTGTTATGAACCTACCTTTGTTCCTAAGACATTTTTCTCTCGTAGGTATTCCATAAAAATGCGATCAGCTGTTCTGATTAACTATTTCAATTTTATTTCAAACTGCACAAGCGCCAACTTCACAAAGAACGGCAATTCAAAACCGCCAATTGAAATATCGATGTGTCGTAGTGTGAGTGCCCGGCCCGCCCACTCACACAAAGGCGCGCGCGCAGCTGTGTCGGCGCGGCGCCTTTGGCGGCATCGAACAATGAATGAATGACCTTGCGCGGCGGCGGCGAGTCAGCTGTATGGTCGTCGCATCTTCAATGCCTATCTACTGCCCGTCTGCTACCATTTACCTAAAGACATGTACCATGGCACCAGATGGGTAGTTAGTGGATGAAACATTAAGCCCCGCCGCAGATGCTCACACTCGCTTTGGCCGTCACGAGCCGCGTGCGAGTGGCTGTATTTAAAACGTATGGCGCAGTACCAAACACCGCATTTGCTCTCACGCGTCGACGCAGGCACGTACATGAGTCGTACATGAGCGTGCACGCGCGTGTCGGCTAGGTGACGAGACATTTGTTTCGAGTGGCAGTGTCGCGAGTGTTCAAGTACTAGTGCAAAATGGAGGAACTTATTGAAGCTGTTCGAAGCGAAAAATGTTTATGCGACGTAAACCACCAAGATTATATGAATACAAAATTAAAGGATTCTATTTGGAAACGAATCGCAGAGGCGCTAAATCTCAAGGATGGTAAGTATTACTTGTATAAATCTTACTGATGTTATAAAATTTGAAAGTATGGATGTTTGTTTGTTCATGGTATAAAATATAGTCTAGTATTTGTATTAAATAGATTATGTACGGTATTAAAAGCGGTAGATAACAAAAAATAAAACTGTTGTGCAGGTAGATATTAAATTCTAACATTTATTTAATATACTCATTATGTGCATTTACAAAATAATTACGAGTTCCATTGTACTTGTCGAACGATATCAGTACGCGCCCCGTTGCACGCTGCGGTTTTGCCAAGTCACTCGTCCTTCTACGGAGTTAAAATAATCCGAAAATTGGTCTCTTATTTAAAATGCCCTTTTCGAAACGCGTCCTCTTAATCGCGGTAAAGGCAGTTGAATTTTTTTATGAATTCTCATTTTCCAGGTCCAGGTCCTCATTCATATTTCTAGCAATACTTTTTGTGCGTAAATAGTTATGCAAGACACAACTCGCCATAACAATTTTGTCTACTGTTTCTACTTTCATTTCAAATGGCCGTAAAAATATTCTGAACCGGGAACTCAATGTGCCGAATGCACATTCAACCGTTTGTCTTGCTCTTGAGAGTCTATAATTAAAAACTTTGTTTCTATAACTGTCTATCACTTGTCTCTGAGGAAAAGGTCTCATAAGGTTTTCCATTAAAGGAAATGCCGCATCACCAACAATAACATGAGGCACAACCATGTCTTCTCTTCCAGGTAAACCCTTGGGCTCGGGCAGATGTGGCTGTCTGTTCATCATTTTTCTCTTTAATATGCAATTATCAAATATATTTCCATCTGGGAATCTGCCTTTAGAACCGACATCAATAAATACAAATTTACAATTTGCGTATACTACTGCCAACAGCACGATAGAATGATGTTGCTTATAATTGAAAAATGAGGATCCACTGTTTATAGGTTTCTTAATTTTTCCATCGATAGCGCCCACAGTATTAGGCATTTGCCATATATTTTGGAAATCGACGGCATTTTTTTCCATATATCCAGTGTAGGTTCCGGCAAGTAAATAGGTTGCATGTTCCTCCAAATAGCTGAAGATACCTTGGTTATAATATCTGAGATAGTCCTTTCCCCCATTCTGTAACTATAACCAATGCTCCGATACGAGTTACCGCTCGCGACAAACCTGTAAAAAAATACATTTATTATATTTTATATACTTTTGATTATTCATGATGGCTAATTTTATTGCAGGAAGTGAAGCTAAGAAATCTTGGGAAAAACTGAGAAACAATCACCGAGATTCGCTTCGTCAGCAGAAAATTTCTAAACCGAAAAGTGGATCAGAGGCTGTTACTATAAAGGCATGGCGCTTTCAAGAAAATATGGCGTTTTTAATCACGCATATGGCAAATAGGCCAAGTAACACCAAAGTTAATGAAGACATACTAAATGAAGAATCATCTCATAGTAATCCAAATACTATAGAAAATGACATTCAAACAAATGTTAATGATACGGATATTCCTGAATCAGGAGTTGAAGAAATTAATGAAACCCCTGAATCACAATCTACTGGTGAGCTGATCAAGGAAGTAAAAGACGACGAAAAAGGAACACTTTAAATAACTTACTAACTAAATCGGTTGAGGACCATGAACGTAGAGCAGCAAAAAGACAGCAAGAACGGGAGCACTTAATTGCTAACACCAGTAATGATTTCACCATAAGCACCAGTGGGACCAAAAACCCAACACTAAAATGTATTACAAATTACAAAAATAACAAAATTCTTGAAAAGATGGATTAAAAAGCGCGAGCCATGTTTATTTATTTAACTTTTTGTATGTATCATATATAACAACCATATCTATAATTACCATTATTGTAACCTATTTTTTATATTTATGTATTCATGGATTGTACCACGCCACGGTCTGGGACGCTCGCGAGGTAACACTTGGCGCTAACTGAAAATCAGCGTTGAAGGCCTGGCCTTCAACATAATGCTGAGTCAGACGCCATTTATAATGACAGTGGCACACTACGACTGTCATTTCATTTTATTATATGTGTCATTGTTATTTTTCATCTCTGTTTTGTTTCTCTGTTGTGATTGTAGTGTGTTCACAGTCTTTATAATAAATGTTTCTTTCTTTTCTATTCAGAGGTTAGGGACATTATATATCTAGAAAGGTAATATTTTATACGTTTTATGACATCAAGTAAAATTTGAGAGTTATAGTGGGTAAATTGTAGGTTTATATTGCGTAGAATAACATAAAGGTAAATTTTAACCCAACTGTAACTATTATGGCTCTAAGAATAACTCCATAATACCAACTGATATGCTATATTGGTGTTTGCTTTTACTATCTTAAGTAGTTATAAATAACTGTGTTGACTTTGACCTTCTCGTTGAACTTCTCAAATCTCTTAATCTCTCTTCCCATTCTATCAGCTGGTTCGACTCATACCTTCGTGACCGTAAACAGCGTATCAAATCGGAGACGACTTGCACGGATTGGTGTGACCTCACCTCCGGTGTCCCCCAAGGTGGCATTCTCTCTCCTCTTCTATTTTCTATATTTATTAACTCCATCTCCGATGCCCTCTCATCTTCTTATCATCTTTACGCGGATGACTTACAAATCTATCGCCACTTCTCTCCCGATAATGTAAACTCCGCTGTGGAGGCGATAAACGCTGACTTAGAGGGTATTAGAGGATGGGCCTCGTCATTTGGGCTACTGGTTAACCCAAACAAGTCCCAGGCCATGATTATAGGTACCAGACACTCACTATGTTTGTTGAAGCAACAGTCTGTCCCTCCTGTATCTTATAACGGTACCGTAATCATGTATAGCGACACAGCGAAAAACCTGGGTGTTGTTTTCGATAACCAGTTAACCTGGTCAACGCATATCAGCGAGGTCAGCAGGCGAGTTTACGCTACCTTTCACTCTCTCAGGAGACTTCAGAACTTTCTTCCTCGTCAGACCAAAATTATTCTCGCCCAGTCTCTTTTACTTCCCCTCATTGACTATGCTGATGTTTGCTGGGTAAGCGCAAATGAAGAGCAACTGAACAAACTCGAACGACTTCAAAACCTCGGGATTCGGTTCATCTTCGGACTGCGAAAATATGATCATGTTTCTCAACATCGCAGGGAGTTGAATTGGCTTCCGATTCGTCTACGACGGGACTCTCATATCCTATGCCTGCTCTACAATATTTTGTGGAACCCTCGGTACCCTAACTTCCTGCGTGATCGCTTCGAATTTCTTTCTTCAGGCAGGCCTCGGAGAACTCACATGGCCACTATGCTTAAAGCCCCACAACGCTCCACTGCAACCTACGAGCACGGGTTTAGAATCCGCGCTTTACGGCTGTGGAATGAACTTCCCTGCACCATCAGGGACAGTCCATCACTGAATATCTTTAAGAACCGACTAAAGAAGCACTATCTTTCACTTTCTATTTAGCTATATAATGTATTAGTATTAGTATATTTGTAAGATATTTATTGATATGCTGTATTTATGTAACTGTGTATGTAGTCTATATTTCTTAGCAATAGGGTTTTATGTATGTGTAATATGTATTATATTAGAATATAGTCTTAATTGTACGCGCAATTCTTTCCCTTACCTATCATCTCCGTCTCCTATCCAACATGGTTTTCTGGAAGAAATCTCTTTTTAGAGATAAGCTCGCCTTTGTACATGTTTTTTTTTATCATAAGTTATCTGTATGTCTGTTTTGTTTAGTACAATAAAGAAATTACGAAATTACGAAATCACGAAATAAGTTACAATTAATACCTTTGTAGCAACTAAGGTGGTACAAAACATTTCGCCAAACTCTTTTCAAGAACTCTTGTCGCTAGTAAGAGCTATAGGTAACTTACTTATTACTCTGAGTAATTGTGTTACTTCGTTTTATAAACGAGAGTGCTATAATAGTTGCGACTAACCCGTTTTTACCTCCTGAAGTCATATAACGTCTCCTATTCACTTTAGGTGGTACAACGCATTTAACTTCGAGTACTTATTGTTGCTTGTAGTTACCATATCTAGTGTTATTGTGGTTCCACTTAACTCTTTTGTACCTATCTAAGTCATATTAAGTCTTCCAGTAACCGTTGTTCCTCTTGATGAGTTATTTAGTTATAGTCGTGACCATTGAACAAACAAAAGTTTTACTGAACGCTTGTATATACCCATTATACCAATACTAGCGCTAAGGGAGGTGAAAGTTGGCACCAAAATGTTGGTTGAGGCAGTGTACAATATCTAATCTATACTAAAATACATATAATATAAAATACGGAAAATAAAATACTTATATACCAGACTACTAAATACAATACATACATATACCTGCAAATATAGTTTATATATTATAATGATATACATACTATAACTCTCACGAAAGAGAGAGGATGTGCTCTTTTACCCGGTTTTTGACAAAAAAAAGAGACAAGAGTGGGACTGTCTCTTATAGTGCAATGTAGTGCGTTCCACAGTCGGACCGCCTGCAGCCTGAATGAGTGCTCATATGCCGAGGTGCTATGCCTTGGAGTGGCTAAGAGTGAGACCATGTGAGATCTCCGGTGCCGATCTCCTGAAAAGAGATACTCAAAGCGGTCTCGAAGGTCGCTGGGGTAGCTGGAAAAATTACTTCTCACTTTAAGAGCATCCTGTGAAAAAAAAATGTATCACGGAAAAGGACCCTGTATTAAAAAATCTGGCCGATTTAATGCTGGTTCAAATGAGGTACAACACTTTACTGTTTGACCTTTAGTTTTGGTTTTATGGTCATTTTGTCATATTAAGGTGCAAATTTATAAAATGGTAAATTTAAAGGAAAATTTAGATTTTTGCTGCTTTTTTCTGTTTTTGTCACACTTAGGATTTATGAAATGGACAGACACTCTTTCACACCAACCATTTAATCCTTTGTCAAAAAAGTGTCTTAGTTCATTTAACGATTTATCTTTTCTAGGAAAAAAAAGGTCCATCACAACTCTGTGAAAATAAAATGGAGCCGATACGAAGAAATTGTGCCTCTCTTTCACACTAACCATTTAATCCTTTGTCGAAAAAGGTCAGAACACCCGTCTTAGTTCAGGTAATGCCGGGCGGAGCGGAGCCGGGGGGGAAGCGCGTGAGTATCTTTCTTTGTTTTGTTTAGAAGTGTCTCACTTTCCGCCTGTGACTACGCACACGGTATTTTTTGTGATCAGTTGCTTACCTGTGACCTGCGCTTCGTTTTTCGACTTGTAATTGATTGCCTACCTGTGACCTACGCTTCGTTTATGGACTTGTGATAGATTGCCTATCTGTGACCTGCGCTGTGTGAATCGGAATTTGTGATCGCTACGGATTGGCTAGACAAACGGAAGATGGCTGCTGCGAGGAGAGCATACACCCAATGGGAGTATGCAGAAATGCATTACCTCTATGGCTTTTGCGACGGCAATGCTCGGGCTGCTGCTAGAGAATATCGACAACGCTACCCTGACCGAGACCGTTTCCCGGACTACAGGGTCTTTATGCGCGTGCATAATGCGTACATGGAGGGAACCTTACCCGAGAACAGGTAGACCAGTGGTACGATTTGACAATGAGGATCAAATACTGAGTCAGCTAAGATGCGACCCTGGTATTAGCCAACGCCAAATATCACGAAATCTCGGGATTCCACGCTCGACGGTGCAGCTCATCATTAAAAGAAATAAATATCACGCTTACCATGTGCAAAGGGTACAAGCTTTGCTGCCCACTGACTATGAACCTAGACTGAGATTTTGCAGAGAGATACTTAGACGACACAGAGAGGATCCGCAGTTTTTTAACAAAGTTTTATGGAGTGATGAGTAAAATTTTAGAAGAATGGGAATTTTTAACATCCACAATTTAAACTTCTACTCCAGAGTGAACCCACATATCATCAGAAATGATCGATTCCAGCATCTGTTTGGTATAAACATGTGGGCTGGAATAATTGACCAGCAACTTGTGTTACATGAAATGCCACCAAGGCTGAATGGTGCTCTGTATTTGAATTTTTTACAAAATAATTTGAACCAAATACTCAACGAAGATGAGATTCCTGAAGATATAGTGGCAGAAATGTGGCTGCAACAAGACGGCGCCCCGCCTCATTACGCTCGAGCAGTTCGAGGACATTTGAACGAGCGCTTCCCCAACCGGTGGATTGGTCGAGGCGGACCTACTGCATGGCCACCCCGGTCGCCCGACCTTAATCCAATCGACTTTTTTGTTTGGGGCTATTTCAAAGAAATAGTGTATCAAGGAGAGAACAACACCGAACAAGAACTACGACAAAAGCTCGAGTTTGCTAGGTTACAAATTCTTAATAACAGAGGTGCATTCCGCCGATTACGTGCGAATTTTATTAAGCGGTGCAGATTGTGCATTATGGTCAGAGGTAGGAACTTTGAACATTTAATGTAAAAATTTACATTTTAATAAAATTACTAAGTCATAATAAAATTGTTTTTTTTTTATTATTTCATGATGGCTTCTGAAATTACTACATAGTATGTGAGCAAAAATCTAATTTTTCCTTTAAATTTACCATTTTATAAATTTGCACCTTAATATCACAAAACGACCATAAAACCAAAACTAAAGGTCAAACAGTAAAGTGTTGTACCTCATTTGAATCAGCATTAAATCGGCAAGTTTTTTTAATACAGGGTCACTTTTCCGTGATACATTTTTTTTTCACAGGATGCTCTTAAAGTGAGAAGTAATTTTTCGTAACGCTTCACAAGTTACGGAAAAAAATTTATTGCTCGTTAAATTTGGTACCAAGACCTGCAATACAATTCTCGTAGTATTGATACGTTATCGAGTCATAATACAACACGTTTTGTTTTATTGATTTCAATCAATTTACTTTTTTATTGATTAAATTGTAAAAAAATCGGTAGTTACATTGAAAAATTTTAAAAAATCATAACTTTTCGTGCAATGAATTTATGGCCATGCTGTAGAAAGATTTTTTGTTGGAAATTACCTCCTTTATCTCCCTGTTTCGTTTGATCCACGACTTTTTGGCCACCCTGTATAAAAATATTTTAAAATTTTAGAAAATCGTATCTCTAAAAGACCTAATACTATTTTCAGACTAGAAACAAGCCATTTTATAAAATTTGTTTACAACTTAACATGTTTAAAATGTGCAGATAATAAAATAAGAATGTTTTATGTAAAGTACATCACATTTCAAAAACAATGTGAATCATATAAAATCACAAACAGCAAACTGTTGGCGACATTATAGAAATTTGTGACGAGCCATCCTACATAGAAAATTGGAAAGGTGAAGGTAAAGACAGCAAAAGAAAACAAAAAAAAACTAAATTCATTAAAAATGGTTGCGTATGCCAGTCAGTAAACGTTTCGGGGAAAAATATTATTCTTACTTATACTTGCGGTTTTGATTCGGTCATGTATTTGTTAAGAGTGGGATATAGTGAGAATGAACATGTTCGGAATATAGTAAAAGCCATTAGTTGTGATGATTTAATCTTACAATATATCAAAGGATTGAGTGACGCCAATTATAAGCTTCTTGAAATGTATACAAAGAGAGCAAGAACAATCTCACAAACTTGCAAGCAAGTAAAGCATATCGGAGAAAACAAAGAAATCTACAATGACGAGTGTAATGTAGATAGAATTTATACAGATCTCCTTATAAATTATTTTTATAGTGCAATATATACAAAACTTTGCTCCAATACTTCGTGCCAGTCAGGGAATATTAAAAAGACGTATGCGTTTCTTAGTCTAAACGTAGATATGATTAAAGTATTTGGAATCCGTGCTTTGGAGGAAGCAATTATGATACGCGAAGAAAAGAAAATTTGTTTATTATGTGATGAGCAAGTCGCCTAGGAATATAATATTTCAAGTTTTATTTATTTTGATTTAAAAAATACTAATGAACAACTGATAAGCGATATACCGCAAACGCTGAAAGTAAAAGATAATTACTACAGATTGATTGGAGCTATTGAGTTTGTTCCTGGATCAAAACCTGATGGTCTGGGTCATTATAAATGCCATTGCTGTTTTGGTGAAAGCGTGATTACTTACGATGACTTGGGCATAAAATTTCATAAATGTCCTACTAACAAATCAATTTTCCTCCATTCCTTAAGTTACAGCTTCATTGAATAAATTTAAAATTCGCGTAGATAATAAGTTAGTTTTATGTTGTCCTGATTTATTGCTAAAATACAGAAGCATTGTATAGTTAAAACATTACAATAAAACAAATTTAATAATAATAACTCTGGTGTACTTTTGATTTTTATTTCATTTTCCAGTTCGTTTATCAACATTGAAGTAACTAATAAATATATGGCCTTACTTATAAAAAAATGACTGTTTAGTGCAGTGTTTTGTCCTTTTCACAAGTTGAGTAAATGTCAAATGTCAAAATAAGACAAAACACTGAATTAACTAAACAGTGAATTAACTTTTTCATAAGTGAGGCCGTTGTTTAAAATCTCTCAAAATTTGTTTTATACTATACATTTTGAAAACGTACTGATAGTAACTTTTTCGGGTAGGTAGGTACTATTACTAGAAGTAATTGTATAAAAAAATATTCTTCAAATTGTTCTGTTTTGTTATGAATATATTTATTGTTAATACGTATTTTTTCCTATTGACTGTCAAAGGGGTTCTAACATTTTGGCATACTACTGTCAAAAACCATGATTACTGCGGCCAGTGATCAAACGGTTGTCGATAGATAGAGTATTTTTTTACAAACAAATGTGTGTAGTTATGAATTTCTAAATCGATATACTTTTCGAGAAATCTGAAAAAATATGAGTTCAAAGTGCGATAAAAAAATGACACCCTAAAAGACCAGACATCAGTCATGAAAAAAATTACTCTGCGCGGGTTTTTTGATTTGGTTTATGCTCAGAATCTCAGATGAACAAAACTCTTGTGGGTTTATGTGTTGGTGTTACTTGTGTTTCTTTTTAAGTTTTTCTTGTTTTGTTGGCTTGCTATTTGACACTCATTAACTACCATGTCAAGTAGCACGGGCCCGCCAGGGTCGACGTGTTTATTTTGTGACGCCAGTACTGGCTACCGCAGGGGAGGACGCACTCTACGACCGCAGCTACGAAGCTATGAGTTAGTTGAGGAATACCCAACTGCTGATCCACAAATACAAGCATATGCAAACCATAGATTCGGCGCGCGGGATGTAAGTACTTACCTACCTACAATATACCTATAAATCAGCATTACAGCAAGCCTTGTAGACTCTAACTAAAGGTACTGCTACACATGCTATTACTATCACGAAAGCATGTTACTATTGAGCAATTGCTCCTTACTACCTTGTGTGTGTCATACGATGTGCTCGTATTAAGAATGCTCATAAGCAAACTATTCTAGAGCATGTGTAACAGTAGTCAAATCATGGAAACCATCGAACCGATAAATAAATTGAATAAAAGAAAGATAGATAGCTGGAAACATTACTTTATTCCCAATTTTACACGTTTACAGGAAAGAGAGACAAACAAGAGGAGGTTAGGAACAAAAGGTGACATTTACGTGTTTGGCTTTTTTCGTTTTTTTTCGCTATCCGACTCAAAACCCTGAATTCTATCGTTATCTGCAATGATCAGTTTCAAAAGGTGACTACTTTCGTAGAAAAACCAACCTAAAAAGCTGCTTTCGGTTCAAAAAGTGTCATTTTTATCCAATCACTGCAGTGGTCAAGACTTTAATATCAAAAAGTGACATGATCTTAGTAAATACGTCCAACGTTGCTAAAATCGTATCAAATGGGTATATTTACTGACAAAATTTATCGATTTTAATTTTATTCTTCGATTGTGTGTGTTGATTAATCATTTAATCGATCGAAAATCGAAAGGACATTGTGGCAACACTAAATCCATAGACTTGTTTGTTTTTTTTTCGTTGTACTTGACGTTTCAGTTTCAAATTCTGTTGGCGGTTGTGATTTTCTCCAGAGCTCATTCTGTTGTGACTTTGTGACTTCGCAGTGTTTTCTTACTTGCATGAAGGTTTCTTATTGGAAAAAATGGATGAAGGAGTAGTAAATGTGGCGAGTATTAATCAAAGGTCGCTTAAAAAGCAAAGGAAGGAACGAAAGAAGCGAAAAGAACAAGACAGCAAGTGAGTTCATGTTCTGAAAATCATAACCTGTGGTCGATTTTATTTTATTTTGTAACAGTTATTTACGTGTGAGAAATTTATTGATAATTAGTTTTTCACAATGAACTTGCTTTAATTTAATTTGTTGATTTTAATTTAATTTGTTATTTTATAAATTGTATTGCTATATTATTGTATTAATTAATATCTCTATTTCATTGTATTACTATTCACATGTGTTGGTGCAAACTGTAAGTGTGATTTATGGATTAATAAAGAAATCTAAATCTAAATCTAAATCTAAAAAAAAACAGTTCGACTATATGCTTTGTTTTGGTTACAGATATAACGACAAGAACCCCTTATGTCTTGGATTCGTCGTTCCTTGTAATCACAAACCAGCATCGCCGTTCAAGTGTTCAAAAGTGAAAGAGCAAGTTATCACCAGGAATCGCAAACAGTTCTATAACAACAGCGGAAAAATAAAACAAGACATTTATCTATGTCGACTCATAACAGCTTTCAGGCCGCAAAGAATCACTACTGATACAAAAAGTTATAGACCAAAACCCCGGAAGTTTTCCACTAACTTTTATTTACTAGATAAACATAAAAAGGCAGTCGGAATCTGCAAAGCTCTCTTTATGAAAGTTTTTAGCTTGGGTCGCAAAAGACTAAGCACTATTTGCAAAACCATAAAGAATGGTGACATCCCTGAAGAGAAAAGGGGTGGAGATAGAAAGTCCAGAAAAGGTTTTGAAAAAAGGAAGAGTGTTTGCGATTTTATAGAAGCCTTACCTGCCAAGGAAAGCCACTATAACAGGAATAAGTCCAGCAGAGTTAACTTGTCATGTGAACTAAACATATCCAAGTTGTGTAAAGTATACAATGATTCTGTTGAAAGAGACCTCAAGGTGAACGAATGGTTCTTCAGATACATTTTTGCTACACAGTTTAACATTGGATTTTCATCCCCAGCGAGTGATGTGTGTACAACATGCACTTTATTGAAAAACAAACTCAAAGCCGAACAAGATCCACATAAGAAACTGTACACCATGACAGAAAAAAGGATGTATACGCTGAGAGCAAATGCATTTTACCAACTATTGAACGAAAAGGTTGAAAATGCTTATTCACTTTGCTTTGACTTGCAGCAAGTTATGCCATTGCCAAAAACACCAATCCAAGACAGTTTTTATGCAAGACAAGTAAGTTTTTATAACTTCTGCATAGTGAACGTGAATGAAAGTAATCCAGATTTTTATTGTTGGACCGAGGAATGGCTGGTAGGGGCTCAATAGAAGTAGGTTCTGCCTTGTTCAATCATTTAAACACTCTTAAACATAATGGTTCTCTAAACAACATAGAATGCATACGCATGTTTTGCGACGGGTGTGGGGGACAAAATAAAAATTCATTTATTATTGACACACTGATGCTTTGGTTAGCAAAAGAGTCCCCTGCATCTGTGAAAGAAGTCTTGATCGTGTTTCCTGTACGTGGTCATAGCTTTTTACCAGCTGATCGAGTATTTGGTAGGGTAGTAAAGGACCTCAGGAGAGTCACAGTGATAACTACTAAAGAAAAATATCAACAAATAATATCCCAGCACGGCAAGGTACACTTTTTAGGTAAAGATTGGAAATACTATGACATCAAAAACCTTGATAAACATTTTAAGAAAATTGATGGCATGAGGGACATAAAACGCATATGTAAAGAAAAGAAAGTGGGAATGAGGAATAATAGAACTGAAGTGGTAGTCAAAACTTTCAGAAACTATAAGTTTCAAAACATCGAAGAATAAAGGGGTAAAAGCCTATTGAAGCGCAATACCAACTTGACTAATATCAATTTAGAGGAGAAAGAATGGCGGCATTTCATAAAAGGTGCGAAGAAAAAGGATGTTGAAAGTTTACTGATAAAACAGTTTGGAGCAGACTGGCAAAATGAACCCTCCTTGAAATGGTATGGTGACATTTTATATGAAAACAATAGTACTGAAAATGATGTTCAAGATGAAAGTGCTAACTGTGACTGTCTAGAACCTGATTGTGGTGAATTGCACGTTTAATAAACATATTTTGATTAAATCTGTTTACTTTTTTCTTACCTAGTTTGATTCTTATGGTAACATTTTTTATTTAGTGATTTTCAAAAAGTGTCATTTTACAACTTTATTGAATCAAATGGTAACATTTACTTTGTGTAGGATCAAAAGGTGACATTTGACAAATACTTTATTAAATATTGGCTTTATTTAAGGGTCTACATAAATACCTTTATATACGCTGAAATCCAGTTACTAACTGCCACAAATATGTTAAACAAAAATACAAAATAATTGCATGGATCCAGGTGAATTTTGTTTTACTCAATTTACTCAGAAAAGGGAAAAGTGTAAATGACAACTTTTGTTCCTAACCTCCTTGTCAGATACAATAGTGGTTGCTGAATTTTGTAAGCTATTGTGAAAACCAGCAACTATTAAAATTCTTTTCTTGTCACTATATCAACACACTTCTACATATCTTCCTATAACTAAAAATAAATACATTAAAAAGTAGGTAAATAAATTAAACTAATTAAGTTTTAGTTCATTTTTTTAACAAGTAATTGACAAAAACATAAACAAATCTTTAAACAGAGTAACAACTTATATAGATATTATTTATGATCCTTGCTAATGGAATTTTGCTTTCATTAATTAAAATCACATTGTATTTGGCGTTGCAGATAGTGTCATCCGACCGGATTTGCCGTCCCGTTATTATTCCAGCGAACAAGAACGCTTGGCCAGAATAGCCGACTCTCAAGCCGTACAGGATGGCCCTGATGACGTTCCAATGGAAGTTCCCGGTGGTGAAAACAGTTGGATGGCGTGCAAGACAAACATAGAGATGGAGAGGCCGAAAATCTTAGTAACTCGGGAATCCCAGTGCCTGGCTATTCGAGGGTTTCCAACTCATCAACGTATTGTGTTGTGACAGAATGCAATGTCCGCGACAGTTTACATAGAATAAGCTTTGCAATAAAATCTGATATTTTGCGTATGTTACGGCGAAAAATTTAGGACTACTAACGCTATAGAAGGCTGGCAATGGCGAATCAATGCCAAAAAAAAAACATCCATATATTTCCAAATAAACCATATAATACCAAAATAAACAGAAGTTCTTATCACTGTGAGGAAACAAAACGTCGGCCAAAGCAAATTTTGATTGATAAGCAGATACAAAATATATTATTGGACTGCGTTAACGATAACATTTCAGTCATGACATGCTTAGAACGCATACGGTCGTTAAAATTATCTCAAAAATAGTTTTCATTCCGTAATCAGAAGTTAGAAATTGAAGATTTTTGTTAAGTTAACAAACTCTGAATACACCAGATTGCAAGACAGATCTTATTCTGTCGTCGTGCTTTTGTGTTATATAGAATTTCCTTGAATAAAGTCTTTTTAAATTTAATACCTATGTTTCATAGTTTATTAACTTTTCTTCTCGACTACACTCTGGCCAGCTAATTTGTCAAGCTGAGAAACTGTCCAGCTGAGTATCTGTCCAGTTGCGTATCTGTCCAGTTGCTCCGGAGGGATAGTGAAACCTTTTTTTTTGTTTACCTAACCTCTTGCTTTTTTAAAGAAGAAAAAATAATAACACATTATTTTTTGTGCTTTAAATGTCATCTAATTTAAAATCAATACAATATAAGGGAATTGAAAGAATATTTTGCGAAAAACAACTGGAAAAAGGGAAAGTCGTCTGGATGCACAAAAGTAAACCTGGGCGTAGAATTGTTGCACTGGCAAGCACCTTGCCACTTCTTCCCGATGACGACATTCAACGGGGTATGGACTACATAAAAGCTGAAGCCGATAACGTACCAGAAGCATTTATAAAACACCTCGAATCGTTTTGGTTCAAGATTCATTCCCCAAAAATAATTAGTGTGTTTGGGGAAAGTCACCGAACCACAAACATATTGGAAGCCTTCCACTCAAAAATAAATCTTCCACTGATAAAGAGTGAGCGGAGCGGACTAAACGAGGTCAAAGAGTCACGAAAGTGTGCGTCCATACTAGCGTCGAGCCTAGCGCGGTTGCGTCGACGGGCGCGAAATATCAAATATGAAACGCGTCTTTGCGTCCACAGTGTAGTGAGTTAAGCGAAAGCCTTCTTAAAACCTTCCTATCCGCGCGTTATAACCTCACTACGGGCCTAAGCAACAAGCGAGCTAATGAGCGGATGGCGGGGGTATCAAACCAGTTCGGTCTTGTCGCTCGGCGTATGCGAGTCTGCATAATTGTTGGTTTAAATTGGCGGTAAATACTGAACTTTTTATAAGTGCAATTCAATCTAAACCACCTATATGGCAAAGCACAATAACCGCAGTATTACAAGAAAGTTATGGAATAAAATAAAATAAATATTTCCTGGTAATTAAGGTAAGTTTAAATTAATACTCGTATGTTTGTAACATTCGAAACTGTTCCTAGAAATAATTTGTGAATTGTACCCGAAAATTTTTTGCTCTTCGTGATGGATTATTATTTACTCCGAGGTTTCTTTGCCTATTTAGATTTTGAGTTCATGGCGGGTTAGATAGCACATGTTGAATATCCCCATCGAGATCGCCGTTGAAATCGATAACGACATTGTGCAATATACACGCAGCTTTTATAATATGCAAGGCATTTTCCCTGTTAGTTTCGATAGTTTTAGTAGTATTCACCATTTACATGTTAAAATACCAAATGCGCATTCGATTGTTTGTCTAGCGGTAGACAATCTGATGTAAAAAAAAAACTTTCATTAATAAGTACTCTCTCGGGATAAGGACGCATTAAATAATGTTTTAACGGATATGCTTTATCACCCACTACGACGTAGGGTGCAATGACGTCAGAATTTCTAAGTCTTTTTTTCTATAAGTTTATACAGTGTTGATGCAACAATAGTACCACCATCACTTTGCTTGCCTCGACTGCTACGAATTTTCTTTTGGCGTCAGCCACAGCTTGCATGACAATTGTATTTCTTTTTTTATAGCACCAATGTGCCGAACCAGATTTAGGTGTTTTTTTTATTAGCAATATTTCCCATCAATTGCTCCGATGCAGTGGGAGATATTCCAGGCAGCTTCAAATTCTTCTGCAATAGCTTTCAGGCGTTGTTCAGTAGGTGTGGGCATGTGAATAGGAACTAACTCAGTCCATATAACACGGCATGTTTCGTGAACTACATTCGCAATGCTACTTTTCCCCATACGAAAACTGTCAGCCAGTGCTCTAAACGCAGTTCCTGTTGAAAGATACCTGAAATGTAACGTAAATTAAATTAAAATGTTATTTTTACAGAAAAACAACTGCATAAGAAGTGGAAAAACCTTCGCGATCAATTTCGAAAAGAAATAAAGAAATTCCCTACTCCTCGCTCCGGTGACGGCGGCGACGGAACAGAGAGTTCCTGGCCATACTTTCAACTTATGCAATTTATAAACGATGACATACATAACACCTGAAACCATGACAGGGAATCTGCGTGACAGTCATTCGGAATCCCTCAATGAGTCCGCTCTTACTGAGGAGTACGCTAATGTGACGAGTCCAGGTACGTCAACTTGCAGCAGACGCACAAATGCGCCAAAGCGCAAAACTGACTCAGATTATAGAGATGAGCTTATAGAATGTGAAAGAAAAAAAAATTCGCTAATACTACAGAAAATGGACTCAAATAATGAGCTGGAGAAATGCGACGATTATCATTTTTTCACGAGTCTCCTGCCACAAATGAAACAATTTAGTGAATTACAAAAGTTACGCATTCGAAATAAAATTACCCAAGTCATAATAGATGAAACAGAAAGGATGCAGATATACTGTCTTCATAAATACTACATTTTTATTATAATCTTGTTTTATTCTTACCTCAGAGTTATGAACAATTTCTCCTCAGGACTAATACTTTTGCGAAAGTTTGTATCTTCTTTGGTGATTTTAGCTGATATTTTACTCAGAATGTTGTCAAATGTCGATATGGTCATTCGAGTGTACTCAAAATTTTTTGTAGGGTATAATATTAATGGCCGACCCAGGAAGAGATGCAGTGATGAGTTGGGTCTATGGGACAAGGAGTGGAGGGAGACCGCTAAGGATCGGATAGAGTGGAAGAGGGGGAGAGAGGCCTTTTCCCAGCAGTGGGACTTGGTGGGCTCGTAATAATAATAATAATAATAATCTTAATTCTTCATACAAATTAAAAAATTCACCACATCTTTCTCTGTTTTTATTTATTTCGTGCACACCATCTCTCATGTTTAACACCTCCCATCCCAGGATCGCCGGACTGTCTAGTAAATACACCAAATCGTCGTCCATAGTGTGCAACACCTGACAATGCGTCTAGCCGCTACGAAAAGTCGCGCGTCACTGTGGCCACCTCACGCCTCCGCTTGCCGCACCCGCCTCAGGTCTAAGTCGGTCGCGCTAAGTATGGACACACAGTGGTACTGCATCGGCAAATGCGCAGTTGTCAACATATGGATATTCTACAGCTTCTATATCGGGCTTTGGAATAAGTCGTCCACAGACGTCTTCACATGATTTTGGACACGTTTCTGGTTTGGTGCCACTACACTACCGACCCGAATCGCAATTATCTGCACACAGTGTAAATGCGGAAAGTACCTCTGCAGATTCTCAAGGTTCTATTGAAGAAGAATTCGATTTCAGTACCGCATTCCAGTAGGTAGCATATTCAGCTTAGTGTAGTTTTTTTCACATGTTGCTAAGTCATAGTACATATTCAGTACAATTTTGTTTGTGTGCAATAAATAATTTTAGCGAAAGTATGTCATTTGATTTCAATCAGCCAATCTTTTTGCGGGCGATATACTGTGTCGCATGATAGTACCTTGATGTTTTAGTTTCAGGAATGATGTCAAATGTAGATTTCCGCATTGTAAAATAATTGTAAAACTTGTCTTCATCTTCCCTCAGTTGATTCTTGACAAGTGTATGAAATGCGCCATATTCCTCCCTTTTTTCTAAAATCGGATGTATCCAAGACCGTCTTTCCTTTTTTTTTTCAGTTTTCTATATATGTAATAAGCAACGATAATCTTCTTTTTCGTAAGACAACTCATGAAGCACGTCCTGCACAGCTCCAAATAAAACGCTACTGAGCCGTACTTGGCCGATGTCTCACCCGGTGGTTTTGCCGTGTCGTGTACAAGCTCTTACGTTTTTTCAACCGTACGGCTAACACGCAGTACGGTTGAAAAACCGTGTGTGTATAAGAGGCCAGTTATTGTTTCAAGATGGATATTTTACCAATTATAGAAAAAAAAAAACAAAAAAAAAATCTACACTACTGTTTGAAGGATATCGCTATAATAAAAAACTCAAGACGAAACAAAAATGATAGTTTGCTGTGGATATGTGCGAAAAGAGCAACGTGCAGTGCGTCGACAATGACCGACAAGACTGTCCCGGATACTGCAACAATCCCACCATACTTGCCTCAATAATCCTATAGATAATGATGTATTACAATGAATAAGACAAAAAAAGACGTTTGCAACTCACTGAGTTCAATACAACATATTTTTGAAGAAAACTTTTCAGAATAGAATAGTCAAGATGATTCAGATCTAATCCCGATCTTTTCCAGCAAAAGGGACATATTATACAGAGCTTAAAAAACCACTTAAACGCTAAAAAACTCATTTTTAACCCTGTGAATGACTTTTATACCAGCTGCTTTAGCAAACAATGTTCTGGTTAGTGATGCTGATGGCAGTAATGAAGTTATTGTTTTTGCATCAAATTCGTCCCAAACCTTTATGAAATCCTTGGAATCGAGTACATACTTTGGAGACGCTACTTTTGGATGCATCCCAAAACCATTCTATCAACTTAACACCATTCATGTGGATATTGATTCAAATAAGAAATCAACTAATGTAGTTCCAGTTAACTTTGCATTAATGGCACACAAAGTACAAGATAATTACATTCGTCTTTTCAGCATTATTAAAAGCCATGGTATCGATCTTCCGGCGTTTAAATGCGATTACGAAATCGCACAGATACATGCTTATCAAATTGTATTTCCTAACGGTAAAGTGAGCGGGGGCTATCACCACTTTAATGCAGCTATATTTAAAAAAGCAAAATCTCTTAAGGTGAATTTGCTTCCTGAAGAGCGTACAGTTGTACGAAAAACAGCAATTTTGCCTTTGTTACCAGGGCACATGATTCCGCAAGCTTGGTTTGAACTAATTGAATCAGCTCCAAATACCTCTGGTATGAAAGCCTTCAAAAAATTCTTCGAAAGAACTTGAAAGAAAGAAAGAAAGAAAGAAAGAAAGAAAGAATATCAATTTATTCGGACTACGCCATAACACACACAACATAAAATAAACGATAATTATGTGAAAAAAGTGAAACATACAATTGAAGGAGAAAGTAATAACAACCAATGGGCATTTTCACTTTAAAGGCACCCCCCCCAATTTTCGCTGTCCCACGAATTCAAAGATTTTTTGTGACTTTATTAAGAATATTTTTGTGTGGATTTACATTGTATAGTTATCTACTTAAATTAAATTTGTGATTTCTAACATATTTTAGAAATACAAGCTTCAAATTATAAAATTATAGACATTTCAAATACCGAAAGTAGTAATTTTTGGCCTGTCCGGTTGCTAGGCAGCTTTGAAAAAACCAACATTACGGACAGTATTTCTTAAAGATCCCTATCTAATTTTTGGTGTCTACGTAGTTGAATAGTTTTGTCAGCAAATATCATTAAAACTTTAAAGAATAGTCTATCAAAACAAGCGTAAATCTAATTTTAACAAAATACTCAAAAGTGATGCCCGCCGGACATGTCGGTTTTGACACTGGCCAAACGGGTATAAGGATTTTACTAAACTACCTTTATTTATTATGAATGGCAACATTATATTCAAAGGATCATTGGGAAGCCATTTGCAATCTGTCATTTCGACCAAGTTCTTGGAGAAAAGTGAGTGTGTTTGTCGTGTCGGCGGTGGGTCGAGTATTTTCGTGTCAGGTTTGTTGACATTTTTCTACCTATAAGTGTGTGTTTTAAGTTTTCAACTGTTTTTAAACTATTAACCTGTTGTTAGGGAATGCTTTTAACTTGTTAATTCAAGGAAATATCTCAACAAAGTAATTAAATAATGAATTTTTGTGTTAATTTCGGCGGTCAACGTCACGGTCAGTTTGGTCACATTTATCCCGTGACATATAGGGCTGACAAATAAAGTGACCAAACTGACGCATAAAGCTGAGTCTACATAGCGCAGTTGTAAATTATCCAAGTAAACAAAAATAATAAAAGCATTATGCTGCTCTTAGTTTGCGGTTTTGAAAAGCTTTTATAATTAATTTTACCAGTCCAGGACTCTCTAAGATGTGGGCATTTTCACTATAAAGGCACCCCCTCTTGAAAATTGAGGTTTTTTTCAGACCTACGTATATTGGTGATTTCATATTTTTAGTAGATTCTCTATAGTTTAATGCAATGGAAAATACATTTTGTTTCAGATAAATAGCTTTGGTTTAATTTAAAATCAGTAAATAAATGGACAATGTCGTGAAACAGTGGTCAGTTTGGTGACAATTAAAAACTGCTGTAGTGTTAAAAAAAATACCCTTTGGCTTTAAATGTTACTTTAGATTGATGCTAAATGATGTAGTTTATCAGGAAAAACACATAATTAACTATTATTCATAATTACGTTTAACTAAGATGACATTTGAATGTCGGTTTTGTGACTAGTGATGCTTTTACGATCATATTTTGCTTCTTCATTCTTACTGCAGCAATAAGTTTGGTTTAATAAATTGTTAAATAAATCCAATATTATTGAGAAGAATAATGGCTTACAAAGACATAAAGAAAATTCGAAAACAAAATTAATATTCAATAAAATTCATCACATGAAAACTGGGACAGTCACCAAACTGACTCATCAAAAATAGTTAGGGTTGGTCTACCTACATGGCAACAAGTTGAAATTAAAAGTCTGGTTTCCGTTACCACCTTTATCGACTCAAACGTATATCGTCGTCGTCGTCGTCAGTCGTCGTCGTCGTATTTTATTAAATAATAAATAACAGAAAATATTTATTTATTTATTAAGGAACAAAAATTACACATTCTTTCACATTAAAATAAGGCAAAAACAACAACAAGATTAATGTATCACAAAACAATCATGTATCAATAAACAGTGACAGTACCAAAAACAGTGATTGTGTTGTGTGTGGATGTGGTAAACTGGTTCTGTTGTGTGCGTGGGTGTGTGTATGTTTGGATAAATAATAATAATAATTATTATTATAACACAGAGAATGCCATGCTCCCTTAGGTGGAGCGAAGCCCGATTATTATCCCGAAACATAGAAACACACAGGACCATCTTTCTGATATAATGTTTTGTTTATAAATACGTTAAGAATACATTCACTCGCATTTGTGAATTAGAATCGAATCAGTCTCATGAGAATAAATGTCACAATATTATAAATTGGCACTTAAGAATGTTATTCTTCATCTAATTATTACATATAGGTATATGAGATTGTTTTACAAAATTTTTAACGCATATGTTATAATACCACCACCATCTTTTGCATGAAATATTATGACATCAATTATATTTATCTTTTCAAAAAAATTGAATATATTATATTGAGGTAACGGAGTAACGTAACACAATACTATTTATCAACAATTATCTTTACACATCAGTGTAACAATGAAGTTAAATTATCATACATTTTACAACTTAATAATACCTATAAAGTAGCTTGCAAAAAAGTATTACACTTATGAGTAAACCTAGGAGCGTATACAAATTTAGGGGCCTTTTACTCTCCGAATAAACTACCTACGTTATTGAGTACACAATCAGTCTCATTTGTGAATTACAATCTAATCAGTCTCATTATAATAAATATCACAATATTTTATATTTGCACCTTAGAATGTTATTACAAACTAGACTACTTTTTGACAAAATAGAATATAAATATTAAGGCAAATATTATGGAAGAACGCAATCACACATTCTATTTATCAACAATTAACATTACACATCAGTATACAAAATAAATTTAACAATGCTTAGGTTAGGATTACCTACTTAGATTAGGAGTCTACACCCAGGAATATACACCGTGACTTTTAAGACACTCTAAAGCTGAAACCTGGTTGGTGTATACAGTCGACACTATCGAATGGTGGTGGTGGCACAAATTTCCAAATCTTTCTTCTTTTAACTAAAAGTTGATTAAATTTTCATATTTCACAAAAATAGTAGCTCCTGAGAATCTGAAACAAAGAAACTTATCAGGCAAATACTTACAAGAGGATTAAAGAGGCTTTCAGATGTTTAAATCTACCTTTTAGACATGCGTCGCAAATATAATCAGAGATGATAGGTCCTCCGACACATTCACTGCAGAACCAGTTTTGGCAACTTATACATTTCGTTTTCTTTCCCAAAAGAAAAGAAAGACAGTTCTTACATTCAAGACAGCCAAGCTTGTTATTTTTATCTTTTTCAGTTTTAGGTTTCTCAGTAATCCGTTTTACTTGATTTTTAACAGCACTACATTTTCCTGGCAGTCCGTTTTGCGAATTCGAAGGAACTGGTAATGTCACATCTTCAATTATAGTGATTGAACCCTTCTTGGTGTGATCTTTGGTTGGAGTTGATGGGTTTATAGGTTGTTCTTGTGACATAATTATCTTTTTTTTGGGTCAACATAGAATCCATCAGGCCACTGCGTCCGTTTTTGGGTTGAAACTTCTTTATCTTTCAGTATATTAAAGGACTGCGTGTTCTCAACACCAACAATATCAGCACGTTTATATGTAGTATCTGCATTTCCAAGTAAACAATTTTCAGTACCGTTTACAGCGCTTCCTACAGTATTTTCAATACTTAAGACCTGTGATGTGTTATCAGTGAGTACTTCCCCAAAGATAGATTTCCAATCTTCAATGGTATCCAGGTCAAAAGAATCTTCAATGTTGGTCAAATTCTTCAAATCTTGCGACAGCGAATGTGGGTCAGTTACCACGGCGGGATTTCCGTTTGTTTCTGTTTTGATTGAAGTTGTACTCTGCCTTTTGGGCAAGTCTCGAACATTAGGTAAACTGACTGTAACAGCATGTGATTTGGGTGAAAAGCAGATACACTGACCTCTCTGGTCACCGCAAAAGCAACCAACATCTCTATAATGTATTATGTTCCACTGCCCATTTTGGCTAGTTGTTAGTTGATGTAATTGCATCGTACCTTTGAGTATTGGTAGTTTAGCCGGTAGGATTATTGCCACTTGCTCAATTTCGGCACTTTCAATGATATATACTTTGGTTATTTTCAAGCATTGGTTTAACAAATTGTACGCGTCTTTCGCGTCAACGATGTCGTTTCCAGAACACACTCTTCGGTCAAGGGTGCGTTTAAAGCTGCCGCCTATCCCATCTGCCACATTTTTTCCATGGCCTGCTTCATAGAATGACCAGGTACAATAATCCAGCATGTATTCTTTGGTGTAGTACGCCAGTAAATAAAAATTATTTTTCTGGCGATATTGCGAAGAGGGTCCGTCCGAGTAAAAGTGTATTATTGTCGTTTCAGGAGATTCTTTTTTAACCATATCTAGAATAGGCATCAAGTGTGCCCAAATCGCAGGTGGTTGATGACTAGTATTGTCCGACAATGTACAGAATGATTGAGACCGGTTTTTCCAAAAAACCATGCCTGTATGCAGACATATCTGAAGGTTTGATGCTCCGAAATGCATGGATTGGATTTCTTCAGCGAGTTTTGCTTGGTAGTTTTCTGAGAAGTCGCAAACTATTAAAACTTCGTTATCTTTGAGCCCCGATACCACCTTTTGATATTGACTTTGTTGATATTTCATGTTGAAATAGTGTTTCTTAAACAACAGTAACTCTTTTTCGTAATTACGTATCAAGTCGTTGAGAGTCCCCTTTTTTGTCACTTTTGCAGTTTTCTTTGTTTTTATTTCTTTGATTGTTTCTCCATCCTTCTTATGATACGTATGATCTTGTTTTTCCCAGCGTGAACATTCTACTTGCTGATTCAAATTCTCATCTCCACTTTGGTGATATTGCAGTTTTTTGTCTCTACATTCATCACATTTGCTCCACATGCACTCATAATTATTTATGTCACATGATACTTGACTCAAAATATCTTGTGTACTGCCAGTCACCAGATTATTTTTCACCATGGCTGTATGGAGAAATCCAAAGTTGCTGTGCTTTATGCACAAGCAGGTAGATCTTGAAGACATGCCAGGTGATAATACGAAAAACGGCTTGTGTTTATAAAATGTTGTGAAACCGTATCGTCCCCCTTCAGCTTTGTATTTCCGGTAAGTATTAACTAGCGTGTCTAGCAAGTATCGAATTTGTTCCTTCATTTTATTTTTTGTTCGTACTTCTTTTTTACCGGCTGTATTCCGACTAATGTCATCCCTTGTATAAAAGTTTGTAATTTCTGTAATTTCGGTTGGTCTGAGTTTTTTTTTCTTTGGTTTTACTTTGTTTTTCAGTCCCATCATTTTTGATATCATTTTCTTATTTTTTGAGTTCATTACTAGCTTTTTGAGACTTTGTTTTTCTTTTCTGCTAGAGCAACTTTGATAGGTCTTCTTAAGAGTATTTTCTAGTATTTCTTCCCTGGCTTTCATTTTCAATAATTGTAGATTCAGGTCTTCAATTTCTTTATTCTTTTTCAAATTTAGCCTTTTTAGTCTCTTTCGATGAGTTTCAGTACTATTTTTTAGTTTTATGAACATTTTCGTGTTTCTTCTGCACTTGTTAACCAGGACTTTGTTCCTCCTTTGTAGCATTTGTAAATATTTTTCATTTTTGAAATTAGAATCCGAGTCTTTTTTTTGTGTAGCACTACTTGTCCCAGGTATCCCGGGTACTGAATCTTGAGAACTGTTTTGTATTTTGTCTTTCTTTGGTCTTTTTCTACTTTTCCGTTTTTCCTCCCTCCACTTTTCTCTCCTTATTTCGGCTTCCTCTGGTGTGAGTTCTGATACTTTTTTCTTCTTGGACTTTACTTTAGCTAAATTTTGTTTTTTCTGTCTTTCATACTCTTCAGGGCGCTTTTCTTTGAGCTTTTCTCTATACCGTTTAGTTCTTTCAGCGCAGCTTAAAGGTATGGTGAGGTTTGTTTAAAATTCCTGAAATAAAAACGAACTTTTAGACATACTACACAAGTAAAACATTAAATTAGTTTATCTACTATATACCTACCTACCCTCTATAATACAATAACAAGTAGGTATTAAAAATAAATTATAGTTAAAAAACTAATTACACGCTTTTATAGTTAATCGAGCTAAAAAGTAAAAAAATAAATCTTTAAAAGAATAAAATGAATTAACGAGAAAATTCATGTCATTGTGGTAAAAGCGTGGGGTGCTCGATAAAAAATTCTTACGAGTTCTGTTACGAAACGCAAGATCATGTAAACGTAAATAAATAAATAAATAAAACACCCCATGCTTTTACCACAATGACATGAATTTTCTCGTTAATTGATTTTATTCTTATATTAAGATTTATTTTTATTACTTTTTAGTTAGATTAACTATAAAAGCATGTTTTTAGTTATTTTTAAACTATTAACCTATTTTTATTTTTTTAGTTCGATTTAAAATAACTGTTCAGAGTGGTAAACAACATAAAAATATTGCATTGTCATCCAACTTACATACATAAGCAAAATTTCAGCTCAACCGGAAAACGGGAAGTGGGGAAAGATTTGAAGAATTTGACCAACATTGAAGATTCTTTTGACCTGGATACCATTGAAGATTGGGAATCTATCTTTGGGGAAGTACTCACTGATAACACATCACAGGTCATAAGTATTGAAAATACTGTAGGAAGCGCTGTAAACGGTACTGAAAATTGTTTACTTGGAAATGCAGATACTACATATAAACGTGCTGATATTGTTGGTGTTGAGAACACGCAGTCCTTTAATACACTGAAAGATAAAGAAGTTTCAACCCAAAAACGGACGCAGTGGCCTGATGGATTCTATGTTGACCCAAAAACAAGATAATTATGTCACAAGAACAACCTATAAACCCATCAACTCCAACCAAAGATCACACCAAGAAGGGTTCAATCACTATAATTGAAGATGTGACAATACCAGTTCCTTCGAATTCGCAAAACGGACTGCCAGGAAAATGTAGTGCTGTTAAAAATCAAGTAAAACGGATTACTGAGAAACCTAAAACTGAAAAAGATAAAAATAACAAGCTTGGCTGTCTTGAATGTAAGAACTGTCTTTCTTTTCTTTTGGGAAAGAAAACGAAATGTATAAGTTGCCAAAACTGGTTCTGCAGTGAATGTGTCGGAGGACCTATCATCTCCGATTATATTTGCGACGCATGTCTAAAAGGTAGATTTAAACATCTGAAAGCCTCTTTAATCCTCTTGTAAGTATTTGCCTGATAAGTTTCTTTGTTTCAGATTCTCAGGAGCTACTATTTTTGTGAAATATGAAAATTTAATCAACTTTTAGTTAAAAGAAGAAAGATTTGGAAATTTGTGCCACCACCACCATTCGATAGTGTCGACTGTATACACCAACCAGGTTTCAGCTTTAGAGTGTCTTAAAAGTCACGGTGTATATTCCTGGGTGTAGACTCCTAACCTAAGTAGGTAATCCTTACCTAAGCATTGTTAAATTTATTTTGTATACTGATGTGTAATGTTAATTGTTGATAAATAGAATGTGTGATTGCGTTCTTCCATAATATTTGCCTTAATATTTATATTCTATTTTGTCAAAAAGTAGTCTAGTTTGTAATAACATTCTAAGGTGCAAATATAAAATATTGTGATATTTATTATAATGAGACTGATTAGATTGTAATTCACAAATGAGACTGATTGTGTACTCAATAACGTAGGTAGTTTATTCGGAGAGTAAAAGGCCCCTAAATTTGTATACGCTCCTAGGTTTACTCATAAGTGTAATACTTTTTTGCAAGCTACTTTATAGGTATTATTAAGTTGTAAAATGTATGATAATTTAACTTCATTGTTATACTGATGTGTAAAGATAATTGTTGATAAATAGTATTGTGTTACGTTACTCCGTTACCTCAATATAATATATTCAGTTTTTTTGAAAAGATAAATATAATTGATGTCATAATATTTCATGCAAAAGATGGTGGTGGTATTATAACATATGCGTTAAAAAGTTTGTAAAACAATCTCATATGTAATAATTAGATGAAGAATAACATTCTTAAGTGCCAATTTATAATATTGTGACATTTATTCTCATGAGACTGATTCGATTCTAATTCACAAATGCGAGTGAATGTATTCTTAACGTATTTATAAACAAAACATTATATCAGAAAGATGGTCTTGTGTGTTTCTATGTTTCGGGATAATAATCGGGCTTCGCTCCACCTAAGGGAGCATGGCATTCTCTGTGTTATAATAATTATTATTATTATTATTTATCCAAACATACACACACCCACGCACACAACAGAACCAGTTTACCACATCCACACACAACACAATCACTGTTTTTGGTACTGTCACTGTTTATTGATACATGATTGTTTTTTGATACATTAATCTTGTTGTTGTTTTTGCCTTATTTTAATGTGAAAGAATGTGTAATTTTTGTTCCTTAATAAATAAATAAATATTTTCTGTTATTTATTATTTAATAAAATACGACGACGACGACTGACGACGACGACGACGATATACGTTTGAGTCGATAAAGGTGGTAACGGAAACCAGACTTTTAATTTCAACTTGTTGCCATGTAGGTAGACCAACCCTAACTATTTTTGATGAGTCAGTTTGGTGACTGTCCCAGTTTTCATGTGATGAATTTTATTGAATATTAATTTTGTTTTCGAATTTTCTTTATGTCTTTGTAAGCCATTATTCTTCTCAATAATATTGGATTTATTTAACAATTTATTAAACCAAACTTATTGCTGCAGTAAGAATGAAGAAGCAAAATATGATCGTAAAAGCATCACTAGTCACAAAACCGACATTCAAATGTCATCTTAGTTAAACGTAATTATGAATAATAGTTAATTATGTGTTTTTCCTGATAAACTACATCATTTAGCATCAATCTAAAGTAACATTTAAAGCCAAAGGGTATTTTTTTTAACACTACAGCAGTTTTTAATTGTCACCAAACTGACCACTGTTTCACGACATTGTCCATTTATTTACTGATTTTAAATTAAACCAAAGCTATTTATCTGAAACAAAATGTATTTTCCATTGCATTAAACTATAGAGAATCTACTAAAAATATGAAATCACCAATATACGTAGGTCTGAAAAAAACCTCAATTTTCAAGAGGGGGTGCCTTTATAGTGAAAATGCCCCAATATCGCAGACAATTATATACACACGCGTCACAAAAGTAAAAGTACATACCACACAGTAACTTATATGTATAGTATAGTATATACAAGACAACAAGAAATAAATAAAAGCAAAATACAATTTTGTAGCGACGAGTAGACAGTAACGTCGTGAAGTGTGTGCCTAGGTGGCGAATAGGTTCCGACTCAGCATGTGCCACAGAACCTGCAAGAGGTCCTGCAACGCTGGTATTCTGTCGGCACCTTATCAAGGAGGAGAAGATAAAGGGTGGGTGTTAATAAACTACTTTTTATTAAAACTGCATATATAATTGATATGAAAATAAATAAACTATAGGAAAAAATTAGGAAAATTTAGTGGATGGATAAGCTAAGTAGGAGACGAATTGACATCAGAAATATAATTATAATTAATAAATAATACATTAAAAAACACTAATTGCATAAATAGTTGAGAGTATAAGGGATATTAAATATTGTATACTATAGATTGTTCAGTGACTTAACCGATTCACATACGTACATTAAAAAGACTTAGCTTTAAGATAATATAACTAGCAAACGCGGGGATTCACTGGGGCAGAATCAGGCATCTGACTTCTGCAGGTGCAGAAGGTGTTTTCTACATGCAAGTTTGAAACTGGCAATAGAATTGTGAACTCGGATTGGTGGTGGCAGGTTGTTCCAACACTTCGTCGCCAGATACCTGAAACTGCCCCGAAAAGCAGCTGATCGATGTCGAGGGATTGTTAAAATGCTGGTTGTAGTCCTGTTGATGTAGTGACGAGATACCCGCCATTTAAGCTTTTCAAATAAATACTCTGGTGTTTGTTGCCTTATCACACCAAATAAGAGGGAGGCAAGATGTAGTTGCAGCCTACCATTGATATTGAGCATGTTGGCCTTGTTCAGGTAAGGAGTAATGTGACTACGAGAAGGGATGGTAAAGCAGAACCTGGCGCATGCGTTCTGAACTCTTTGCAGCAACCGGTGAGTGCGTTTGAGCAAACAGGGCCCGTATACTGAAATGCCATAATTTAATTTTGAGAGAACCAATGACTCACACAGTAGTATGCGCATTTGTTCGCTCAGATAATTTCGGATCCTATACAATATATTTAGTCTATAGAAACAGTTTTTGACTACGTCAAGAACATGCTTCTCGAAACGTAATTGGTTATCCATGATAATACCAAGATTTCGGGCCTCACATACACGTTCAATAGGGACACCTGCAATAGTTACTTGTGGATTTAGGTTAGTAAATGTCTCTATCTGATTTTTTGACCCTAATATCATGTATTTGGACTTAATAGGATTTAAGACCAAGGCGTTCCTCGTAGACCAGTTGTTCACTCTATCCAAGTCATCATTAATACGTCTAACGCATTCGAGAAAGTTGTTTTTATTTAGACTAGTATAAATCTGCAGGTCATCTGCATAAATGTGGTAATGACAATGATTAATGCACTTTGTGACATCGGCGCTGTAGATGATAAATAATAGTGGCCCTAAGATTGAACCTTGGGGGACACCCCTGTCGGTACTAACAGTTTGTGATTGATCGCAGCTACCATCGGCCTTCCTTAGTACCACCTGCTGACTACGAGCCCTAAGATAGGTTTGAAACCATCGCACCGCGGCAACATCAAAGCCGTAGTAGCTCAGCTTGGACAGCAACAGACTAACATTGATCGAGTCGAAGGCTCTAGAATAATCCAGGAGTGTAAGGATTGTTCCATTTGGTTCAACTTGGTATCCCCATCTTCACCCGAACATGATAAGTTGTGCCAACCAAAGGCACCGTACTACAAATGCTGTGGAGGGATGGCACAGGCGTTTGAAAACAAACATTCCCAAAAAAAACAGTTTGTTGTTTTTTATTTTCAAATTACGGAAAGAAGCCAAATTTACTGACAGGAAAATTCGAAATAGTTTTACAGAACCACCAAAAAGAAATCGAAGGAAGCGCGATGTTTTGTTTGACAAAAAGTATAAAAAATATTTGGGACAGCTTGGAAACAGTGAAATAACAATCGGAAGTTTTTTGGTAAAGATGATTTATGCTAGATTATCTGTCTAATTTGTTATTGGCTGAGTCTGTGGCATTTAATTTAGCATTAATGTCTACTTTGGTTATAATAAGGATATAATATATTTTTTAAGTCTTAAGTCTTAAATTTTGTACTTATAAATTAAAATATTTAGTAAAGAAGTATTCTTAAGGTATACAGGCTTACTTGTTCATTTCCCTTCGAAGCATTATGTATGCATTATGTTGGGCCCACTACCCCAGATTCTTCACCTGAGGACTTGAATGTAGCGGATATTTTTTTCCACTTCATTTGAGGATTGATACCTAAAGAGTTCCGCCGTGTACATGAAATAATGTGAGTTAATGTGGACTCGGCGCTTTGCCGGAGCGGAAGATTGTCTACCACCATACCAAAAAGTACTAGGGTAACATGATCTCATGGTGATAAATATAGCTTCCGAAGGGCTTCCATGCGATACAAAGGGACGTTTATGAGAAAAGGGTGTCTGCTTAGACTGCATTCTCAAAAAGTACTGTAGGCTTTTTTTAAGTAATTAAGTTGAAAACCATAGTATACAGGCTTACTTGTTCATTTTGCGTTTCACTCATTTTGCGTGTGATGCTCCGTATTCTTCATTATGCGATTTCTACATTTTGAGTGTGGTGCTCATTTTGCGTTATCTACATTATGCTCCGAAGCGCATATATTACAAAAGAAAAAGAGCATTCCTGTCAAATTGCCCATATCAAGAACCAAATCGATGAAGCAATAAATGAAATGAAAAACCAAGCTTCTTCTAAAGATACACCAATCCCTCTGTTTAGAGAAAGGCAGAGCAAACTTGGAAAAAGCTGATGAGTTCTTCGTTGATGGAACTTTTCAGAGTTGTCCTCGGCCATTCGAATAACTTTTCACCATCCAGGGAGATATGAAGTTTATCCAGCTAACCTTTCATTTTCACGTGAAAGCCTGAAAATATAAGAGTACGTTATGGCGGAAGCTAATGTTGTCAACTCCGATCCTCCTAAGGAGGACAAGGAGAAAGAGAAGATCCTATTACCCGAAAGCAAAGATGTGACTCCGGTACATATCTTAAACATGCTCTCCTTCCTGACGGAAATGCGCGCAAAGAAGCGCGTCGTTTCAGTGCAGCTAGACCCATTGAACGTGATGGGATACGGACCAAATGATTGGTCCTTTCAAATGTTAGAAAAATGTGATTCCAGGATTAAGGTTGTCCACACCGGACGCGATAATAGCGCCCTCGTGATAAAAGAACCGCTCGTCAAAGCGACGTTTACAGGAGTAGACTCGTTCCTACAGCATCTGCTCCTTGCTCTTAAGGAAATAGAGAAGCGCGGCTTCTCGATATACATTGAGCCGTGTACGCAAGTGCTTAACGGACATAATGCAGTAGATCCCGAGGCCCTAGGGATTCCCATTCAAGATCTGTGCGCTCATGAAACCGCTCATGAACGTGTGATTCACACGATAGAACCCTTCTGCCGGCCCGTTAGGGATAGAAATCCTAACTATTCCAACGGATTCGTTGCCGAAGCTTTAGATTTCTCTCCACTGCGTACCATGGCGTCTGAGGTCTCTTTACAAGAAATGCGACCTCTCCGCATGATTTACGTGGAATACGAAAGAGCTATGAATCTGGGCAAAGTGGACCAGCATCTTTACCCGGTTCTACTTCCCAATGACCATCTGAACGTAGTTGCCAATCCCTTTAATTTGAACGAACTTTTCACCTGTCTTCCGATGGGCGTGCGCTATTCAACTGAAATTGTAATGGAGATATTATGTCCCGAGGTCTCCGTTACGCCAATACCTCCGTCGCAGTTACTGGTGCACGCTAGCCAGTCCACCTCACGACTTACGACGCTCAACAGTTTTTCTTCCATAAATGAAAGACCAATGATGGACCAGGCCATAGGATTCTACATGATGTCCCTACTCTGTCCAGGCACCATCAACTTCGCTATTAACTTCGATGACATTCCTCAAGAAGATATCTATCTTCGAGCCCTAGCTGCTCTAAGCTCGAAACTGCTCTTTTCGTACAGTGAAATAGACAGAAGGCGTTCCTCGTAGACCAGTTGTTCACTCTATCCAAGTCATCATTAATACGTCTAACGCAGTCGAGAAAGTTGTTTTTATTTAGACTAGTATAAATCTGCAGGTCATCTGCATAAATGTGGTAATGACAATGATTAATGCACTTTGTGACATCGGCGCTGTAGATGATAAATAATAGTGGCCCTAAGATTGAACCTTGGGGGACACCCCTGTCGGTACTAACAGTTTGTGATTGATCGCAGCTACCATCGGCCTTCCTTAGTACCACCTGCTGACTACGAGCCCTAAGATAGGTTTGAAACCATCGCACCGCGGCAACATCAAAGCCGTAGTAGCTCAGCTTGGACAGCAACAGACTAACATTGATCGAGTCGAAGGCTCTAAAATAATCCAGGAGTGTAAGGATTGTTCCATTTGGTTCAACTTGGTATCCCCATCTTCACCCGAACATGATAAGTTGTGCCAACCAAAGGCACCGTACTACAAATGCTGTGGAGGGATGGCACAGGCGTTTGAAAACAAACATTCCCAAAAAAAACAGTTTGTTGTTTTTTATTTTCAAATTACGGAAAGAAGCCAAATTTACTGACAGGAAAATTCGAAATAGTTTTACAGAACCACCAAAAAGAAATCGAAGGAAGCGCGATGTTTTGTTTGACAAAAAGTATAAAAAATATTTGGGACAGCTTGGAAACAGTGAAATAACAATCGGAAGTTTTTTGGTAAAGATGATTTATGCTAGATTATCTGTCTAATTTGTTATTGGCTGAGTCTGTGGCATTTAATTTAGCATTAATGTTTACTTTGGTTATAATAAGGATATAACATATTTTTTAAGTCTTAAGTCTTAAATTTTGTACTTATAAATTAAAATATTTAGTAAAGAAGTATTCTTAAGGTATACAGGCTTACTTGTTCATTTCCCTTCGAAGCATTATGTATGCATTATGTAACATGATCTCATGGTGATAAATATAGCTTCCGAAGGGCTTCCATGCGATACAAAAGGACGTTTATGAGAAAAGGGTGTCTGCTTAGACTGCATTCTCAAAAAGTACTGTAGACTTTTTTTAAGTAATTAAGTTGAAAACCCTAGTATACAGGCTTACTTGTTCATTTTGCGTTTCACTCATTTTGCGTGTGATGCTCCGTATTCTTCATTATGCGATTTCTACATTTTGAGTGTGGTGCTCATTTTGCGTTATCTACATTATGCTCCGAAGCGCATATATTACAAAAGAAAAAGAGCATTCCTGTCAAATTGCCCATATCAAAAACCAAATCGATGAAGCAATAAATGAAATGAAAAACCAAGCTTCTTCTAAAGATACACCAATCCCTCTGTTTAGAGAAAGGCAGAGCAAACTTGGAAAAAGCTGATGAGTTCTTCGTTGATGGAACTTTTCAGAGTTGTCCTCGGCCATTCGAATAACTTTTCACCATCCAGGGAGATATGAAGTTTATCCAGCTAACCTTTCATTTTCACGTGAAAGCCTGAAAATATAAGAGTACGTTATGGCGGAAGCTAATGTTGTCAACTCCGATCCTCCTAAGGAGGACAAGGAGAAAGAGAAGATCCTATTACCCGAAAGCAAAGATGTGACTCCGGTACATATCTTAAACATGCTCTCCTTCCTGACGGAAATGCGCGCAAAGAAGCGCGTCGTTTCAGTGCAGCTAGACCCATTGAACGTGATGGGATACGGACCAAATGATTGGTCCTTTCAAATGTTAGAAAAATGTGATTCCAGGATTAAGGTTGTCCACACCGGACGCGATAATAGCGCCCTCGTGATAATAGAACCGCTCGTCAAAGCGACGTTTACAGGAGTAGACTCGTTCCTACAGCATCTGCTCCTTGCTCTTAAGGAAATAGAGAAGCGCGGCTTCTCGATATACATTGAGCCGTGTACGCAAGTGCTTAACGGACATAATGCAGTAGATCCCGAGGCCCTAGGGATTCCCATTCAAGATCTGTGCGCTCATGAAACCGCTCATGAACGTGTGATTCACACGATAGAACCCTTCTGCCGGCCCGTTAGGGATAGAAATCCTAACTATTCCAACGGATTCGTTGCCGAAGCTTTAGATTTCTCTCCACTGCGTACCATGGCGTCTGAGGTCTCTTTACAAGAAATGCGACCTCTCCGCATGATTTACGTGGAATACGAAAGAGCTATGAATCTGGGCAAAGTGGACCAGCATCTTTACCCGGTTCTACTTCCCAATGACCATCTGAACGTAGTTGCCAATCCCTTTAATTTGAACGAACTTTTCACCTGTCTTCCGATGGGCGTGCGCTATTCAACTGAAATTGTAATGGAGATATTATGTCCCGAGGTCTCCGTTACGCCAATACCTCCGTCGCAGTTACTGGTGCACGCTAGCCAGTCCACCTCACGACTTACGACGCTCAACAGTTTTTCTTCCATAAATGAAAGACCAATGATGGACCAGGCCATAGGATTCTACATGATGTCCCTACTCTGTCCAGGCACCATCAACTTCGCTATTAACTTCGATGACATTCCTCAAGAAGATATCTATCTTCAAGCCCTAGCTGCTCTAAGCTCGAAACTGCTCTTTTCGTACAGTGAAATAGACAGAAGGCGTTCCTCGTAGACCAGTTGTTCACTCTATCCAAGTCATCATTAATACGTCTAACGCAGTCGAGAACGTTGTTTTTATTTAGACTAGTATAAATCTGCAGGTCATCTGCATAAATGTGGTAATGACAATGATTAATGCACTTTGTGACATCGGCGCTGTAGATGATAAATAATAGTGGCCCTAAGATTGAACCTTGGGGGACACCCCTGTCGGTACTAACAGTTTGTGATTGATCGCAGCTACCATCGGCCTTCCTTAGTACCACCTGCTGACTACGAGCCCTAAGATAGGTTTGAAACCATCGCACCGCGGCAACATCAAAGCCGTAGTAGCTCAGCTTGGACAGCAACAGACTAACATTGATCGAGTCGAAGGCTCTAGAATAATCCAGGAGTGTAAGGATTGTTCCATTTGGTTCAACTTGGTATCCCCATCTTCACCCGAACATGATAAGTTGTGCCAACCAAAGGCACCGTACTACAAATGCTGTGGAGGGATGGCACAGGCGTTTGAAAACAAACATTCCCAAAAAAAACAGTTTGTTGTTTTTTATTTTCAAATTACGGAAAGAAGCCAAATTTACTGACAGGAAAATTCGAAATAGTTTTACAGAACCACCAAAAAGAAATCGAAGGAAGCGCGATGTTTTGTTTGACAAAAAGTATAAAAAATATTTGGGACAGCTTGGAAACAGTGAAATAACAATCGGAAGTTTTTTGGTAAAGATGATTTATGCTAGATTATCTGTCTAATTTGTTATTGGCTGAGTCTGTGGCATTTAATTTAGCATTAATGTTTACTTTGGTTATAATAAGGATATAATATATTTTTTAAGTCTTAAGTCTTAAATTTTGTACTTATAAATTAAAATATTTAGTAAAGAAGTATTCTTAAGGTATACAGGCTTACTTGTTCATTTCCCTTCGAAGCATTATGTATGCATTATGTAACATGATCTCATGGTGATAAATATAGCTTCCGAAGGGCTTCCATGCGATACAAAAGGACGTTTATGAGAAAAGGGTGTCTGCTTAGACTGCATTCTCAAAAAGTACTGTAGGCTTTTTTTAAGTAATTAAGTTGAAAACCCTAGTATACAGGCTTACTTGTTCATTTTGCGTTTCACTCATTTTGCGTGTGATGCTCCGTATTCTTCATTATGCGATTTCTACATTTTGAGTGTGGTGCTCATTTTGCGTTATCTACATTATGCTCCGAAGCGCATATATTACAAAAGAAAAAGAGCATTCCTGTCAAATTGCCCATATCAAGAACCAAATCGATGAAGCAATAAATGAAATGAAAAACCAAGCTTCTTCTAAAGATACACCAATCCCTCTGTTTAGAGAAAGGCAGAGCAAACTTGGAAAAAGCTGATGAGTTCTTCGTTGATGGAACTTTTCAGAGTTGTCCTCGGCCATTCGAATAACTTTTCACCATCCAGGGAGATATGAAGTTTATCCAGCTAACCTTTCATTTTCACGTGAAAGCCTGAAAATATAAGAGTACGTTATGGCGGAAGCTAATGTTGTCAACTCCGATCCTCCTAAGGAGGACAAGGAGAAAGAGAAGATCCTATTACCCGAAAGCAAAGATGTGACTCCGGTACATATCTTAAACATGCTCTCCTTCCTGACGGAAATGCGCGCAAAGAAGCGCGTCGTTTCAGTGCAGCTAGACCCATTGAACGTGATGGGATACGGACCAAATGATTGGTCCTTTCAAATGTTAGAAAAATGTGATTCCAGGATTAAGGTTGTCCACACCGGACGCGATAATAGCGCCCTCGTGATAATAGAACCGCTCGTCAAAGCGACGTTTACAGGAGTAGACTCGTTCCTACAGCATCTGCTCCTTGCTCTTAAGGAAATAGAGAAGATAAATGTGGTAATGACAATGATTAATGCACTTTGTGACATCGGCGCTGTAGATGATAAATAATAGTGGCCCTAAGATTGAACCTTGGGGGACACCCCTGTCGGTACTAACAGTTTGTGATTGATCGCAGCTACCATCGGCCTTCCTTAGTACCACCTGCTGACTACGAGCCCTAAGATAGGTTTGAAACCATCGCACCGCGGCAACATCAAAGCCGTAGTAGCTCAGCTTGGACAGCAACAGACTAACATTGATCGAGTCGAAGGCTCTAGAATAATCCAGGAGTGTAAGGATTGTTCCATTTGGTTCAACTTGGTATCCCCATCTTCACCCGAACATGATAAGTTGTGCCAACCAAAGGCACCGTACTACAAATGCTGTGGAGGGATGGCACAGGCGTTTGAAAACAAACATTCCCAAAAAAAACAGTTTGTTGTTTTTTATTTTCAAATTACGGAAAGAAGCCAAATTTACTGACAGGAAAATTCGAAATAGTTTTACAGAACCACCAAAAAGAAATCGAAGGAAGCGCGATGTTTTGTTTGACAAAAAGTATAAAAAATATTTGGGACAGCTTGGAAACAGTGAAATAACAATCGGAAGTTTTTTGGTAAAGATGATTTATGCTAGATTATCTGTCTAATTTGTTATTGGCTGAGTCTGTGGCATTTAATTTAGCATTAATGTTTACTTTGGTTATAATAAGGATATAATATATTTTTTAAGTCTTAAGTCTTAAATTTTGTACTTATAAATTAAAATATTTAGTAAAGAAGTATTCTTAAGGTATACAGGCTTACTTGTTCATTTCCCTTCGAAGCATTATGTATGCATTATGTTGGGCCCACTACCCCAGATTCTTCACCTGAGGACTTGAATGTAGCGGATATTTTTTTCCACTTCATTTGAGGATTGATACCTAAAGAGTTCCGCCGTGTACATGAAATAATGTGAGTTAATGTGGACTCGGCGCTTTGCCGGAGCGGAAGATTGTCTACCACCATACCAAGAAGTACTAGGGTAACATGATCTCATGGTGATAAATATAGCTTCCGAAGGGCTTCCATGCGATACAAAAGGACGTTTATGAGAAAAGGGTGTCTGCTTAGACTGCATTCTCAAAAAGTACTGTAGGCTTTTTTTAAGTAATTAAGTTGAAAACCCTAGTATACAGGCTTACTTGTTCATTTTGCGTTTCACTCATTTTGCGTGTGATGCTCCGTATTCTTCATTATGCGATTTCTACATTTTGAGTGTGGTGCTCATTTTGCGTTATCTACATTATGCTCCGAAGCGCATATATTACAAAAGAAAAAGAGCATTCCTGTCAAATTGCCCAAATCAAGAACCAAATCGATGAAGCAATAAATGAAATGAAAAACCAAGCTTCTTCTAAAGATACACCAATCCCTCTGTTTAGAGAAAGGCAGAGCAAACTTGGAAAAAGCTGATGAGTTCTTCGTTGATGGAACTTTTCAGAGTTGTCCTCGGCCATTCGAATAACTTTTCACCATCCAGGGAGATATGAAGTTTATCCAGCTAACCTTTCATTTTCACGTGAAAGCCTGAAAATATAAGAGTACGTTATGGCGGAAGCTAATGTTGTCAACTCCGATCCTCCTAAGGAGGACAAGGAGAAAGAGAAGATCCTATTACCCGAAAGCAAAGATGTGACTCCGGTACATATCTTAAACATGCTCTCCTTCCTGACGGAAATGCGCGCAAAGAAGCGCGTCGTTTCAGTGCAGCTAGACCCATTGAACGTGATGGGATACGGACCAAATGATTGGTCCTTTCAAATGTTAGAAAAATGTGATTCCAGGATTAAGGTTGTCCACACCGGACGCGATAATAGCGCCCTCGTGATAATAGAACCGCTCGTCAAAGCGACGTTTACAGGAGTAGACTCGTTCCTACAGCATCTGCTCCTTGCTCTTAAGGAAATAGAGAAGCGCGGCTTCTCGATATACATTGAGCCGTGTACGCAAGTGCTTAACGGACATAATGCAGTAGATCCCGAGGCCCTAGGGATTCCCATTCAAGATCTGTGCGCTCATGAAACCGCTCATGAACGTGTGATTCACACGATAGAACCCTTCTGCCGGCCCGTTAGGGATAGAAATCCTAACTATTCCAACGGATTCGTTGCCGAAGCTTTAGATTTCTCTCCACTGCGTACCATGGCGTCTGAGGTCTCTTTACAAGAAATGCGACCTCTCCGCATGATTTACGTGGAATACGAAAGAGCTATGAATCTGGGCAAAGTGGACCAGCATCTTTACCCGGTTCTACTTCCCAATGACCATCTGAACGTAGTTGCCAATCCCTTTAATTTGAACGAACTTTTCACCTGTCTTCCGATGGGCGTGCGCTATTCAACTGAAATTGTAATGGAGATATTATGTCCCGAGGTCTCCGTTACGCCAATACCTCCGTCGCAGTTACTGGTGCACGCTAGCCAGTCCACCTCACGACTTACGACGCTCAACAGTTTTTCTTCCATAAATGAAAGACCAATGATGGACCAGGCCATAGGATTCTACATGATGTCCCTAATCTGTCCAGGCACCATCAACTTTGCTATTAACTTCGATGACATTCCTCAAGAAGATATCTATCTTCGAGCCCTAGCTGCTCTGAGCTCGAAACTGCTCTTTTCGTACAGTGAAATAGACAGAAGGCGTTCCTCGTAGACCAGTTGTTCACTCTATCCAAGTCATCATTAATACGTCTAACGCAGTCGAGAAAGTTGTTTTTATTTAGACTAGTATAAATCTGCAGGTCATCTGCATAAATGTGGTAATGACAATGATTAATGCACTTTGTGACATCGGCGCTGTAGATGATAAATAATAGTGGCCCTAAGATTGAACCTTGGGGGACACCCCTGTCGGTACTAACAGTTTGTGATTGATCGCAGCTACCATCGGCCTTCCTTAGTACCACCTGCTGACTACGAGCCCTAAGATAGGTTTGAAACCATCGCACCGCGGCAACATCAAAGCCGTAGTAGCTCAGCTTGGACAGCAACAGACTAACATTGATCGAGTCGAAGGCTCTAGAATAATCCAGGAGTGTAAGGATTGTTCCATTTGGTTCAACTTGGTATCCCCATCTTCACCCGAACATGATAAGTTGTGCCAACCAAAGGCACCGTACTACAAATGCTGTGGAGGGATGGCACAGGCGTTTGAAAACAAACATTCCCAAAAAAAACAGTTTGTTGTTTTTTATTTTCAAATTACGGAAAGAAGCCAAATTTACTGACAGGAAAATTCGAAATAGTTTTACAGAACCACCAAAAAGAAATCGAAGGAAGCGCGATGTTTTGTTTGACAAAAAGTATAAAAAATATTTGGGACAGCTTGGAAACAGTGAAATAACAATCGGAAGTTTTTTGGTAAAGATGATTTATGCTAGATTATCTGTCTAATTTGTTATTGGCTGAGTCTGTGGCATTTAATTTAGCATTAATGTTTACTTTGGTTATAATAAGGATATAATATATTTTTTAAGTCTTAAGTCTTAAATTTTGTACTTATAAATTAAAATATTTAGTAAAGAAGTATTCTTAAGGTATACAGGCTTACTTGTTCATTTCCCTTCGAAGCATTATGTATGCATTATGTAACATGATCTCATGGTGATAAATATAGCTTCCGAAGGGCTTCCATGCGATACAAAAGGACGTTTATGAGAAAAGGGTGTCTGCTTAGACTGCATTCTCAAAAAGTACTGTAGGCTTTTTTTAAGTAATTAAGTTGAAAACCCTAGTATACAGGCTTACTTGTTCATTTTGCGTTTCACTCATTTTGCGTGTGATGCTCCGTATTCTTCATTATGCGATTTCTACATTTTGAGTGTGGTGCTCATTTTGCGTTATCTACATTATGCTCCGAAGCGCATATATTACAAAAGAAAAAGAGCATTCCTGTCAAATTGCCCATATCAAGAACCAAATCGATGAAGCAATAAATGAAATGAAAAACCAAGCTTCTTCTAAAGATACACCAATCCCTCTGTTTAGAGAAAGGCAGAGCAAACTTGGAAAAAGCTGATGAGTTCTTCGTTGATGGAACTTTTCAGAGTTGTCCTCGGCCATTCGAATAACTTTTCACCATCCAGGGAGATATGAAGTTTATCCAGCTAACCTTTCATTTTCACGTGAAAGCCTGAAAATATAAGAGTACGTTATGGCGGAAGCTAATGTTGTCAACTCCGATCCTCCTAAGGAGGACAAGGAGAAAGAGAAGATCCTATTACCCGAAAGCAAAGATGTGACTCCGGTACATATCTTAAACATGCTCTCCTTCCTGACGGAAATGCGCGCAAAGAAGCGCGTCGTTTCAGTGCAGCTAGACCCATTGAACGTGATGGGATACGGACCAAATGATTGGTCCTTTCAAATGTTAGAAAAATGTGATTCCAGGATTAAGGTTGTCCACACCGGACGCGATAATAGCGCCCTCGTGATAATAGAACCGCTCGTCAAAGCGACGTTTACAGGAGTAGACTCGTTCCTACAGCATCTGCTCCTTGCTCTTAAGGAAATAGAGAAGCGCGGCTTCTCGATATACATTGAGCCGTGTACGCAAGTGCTTAACGGACATAATGCAGTAGATCCCGAGGCCCTAGGGATTCCCATTCAAGATCTGTGCGCTCATGAAACCGCTCATGAACGTGTGATTCACACGATAGAACCCTTCTGCCGGCCCGTTAGGGATAGAAATCCTAACTATTCCAACGGATTCGTTGCCGAAGCTTTAGATTTCTCTCCACTGCGTACCATGGCGTCTGAGGTCTCTTTACAAGAAATGCGACCTCTCCGCATGATTTACGTGGAATACGAAAGAGCTATGAATCTGGGCAAAGTGGACCAGCATCTTTACCCGGTTCTACTTCCCAATGACCATCTGAACGTAGTTGCCAATCCCTTTAATTTGAACGAACTTTTCACCTGTCTTCCGATGGGCGTGCGCTATTCAACTGAAATTGTAATGGAGATATTATGTCCCGAGGTCTCCGTTACGCCAATACCTCCGTCGCAGTTACTGGTGCACGCTAGCCAGTCCACCTCACGACTTACGACGCTCAACAGTTTTTCTTCCATAAATGAAAGACCAATGATGGACCAGGCCATAGGATTCTACATGATGTCCCTACTCTGTCCAGGCACCATCAACTTCGCTATTAACTTCGATGACATTCCTCAAGAAGATATCTATCTTCGAGCCCTAGCTGCTCTAAGCTCGAAACTGCTCTTTTCGTACAGTGAAATAGACAGAAGGCGTTCCTCGTAGACCAGTTGTTCACTCTATCCAAGTCATCATTAATACGTCTAACGCAGTCGAGAAAGTTGTTTTTATTTAGACTAGTATAAATCTGCAGGTCATCTGCATAAATGTGGTAATGACAATGATTAATGCACTTTGTGACATCGGCGCTGTAGATGATAAATAATAGTGGCCCTAAGATTGAACCTTGGGGGACACCCCTGTCGGTACTAACAGTTTGTGATTGATCGCAGCTACCATCGGCCTTCCTTAGTACCACCTGCTGACTACGAGCCCTAAGATAGGTTTGAAACCATCGCACCGCGGCAACATCAAAGCCGTAGTAGCTCAGCTTGGACAGCAACAGACTAACATTGATCGAGTCGAAGGCTCTAGAATAATCCAGGAGTGTAAGGATTGTTCCATTTGGTTCAACTTGGTATCCCCATCTTCACCCGAACATGATAAGTTGTGCCAACCAAAGGCACCGTACTACAAATGCTGTCGAGGGATGGCACAGGCGTTTGAAAACAAACATTCCCAAAAAAAACAGTTTGTTGTTTTTTATTTTCAAATTACGGAAAGAAGCCAAATTTACTGACAGGAAAATTCGAAATAGTTTTACAGAACCACCAAAAAGAAATCGAAGGAAGCGCGATGTTTTGTTTGACAAAAAGTATAAAAAATATTTGGGACAGCTTGGAAACAGTGAAATAACAATCGGAAGTTTTTTGGTAAAGATGATTTATGCTAGATTATCTGTCTAATTTGTTATTGGCTGAGTCTGTGGCATTTAATTTAGCATTAATGTTTACTTTGGTTATAATAAGGATATAATATATTTTTTAAGTCTTAAGTCTTAAATTTTGTACTTATAAATTAAAATATTTAGTAAAGAAGTATTCTTAAGGTATACAGGCTTACTTGTTCATTTCCCTTCGAAGCATTATGTATGCATTATGTAACATGATCTCATTGTGATAAATATAGCTTCCGAAGGGCTTCCATGCGATACAAAAGGACGTTTATGAGAAAAGGGTGTCTGCTTAGACTGCATTCTCAAAAAGTACTGTAGGCTTTTTTTAAGTAATTAAGTTGAAAACCCTAGTATACAGGCTTACTTGTTCATTTTGCGTTTCACTCATTTTGCGTGTGATGCTCCGTATTCTTCATTATGCGATTTCTACATTTTGAGTGTGGTGCTCATTTTGCGTTATCTACATTATGCTCCGAAGCGCATATATTACAAAAGAAAAAGAGCATTCCTGTCAAATTGCCCATATCAAAAACCAAATCGATGAAGCAATAAATGAAATGAAAAACCAAGCTTCTTCTAAAGATACACCAATCCCTCTGTTTAGAGAAAGGCAGAGCAAACTTGGAAAAAGCTGATGAGTTCTTCGTTGATGGAACTTTTCAGAGTTGTCCTCGGCCATTCGAATAACTTTTCACCATCCAGGGAGATATGAAGTTTATCCAGCTAACCTTTCATTTTCACGTGAAAGCCTGAAAATATAAGAGTACGTTATGGCGGAAGCTAATGTTGTCAACTCCGATCCTCCTAAGGAGGACAAGGAGAAAGAGAAGATCCTATTACCCGAAAGCAAAGATGTGACTCCGGTACATATCTTAAACATGCTCTCCTTCCTGACGGAAATGCGCGCAAAGAAGCGCGTCGTTTCAGTGCAGCTAGACCCATTGAACGTGATGGGATACGGACCAAATGATTGGTCCTTTCAAATGTTAGAAAAATGTGATTCCAGGATTAAGGTTGTCCACACCGGACGCGATAATAGCGCCCTCGTGATAATAGAACCGCTCGTCAAAGCGACGTTTACAGGAGTAGACTCGTTCCTACAGCATCTGCTCCTTGCTCTTAAGGAAATAGAGAAGCGCGGCTTCTCGATATACATTGAGCCGTGTACGCAAGTGCTTAACGGACATAATGCAGTAGATCCCGAGGCCCTAGGGATTCCCATTCAAGATCTGTGCGCTCATGAAACCGCTCATGAACGTGTGATTCACACGATAGAACCCTTCTGCCGGCCCGTTAGGGATAGAAATCCTAACTATTCCAACGGATTCGTTGCCGAAGCTTTAGATTTCTCTCCACTGCGTACCATGGCGTCTGAGGTCTCTTTACAAGAAATGCGACCTCTCCGCATGATTTACGTGGAATACGAAAGAGCTATGAATCTGGGCAAAGTGGACCAGCATCTTTACCCGGTTCTACTTCCCAATGACCATCTGAACGTAGTTGCCAATCCCTTTAATTTGAACGAACTTTTCACCTGTCTTCCGATGGGCGTGCGCTATTCAACTGAAATTGTAATGGAGATATTATGTCCCGAGGTCTCCGTTACGCCAATACCTCCGTCGCAGTTACTGGTGCACGCTAGCCAGTCCACCTCACGACTTACGACGCTCAACAGTTTTTCTTCCATAAATGAAAGACCAATGATGGACCAGGCCATAGGATTCTACATGATGTCCCTAATCTGTCCAGGCACCATCAACTTTGCTATTAACTTCGATGACATTCCTCAAGAAGATATCTATCTTCGAGCCCTAGCTGCTCTGAGCTCGAAACTGCTCTTTTCGTACAGTGAAATAGACAGAAGGCGTTCCTCGTAGACCAGTTGTTCACTCTATCCAAGTCATCATTAATACGTCTAACGCAGTCGAGAAAGTTGTTTTTATTTAGACTAGTATAAATCTGCAGGTCATCTGCATAAATGTGGTAATGACAATGATTAATGCACTTTGTGACATCGGCGCTGTAGATGATAAATAATAGTGGCCCTAAGATTGAACCTTGGGGGACACCCCTGTCGGTACTAACAGTTTGTGATTGATCGCAGCTACCATCGGCCTTCCTTAGTACCACCTGCTGACTACGAGCCCTAAGATAGGTTTGAAACCATCGCACCGCGGCAACATCAAAGCCGTAGTAGCTCAGCTTGGACAGCAACAGACTAACATTGATCGAGTCGAAGGCTCTAGAATAATCCAGGAGTGTAAGGATTGTTCCATTTGGTTCAACTTGGTATCCCCATCTTCACCCGAACATGATAAGTTGTGCCAACCAAAGGCACCGTACTACAAATGCTGTGGAGGGATGGCACAGGCGTTTGAAAACAAACATTCCCAAAAAAAACAGTTTGTTGTTTTTTATTTTCAAATTACGGAAAGAAGCCAAATTTACTGACAGGAAAATTCGAAATAGTTTTACAGAACCACCAAAAAGAAATCGAAGGAAGCGCGATGTTTTGTTTGACAAAAAGTATAAAAAATATTTGGGACAGCTTGGAAACAGTGAAATAACAATCGGAAGTTTTTTGGTAAAGATGATTTATGCTAGATTATCTGTCTAATTTGTTATTGGCTGAGTCTGTGGCATTTAATTTAGCATTAATGTTTACTTTGGTTATAATAAGGATATAATATATTTTTTAAGTCTTAAGTCTTAAATTTTGTACTTATAAATTAAAATATTTAGTAAAGAAGTATTCTTAAGGTATACAGGCTTACTTGTTCATTTCCCTTCGAAGCATTATGTATGCATTATGTAACATGATCTCATGGTGATAAATATAGCTTCCGAAGGGCTTCCATGCGATACAAAAGGACGTTTATGAGAAAAGGGTGTCTGCTTAGACTGCATTCTCAAAAAGTACTGTAGACTTTTTTTAAGTAATTAAGTTGAAAACCCTAGTATACAGGCTTACTTGTTCATTTTGCGTTTCACTCATTTTGCGTGTGATGCTCCGTATTCTTCATTATGCGATTTCTACATTTTGAGTGTGGTGCTCATTTTGCGTTATCTACATTATGCTCCGAAGCGCATATATTACAAAAGAAAAAGAGCATTCCTGTCAAATTGCCCATATCAAGAACCAAATCGATGAAGCAATAAATGAAATGAAAAACCAAGCTTCTTCTAAAGATACACCAATCCCTCTGTTTAGAGAAAGGCAGAGCAAACTTGGAAAAAGCTGATGAGTTCTTCGTTGATGGAACTTTTCAGAGTTGTCCTCGGCCATTCGAATAACTTTTCACCATCCAGGGAGATATGAAGTTTATCCAGCTAACCTTTCATTTTCACGTGAAAGCCTGAAAATATAAGAGTACGTTATGGCGGAAGCTAATGTTGTCAACTCCGATCCTCCTAAGGAGGACAAGGAGAAAGAGAAGATCCTATTACCCGAAAGCAAAGATGTGACTCCGGTACATATCTTAAACATGCTCTCCTTCCTGACGGAAATGCGCGCAAAGAAGCGCGTCGTTTCAGTGCAGCTAGACCCATTGAACGTGATGGGATACGGACCAAATGATTGGTCCTTTCAAATGTTAGAAAAATGTGATTCCAGGATTAAGGTTGTCCACACCGGACGCGATAATAGCGCCCTCGTGATAATAGAACCGCTCGTCAAAGCGACGTTTACAGGAGTAGACTCGTTCCTACAGCATCTGCTCCTTGCTCTTAAGGAAATAGAGAAGCGCGGCTTCTCGATATACATTGAGCCGTGTACGCAAGTGCTTAACGGACATAATGCAGTAGATCCCGAGGCCCTAGGGATTCCCATTCAAGATCTGTGCGCTCATGAAACCGCTCATGAACGTGTGATTCACACGATAGAACCCTTCTGCCGGCCCGTTAGGGATAGAAATCCTAACTATTCCAACGGATTCGTTGCCGAAGCTTTAGATTTCTCTCCACTGCGTACCATGGCGTCTGAGGTCTCTTTACAAGAAATGCGACCTCTCCGCATGATTTACGTGGAATACGAAAGAGCTATGAATCTGGGCAAAGTGGACCAGCATCTTTACCCGGTTCTACTTCCCAATGACCATCTGAACGTAGTTGCCAATCCCTTTAATTTGAACGAACTTTTCACCTGTCTTCCGATGGGCGTGCGCTATTCAACTGAAATTGTAATGGAGATATTATGACCCGAGGTCTCCGTTACGCCAATACCTCCGTCGCAGTTACTGGTGCACGCTAGCCAGTCCACCTCACGACTTACGACGCTCAACAGTTTTTCTTCCATAAATGAAAGACCAATGATGGACCAGGCCATAGGATTCTACATGATGTCCCTACTCTGTCCAGGCACCATCAACTTCGCTATTAACTTCGATGACATTCCTCAAGAAGATATCTATCTTCGAGCCCTAGCTGCTCTAAGCTCGAAACTGCTCTTTTCGTACAGTGAAATAGACAGAAGGCGTTCCTCGTAGACCAGTTGTTCACTCTATCCAAGTCATCATTAATACGTCTAACGCAGTCGAGAAAGTTGTTTTTATTTAGACTAGTATAAATCTGCAGGTCATCTGCATAAATGTGGTAATGACAATGATTAATGCACTTTGTGACATCGGCGCTGTAGATGATAAATAATAGTGGCCCTAAGATTGAACCTTGGGGGACACCCCTGTCGGTACTAACAGTTTGTGATTGATCGCAGCTACCATCGGCCTTCCTTAGTACCACCTGCTGACTACGAGCCCTAAGATAGGTTTGAAACCATCGCACCGCGGCAACATCAAAGCCGTAGTAGCTCAGCTTGGACAGCAACAGACTAACATTGATCGAGTCGAAGGCTCTAGAATAATCCAGGAGTGTAAGGATTGTTCCATTTGGTTCAACTTGGTATCCCCATCTTCACCCGAACATGATAAGTTGTGCCAACCAAAGGCACCGTACTACAAATGCTGTGGAGGGATGGCACAGGCGTTTGAAAACAAACATTCCCAAAAAAAACAGTTTGTTGTTTTTTATTTTCAAATTACGGAAAGAAGCCAAATTTACTGACAGGAAAATTCGAAATAGTTTTACAGAACCACCAAAAAGAAATCGAAGGAAGCGCGATGTTTTGTTTGACAAAAAGTATAAAAAATATTTGGGACAGCTTGGAAACAGTGAAATAACAATCGGAAGTTTTTTGGTAAAGATGATTTATGCTAGATTATCTGTCTAATTTGTTATTGGCTGAGTCTGTGGCATTTAATTTAGCATTAATGTTTACTTTGGTTATAATAAGGATATAATATATTTTTTAAGTCTTAAGTCTTAAATTTTGTACTTATAAATTAAAATATTTAGTAAAGAAGTATTCTTAAGGTATACAGGCTTACTTGTTCATTTCCCTTCGAAGCATTATGTATGCATTATGTAACATGATCTCATGGTGATAAATATAGCTTCCGAAGGGCTTCCATGCGATACAAAAGGACGTTTATGAGAAAAGGGTGTCTGCTTAGACTGCATTCTCAAAAAGTACTGTAGGCTTTTTTTAAGTAATTAAGTTGAAAACCCTAGTATACAGGCTTACTTGTTCATTTTGCGTTTCACTCATTTTGCGTGTGATGCTCCGTATTCTTCATTATGCGATTTCTACATTTTGAGTGTGGTGCTCATTTTGCGTTATCTACATTATGCTCCGAAGCGCATATATTACAAAAGAAAAAGAGCATTCCTGTCAAATTGCCCATATCAAGAACCAAATCGATGAAGCAATAAATGAAATGAAAAACCAAGCTTCTTCTAAAGATACACCAATCCCTCTGTTTAGAGAAAGGCAGAGCAAACTTGGAAAAAGCTGATGAGTTCTTCGTTGATGGAACTTTTCAGAGTTGTCCTCGGCCATTCGAATAACTTTTCACCATCCAGGGAGATATGAAGTTTATCCAGCTAACCTTTCATTTTCACGTGAAAGCCTGAAAATATAAGAGTACGTTATGGCGGAAGCTAATGTTGTCAACTCCGATCCTCCTAAGGAGGACAAGGAGAAAGAGAAGATCCTATTACCCGAAAGCAAAGATGTGACTCCGGTACATATCTTAAACATGCTCTCCTTCCTGACGGAAATGCGCGCAAAGAAGCGCGTCGTTTCAGTGCAGCTAGACCCATTGAACGTGATGGGATACGGACCAAATGATTGGTCCTTTCAAATGTTAGAAAAATGTGATTCCAGGATTAAGGTTGTCCACACCGGACGCGATAATAGCGCCCTCGTGATAATAGAACCGCTCGTCAAAGCGACGTTTACAGGAGTAGACTCGTTCCTACAGCATCTGCTCCTTGCTCTTAAGGAAATAGAGAAGCGCGGCTTCTCGATATACATTGAGCCGTGTACGCAAGTGCTTAACGGACATAATGCAGTAGATCCCGAGGCCCTAGGGATTCCCATTCAAGATCTGTGCGCTCATGAAACCGCTCATGAACGTGTGATTCACACGATAGAACCCTTCTGCCGGCCCGTTAGGGATAGAAATCCTAACTATTCCAACGGATTCGTTGCCGAAGCTTTAGATTTCTCTCCACTGCGTACCATGGCGTCTGAGGTCTCTTTACAAGAAATGCGACCTCTCCGCATGATTTACGTGGAATACGAAAGAGCTATGAATCTGGGCAAAGTGGACCAGCATCTTTACCCGGTTCTACTTCCCAATGACCATCTGAACGTAGTTGCCAATCCCTTTAATTTGAACGAACTTTTCACCTGTCTTCCGATGGGCGTGCGCTATTCAACTGAAATTGTAATGGAGATATTATGTCCCGAGGTCTCCGTTACGCCAATACCTCCGTCGCAGTTACTGGTGCACGCTAGCCAGTCCACCTCACGACTTACGACGCTCAACAGTTTTTCTTCCATAAATGAAAGACCAATGATGGACCAGGCCATAGGATTCTACATGATGTCCCTACTCTGTCCAGGCACCATCAACTTCGCTATTAACTTCGATGACATTCCTCAAGAAGATATCTATCTTCGAGCCCTAGCTGCTCTAAGCTCGAAACTGCTCTTTTCGTACAGTGAAATAGACAGAAGGCGTTCCTCGTAGACCAGTTGTTCACTCTATCCAAGTCATCATTAATACGTCTAACGCAGTCGAGAAAGTTGTTTTTATTTAGACTAGTATAAATCTGCAGGTCATCTGCATAAATGTGGTAATGACAATGATTAATGCACTTTGTGACATCGGCGCTGTAGATGATAAATAATAGTGGCCCTAAGATTGAACCTTGGGGGACACCCCTGTCGGTACTAACAGTTTGTGATTGATCGCAGCTACCATCGGCCTTCCTTAGTACCACCTGCTGACTACGAGCCCTAAGATAGGTTTGAAACCATCGCACCGCGGCAACATCAAAGCCGTAGTAGCTCAGCTTGGACAGCAACAGACTAACATTGATCGAGTCGAAGGCTCTAGAATAATCCAGGAGTGTAAGGATTGTTCCATTTGGTTCAACTTGGTATCCTCATCTTCACCCGAACATGATAAGTTGTGCCAACCAAAGGCACCGTACTACAAATGCTGTGGAGGGATGGCACAGGCGTTTGAAAACAAACATTCCCAAAAAAAACAGTTTGTTGTTTTTTATTTTCAAATTACGGAAAGAAGCCAAATTTACTGACAGGAAAATTCGAAATAGTTTTACAGAACCACCAAAAAGAAATCGAAGGAAGCGCGATGTTTTGTTTGACAAAAAGTATAAAAAATATTTGGGACAGCTTGGAAACAGTGAAATAACAATCGGAAGTTTTTTGGTAAAGATGATTTATGCTAGATTATCTGTCTAATTTGTTATTGGCTGAGTCTGTGGCATTTAAATTAGCATTAATGTTTACTTTGGTTATAATAAGGATATAATATATTTTTTAAGTCTTAAGTCTTAAATTTTGTACTTATAAATTAAAATATTTAGTAAAGAAGTATTCTTAAGGTATACAGGCTTACTTGTTCATTTCCCTTCGAAGCATTATGTATGCATTATGTAACATGATCTCATGGTGATAAATATAGCTTCCGAAGGGCTTCCATGCGATACAAAAGGACTTTTATGAGAAAAGGGTGTCTGCTTAGACTGCATTCTCAAAAAGTACTGTAGGCTTTTTTTAAGTAATTAAGTTGAAAACCCTAGTATACAGGCTTACTTGTTCATTTTGCGTTTCACTCATTTTGCGTGTGATGCTCCGTATTCTTCATTATGCGATTTCTACATTTTGAGTGTGGTGCTCATTTTGCGTTATCTACATTATGCTCCGAAGCGCATATATTACAAAAGAAAAAGAGCATTCCTGTCAAATTGCCCATATCAAGAACCAAATCGATGAAGCAATAAATGAAATGAAAAACCAAGCTTCTTCTAAAGATACACCAATCCCTCTGTTTAGAGAAAGGCAGAGCAAACTTGGAAAAAGCTGATGAGTTCTTCGTTGATGGAACTTTTCAGAGTTGTCCTCGGCCATTCGAATAACTTTTCACCATCCAGGGAGATATGAAGTTTATCCAGCTAACCTTTCATTTTCACGTGAAAGCCTGAAAAGAGGACAAGGAGAAAGAGAAGATCCTATTACCCGAAAGCAAAGATGTGACTCCGGTACATATCTTAAACATGCTCTCCTTCCTGACGGAAATGCGCGCAAAGAAGCGCGTCGTTTCAGTGCAGCTAGACCCATTGAACGTGATGGGATACGGACCAAATGATTGGTCCTTTCAAATGTTAGAAAAATGTGATTCCAGGATTAAGGTTGTCCACACCGGACGCGATAATAGCGCCCTCGTGATAATAGAACCGCTCGTCAAAGCGACGTTTACAGGAGTAGACTCGTTCCTACAGCATCTGCTCCTTGCTCTTAAGGAAATAGAGAAGCGCGGCTTCTCGATATACATTGAGCCGTGTACGCAAGTGCTTAACGGACATAATGCAGTAGATCCCGAGGCCCTAGGGATTCCCATTCAAGATCTGTGCGCTCATGAAACCGCTCATGAACGTGTGATTCACACGATAGAACCCTTCTGCCGGCCCGTTAGGGATAGAAATCCTAACTATTCCAACGGATTCGTTGCCGAAGCTTTAGATTTCTCTCCACTGCGTACCATGGCGTCTGAGGTCTCTTTACAAGAAATGCGACCTCTCCGCATGATTTACGTGGAATACGAAAGAGCTATGAATCTGGGCAAAGTGGACCAGCATCTTTACCCGGTTCTACTTCCCAATGACCATCTGAACGTAGTTGCCAATCCCTTTAATTTGAACGAACTTTTCACCTGTCTTCCGATGGGCGTGCGCTATTCAACTGAAATTGTAATGGAGATATTATGTCCCGAGGTCTCCGTTACGCCAATACCTCCGTCGCAGTTACTGGTGCACGCTAGCCAGTCCACCTCACGACTTACGACGCTCAACAGTTTTTCTTCCATAAATGAAAGACCAATGATGGACCAGGCCATAGGATTCTACATGATGTCCCTACTCTGTCCAGGCACCATCAACTTCGCTATTAACTTCGATGACATTCCTCAAGAAGATATCTATCTTCGAGCCCTAGCTGCTCTAAGCTCGAAACTGCTCTTTTCGTACAGTGAAATAGACAGAAGGCGTTCCTCGTAGACCAGTTGTTCACTCTATCCAAGTCATCATTAATACGTCTAACGCAGTCGAGAAAGTTGTTTTTATTTAGACTAGTATAAATCTGCAGGTCATCTGCATAAATGTGGTAATGACAATGATTAATGCACTTTGTGACATCGGCGCTGTAGATGATAAATAATAGTGGCCCTAAGATTGAACCTTGGGGGACACCCCTGTCGGTACTAACAGTTTGTGATTGATCGCAGCTACCATCGGCCTTCCTTAGTACCACCTGCTGACTACGAGCCCTAAGATAGGTTTGAAACCATCGCACCGCGGCAACATCAAAGCCGTAGTAGCTCAGCTTGGACAGCAACAGACTAACATTGATCGAGTCGAAGGCTCTAGAATAATCCAGGAGTGTAAGGATTGTTCCATTTGGTTCAACTTGGTATCCCCATCTTCACCCGAACATGATAAGTTGTGCCAACCAAAGGCACCGTACTACAAATGCTGTCGAGGGATGGCACAGGCGTTTGAAAACAAACATTCCCAAAAAAAACAGTTTGTTGTTTTTTATTTTCAAATTACGGAAAGAAGCCAAATTTACTGACAGGAAAATTCGAAATAGTTTTACAGAACCACCAAAAAGAAATCGAAGGAAGCGCGATGTTTTGTTTGACAAAAAGTATAAAAAATATTTGGGACAGCTTGGAAACAGTGAAATAACAATCGGAAGTTTTTTGGTAAAGATGATTTATGCTAGATTATCTGTCTAATTTGTTATTGGCTGAGTCTGTGGCATTTAATTTAGCATTAATGTTTACTTTGGTTATAATAAGGATATAATATATTTTTTAAGTCTTAAGTCTTAAATTTTGTACTTATAAATTAAAATATTTAGTAAAGAAGTATTCTTAAGGTATACAGGCTTACTTGTTCATTTCCCTTCGAAGCATTATGTATGCATTATGTAACATGATCTCATGGTGATAAATATAGCTTCCGAAGGGCTTCCATGCGATACAAAAGGACGTTTATGAGAAAAGGGTGTCTGCTTAGACTGCATTCTCAAAAAGTACTGTAGGCTTTTTTTAAGTAATTAAGTTGAAAACCCTAGTATACAGGCTTACTTGTTCATTTTGCGTTTCACTCATTTTGCGTGTGATGTTCCGTATTCTTCATTATGCGATTTCTACATTTTGAGTGTGGTGCTCATTTTGCGTTATCTACATTATGCTCCGAAGCGCATATATTACAAAAGAAAAAGAGCATTCCTGTCAAATTGCCCATATCAAGAACCAAATCGATGAAGCAATAAATGAAATGAAAAACCAAGCTTCTTCTAAAGATACACCAATCCCTCTGTTTAGAGAAAGGCAGAGCAAACTTGGAAAAAGCTGATGAGTTCTTCGTTGATGGAACTTTTCAGAGTTGTCCTCGGCCATTCGAATAACTTTTCACCATCCAGGGAGATATGAAGTTTATCCAGCTAACCTTTCATTTTCACGTGAAAGCCTGAAAATATAAGAGTACGTTATGGCGGAAGCTAATGTTGTCAACTCCGATCCTCCTAAGGAGGACAAGGAGAAAGAGAAGATCCTATTACCCGAAAGCAAAGATGTGACTCCGGTACATATCTTAAACATGCTCTCCTTCCTGACGGAAATGCGCGCAAAGAAGCGCGTCGTTTCAGTGCAGCTAGACCCATTGAACGTGATGGGATACGGACCAAATGATTGGTCCTTTCAAATGTTAGAAAAATGTGATTCCAGGATTAAGGTTGTCCACACCGGACGCGATAATAGCGCCCTCGTGATAATAGAACCGCTCGTCAAAGCGACGTTTACAGGAGTAGACTCGTTCCTACAGCATCTGCTCCTTGCTCTTAAGGAAATAGAGAAGCGCGGCTTCTCGATATACATTGAGCCGTGTACGCAAGTGCTTAACGGACATAATGCAGTAGATCCCGAGGCCCTAGGGATTCCCATTCAAGATCTGTGCGCTCATGAAACCGCTCATGAACGTGTGATTCACACGATAGAACCCTTCTGCCGGCCCGTTAGGGATAGAAATCCTAACTATTCCAACGGATTCGTTGCCGAAGCTTTAGATTTCTCTCCACTGCGTACCATGGCGTCTGAGGTCTCTTTACAAGAAATGCGACCTCTCCGCATGATTCACGTGGAATACGAAAGAGCTATGAATCTGGGCAAAGTGGACCAGCATCTTTACCCGGTTCTACTTCCCAATGACCATCTGAACGTAGTTGCCAATCCCTTTAATTTGAACGAACTTTTCACCTGTCTTCCGATGGGCGTGCGCTATTCAACTGAAATTGTAATGGAGATATTATGTCCCGAGGTCTCCGTTACGCCAATACCTCCGTCGCAGTTACTGGTGCACGCTAGCCAGTCCACCTCACGACTTACGACGCTCAACAGTTTTTCTTCCATAAATGAAAGACCAATGATGGACCAGGCCATAGGATTCTACATGATGTCCCTACTCTGTCCAGGCACCATCAACTTCGCTATTAACTTCGATGACATTCCTCAAGAAGATATCTATCTTCGAGCCCTAGCTGCTCTAAGCTCGAAACTGCTCTTTTCGTACAGTGAAATAGACAGAAGGCGTTCCTCGTAGACCAGTTGTTCACTCTATCCAAGTCATCATTAATACGTCTAACGCAGTCGAGAAAGTTGTTTTTATTTAGACTAGTATAAATCTGCAGGTCATCTGCATAAATGTGGTAATGACAATGATTAATGCACTTTGTGACATCGGCGCTGTAGATGATAAATAATAGTGGCCCTAAGATTGAACCTTGGGGGACACCCCTGTCGGTACTAACAGTTTGTGATTGATCGCAGCTACCATCGGCCTTCCTTAGTACCACCTGCTGACTACGAGCCCTAAGATAGGTTTGAAACCATCGCACCGCGGCAACATCAAAGCCGTAGTAGCTCAGCTTGGACAGCAACAGACTAACATTGATCGAGTCGAAGGCTCTAGAATAATCCAGGAGTGTAAGGATTGTTCCATTTGGTTCAACTTGGTATCCCCATCTTCACCCGAACATGATAAGTTGTGCCAACCAAAGGCACCGTACTACAAATGCTGTGGAGGGATGGCACAGGCGTTTGAAAACAAACATTCCCAAAAAAAACAGTTTGTTGTTTTTTATTTTCAAATTACGGAAAGAAGCCAAATTTACTGACAGGAAAATTCGAAATAGTTTTACAGAACCACCAAAAAGAAATCGAAGGAAGCGCGATGTTTTGTTTGACAAAAAGTATAAAAAATATTTGGGACAGCTTGGAAACAGTGAAATAACAATCGGAAGTTTTTTGGTAAAGATGATTTATGCTAGATTATCTGTCTAATTTGTTATTGGCTGAGTCTGTGGCATTTAATTTAGCATTAATGTTTACTTTGGTTATAATAAGGATATAATATATTTTTTAAGTCTTAAGTCTTAAATTTTGTACTTATAAATTAAAATATTTAGTAAAGAAGTATTCTTAAGGTATACAGGCTTACTTGTTCATTTCCCTTCGAAGCATTATGTATGCATTATGTAACATGATCTCATGGTGATAAATATAGCTTCCGAAGGGCTTCCATGCGATACAAAAGGACGTTTATGAGAAAAGGGTGTCTGCTTAGACTGCATTCTCAAAAAGTACTGTAGGCTTTTTTTAAGTAATTAAGTTGAAAACCCTAGTATACAGGCTTACTTGTTCATTTTGCGTTTCACTCATTTTGCGTGTGATGCTCCGTATTCTTCATTATGCGATTTCTACATTTTGAGTGTGGTGCTCATTTTGCGTTATCTACATTATGCTCCGAAGCGCATATATTACAAAAGAAAAAGAGCATTCCTGTCAAATTGCCCATATCAAGAACCAAATCGATGAAGCAATAAATGAAATGAAAAACCAAGCTTCTTCTAAAGATACACCAATCCCTCTGTTTAGAGAAAGGCAGAGCAAACTTGGAAAAAGCTGATGAGTTCTTCGTTGATGGAACTTTTCAGAGTTGTCCTCGGCCATTCGAATAACTTTTCACCATCCAGGGAGATATGAAGTTTATCCAGCTAACCTTTCATTTTCACGTGAAAGCCTGAAAATATAAGAGTACGTTATGGCGGAAGCTAATGTTGTCAACTCCGATCCTCCTAAGGAGGACAAGGAGAAAGAGAAGATCCTATTACCCGAAAGCAAAGATGTGACTCCGGTACATATCTTAAACATGCTCTCCTTCCTGACGGAAATGCGCGCAAAGAAGCGCGTCGTTTCAGTGCAGCTAGACCCATTGAACGTGATGGGATACGGACCAAATGATTGGTCCTTTCAAATGTTAGAAAAATGTGATTCCAGGATTAAGGTTGTCCACACCGGACGCGATAATAGCGCCCTCGTGATAATAGAACCGCTCGTCAAAGCGACGTTTACAGGAGTAGACTCGTTCCTACAGCATCTGCTCCTTGCTCTTAAGGAAATAGAGAAGCGCGGCTTCTCGATATACATTGAGCCGTGTACGCAAGTGCTTAACGGACATAATGCAGTAGATCCCGAGGCCCTAGGGATTCCCATTCAAGATCTGTGCGCTCATGAAACCGCTCATGAACGTGTGATTCACACGATAGAACCCTTCTGCCGGCCCGTTAGGGATAGAAATCCTAACTATTCCAACGGATTCGTTGCCGAAGCTTTAGATTTCTCTCCACTGCGTACCATGGCGTCTGAGGTCTCTTTACAAGAAATGCGACCTCTCCGCATGATTTACGTGGAATACGAAAGAGCTATGAATCTGGGCAAAGTGGACCAGCATCTTTACCCGGTTCTACTTCCCAATGACCATCTGAACGTAGTTGCCAATCCCTTTAATTTGAACGAACTTTTCACCTGTCTTCCGATGGGCGTGCGCTATTCAACTGAAATTGTAATGGAGATATTATGTCCCGAGGTCTCCGTTACGCCAATACCTCCGTCGCAGTTACTGGTGCACGCTAGCCAGTCCACCTCACGACTTACGACGCTCAACAGTTTTTCTTCCATAAATGAAAGACCAATGATGGACCAGGCCATAGGATTCTACATGATGTCCCTACTCTGTCCAGGCACCATCAACTTCGCTATTAACTTCGATGACATTCCTCAAGAAGATATCTATCTTCGAGCCCTAGCTGCTCTAAGCTCGAAACTGCTCTTTTCGTACAGTGAAATAGACAGAAGGCGTTCCTCGTAGACCAGTTGTTCACTCTATCCAAGTCATCATTAATACGTCTAACGCAGTCGAGAAAGTTGTTTTTATTTAGACTAGTATAAATCTGCAGGTCATCTGCATAAATGTGGTAATGACAATGATTAATGCACTTTGTGACATCGGCGCTGTAGATGATAAATAATAGTGGCCCTAAGATTGAACCTTGGGGGACACCCCTGTCGGTACTAACAGTTTGTGATTGATCGCAGCTACCATCGGCCTTCCTTAGTACCACCTGCTGACTACGTGCCCTAAGATAGGTTTGAAACCATCGCACCGCGGCAACATCAAAGCCGTAGTAGCTCAGCTTGGACAGCAACAGACTAACATTGATCGAGTCGAAGGCTCTAGAATAATCCAGGAGTGTAAGGATTGTTCCATTTGGTTCAACTTGGTATCCCCATCTTCACCCGAACATGATAAGTTGTGCCAACCAAAGGCACCGTACTACAAATGCTGTGGAGGGATGGCACAGGCGTTTGAAAACAAACATTCCCAAAAAAAACAGTTTGTTGTTTTTTATTTTCAAATTACGGAAAGAAGCCAAATTTACTGACAGGAAAATTCGAAATAGTTTTACAGAACCACCAAAAAGAAATCGAAGGAAGCGCGATGTTTTGTTTGACAAAAAGTATAAAAAATATTTGGGACAGCTTGGAAACAGTGAAATAACAATCGGAAGTTTTTTGGTAAAGATGATTTATGCTAGATTATCTGTCTAATTTGTTATTGGCTGAGTCTGTGGCATTTAATTTAGCATTAATGTTTACTTTGGTTATAATAAGGATATAATATATTTTTTAAGTCTTAAGTCTTAAATTTTGTACTTATAAATTAAAATATTTAGTAAATAAGTATTCTTAAGGTATACAGGCTTACTTGTTCATTTCCCTTCGAAGCATTATGTATGCATTATGTAACATGATCTCATGGTGATAAATATAGCTTCCGAAGGGCTTCCATGCGATACAAAAGGACGTTTATGAGAAAAGGGTGTCTGCTTAGACTGCATTCTCAAAAAGTACTGTAGGCTTTTTTTAAGTAATTAAGTTGAAAACCCTAGTATACAGGCTTACTTGTTCATTTTGCGTTTCACTCATTTTGCGTGTGATGCTCCGTATTCTTCATTATGCGATTTCTACATTTTGAGTGTGGTGCTCATTTTGCGTTATCTACATTATGCTCCGAAGCGCATATATTACAAAAGAAAAAGAGCATTCCTGTCAAATTGCCCATATCAAGAACCAAATCGATGAAGCAATAAATGAAATGAAAAACCAAGCTTCTTCTAAAGATACACCAATCCCTCTGTTTAGAGAAAGGCAGAGCAAACTTGGAAAAAGCTGATGAGTTCTTCGTTGATGGAACTTTTCAGAGTTGTCCTCGGCCATTCGAATAACTTTTCACCATCCAGGGAGATATGAAGTTTATCCAGCTAACCTTTCATTTTCACGTGAAAGCCTGAAAATATAAGAGTACGTTATGGCGGAAGCTAATGTTGTCAACTCCGATCCTCCTAAGGAGGACAAGGAGAAAGAGAAGATCCTATTACCCGAAAGCAAAGATGTGACTCCGGTACATATCTTAAACATGCTCTCCTTCCTGACGGAAATGCGCGCAAAGAAGCGCGTCGTTTCAGTGCAGCTAGACCCATTGAACGTGATGGGATACGGACCAAATGATTGGTCCTTTCAAATGTTAGAAAAATGTGATTCCAGGATTAAGGTTGTCCACACCGGACGCGATAATAGCGCCCTCGTGATAATAGAACCGCTCGTCAAAGCGACGTTTACAGGAGTAGACTCGTTCCTACAGCATCTGCTCCTTGCTCTTAAGGAAATAGAGAAGCGCGGCTTCTCGATATACATTGAGCCGTGTACGCAAGTGCTTAACGGACATAATGCAGTAGATCCCGAGGCCCTAGGGATTCCCATTCAAGATCTGTGCGCTCATGAAACCGCTCATGAACGTGTGATTCACACGATAGAACCCTTCTGCCGGCCCGTTAGGGATAGAAATCCTAACTATTCCAACGGATTCGTTGCCGAAGCTTTAGATTTCTCTCCACTGCGTACCATGGCGTCTGAGGTCTCTTTACAAGAAATGCGACCTCTCCGCATGATTTACGTGGAATACGAAAGAGCTATGAATCTGGGCAAAGTGGACCAGCATCTTTACCCGGTTCTACTTCCCAATGACCATCTGAACGTAGTTGCCAATCCCTTTAATTTGAACGAACTTTTCACCTGTCTTCCGATGGGCGTGCGCTATTCAACTGAAATTGTAATGGAGATATTATGTCCCGAGGTCTCCGTTACGCCAATACCTCCGTCGCAGTTACTGGTGCACGCTAGCCAGTCCACCTCACGACTTACGACGCTCAACAGTTTTTCTTCCATAAATGAAAGACCAATGATGGACCAGGCCATAGGATTCTACATGATGTCCCTACTCTGTCCAGGCACCATCAACTTCGCTATTAACTTCGATGACATTCCTCAAGAAGATATCTATCTTCGAGCCCTAGCTGCTCTAAGCTCGAAACTGCTCTTTTCGTACAGTGAAATAGACAGAAGGCGTTCCTCGTAGACCAGTTGTTCACTCTATCCAAGTCATCATTAATACGTCTAACGCAGTCGAGAAAGTTGTTTTTATTTAGACTAGTATAAATCTGCAGGTCATCTGCATAAATGTGGTAATGACAATGATTAATGCACTTTGTGACATCGGCGCTGTAGATGATAAATAATAGTGGCCCTAAGATTGAACCTTGGGGGACACCCCTGTCGGTACTAACAGTTTGTGATTGATCGCAGCTACCATCGGCCTTCCTTAGTACCACCTGCTGACTACGAGCCCTAAGATAGGTTTGAAACCATCGCACCGCGGCAACATCAAAGCCGTAGTAGCTCAGCTTGGACAGCAACAGACTAACATTTATCGAGTCGAAGGCTCTAGAATAATCCAGGAGTGTAAGGATTGTTCCATTTGGTTCAACTTGGTATCCCCATCTTCACCCGAACATGATAAGTTGTGCCAACCAAAGGCACCGTACTACAAATGCTGTGGAGGGATGGCACAGGCGTTTGAAAACAAACATTCCCAAAAAAAACAGTTTGTTGTTTTTTATTTTCAAATTACGGAAAGAAGCCAAATTTACTGACAGGAAAATTCGAAATAGTTTTACAGAACCACCAAAAAGAAATCGAAGGAAGCGCGATGTTTTGTTTGACAAAAAGTATAAAAAATATTTGGGACAGCTTGGAAACAGTGAAATAACAATCGGAAGTTTTTTGGTAAAGATGATTTATGCTAGATTATCTGTCTAATTTGTTATTGGCTGAGTCTGTGGCATTTAATTTAGCATTAATGTTTACTTTGGTTATAATAAGGATATAATATATTTTTTAAGTCTTAAGTCTTAAATTTTGTACTTATAAATTAAAATATTTAGTAAAGAAGTATTCTTAAGGTATACAGGCTTACTTGTTCATTTCCCTTCGAAGCATTATGTATGCATTATGTTGGGCCCACTACCCCAGATTCTTCACCTGAGGACTTGAATGTAGCGGATATTTTTTTCCACTTCATTTGAGGATTGATACCTAAAGAGTTCCGCCGTGTACATGAAATAATGTGAGTTAATGTGGACTCGGCGCTTTGCCGGAGCGGAAGATTGTCTACCACCATACCAAAAAGTACTAGGGTAACATGATCTCATGGTGATAAATATAGCTTCCGAAGGGCTTCCATGCGATACAAAAGGACGTTTATGAGAAAAGGGTGTCTGCTTAGACTGCATTCTCAAAAAGTACTGTAGGCTTTTTTTAAGTAATTAAGTTGAAAACCCTAGTATACAGGCTTACTTGTTCATTTTGCGTTTCACTCATTTTGCGTGTGATGCTCCGTATTCTTCATTATGCGATTTCTACATTTTGAGTGTGGTGCTCATTTTGCGTTATCTACATTATGCTCCGAAGCGCATATATTACAAAAGAAAAAGAGCATTCCTGTCAAATTGCCCATATCAAGAACCAAATCGATGAAGCAATAAATGAAATGAAAAACCAAGCTTCTTCTAAAGATACACCAATCCCTCTGTTTAGAGAAAGGCAGAGCAAACTTGGAAAAAGCTGATGAGTTCTTCGTTGATGGAACTTTTCAGAGTTGTCCTCGGCCATTCGAATAACTTTTCACCATCCAGGGAGATATGAAGTTTATCCAGCTAACCTTTCATTTTCACGTGAAAGCCTGAAAATATAAGAGTACGTTATGGCGGAAGCTAATGTTGTCAACTCCGATCCTCCTAAGGAGGACAAGGAGAAAGAGAAGATCCTATTACCCGAAAGCAAAGATGTGACTCCGGTACATATCTTAAACATGCTCTCCTTCCTGACGGAAATGCGCGCAAAGAAGCGCGTCGTTTCAGTGCAGCTAGACCCATTGAACGTGACGGGATACGGACCAAATGATTGGTCCTTTCAAATGTTAGAAAAATGTGATTCCAGGATTAAGGTTGTCCACACCGGACGCGATAATAGCGCCCTCGTGATAATAGAACCGCTCGTCAAAGCGACGTTTACAGGAGTAGACTCGTTCCTACAGCATCTGCTCCTTGCTCTTAAGGAAATAGAGAAGCGCGGCTTCTCGATATACATTGAGCCGTGTACGCAAGTGCTTAACGGACATAATGCAGTAGATCCCGAGGCCCTAGGGATTCCCATTCAAGATCTGTGCGCTCATGAAACCGCTCATGAACGTGTGATTCACACGATAGAACCCTTCTGCCGGCCCGTTAGGGATAGAAATCCTAACTATTCCAACGGATTCGTTGCCGAAGCTTTAGATTTCTCTCCACTGCGTACCATGGCGTCTGAGGTCTCTTTACAAGAAATGCGACCTCTCCGCATGATTTACGTGGAATACGAAAGAGCTATGAATCTGGGCAAAGTGGACCAGCATCTTTACCCGGTTCTACTTCCCAATGACCATCTGAACGTAGTTGCCAATCCCTTCAATTTGAACGAACTTTTCACCTGTCTTCCGATGGGCGTGCGCTATTCAACTGAAATTGTAATGGAGATATTATGTCCCGAGGTCTCCGTTACGCCAATACCTCCGTCGCAGTTACTGGTGCACGCTAGCCAGTCCACCTCACGACTTACGACGCTCAACAGTTTTTCTTCCATAAATGAAAGACCAATGATGGACCAGGCCATAGGATTCTACATGATGTCCCTACTCTGTCCAGGCACCATCAACTTCGCTATTAACTTCGATGACATTCCTCAAGAAGATATCTATCTTCGAGCCCTAGCTGCTCTAAGCTCGAAACTGCTCTTTTCGTACAGTGAAATAGACAGAAGGCGTTCCTCGTAGACCAGTTGTTCACTCTATCCAAGTCATCATTAATACGTCTAACGCAGTCGAGAAAGTTGTTTTTATTTAGACTAGTATAAATCTGCAGGTCATCTGCATAAATGTGGTAATGACAATGATTAATGCACTTTGTGACATCGGCGCTGTAGATGATAAATAATAGTGGCCCTAAGATTGAACCTTGGGGGACACCCCTGTCGGTACTAACAGTTTGTGATTGATCGCAGCTACCATCGGCCTTCCTTAGTACCACCTGCTGACTACGAGCCCTAAGATAGATTTGAAACCATCGCACCGCGGCAACATCAAAGCCGTAGTAGCTCAGCTTGGACAGCAACAGACTAACATTGATCGAGTCGAAGGCTCTAGAATAATCCAGGAGTGTAAGGATTGTTCCATTTGGTTCAACTTGGTATCCCCATCTTCACCCGAACATGATAAGTTGTGCCAACCAAAGGCACCGTACTACAAATGCTGTGGAGGGATGGCACAGGCGTTTGAAAACAAACATTCCCAAAAAAAACAGTTTGTTGTTTTTTATTTTCAAATTACGGAAAGAAGCCAAATTTACTGACAGGAAAATTCGAAATAGTTTTACAGAACCACCAAAAAGAAATCGAAGGAAGCGCGATGTTTTGTTTGACAAAAAGTATAAAAAATATTTGGGACAGCTTGGAAACAGTGAAATAACAATCGGAAGTTTTTTGGTAAAGATGATTTATGCTAGATTATCTGTCTAATTTGTTATTGGCTGAGTCTGTGGCATTTAATTTAGCATTAATGTTTACTTTGGTTATAATAAGGATATAATATATTTTTTAAGTCTTAAGTCTTAAATTTTGTACTTATAAATTAAAATATTTAGTAAAGAAGTATTCTTAAGGTATACAGGCTTACTTGTTCATTTCCCTTCGAAGCATTATGTATGCGTTATGTAACATGATCTCATGGTGATAAATATAGCTTCCGAAGGGCTTCCATGCGATACAAAAGGACGTTTATGAGAAAAGGGTGTCTGCTTAGACTGCATTTTCAAAAAGTACTGTAGGCTTTTTTTAAGTAATTAAGTTGAAAACCCTAGTATACAGGCTTACTTGTTCATTTTGCGTTTCACTCATTTTGCGTGTGATGCTCCGTATTCTTCATTATGCGATTTCTACATTTTGAGTGTGGTGCTCATTTTGCGTTATCTACATTATGCTCCGAAGCGCATATATTACAAAAGAAAAAGAGCATTCCTGTCAAATTGCTCATATCAAGAACCAAATCGATGAAGCAATAAATGAAATGAAAAACCAAGCTTCTTCTAAAGATACACCAATCCCTCTGTTTAGAGAAAGGCAGAGCAAACTTGGAAAAAGCTGATGAGTTCTTCGTTGATGGAACTTTTCAGAGTTGTCCTCGGCCATTCGAATAACTTTTCACCATCCAGGGAGATATGAAGTTTATCCAGCTAACCTTTCATTTTCACGTGAAAGCCTGAAAATATAAGAGTACGTTATGGCGGAAGCTAATGTTGTCAACTCCGATCCTCCTAAGGAGGACAAGGAGAAAGAGAAGATCCTATTACCCGAAAGCAAAGATGTGACTCCGGTACATATCTTAAACATGCTCTCCTTCCTGACGGAAATGCGCGCAAAGAAGCGCGTCGTTTCAGTGCAGCTAGACCCATTGAACGTGATGGGATACGGACCAAATGATTGGTCCTTTCAAATGTTAGAAAAATGTGATTCCAGGATTAAGGTTGTCCACACCGGACGCGATAATAGCGCCCTCGTGATAATAGAACCGCTCGTCAAAGCGACGTTTACAGGAGTAGACTCGTTCCTACAGCATCTGCTCCTTGCTCTTAAGGAAATAGAGAAGCGCGGCTTCTCGATATACATTGAGCCGTGTACGCAAGTGCTTAACGGACATAATGCAGTAGATCCCGAGGCCCTAGGGATTCCCATTCAAGATCTGTGCGCTCATGAAACCGCTCATGAACGTGTGATTCACACGATAGAACCCTTCTGCCGGCCCGTTAGGGATAGAAATCCTAACTATTCCAACGGATTCGTTGCCGAAGCTTTAGATTTCTCTCCACTGCGTACCATGGCGTCTGAGGTCTCTTTACAAGAAATGCGACCTCTCCGCATGATTTACGTGGAATACGAAAGAGCTATGAATCTGGGCAAAGTGGACCAGCATCTTTACCCGGTTCTACTTCCCAATGACCATCTGAACGTAGTTGCCAATCCCTTTAATTTGAACGAACTTTTCACCTGTCTTCCGATGGGCGTGCGCTATTCAACTGAAATTGTAATGGAGATATTATGTCCCGAGGTCTCCGTTACGCCAATACCTCCGTCGCAGTTACTGGTGCACGCTAGCCAGTCCACCTCACGACTTACGACGCTCAACAGTTTTTCTTCCATAAATGAAAGACCAATGATGGACCAGGCCATAGGATTCTACATGATGTCCCTACTCTGTCCAGGCACCATCAACTTCGCTATTAACTTCGATGACATTCCTCAAGAAGATATCTATCTTCGAGCCCTAGCTGCTCTAAGCTCGAAACTGCTCTTTTCGTACAGTGAAATAGACAGAAGGCGTTCCTCGTAGACCAGTTGTTCACTCTATCCAAGTCATCATTAATACGTCTAACGCAGTCGAGAAAGTTGTTTTTATTTAGACTAGTATAAATCTGCAGGTCATCTGCATAAATGTGGTAATGACAATGATTAATGCACTTTGTGACATCGGCGCTGTAGATGATAAATAATAGTGGCCCTAAGATTGAACCTTGGGGGACACCCCTGTCGGTACTAACAGTTTGTGATTGATCGCAGCTACCATCGGCCTTCCTTAGTACCACCTGCTGACTACGAGCCCTAAGATAGGTTTGAAACCATCGCACCGCGGCAACATCAAAGCCGTAGTAGCTCAGCTTGGACAGCAACAGACTAACATTGATCGAGTCGAAGGCTCTAGAATAATCCAGGAGTGTAAGGATTGTTCCATTTGGTTCAACTTGGTATCCCCATCTTCACCCGAACATGATAAGTTGTGCCAACCAAAGGCACCGTACTACAAATGCTGTGGAGGGATGGCACAGGCGTTTGAAAACAAACATTCCCAAAAAAACAGTTTGTTGTTTTTTATTTTCAAATTACGGAAAGAAGCCAAATTTACTGACAGGAAAATTCGAAATAGTTTTACAGAACCACCAAAAAGAAATCGAAGGAAGCGCGATGTTTTGTTTGACAAAAAGTATAAAAAATATTTGGGACAGCTTGGAAACAGTGAAATAACAATCGGAAGTTTTTTGGTAAAGATGATTTATGCTAGATTATCTGTCTAATTTGTTATTGGCTGAGTCTGTGGCATTTAATTTAGCATTAATGTTTACTTTGGTTATAATAAGGATATAATATATTTTTTAAGTCTTAAGTCTTAAATTTTGTACTTATAAATTAAAATATTTAGTAAATAAGTATTCTTAAGGTATACAGGCTTACTTGTTCATTTCCCTTCGAAGCATTATGTATGCATTATGTAACATGATCTCATGGTGATAAATATAGCTTCCGAAGGGCTTCCATGCGATACAAAAGGACGTTTATGAGAAAAGGGTGTCTGCTTAGACTGCATTCTCAAAAAGTACTGTAGGCTTTTTTTAAGTAATTAAGTTGAAAACCCTAGTATACAGGCTTACTTGTTCATTTTGCGTTTCACTCATTTTGCGTGTGATGCTCCGTATTCTTCATTATGCGATTTCTACATTTTGAGTGTGGTGCTCATTTTGCGTTATCTACATTATGCTCCGAAGCGCATATATTACAAAAGAAAAAGAGCATTCCTGTCAAATTGCCCATATCAAGAACCAAATCGATGAAGCAATAAATGAAATGAAAAACCAAGCTTCTTCTAAAGATACACCAATCCCTCTGTTTAGAGAAAGGCAGAGCAAACTTGGAAAAAGCTGATGAGTTCTTCGTTGATGGAACTTTTCAGAGTTGTCCTCGGCCATTCGAATAACTTTTCACCATCCAGGGAGATATGAAGTTTATCCAGCTAACCTTTCATTTTCACGTGAAAGCCTGAAAATATAAGAGTACGTTATGGCGGAAGCTAATGTTGTCAACTCCGATCCTCCTAAGGAGGACAAGGAGAAAGAGAAGATCCTATTACCCGAAAGCAAAGATGTGACTCCGGTACATATCTTAAACATGCTCTCCTTCCTGACGGAAATGCGCGCAAAGAAGCGCGTCGTTTCAGTGCAGCTAGACCCATTGAACGTGATGGGATACGGACCAAATGATTGGTCCTTTCAAATGTTAGAAAAATGTGATTCCAGGATTAAGGTTGTCCACACCGGACGCGATAATAGCGCCCTCGTGATAATAGAACCGCTCGTCAAAGCGACGTTTACAGGAGTAGACTCGTTCCTACAGCATCTGCTCCTTGCTCTTAAGGAAATAGAGAAGCGCGGCTTCTCGATATACATTGAGCCGTGTACGCAAGTGCTTAACGGACATAATGCAGTAGATCCCGAGGCCCTAGGGATTCTCATTCAAGATCTGTGCGCTCATGAAACCGCTCATGAACGTGTGATTCACACGATAGAACCCTTCTGCCGGCCCGTTAGGGATAGAAATCCTAACTATTCCAACGGATTCGTTGCCGAAGCTTTAGATTTCTCTCCACTGCGTACCATGGCGTCTGAGGTCTCTTTACAAGAAATGCGACCTCTCCGCATGATTTACGTGGAATACGAAAGAGCTATGAATCTGGGCAAAGTGGACCAGCATCTTTACCCGGTTCTACTTCCCAATGACCATCTGAACGTAGTTGCCAATCCCTTTAATTTGAACGAACTTTTCACCTGTCTTCCGATGGGCGTGCGCTATTCAACTGAAATTGTAATGGAGATATTATGTCCCGAGGTCTCCGTTACGCCAATACCTCCGTCGCAGTTACTGGTGCACGCTAGCCAGTCCACCTCACGACTTACGACGCTCAACAGTTTTTCTTCCATAAATGAAAGACCAATGATGGACCAGGCCATAGGATTCTACATGATGTCCCTACTCTGTCCAGGCACCATCAACTTCGCTATTAACTTCGATGACATTCCTCAAGAAGATATCTATCTTCGAGCCCTAGCTGCTCTAAGCTCGAAACTGCTCTTTTCGTACAGTGAAATAGACAGAAGGCGTTCCTCGTAGACCAGTTGTTCACTCTATCCAAGTCATCATTAATACGTCTAACGCAGTCGAGAAAGTTGTTTTTATTTAGACTAGTATAAATCTGCAGGTCATCTGCATAAATGTGGTAATGACAATGATTAATGCACTTTGTGACATCGGCGCTGTAGATGATAAATAATAGTGGCCCTAAGATTGAACCTTGGGGGACACCCCTGTCGGTACTAACAGTTTGTGATTGATCGCAGCTACCATCGGCCTTCCTTAGTACCACCTGCTGACTACGAGCCCTAAGATAGGTTTGAAACCATCGCACCGCGGCAACATCAAAGCCGTAGTAGCTCAGCTTGGACAGCAACAGACTAACATTGATCGAGTCGAAGGCTCTAGAATAATCCAGGAGTGTAAGGATTGTTCCATTTGGTTCAACTTGGTATCCCCATCTTCACCCGAACATGATAAGTTGTGCCAACCAAAGGCACCGTACTACAAATGCTGTGGAGGGATGGCACAGGCGTTTGAAAACAAACATTCCCAAAAAAAACAGTTTGTTGTTTTTTATTTTCAAATTACGGAAAGAAGCCAAATTTACTGACAGGAAAATTCGAAATAGTTTTACAGAACCACCAAAAAGAAATCGAAGGAAGCGCGATGTTTTGTTTGACAAAAAGTATAAAAAATATTTGGGACAGCTTGGAAACAGTGAAATAACAATCGGAAGTTTTTTGGTAAAGATGATTTATGCTAGATTATCTGTCTAATTTGTTATTGGCTGAGTCTGTGGCATTTAATTTAGCATTAATGTTTACTTTGGTTATAATAAGGATATAATATATTTTTTAAGTCTTAAGTCTTAAATTTTGTACTTATAAATTAAAATATTTAGTAAAGAAGTATTCTTAAGGTATACAGGCTTACTTGTTCATTTCCCTTCGAAGCATTATGTATGCATTATGTAACATGATCTCATGGTGATAAATATAGCTTCCGAAGGGCTTCCATGCGATACAAAAGGACGTTTATGAGAAAAGGGTGTCTGCTTAGACTGCATTCTCAAAAAGTACTGTAGGCTTTTTTTAAGTAATTAAGTTGAAAACCCTAGTATACAGGCTTACTTGTTCATTTTGCGTTTCACTCATTTTGCGTGTGATGCTCCGTATTCTTCATTATGCGATTTCTACATTTTGAGTGTGGTGCTCATTTTGCGTTATCTACATTATGCTCCGAAGCGCATATATTACAAAAGAAAAAGAGCATTCCTGTCAAATTGCCCATATCAAGAACCAAATCGATGAAGCAATAAATGAAATGAAAAACCAAGCTTCTTCTAAAGATACACCAATCCCTCTGTTTAGAGAAAGGCAGAGCAAACTTGGAAAAAGCTGATGAGTTCTTCGTTGATGGAACTTTTCAGAGTTGTCCTCGGCCATTCGAATAACTTTTCACCATCCAGGGAGATATGAAGTTTATCCAGCTAACCTTTCATTTTCACGTGAAAGCCTGAAAATATAAGAGTACGTTATGGCGGAAGCTAATGTTGTCAACTCCGATCCTCCTAAGGAGGACAAGGAGAAAGAGAAGATCCTATTACCCGAAAGCAAAGATGTGACTCCGGTACATATCTTAAACATGCTCTCCTTCCTGACGGAAATGCGCGCAAAGAAGCGCGTCGTTTCAGTGCAGCTAGACCCATTGAACGTGATGGGATACGGACCAAATGATTGGTCCTTTCAAATGTTAGAAAAATGTGATTCCAGGATTAAGGTTGTCCACACCGGACGCGATAATAGCGCCCTCGTGATAATAGAACCGCTCGTCAAAGCGACGTTTACAGGAGTAGACTCGTTCCTACAGCATCTGCTCCTTGCTCTTAAGGAAATAGAGAAGCGCGGCTTCTCGATATACATTGAGCCGTGTACGCAAGTGCTTAACGGACATAATGCAGTAGATCCCGAGGCCCTAGGGATTCCCATTCAAGATCTGTGCGCTCATGAAACCGCTCATGAACGTGTGATTCACACGATAGAACCCTTCTGCCGGCCCGTTAGGGATAGAAATCCTAACTATTCCAACGGATTCGTTGCCGAAGCTTTAGATTTCTCTCCACTGCGTACCATGGCGTCTGAGGTCTCTTTACAAGAAATGCGACCTCTCCGCATGATTTACGTGGAATACGAAAGAGCTATGAATCTGGGCAAAGTGGACCAGCATCTTTACCCGGTTCTACTTCCCAATGACCATCTGAACGTAGTTGCCAATCCCTTTAATTTGAACGAACTTTTCACCTGTCTTCCGATGGGCGTGCGCTATTCAACTGAAATTGTAATGGAGATATTATGTCCCGAGGTCTCCGTTACGCCAATACCTCCGTCGCAGTTACTGGTGCACGCTAGCCAGTCCACCTCACGACTTACGACGCTCAACAGTTTTTCTTCCATAAATGAAAGACCAATGATGGACCAGGCCATAGGATTCTACATGATGTCCCTACTCTGTCCAGGCACCATCAACTTCGCTATTAACTTCGATGACATTCCTCAAGAAGATATCTATCTTCGAGCCCTAGCTGCTCTAAGCTCGAAACTGCTCTTTTCGTACAGTGAAATAGACAGAAGGCGTTCCTCGTAGACCAGTTGTTCACTCTATCCAAGTCATCATTAATACGTCTAACGCAGTCGAGAAAGTTGTTTTTATTTAGACTAGTATAAATCTGCAGGTCATCTGCATAAATGTGGTAATGACAATGATTAATGCACTTTGTGACATCGGCGCTGTAGATGATAAATAATAGTGGCCCTAAGATTGAACCTTGGGGGACACCCCTGTCGGTACTAACAGTTTGTGATTGATCGCAGCTACCATCGGCCTTCCTTAGTACCACCTGCTGACTACGAGCCCTAAGATAGGTTTGAAACCATCGCACCGCGGCAACATCAAAGCCGTAGTAGCTCAGCTTGGACAGCAACAGACTAACATTTATCGAGTCGAAGGCTCTAGAATAATCCAGGAGTGTAAGGATTGTTCCATTTGGTTCAACTTGGTATCCCCATCTTCACCCGAACATGATAAGTTGTGCCAACCAAAGGCACCGTACTACAAATGCTGTGGAGGGATGGCACAGGCGTTTGAAAACAAACATTCCCAAAAAAAACAGTTTGTTGTTTTTTATTTTCAAATTACGGAAAGAAGCCAAATTTACTGACAGGAAAATTCGAAATAGTTTTACAGAACCACCAAAAAGAAATCGAAGGAAGCGCGATGTTTTGTTTGACAAAAAGTATAAAAAATATTTGGGACAGCTTGGAAACAGTGAAATAACAATCGGAAGTTTTTTGGTAAAGATGATTTATGCTAGATTATCTGTCTAATTTGTTATTGGCTGAGTCTGTGGCATTTAATTTAGCATTAATGTTTACTTTGGTTATAATAAGGATATAATATATTTTTTAAGTCTTAAGTCTTAAATTTTGTACTTATAAATTAAAATATTTAGTAAATAAGTATTCTTAAGGTATACAGGCTTACTTGTTCATTTCCCTTCGAAGCATTATGTATGCATTATGTAACATGATCTCATGGTGATAAATATAGCTTCCGAAGGGCTTCCATGCGATACAAAAGGACGTTTATGAGAAAAGGGTGTCTGCTTAGACTGCATTCTCAAAAAGTACTGTAGGCTTTTTTTAAGTAATTAAGTTGAAAACCCTAGTATACAGGCTTACTTGTTCATTTTGCGTTTCACTCATTTTGCGTGTGATGCTCCGTATTCTTCATTATGCGATTTCTACATTTTGAGTGTGGTGCTCATTTTGCGTTATCTACATTATGCTCCGAAGCGCATATATTACAAAAGAAAAAGAGCATTCCTGTCAAATTGCCCATATCAAGAACCAAATCGATGAAGCAATAAATGAAATGAAAAACCAAGCTTCTTCTAAAGATACACCAATCCCTCTGTTTAGAGAAAGGCAGAGCAAACTTGGAAAAAGCTGATGAGTTCTTCGTTGATGGAACTTTTCAGAGTTGTCCTCGGCCATTCGAATAACTTTTCACCATCCAGGGAGATATGAAGTTTATCCAGCTAACCTTTCATTTTCACGTGAAAGCCTGAAAATATAAGAGTACGTTATGGCGGAAGCTAATGTTGTCAACTCCGATCCTCCTAAGGAGGACAAGGAGAAAGAGAAGATCCTATTACCCGAAAGCAAAGATGTGACTCCGGTACATATCTTAAACATGCTCTCCTTCCTGACGGAAATGCGCGCAAAGAAGCGCGTCGTTTCAGTGCAGCTAGACCCATTGAACGTGATGGGATACGGACCAAATGATTGGTCCTTTCAAATGTTAGAAAAATGTGATTCCAGGATTAAGGTTGTCCACACCGGACGCGATAATAGCGCCCTCGTGATAATAGAACCGCTCGTCAAAGCGACGTTTACAGGAGTAGACTCGTTCCTACAGCATCTGCTCCTTGCTCTTAAGGAAATAGAGAAGCGCGGCTTCTCGATATACATTGAGCCGTGTACGCAAGTGCTTAACGGACATAATGCAGTAGATCCCGAGGCCCTAGGGATTCCCATTCAAGATCTGTGCGCTCATGAAACCGCTCATGAACGTGTGATTCACACGATAGAACCCTTCTGCCGGCCCGTTAGGGATAGAAATCCTAACTATTCCAACGGATTCGTTGCCGAAGCTTTAGATTTCTCTCCACTGCGTACCATGGCGTCTGAGGTCTCTTTACAAGAAATGCGACCTCTCCGCATGATTTACGTGGAATACGAAAGAGCTATGAATCTGGGCAAAGTGGACCAGCATCTTTACCCGGTTCTACTTCCCAATGACCATCTGAACGTAGTTGCCAATCCCTTTAATTTGAACGAACTTTTCACCTGTCTTCCGATGGGCGTGCGCTATTCAACTGAAATTGTAATGGAGATATTATGTCCCGAGGTCTCCGTTACGCCAATACCTCCGTCGCAGTTACTGGTGCACGCTAGCCAGTCCACCTCACGACTTACGACGCTCAACAGTTTTTCTTCCATAAATGAAAGACCAATGATGGACCAGGCCATAGGATTCTACATGATGTCCCTACTCTGTCCAGGCACCATCAACTTCGCTATTAACTTCGATGACATTCCTCAAGAAGATATCTATCTTCGAGCCCTAGCTGCTCTAAGCTCGAAACTGCTCTTTTCGTACAGTGAAATAGACAGAAGGCGTTCCTCGTAGACCAGTTGTTCACTCTATCCAAGTCATCATTAATACGTCTAACGCAGTCGAGAAAGTTGTTTTTATTTAGACTAGTATAAATCTGCAGGTCATCTGCATAAATGTGGTAATGACAATGATTAATGCACTTTGTGACATCGGCGCTGTAGATGATAAATAATAGTGGCCCTAAGATTGAACCTTGGGGGACACCCCTGTCGGTACTAACAGTTTGTGATTGATCGCAGCTACCATCGGCCTTCCTTAGTACCACCTGCTGACTACGAGCCCTAAGATAGGTTTGAAACCATCGCACCGCGGCAACATCAAAGCCGTAGTAGCTCAGCTTGGACAGCAACAGACTAACATTGATCGAGTCGAAGGCTCTAGAATAATCCAGGAGTGTAAGGATTGTTCCATTTGGTTCAACTTGGTATCCCCATCTTCACCCGAACATGATAAGTTGTGCCAACCAAAGGCACCGTACTACAAATGCTGTGGAGGGATGGCACAGGCGTTTGAAAACAAACATTCCCAAAAAAAACAGTTTGTTGTTTTTTATTTTCAAATTACGGAAAGAAGCCAAATTTACTGACAGGAAAATTCGAAATAGTTTTACAGAACCACCAAAAAGAAATCGAAGGAAGCGCGATGTTTTGTTTGACAAAAAGTATAAAAAATATTTGGGACAGCTTGGAAACAGTGAAATAACAATCGGAAGTTTTTTGGTAAAGATGATTTATGCTAGATTATCTGTCTAATTTGTTATTGGCTGAGTCTGTGGCATTTAATTTAGCATTAATGTTTACTTTGGTTATAATAAGGATATAATATATTTTTTAAGTCTTAAGTCTTAAATTTTGTACTTATAAATTAAAATATTTAGTAAATAAGTATTCTTAAGGTATACAGGCTTACTTGTTCATTTCCCTTCGAAGCATTATGTATGCATTATGTAACATGATCTCATGGTGATAAATATAGCTTCCGAAGGGCTTCCATGCGATACAAAAGGACGTTTATGAGAAAAGGGTGTCTGCTTAGACTGCATTCTCAAAAAGTACTGTAGGCTTTTTTTAAGTAATTAAGTTGAAAACCCTAGTATACAGGCTTACTTGTTCATTTTGCGTTTCACTCATTTTGCGTGTGATGCTCCGTATTCTTCATTATGCGATTTCTACATTTTGAGTGTGGTGCTCATTTTGCGTTATCTACATTATGCTCCGAAGCGCATATATTACAAAAGAAAAAGAGCATTCCTGTCAAATTGCCCATATCAAGAACCAAATCGATGAAGCAATAAATGAAATGAAAAACCAAGCTTCTTCTAAAGATACACCAATCCCTCTGTTTAGAGAAAGGCAGAGCAAACTTGGAAAAAGCTGATGAGTTCTTCGTTGATGGAACTTTTCAGAGTTGTCCTCGGCCATTCGAATAACTTTTCACCATCCAGGGAGATATGAAGTTTATCCAGCTAACCTTTCATTTTCACGTGAAAGCCTGAAAATATAAGAGTACGTTATGGCGGAAGCTAATGTTGTCAACTCCGATCCTCCTAAGGAGGACAAGGAGAAAGAGAAGATCCTATTACCCGAAAGCAAAGATGTGACTCCGGTACATATCTTAAACATGCTCTCCTTCCTGACGGAAATGCGCGCAAAGAAGCGCGTCGTTTCAGTGCAGCTAGACCCATTGAACGTGATGGGATACGGACCAAATGATTGGTCCTTTCAAATGTTAGAAAAATGTGATTCCAGGATTAAGGTTGTCCACACCGGACGCGATAATAGCGCCCTCGTGATAATAGAACCGCTCGTCAAAGCGACGTTTACAGGAGTAGACTCGTTCCTACAGCATCTGCTCCTTGCTCTTAAGGAAATAGAGAAGCGCGGCTTCTCGATATACATTGAGCCGTGTACGCAAGTGCTTAACGGACATAATGCAGTAGATCCCGAGGCCCTAGGGATTCCCATTCAAGATCTGTGCGCTCATGAAACCGCTCATGAACGTGTGATTCACACGATAGAACCCTTCTGCCGGCCCGTTAGGGATAGAAATCCTAACTATTCCAACGGATTCGTTGCCGAAGCTTTAGATTTCTCTCCACTGCGTACCATGGCGTCTGAGGTCTCTTTACAAGAAATGCGACCTCTCCGCATGATTTACGTGGAATACGAAAGAGCTATGAATCTGGGCAAAGTGGACCAGCATCTTTACCCGGTTCTACTTCCCAATGACAATCTGAACGTAGTTGCCAATCCCTTTAATTTGAACGAACTTTTCACCTGTCTTCCGATGGGCGTGCGCTATTCAACTGAAATTGTAATGGAGATATTATGTCCCGAGGTCTCCGTTACGCCAATACCTCCGTCGCAGTTACTGGTGCACGCTAGCCAGTCCACCTCACGACTTACGACGCTCAACAGTTTTTCTTCCATAAATGAGAGACCAATGATGGACCAGGCCATAGGATTCTACATGATGTCCCTACTCTGTCCAGGCACCATCAACTTCGCTATTAACTTCGATGACATTCCTCAAGAAGATATCTATCTTCGAGCCCTAGCTGCTCTAAGCTCGAAACTGCTCTTTTCGTACAGTGAAATAGACAGATGGAACTCTCTTACGGGATCGTCAGTTAGGACCGTTGAATCGGCGATCGTGCGGGCCGGGCTCGCAGCTAAGATATTTGAACAATTAGAAATGGGGGCGCAGGGTCAATTCCCATTGGCCGGGGTGGTCCCCTCCGCTGCAGGAAGGATGACGGGGCTACTTCAATTACAAACAGACGTACACGGTCGCGGATGGCGCGAGGCGGGAGCCGCTCGATTCGGGGGGGCTCCGGAGGAGTGTCCATACGCGATGTATCAAAACAGGCAACTATACGTTACTCATCTTGACGATGTGGATAACGTACATGAGGAGGAGGTCACCGCTCTTTTTGAGCAATGGCCGACTAAAACAGGCGTTATGGGTATTTTGAACGCCTTATCTCGCGGACACGCGATTCGCACCCCCATGACGGGTATGGACGCGGTCATGCATGTATGCGCGCACAGATTGTTTCAGTTTTTCATGTCTATAAATAGCTATAACAGGGAAAATTGGTACACCTCACTACGGCTCACCGAAGCCCGTGCTCAGAATCTCTATCCGGATGACGTAGATGCTCCTCTCGTACATGAGATATCGGGAAGGACAATCTTATACATGATTAGAGCTCTCGATGGTAACAGCGTGGGAATACGGCGTAACCCATTCCAGAAACAGTTCTATCTAGAGTGCGGAATGATGCGAGATTGCATCGAAACGCACGCACGCACTCACCTCTTCGAAAACGCGATCACATCTTTTGGAATAGATCGCGAAAACTTTTCTACCCCAGAGATTGCGGCATTTGTGCATCCCTCTACCGGTCCTCTAGGAGCCATTTTGGCCAATATTCGGAAGTCTGGATACACATCCAGAATACTAGCCTTCAACGTCATAGTTCAAGATTCCTCTATGTCTCGTTTTTACGACGCTGCCGTCCGAATGCTTGTGACTAACCCTTTACACTTTGGCATATCGACTCGCGTAATTCTCAGACCAAAGCTCGATGGTAACCGTCTTCGGACGTTAAGAAATTTAAGCGAGGAAGGCCTCCCTTACACCAATGTTTACGCTCAAGAAGATGGAGCCCCTGCGATCCAAGACATAGCGCTACGAGATCTTCAGAGGCTTATAACCTCCTTCTCTGCCAAGGAAAATCTAAGAGAGATGAGCTTTCGCCGTCCTCTTAGGTTGCTCATCCCCGCTCCTTACGAGATTGAAACGACCACTCTATCTGGGCAGAGTTCCTTCCCGATAGAAATCACGTATGAGAAGATTAACAGGAACAATACCATTCGGAAGGCCGTTGGTATAAATAAAAGGACCATCTGTATCGTCCCGATAGACAGAGACGCACTTCAGAGACCTGATGTTTATTTCAAAAATGCCGGAGATCTAACCTACGTTTACGCCGATCCTACGGAGTGGAAATCGTGCGTGATGAGGGTTCTAGAGAGCTTGGGGCGCATGCAAGAAATCATGAAACCCAGTAGATTTATATGTACTAAGAACATTAAATTCATGCCGTTATTGCATCGAATGTGATCTCAAACCAGTCGCGCGTGATCGCAGCGCATAGCATATATAGATGTATATACCATTATTTCTCGTCTTCTTCAAATTGACAGCTTAATCAGTCTGGCGTCGTCCCATCTTTTATTTTTGGGTGAAAGGGAACCGTACGTGGATAAACGACTCGTAAATATATAAAAAAAAAAAAAAAATGGGTTTCGTCATTAGAAACGAAAGTTCAACCACTTGCTTGTGCCCTCATGTCCGATAGGAAACAAGAATCATATGCTGCATTATTTGCAATGATTAAATCACTTATACCAAATTGGACTCCAAAAAAAATCCATTTGGATTTTGAAATAGCCATTGCAAATGCTTTTGTTAAAAAAAAACCAGAAGTGCAATTAAAAAAGTGTTTTTATCATTTATCCAAAGCCATATGGAAAAATGCAACGGACAAAATTAAAATAAATACAAAAACAGAACGCAGGATTGTTGGTCAATGTACGGCTTTGGCTTTGTTACCAGAAAATCCCATTGAAAATGGCATAGATTATATAATAACTGAAAGAACATGTACTCGAAAAATTACTACTTTTTTTAAAAAATATGAAAACCACGTGGTGGAAAAGCAAAGATTACATATCAACATGGTGAACGTCACCGTACAAATAATGCCGCTGCTGCGGCAGCGCACGCTCGGCCAGGACATTTCGCCGTCGCCCTACCAGCCCAAGCGGACGGAGAGCCTGTTCGTGGCGCAGAACCCGGCGCCACCCCCTCCCGTGGCCAAGAGCGGCGGTGGCGGCGGCGGCGGCGGACGGAAGGTCAGTTCTATTATACTATACTCATAATATGGCGATGATGCTATGCCGACCCTTCATTAAAGTCTTGTATCATACATAAGTCATACTAGTCGCAATTGAAAGTTGAAAGTTGGCAATCTCGTTTAAACAGAAATATTAATAAATATAATTTAAAAAAACTAAAAAACACGCTTCTAAAGCACTTCGAACTAAGCGTCGGGCGCTTTGTTCCATATCTTTCGTACATCGACAATAATAATAGTATTTTTTATTCATTATTGTTTTAAGGTTATATTAAAAAATATTTTTAACTTTTTAGTTCGAAGTGCTTTAAAAGCGTTTTTCAGGTATTCCTGGAACTATTGATGGACGTAAACCATTCTTGTAACTTCTATCTCATCATATCAGAGATCTTACCGGTCGAAAGACTTCTAGTTATTTTAATTAATGTCTAGTGAATGTGACTCAGTTATCCAGTGCCTTCAGCTATTAGTAGCTAAGAACGTACGATCGGATAATTCGTCATGGCTCCACCTAACATCGCCGTGGTGGCACTCGCAGTTTTCGTGTTAAGAAGAGACTCCGAAGATTAAACGTAAACAACGAAAGACAACGACTCTTGGAGGGTATCTCGCTACAGGGGTTAGAACGCTAACTTCCTTTCTACCTGGGCAAAAGATTGTCAGACCAGCTGTAGACATGCTTCTTAAAGCCTTAGGTATCGTATCAGCAATCAATCTTGTAAACGATAACATCATAGCTTCAACTCATGTGATTGGCCTTACTACACGCAAGGCTTTGTATTACGGTGACCTATTGGCTAACTGCCGAAACATTGGATTACAAGACGTTGACAACGCAGGAAATCCCACAATTAAGTTAAATTTTCTAACGGTAAGAATCTTGTCAATCCATGTAACTGTCGAGCCAACTACAAAGGTATCAGAACGTTCTGGCGAATGGGCTATGGCCCTTGTGCCTTTGAAGGATTCAGTCACAAAGAGCGCTCTCGCAAGCAAATTTCCATAGTTCGAGAAGGTTAAGAACTTACCCTATTCGAAGTTTGGGTTAGCATCCAGGATCATGAGTGTTAAATGGAATTTGCAAAACCCTAGAGATGGGCCAGCTGCAATGGAGAAGGATTTAATATCCAAACACCCAATTGCCTACATGTACATTGCTTATTCTCAAGAGGCTCGAGAAGCATACAACAACTTTCCACCCGATGAATTCAATTTTAGAGTGAGCATCATCACAAAATGCCAGCTCGGTGAAAGAATTGTATTTTTGGTTCACGAAACGATAGCTGATAAATATTTTTTAAATTAATCTAATTAGTGTTATTATACTTACTAAATATAAGTGTAATTACTTGTTAGAATAGATAAAACTGTGAACAATGTTTTGAGCTGCACACTACAACCAGAAGATTGCTCCTGCCACTGAAGCCACTCTAACTGTTAACTGCCGATGAATTTGAATGCCCGAACGGAATACTACATATCCAGCTGAGTTCTTTGTTTTATCTAACTAATAGACTAACTACACACAACTACAGTTTCTTGCAATAATTGAACTGAGACTCGTATTCTAGTTGAAAAAATAACTTGAATACCACATTAGAAACAGTTTTCTGACTAGTTGACAATTTCATACAATTTAGCATAATTATTATCAGTAGAACGAGCCCATAACATCCCACTCAAAGGCCAAGGTCCTCTCCCCTTTTTCCCACCCAGGAAATGTTGGTGTGATGAGATAGGTCTCCGGGACATAACTGGATGGTAGCCGCCCAAACAGAAAAACAAGTCCAGAATCTATTTTCTTCTAATAAATAACAAATTGTACTTCAGTATAGGTTTACAGTGTCAATTATACAGATTCAATTTCTCTAGAACACTCATAATATGGAGCTGAAACAGTGTTACAACCCATTATCATAAAATTGTGATTTATAAAATAAAATCTGTATGCTTCAATAAAAACCTTAGGCAATATCACACATTATATTCTCTTTGTTGTACATCAAATGTAAAAAGCAAACGTCAGTCAGTTGTCAATCCAAGCAAAGAGTTGCGTTTATCTGAGAATTTATGTTGGTTGTTTTATATTATTTTTTTGTTTGAGCATAGTAAATTTTGACACATAACTATACCATTTATTTTCTTTTTTAATTAAGATTACGGTTATGGATTCTCATCCTTCAGTGGACATCCACAGACCCTAAAGGAATAAAATAATTTACAACAGAATTTTAGTTTGAAACTGACTTGCTGTACTTTTATAAATCACAAAAACATAAAACGCTCATTAAGGTTTAAAGAGGATTTTGCTCAAACAGGTGCATAAACATAAATTAGATATTTTTTGTAGGTAAGACTGCTATTGTTTATGTAAATATTCTGTTGTATAAATTTAGGTAAATTGTAAGTATAAATTAGGCCAGTACTTACATAGTAAACTGGGAACGCAGTGTCTTGCTTGTATTTGTGCTTGTTATTTATTTTTGTGCATTTCACAGAAACGGACCCAGAATCTTAACATTTGCCCTACACCGGAAAATAAGAAATTTGAAGATTCAGCAAGACTGCTACAGGAAATGACAGAGGAATATCAGAATACAGTAACTGATTTAGAATTGAAAATATCGCGACTGGACATAGAACTTCAAGATGTAGTTACCAAGTATTCATGGACAGAAAAAAAAAACAAATCGTGGAACTTAACAAAATAATACTGGACAGCAATACTAATCTACGGAGAGTACTCGAGTTGTCGCAACAGACACAGCAATGCATCCATGAAAACTGCCAGATATGTGAATCTCAGCAAAACACCACCGCGCCCACCGAAGAGTCGCACTAGACACCGGGGATACGCCGCCAGCGGAGTCCGAGGTTGATCCTTTACATCAGCCGCGGGCCTGCCTCAGCGCGTCACCACAACCGGCGAGCCCTCGCATCAAGTTTACTGCGAGCGATCAGCAGCTCGCATCCAGTGACGACACCGACGCCGCCGCAGAGCCCGAGACTAACCCTTTACATCAGCCGCGGGTCTGTCCTCTCACTGCGCACATGGTGACGAGCGACCAGCAGCTTGCCCCGAGTGACGTCACCGCCGAGCTCACACGTGCGCCGCCGCCACTGACGCCGCAGCCTGCCGCTGCACACCAGCTCCAGTGCCAGGAGCCATACAGCCCTGCAACGACGAGCACAGCGACGCCGCCGGCCGGGACCTCACACGTGATACCTCGTAGGGCTGTTATGTTCTCGGACAGGCTAGGTATAGGTATGGGTCCAGCTCTTCGTGCTGGTCGCGTAGGTACAGTTATTAATTATTATGGCCAAAAACATTTTAAACTACAAATATGAGGAGGGTACCAACCGTAATATTATATATGGAGAATAGTATAGGTGTAGGGAAACAAACTATGATAAAGTTTGTTGATGCTCTCTCTAATCTAGAAGTGGGCAAGATTGTTCTATGTGCCTTCCCTTACAAAAATACAATGAATGGAAAGCAACAGCACGCTACTCATAAGTTAAATATGTATATGTATAATATGACTGTACGCAATACAAAAATTGTAATCTTTGACACAAATCTATTAATTTGTAAATACATCACTGACGGAAACAGTGAGGACATCAAAGTTTTTATTGTTAAAATTGACACTGACGTAATAGCTAAGTCTTTAGCTTCATTTATTTTAGAATCTGTTATAAACAGTATAACAGAAGTAAGTAATTGTATAACGGTCACCACAACGATTATTACAAGTACTAAGAAGCATGTAACTACTGACAAGGCAATATGTACAAACGATAGTATTGTATCTTTAAACTGCCGCAACCGACAACAGAAAAGCACGGCTTAAAGGTAATGCACCAAAATATACAAGGCTTTTCTGGCAAGCAACTAGAATTATATTATCATAGCTCCATTCTTCATATATAGGAAGTGTTATAATTTTACTAGGTAGTAACTTGTCCTACAAGGTAGTCTCGCACGCTTTTAGATCGATTTAATCGGTATGCAATACTAAATCGATTCAACTAAATTGATACCATGACAGTGTCACGTCACTATCGCTCATCTAGAAATCCCTCATTCTTTTCCGTGCGAGGTAGTGAACGCACGCGCCTTCAAACTTTTCCAAGTTCGGTAATTACCACGTGCAAAAAATGTTGAAGGATGCCGAAACGGAAAAATGAAGTCCAATTGATCCAGCTTTATCAAGCAAAAATTAAAATGCTTGAAAAACAACATGCTGTTCGACGACGTCGAATAATTGTTTCCTCTGATTCAGAATCAGATTCGCAAAATGAAGGTAAGCACCTACACATTGTGATAAATAAGTATTCGTTATCATACATTTGAAAACTCGTTGAAACCATCTATAAGTCTGCCGGGCGGTTAACTGCGGGTTATTCACGAAGGCTAGACATGATGCGATAAAAACCTGAAGGTTGACCGAGAGTCATACACAAAGGTCATAAAAAGTACATAAATAAAATTATGCCAATCATAAAAGTAAAAATACAAGAAAACTTTGCTTGTATTTTTTTTATACAAGTACCCTCAAAATGCCGTTAAATATTTTTAACACATTTTATTTCTATTTATAGAAATCGAAGCAGAAGCTAATGACGAGTTGATGGATTCCAATCCTCCTGTTGAAGTTGCCTGGGCAGCCACAGAAAACGCAGCACTTCTAGACGAAATACCGCCCGAGTCATTGTCGACGGAAAATCAAACTTCCCTCCAAGCGACTGCTGAAGGAACAAACGATGCGGCCTTAGAACTAGATCCTGAAATACGGCTCGCACTGGGAGACCCAGTTGAAGAAATTGCAACCTATGGCGAAAATATTCATGACGATATAGCTAAGCGCTGGCTACCCATTTTACGCAAAGGATTGACGAAAGAAGTAAAGGAACAACTAATAAAAGAACATAATGTTCCCGACAACTGTAGACTATTGAAAGCCCCATCCTTAAATCCAGAAATCTCTGCAGCTGTCGCGGAGGTAGTTCGGTCCAGAGACAAGAAACTAGAGGCAAAACAAAGCCAGTTAGGCCTAGGAATCACTGCCATATCAAAAGCTATGTCCAAGTTACTAGAAAACGGACAGAAAGTAGAAGTTATAAAACTCCTTTCAGAAGGTTGTAGAATTCTATCAGACCTCCACTACACGGAGACCCAAACACGATCCAAGCTCATTACACCATGCCTAGATAAGGCGTTCTTGAATATTATTCAAGATCAAGAGAGAGATGACACTCTGTTTGGAACAAAACTCTCTGATAAAATGAAGTCTGCAAAAGTCATAGAAAAACAAGGTCTACAGATAAAACGGAATGCACCGTCTACTGTGGCTACTAAGCCCACACTTCCGCAACAAACGCCAACAAGGCGGCAGACGGGAAACTGGTCAGCCCCCACTCGGTACCCCACGTCGGCGAACAGGGGGGGGGGGGGGGGGGGGGGCGCGCGGAGGGTACACTGCAAGCCGGCCTGCGTCGAACACGACATACACGAAATATCCATCTCAATCGCCGGCAGCTCCTCTTCCAGCGGCGTCGGCGTCGCAGACCAGACCGGCTGCCAACCAACAACGTGCACCGACACGACAGTAGCGACATTTTAATAGCTGGCTAGCTATTACTAAAAATAAGTTTGTCTTGAACTGTGTATTACATGGTTATCGTATACCTATAACTAGTACCGTAACTCAACTGAACAAACCATCAAACCAGAATTCTAAAATAGATAAAACCTTAATGAAACTTGAAATAAATAATTTGCTAGACCTCGGCGCTATATCTGTCTGTAAATATGAGGAACCGCAATACATATAGTATAGTATAGGTTTATTTTGAACCTTGAATCATTTAATAAATTTGTTCAAAAAGACCACTTCAAGATGGAAGATTACAGAACGGCATGTAGTCTGTTACCAGAAAACGGATATGCAGCCACTATCGACCTTAAAGAGGCATACTTACTAGTACCTATTCATATAGATGACAAAAAATATCTGAGATTTCAGTTTGAGGATGCCTCTGGTCTAACTAAAACCTACCAGTTCAATTCAATGTGCCACGGACTTTCAACGGCACCTAGAACCTTTACTAAAATACTGAAAGAGGTTTTCAGTTATTTAAGAAGTCGTGGCTTAAGCTCAGTGTCTTATTTAGACGATACCCTTTACCTAGGTAAAAACTATGAAGAATGTCTCCACAACGTTAGAGAAACTGTGAAACTTCTTGAAAGTTTAGGATTCGTTATTAATTATCAAAAAAGCGTACTAGAACCAAAACAGAACCGCACATTTCTAGGCTTTATATTTGATACAGTAGAAATGTCTATATCGTTACCCGAAAACAAGCGTAATAGAATATTACAATTAACACAAAAGTACATAAAGTTACCACGTTGCACCATTCGAGAATTTTCACAGTTCATAGGCGTATTAACATCGGCCTGTCCAGCCGTAAAGTACGGCTGGTTTACACTAAGGTCTTTGAGAGAGAAAAGTTTTTAGCACTCAAAGATCACGCCGATTACGATGCGAAGATAAAATTGTCAACAGCATTATTGCCCGATTTGCATTGGTGGAAATCAAATATTCTGGGCGCAAAGAAAACCATAATTCCTGTTACGTACGACCTAGAAATTTTTACGGACGCTTCCAGGTCTGGCTGGGGAGCTGCTTGCGATAGCATACGAGCAAATGGACACTGGAAGGAAAACGAACTCCAGTTCCATATTAACTATTTGGAACTCCAAGCGGCCTTTTTAGGCCTTAAGTACTTTGCTAGAAACAAATTTGATTGTGATATACTGATGCGGATCGATAATACGACTGCCATAAGCTATATCAATAGGATGGGTGGGATCCAATTTCCCCATTTGAATGATCTAGCTAGGCCCATTTGGCAATGGTGCGAGCAGAGAGGTTTATGGTTGTTTGCTTCATATATCAATACGAAGGACAACAAAGAGGCTGACGAAGAGTCAAGAAAAATTAACCCTGATACAGAAATAGAACTTTGCTCTGATGCTTTCCAAACAGAACAGAAATGATGCTTTCAAAATAGAACAGTTTGCTCAGCCTGATATAGACCTCTTTGCCTCTCGCTCCAATGCCAAGTGTGATACATACGTTTCATGGCTACCCGATCCTGATTCAAGCAACGTAGATGCTTTCACGATTTCTTGGAATCATTTCTATTTTTATTGTTTTCCACCGCTATCAATGATCCTTAAATGCCTTAACAAAATTGTTAACGAAAAATCAACTGGAATTATCGTATTCCCTCACTGGCCTTCACAGCCATGGTTCCCCCTATTGAAACAGTTGTTGGTGTCAGAAGTTATATACTTTAACGATGCATTACGATCTCCTTGCAGGATACACCTGCCGCAGGAGATTATCCTGGCAGCCGCGATTGTCTCAGGCAAGCGTTTACGCGGCGGGCCGTTCCTCAAGAGTCATTAGATATAATGGTGGCCTCTCTTTCGGCAGGTACTTTAAAGCAATATAACACGACTTATAAGTTGTGGTAGAATTACTGCATAAATAGTAATATTCATTATTTGAACGCTCCGATACCTGTCGTTATATTGTTCTTGACAGAACAATTTAAAAAAGGAGCCTCCTATAGTTCTATTAACAGTCACCGGTCAGCTCTCTCATTGTTGTTAGGCAACAAAATAGGTTCGGATGAACAAATTTCGCGCTTTCTAAAAGGGGTATACAAACAGAGACCAAGTTTGCCTAAATATAATTTTATTTGGGAACCCCAAACTGTACTCGACTTTATTTCTGACTGGTATCCTAATGATGTTTTGCCGCTGGTTCAGATCACCAAAAAATTAGCAATGCTTCTTGCATTGTGTACAGGTCACCGTGTACAAACAATTTCTGTTATAAAATTAACTGATTTAGTTTTTTCTCAAAATCAAATTACCATCACTATTTCAGATCTGATAAAAACATCAACCGCAGGTCGTGATCAACCGACCTTAATTTTACCCTATTTTTATGATAAACCTAGCATTTGACCTGCTAAATGTTTGATGGATTATTTATCTAACGAAAAATATTCGAAACCAGGTAAACTACCTGTTCATAACCCATAAACGACCACACAGACGTGCCACAACACAATCCATCAGTCGATGGATCAAAGATGTGTTAGCAAATAGCGGCATCGATGTAGCCACGTTCAGCGCGCATAGCACGCGACACGCCGCTACCTCGAGAGCGCGCGCAACTGGCCTCTCTATTGACTTCATCCGCAAGTCGGCCGGCTGGACTGCTAGCTCGCAAGCATTTGCCAAGTTCTACAATCGACCGATTATCGTTGAGAACTTTGCGAGATCTATCTTAGAATAAGACGGTAATTAAGTTTAGCAAACCTAAATGCTTTAAGTCTTTTTGTATACCTACTGATTATGATTAAGATAAGACACATAAATAAAGATACTAATTTATAGTATATATAAATAAATGTTTAATTGCATTCAACCCTTAGTCTAAGAAATATATCAAAAACTTTAGACAAAAATAGGTAGTACTCTAAACATCTACCTAGTAAAATTATAACACTTCCTATATATGAAGAATGGAGCTATGATAATATAATGTATGATTAAACTAACTTCACAAGTGAAATTCAATCATTATTATATGAATAGCTCCATTCGAATATATAGGAACCCTCTCTCCACAACCCTATTACTAAAGTTTTTGGGTAAACTCTAAAAGAATGAGGGATTTCTAGATGAGCGATAATGACGTGACACTGTCATGGTATCGATTTAGTTGAATCGATTTAGTATTGCATACCGATTCAATCGATCTAAAAGCCTGCGAGACTACCTTGTAGGACAAGTAAAATTATAACACTTCCTATATATGAAGAATGGAGCTATTCATATAATAATGATTGAATTTCACATGTGAAGTTCGTTTAATCATATATTAGAAATGTTTTTAGAAAGCGAAAGAATAGATATACTTTGTATGACAGAACACTGGCTGCAAGAGTGTGCAATGCAGTTCAGCAAACCAAATGATGAAGTGATCAGCTGTTTCAATAGAAAGACTAAAACTAGAGGTGGTTTCTTAATTTTAGTAAAAGATGGATTTAAGTGTAAAGAACGAAAGGATATTGTTAGTCTTTCTAGTGAAATGAATGCTGAAGTCTCGTGTGTTGAGATGGAAAAATATACAATTGTTAGTAGTGTGCACAGGCGGGGCGAAGGAGATTTTGAAGTCTTTGAGAGGTGATGGAACAAGTTCTTCAACTTGCATCCAGAAACAAGTCTAAACGCATCATAGTTTGCGGCGACATTAACGTAGATTTACTAGACACCGCAAACCGCTCTATTCGCACTAGGATCCTAGCAGTATTTAAGTCTTACAATATGTGCAATGTCTTTCTGGAGCCTACACGAATAACGGCTACTGTGAATGTAGTATTCACGATAAACAAATAGTTAAGGCATTAAGTTCAGACCACACTGAATGGGCAACAGAGGATTTAAGACAGAGCAGGTCCAGACTATATGAATTGTATGAGCAAAAATCCTATGATCACAGTCCTGAGTTTAACGTCTTTGTCAAAAATTATTCTAAAAATTTCAGGAAAGACTGCCACAAAGCCAAGTGCCTACATCTTAACAACAAAATCAAAGCTTCTGGCGATAAAATTAAAACTAAATGGAACATTATTAAAAAAGAGACAGGCAAGGTTAGGTCTAGTGAGTCTAGTTTTAATTTAAAAGATAACGACTAATTACTCTCATCAAACGAGGACGTCGCTTACGAATTTGAAAAGTTCTTCAGTACCATACCAATAATAACAACAGAAGCACTACCATCCTCTTCTGAAAAGTCTTTAGATTACTTGGTTGAAAATGTGCCCCAAAACAAGGATGGCTTTAACTTCAAGCCAATAGGCTCTATAACTATAGTTAAAACATTTAAACTTCTTAGCATAAAAAAGACTGAAGATTTATGGGGCATGTCGGTTAACGTGGTTAAATCAGTAATCGATGTGATTGCACCATACATGGCAATCACATTCAATAGTTGTATAGCAAACGGAGTTTTTCCTGACCTCATGAAAATCCGGTACTAAACAAGACCCTGCCAACTTCAGACCTGTATCTGTATTGCCAGTGTTGAGCAAGGTGTTTGAAAAGGTCATATTGAGTCAAAATCAAAATCAAAATCAAAAATCATTTATTTCCATAGGATGTTGTTACATCACTTAGATCCGTCATTACATTTTTTTGGGTGAGTTCACTAACCCAATGGCGGAATCTGTGGAGAAGAGCTCACCGAAGAAACTCCACAGTCGTCGCATCTTTTGCGTTTCCTTTTTTAAATAAAATATTGTCAAATTACAAAATGAATACTAATTATATATCGAAACAGCCTGTTACTCAAACAATCTATTCCCATGGACATCTGTCCTCTAAGTAATCAGATATCCTGTAGTAACCTTTTTTATACAATTTCTGTTTTATTATTATTTTAAACTTGTCTAAAGGTAAGTTTTTAATATCAGTAGGGACCTTATTGTAATAGCGTATACAATTGCCTTTAAAAGAATTACTAATTTTATGTAGTCGGCTTACATAAGCAACCAACTTGTCTTTATTTCTAGTATTAAAATTGTGTATATCACTGTACTTCTGAAAATTTGTTATATTTCTTTTTACATACACAAGATTGTCATAGATATATTGAGACACAAATGTCAGAATATTGATTTCTTTAAACTTTTCCCTCAGTGACACTCTAGGCCCTAATCTATAAATTGCACGAACAGCCCGTTTCTGCAGAATAAATATACTATTAGCATTCGCAGCGTGACCCCACAATAAAATACCATAGGTCATTAGACTATGAAAGTAACTAAAGTAGACTAGTCTAGCGGTGTCTACGTCGGTAAGAGCTCTAATTTTTTTAACTGCGAATGCTGCCGAACTCAGTCTGTTCGACAATTTATTTATATGAGGATCCCATTGTAGTTTGGCGTCTAAAGTAATGCCCAAAAAGACAGTCGACTGCACAAGGTCCAATCTCTGTCCTTTTATAAATATGTCTGTAGTTACCGGGTTCACATTGGGTAACACGAATTTAATACATTTAGTTTTCTTTTCATTAAGTAATAAATTGTTAACAGTAAACCAGTTCACTATACTAGAGATAGCATTGTTTACCTCGTCATAATTTGATTGCTGTCTTTTAACTTTAAATATCAAAGAAGTATCATCGGCAAACAATACTAACCCATGTTTTGCTTTAACAAGGTAAGGTAAATCATTAATTTATTCTAAAAACAAGAAAGGACCGAGAATTGAACCTTGCGGTACGCCCATACTTATTGAAGACCCAGGTGATCTTTTCCCATTAACATCGACTATCTGAACCCTATCTGTTAGATATGACTCCAGAAGGCCAAGTGCCTGATCTTTTACACCATAATGGCGTAACTTCCTGACAAGAGTGTCGTGATGGACGCAATCAAAAGCCTTGGATAGATCGCAGAAGACACCTATTGCATCCATTGCGTCTTCCCAGGCATCAAAAATATTGTCGATTAGTTCAACACCAGCATCGGCTGTTGAACGACCCTTTGTGAAACCAAACTGAGCAATATGAATTAAATTATTGAGATAAAAATGACTTTGCAATTGATTAAGTATGAGTTTTTCAAATATTTTGCTAAGCGTTGGTAGTATCGATATGGGTCTAAAATTGGTGGGGTCTGATGTACTACCAGCTTTGAATAAAGGTATAACTTTACTTAGTTTCATCAAGTCAGGAAACACACCATTATCTATACATTGATTAAATATACAACAAAGGTGAGGTGCAATACAATCTACAATGGAACTAATAATTTTTACTGATAAACCATGGGCGTCAGCTGTCTTTTTCATTTCCAGGGATTTAAACGCTTTTACAATGTCTTCATTATTTACGTGCCTAAATTTAAAATCTGTTTTACATTCCTCAAAGTTTTGTTTAAGTATAGATTCAGCAGCAGCGGGAGATGAATTTAAAGACTTGGTTGTTGAAACTGGAATGTCCGTAAAGAAATTTTCGAAAGCTTTTGCTACTTCTAGGTCTGTACTTAGCAATTGATTATCTATCTTAAGCTTGAAGTTATTATGTGTAGCTTTGGCCTTTCCAGTCTCTCTGTTTATAATTTGCCAAGTCGTTTTCATTACATTGCAACTAGATTCAATTTTGTTTTTAATGAAATTAGATTTAGCTACGGCACAAACGCGTTTAAACATTTTTGAATAACTACGAACATAATCTAGAAAGGCCGTATTTTTGTTATATGATTTCTCTTCATAGAGTTCATATAATCTTCGTCTGCTCCTATGAATTCCAACTGTCGCCCAATCACTAAACAAAGCTTTGTTATTAACTTTTATAGTTTTTGATTTAAATACCGTATCATATTCATTTTTGACAAGGTTAAATACTGAGTTGTACAACAAATTTGGATCGTCACTGTATGGTATTTCCCATAGTTTATCTAAAATATTATTCCTGTAGTGTTCAAGCCGAGTGTCACTAACGGGCACACATGTAATATCCTCTTTTTGGTCCTTTTTTATTTTAATATTGAATATACCTATCTGACCAGAGTGATCAGAGGTTAATTTATTGATGACCGATTTGAAAATGGGCATAATGTTAGTAAATATATTGTCAATGCAGGTAGCAGATGTTGCAGTAATTCTAGTAGGCTCCAAAAACAGATAGTTCATGTTGTGACATAAAAATAAAGATTTTAATCTAGTACAAATATTATTATCCTCTAACAGATTAACATTAAAATCACCACAAATTATAAAAGATTTGTTTTTATCGCTGATTTTAATCAACACTTCATCCATTTTCTTTTCGAATAAATCAAAGGATGAATCTGGTGGTCTGTATACGCTCATTACAATAAGTTGTTCAAGTTCAATACAGGCTATTTCCATGGTACGCTCAACAGACAGGCTCACTATGTCAACTCGTTCCTTATATTTAAAACTATTATTTACAAGTATTAAGGAGCCACCGCGATCAGCTGTTTTTCTGTTGAACTACTCTCTCACTTCAATGCATCTGGGCTACTCCACAAAAAACAGTTCGGATTCACTAAAGGCAGATCAACAACAGACGCCGGAGTAGCGCTAGTAGAACACATTTATAGTGCGTGGGAAGGATCACAGGATGCGGTTGGTATTTTCTGTGATCTTTCCAAAGCCTTTGACTGTGTGGACCATCAAACTCTTTTGATCAAATTTCAACACTATGGTATCAAAGATAATGCGTTAAAATTAATGGAATCTTGTTTAATGGAAATATTACTAAAAGAAGATACAAACAGATGCAAGTCCACTGGAACCCATATGAATATTGGTGTACCCCAGGGTTCTATCTTAGGTCCGTTCCTTTTCTTAGTGTACATGAATGACCTGCCTTATATGGCGGAAAAAATGACTCAGATTGTTCTATTTGCTGATGACACCATCTATTATTTTCAAGGTGAAAAGACCAGAAGAAATTCTAGACGACGCAAATAGTACACTGTCTCATGTGTTATGTTGCTTCAATGTAAACAACCTGTTATTAAACTCAAAGAAGACTAAATGTATCAAATTTTGTTTGCCTAATGTACGACAGGTTGAAAGCAGTGTTAGAATCGGATCTGAAAGATTGGACCTCGTTGAACAATCTTTCTCGGAATCACTATAGATTCGAAACTTCAATGGGGTCCTCACATAACTAATCACGCACGAAGACTTAGCTCAGCCGCTTTTGCGGTCAGACAAATCAGATATCTTACAGATGTTGAAACTGCCAAATTGGTTTACTTTAGTTATTTTCACAGTATTATGTCTTATGGAATATTGCTCTGGGGGAGAGCAGCAGATATAAATACGATATTTGTCTTACAAAAAAGGGCGATCAGGGCGATATATCAATTAGATGCTATAGAATCATTAAGAGAAAAATTCAAAGAAATTAATATGCTTACGGTTACAAAAAATAATACACTTTCCAACCATGACTTCTTTTAAACGTCTGATGGCAATTCTCTGCAATCCCGCCGAAAATAGCTTAGCGATAGAGTCTCCTGCTCTCAAACTTTTACTTTTGATGGCATTAATTGACTTGGATTTAGAGATAGAAGGAAGACTTAATGTTTATCTTCTCCCGGAGCTAATCAACATCCTAACATTAACCTGGATTGTTGAGCTCTTTCAGAAGACTCCTGGATAGTCTGGTGGATACGGGTATATCTGGAAATTCTTAAAAATAGCCGTTATGGATTCTCTTAATCTTCACATGCAAACGCCTTTAATCCGTCATATGTTAACAGCAAAAATACAAAAAATGGGATTTTCCTAAGGATCCTGTACAGGAGAAAATGCAGCTCCCTTCTCCTATCTAGGTTCCAGAACATGGGAATTGGTAAGTGAAGGGGGACACCATTATCAACCTCAAGTACAAAGTTAAATTTCAGTCTTTCTCTCAGAGCATTCGTGCAAAGCTAAGAGATACAGGATTCGGGTTAATTGAGGCATTGGAAAAAGAAGACCAAGCACAACTAGTTTATTCCATGAACAAAAGACTAAAGACAGGATACACTCATGAGCGCAACTTCGAGAAACTGCTCAGCAAATCAAGGACTTCCCCCCCATACAGGGTAAAGGCCATCACTCATCATCACACTGAGGCAAAACCGGCACCGTCTGCCCCTCCCCCATATGATTCAGAAGATGAATGGATTGAAAACGCATCCTGAGCTAATCCTATCTCCCCTTCCCCCCCTCTACCACACTATCTTACCTGTCAATATATATACGAGAATATCATGCATGTAAGAAAAAACATAGCTTTATTTCAAATTGTAGGTGATAGCCATACAATTAAGACTAGACATAGAAATAGGTTAGCACTACCATTATTTAGACTAAGTAAAGTAGGCACATCATTCATGGGGCACTGTATTCGCTTCTACAATAAAATACCACAGGAATCATTGATCCTTCCTGAAAAGAGGTTCAAAAACTATGTTAAAAATCATCAGTTTTGTCATCTAAGTATTAAGGAATACTTAGATGACAAAACTGCATGGTCCATAATATCTCAGCGCACAGAAATTCGACGAGGGGCGACGGATCAAGTCTATCACTCGCCGGCGAATTTCCTTAGACCGAAACCAGTACCTGTTGTAGTCACTTTAAAAAAAAAAGGTATGGGGGAGTTTCTTGCCATTTCTTCTTAACCCCGAGGCCCTCCATCCGAAACGGTGTAGTCTTTTTTTTTTAAAATAAAATTACTTGTAGTTATAAGTATAATATTATGTAATTGATTTATTAATGATGTAATTGAATATTTAAAATAATGCTATTGCTAACTTAAATACGATAATTAATGAGTAGATCACACCACACACAAACCCCAGTGGTTTAAGTGGTGTTCCCATAATGAGTAACTATGTAAAATTTTGTGTAAATAAATAAATAAAAAAAAAAAAAAAAGTAAGTATAATTTTGACGTTGAATAAGATAATTTATTTAATTATATTCAATAAAAAAAATGACCGACTCTCTGCGTGTTTTTTAGTTTTTTTAAACTATATTTATTTTTCATTTTTTAGTTCGAGTAGATTTCGAGTTCGGAAAGTAAGGGATCATTCAACAATTACGTGATCATCGGAAGGGGGGGGGGGGGTCGGATGCTTGTATATACATCATATTATTGTGGGGGGGGGGGAAAGAATCCATGATTACGTCATCTGCGCTTCGTTTCCGAAAATAAATTATATTTAAATATTTACGTCCAATTTTGAAGTTTATTACTGGTAACACTTACTATTAGATAGATGAAACGGGATTTCCCCTGCTATAGACAAACTGTGGAACAGTGTGACCAGATTCAGTATTTTTATACTTTTTCGGAATATTTTACCGACTTTTCCAAGCATCAGTATTGTTATAGGTATATTGGAGGAAGTAAGTATTTTGGGTATATTTTAGGTAAAAAGTTATCAAAACTGTAGCGGTCGTGCCCTTGAATATTGATGTTCAGATGTTCCCTGATTTAGCCTGTAATGGCACTTTTAAATACAAAAATATAAATACTAAATACATTCATCTAACATGTTTTAGTTAGATGAATGACGTGATGATTAATACATAAAACCTGCTTTGAAAATCAGTATTTTTACTGGTATATTTCCCTTGTGCAAATAATTATATTTCAGCATTTTTTTGAGGTGCTTCGGTTTTTTCATAAAATTTTATCTGGTCACACTGCTGTGGAAGTCAGTCGAATTTTATAGTCTTTGTTAGTCAGTCGGTTTGTTATGTCGTGTTAAATGTGTGATTAAGGGAATCATAATGGATGCCCGTGATCTGCATCAGGCACTGTTTAAGGCCTATGTAGCGTGCCACCCGGAACTCTCTCGTCAGAAAGCTCAGAAGAATGTGAATGATGAGTGGAAGGAGGCAAGAGAAAAGCATAAAAATGTGAAGTCGCCGGAGTTCTGCAACTTTATTAATGGCAGGATTCAGCTTTACAAGGCAACTGCGCCCATTAAGAAAGTGAAAACGCTGCAATCCTTCTTCAGCCCGGTAAGTCTTAAAAAACTTCATAAGTCTTTATTTTGCAGCAGTGCGAATCGACAAGTCAATCCAACAACTTTGAGTTTGTCAAGTTGATCATGTCAAGCAGTTCATTGACTTGCCTAGTCACACTTACTACTGAGTAGCAGAGAACATAACAAACTTTCCTTAAACATACTGAAAATCTTTGTGTATAACAAGAGCTTGATTCAAATAAAATCAAAAGAACTTGGTTCTCATCCAGTTAGATCTCACTTCTTTTATTAGCGAAGCCGTTATCCGAACTTGGCTAATCTTTCACATTTATGTTTTGGTGGGATTTAATTTAATTCGAATGTTTGAATCTCCCGACAGCACGCGCACCCTGCCGCGGCGGCGCGTGTAGCGATGTCGGCAGCTGTTGAGGACCCCGCTAAAGACCCTGTTTCATCTGGCTCTGTTCGTGAAAGCGAGGTTGAAAAGAGTGATGATATAATTATAATTCCTGCAAAAGAAGGTAATTTGTTTAATACGAGTTGCTATTCCAATGACTGCTTGAACCAGAAGTTTGCCTTCCGCTGCAAGAGGCGAGGAGGGGCAAACGAAGCCCGTACAGCCACGCCTGGCCCCTTGCTCTCGGTTATGCACTTCACCTTGTTCTTCACAGTTTCAGTGTGGCTGTTCATTGGAGTACCCTAGTTAGGTCCTCATTTATATTTTGTTACTTTAAGGTGTGCGAAGTAGCTCCATTGAACAACCTCAAACGTCCAAGGATGGAAAAGGCGATGTTATCCGTCCAGTCGAGAGTGCTGCTTCCCGTAAAAGCGATGTACATCGACTACTTCCTGAGGATCTTGTCAAATCCTGTAACGAAGTAAGCAATATTTTGAAGAGCTATCACTGTTACGAAATAGAAAGAGAGAGAGAGAAACTAAAATATTAATTTATTTTTTTCAGAGGAGTTTAGTGGGTCCAGATGATGAGGATGAGGCGGCAGTTGATGATGTCGAGGCGCCTAGTGGTGCAGAGTATCATCTGAAGAGGAAAGCTCCAGACTGTCGTGATACGGAACCCGCCAGGAAAGCTCCAGATTGTCCTGATACGGGACCCAAAAAGACTAGAAAGTACGCTCAACCTGCTCAAGATGCGTTGCAGAAGTCTATTTCTATTCTCGATGCTGACATCTATAAGTTGACCAGAGCAAAGGACCAGGGATTAGCTACCGAATCGTCACTGAAGGAGTTAAAAGAAATGAAGAAAGAACGGGAAAAGCTGTCAGCTAATCTGAAGAGGATTAAGGCTGTAGCTTTAGCTCAGCAGAAATATCGAGACAAGCAACGCGTTGCTCTCCAGGAGGCAGCTGCATCCAATCCATCAGTTACGTGCCGGGAGTCCGTGGGTCGCCCTCCGTGCGTTGGAAAAGAAATTCTGCAAGTTATTATAGACCTATCGATGCCCGGCAGCTCTGCAGATGAGCGGAGGAGAACTGAAGTAGTCCGTAGTTGTCGGTCTCTTGATGACCTGCAAGGCGCATTGCAACGGAGAGGGTATGAAATTTCCAGGTCGGGTACATATCTGCGGCTTCTTCCTCATCGGTCAGATACTCGTGAGGGCAAGCGCCATGAAAAGTGTGTCCCAGTGAAACTTATCAGCGCTAGGACAGACTGCCACAAATCTCATCCGGACTCCAAATTCTGCACTGCTTCTATTAGGAAATTGGAAGTCCTGTCTTCCCTGCTAGGACAAAAGCAAGTTGCATTCATATCACAGGTATATTATTTTTATACCTAAGTAGTACTTTTCAAAATCCTCATTTGTTATATTTTGGTAATACATTCAGGACGACAAGGCCCGCGTCCCCATCGGGATAACGGCAGCCAACAAGCAGGCACCGCTACTGATGAGCATGGAGTACCGAATACAGCTTCCCGACCACGACTGGGTTGTGGCGTCTCGCCACAAGCTTATTCCTAGTGTGTACGCTGGGATCAAAATCATCAACAAGAGTCCAATTGGGGAGCCGGATGCAGTTTCCTACGTCGGCCCTACCTATGTCGCCATCAGGAGCGGGAAGCACTGCTCTTCTACAGCTCGGACCCATGCTGATGACTTTGAAAGGCTCCTGACCCTGGAAAGCTTTGATTGCATCATGAAAACATCGAGTGGAGAGGTGAAGCCAATACTAGTGATATCAGTTGATGGTGGACCAGATGAGAACCCAAGAAACCGCAGTGTGATCGTAGAGGCAGTAAAAAAGTTCATTAAGCATAATTTGGACTTCATGGTAGCTGTCACAAATGCTCCCGGGCGCAGCGCCTACAACAGAGCGGAACGGCGTATGGCTCCCCTTAGCCGTTTGTTGTCAGGGTTGATCCTGCCTCACGACCATTATGGATCGCATTTAGATTCGCAGTGTCGCACTATTGATAAGGAACTTGAGCTGAAGAATTTCCAATATGCTGGTGAAACGCTGGCAGAAGTCTGGAATACTCTCGTTATAGCGAATGAGAGTGTGACTGCTGAGTACTTGGGCCCAGAGGAAGCAGAGCAGATCACTGACGAGCGTACAGACCCTAGATCACCATGGTACGCCACACATATCAGAGAGTCCCAGTACATGTTGCAAATTTCAAAATGCCAGGATTCAAAATGCTGCTCTGAGCCCCGCAGCAAACTTCGCCTCGTTTTGCCGAATGGATTTTTGCCGCCTCCGCTTCTCTTGACTAGCGGCTTGGAAGCAGCGAAGCAACGTAATGAAGATTGCCACTTCTCGCCTCTATTTGTGCAGTTGGCAGCCAAAATCGAATTTCCAAACCAAGAATTTGAGACAACACCCTACGACTTTTACTGCCCATCTGTTCAAGACAAGCTTAAGTCTAGGATTTGCAGTACCTGTGGGCTGTACTTCGCTACGCAGAAAGCTACAACAGAGCACAAGCGGAACGCTCACAATCTTGCATGTCTTATGAACATCGAAGCTGCAGACACTCCCGAGCTTCCCGTGCGGCGAAGTACTCGCATTATAGCCCGTCGTGGAGGTGAAGTACTAACCGAGCTGCAGGATGAGATCGGTGTCCCTCTGGATGTTGAGTGGGTTCCGGCGCCTCCCGACGACTCCGGATCAGAAGAGGATCCCGAGGATGACCTACCTCTTATTCACCTCATCAAAGATGTAGCTGAATGGTCTGCGTCTCCATTTAGCCAGGAATAGTCTGTATTCTTATTCTTAATAATTTTATTTAAAAATGACTGACGTAAATAAATATTAAAATGTGTAGGTACATGTTCCTGTCAAACGTCAATTTACGTTCCTGTTTAATTTGTCCCTGTTAAACGTAGATTTAAAATAACACTAGAATATGTAATAATCACTTAATTAATAACTTGTTAAACGTAACTTTAAGTTACGTTAGTCACTAATAGTGAGAAAGAGTTGATTTTATTTCGTCGTTTCAATAAATACTAACGAAAGTATCTATTTTATTGATATAACTATAGTTCTTACCTTATGCATTTTGACAAAATGACACACCCTCTTCCCAAATTTAGGTCATTTAAGACCTACAGAAACATGACATACGTGTCAGTGCTAATAAACAGCAAACATTTTAAGCACGGACGAAGATTACGTAATCAAGGCGAGGGGGGGGGGGTAAAAACTAAAGATTACGTTGTGATCACATAAGGGGGGGGGGGGGGGTTTAAAAAAAAGGCCAAAAATGATCACGTAATTGTTGAACGATCCCTAAGTAGACTGTTTTGTCAATCCCCCAAATACGAGAAATTTATTAACCCTGGCGATCCTAATCAGGATACTTGTCGCTGATTCTTGATAAGTGTACAAAGTTTGCATTGAATCTGGCCGTTTAAAGTGGGTCAAAATCGAGTCCAAAGGAGTCGGTTACATACAAACAAACAAACATACAGGTGAAATATAAAAGCGTGATAAAAACGTTCACCAGTTTCAATACTGCGATTGACAAATGTATAGATGGAAATGGAAGACGAGATGACAAGTATGATGATGTGGTTCGTCGACGGAAAGAAGACATAGAACGTGATGATTTTATAATTAAATGCCAGTTAGTCGTGTTCACAATCACATAACAGTGGGCCATTTTTTAAGATAAACTAAGATGATGTTCGTGATAATTTAATAAATAATAATTTATAAAAAAACTTATTTCAATTTAGGCTGTGGCAGATATCAGATTATGACAGGTTTATCTTAAATTTAGTTTTAGTGTAAACCACAGCGAATCGGAACCATTGAATATACAGTTGGTTTAAATAATTGACAACAGCTACTAAGGCACACAGTAGGACAGACAGCAATTGATCCCCCTCGTGGTCCTACTAATAGGACAAAACCGTAGGACCACGAGAAAGCGGGGGCTTTATTACCAAAAACTGGTATATTGGATGGATGATATATATTGGACTTTGTGGAAGAATTAGATATTATGGATGTGCAACTTCTCCATATAATAGAGAATTTGCCACCTCAAAGAAGAAGAATAACATACAAACCCATCGATATAAATACTAAGGATAGGCCTTCCCGTACTAAATCTCTTACCATTTTGAGGCTAAGAAAAATAGCGCCCCTGTCGGAATTCATCGGAACCAAGACAGTACGAAAAATTGTAACGGCGTCACGGTCGGTCACGTTCCGATTAAAAGTATTGAAACACTGGCTGAAAGTGGGCACAGTTGTGCCTCTGCCACCTCGTATGGGAAAAGGCGTGACGCTTTGTTATGTTATGTGTTGTTTTATCACTCCATAGCTGGGCTATGCCCAACTAACCCCCTGTCATCTTAACTGGCTAAAAGTGAGCACATTTTCAGACTAAAAGTGAGCACATTTTCAGACTAAAAGTGAGCACATTGACTCTGTCACCCAGTATGGGAAACCGCGGATAGTGTACCTTGTATTTCAACGTAAATACGACGAAACGTAATTAATTACATTTGTAAATTAAAACGAAAACAGTGAAATACAAACTCTAACTGACTGAAATAGGGGGGGGGGGGGGGGGGGGGGGGGGGGGGGGGGGGGGGGTTACGGGGAGCATTACGAATAGTAATCTAATGACATTACGAATAGTAATCTTGACATTACGAATAGAAAAATAACCAAAACGGATCGTTTTTCAAATATAGGAAGCGGGCAGTTTCACTGTGCGTCCCGCGTCGCTACAAAGTTACGTCAGTCGAAAGGTTGATTTTCGTTTGAGGATTTTTTCGAGAACAATATTTTATAGATAATCAATTTAAAGCCAATAGTAATTGAAAATATAATACTTACTTGTGATACGGCACTCCCTGTTTTTGTGTTTTGCGATTTGGGTATGATTAACACCTTTTTACGTCGCACGTCACCATTTTTGTTTTTGTTGCCGATATGTCAATCGGCTGTCACCGTCCAAGCGCAAATGATTGCAAACAGTCCAATTTTCCCGATTTTGTACTGTTTTTGTAGCGACACTTTCAAGCGCTCCGTGCCCTGTCCCTACTATTCAAGTCTGTGTACAAACGCCTTTTTGATCCATCAGTACCGATTTTCAAAAAGATACTTCACAAAAATCTGCCTCTGATATAGTGCGGGAGGATATGGAAAATAGTTCAAGGGGTGGGGGGTTTTCAACCGAATTACAGGTGCTCATCGCTTTGAGGACTTGGGTTTGACAAGAGGTTCAGGATGACGCTGCTGATTTACATGGTGTTAGTCAGCAGACTATAACAAATATACGCAAATATAGCTCGCTGAATGTGCAGTGTGTGTGTAATGCGTCACTATAAATAATGGATGATGTAGTAAGATGGAGAGGCAGTACTCATGATAGTCGTATTTTCCGCGAGAGCCAGTTAAAACAAAGAATGGAGCGCGGTGAATTTACACCGGTTTTAAATCCTCGATCACCGAAAGAGGAGGCCTATTATTATGCCCATATAAGAACCAGGAACACTATAGAACGCTGCTTTGGTGTTTCTAAACAACGCTTTAGATGTCTTCTGCACGGGTTCTCTGTAAATGCCAAATTATACATAGTAGCGTTGGCTGTTCTTCACAATATTGCCATTGATATGAGAGAAGTGCTTGATGAAGACTATGACATTTATGAGTCCGAAGACGTACCAAGGCGACAGCCAGCAGGCAATCATGCTGGGCAAGCCGCCAGATCAGCTTATATTGAAGCTTATTTCTAAGGTGAATATCAAAAAAGCAGATTTTTTTTTAAGAGATACTTATTAGATTTTTATTTAAGTCAACAATTATTAATCATATAAACCCTCCTTTGTCGAGCGCCCAACATAGTCCACTTTTCAATAACGCCATATTTGCGGGCCGCCCTTTATAGACCCAGCAGCAGCGCGCGCTACCGCGTCGAGCAATATGAGTAATCGTTCGATCCGATTTCGTCGTGATATGCACGTTCTCTCCTATATGTTCAACATTTTGCGAAATCACCGCTACCCCTCATATCTTCGAGAACGTTTCGAGTTTATTTCCTCCAGGCATAGCAACCGGAGATCCCACACGATGTCTCTTCTTTCTACTCCTCGGCATAACACTGCCGCTTACAAACACTCGTTTAGGTTAACGGCGATCCGACTGTGGAACGCACTTCCCTGCGCTATTTTTTTTTTATTTTTTTTTTATTTATTAATTCATTAACAATATACATTGTGTCTGAAATGGTCCCTCAATTTCCTCTTTTAAGACAAGATTGAAAGAGCTTTTCCTTTCTCTTTCGTGATAGGTACTTTTATATATGTATATATAAGTAGTATATGTTTGATATATATTTTATTTTTTGCTTTTGTATTTTATTTAGTGTAAATCATTTATTATATCATTTATTTTATTTTCATTCATTCATTTTTTTTATTATATCATTTATTATGTTTTAGTTGTAAACAATTAGATGTGTACAGTTATATTGCGCACTAGGACTCTCCTGTTGCACAATTTTTCCTGTCCTGCCTAGGTTTGCTGGTAGAAATCTCTCTTTAGAGATAAGCTCGCCTTTGCTCATAAAATGTTTTGTTACCTTAGGACAGTAACAAAATTTCGTTATGTAAAGGATTGAGATAGGTATTAAAACCGTCGGACCTTAACCAATCGTAGTAAAAGTCCATCAACGGAATGCATCATGCGGCACAACTTCAGTCCGGTTCAGTCGTGGGTTTGAGGCAGCAGTGTTCAAGTTTTTTTGGTGAAGTGTTTTGTTTTCATCGCAAAAGGAAAGAAACGTAAGTAACTAGCATGTTTGTTTAATCCTGTAGGTTGTTTGCGTTGGATTTTGTACTAATATCGATGACCTAAACTTGCACGGCGAAAAATATCCGCCTTCCTGTTTTCGATAAGACAACAATTGATGGCTTTTTGTTTCTATTTACGGATAAAACGATGTTATATTCATATCTAAGATTCATAAACTCGAAGTGAAAACAATAATTTTGTGCGTAGATCGTTTCTGAGAGCTGAAATCGTCAATCGAAAATCTTGAGTCATCATCTGGACTATATTGTCCGCAACACCAATGTATGTTTTGAAACAAAATGGCGGTCGGTGGCCATGAGATAACTTAGTATGGATACGCCTAAACAGCTATTGATTCTTGAGATTTGGTTTTGATTAACTCTTGGTCTGCATTTTGTAAATGTTGCATGTTACTGTTTTTAATGGGTTAGTGTTAACGAAAGGGTATGCGCAAAAGACTTAGATATTTATTTTTATCTTTTTTTTATTTTTTTGTTTTATCGAATCTTTAACGGGGGGGGGGGGGAGTTGTTCAATGCGTTATTACAAACATATTTTGTCATATAAACTTTTTTCTTACGCGTATTTTCGACTTTATTGACACTTTACGGGGTTTCACAGGATTTAGATTATTATTAAAGTTTTTTATTTTTTTTTATTTCATATATTTGCTTTTTTGTTGATCTTATTAAAGGTCGTAAATACTTAAGTTTTTGTTTCATACACTTTTCTCTGTAGTCAGTAGTTTAGCCGTATTTTTTTTCGAAATCTCCCAACACTTAATTTTTTTTTCAGAAAGGTACAAAATTATAATCTTGTAAACCACATATTATTTTGCACTCAGCTGATAGGTGGCGTCATTATAAGCCACATTTGTGGCTAAATTTAAATTGGGTTTAGGTTAGGTTGGGTTGGAACTTCTTAAAAGCAAAACTGGAGCGAGCGCAGCGGAGTGGAGCGAGCATATGCAAATAAAAACAAAATGTATCTAAAAATACCCCTCTACCTTTTGATTCTAATTTTGGCCTCGTTAATAAAGTCGAAAATAAGCACTTTAGAGAAAAGTTTATTTAATAAAATAGGTTTGTTTCAATGATATGAATAATCTTCTATCAAAATAAGAACAAATACTCAACAAACAAAAAAACATCAAAAACGTCTAAGTATATCTTTCCGCATACTCTTTCCTTCACACTGACCTTCTACATCTCAGGACTTTGATATTGTGTATCTGTATGCTTACTTATATTTTCAATTCACAAATATTAACCTTTTTAGTTATTTGTTTGTCTTTTTGCGCCTGTTTGTGTGTCTGACTGTGTCTGTTTTTTAACGCTTTTTTAACGTTTTCCGCATTCTCTAGTGTATAAGATATGGTGAGGATAAGAGGAGAAGGAATAGGAAGGGGGAAAGGTGGAGGACGAGGAGGAGTAAGCTCCTCTAGGGAAATTGAGGTGGACGTCAAATCAAGTGGAAGCCATGTCCCTTGGAGCCTCCGACGCCGGCTCGATGAGCCAGGACCCACGGCGGGAATACCGACAGCCGAGGGAGGGTCGCAGCGAAAGGCAGGGGCAGGGGCAGGGGCAGCGGCAGGGGCAGGGGCAGGGGTAGTATGCCAGTGGAGCAGCAGCGGTAATATGTTTTGTTTGTTTATTGCTTTAAATTGTATGTTTTACTTGTTTTGTTCTTTTAATTATTTTTGTATGTAAGTTTTGTTGTTTGTGTTATTGGAGACGAATAAATTTACTTATATTCTATTCTTTTTTGTATACTTTTTATTTTTATTATTTTGTTCTTTCTTTCAGATTTTACTGCGGTAATATTGTCGGAGGCGGACTCCCAGAGGGAGAACCGTTGGAGTCCCTCTTGCACATTAAGCGCCAGCGGATCTGGGATCCCCTCCAATCCCTGATCACAATACACGAGATGCCGCCTGCTTCCTACGCTTTGTTCGCGCCATCACCAGTGATGTAAGAAACATTTTTTTAACGTAGTCTATACTGTGTCCTACTAATGGGCAAAGTCCTCCCCGTTTCGAACCCACACATGTACATACAAAGCAAGTTTCAAATATGGTTGATACTTGGAATTTTGAGTTCCCAGGTATGGTTTATTTTCTGCAAAGTAACTTCTGACGATATGTATTGTATCGTACTGACGACGTCATGAAATTTGTATACCAGGTTCGTCGAATGCAGCGCAGCCTCGTCGTCACCTGGCCCTTTGAACGTCGAAGAAACACCTGACGAAGTACCGGCGATGTAAGAAAGTTATTTTTTGCGTACCTAACGTGTCCACTCCTAGGCAAAGCTCTGCCTGTTTCGAGCCCATACATGTCTAGACAAAGCTAGATTGACCCACTATAGTTGGAACTTGTGCAGGTCGCCTTGTGGGCATTCCTCTGCGCAAGCGTCCGTCTCTTTGTTGATTGAACGTGAATACCCTGAATACCCAAGCATTTTTATTCATAGATTGGGGACTATGGTGTATTTTTACGCGAAGAAAACTTCGTTATTATATTTATTGTATTGTATTAACGTCAATAATTTTTTATTCCAGGTTTGTCGAATGCAACTTGGCATTGCCGCCTGCACAGGAAGAGGTGCAGGTACGGGCTTTACCTGTAGCGCCGGGAGCTGACTAGCCATTGAATGATGACGAGATAGAATATTTTGTTAATCATGGCAGTGATGACGAATCCGACGTAGAAGACGAATTTCAAAATCGGACCATGGTTGAGTTCCCAATTTTTCCTCGGGATGAGGAAGTGGAGGAAGCGGCCAATTTGATAGGCCGAGCCGAAGCCGAAGCCTCTGTGTTGGTTGAAGTAATAGTTGAGGAAGAAGCTTGGCCTGTTGAGCTGACGCTTCCTATAGAATCTCTAGATCAAGGTCCTATTTTGATTTCGTGTGGAGAGTGTTCCGCTGCCATCGGTGGAGAGGAGGGAACAGTTCCTCCCAGATAATTGTGGGCCTACTACTCCTGTGCCGACTCTCTATGATGCATTTACTGCAATTTGGGATAGGCAGATCATAGAGCACATTAAGTCGGAAACGAATAAGTATGCTCAACAGCTTACCGCATTACAGATGCATCAGGGGCTGTTGTGTCCTCGGAGCAGGTCCAACCAATGGACGGACACAACAGTCGACGAGCTGTTTGTTTACTTTGCCATATTGATATCGATGGGCATAACAATAAAAACCGATGCTACGGAGTATTGGGCGAAAGACACGGAGTCGCCCATGTACACTCCAAACTTCAGCAAATATATGTCCCGTACCCGCTTCCAACTACTGAACCGATTCCTGCACTTTGCTGACAACTGTGAGGATATTTGACACCTATCCAGGCCGGCGGCGAAAATTTTAAAGGTGGCTCCGATTGTGGACCATTTGAATAGGAAATTTCAAATGTTGTACCAATTGAGCCAAAACATTGCGCTCGATGAGTCACTCACGCAATGGAAGGGTTGGCTCAATATCAAGCAATTTATAGGCAACAAAGCTGCTTCCGTAGGAATCAAAACCTACGAAGTATGCGAATCTAGCACTGGATACCTATGGAGGTTCGAGGTATACTCAGGCCGAGACTTAGATGCTCCCATTCCATCCGCCGATTCGCCGATTTCCGGCCATATCCCGCGACTCGTATTGAAGAACCTCTTGAGGGGGTTAGAAAATAAAGGGCACACTGTCTGGATGGACAATTACTACAATAGCCCAGCCCTTGCTAGGACCCTTAAAACAATGGGATTTGATTGTGTAGGTACACTGAGGACGAACCGCCAGTTAGTTCCACGTGAGCTGTCTTCATTAGATATGAAACAGATGGCGGTCGGCCAAGTTTATGGCGCCACCAGTGGTGATGTCGATATTGTGGTATGGAGGGATCAGAACCGCGTGGCAATGATCTCCACATACCACGGTAACCTCGTCCACACCCGTGGTGGCAAGACGAAGCCCATAGTCGTACATGATTACAATGTGTGCATGGGTGGAGTCGACAAGAAGGACCAGATGCTGGCGACGTACCCCATAGAGCGGAAACGGACCAGGATCTGGTATAAGAAGTTTTTCAGACGGCTTCTCAACGTGAGCGTGTTGAATGCACTCATCCTCCATAAACAAGACTCCAGTGACGAATCGACGAAAGTGACGGTGCATAGAGATTTCAGGAAGAACCTCGTGAAATCACTTTTGACCCGTCACTGCGACCGGACAAACGACGACTGTGATGCTTCCGAATGCCCAATCAGGCCATGTTCTGCATCACCAGCTTGCAGAATATGACTGCATACCGAACAGTAAAATACGGCGGCGGAAAAGGTGTGTGGAGTGTCACAACAAAACTAGTATCTACTGTTCGGGATGCATGGTAACACTGTGCGTGATCACATGCTACCACTTGTACCATTTTCGGAAGTATCCTCTCTAACATTGTACTAACTCTTTTCATAGTAAATCTGATACACGCTCTCACTTTCCAAAATTCACCACACACCACGTACAAAAATCATCCGTCCGTTTCAGAAGTCGTTAAGAAAAGGCCTTTACCCAACAGTGTGTAATTATTGTACTACCTACCTTCTTGAGTAAAGAAGAGGCCTATACCCACCAGTGGGTAATTATTATACCACTAATCAGAAAGATACATGTACAAAGGCGAAATAATCTCTAGTAAGTTAGTTAGTTAGTCCAGACTCCAGTCAGTGTGCCCAACATTTTGTTTTCTATCTTCAGTGTGTCCAAAATTTTGTTTTTCATTGCCAGTTAAATTTCTTTGCTCTTCTTCTCCCACAGTAGTCCAAAGCAGAGAAGCAGCAAAAAATTACGTGTTCTAAGTATTATTGTCAATATCTAAAGAATAAAAGACTTGAGTTTGAGTGTGCAAACATTTTTTTTTCAGAGTCAATCTGAAGTGACTGACTCATTTTGCGCATGTTTACGTAGAGAAGAGGCAAAAAATTACGTGTTTTAAGTATATATTTAGAATTATTTGTAATGATCTGTTCTTCCATTTTTTTAAAGTCAGGTATCGGTTCAGTAGGTGCTTGAATTCATATTTCTTTGTATTTTTCTAGAGCTTTTTTCTTTCTTTTTATTTTGTGCATCTGTGCATGCTGTGAACTGTGAGCATACTTATACGTTTCCGCTATTTCTATTATTATATATATATTCTAAAATTTCTATTTGTGTTATGTTTTTAATGGGAGCACGTGATGTCACAGTGTTTTTTTTTTAAGATATTCCAACAATATGTGCGTAAAAAGCTCTGTGTTTAAAAAAAATATTTGAACATGTTATTTGTTATCTTACCATTGCTAATTTATTTTATTGATATTTTAATAAGTATTAATGAGAATTTAATTACAAACAACAAATGTTATTTTGACACAATATAGTAAATAGCGTAGTTGCGTTTCTAAGATAATTCAGTTTAAATATGTAATTTAGTCATTTATTTAGTAGTTTTTATTTTTATTCTAATACGGTTCGATACTTGTCAAATTTATATTTTTATGTAATTTCTCATTACAATATACATTAAATTGTATTTTGTATATGACTATTGAACATAAAATAAAAAACACAAAAAATACAGAGAATTAATTTGCAAAGGCCAGCTTATCTCTAAAAAGAGATCTCTTCCATCAAACCCATGATATAACCCCATAATTGTAAACTATTTTTTAAACATCTGTCATATCTACCAAAGATCAGAATTTCAAAGTCGCATCCATACTTTTTTCGCCAGTGGTATTTCTGTTTGTATGAAGAAATTGATCATTTTCAACTCTTCAAAACTTCTTGTTTCTAGTATGCTAATTAGATAGTGTTCATTGAATTAGTTAGGTAATTTAATGCAGTTTTTGGATTAGTTAGTTAATTTAATTTAGTTTTTGGATTAGTTAGTTAATTAAATGTAGTTTTTGAATTTATTGACCATTTTCAGCAAATATGTCCAAGCCCATAATTTTACTATGTGACTGGAGAGGTGTTTAATATCGGGTCATACACACCAACGACAAATCATATCTGTATAGGGTTCTTGATTTAACTAGTTAAAAACCTAAACTCTCTAAATTAGCTTAGACAAGCCACTGTAGTCACAAAGAGGGTCTAGAAATAAGCTGACAACATAACCTATTTTAGAACACTTTTTTCATTTCATTTATTATTTTGCAAACATGTACAAAACAATAGTGGTCTTAAAATACAGCAGTAGGTGAGTACATGTACCCTGTTAGGGCATCGCAAACAGCAGTGCAGGTTTCACATTGTTAAAAACGTTAATTGTAATAAAGTAGTGCATGCAATTTAAATGTCGACTTTGAGATTAATTTATAATAACATTTACAATATAGGTATAGGTACATTCAATACAATTTTCACATAGTCATACAAAATTACGATAGATCAAAATTAAATGGTTTGGGAAAAGTATAATTGTAAAATGTCAAGAAAATATTATGTTACATTATTTATCAAATTTATCATTAAGGAATTCATTGACGGAATAATAACATTTAGATACAAGAAACTTTTTTAATTGGTTGTAAAAAGGTTTGAAACTAGATTCAGCTTTGATAGAATTGGGTATTTTGTTATAAATTTTGGCAGCTTTTGATAATGTTATTTTAAGGTCATGGCTTTAAATCTATTTTTGTCTTAATTCTTCCATAGGACCATGTCATGTTTATATGTAACTGTGTAAATAAGATAATGTTGTAAAAAAAAAACAAAAACTCAAGCTGTTCCTGTGTTTAATTTTGAAAATTCAATAGTTTTTGACAAAAATGAGAAGAAAAAATCCCTATTTTCAGAATACTTTCTTTGCTCACACCTAGACTGCTTGACCAAACCTAGCTTATATTACATTATTAGAAAGTATGTTTAATGCAGTTTTCAAATATATACAGGTTGTTTCTATTAAATAAGTAGTTTACGCCACTTGGAGGCTAGAAGCAAGCGCGGGGCGCGCGGCCCGCCACCTGTGATGCGCACGATTTGCTCCGCGGCTAGTGACCCTAGATGCGGTTGCGAGGCGTGTGGCAAGGGAAGGGATAATCATATATTATAATAAATTAGATCAAAATAGCAGAATATTTTTTTAAGAGATAGATATTAGATTTTGATTTAAGTCAACAATTATTAAAAATCAGTATTGCATCAGTTTTGTTTCTTCCTCATTAACTCCAATCGGAGCTGATGTTCCTCTCTTGCCCATTCATGGGCTTCTGACATGTGCTTTAATTTTATATCTTGAATTTCTTGCATGTGCCGCAGTTTTAGCTCATGCTCTTATACTAGGCACTGAGTAGCAGCAAGACTTCTTTTGATGGCAGTGTCTGCTATTTGTTGAGCCTGAAACACAACACTAGATCAATAAAACAAAACAGATCTATCGAGAGAAAAAGATTTCAATAGATCCATTATGGATCTGATCAATGGATCTAGTGAGAGTGAAGGAGTACAAAGGGCATGTTTGGTTCATGTCTCAATGGCTCAGGTTCTGGTCAACTAAGTTGGTTTCATAGTTTTATTAAAAGAAGTTTCTTGAAAAACTCCACTGTCAGATGACTTTCCTTTGGCACCACACACAGTTAGCATATATAAAATTATAATCAGCATCTCCAATAGCCAAGAGGACAATGCTTAATTGCTCTTTATAGTTGTAATAATCACTACCAGAATTTGCAGGTGCCTGCATCAAAACATGCTTGGCGTCAATAGCTCCAACACAATATGGAAAGTTCCATAGTATTTCATAATTATGAGCTATTTTCTTCCATCCTCTTACAGTATTTGGGACTTGAAAATAATAAGATTTTTCATTTACACTAATAGTAATAATAATTTAAGGCACAACGTCAGGACACCGATGACCAATTCTTCGTGCTTCCCTCGGAAAATACAGAAAGTACTCAAGAAACTGAAGATGCCGTCCAGTCGCAACCTCAAGCATCACCGCGGCCTACCTCATCTAAATCGTCGAAAAAGAGAACCCTAACAAATGACGATAAATTGGAAGAGGCGTTTGAAGTAATGAGGTCTGCCAAAATTAAGATGACCGCTACCCCCGCCCCTGATGAATTTGATGTCTATGGTCAATATGTTGCCTCAGAGATACGTCTCATTAAAGATGAAGACTCCGCCCTCATGGCGAAATATTATATTAATAATATATTAATAGAAGCTCGCATGGGGAATTACAAGCAAGTATAGTAACTCAGTAACGCACGGCTATAGTACCGCAGCAACAACACCATCGGATCAGGATACAGCATCATCAAGCAACAATCTGCCTACAACAACACGAACAACCTTACTTCAAAATATGGATTCTTTTGAAAACAGTCAGGAATAAACTGATGAAAACCATCTGGAAATGCCATCTTTTCTGCAGGATAATTTTTCCTCTAATTAGATTTAAAAATAATATTAATAAAACATTCGTGATTTCACCATGTTTTTGTACTCACCTTAACATATATTTTTAACGCTTTTACGAGTTCCTTACACACTTCTGCTACTATTTTGCCGATCAATTGTTTTGATACTCTAAAAGTATACGACAGGAAGTATAGGAATCTCCGGTCGACAAATATCTGAATGTTAATGCAAGTCTGATGTCAGGACCAACAGCATTCCTTAATATTGTGTCTTGTTTAGCAATGGCAGGCCCGATCATTTCTAATAAAACTTCAAAATCAGTCGATGACTTTCGAGTAAAATTTACAAATGATCCATCAAACATTCGAAGATCATGTAAAACATAATCCTGCTTTCTCTTTGTGATAAGTAGTTTCGCACCCACCACATTTTCTTTTTATAACGTTTCGGTAAACTCGGTACAATATATATGCAGCACTAACTGCCACGACTTCCTCGGGCAACATCTCTGCGGAGACTACAGGTGTGGACAAGAAAAATGTATCACGACATGTCGCCAACATGTTCCCAGAACACGCAGATGTTCTGTAACATGTCGCACGGCTTAATTATTAATTTTGCAAGTATGTATTTCTGCGGATTATCATCGGGACGAATTCTTCTTTTTGAAAATTCTTAATTTTACCAATTCTTAATTTTCCGAAAGCCTTATTTTTCTAACTCTACATATTGCGAATTCGGATTTTTCGCTAAAGAAAGTAGGTATGTTCAGTAAGATACATAATTTATGTAGTGCTAACCTATGCTATGTGCTATGAGTATACTGACCTATTTACTAAGAACCTCATTGCTACAATCTTAATAATTCAAGTGTCAAGTACAAATATCAATGTCACTTATCAACTGTAAACATTATTGTTTGCTGTGGTCAGTGATTTATTTTCGCGGTGGCTGTGGTTGTTTGTTCACTGTCCTATAAACACGAAAAATATGGCATGTTCAAGTGCAGGGCTGGATTTAAACTTCGTTAGCGTGGGACAACAAGGCAAGAAGAAGAAGAGATGTATATTTATTTCTGATATATGTTCAGGCTTCTCAGCACCTAATGACCTCGTAGGGGCCCATCAGCTACGAGGTAGCGTAACGATCAGTTGCCAAGAAGTGTGAACGTCGGCGGTTCACCGAGCTGAAGTTAATTGGGGTCGATCTAACCTGGTCTGTGCTTCGGTCCCGTCAACCTCCTGTCTCTCTGCAAGGCCCGGGTGCACCCTAGGCTCTTCTTGGTAGACAGGTTCTTCAGCCAACCAGGTATGACTGGCGGGCCAGCTTCAATGAGCACAGTGTTCCAACACAGGTTATGTTACGTGGTAAAACAATCGGGCTCGAAAATGCGAACTTAATCTGGTTCGAGAAACAATAACACACTCACCTATATTAACAATCCTGAGGGAAACCCGAATACATTCCAGATGGCCTGCGATTTAATTTCAATACCCTTACCAAAACGCGTTTACATTGCGAGGGCTTTTCGTCTGTCAGTTGTCAAAAAACTGCCAGGTTGGCAGCTAACGTCAAATTCAAAATGGCCGTTCAGAAACCATCGATCGAATATCGATTTGGAATCGAACAATCACCCGCCCGGACAGGCACCCACCTGTCCCCTAATCTACGGGCAGCCGAGACAACGTTGCTACCGCTCGTTTTAGAACCGAGCCTCCTACTAGAACCTCTGCAGACCGGGGGGTCCCGTCCTTGCCAGGGAACAAGTTAACAATGCGCCCCCTGCGCCAACGTAGTGGCGGTAGGTTTGCATCCTTAACCAGAACGAGGTCACCAACACTAGGGGGGCTAGTTTTGTCAGTCCACTTAAGGCGCTGTTGTAAGATATGCAGATACTCGAGCGACCAACGCTTCCAGAAATTCTGAGTAAACTGCTGCAACATCTGATACCTTGACAACCGATACAATTTCACTCCCTCGAAGGGGTGCTCGGGCAACGCGTTAAGTGGCTGACCTATCAAGAAATGGCCTGGGGTCAGAGCCTCCAGGTCATTTGGATCCGAGCTGAGCGGACACAACGGTCGCGAATTGAGAACGGCCTCGATCTTACAAAACAATGTCGCGAGCTCCTCAAAAGTCAGCGCGGTCTGACCTACTATACGCCCCAAGTGCGTCTTAGCTGACTTAACTACGGCCTCAAAAATCCCACCCCAGTGGGGGCAAATCGGTGGGCTGAAGGTCCACTGTATACCCCGACGGGAGAGGACCGTTCCAATATCCACTTTATTTACATTCAAAAAGTTGACTATCTCTCGTAAGTATCGTTCCGCACCGATGTAGTTAGTGCCGTTATCAGAGCGGATCAAAGTTGGAAGTCCCCTTCGAGAAACAAACCTATCCAAACAAGCAATGAAAGCCTCTGTCGAGAGATCAGTAACGAGCTCGAGATGTACCGCCTTGGTGGATAAACAAACAAACACAGATAGGTACGCTTGTATTGCCTAGCGGTACGCAATCGTGAAATCTTCACCATAAACGGTCCTGCAAAATCCGTACCAACACCTGAAAACGGTCTGACCTCATTCACACGATCAGGGGGCAAGTCCCCCATGAGAGGTTGCATCGTGGCAGCCTTAAGTCGATAACAAGGCATGCACCGAAACACGATGTTCCGTATGACACGGCGGGCAGATAAGATCCAAAACTCCCGCTGGAGCGTGGCCAACAACGCGTTACAGCCGGCATGCGCGTTTTTAATATGACGATCAGTCACCAGCAATTCAACTAACTGTCCCCCCTTGGGGAGCAGAAGTGGGTGACGAGCCGAATACGACAGATTCGCATTGCGCAATCTTCCTCCTACCCGAAGTAACCCGGTCGAATCAACAAAGGGGTTGAGACGCGCGACGGCTCCCTTCAATTTCGAACGTCCACTTCGTATAATCTCCAATTCTGCCCCAAACTTCGAGGACTGTACCAACCGGACCAAATTCAATAGCGACTCGTTTCGCTCTGCCGGAGTCAGAATAGGGTTCAACGTTCGCTGATCGCGAGGAGTACGACAATTTCGAGCGAATCTCCTAATCCAAGTGGACACGTTTATCAACTTGTCAAGTGAGCTATACCGGTCCAGCAGAAACCCGGCGTCAGGGTCCTCAGCCTTCTGGGTAACATGCACGGCCGCTCTGGGGCCATGATCCGAAGATACTACTACATGGCTGTGGGGCCAGTCCGATTCTCTCTTGGCAAGCCAGGGTGGTCCCCACCACAAATGGTGTCTAACGAGTTCAGGAGCCCGACATCCCCTGGATGCACAATCAGACGGGTTCAATTCTCCTGGTACATGTCTCCAGGTCAGTGGGACCTCAGACGACACAATCTGGGAGACACGGTTCGCAACAAAAACCTCTAAGTTATGGACCGAAGCCTTCAGCCAGCACAAAACAATCTGGCTGTCCGTCCACGCGTACACCGTATCCTCCAAAACCACTGACCCACGCAACACTGTTAGAGTGTGATTCAAAAGTTTGGTCAAAAGAGCAGCCCCGGACAGTTCCAGTTTTGGAATCGTCATCCTTGTCCGAATAGGCGCTGCCTTGCTTTTTGCCAAAACCAAACGCACGTCGACCTCCCCGGTGGAGGTGACGGTTCGCAAATAAACCGCTGCCGCAAACCCTCGTTCAGAGGCATCACAAAACCCGTGAAGGGTTGCCCTGTAATCCCCAGCAGGGACCAATTTCCTCGGCAGCGATACATTATTTATGTCCGATAGCGAGGTGAACATTCGCGTCCAATCAGTCAACAAATCACCTGAGAGGTGGGTGTCCCAGGTCAACTGAGCCGCCCATAGCCTTTGCATAAAACATTTGAGAGCAAAGGTGACTGGAGAAATCCATCCATTCGGGTCGAACGTTCTCGCAATCGTTGACAGTACTGACCGCTTCGTCCAGGCCTTCGGTGTTTCTAAAACCACCCGATAGGTAAACTCATCATGGACGGGCCGGTACTGAATTCCAAGCACTGACAACATGTTAGGGTTGTCAGGATTCTCAAAAACGTGCGGGTCTTGTTGAAACTCATCTGGGAGACCAGCCATCAACTCAGGGGAGTTGGACATCCACTTGCGTAGTTCATAGCCGCCTCGTTCCAGCAATTGAATGAGCTCGTCCCGTCGGTCCAGAGCTTCCTCTACACTGGCTGCCCCAGTGCAGACGTCATCGACGTACAAATCTTGCTCCAGGATAGCGGCGGCTCTAGGATAGCTCACACGGTCACGCGACGCCAACTCCCGCAGGGTACGCATCGCCAAATACGGGCTAGACCGTAACCCATACGTGTTCGTGTTTAACTCATAGACCTTGACTGGCTCGGCCGTGGACTCACGCCACAGTATCAACTGATACCTTCTGTCAGCCGGATGAATTACCGTTTGCCTAAACATCATCCGAATGTCTGCGACAAATACAATCTGGTGCCTCCGAAAGCTCGTGAGAATATCCGAAATATCACGACTCCACTTGGGTCCCGAATGTAGACACTGATTCAGGGACATCCCGTTCGAGGTAGGTGCTGACCCATCATAAACAACTCTAATCTTGCCGGTAGGGGTTCGTAGGACGGCATGGTGTGGAAGGAAACAATGATCCTCAGATCTCCAGTCCACACCCGATACCGACATGTGTCCTAACGACTCATACTCCCTCATGAAATCAACATATTTTTGTTTAAATACGGCGTCCCTTGTCATCCTACGCTCCATCGACATCAATCTCGTCTCAGCCATCTTCCTAGATTCTCCTAGTGGCGGTCGATCGGCCCTGAAAGGCAGTCGAGTTACAAAACGACCAGAACGAAGGCGACCAGTACTATTCTGGTAAAACAACTCGCACTCTTCTTCGTCTGCGTCGACTCGACGAACGGTGGGAGGTTCCTCTATCTCCGAGAAACGTTGGATAACGTCTGACAACGCTGAGCCAATAAGTATGCCATCTGACTCGGCAGGCCTAACCATTGGCAATGCCGGACCCATGATCACGTGACCAAACTTAGTATCCACAGCAATCAACCCGTCCGGCTGAAGAACTCGCCGATCCGACAACAGAAACCTACCCAGAACGTCTGCTCCCAGTAGCAGGTCGACCGGGGCTGGAGTGTCAAAATCGGGATCCGCCAACTTGAGTCCTGATGTCAGGAATCGAACGGCCGGATTCAACTTCACCAAGGGGTGTCTGCCCATGACATGCGTCATTACTAAAGCTTGCACGGATGTTTTTGTCAAAATGTCATAACGTGGAGAGAACGTGATCACCGATTGACCAACTACATTCGTAACCGTAACATTCCCCACGCCCCGTATTGATTTATTATACCTATTTACCTTGAGGCCCAACCATTTTGCTAAATCATTCGATACAATGCAGCCCTGAGCTCCAGAATCTAATAGGGCGCGAACGTAAGTTGGGTTGCCCGCCAAATTCCAAACAAGCACAGAGGCGATCGGTAACACCACCGTCTCCGGTTGGGGGGCAACAAATGGTTGGGCCGCAAATTCCTAGCGAGGACCCCCGGGGCCCCACTGTGCCTGTAACCGATCAGGTATGCAGCTATACGCCAGAGGGTCCCATTGTACAAATGGCCCACGCGCCGGTTCCATTCCCAACCTACGATTCCCCGTAAAGGGAGGTGGGCGTGAATTCAACCGTGGCCGCTCCATGAGCGGGGGGGACATCACATGTGACCGACGAGGACGAGGCGACGAGCGGGGCGACAACTGAGGCGGCGTCCGAACCGCACCCGCATAGCTCGAAGGTGTCCCATGACACCCGCCCGTTACGGCCTGCTCAACACACCCAATGTCCCGCTGGGTCGGATGCTGAGTCGCAACCGAAAACTCAGGGCCCCCCATGTAATGGTCCTGAGTGCGGCCCTGCACCCTGGTACTGCCCTCTGCACGTGGGGACGTTGGCCCCTGAGTTGCGCTCCGAGTCGCAAACGAATTCTCAGGGCCCCATGCCGTGTCACCCTGGGTACGGCCCTGTGGAGGCTGTTGGCCGGACCGGTTCATGCACAACAGATTGTTGTGGGGCCCACCACAATATCCGCACATTTGTGTGCGCGTGCAGTCCCTAGCCATGTGTGGCCCGAGGCACAGGAAACACCAGCTCCGCTGCTTGGCCATCCGGCGCCGTCCCTGAACCCTAAGTTCCCCGAACTTATTGCAATTGGCCACAGCATGGCCAATCTGCCTACAACATGGGCAGGTCTCGCCATGTGGGGTCAATTCACTCACAGTCCCATACGACTGCCGGTTGGTGCGGTCCTTCCTCGTCGGAGGGCCCCTACTCACAGCGCTCCCGGCAGCTCTCTGTGGCTCTGAAGGATGGGTGACCGTCAACCCCAAATTCTCTGCCCGTCGAGCCTCCTCTTCCAAGAATCCGACCAAGTCGGAGAAGGCGGGCAGGTCCTCGGCCGACCTCCCGTGAGACTGTTCGAAACGAGTCTGCACGTCAGCGGGTAGGCGGGAAAGTACAATGTACAACAGTAGGTACGACCATTCACCAACCGGAAGTCCAAGATTCTCTAGAGCCTTGGTGACGGACAACAATGGGTTCAAAACCTCCGTCTGTATGGCCCCGACCTTGTTCACAACCGGGATACTAAACAAACGGTTCAGTTGGGCATCGGCCAACCTCCGTTTGTTATGGTAACGTCTGACCAACAATTGCCTGGCCGTTTCATAGTTACCCTCCGTAACTGTCAAATGAGCGACCAGCTCCCTAGGCTCACCCCTCAATGCTGCCACCAGCTGAGCCATCTTGACAGACTTGGTAATGTCCGATCGCATGTGCACCAAACTGTCGAACAGATTGATGAAGCTCATCCATTCACTGGACACGCCGTCAAAAGTAGGCATAGTTATGGCAGGTAACCTGGACCCCGATCCCTGAAGCGGCAGAGGTGCTTCAATGTCACCACCATGGCTGGACTCGCGCTGTCTACGTATGTCCGCAGCCTTCTGCGTGATAGCAGCTGCCATCTCCATACATTGGTCGACATCCCCTATCAACCGTGACAGCCTGTCAGGTGCGCAACCTTCAACTGATTCCGCCTGCGCGGACAATTCGAGCACCCTATTGTAACGTTCCTTAACGTCCATAGACCGCTCCAATACCACATCATGCCTATCTAAACGATCTATCAGACCGTGTGCGGAGGAAAACCATCTGAGTTCCTTAGAAACACCCTTCTGGATTTCAGATAACGACATGATCGGAACGATACTTACTCACAATTTGCAGTAACTCAATTTTATTGGACACTCCAGTCTACAACCCAAACGAGGGAACCCTAAACCACAACTTAAACAATGTTGTTTTCCTTAAACAATAGGAACCGAGTTTTATATCTATATAAATTCTGTAAATACAATTTAGTTTCCCTTTATCATTATAACACACACAGATAGTCAATATTAGTTCAAGTTATAAATTGCTATAAACTGAAAACAATGTAATAGCCTGCTATCAATAGATGTAACTACCTATGTTAACCAAAACATTCATTCAATAGCATTACTAGACCACTAATAGATTGACTAACTGGTACTTCAATGCAATTTTCAATTCAATATCTGTCTATCTACTACCAGCAATAGACCTATAGCTTACAATACTACCAATCTATGTGGATATAGGAACAACAACCAAGTTACCTAATAACCGCCTATACCTACAGATTGATAGTCCCAAATCGTGCCTTCCTGGAGCCCTTGACGGCTGCAAATCTCAGGAAGCCACGCTCTGCTACCAAATGTTCAGGCTTCTCAGCACCTAATGACCTCGTAGGGGCCCATCAGCTACGAGGTAGCGTAACGATCAGTTGCCAAGAATTGTGAACGTCGGCGGTTCACCGAGCTGAAGTTAATTGGGGTCGATCTAACCTGGTCTGTGCTTCGGTCCCGTCAACCTCCTGTCTCTCTGCAAGGCCCGGGTGCACCCTAGGCTCTTCTTGGTAGACAGGTTCTTCAGCCAACCAGGTATGACTGGCGGGCCAGCTTCAATGAGCACAGTGTTCCAACACAGGTTATGTTACGTGGTAAAACAATCGGGCTCGAAAATGCGAACTTTATCTGGTTCGAGAAACAATAACACACTCAGCTATATTAACAATCCTGAGGGAAACCCGAATACATTCCAGATGGCCTGCGATTTAATTTCAATACCCTTACCAAAACGCGTTTACATTGCGAGGGCTTTTCGTCTGTCAGTTGTCAAAAAACTGCCAGGTTGGCAGCTAACGTCAAATTCAAAATGGCCGTTCAGAAACCATCGATCGAATATCGATTTGGAATCGAACATATATATAAACGACCTTCCAAGTATAATAGACGACCACTGTATACTATTCGCTGATGACATCTCGGTTATAATACCTTGCTCAAACACAAATGAACTACAAACTAAATTAGATACACTACTAAATACAATTGTAAATTGGCTAGAATGTCATAATTTGCAAATAAACCTAAATAAAACCAAGTTAATCCAGTTTAAACCATACCAAAAAACTGCACCAAAAATAACATACAATTACAAAGATAAAAAATTAGAAACTGTAACCTCTGCTACGCTGCTAGGAATAGACCTTGACACACATATAAATTGGAAACCGTATATGCAAAAATTAACAAATAAGCTGTCGTCCTTTATATATGCCCTCCGACATTTGAAGCGTATAACAGACTTTAAAACTGCCTTAACTGCATATTATGCATACGCCCATTCAAGACTATCTTATGGCATAGTTTTGTGGGGAAATTGTACCGATGTAAATGACATTTTCATTTTGCAGAAGAAATGTTTAAGAATACTGGTAAATATTGACCAAACGATGTCTTGTAAACCATTTTTTGAGAAACATGAAATATTAACCCTTACATCTATCTACATTTTTGAAGCCTGCAAATTTGTCAGAAAACATCCCAACCAACCAACCAACTAAAATTAATATCCTCATGGCCGCATTCCATGGTAATAAAAATATACAACCACATACCAAATAGTATAAAAAATATAGATAAAGCTACGCTATTTAACAAACATTTAAAAAATTTCCTAATACACAAAACCTACTACAATATAAAAGAATTTTTGACGATAAGATGACATAATGACAAATCGACAAGACAATAATAATAATATTTAGGAGCATGCCGTTATATAATTTAACATTGATTTTGTTTGATTTATTTTAATTTAAATATAAGGGACTTGTTATAAACTGTTATAGATTAATGTAGATGTTACTTTTTAATTTTGAATTCTATTGTCGTTGGAATATAAATATTTATTAAAGTTCAAGTTAACATGAACATTTTAAATGTAATACATTTTAAATGTAATGACCAGACTTTTCAAAAAGTTAAGTATCTCTTGCTGTTGAGACATTAAAAAATCGCTGTCGCACAGAATGGAAGCCTGTTTTGGAATTATACGAAGAGACCATGAATGGTTTAGACAGCGATTCTGACTCAAGTGAAAACGCGGAAGTTCCGCCCGTTACTCGGCACGTAAAGCTGTCCTAAGTATCTCTAAATTAAAGTTCAGTAGTGTTCAAGAGGTCAATATTCCGAAATTACTAAGCAAGAATTTTCTTTTGCACGAAGGAGAAGGTGAGGACATTTTTTTATTTTTGGCAGTCCAGGGTGCATTTTTATTTTTGTATTTAGCCGATGGTATATTTCGAAGCGTACCAAAACTGTTTGAACTGCTTTTTACGATCCATGTAGACATCGGTAGTACAAGAGAAGCTACTATAATCATTCCAATATTCTTTTGCTTATTGCCCAACAAAAAGGAATCGAAGTACACAGAAGTGTTTCGTGTTTTAAAAGAGAAATTAAATGTGACGATAGCCTTCTACAAATGCGACTGGGAAACGGCAATAATGAATGCAGTATAAACTGTATATCCCGACGTAAGAATAAAAGGTTGCTTCTAACACTTCTCAAAGGCGATCTGGAAGAATGCGAAGAAAATAGAAATGTTACAGGATAAACATCACAAAAGTATAGTAAGACTGACTTCAAATTTAGCTTTGCTGCCTTCTCTTTATATCCCAGAAACTTGGTTACACATTTTGAATGAAGCTCCGAACGATACCGTAACAGATAAATTTGTCTTATTTCCAAAAATTTTAATATTAGGGTACAATAAGTGGAATTGTTCTCATGAACGTCACAGGATAACAAACGCTTTCGAAGGTTGGCACTTCCGTTTAAACAAAAAGATTTGGAAGAAAAATCTTTTTGAAGCAATATATTTCGAAAAACTTATAAAAAAAACAAGTATTTACGGAACCCAGGAAGAGACGATCAAAATTAATAGTGAAAGACGCAAAAATTTGCAAAATCATCTTTCAAGAGGATCTTTTGAAAGACGAAATCACCCCGGAGGAGTGTTTGAAAAAGTTATGTCGTTTTAAGTAGGTACCAACAGCAGTGTGAACTCGCAGACGTCGTTTTAAGACTCCTTTGTAATGCAAATTTTTATTTCAATTTTATTGGGATACAGGCTGGTTGATATTTTATAAGTCTATGCGAAATTGAAAATATGAATTATTCTAGATTCTTATTGGTAGTTGTCAGTTTTGACAGGACAGGAGCTGTTCGAGTCAAAGGCATTTTTAAAAACATTTTTTTCATTTAGCCAGTTTTTTCACGTTAAGAGTTACGAGTGATCTCTCAGTGTTTTGGACAGTTTTAGGGAATTGTGGCCACAGGAATAATGGTCTGTCTTTGTCGTCAAGAATTGACGCCGGACTAAACGATTGCTGGCGTTTTCCTATTCCTATATTTCTTATTTCTATATCTCAATTCCTTAAGGCATTTGCACGCCACCGTTTAAGATATTTTCGGCATACTTATTGGGCAATCATTTATATAACCCCTCATCCATTCCATACGCACTTCATAAACTCCTCATACAATCATTCCATTTGCACGTCGAGTCCTGGTCAAAGTGCGCATACAGCGTCAAAAGCGCGTTACGAAGATATTGATTTCGTTCTAAACGAACCAGGAAATTCAGTGTTATTTTGCAACGTAGACAAGTTCAGTTTGTGATCTCTTTCTGGTTTAATTTTCGGTCTTGGACACCTAGTCCGATACACGGTTGTCATTCAATATTTTGTTATAAACTTTTGATATTATTATTAAAATAAATTATACGTGTTTTGTCAGTGAATGTTTTTATTTATTTATCACTACACTACCTAACTTTTTTATTCACATAAGTACAGCTTAAATTTATGTCCCTTGCAACTGCAACCGTACCGCATTTTTATTTTGACTAAGTAGCAATATTATTTTAACTTTTTTGTTTTTTTTTGTTGTTTAATAACAAGTAGTAATTAATGAAAACTTAATGAAAACTTGTTAAAAAACTATTTGTGACCAAAAATAAATAAATATATATACATGAAGGAAATTAATTGCTTTTATTGGTCTCTATACTTTCTTTTGTAAAAAATCCGAATTCGCAATATGTAGAGTTCCGACACGACTGAACTACCTACGTTTGACAAAGTTAAGTGCAGCTTATATTCGGCAAGAAATCGTAAACTGCAAATGAACAAAACTGTTTTTACGAAGCCAAGCGATGTTCAAGTTCCTGCACCATTTAACAATTTAAAGTGGCTGATTATGACTACGAGGATACCAGAATATTGGTGTTCTGTTCTGATGAAGCGAAACAGTTATTAGAAGTGAAGGAATATTTCTGTGACGGCACGTTCAAAGTGCACCCAAACCATTTTACCAGTTATTTATTATTTACGGTGATTTGGGAAGTTCATCGCACAAAACCAATGTTGTTCCACTTGTATTTGTCTTAATGAGTGACAAAAAAGAAAGCACGTATAGGGCTTTGTTTGATATGTTGCACGTCGAATTTCCCGAATGGAAGCCGGAAAAGATCCATCTAGACTTCGAAGTAGCAACTTCAAATGCTCTCAGAATTATTTTCCCGAATATAGAGATAAAAAAATACATGTTACAAATAGTTTGTAGCGAAAAGCTAATTTTGTAGGCATAAAGACAAAGCTTTATCGACGTAATGTAGGGTTGTTCACCTCTCTTCCACTGTTGCCTGAGAGCCAAATAAAAGAGGGCTGGGGTTATATACAACTGCAATGTGCCGATCTGAATAACAACAAAATTAACGCACTTATGTCGTATATGAAAAGCACTTGACTAAAAAGTGGTGGATGCATAAGAGAGCGGTGTGTCAGCAACGAACGCTATCGCACAATTATTTGCGACATTATTGTCGCAGAAAAATATAATTCGGTAATCATAAATATTAACAAGAACTATGTCACAATAAATAAATTACTCAATATTCTACGTGATGATATAACTGTAGACCTAACTAATAATCAGAGGTCGGAATTAGGTAGAGTTATTTATGTACTTACACTAATTTCATAAAGCGAAAGAATAAAGTGGATATGCATTAAATCCCGGGATTAATTTTAAAGAGCAGAAAAGATCCTTTGGTTTATTAAATTAAAAAAATTACTTACTTTTACACATTTGAAACCACTGCATGCGCGACAGTAGTTCGCACAACATAGCTTGTGAGAACAAAAGAAAACAATAGCGGAAATACAGAGCACACCCCGCTTAACGAAATGTACTAGATTTCGTCTCTTTCTACCGCATTCAAACTCTCTATTGGCAATAAATCGGTTAACTCATTCAGTTACCTCGGTTCGTGGAATTCGCTCGCTTGTTTCCTGTTGTGTTTTGTGTGGTGAATCCTGTTTGACCCTGGCTTGTTTATTTGATTCTGGGCTCTACTTAATACGACTATTTCGGCACGCATTAACGCACTTTGATTTGGCCTTACTTTATTGGATGATTGGATATTTGAAGTTGGTGATATTTGATATACTTGGTAAGTTTCTTGTTCATATTTTATCGATATTGTTTAAGAGGTTCTTTGATACAATCAAAATAAAGTAGCCATGATTTCAAATGCTACTGAAGAAGCTTAATGAACAGGACGCTTTTTTATTGCTTCAATTGACTATATGGTTAACGATTGTAACACGTTTTAAATGGAAATTAAGTATTGTTTTTTTGTATAAGGTTAACATGTGTTTTAAGCCCCTATACGTCATTTCATTAATTATGATCTGAGAATCTATCCATCTCTCTATTAATAGTAGAGAGAGTTTGGATTTAAAAGCGGTGATAGCCCAGTTACTAAGCAACTGTTGTGCCCTATCTCTCTCATACTTACAAACACACTCATACGGTTTTCTAAGATTCACTATTTTTTGCTCCAGATTAATCCTTTGATTAAAAGTATTACCATGGCGCAGACTTCAATCAAAGAGGCCACCGTCAACAAGTGGATCAAAGATAATCCGGAGCTTCTTTACGACCATGCAAGTGGATTAATTTACTGCTCTAAATGCGAAGCACATTTGAGTGCAACTCGTCAGAGTAACGTCAAAAGACATGTAGAAAGAGCAGTACATAAAGGCGCGAAGAAAGAACACCACACTCCTCTAGAATTTTACTTCGACTTAATCGAATTTATGATTTTTTGTAACATACCATGGTCCCAACTGGGCAACAATGCATTTTTTATTTTTTTCAGAATTACATGTGTTTTTTTTTAGTAGCCTATAATGCTTCCCACTGCTGGGAAAAGGCCCCTCTACTTTCGGACCATACTTCCCGATCTTGCGCCTTCTCTTCCCAGTCCGGGAGGTACCTCTCCAGGTCCTCACGCCATCTCCTCCTAGGCCTGCCTCTTCGGCGCTGTCCGTCTTGAGGCACCCACTCGGTGGCAATTTTTGCCCACCTATCCGGGTGCATACGGCAGACATGTCCGGCCCAGCTCCACTTGAGGTTGGCGCTTTGTACACCCATGTCAGTGATGCGAGTTATAGAGCGCAGCGTTGTATTCCTGATACGGTCCGTCAGTTTGACTCCTATCATACTACGCACCATAGCCCTTTGGCAAACCTTGAGTCTGGACTTCAGACGATCGGTCAGAGACCACGTCTGAGCGCCGTAGGTGAGAATGGGCAGGATACACATGTCGACGAGTTTCCGCTTTAGTGTCAATGGAAGGTTGCCCTTCATCAGCTCTTTCATGGACCAGTAGCTCTTCCAGGCGTTCGAAATGCGCCTATCGATCTCCTTGCTTTGCCTGTTTTCAAATGAGACTATCTGGCCCAAGTAGATGTATTCGTCGACATATTGTATAACCTGCCCATCTACTTCCACTCTACATTTCGCGCAATTGGTCATAAGTTGTGTCTTTGAACGATTCATCTTCAGTCCAACCTCAAGGCTTGCATTACTGAGCTCTTGCAGCATCTTCCTCAGTTCAGAAGCTGACGGTGCGAACAGGACAATGCCATCAGCGAAGCGAAGGTTAGTGAGCCTTCTGCCACGGACGACGATTCCAGCATTTGTCCATGATCCCATCAGCTTCCTAAAGATCTCCTCGAGTGCTGATGTGAACAGTTTCGGTGATAGTGGGTCACCCTGTTTCACACCTTTCTCGATCAGGAAGGAAGGTTCTGCTGACTGGAGTTTTATATTTGCTGTGCTATTGCCGTATATTGATTTAATTACAAGTATATAATCCGGATTTATATTTTGGTTGCTGAGGGCGCTGAGAATAGCTGAGTGAGAGTTGCTGTCAAATGCTTTGGAGTAATCCACAAATGCCAGATATAACGGCTTATTAAATTCGTTGAACTTCTCGATGATCTGGTTGAGCATGTCGAGGTGGTCAGTAGTCGAGAAGCCAGGTCTGAAACCTGCTTGCTCCTGCGGTTGACTTGCATCTAGATGTATAGCATACGCGATTCAATAAGTTTTATAAATATTTTATAAAATTCAAAATTCAAAATTCAAAAAGAGTTTATTTCTATAAGAAACACATAGGTAACATTTGGAGAATGTCAAATCTTAAACTAACACATGTATAAGGTACAGGGAAATATAGAACTCAATTTGAATTCCGTCACCTCAATGTTTTAGATGCTGGAGGCAAAGAGGCGACTAGAAACCTACAGCTTTATACGTTATATTTTACATAATTGGAGCAAACACCTTCCCAAGCTTGTCTTCTTGTCTTCTACATAATCTGATATTTTGTAGTAACCTTTTTAACATAAGTGATTTTGAACAACATTTTTAAATTTATTTACAGACAATTCTTGTAACTCAGTCGGTATTTTGTTGTAAAAGCGAATACATTGCCCTTTAAAAGATACATTAACCTTATGGAGCCTAGTAGTAGGTATAGCTAGTCTATTCCTATTTCTAGTGTTGACATTGTGCCTGTCGTTATTCTTAGGAAATTTATCAATATTTTCGTGGACGTACATTAGGTTTTCATAAATATACTGACACGGCACTGTCATAATGTTAATTTCCTTAAATTTACAACGCAGAGACTCTCTGGGACCCACATTGTAGATTGCACGAACAGCCCTCTTTTGCAGCACAAATATAATGTTAATGTCTGCAGCGTTCCCCCACAGCAGTATGCCGTAAGACATAATGCTATGGAAGTAGCTGAAGTAAACTAGTCTAGCTGTTTCCACGTCCGTAAAAAGACGGATTTTTTTAACTGCATAAACTGCGGAACTGAGTTTTTTTGATAGCTTATCTATGTGTGGGCCCCTCTGAAGCTTATTATCTAAGGTGATTCCTAGGAATACCGTGCTATCTACAATTTCTAAATTTTCACCTTTAACATTAACATTAGCCGAGACTTGTTTAACATTGGGGAGTATAAACCGAATACATTCAGTTTTGTTATTGTTCAGTAAAAGATTATTAGCACTAAACCAATTGACTACCTTTGAGATTGCATTATTCACATCGTCAAATTTCAAACTGGTTTCATTTTAAACAAAAGTAAAGTGTCATCTGCAAACAGTACAATATCATGATTATCTCTGACAAGATGTGGCAGGTCATTAATATATACCAAAAACAGGAATGGCCCGAGTATGGAACCCTGCGGTACACCCATAGTAACAACAGACCCTGGAGATCGTTTTCCATTAATGTCAACTCTCTGTATCCTGTTATTTAGATAAGAAGAGAGAAGATCTAAAGAGTTATCCCTAATTCCATAGTGATGTAATTTCCTGATCAATGTCCCATGGTCAACGCAATCAAAAGCCTTAGACAAATCGCAAAATACTCCTAGAGCATCATGCGACTCCTCCCAGGCATCATATATATGTGATATTAACTCAATACCGGCATCAGTAGTTGATTTTCCTTGTGTAAAACCATATTGTTTACAGTGGAGCATGTTGTTGGTGTTGAAATGTGTAAGAAGTTGATTTAAAATTACTTTTTCAAATATTTTACTAAATGTAGGCAATACCGATATCGGTCTGAAGTTAGAAGGGTCAGATGTACTACCCGATTTAAACAAAGGTACTATTTTACTGTGTTTCATTAAATCAGGAAACACGCCAGATTCAATAGATGCATTAAATATGAAAGCTAAATCAAGTGCAATAACATTTATTAGGGGCTTCACAACATGAACAGAAATATCCCAGAGGTCTGCAGTTTTCTTAACATTTATTGATTTAAAGGCTTTAATAATATCTTTATCATCTACATAATCAAACGAGAATTGATTTTCACATCTAGGTACATAGTCTTTGAGCAAAGATTCAGCGAATTCTTTGGAAGAGTCTAAAGACTTTGTAGTAGAGATTGGGATGTCAGTAAAAAAAAAATCAAACGCTTTAGCGACATCAATATCATTTTTGAAAGTAATATCATTAATTTTTAATTCATATTCATTGTTTTTAATACTGACCTTTCCAGTCTCACTTTTAATTATATCCCAAGTTGATTTAATTTTGTTATCACTTTTTCTTATTTTAGATCTGATATAATTTGATTTTGCAATTTGACAAACTTTTTTAAAGATTTTTGAGTTCTTTTTTACTTTATCCATGAACTCTTCACTATGATTCCATTGTTTTTCACTATATAATTCATATAAATTTTGTCTACTTTTAAGTATACCTACTGTGGCCCACTTACTTAAGTTAAGTTTGTCTGAGACCACAATCGATCTGGTATTAAATAGTGCATTGAACGCGTTGCTGAATTTGTAAAAAAAAATTACAATATGACTCATTAGGGTTATTATTAGAGTAATTGATAGGTAGTTTGCTATCCCAATTCAATTTAAACTTTTCAAACCGATGTGCAGTCAAAGGTATGTATTGTATCTTTCTTGTAGAACTTTTTTTAAGTTGAATTTCTAGTCTAATGTATTGACCTAAATGGTCTGACTTTAAATTACATATAATTTTTTTAAGTACAATTTTTTCATTTGGATAAGCAAATATATATAAAAAAAAAAAAGGTATGGGGGAGTTTCTTGCCGTTTCTTCTTAACCTTCCGAAACGGTGTAGCCTTTTTTTTATATAAAAAAAATTGACTTGTAGTTATAAGTAAGTATAATTTTGACGTTGAATAAGATAATTTATTTATTTATATTCAATAAAAAAAATGACTGACTCTGACTCTATTGTCTATACAATTTGCTGAGGTTTTAGTTATTCGAGTAGGTTCCATGAAAAGTGGCTTAAAGTTGTGAGAATTAAATTAGTTAGTTAGTCTCGTACTAAGGGAGTAAGTTTCTAATAAATTTACATTGAAGTCTCCAAATATCACAAGAGTTTTATTAGATTTTGATACTTTAAATAATATGTCATCCATAAGTTTTTCAAAAACATCAAATGAACCTGATGGTGGGCTGTAAACGCTTATTACAATTTTGCGCTATAATTCAACACATGCTACTTCAATGTGGCTTTCAACTGATAAACATACTATGTCTTTACGATTTTTGAACTTTATGTGTTTATTTAGAAATATTAGAGAGCCTCCACGAACAGCATGTGATCTGCAAAAAGAACTACCAACCTGGTGGTTACTGAAATTGAACATGAGGTCATGGCTTTTTAGCCAATGTTCTGTTAGACATAAAATATCAATATTAAAAGAGTTCATGTTCAATTACAACTCTAATAATTTACTACCTTGAATATTTTGGTGGACCAGATTAGTAAATTTGAATTTATTTTACAATATTGAATTTTTCTGTTTTTATTATGTACTTTATTAATATTATTTGACGGGCTAGAGACTTCCTATATTGTCGTTGTATCTAATTTAAATGACTTGGAAAAGCTTCCAAGGTTTTGTTTGAAACATCAGTATAATGCTCAATAGTGGCATTATGTGTAGCCAAATTTTTGGCTGTTATATTAAAATAATATAACAGCGAATTTGCTACTTGTCTTTTGTAATAACTAGGAAGGTAATATTTACCTTTAGTCAGATAATATTTATTTCTACTTACAAAATTGTTAGTATCGATTACATGTATATTATTATTGCATGATATAGTATGCAAGGTCATATTTAGCTTATATCTAAGGTTGTTTTCTGATTGTGGCAGGCTGTCGCTGTAAGGGAATGTGAACATACCAATTTATTTTACTTTTAAAGAACAGAGCTTGTCTAAATATTTAATTAAGTCAGACTTGTTCACATTACCCCTATTACCGAGGCATATGATTAAATAACAGTCATCACTATATGCGTTATCTTCTTTTTGCATATTGGGTTTGTTTACCCAACTGTAATCTGCATTATTTATTACCGTACCGTATTATTATTTATTACCGTATGCTCCATATACATATTTAACAATTGGCCCATATTTTTTCCAAGTTCATCGCTGTACATAATTGTTTTTATACCTGGATATGAAGTGCTAACATCCAGAAGGGAAGTAGCTGACGGAGCACAGTCCGGCACACAACAGCAGCTTTCCAATATTTTAGTTTCTAGGCTAACCTGGCTACTGAGAACTGCATCCATAGCTAGATTCAGTTCCCTGGTTTCCGCTCTGGTTTTGTCATAGAGGCTAATGTAGTGCCCCAGGGAGCGCTCTGCCTGGTCAAGTTTGCATCTTAGCTCATGCATGTTGTCCTCATAGCTTATGTGATTATAATTAAGCTGAGCAGTACACAGCTCCAGTTTATCTAAAACCCTTCTTTTATTATGAAGCTTTGTTACAACCTTTTTTGTTTTTTTAGCATAATATATTTTTTTTTAATTTTTATAAATATGGGATACCAAGCTTACGGGTCGATAGTTGCCGATATCACTTTTATCATTCTTTTTGTGCAACAGAATTATGTTACGAGTGGCATAGCTTACTTGGAAAATGACCTCTGTAGAGTATGTTATTAGAAAGGTTGGCCAAGTGGGGAAGCAAGACGGGTTCTCCAAATTTCAAAGCCTCTGTCGTGACACCATCTTCACCGGGGCTCTTGTTGTTCTTCATGTCCATGAGGGCACGATGAACTTCACGCCCGGTGAAAGGAGTGTTGGACATAGATACTCTTCGTCTTGGTTTTGGTCCGTTTTGGATGGGTCTTGAATACAGCTACATGTGTTGCAATTGCAAAAATAATAAACTACCTAGTGAATCCTTATTGAGAAAAGTTTACCTGGGTCAGCTTTTTAAAATCAAAGTATAAGAGATGCAAAGTAATATTGTAGATAAAAAACTATGGCTTTCAGTAGACGAAACTTCGGATTTCTTAGGAAGAGCTGTCGTACATTTGTTGGTGAGACCATTAGAACCTAGTAGTTGCTATCGGCCTTACTTAGTGGTATGTAAAATGCTAAATACTGTTAATGGTAATGGTTAACTATATCACAATTTATTCAAGATTCTTTAAAAAATATGTGGGTAAGTTCATTTGAGAGCAAAGTAGATAATGTTAATATAATAACAGACCGTGTGGCATACACGATATCTGCTGGTAGAATGTTAAAATCAACTTTTCCTAAAATGTTGCATTTCAAATGTTTAGCCCGTGCTCTAAATCTTGTTGCGGGGCAGAGTAGAAAAGAGAACCCTAATGTTGACAGTTTAATTTCAAATTTGAAAAAAAAGTATTTTTGAAGGCACCAAAAAGAATTAAAATCTTTAAAGAAATGTGTCCGGATTTACCTTTACCTCCTGCACCTTTAATTACTAGATGGGGTACTTTGCTTGACGCACCATTCTATTACGCTAAGCATTTCGATGAAATTAAGTCTGTATTGTCTGTGTTGAATAGTCAAGAGGCAAAATCAATAGTGAATGCTTTAAACATTTTTAATAATAATGACAACATAAAGGATGTTTTGTCTCGTATTTATGAAAATTTTGCAATTATACCAAAAGCTTTAACAGCACTTCAGAAACCCGATCTTTCTCTAATGGAATCATTTGAAATATTTGATGCAGTGAGATTAGCTTTGAGATGGGCAAATTGCAAGAGCTTAGAAGACAAAGTGGAAAAAGTCATGGATAGAAATCCTGATTTGGACACTATCAAAAATATAGCAGAAAAATTTTCTTCCCTCATTAATGACGAGGAGGAGGAAGTCTATAAATTTGCTAACCTTACCTCACTTGACGTAGAGCGATCTTTTTCAATGTATAAATGGATTTTAACCGTTCGGAGAAATTCATTGAAGCCAGAAAATATTGAAAAAATAATGGTTATATACTTCAATTCTAATAAAAGTTAAGTATGAAAAATTGCTTTAGACTTAAGACTTAATAATTTGTATTGTGAAATAATGTTAAAACCAGGGCGGAGTGATAAGTATGGTAAAAATCAATTTTAGAATACAATTATCGCGAATTGTATGAAACCTCCTTGTCCACAACTCCTTTGGAGGACTAAATTTAGATTTTCAGCCAGTACTACCGGTTAGTTTTTTTTTTTACAGACTAGAGAAAACCAACTGAACGCATTTTCGCAAAGATGGAGAAAAGTGAATTTCGTGTGTTGATTAAACATTATTTTTTGCGCAAAAAAACGATTACGGAAACAAAACAAAGACTTGATAAATATTATGGGGACTCCGCTCCGTCGATTAAAATGATTCATAAGTGGTTTACTGATTTTCGCTGTGGCCGTACACAAGTGATGCTGAACGTCCAGGACGCCGTGTTGAGGTCACTACTCCAGAGATGATCGCTAAAATACATGACATAGTGTTGAACGACCGAAGAATGAAAGTGAGCGAGATAGTTGTGATAGTAGGCATCTCAGACGAATGGGTGCGAAATATCTTACACCAATATTTGCATATGAAGAAGCTCTCCGCGCGATGGGTGCCGCGTTTACTGACTGTTGATCAAAAACGCATGCGTGTGACTACTTCGGAGGCAGGTTTAGCATTGTTTCAACAGGATAAAGCTGAATTTTTGCGTCGTTTCATAACAGTTGACGAAACATGGATCCACCACTATACACCAGAAACCAAGCAGCAATCAAAACAGTGGATTGCTACGGGCGAATCAGCTCCGAAGAAGGCCAAAGCAGTTTTATCGGCCAATAAAGTGATGGCTATAGTTTTATGGGATGCACGTGGGATAATCCATATTGACTACCTAGAGAAGGGTAAAACGATAAATGGCGAATATTATGCCAATTTATTGGATCAATTTGACAAAATTTTACCTGAGAAGCGACCGCACTTGGCTAAGAAGAAAATCCTCTTCCACCAAGACAACGCACGAGTGCACACCTGCGCTATTGCCATGGCCAAATTCCATGAGTTGCGATACGAGTTGCTTTCTCACCCACCATATTCGCCACATTTAGCCCCTTGCGACTATTTTCTGTTTGCAAATTTAAAAAAATGGCTCGGTGGAAAAATATTTAGCTCCAACGAAGAGATCATACACGAAACCAATGCCTATTTTGAAAGGTTGCCTAAATCGTATTTTATGGAAGGAATCGAAAAGCTAGAGAAACGCTGGATGAGTGTCTTGAGTTAGAAGGGAACTACGTTGAAAAATAAATAATATATTTTAAATAAATGATATTCATTATTTAATTTTTACCAGCCTTTTCACTCCGCCCTCGTACTAATAAATATTGTATGTCTTATCTTTGTTTTATTTGTCTTATCTATCTCTGAGGTTTTTATTATTATTTATTTGTAATATTGTTGGCCAAACGAGATTGTCCATTCGAAATCCCGCAAATGTCCATATTAATATCATCATTTCGATGCAAGTACATAAATAACTCTACCTAATTCCGACCTCTGCTAATAATATAACAGCAAATTTCAGCCAAAACGAAAGAAAACAAACAGAAAAAGAAAAAGACGATATTATTTTGAATGCACAGATGCAGCTACTTAGACCGGCAAACGCCGGCAGCGGGCGGATCTCCGGTCGCATAGAGATGGGCGCTTTTAAACTAAAAATATCGGTTGGGAGCCGCGTTTGCACTTGCAGTTGGTCACCCAATACACGAACGCATCTGTGGAGCTATAAAAAACCATTCCCTGCACAGGAAAAAAAAAGTTCTGACCCAGTCTAACGAAACGATTTCTCGCGCGCATTCACCGCGTTTCCTTGAGCAGAAATTGAGGTTTTAAATGTTTTTGAGAAGAAACCAAGTAAAAACGATGGAGAGGTGAGTACATTACACTTTACTATTGATTGTTTGTCGTGTGCATTAGTTAAACAGAAAAATAAATGCGGAAAAGCCAAATCAGTTGATGTCGAATGCATTTTGACTCCCACGGCCATTTTTCGTGACGTCACGCCATGAGGCTATCATATTACGGATACGGCTTGTTGGTTGGAGTTTCAAATTTCCTCGTAACTTGAAAACGGAGCGTTTCCCGGCACCAAGTCATACTATCTTTTTAGCTTCCTAGAACCAACCCAATCTATTTCCGTCAAAAACATGGATTTTGAAATGTTGTTTTTAAAAAAACAATAATTAAAATAAAATTGAATTCATCACTTCCGATTGTGCTGTCGGTAGACAGTAGTGCGTACGGGATAGGCGCCGTGTTAGCACACAAGTACCCGGACGGCTCAGAAAGGCCAGTCAGCTGTGCGTCTAGGACGCTAACGGATACTGAGAGGAACTATAGTCAATTGGACAAAGAGGCTTTGGCTATCTTCTATGGGATCACGAAACATCACCAATTTTTGTATGGTATGCATTTTACACTGATAACGGACCACAAACCACTCACGTTTATTTTTGGCCCGAAGGGTGGCATACCACAGACAGCAGCAAGTAGGCTGCAGCGTTGGGCGGCTAAGTTGGCTGCATATGACTTCGCTATAGAATTTGTTTGTTCAAAGAATAACGCAAGCGCTGATGCTCTTTCGCGTTTACCTTTAGAGAGTAAGAAAAACGTAACAGACACGGACGCTCAGTGTCATTATCTTAAGTATTTTGAGGAATCGGTGCCAGTTTGTTACAAAGATATAGCATGCCAAACGAATAAAGACCCACTGTTATGTAAAATTTATGGATATATTATGTTCGGATGGCCTAATGTAGTTGAGGATAGTGAAAAACCATTTCAGGTTAGACGTGAAGATTTATATTCTGAGCATGGGTGTATCTTGTATAAATATCGTGTAGTTATACCTACTAAACTTCAGAAATTAATACTAAATGAAATTCACGAGGGTCATTTAGGTATTGTGAAAATGAAATCAATTGCACGCAATTATGTGTACTGGCCATCGCTGGATAATGATATTGAGGTGTTGTGTCGAGAGTGTATCGCGTGTCGCAGCGTGCGCGACGCCCCCCCGCGCGCCGCGCTGCACCCCTGGGAGTTTCCCGCCGGGCCATGGCAGAGGCTGCATATGGACTTTGCACAATTTCAGAATAGATACTAATTAGTGATCTTGGATGCTCACACCAAATGGCTGGAAGTGGAGGAAGTTAAAGGTACTTCGTCTAATGAAACATTAAGAGTGCTGAGAAGTTTATTTGCGAAATTTGGACTGCCATTACAAGTAGTTTCGGATAACGGTCCTCCTTTTCAAAGCAGTGAGTTTAGAGAGTTTTGTTCCAAGAATGCTATTAAGCACACAACTAGTGCTCCTTACAGGCCTCAGGGAAAAGGCGCGGCGGAGAACTCGGTCAAGACTATAAAAAAAGTATTAAAAAAGGCTGTGATAGACGGCATTGAGTTAGGTAGGGCCCTGTGTCGATTTTTATTTCAATATAGAAATTGTATTCATGCAACTACTGGAGTGGCTCCGGCTCAGGCCCTGATGGGTAGGCGGCTTCGCAACAAATTGGATGTGCTGCGACCCAACACAGCAAATATTGTGAAAATATGACAAGATCGACAAATAGAATATGCGGGGGGGAGGGACAGACATTTTGACGTGGGAGACAAAGTCCTTACGAAAGTATTTTCGGCAAACAAAAACAAATGGTCCGAGGGCAACATAGTTGCAAGAACTGGCCCTTTATCATATAAAATTAGTATGGGAGACGGTACATTGGGGCGCAGACATGCTGATCAAATTTTGCCCATGAGAAATAGTAGATTCTCATTGTCACGATCAATAACAGCTGATGAGGCCGACAGTGCGTCCACTTCACGCGGCGAAAATAATAACCTTGATGAGATGGATGAGCAGGAGCCATTGCATAGTGAAACGTATGACCGTGCAGGTAGGGAGGAAAGGTTATTAAGTGTACGCATACTCCTGCGTCGCCGCTGCCTATACCGCCGCCTGAGGGTGCGAGTGAGAGGACAATGCGAGCGTTTCGTAGGGAAATGCGCAAAAAGGTCGAGTGATACTGGCATGTTATATGCATGTTGTTGTGTATCAGTTAAAATAATTTAGTTTATGTGAATCACCTCAAATAATTTTTAAAGGTAGTATGTTGTAAAGATAGTGTAAGTTCTATTCTAACCGTACCTAAGTTATAATCTAGGTAGTCATATTGTATGTCAGTTAATCCTCAAATAAAAATGGGGAGTGTGTCATATCTAGTTAAAGTAATGTAAACGTGAGTCACGTCATGGAGATATGTGATGATGTGTTAGATGTAAGCTTATAAGTATAGTTTCGTTTGTTTTAGTAACATTGTACTTGCATATTTAGTGTGGAGGAAGTGCTATGTATCGCAGGTAGTTGCAATAAACAGTTAGCATTGGACCGCTGTGTTTCACTGACGTAGTAGTTTCATATATATGTAATTATATGTATGATATTTTGTAGTTTATATATGTGCATGCTATCTAGTGTATTATATAGTTGAGATATATATATTTTTATTAGGTATATTTTATTTATATTTTAAAAGTAATTTTCGTACGTATGTATACAGTTTTATTGCGCACTAGTACTGTCCTTTTTCATAAACACTCTTGTCTTGCCTAGGTTTGCTGGAAGAAATCTCTTTTTAGAGATAAGCTCGCCTTTGCCTATAAAATTTATTGTAACTGTTAAAGAGGGTAATTTAGTAATTGTAAAACAGAAAGACATTTCACATCTATGTTGGCCAATGGGTCGTATTGTAAAAACCTTTCCTGGCACAGATGATAAGGTCAGAGTGGCAGAGGTCAGAATGGGACCTAAAGGTAAAACTTATGTAAGATCTTATACCAAGTTGTGCCCCCTACCCTTTAATGACAGTTAAGTCATTTTAATAATAAGTCTAGTTTCTAATATTAGCCTAAATAAAAAATAAAAATAAAATTACAGTTTGAGAGATTTAAATTTTATTAAAAAAAAAATGTACTTACCTATCACAGTCACTTATATACCTAAATTTAAAAAAAAATAAAAAAATATGAAGTTGTAAAATTAAAAGTTGTATAAGTAAATAGTTCATTGAAGTTTATGTAAATTACAAAGATAATATGCAAAATAAAATGTAAACTTTGTATAAAAAAACATTGTGTAAAATTGATTAAAAATATAAGCTTGTAAACACTTTGTAAAGTAAAATAAAATAAATATGTAGGAATACATTAAAAAACATATTATTTAGAATAAGAGTTTATTTAGATATACTAAGAATTATTGAGTTGGTGTTATACATGAGGATGTATGCAACTTTTCACTTCTTTTTGAAACATGTATTTTTGTAATTTCATATGCATATATAGATTATAATAAATTAAAATGTTACTTGTAATATACATAAAATATAGACATGAGCTGAAAGATGTATAGAAATAAATAGTTTGATAAATAATTTGCTATATCCTCAACAGTGTACCTACATAGAGATAGTCTAGTTTTTAATTCATAAAGTTTAGGTATCATGTTCTTATTATGTAAACATGTAGGTTTGTGCTTGTGCCATATGTTCTTGTATTAAACATTGTTAGTTCACAGTTTAAATTGTACTTGTTTCTAGTTGGTGGACTTTCTCCCCCCCCCCCAACTTATGTTCAATACAGAACATAACAGTTTTTTATTAATTTTATTTGTTATAATTTGCTTGTAGCATTTAGTAGTTTTTTATAGATTTAAAATAGCAATACTAAATTGTTGCTGATATTTTTGTGTATGGCAACATCACTTTTTCTCTTCCATTTTGATTTCATAACTTTACTCTGACACAGGATACATTGTACCTGTCTAATAAATATAGAAAATTAGTAGCTACATTGTTAGCTTATAATATATGCGACGTAGCTATAGTTGGTTTAACCAAGTTCAACTTCACATCAGCTTATGTTAAGAGTAATATGACATGCACCACTATTGGGAATTCACCTGTTAATTATACTTTGCATGCAACATTGGAATCTGTTCCAAGTAATTTAAATTAGTTCATAAGACAAAAGAGGAAATCTCTAGCATACAAGAGCCACTAAATATGTGAAAATGTAAGCCCCAGTTAAATATTGGCCATCAAAACATCCAGGGGCTACCTGGCAAAGAACTTGTATTAGAATTATTTCTAAAAAATTCTGACATTGATATTATTTGTGTTACAGAACACTGGTTGAAGGAAAATATGATGTCTTTTAACATAAATAATTACAAAACTGTCAGTTGTTACAATAGAAAGACTGCTGATAGAGGTGGTTCTTTAATCTTAGTGAAAAATAATATTAAGGTGAAACAACGGAAAAATATTCATGCACTTACTGTTGAAAGACAAATAGAGGTATCCTGTGTTGAGTTAGATAGCCATATTATTGTTTGTGTCTACAGGCCACCGAGGGATGGCAATTTCGAAATATTTGAGAAAATTATGGAGGAAGCCCTCACTAAACTATGTAATAACAGCAAAACGTTAATTATTTGTGGCGATCTTAATGTAGATCTGCTTGTAGGAACAACAATGAAACAACGATTTATAACTTTATTCAAATCGTTTAATTTATGTCATGTATTTTTAGAGCCGACTAGATTTACACTTACCAGCCAAACTTGCTTAGATAACGTTTTTTGTGACTGTGCATTCACAAGTAAAAGTGTAACTAACTGCTTACCTTCCGATCACAGTGGTCAAACAGTTTCATTCCCAATTGCTATTAAGGATAAGACTAGTCCATCATTTTATAGGCCTATTACATCCCATAGACTAGAGACATATACGAAAAACTTAAATATAAATTTGCCAGTACCGGATTTTAATGAACAGAACCCAAACAAAATCTACTCAGACTTCTTCAACATTATTCAGACAGAATTCAATAAAGTTTACAAATTAAAGAAAGTCAGTGACTATAACGGTAAATCTAAATTTAATGACTAGGCAACGTTTGGAATTCGTAAAAGTAGAGTTATCTTGTATGACCTTTATGATCAAAAAACCTATAACTTTGATCGAAATTTCATGACTATGCTAAAAAATATTTCAAAACTTTCAAGTTGGTTTGTAGAACTGCAAAAACTTTACGCATTAATAGAAAAATTCAAAATTCAAATAATTGAATGAAAACAGTTTGGCAAATAATAAACCGCGAAACTGGCAAAGTTATACCAAGGGACAATGATTTCTGCCTAAAGATAGGTGATGATGTTGTTAAATCCAACGCTGATGTTGCTCGAGCTTTTGAAACATTCTTCACCAATGTACCCGTACTCACAACAGACCGTCTAAATTCATCTCCATATGAAGCAGAGACTTTATTAAAAAATAACACTAGCGTCAGTAATGTATATTTAAAATTTCATCATGTATATCCCCAAGACATTGTCAAAACGTTTAAATTACTTAACTTAAAAAATACGGAAGACCTGTGGGGTATATCAGTCAAAGTAATTGGTTCAGTAATTCTAGTTATAGTCCCACACTTAGCTTATATATTCAATAAATGTGTTGACCATGGGGCTTTTCCAGACCTCATGAAACACAGTAAACTGATACCTCTGTTCAAGTCGGGAGATAAGGGCGATCCTTCAAATTTCAGACCAATATCTGTTCTTCCAACACTAAGTAAAACATTTGAAAAGATTATACTCAATCAAATGCTCTCACACTTCAACCGTACAAAACAACTCCACGCTAACAATATGGTTTCACTAGGGGTAAATCGACTACGGATGCAGGTATTATATATTATACCCTTCTGCCTTTCATGGTGGAGAAATTAACTGACATAGTGTTGTGACATTTCCTGGGAGGGTTCAAAATTAACGCAATTTCCTTGGCGAGTTGGGCCTTTGGCGCTATCGGCAGCTAAAAGTGTTCCATTCACTGTGTCTGTAATGAGACGATTTCTGAGGTCTGTTTTCACTAAATTTGTTTTACTGAACACTCGTTCACAGTCTGCATTTGCATGAGGCAAACACAAAACTGCAAGGGCAAAACTAGACAATTCAAAGAAATCTTCAGTCTTTAGTAAAATCGCCCAAAATTCATCAGGCTGTTTAGTCGTTTGAAGCTGTGCAGGGTGGCGGGCTATTGCAACAGGCAATCTTCGCCATTGATCGTCTATCTGCTGTTTTTGAGTTTCATTATAAGTCGCAACTAAGCGTGGCATGACTTCCATGAGCGGCATCAATGTTGGGACTTGATCTCTGAAATTGTTAGAGAGAGCTGATACTGGTCCTAGAGCTTGGAGTTTTGACAGCACAGGGTCATCCATATCGTAACGTTTTTTTATTTCCAAGGCGCTAGTCTTGAGGAATTTTCTGCAGTTTGTGAAAAACAATGCCTTTTTTCCGGGGTCCCTGTCTACTTCAGGATGTTTCAGCATTTCGTACACTTTAATGCCAAGATACATTGCAGTGTCACTTAATTGGAACTGTTCATTTGCAGGATCAACTCCACTAGCATTCGGCTGCACCACATTTCCCCTTTTTACTAACGCAGAAGGATTCCTTGATATAAATCTCGAATTTTATCGTGTAGCTTGTGAATGACCACTTTTTCATTCTGAAATTCGAGATTGAATTTTGTGAACAAAGGCAATGACCAGTCCAGAAAGCAAATTTTTCACCTCAGCTTTCACTTTGTGTATTGGGTTGGTAGTAAAGTCAATGAAGAATAAGCGCAGTGCTTCCCATTGCTCCAAGACTCTTGCTACTACTGCTGTCAAGGAATGCCATCTTGTTTGAGAAGGTTTCAATATTTTGTGTGGCTCAACTTCGACAAATGCTTGAAAATTGCGGAAATCAAACTGTCGCTTGTCACTATTTTTGAAGAAGTTATATATGTCACGAGCAAGTTGTGTTGTCATGGTGTGTGATGTTACCTTGTACAGTGTGGACGTGTTTCTGGCTTACTCAACTGTTTTCATAAATCTTTTTCGAAAAATCGCTATTGGTCGGAGTGTAAATTTTCAATTCTCACTCTCTCCTGTGAATCTTCTCCGGCAATCTCCTCCTACTGGGAGGGGCACGAGGGAGACAGTTGCTTTTCGGCTGTTTGTACTCAAACAACTTTGAAAAGGCATCCTCCTACTTTGCTAACCCACCACGACGAGATTTGAACCCGGACCAGCGGTGATTGGTTTCTGCCGCCGTGACCGCTGCGTCAACAAGTGAGTGAAGCTGCTGGGCGAAATAGCGTATCGCCTTCGCGTAATTAGTGACTACGTCAGACTGCTACGTGCTACGCCACTGCTACACTCGTAACGGACGTGAGTTGTACTACGAAACTGAACGTACCGTCATCGCCCACCACAAGAGCTGTTCTCGATCAAATCGCAACTCACACTTGCTACTAACTCAAGTGAAATATGCATAGATCCCCGACTAGTTCACCGATTCCAACGGCACAAAGATGTAACCTTTGTAAAACATTGATTGCTGCAGACGCACGCATCAACTGCAATACCTGTAAGAGGGCGTACCACAAAGTATGCATCGGAATGGAAGGCGACGAATGTACACAGGACTGGGAGTGTGACCTGTGTAACAAGGACCCTCCGGCTGTCGATGACACCATCGCTATTCATGGACCGTTGCAACCCACTGATTCAAATGTCACAATGACGAGACCAAACAAAAGGTTTGCTTCATCATTTTCGCCTGATTCCTTAGGACAGAGAAATGCTCAAGATGTGTCAGTCACCCTAACGGACGTCAAAGAGATCGTCATTGACACGATTAAATCCCAGATGGAAATATTCATGTCGCAGATTCAAACTTCGATAACTACAGCCATTAGCAGAGAAATGTCATCCCTACGAAAGGAAGTGGAGGACGTTAAAACTGGTATGACATTTATTAACAAACAATATGAAGACGCGATGAAGGCACTGCAGACCGCAAAACAGGACGTATCTCACTTAAAGGAAGAAAACTTCAAGCTGACTAAATATGTTTCTGAACTGAATAACAGAGTCAACGGATTGGAGCAAAGCGCACGTTCTAATAACGTCGAGATTCAGTGTGTACCAGAACACAAAAATGAAAATACGAATACTATAATACAGCAATTAGGAAGCACCATAGATTGTGACATCGCAGACAGTGACATACTATACAGCTCCAGGGTGGCTAAAGCTGATCGGACAAGTCCTAGACCCCGCGCCATAATCGTCCAACTGTCGACTCCAAGACTGCGTGACAGCTTCCTGGCGGCAACGATTAAGTTCAATAAAGCTAATAAGGATAAAAAGGACGAGCTAAACACCAGTCATATCGGTATAGCAGGAGAACCGACGCCTATATATGTCGCGGAGCATCTCTCACCCGCTAATAAAACTCTTCACGCCGCAGCCAGGATTAGAAGCAAGGAACACGAATACAGATTTGTGTGGATAAGAAACGGACATATATTCATGCGAAAAACGGAGGACTCTGCTTTTGTGCTAGTGAAGGATCTTGATACCCTTAAGAAGTTAAAATAAGTTTTACTTACTTCTAGTTATAACATTTGCTCTTATTTACGACTTAATATTTAAAATTCACTAAGTTTAGTATTTACTATCAGAACACACGTGGGCTGAGAACCAAAACAAACACATTTTTTCAAAATTTGTCTTCTGCAAATTATGATATTATAATTCTAACTGAAACTTGGCTTAATGACGGAGTTAACAGTACAGAGCTTTTTACGATAGGTACATGGTTCATAGACGAGATAGGGGCACAACCACATCTCAAAAATGTGACGGTGGAGGTACGCTTATTGCAGTATTAAAGAAATATGACTCTAAAAGGATGTCTGACTGGGAGAGTGGATGCGAAGACTTATGGGTAACTATTAACATAAAGATAACCGAAACAATTAAACAGCTAGCGTTTTGTGCGGTATACCTTCCCCCCCCTGTAAGCATACCAGCACTGAATATATTTCTAAAAAACTGCAATCGCGTCTCGGAACTCCATGACCTAAAAACATGCATAATGGGCGACTTTAACATTAGAGGAATTACAGGGAACTCATCAGGGGATTGTATGCCAATTGTCGCCTCAGGAGCAATAGAAAAATGCCTTACAGACTTTTTGACGTTAACCCTTAACCACCTACCACCCGTCTACCAGACGGAAGCTACTTTAAAATCGCAAATATTTTTACGCCCTTACACTGTACAATCCTGCGCGTTCAAGTACCTTCTCCCCGCGTCCCTCAGTGTCGCGCATGCGCTCGTCGATGCCGGTAGTGCGCTTGATTACCTGTGGTGAGTAAAAAACTATCGCCGAGTGTCTCAGAGACGGGTGGTAGGTGGTTGCGTGACTAAACTCAAGTGTTCCTTTTTTTACTTTTTCAGTGAAATATGGCTTTACGAGACAAGGATATTGAGAATTTGTTAGGTAATGAGTTGTCAGATGAAGAGGATCTGCCTAACGATGAATGCAGTGAAGTCGAAAGTAATATTGGCGAACAGGAACTAGTAGAAGATGATTGCGGATCGGATTCTGAAATTGATGGTGAGGAAGATCTGGCGTCATCGGAAAAAGGTAATAGGGAACCATCTCCAAATTCTACTGATCCTGTGACTGCAGACTCTCACTTTTCATCGGAAGACGACATGCCGGTGGCAGAATTACGTAGAAAGAAGAACTATTTTGGTAAGAATCGTTTCCGTTGGGCATCTGTTCCTTCGTCTTCACGTGCAAGAACATTAGAGCACAACATTGTCAGGGAGCGTGAGGGTATCAAAGCCGAATACCGAGATCAAATAAATTCTTCATCTTCTCCCCTGGACATATGGAAGTTGTTCTTTACTGACGAAATGCTCGAAAAAATTGTTTTGTATACTAATAAGAAAATAAGGGAGATTAGACCAAAATATCAAAAGCAAACCTGTGTTCAAGATATGGATCTCATTGAATTGAAAGCTTTCATAGGATTCCTTTTCTATACAGCTATATTCAAGGAAAACCACGAACACTATACGTCTTGGTATAGTATGGACGGGACAGGAAGGGAAATATACCGTTGTATTCTGAGTAAAAACAGATTTGAAGTGTTGCTCAAAACCATTCGTTTTGATGATGCAGAGACGAGACTGGTACGTCGAGAGCACGATCCTTCTGCTCCTATTTCTGAACTCTTTGATGATTTCATAAACCGTTGTCAAGCTGTTTATGTGATCGGAAGTTGTGCATGTATCGATGAAATGTTAGTGGCATTTCGTGGCAGATGCCGTTTCAAAATGTATATGCCAAAAAAACCCGCAAAATATGGAATAAAAAAAAAGTGTCTTACAGATGCAAGATCAGGATACTTGCTCAATGCCTACATTTATTTGGGAAAGGATTCCGATGGGTGTAATTTGTCTGCAGAGTATCAAAGACTGAAAAAACCTACTCAGGCAGTTCTGCGCCTTATACCTCCGATTGAAGGTTCTAATCGAAATGTGACTACTGATAATTGGTATACTTCTATAGAGCTATTGGAACAAATGAAACAGAAGCAGCTGACCGTTGTTGGTACGTTGAGAAAGAATCAAAGAGAAATTCCCCCAGAATTTTTGGCCGCTCGTAACAGAAATGTTGATTCTACTGTATTTGGATTTACAAAAGATATCACAATATCATCGTACGTGCCGAAACTAAACAAAGCAGTGATAACCGTCTCAAGTATGCACCATACTGCAAATGTTGACAATACTACAAAGAAACCGGAGATAATACTATACTATAATCAAACCAAAATTGGTGTAGATTTATTAGATCAGAGATGCGCCAACTACTCGTCAGGCCGTCGCACTCGTAGATGGCCGTTGGCAGTATTTTACAGGTTGCTGGACATTTCAGCTTCAAACTGTTACATTGTCAGCTTATCTGCTAAAGGCCAAACCCAAAAAACTGAAAGCAGATTCAAATTCCTGAAGAAATTAGCCGAACAGCTCACAAGACCGCATATGGAGCGACGCGAAAATAATCCTCAGATGCAACGGGATATAAAAGTCGCTCTTCGACGTATACTCCATCACAAAGACGAGGCGGCTCCAGCAGAAGTTCCAGGTGGCAGCTATGCTGAAGAAAGGTTAGCTGTTCGCAAGACATGTTCTACTTGTGACCCAAAAAAGAAACGCAGAACCCAATATATTTGTTTCGAGTGTAAGGCACCCATTTGCCTCGAATGCTCTAATAAACTGTGCAGTAATTGCCGTGAAAAAATGTAAAGTTAATGGTCTGCAATTTTGTTGATTGAGTTGTTCTAGAACGTCACTAATTTTTTTCTTATCTTTGTTGATTATTGAATAATTGAAAATTAGTACTAAATAAGTATTATCTTTTTGTATTTTTTTATGGTTCTCATTATCCAAAGACTGTATTTTTGTGGGAAAAAAAGTAAGTTGGTTTTTTGTTATTTAGTTTATGGAAAACGTAGTCGTTTTTATTTTGTGTTTATTATTATAATACATAGTTTCTAACATTATTAACATGTTTTTTATTTTCCAAAACCTCTAAGTTATAAATATTATACATGGCGAGGGTAATTTGACACACACGTCTCTAAGACGGGTGGTAGGTGGTTATGTTACAAAAATAGGAGGTAGGTAGTTAAGGGTTAAATAGCTTGTCACAGAAAAACAACATCGTGAATGCAAACCAAAACATTCTGGACTTGATAATTACTGATATATCCAGTTGCGAGGTATCTTTGGCTAACGATATTTTATCAAAAGTCAACCACTACCATCCGCCACTTGAAATCAGCTTATTATCCGCCACAGAGGATAGTCTTCCTTGCAATAGTAATAACCCACGCTATAGTTTTTTCAAAGGTGATTTCAACGCGATTAACCATCAACTTAACGGCGTAGACTGGGCTGATCAATTGGGAGCAATGAAAAACGTTAACGACATGACAGCCCTATTATATCACGAGCTCCAAGATTGTATCAGTAAATTTGTACCTTTAAAACAACATAAGAAAGCAAAATTCCCGTCGTGGTTTAATAAAAACCTCATTAACCTACTACGCGAGAAAAACAATATTCGGAGACGCTTTAAGAAATACAAAAACCCTTTAGACGAAATATCATTAAAAATCTTTAAAAAATAGGTGCGAGAAACTCTCAGTCAGCTGTTACAACGCTCATCTCAAAACCCTAGAGGACAACATCCACGATAACCCCAAATTGTTTTGGTCTTTTATTAAAAGTAAACGAAGTGGTCAAAGTAATTTCCCTCCAACCATGAACGATGGATCTGTTTCTGCAACCAAGGGTGTAGAGGTGTGCGAGTTGTTTGCATCCTATTTCCTCTCTGTTTACAATACATGTTACCGTAATCTTACCATATTAGACACCAAAGAAGCACACAGTGATAGCTTTTCCTCACTTGTAATCAAACGAGAAAACATATTTTGTAAACTTAAACAGCTTGACCCTAACAAAAGTCCAGGTCCCGATGGCATACCAGCCATATTGATAAAGGCATGTTCGACTAGCCTAGTAGAAGCTCTATACCACATTTTCAATTGCTCCCTCAAGACAGGCACATTTCCAAACACATGGAAAAGAGCTAGAGTAGCCCCAATCTTCAAAGGAGGTGACACCTCATCGGTGAAAGACTATCGACCTATCTCCTTAGTTTCAGTTTCAGTTTCAGTTTCAGTTTTAAATAGTTTATTTTCATTGGATTTTACATAGAGAATCTAATATAAAACCTCTTAAAAATAGTCATTAAAATTAAAAATAGTTACCTGCCTAGGTGCATTCGAAATGTTGTCCTCAATGTGAGGAATGCACAAGAAACACATTGCATACTCTTTTCAAAATTCAAGTACTTATGTCTAAACAATAATTGTTTGGTCAATTTACATGAAAAGAAGCTGTCAAATGGAGCTAATTTACTGCCAGACCAGTTTATCATTTAAATAATCCTCAACTTTATAGTATGCCTTTTTAATTAATACATTCTTAACAGTTTTCTTGAATTGTTTTTCTGATAAATTAATAACATTGGAGGGCAACTTATTGTAACACCTAACAGAAAGCCCCTTGAAGCTAGAGGAAACTTTGCTTAAACGAAAATGAGTATAAGATAATTTTAATTTGTTTCTAGTATTAACTGAGTGAAGATCACATTTTCTATTAAAGCTACTGATATTTTTGCGGACATACATAATATTTTCATAAATATATTGAGAGGGAAGAGTCAAAATATTAATATCCTTAAAATTATCTCTCAACGATGATCTAGCCTTCAAGTTATAAATGGCCCTAATGGCACGTTTCTGTAAGATAAAAATACGTTCAACATTGGCAGCGCCGCCCCAAAGGAGTACTCCATATGACATTACACTGTGAAAATAGGCATAATATACAAGCTTTGCTGTTTTTTCATCAGCTAGTTGCCGGATTTTTTTAACAGCAAAAGCCGCAGAACTTAATTTAGAGCCCAGTGTTTCAATATGTGGACCCCATTGCAGTTTACTATCCAGTGTTAAGCCAAGAAACACTGCCTTCTCGACAAAGCCCAGTGTCTCCTTGCCCAGGTTTAATGGTGCTTCTACTTGCCTTACATTTGGTAGAACAAATTTTATACAATTAGTTTTCTTAGTGTTAAGATTTAAATTATTTTTATTAAACCAATCTAGTAGCACCGATAGAGCAGAGTTCGCCTTGTCAAGAGATGTAGATTGTCTCTGTATATTAAATATTATAGAAGTATCATCAGCGAACAATACAATATCGGCAGATTTTTCCATAAGGTATGGCAAGTCATTAATATAAATAAGAAATAAAAATGGTCCTAATACTGATCCTTGAGGGACACCCATTTCCATTTCACATCCGTTTGAAGCAATACCATTAACATTGATTTTTTGGGTTCTGTTCGACAAATAAGAATGAATTAATTTACTTACTTTGTATATTCGGCAAAATTCTCGAATCCTTGATTTGAGATTTCAGATTTCAGATTTCTTTATTGCAATAATCATGTGTCATTACAGTTCTTATATGTAATTCAAGAGGTACATGACACCCTGTAAGGGCACTACAATATGATTAAACTAATTCCTTAATTGCTAGCTTATAATTGTCTATTTCTAGTATTATTTAATTATACATATTTTCTTTTCTATTGTGTACTTTAACATTAATTATCACTGAAAAATTCTTGAAGAGAATAGTAACATTTCTGGATCAAGTACTTATTGAGGGTTATTTTGAATAAAGTATTGTCTTTTATATTTTGTATGTGATATGGTAGAGCATTGAAAACTTTTGCTGCCATTGAGTGGGGACCAGAGTTTATGATTTCTAGTTTAGCAATCTTGGTGGCTAGGCGTTGTTGTGATCTAAGGCCCTCAGGGCGAGTATGTTGTGGAAAAAGAGGCATATTATTCCTGACAAAGACGCTGATTTCTAAAATATAGAGCGCTGTCATAGTTAAAATATTATATTCCACAAAATATCTTCTACAGCTCGTCCTCGCTTCTATATTAGCCAGAATTCTAATACATTTTTTTTGTAATATAAAGACGTTTTTTGCGTCTGTGCTATTGCCCCAAAGAATTATACCGTACCTAAGCCAGGCTTGTGCATACGCATGATAAGCGCATGTTGCCGTCCTGAGGTCTGTAGTTTTTTTCAGCTCTGATAGGGCATATATAAAGCTTGAGAGCTTACCAGTTATCTTTAGAATGTGGCTTTTCCAATTTAAATTATTATCTAAATTGATACCTAGGAGACAAGAAGTCTCTACATTTTCTATTACAGTTCCGTTAAATTTATAGTTTATAATATCTAGGGGTCGTTTTTGGTAAGGTCTAAATTCCATTAATTTGGTTTTGTTAAAGTTAATTTCTAAGTTATGGTCATCTAACCAAGTTTTAATGCTATTTAGGTGTGAGTTTAGGTCTATAATTAATTTCTCTACGTTTTGACTAGGAAAAATCAGGGATATATCATCTGCAAATAGCGTACATGGTATATTAATAGTATTAGGTAGATCATTTATATATATTAAAAAAAGTAAACATCCGAGCACGCTACCCTGCGGGATCGATTTGGTTAATTCTACTTCATTTGATCGTTTTTTACCGATTCGCTTAGTAGTTGAGTTATAATGTTCTATATCAACATATTGTATTCGGTTGCGCAAGTACGATGAAAACCAGTTGAAAGCAATACCTCTCACTCCCACACCATAGAGTTTTTCCAAAAGAGCTCCGTATAAGACTCGATCATAAGCTTTGCTCATGTCTAAGAGAACTCCAATGGCATGTTTTTATCGTTCAGTATTTTTAAAATCTCGTTAACATATGTAATTACTGCTAATGTAGTCGATCGACCCTTACGGAAACCATTCTGATTATTGTTGAATATATTAAATTTTTCGCAAAAATTGTAGATACGTTTGTACATAGCGGATTCAATTATTTTAGAAAAGGTGGGAAGAAGAGCAATCGGGCGATAATTATTACAATCGCTACGGCTGCCGCTCTTGTGTAAAGGTTTTACTATAGTTATTTTTAGTTTTTCTGGTACGACGCCTTGTGTAAAAGACTGATTAATAATAAAAGACAAAGGTGGGGACAGTTCCAATGCACATTCCTTTATCAGTCCACATATATTCAGAGTAAACAAGTCATAACTGACTACCAGCACGGCTTCTTAGTGGCTCGGTCGACTTGCACTAACTTGGTTTGTTTTGAGGACACCCTGGTGGAGACTATTGATAAGAGCAAACAGGCAGATGTAATTTACACGGATTTCAGCAAGGCCTTTGACAAAGTCTGCCACCAGGTGTTGTTACAAAAATTAAGATCCTTCGGCTTTACTGGCTCAATGCTTACGTGGCTAAAATTATGCCTGAGCGATCGCAATTATCATGTGGTAGTAAACGGATTTTCGTCAGGCCATCTCAACATAACTTCAGGTGTCCCGCAAGGATCACACCTAGGTCCTATACTCTTTAACATATTTATTAACGACCTGCCAAAATGCTTCCGTAACTCAACACCATTCATGTACACCGACGACCTGAAAGCCGCCAGAGTTATAGACTCACCAGATGATTCATCACTCCTTCAGGAAGACCTAAAGCGACTAGTAGGTTGGTGTCATGATAATGGTATGCAACTTAATGCTTCAAAATGTTCGTACGTTAGCTTCTCGCGTAAATTAACCAACATACCTACAAAATACCACATCGACGGCACAGAACTAAAACAACGGGATACAATCAAGGATCTTGGCATAATTTTTGACAGTAAACTCACTTTTATCCCCCACATAGACCACACCATAAAAAGGGCATCAAAGATGTAAGGGTTTGTCATCCGAAATGGGAAAGTTTTTAAACATCCGAAGACCAAAATCCTACTGTACAACAGTCTCGTTCGTAGTATACTGGAATACGCCAGTGTTGTGTGGCGCCCACACTATGCGAAACATAGGCTGAGGCTTGAGCGTATCCAAAAACGGTTTATGTGGCACCTTGCTTTTACACAAGGAGTGGCCAAAAAAGTAAAATCTTATAAAGAGAGACTAGAGCACTTTAAAGTGCAATCATTATCAACGCGCTTCGAATATATTGACCTCTCATTTCTCCATAAAATTTTAAATGACACCATAAACTGCCCTCCCTTACTATCTAAATTCAATTTAAGGGTGCCCCGCAGACGCCCTCACAACCCCACTACTCCACTCTGCCCTCCTCTACGTCGAACAGAACTGGGTTCAAACTCCGCAATCCCGCGGCTCTGTCGGAGTCTAAATGAATACTCAGACATATTTGAAATATTTCATGACTCATTAGGTAAACTTAAGAAAATACTCTCGTCAAACTCTGTCACTCAATAACATGTTTTTATTTTACCTTCATATTTTGTCTTTACAAAATCTAAATATGAATATAGTTTGCTAGTTTAATATAGATACTCGTCATTGTTGGTTTGTATTTGCAACTCTTGTAGCAACACAGATACACATAACGAATGTGGTGTTCACTTATAATTAATTTGTGCATTAAGCTCTGTTTAGTCCTAAATCCTATTTATGTAAGTAACCAATGTTCAAATTGTTAGTGAACCAAATAAAGAGAAAAAAAAAAAAAGTTGTTCCATAGATTCCGGAATCTCCTTACAAGCCTGACTTGCGCATAAGTGGGCTGAATGGCAAACACATTTTGAAATAATAATCCCTGGTAAGTCATTCAACAAACGAGTTTTGACTGAATCGTTATTCCCCATCATGACGTTACATCCGTCCGACTCGAAGCCAATCATGTTTGTAAGTGGCACATTACGACTGGTAAAATAATCCACTAGCGCTCTATATAAATTTTCAGCGTTAGCTGCAGGAACATCATCGGTGTCTGTGTCTTTAAAAATCTTGTACAGTTCCCAGAATACGCTGCAGATTTTCTGAGATTCATTGTCAAAATAACGTACTACAACACAAGCCGTTTTGACCGTAGATACGTCTGTAGTCTCATCAGTAAACGCAGAAAACATAGTTCATTTCAATTTATTCGCCAAGTGTACTTTGTGCCCTTCCCCAATGACAATTTTTACAACTGCTGTGATTTTAGTGCGCTTAAGCTCAATCTCTTGTACTAATTTGGAATCGGGAATAATTTCTTTTAGTAGATCAGTTAAGTGGTCAGCTACAGAAAAAGCAATATTATGTTCAGCATAAAATGCAGCTAGTTTGATTTCAGCACGATCCTTCTGTTTGTTTTTTGGTGTTGTACCCATCTTAAAACCAAATGAAGTCAAGTTTTGGGACTGTTGACCTGATGTGCCAGGGCCAGGTGTGTTGTTCAAACGTTTTTTGGAATCGGCGTGGGTTTTGAGGTTTGAGATTTCAGCGACCAGGGAACTTGCTGGACAGAATGCACACTTCGCCTTCTTTGGATTCTTGGGATCTGGCTGAAGCCAGTCTCTAAATACTAGATTCTTTAACCACTAATCTCGAAAGGTTTGCTTACGATGTTCAAAAACCGTGTCACCTGTTTTTTTTGCCGTCCATCCTCCTTTTCTCTCTTTCTTTTTGGGTGGTGTTGACAAAGTTTCACTGTCACTACTACTCATTATGTCTTAGTCTTCAATAATTAGATAAAAAGACAAAACGCACTTGAATTTTATAAACTTCAAACACTTATGCTTAAAAATACATATCCCGCGCCCTACGCGTATTATTTTGTGAGATGAAAGAGATTTATCGATGTAAACATTAGTGCAATAAAGACAACAACAAGTAAATACACAATGCGGGGATTCCCCGCTCAAAGACAAGGGCCAGACGTAGTTTCATTTAGTGATGTGGTAGTGAATCTAGTGATGTGCTGAGTCGATCGTTTGTGGCACAAATAGGTTTACATGATTGATATATTTTTAGCTGGGATACATAGCGCAGCCAGTGAAAATTGATAAAATCTCGTACAAAAGTGTACGAGATTTTTATCATTCTCGTATCTCGTACAGAGACTGTAAATCTCGTAACTGTACGAGATTTCTCGTACATCTGGCAACCCTGGCGTGACTCGTGTCGGGTGTCCTAGCTAGCCGCCGTCGCCGTCACGCGCCGTGTCGATGTAGCGGCATGAGTGCTGTGTGTGCTTGCGCGTGCGAGAATAAGATAGTGCCTATTGGGTGACTGAAGAGTGAAACAGATACACAATGTCTTGTATTCGTTTACAGTGTAAACGTGTAAAATTAATTTGTCAGGGATTGACAACATTTGTATAAATATCGGGTACAGAATTAATTAAAATGACATCGTGTCATAAATATATTAAAAAAAATATATAACGATGTTTTCACATCGTTTGAAATGCACCTGAAATAACCCTAACTTTTTGATCGTTATTTTAAAGTCACCTTATATAAACATATTATAAATGGGCAACTGACAAATATTTTCGGTTTTTAGATTTACTAGATTTGAAACTTATGTTGTTGAACTTAACTATATAAAAAAATCTCATCCATATCACCAAAATCTCATCATAATAAATAGTTTTAGCAAAAAATATACTGGAAGCATGCACATGGTTTGGTCTTGAATTCGTTTGTGCTCAAATGTTTAAATAATTTGTTTCCGATATTATTTCCAGTAAACGAAGTAAACTTTGACATCAGTTCTGTTTCCAAGCAATGGATATAATTCACAAAATCATCAGGAGGAGCTTGTAACCCTCCGAAGGGATCACGGCTAGTATCATAAGCTCTCAGACTGAAGTAAACGTTTTTCTCATTTTCTTCGTCTGAATATGATGAGGCATAATTTATTATTGATTAGCAATCACGTTTGTTAATTTCAACACACTTTCGCAACAAATAGCCGCAGATATAGAAGAATGCAATTTTTTCTGGTATATCGTATTCCGTTTTTTCAGGCTGTGTTTTTGCTTGGTCCTGGTTAGAAAATTGAGCTTGAGGTGTATTTTTAGTAAATTCTATGAATTGTGTTAGTATATTGTCGACATCTTCGGTACAGTTTGTAACGTCAGCCAAGTTAAGAATCTGAAAAATAAATGTTTCTCGGAATGCCCTGGTGTATTGTAAGCAAGTGGGCTCCCGACAATTTTCGCCAGCCTACCTCACGAGACCAGAGAAATTTTCCAAGCAATAATTGTTGACTCTTCGGTTGAGAAAGTAATCGTATCCCTCCGACTTCATATCATTATGTAACTGCCGCAGGGAATTTATTGTTTCGTTGAAAGCATTTATGAACTTTATGGTATTGGTAACACCACGACCGTTATTTTTATTTTTAACTCTCATACCATTAATAGATCCTGAGCTTCGTCTAGCAATTCTTCTTGGTAAGTAGTACCCCTGTATGGTTTTTTATAGAGTTTCGGTGAGTCAATGTTGCTTGAGTTCAGCAATTCAAAGTGGTTGTTCATGGTTTCAATAAAATATATCGTACCATTAGCAACTGTTAGAGTACCTGCCAATTCGTAATTTCGTAAAGGAGCTACCACAGAATTGCTGAAGAACTTTTTGTTTTTGAAAATTATTCGGTTGTATGTGCGAATCTGTTAGAAGAGCAGCTGATCGCATATCTTTAGTTTTATCTTGTTCATATATGCTTACTATGTCCTCCCACCGAGCAGTTATGCCGTCAAACTCAAAGTTATAATTTATCAAATTATTTCTAACGCACTTAATTAAATGAGGAACATCAAATACGTAGTACATTTTGCGTCCATAAATCTCAAAACATGAGTTTGTTTTAGAGATTCCTTATATTTTATGACGACCCGAATAGCCTAGTCCCTGCCCACGAAACCGAGGGTCCCGGGTTTGAGTCCCGGTGGGGGCAAATATTTGTTTGATAAGACCGGATGTTTGTACCCTAGTCATGGTTGTTTATCTATCTAAGTATAATATTTATCTATATGTTGTTTAGTACCCATGATACAGGGAATCCTAGTTTGGGGCTAGATCAATGTGTGTAAATAGTGTCTAAGGTATTTTTTGAAAGTGCCAAAAAATCTGATCCTAAATCTGATACGAAAGCACGTAAATTAAATTCGAGCTGTAGAAGATATTCCACTGTAGCGGTTATCCATGTTTTTAATTGATCATCAATTTTGCTACTGGATATAAAGGAAAAGCCAAAAGGTTGTTTCCAATTGGATGTTATGCCTCGGAGCATCAAGGTAAAAGCATATCCTGCAGCAACAGGTTTCTGTTGCCCATCTACTTCATGTAAACCTTAAAAATATTTTATCTTCCTTACGCCCGGTTTCTGAAAGGAAAATTAGCTGTGACAACTTGTTACTATTGTTAAACGCATTTCAGCCAATCACATACCGCTATTTTTCATAAATGATCGATTAACCGCTTGTTACATTTGACAACTCTTTCGGAAACTGGGGTTTAGTGTTATAAAATAAATTCAACTTCAGGCTCCTTTCATGCATACAAAGCACACATTCTTTTATTTAAGTTAACCAGTCGATTGTCGCAGCATCAAATATTATGCGTGAAAAAATGGCTTGTCTGTCGGAGTAACATATTTGATGTCGGTCGGAAGATCGTAAAATTGGACCGTTATTTGGACGAATCAAATGTCTATCCTGTTCTAACTTGCACCAAATGTAGCCGAAAGAACAAGGATGGCATACTATCCATTTTTCAACCTCTAAAGCCAACCATCGGCGGTATTCGAGGCAATGAAGTGAAGCGCTCGCCCGTCAAGTAGTACGTCTTGTGCCGTGCGGCTACGTGTGACAAAAAACCTTTGTGTTACGTGCTAATTACGATCTTTGTGCTGCTGCTTATCGAGAAAATAAGTAATAAACGGTATTTAATGCGCAGAATGTGTATTTGAGATTTCAGTCAGAATTAGTAATTTCCCCGAACATCGTTAGCCGTGTTGCGCGTCATGATGGCCGCCACCGGCGCACCAATTCCTTTGTTACTAATAATAATTACACAAATGGTTGCAAACTGCTGCTATTACGTAAGTTGTTACCTATTTTATTAGTGTTTGAAATATTTTTATTTAAGTTTTATTTATGTATGTGACCCAAACTACAGTACAAGTTAATAAACTAAGCCTCTTGACCTACAGTTTTCTCGAAATTTAATTATAAACTTATCCAATTTTATATCCTTATAAATGAGGCATAACTTTGTAAAGCGTTTGAAATGCACCTGAAATAACCCTAACTTTTTGATCGTTATTTTAAAGTCACCTTATATAAACATATTATAAATGGGCAACTGACAAATATTTTCGGTTTTTAGATTTACTAGATTTGAAACTTATGTTGTTGAACTTAACTATATAAAAAAATCTCATCCATATCACCAAAATCTCATCATAATAAATAATTTTAGCAAAAAATATACTGGAAGCATGCACATGGTTTGGTCTTGAATTCGTTTGTGCTCACATGTTTAAATAATTTGTTTCCGATATTATTTCCAGTAAACGAAGTAAACTTTGACATCAGTTCTGTTTCCAAGCAATGGATATAAGTCACAAAATCATCAGGAGGAGCTTGTAACCCTCCGAAGGGATCACGGCTAGTATCATAAGCTCTCAGACTGAAGTAAACGTTTTTCTCATTTTCTTCGTCTGAGTATGATGAGGCGTAATTTATTATTGATTAGCAATCACGTTTGTTAATTTCAACACACTTTCGCAACAAATAGCCGCAGATATAGAAGAATGCAATTTTTTCTGGTATATCGTGTTCCGTTTTTTCAGGCTGTGTTTTTGCTTGGTCCTGGTTAGAAAATTGAGCTTGAGGTGTATTTTTAGTAAATTCTATGAATTGTGTTAGTATATTGTCGACATCTTCGGTACAGTTTGTAACGTCAGACAAGTTAAGAATCTGAAATATAAATGTTTTTCGGAATGCCCTGGTGTATTGTAAGCAAGTGGGCTCCCGACAATTTTCGCCAGCCTGCCTCACGAGACCAGAGAAATTTTCCAAGCAATAATTGTTGACTCTTCGGTTGAGAAAGTAATCGTATCCCTCCGACTTCATATCATTATGTAACTGCCGCAGCGAATTTATTGTTTCGTTGAAAGCATTTATGAACTTTATGGTATTGGTAACACCACGACCGTTATTTTTATTTTTAACTCTCATACCATTAATAGATCCTGAGCTTCGTCTAGCAATTCTTCTTGGTAAGTAGTACCCCTGTATGGTTTATTATAGAGTTTCGGTGAGTCAATGTTGCTTGAGTTCAGCAATTCAAAGTGGTTGTTCATGGTTTCAATAAAATATATCGTACCATTAGCAACTGTTAGAGTACCTGCCAATTCGTAATTTCGTAAAGGAGCTACCACAGAATTGCTGAAGAACTTTTTGTTTTTGAAAATTATTCGGTTGTATGTGCGAATCTGTTAGAAGAGCAGCTGATCGCATATCTTTAGTTTTATCTTGTTCATATATGCTTACTATGTCCTCCCACCGAGCAGTTATGCCGTCAAACTCAAAGTTATAATTTATCAAATTATTTCTAACGCACTTAATTAAATGAGGAACATCAAATACGTAGTACACTTTGCGCCCATCAATCTCAAAACATGAGTTTGTTTTAGAGATTCCTTATATTTTATGACGACCCGAATAGCCTAGTCCCTGCCCACGAAACCGAGGGTCCCGAGTTCGAGTCCCGGTGGGGGCAAATATTTGTTTGATGAGACCGGATGTTTGTACCCTAGTCATGGTTGTTTATCTATCTAAGTATAATATTTATCTATATGTTGTTTAGTACCCATGATACAGGGAATCCTAGTTTGGGGCTAGATCAATGTGTGTAAATAGTGTCTAAGGTATTTTTTGAAAGTGCCAAAAAATCTGATCCTAAATCTGATACGAAAGCACGTAAATTAAATTCGAGCTGTAGAAGATATTCCACTGTAGCGGTTATCCATGTTTTTAATTGATCATCAATTTTGCTACTGGATATAAAGGAAAAGCCAAAAGGTTGTTTCCAATTGGATGTTATGCCTCGGAGCATCAAGGTAAAAGCATATCCTGCAGCAACAGGTTTCTGTTGCCCATCTACTTCATGTAAACCTTAAAAATATTTTATCTTCCTTACGCCCGGTTTCTGAAAGGAAAATTAGCTGTGACAACTTGTTACTATTGTTAAACGCATTTCAGCCAATCACATACCGCTATTTTTCATAAATGATCGATTAACCGCTTGTTACATTTGACAACTCTTTCGGAAACTGGGGTTTAGTGTTATAAAATAAATTCAACTTCAGGCTCCTTTCATGCATACAAAGCACACATTCTTTTATTTAAGTTAACCAGTCGTCTGTCGCAGCATCAAATATTATGCGTTTTCACGCCTGTCTGTCGGAGAATCATATTTGATGTCGGTCGGAAGTTCGTAAAATTGGACCGTTATTTGGACGAATCAAATGTCTATCCTGTTCTAACTTGCACCAAATGTAGCCGAAAGAACAAGGATGGCATACTATCCATTTTTCAACCTCTAAAGCCAACCATCGGCGGTATTCGAGGCAGTGAAGTGAAGCGCTCGCCCGTCAAGTAGTACGTCTTGTGCCGTGCGGCTACGTGTGACAAAAAAACCTTTGTGTTACGTGCTAATTACGATCTTTGTGCAGCTGCTTATCGAGAAAAAGAGTTATAAACGGTATTTAATGCGCAGAATGTGTATTTGATAAAGATTTCAGTCAGAATTAGTAATTTCCCCGAACATCGTTAGCCGTGTTGCGCGTCATGATGGCCGCCACCGGCGCACCAATTCCTTTGTTACTAATAATAATTACACAAATGGTTGCAAACTGCTGCTATTACGTAAGTTGTTACATATTTTATTAGTGTTTGAAATATTTTTATTTAAGTTTTACGCAAAGGCATTTGCATAACATTGCAATGAAAAATACCGCGCCAAAAATGATCAAATTTGATGATGCAACATTCCGGGAATCCGAGGTCAAATGAGTTCATACTTGGGTTTTGCTCGGATGCTCGCATAGTATGGAAAAGACTTGTGGATTAATGTTTGGTGACATATCTTTTTGACAGACTTCAAAATAAATAAAAAGCCTGGGCTCCTCGGTGGGGACATTAATGGGTAAATTTTATAATACTAATAAATATTTTTCAGGCTACACGTTAACGAGTTCGTTCGTACACAATGGTAAATCTTTGGTGTATGTGTATGCATTATGTAATTTAAAGTTTTTTTTCTTCCATTTTTTTTTGTTGACCCTAAAGTGTTTGTTTGTCATGCCTTTCTCCGGAACTAATAATTATTGGATTGTGCGCCTGTTTTAATTAGCTTACTAAAACAAGGAACAGGTGTTTTTTTGCGTTAGGTGTATGTGTGTGTGTGTATGTATGCATGAAATGTAAGGTTTTTTCCCCATTTTTTTGTTCACCATAACGTGTTTGTTTGCCACGCTTTTTTCCGAAACTAATAATTATTGGATTGTGCGCATGTTTTTATTAGCTTACATGAACAGGGAAAAGGTATTTTGTGTGTTTTTCTATCCCTTACTACGTCTCTTTGCTTGCTTGCTTGTCTTATTTATATTTTATTATTTTCTATCCTGAAGAGAAATACCGAGAGGTCCACGCACGCAGGGAGGACGACGTGGCAGGGGTGTGCGGGTGTTGCATGCACAATGTGGTGTGCCGCCAGTGGAGGTGGTGGCTGGACCTAGTGGGCGTGGAAGAGGGCACGGAGGACGCGGTGGTCGTGGCAGCCGCGGGGCCGCGGAAGCCGTGGAGGCCCCGCTATTATCCTACATGAGCGGCCAGGCCCTCATACCATTGACGAGTTAGAACTTATTTTCATCACTTTTTACTAATACTTTCTTTTAATATTTTTACTTACTTTTCACTAAAACTTTCTTTTAAAATATTTCACTAACTTAATTTTAATCCAAATAATTTGAGTACCGTATTTTTATCACACGAAGCAACGCTTTACATAAATGGTTACCAAGTGTACAAACACATTTAAAGCATCTGTCACTCGTGTGATAAAAATACTACAGTATATTACAATTATATCGTTTTGAATTGTAGGCTAACAATCAGAGACATTTCTGAGATGCCGGAAGGCCATGGACTGGAAACGCCCCTTCATCCCAAAAGAATGCGCTTTTGGAAAACGTAAGTAGATCTACTTGTGTATGTTAGTTAGTGTCAAAATAAAATAAAAACCGCACAACGCAAGTTTGAACTTATGTTTTAAAATGTCCATCCAGATCAAATCCCGCACCAGCACCACCTGGGCCACTTCCGTCACCAGCGTCAAGTGCGGTACCGTCGCCGGCAATGGAAGTCACTTACGGACTTTTTTATTTATCTCTTAAGATCGGTTTGTGGATGTAGGGTACTACAACACAGACTTCAAAATAATTAAAAAAGCTTGTGCTCCTCGGTGGGGGCATTCATGGGGTAAATTTTATAATAATAATAAATCTTTTTCAGGCTACAAGTGGGTGATCTTAGGTGTATGTGTGTGTGTATGCATGTATGAAATTTAAGATTTTGTTTTCCCCATATTTTTTTGTAAGTTTGTAAGTGTTTGTTTGTCATACCTTTCTCCGAAACTAATAATTATTGCTTTTGTTCCTGGAGGTTTGTGGAATGCGCAGCGGCTTTATATTTTTTTATTTTTTTTCCCCAGAAATTACAATCTCTGTCCATTTTGTCCGACATTTTTAATTTTATTTTCACATTTCATGTTCAGATGTGACATTATTGGTCGTATGAAGTCGTATCCATACTTTGTTAGACTAGGTACTTTTTGTGTATTTTTGAGTGTTTATGTTTGCTGATTTATGAATGTTGTTGTATGGCAGCATACCTTTCTATTATTCTTTTCGATTAGTAAAGGTATTCAAAATTTACAATGTTAATTTACATTCAAAATAAATGTAACAGAATTTGCTGTACGATCCAAAGTTTGAGAGACCTTTTAGCGCTAATTTTCAAGTGCTTGGTGTGATGTTCGATTTATCGTATTCTATACAATTCAAACAGCTGAAACTCTGTCTATGTTATGTAAGTAACCTAACTATAGTACAAGTTAATAACCTAAGCCTCTTGACCTACAGTTTTCTCGAAATTTAATTATAAACTTATCCAATTTTATATCCTTATAAATTAGGCATAACTTTGTAAAGCTTGTGGGGTAAAACAAATGTACGGGGAGACGTGTTCTTTTTATTGATTTATGTGGAATAGTTTATATTTATGTAGATAAAATACAAAAATTGTGAAATAACGGGTTTTTTTTATAACGACCTTTCTACAATAAAAAAATGGGGAAAATTCACTAACCCCTGATTTAAAATTAGAATTTAGAATATAGTGCTAGATAAAACTGGACTTATCCATTTTTATTGGTTTAGCTAATTTAATAACAATTCCAATGACATAACTTTCATGTATAGCTCCCATAGAAAAAAACAGAGATATCGTAATTTTATTCAAACGAGCCGTGACCGCGCGGCAGCCGAGCCGGACTCCCTGACAGACGCGCCATGAAATCAAGCTAATAATAAAAAATATAGCTTTGTCATACCTATTGATGCTAAGTTCTTACTTCTTTCTACTTCTTATCTACAAAAAAATATTTGTTTTGCAGTGTTGTGTCTGAGCTTACTTAATAGGCTATTTATTACAATAATACATATATGAGATCTGCAAGAAAGCAACATTTTCAAATCGTTTTCTGTGATAGAATAATGCCTTTTATTATACTTTTTCTGTAATAGACCTTAGACTAAGATAGTTAATTTATAATTCGAGATTAAGTGTAATTAATGAATTAATTATGTAATTTATTCAAATGATTAAGTATAAAACTATAGCGATATCGTAAAAGTAAAAAGTTAATAAAGATTTTTATGTATCTGTAAGGAGATAAAGGTGACTGTTGCTTGTTGATTACTTGCGTTGATGTTCGAATAAAAAACGTGTGTGGTTTACTCAGCGATCTATTTGACACTGGACTAAGTACTTAGGTAACTATCTACTTGAACATACCGCCCACCAAAAGGGCTTACAGACCTTTTAATTACAACAACAAAAGGTAATAATGAATTATGTGAGCAATTTAAAGATAACAATAAATTCGATCTGAAAGAACAATCTAATTTGGTACAAAACAAACCCTCTAAGAATGTTACAAATAAAGAAATTAACAAACTTTTAAAATTTGCAAAATTTGTTGATATTTTAACCTAACCAGCAAAACAACTTAACTAACTAAATAATAGAAATAGAAAAAAAAATCTAAGCCCATATCTTAATCCTTAGATATAGGTAAAGCACATGATTGGATACAGATCTTCTCGTGCATTTTCCGTTGTAACGCACTGTATAAACTCTCGTTATGTTGTCTCGTCCGGGATGTTTGTCAACTATTCGTGCCAACGCCCACTTGCTGGGTGGCATGTGCTCGTGTTTTAGCAACACGATGTCGCCGATTTCGAACTCCTTTGTTCTCTTCAACCATTTAGGTCGCTGGTTGAGCCGTGACAAGTATTCAGACAACCAGCGCTTCCAAAAATCTTTCACAAGTCTTTGGGTGTGTTGCCATCTGGACAATAAGTTTACTTTGGTATAAGTGTAGTCGCGATCTGGGACTGTTATGAGTTCTTCTCCAACAATGAAATGTGCAGGTGTAAGTACTTGAATGTCATCAATCAAGTCCACTTGTGTAGACACCGGTGTCAGAGGACGGGAATTTAAGCAAGCCTCTATCTGTGTAAGCACTGTGGCAAATTCCTCGAACGTAAGGTTGCCAGTTAATATTTTACGAAGGTGTTGCTTGATTGACTTAACCCCGGCCTCCCAAAGGCCTCCAAAGTTAGGGCTGTATGGTGGGTAGAAGTGAAATTGTATGCCATCGTTAGCAAGTTGATCAATGGGTATTATTGATCAACTCAAGGGAACTCATTGGGAACTCAAGTCCATTTCCTTTCCACATGGCTGACAGTTCTTTGTTGGCTGGTACAATATTGGTGCCATTATCGCTCCACATTTCTATACATCTTCCTCTCCTTGCTACAAAGCGTTTGAATGCTGCGATAAATGCATTGGATGTCAGGTCACTCACTTAACTCTAAATGAATAGCCTTAACCGCCATGCAGATGAAAATGCAAATGTAAGATTTTCTGGTTTTGGCTCCTCTTCCTAGATGATTCAGCACGTATATTGGACCAGCAAAGTCTACTCCACTGCGAGAGAACGGCCGTGAAGGTGTTACACGAGGTACAGGTAAGTCACCCATCATCTGCTGTTTACTAGCTGCTCGCTGTCTCGCATAGGTAAGACATCTTTGTATGTACTGTTTCACCAAACTCTTGCAGCCAACGATCCAGTATTTACTCATCAGCAGCCGTAGCATGCCAAAAGTCGCGCGCGTGATATTATATTGTTACGCCGGTAGGTTAGGTCAAAAACTTTGAACGTCAATTTCAGTGCTTTAGAGGCGTTTTCAGCAGGCTGAAAAGTCATTTCAGGCCGATTCAGAAGTTGCTCTATCACATATCTAAAGATCGAAATTTCACCCAAGTTGCCGTCGTTTTCAGGCGCCTGAAACATGTTGTGGCGATGTGATCTAAAACATAAAGAAAGACAGAAAAATAATCATCTACTGAAATCGCGCCGTGTAAACGATGCGCGATATAAGAACAATAGAAAGAATGCGGTCCTGCGACTGCGCTGGCCGGCCGGGCGAGCCTGCCGACAGGGTTGCCGTTTTAGCGACTTTGTCGCTAGATCTAGCGGATTTTTAAGGTTTTTAGAGACTTATTTTCAAGGTTTAGACCCTAAAAAATGTTTAAGCGACTTTTAGGGACTTTTTCATGACCATACTTTTCATGACCAATTGACCATTCTTCTAAATATTCTAAGTAGGTAAAAAAAACTCATTGAAAGATATATACATTTTATCACATATTGTAACATATTGTATTGGCAACACACAACGCAACACTAAGTTGACTGGGGAATTCCCTAATGATGAATGATTGCTCAACATGAGAGCGTTTCAATTCCGTGCATCTCACTTTTTCTCGTACAACTTGTATATTGCTGTCTTGCTTTACGTGCGTGCGCTAGTAACTATTAATAGATAAACTCACTCATTTGCTCCAAGTTGTCAAGAGAAACCGGTTTTTCATTAATTAAAGCGATTGTTTTAATTAAATACACGTATAAACTACACGAACTAGTCATTATTCTGTGCTGTGTGTGATACAAGTTTATATAAAATGGAAGTGCCATTAAAGAAGAAGGCGTATAGTCAAAAGTACAGAACAGAGTGGGAAAACCAAGAGGAGTTTAAAAACTGGTTGAAACCTGTTGTGAATGATGCAACAAAAGCTTTCTGCTCATTTTGCCACAGTGAATTTTTTGCCAAATTGACCGATATAAGAAAACACGCAGATACAAAAAAGCACAAACAAAAAAGTGATTTAATTTCGAAGAATCAGCAAATAAGTTTTAGTCCAGCTCCTAAAGAAAACAAGTACACTCAAAAGGCTGAAGGTAAACTAGCTTTATTTATCACAGAACACAGTGCAATTTCTCAAATAGATCATTTGTCGAATTTGTGCAAAGATGTGTTTGCTGATTCGAAATCTGCCGACCTGAGAATACACAGAACAAAGTGTACTCAGATTATTAATCAAGTACTGGCACCACATTTCAGAGAAAATCTTTTGAAGGATATTGGGAGCCAAAAATATAGCGTCATCATCGATGAATCTACTGATGTCAGCGTGACCAAATTCATGGGGATAATCGTAAGATATTTTAGTGTAGCTCAGAACACTATTGTATCTGCCTTTCTCTCACTTGAACCCATAGAGCGAGCTGATGCTAACGGTCTTGTCACATCTTTAGTAAAATGTCTCCAATGTCATGGATTGTCTCTCCAAAATCTTGTCGGTATAGGAACCGATAATGCTTCTGTAATGACGGGACGTCACAACAGCGTTTACGAATTACTTCGAACGCAGTACAATCTTCCGCATTTAGTTCTTATAAGATGTGTTTGCCACTCACTCCAATTAGCTGTCAGTCATGCATCACAACAAACCATTCCAAGGCATATTGAGTTTTTGATAAGAGAAACCTATAAGTGGTTTTCAACCTCATCGAAACGGCAACTTGAATATAAAGAAATTTACAGTCTCATAAACTGTGGAGAGGAACCGCTTAAAATTCTTAAATTGTGTGATACACGTTGGTTGTCCATAGAGCCGGCAGTCGTTCGAATTTTGTTCCAATGGGAAGCACTTAAGTTACATTTTTCAGTGACAAAAGACAAATGTTACACTGCAGATGTACTGAGTGCAATGTACAGCGATGAAGCAAATCGTTTGCATTTAATATACTTGAAAAGTATCCTGAATGACGTGCAAATCGCAATTAAGATATTCGAAGGTGAGAATATAGATCCCGTTAAATTGATAACCGCATTGATGACCTTATTGCGAACCATCTGCAACCGAATATTAATACCAAATGCTGCAACAACTGAGAAAGATTATTTGACACTGAAAATTGAAAACCACTTAAACCCAGTCCCTCACCTAGGATATCTATTTGAATCGCATATCGAAAAAGCAAAATTAACAAACGATAAAGTTGCCCCTGTTAAAAAAAGATGTATTGATTTCACTATTAAATTAGCAAATGAAATACAGAATCGTTTGCCAAGCAATTATATGGCACTAGAGAAAATGACGCAGTTATCTGTAGAAAACACACTAAAACAGATAAAAGACAATTCAATTGCTGATCTTGCTGCTGAACTTGGCTTTAATGACGATAAAATTGATAAAGTATTAAGGCAGTGGCATAACATTAATTTTGTCGACTGGAAGTCACCTAAAGACACGGTGAATTTTTGGGTTCTAGTGAGAAATTATAAAAATGCTGCAGGGATTAACACTTACGAAGATTTAGTGGATTTGGCTATAACGGTCTTGTCCCTGCCGCATTCAAATGCGGAAGTGGAAAGAATATTCAGCACAATGAACATAGTTAAAAACAAGTTAAGAAACAGATTAGCATCAATGACACTAAACTCAATACTTCTCATAAGAAATCAGATGAAAATTTTGAAACAAACTTGCCACACCTACATATTACCTCCAGATGTTCTAGATAAAATAACAAAAACAGTTAAAGTTCAAAAAGCACCACCCACAACACAATCCCCGCCAATAGCTTCCACTTCTACTGCCACAGAGCAACCATCCACTTTTCTCCGGAGGCTGCGTGATGATGAGGAAGATGCAAATATGGACGAATTGATGATAGATGAGGTTTTTCAATATATTGATTGTTGATTTTAAATTGTAATTATGGCAATAAACGATTGATTTTATCACAGTTTTTTTAATGAACTCTAAAATATTAAACTATAAAAAATAGCGACATTTAGGGGAATTTTAGAGTCCCTTTTTCTTAAAATCTAGCGACTTTTTAATAAAAGTTTGGGGAGTTTATTTTTTCCTAAGCGGCAACCCTGCCTGCCGACCACCGAGTTAGTCGCTAATCCTACTCAGCGTCGGACGCACGTCGCTCCCGCTCTTATCCGCGAATACAATTTGCACGTAAACAACCTGTAAAGTAATAAATAAACATATTACCTATTAAATGTTAGTGTGTGCTTCAATAAATTAGTACCTCACTACAGTGGTGACCCCGTAAATAGTGGTTTGTTCCACGATGACGACGGCAAATAACGACGCGACGGAACAAGACTCGGCTCACACGGCGTCAAATGATGTGTTTCGTGTCGGTGTGAGACTACCACCATTGTGGCCTGAGGAACCGGCCGTATGGTTTGCGCAGGTGGAAGGCCACTTCGTTCTTTCAAGAATAAAAGATGACAAAACAAAATGTTATTATATTGTGTCGCAACTAGACCACAGATACGCCGCGGAAGTAAAGGACATTATTACCGCACCGCCAGCGGGGACCAGCTATGAAACATTAAAAACAGAACTGATAAAACGCTTGTCACAGTCACGCGAGAAAGAGGTCAAACAACTACTTACGCACGAAGAACTCGGAGATCGACGGCCATCACAGTTTCTGCGTCACTTGCGCCACTGCAAGTTTTTAAAGACTATATGGACCAGCAGGCTGCCTACACACGTCCAAACAGCCATAGCTTCGCAGCCACGCTCTGACCTCAACAGCCTCGCGGACCTGGCCGACGCCGTAATGGATATTGTATCACCGACACCACAAGTAGCCGCTACATCAGCCATCCCAGCACCACAACTAGATGCCATGGTGAGACAAATAGCGGAACTTACCAGAAAAGTGGAGGCCCTAACGGCCGAGAATCGCAGAGGCAGAACACAGACACGAGCAAGTCAGCACAATCGCAGTAACAGCAACAAACGATCTCAATCAACTTATCGGCGCTTCCCGTTGTGCTGGTACCACCATAAATTCGGAGAAAAGTCGACTAAATGCCAGCAGCCGTGCGACTTCAAGAAGGAAAACCATCAGGGCGGTCGATAATGGCGGCAACCGATCGTCCAAGCTTAGGTCGCCTCTTTGTCACAGACCAAAAAACCAAGACACAATTTTTAGTTGATACAGGCAGCGATCTTTGTGTCTTCCCAAAACAATTACTACGACAAAGCCGACCCAAAACCGACTATACGCTGTATGCTGCGAAAAGGACGAACATAGCAACATACGGATATGCGCACATGATTCTCAACCTGGGGCTACGCAGAGACTTCCCTTGGCGATTCACGGTAGCAGATGTCACGAAGCCAATTATCGGCGTCGATTTTCTATCATTTTTCAATTTGATGGTCGACGTTCGAAACCAACGACTTATAGACAACACCACCACTCTTACGTCGTCAGCAGTATCAGTATCTTCGTCGGTCACAATATCTTCAGTAAAGACATTGACGGGCAAATCGAAATACATGAACATTTTAAAGGAGTTTCCTGAGATCACACGCCCATCAGGTACCAATCGCAGCAGCAATCATACCACAGTCCACCACATAAAGACTATACCAGGCCCGCCAGTATTCAGCACACCACGTCGTCTCGCACCGGACAAACTAAAAATTGCCAAACAAGAGTTTGACGCAATGCTAATGAGTGGAACAGTCAGACCATCAGACAGCCCCTGGTCATCACCGCTTCACCTAGCACCAAAGAAAGATGCAGGATGGAGACCATGTGGAGACTACCGCCAACTAAACGCGAGAACAATACCCGATCGCTACCCCATACGACACATACATGACTTTGCTCATAATTTGTCAGGCTGTCATGTATTCTCGACAATCGATTTGGTGAAAGCTTATAACCAGCTAAAAGTCGCGGAGGAAGACATATGCAAGACCGCAATAACTACACCTTTCGGACTATTTGAATATCCATTCATGAACTTCGGTCTAAGAAACGCGGGTCAGACCTTCCAGCGCTTCGTCGACGAAATGACCCGCGGACTCGACGAATTCTGCTACCCCAACCTGGACGATTTTTTAATATACTCACCAGATGAAAAATCCCACGAAGTCCACCTGCACCAGATATTCACCAGGCTAAAAGAATATAACATGGTCATCAACACTTCCAAATGCAAATTCGGCGTATCAGAAGTCACATTCTTGGGGTATGACGTATCAGAAGAAGGTGTGAAACCAGAAGCAACCAAAGTCGAAGCTATAAAGAACTTCCCCACACCAAAAAACGCCAGAGAACTAAGGCGCTTTCTCAGGATGATCAACTTTTATCGAAGATTCATACCCGACGCGGCGAAATTACAAGCACCACTTTATGCTCTACTCGTCGGATCAATAAAAGGTTCACATCCAGTGGATATCTCGGATGAAACAACAACAAAGGCATTTGAAAATTGCAAAGAGAGTCTATGCCAAGCTGCACTCCTAGCATTCCCAGACCTGAAGGCAAAATAAGCAATAGTGACAGATGCCTCGGATACTGCACTAGGAGCGGTCCTACAACAGCATGCAAACGGCAACTGGCAACCGCTGGCATTCTTTTCAAGAAAACTAACTCCAGCACAGCAGAAATACTCACCGTATGATAGAGAGCTATTGGCTATTTATGAGGCAATAAAACATTTTCGCCATTTCGTTGAAGCACGTCATTTTACGATTTTCACTGATCACAAACCAATCTGCTTCGCATTTCATCAGCGAAAAGACAAATGCTCGCCGAGACAATTTCGCCACCTGGATTACGTATCGCAATTCACCACAGATATACAACACATATCCGGAAAAGATAATGTTGTGGCAGATACCCTTTCAAGAATAGAGGAACTATCACAACCAATAGATCTGGCAACGTTGGCAAAACTACAAGAAAACGATTTAGAATTAAAAAACTTACTGGACGGAGAGACATCACTAAGACTGACAAAGATCTCAATACCTGGAACGGACATAAAACTTTATGGAGATGCAACAACTGACATAACTCGACCGTGCGTACCGAAAGAAATGCGACGTCCAGTCTATGAAAACCTGCATTCATTCAGCCACCCCGGCGCTAACGAAAAAATAAAACTGATATCGCAGCGCTACGTTTGGCCAAATTTCCTCAAAGATTGCCGTGAGTGGGCCAGAACATGTCACGCATGCCAAAGATCAAAAATAACAAGGCATGTGTCGTCCCCTCTAGGCACATTTCAAATTCCAAGAGCAAGATTTACTCACCTGCATATCGACCTGATCGGACCAATGCCAGTATCCCATGGTTACAAATATTGCTTAACCGCAGTAGACAGATTCACACGATGGCCCGAGGCGATACCGATCACAGATATATCAGCCGAAACAGTAGCAAGAGCTCTCCTGTCAGGATGGATAGCCCGCTTCGGATGTCCAGCTGAAATTATAACTGATAGAGGAACACAATTTCAATCCACTCTATTCCAGTACCTGTCAGAGATAGCTGGATTCCACCACAAAAGAACGACGGCATACCACCCAGCCTGCAAAGGTCTAGTCGAAAGATTCCATAGACAATTAAAAGCCACAATAACATGCCATGGAAATGCAAACTGGACAGAAACACTACCATTAGTACTATTGGGCATAAGATGTGCATACAAAGAAGACCTACAAACATGCTCTGCAGAACATGTCTACGGTGAAACACTAAGATTGCCAGGAAAAGTCTTCAGCTCCAATACAAACACAACTACAGATGTCACCGACTTCACCGCACGGCTTAGAGAATTTGCTACCGCAATCCAGCCGCAACCAACGTCAAGACACAGCAAAAAGTCGATATTTGTATATAAAGATCTCAAGACTACTACTCACGTATTCCTACGAGACGATGTTCACCGCCGACCACTGAAACCCGCTTACACTGGACCACACAGAGTTCTGGAAAGAAACGAGAAAGTATTTAAAATAATCGCCAATGGAAAAAAACTTACCGTGACCATTGATAGACTGAAGCCAGCATATACACTCGTAGATACTCCATCTGATTACTCCAGACAGACATTCGATGCACCTGAAAAAGAAAATATTAGATTATCACCACCACCACCATTACCTGAACCTGAAACGGAACGTAGAACACGATCTGGAAGAAGAGTAAGACTTCCGGATATATATCGCCCGTAACCCGGTCTCTGGAGGGGAGTGTGTGGCGATGTGATCTAAATAAAGAAGACAGAAAAATAATCATCTATTGAAATCGCGCCGTGTAAGCGATGCGCGATATAAGAACAATAGAAAGAATGTGGTCCTGCGACTGCGCTGGCCGGCCGGGCGAGCCTGCCGACCACCGAGTTAGTCGCTAATCCTACTCAGCGTCGGACGCACGTCGCTCCCGCTCTTATCCGCGAATACAATTTGCACGTAAACAACCTGTAAAGTAATAAATAAACATATTACCTATTAAATATTAGTGTGTGCTTCAATAAATTAGTACCTCACTACAATGTTTTCAGTCCGTTTCAGGGCACCCTCTATCAGATGACGCCATAACCTGAAAACCCGTTTTCAGGCGTTTTCAGGACCCCTTATGGGCCTCTGCAGCACAAATCGTTATATGGCGAAATATCCGGTAAGAGTGACAGAGATAGCACTACTAGAAAAGGAATAGCTATACTCGGAACATTCAAGAAGGGAGTGACAGAGAGTGCAAGATTAGAGAGAGACATATATGGTCTCGAATGTTCATGGCCCTCACGCTGGTCCTTACTAGAATATTCGCGATATGTGTAGACAATGTGTCCAGAGCGGCTCCGCGGGATATAAAAGGCGCCGACAGCCGGCGCGAGTTAGTGACATTTTATCTGCGATCGAGTGCTAGTACAAGGATAATCGGAGAGAAAGACTCTTCGTGTGAATAGTGAGTGCATAGTTAGTGAAATAGTGTGTGTGTTTTAATTACAAGATTTTAAGTACAGTTCGTGTGAATTGTAAGTGCGTAATTTGGGTAATAAAGTGAGTGTTTTATTTAGTGGATTAATTCGTGTTTTTCTATCAAATACGAAACCCACGCTCGTAACAATATCAACCGCGCGCGTGTTTTGAGTCGCCAGATGCGAGCATGCCAATGCTTGCGACTCGCCACCCGTGCGCGACGCATCTTTTTATCAACTCGTGAATGCGTTTCAAAATCGTCTCCGATTTGGTGAGTGCGACTTGCAAGCTGTGTTACCATTGCGGAAGTAAACTCAAATTTATTACTGGCAATACTGAATCGGTGTAATGAATTCAACGGACAGCACTAGCTTTCTGCTGTCTGTGGCCTGTGATATGGTCTATGACATGTGACATTTACAGAAAGTCGCGCCAGTTGTTTTTTCTCCGAAAGTTTGAAAATTTTATCATGGATTTACATAAAAAGAAACAGTAAGTCTAATATCTTCATATCTTTACACTTCTAAATTTTACTTTCTACCAACGCGTGCGGTTGTCATAATCGTGAATTTCGTTTTCTAAACTTCGGAGTACAAAGAAACAACTGCAAGAACTGGTGAATTATATGGCCCTAAATGTTAGGTTCGCTAACGGAGACTATAAAGGCCACAGTCTTGGCAAAGAACATTATGACCGCGAGTGGCAGCTCTTAAAGGCACACCTTGCTGAACATTTACATGCCATGCCAGTTTCAGGCCAGTATGCGTAAGATTTAAATTCAAAGATTGTTATTTTATGGTTAACATTTGTACTTCTAGTTAATTGGTATAAAGCTTCTACTGTAACCTTCAGAACTTAGCAATTTGTAAGGAAATAAAGTCCTAAATATTGAACAAAAATATCCGTATTAGATTAACTGTCACTTGTGTAAATAATTAGTAGACACCTCTACTCACCTCTGGTCCAGACAAGTCAGTTGAACAATGGCAACACGTAAGTCATCCATCATCTTAATCTTATTTAACTCGCTGATCGGGCTGCATTTTTATCGCTTTGTTTATCTAAAAAAATGGGCAAGTAAATGGATGGAATAGGTAATAAATAGATACACCTGATTTTTCAGACTTGGCGTGACTTGCGCAGGAAAGCTCGAGAGGAAGGTGCTGTAATGGTACACAAGAGTCAGTTCATTTAATACTTCATTTTGCGTGACAGAGGGCTAGCCCATCGCCGCACGGTACACATTGAATACAAGAGTCGGTTTCTTTAACGCTTGGGTTATTTGAGTGATTCGAAGTAAGTTGACAAAAAAAGAGCCATAGCACGTAGTTGGTTCGGAGGAGCTAGGTCAGGTCAGTTTTTTTTTGTCGCATTCCTGCGAAATGTGTAGGGATCAAAGCCGATTTGGTGCGCGCTGAATAAATTATGAATAACTAAATAATGGAAGGTTATTATGGAACGATACGGAGGAAGCTATTATGTTGACTGCAAATATACAATTGCGTTTGTTTGGTACGAAGTGGCGAGTTTGACATCACGGGTTTGAATATCATTCTAGTGATCTTTGTCTAAGACGCTAGCGGTCGGGAAGGCTTATGGTCAGCGATCAACAGATTTTGTGTATCGGCAATACCAAATGACTTGAGTGATAACCGACGATTGATCATGGTCACAGACCATCATAGTAAATATGCATACACAAAGTTTGTAGAACGGCGGATCTGCATGGCATGTTTGATTGAAATTAGACCCTGTGTAGTTAGAGATAAGAAGCTTTCGCTTGGGCAGCACGTGTTCCGCAAAGGACGCCATTTTTTTTCAGACATGTGGGGTCTATAAATACGAGAGCGTGGGAGGGGGAGGCATTCAGTCTCTGCGTCAAGCTACTGTGACACTCGTCTTTTGGTAATTCTCAACAGTTCGGTCTGCCGTTTTACGCGTCTGTAACTGGACGAGTGGTGATTGCGTGTTACAGTCGCCACTACAGAGTGGTGGTGGAAGACGCCGTGTCAGAAGCCTGTCTTTCACCCGCCTGCTACTCCCGATACACGGATGACATCCCAGTTGGCCCTGGTGTACAGCTGGCCCTCTTCGCTGACGACGCAGCATACTATGCGTCGTCCTACAAAGCACCCCACGCCGCCGTCAAAATGCAACGCACGCTGGACACCCTGCCTAAATGGCTGGCCAAATGGAGGCTCTCCGTCAACGTCGGGAAGACGCAGGCGATGATCACCGGCCAGAGCAACCTGCCACCACCACTCCAACTCCAAGGGAAGGACATTGGGTGGCTGCACCAAGTGAAGTATCTGGGGGTCACCATAGACCGCCGGCTCACGATGAAGACCCACGTCGGCAACGTCGTAAACCAGGTCCGGGCTGCACGGGCAAAACTTCGTCCACTCCTGGACTCCGGCCTCCCCCTGCGGTCGAAGCTCGGGATCTATTAAACGTACATTAGGTCCCGCCTCACGTATGCCTCGCCGGCATGGTACGCCCTCTGCTCGGAGTCCAACAAGAAGAGACTCCGGGCCCAAGAAAACCTCTCCTTGCGTACCATCGTCGGCGCGCCTCGCTACGTGAGAAACGCAACGATCGCAAGGGACCTAGGATTGGAGACACTGGACAAGTTCGTCCAGAGGCTGGCAACGAACATGTTCGCACGAGCGGACGGCTCTCAACACCCGCTCGTGCGAGACCTGGCGCCATACCACGCGCGCCCGTCTGACCGTCGCCGCCTACCCCAAGACCTGGTTGCGGAGCCGGCAGCACCCCTGGATTGAGGCCACACAACCCGAAGAACACCTCAGCCACCCAATGACCTGGCCGTAGTCACGGCCAGCGGAAGACTCCGCGGAAGGGGGCCATTGCCCCGGGACCGCAACCCCGCACCCTGGAAGGGGTGTGAGAAGATCATCAAGAAGCGAGTTAGTGACATTTTAACTGCGATAGAGTGCTAGTACAAGGATAATCGGAGAGAAAGACTCTTCGTGTGAATAGTGAGTGCATAGTTAGTGAAATAGTGTGTGTTTTAATTAGTGGATTTTAAGTACAGTTCGTGTGAATTGTAAGTGCGTAATTTGGGTAATAAAGTAAGTGTTTTATTTAGTGGATTAATTCGTGTTTTTCTATCAAATACAAACCCCACGCTCGTAACATTTGGTGTCAGAAGTGGGATCGTACGGAGAGGGAACCTTGTAGCGTACGCCAACACACTAGCCCGGAAAATGCGGGGGGATAGGGCGTGCGGGAGGAGGATCGTCGGATTTATGGCGAAAGGTGCCCACAACCCCGCTTTATGCGCGGCAGTGTGCCGGAACCTACGGGGGATGGTGGACGAGAGGTTGCTGTGTAACAGTGGGCTGGCCATGCTCGAGGCCACCTCTTGCTTAGCTACCATCAACTTGTGGGCGAACCGGGGCTCGCCTGATACGGTGGCCCAGGTAGTAGATACCCCCCCAAGGTCGGACAGGGTAGTGCGAGAACACGAGGCCATGCTCCGCGAAGTCACGGGTATGCAGGCGGAGGAAGCGGCGGGAGTGGCTGAGCTCCTCGAGGATGGTGAGGCTGGCGGAGCGCACCAGGTAGACCGGGTGAACCTCTTGGCAGAGGTTCTTTTATTTAACCACGCTGCGGCGTCCCTCTGCCAGGAGCACAAGGTGTGCTTGGTCTGCTTAGCCGGTCACATCCTGGGGGAGGACAACATTCCCAGTGCAGGCGTCGGCCCGGCCAGGGATGGCGACACCTACCTAGCAATGGGTAGGATCATACAGGACAGGATTATGAACAACAACACCCCGGCGCGTATAGCCAGGATACATAATCGCGAGATGCATGCCCTCAATGGCAACATCTTCTTCGTGTCTCCGATCGAGGAGAACGCGGGGTCGACAGTGGGACGTCTCCAGTCATCCCTGTACGCTGAGGACCGGCACAAGCATGTCGCGGGGGAGACGGTTGATAATTATCTGACCCTGGCAGAGCGAGAACTGACCATGCTGCTTTAAAGTGGTTGCTAGAATTTAAAAGCCCCGATGGACAAGTGGCGAGATGGATTGAACAACTGCAGGAGTATGATTTCATCATCGAACACCGTAGTGGGAAATCACATGGAAATGCTGACGCCCTATCACGTAGACCTTATGCGGACGACTGTAAACATTGCTCAAGACAAGAAGGCAAGGAATGTGTTCGAATGATAAGAACTGATACGGTTAGCGACGAGTGGAGTGATGAAATCATGCAGCAAGCGCAACAAGAGGACCCTGACGTGAGACCCTTTTTTGATTGGATTAATGCTGGCGCACCTAAACCAAGATGGTGTGATGTAGCTCCTATGAGTGCGGTAACAAAAAGCTACTCGGCACAATGGGATAGCTTGGTTATGCATAATGGCGTTCTATGTAGAAAATGGGAATCAACAAATGGGAAGGATACTCACCTGCAAGTCGTTGTCCCAAAGAAAAGGGTGAAAGATGTTTTGAGAAGCTTTCACGATGGAACATCCGGTGGACACCTTGGAGTAAAAAGGACCCTAATGAAAATTCGGCAACGCTTTTATGGGATTCACTGCCGAGAAGATGTTGAAAATTGGTGTAAACGATGCACTAACTGTGCATCAGTCAAGGGACCGCATACCCGTAGCCGAGGAATACTCAAGTTGTACAACGTGGGAGCCCCTTGGGAAAGGGTTGCATTAGATGTCGCAGGACCATTCCCAGCATCGGACTCCGGAAACAAGTACATTCTTGTCGTGATGGATTACTTCACGAAGTGGCCTTAAGTATTTGCCATTCCTAATCAAGAAGCGGTAACCATAGCTGAAAAGTTAGTGAACGAAGTATTCTGCCGGTTTGGGGTACCACTCGAAATCCACAGTGATCAAGGAAGAAACTCCGAGTCTGCGGTCTTTCAGGAGACTTGTAGCATAAAGGGAATTCATAAGACGAGGACTACGGCGTATCATCCACAGTCAGATGGAATGGTTGAGAGATTTAACCAGACACTGGAGAGACATCTAGCCAAGGTCGTTGAGAGCCATCAAAAAGATTGGGATCGGCATATCCCCCTCTTCCTGTTGTCTTATAGGTCGGCAACTCACGAAAGTACGGCGGTTACTCCATCATATGCGAATTTTTAAGAGAACTCCGTCTGCCTGCAGATCTCCTGACTGGACGTCCGCCCGATACACCAAGGACCATCACGGAATATGCAAGTGATTTGCGGGATCGGATTGATGATGTTCACAGCCTGGTACGTGAACACGGGCTCCATGCTAGCATAAAGATGAAAACCCGATATGACCGGAAGTCTTATCAAGTGGGTTTTGAGGAAGGTTCGTTGGTGTGGCTACATAACCCTATGCGACGAGTAGGAAAGTCCCCGAAACTATCTCCGAATTGGGAAGGGCCTTACAAGGTAGTCACCAAAATAAACGACGTCACGTATCGAATCCAGCAGAATCCTCGTAGTCCGAGCAAGATTGTTCATGTTGACCGGCTGGCCAGATACCACGGAAATAATGATGCTCGGGACGACCATGTCTTAGGAGGGGGTAGTGTTACGCCGGTAGGTTAGGTCAAAAACTTTGAACGTCAATTTTAGTGCTTTAGAGGCGTTTTCAGCAGGCTGAAAAGTCATTTCAGGCCGTTTCAGAAGTTGCTCTATCACATATCTAAAGATCGAAATTTCACCCAAGTTGCCGTCTTTTTCAGGCGCCTGAAACATGTTTTCAGTCCGTTTCAGGGCACCCTCTATCAGATGACGCCATAACCTGAAAACCCGTTTTCAGGCGTTTTCAGGACCCCTTATGGGCCTCTGAAGCACAAATCGTTATATGGCGAAATATCCGGTAGGAGTGACAGAGATAGCACTACTAGAAAGAGATTTACTCGGAACATTCTAGAAGTGTGTGACAGAGATAGCTATACTCGGAACTTTCGAGAAGGGAGTGACAGAGAGTGCACCATTAGAGAGAGAGACATATATGGTCTCGAATGTTCACGGCCCTCACGCTGGTCCTTACTAGAATATTCGCGATATGTGTAGACAATGTGTCCAGAGCGGCTCCGCGGGATATAAAAGGCGCCGACGCCCGGCGCGAGTTAGTGACATTTTAACTGCGATCGAGTGCTAGTACAAGGATAATCGGAGAGAAAGACTCTTCGTGTGAATAGTGAGTGCATAGTTAGTGAAATAGTGTGTGTGTTTTAATTAGTGAATTTTAAGTACAGTTCTTGTGAATTGTAAGTGCGTAATTTGGGTAATAAAGTGAGTGTTTTATTTAGTGGATTAATTCGTGTTTTTCTATCAAATACGAACCCCACGCTCGTAACAATATCAACCGCGCGCGTGTTTTGAGTCGCCAGATGCGAGCATGCCAATGCTTGCGACTCGCCACCCGTGCGCGACGCATCTTTTTATCAACTCGTGAATGCGTTTCAAAATCGTCTCCGATTCGGTGAGTGCGACTTGCAAGCTGTGTTACCATTGCGGAAGTAAACTCAAATTTATTACTGGCAATACTGAATCGGTGTAATGAATTCAACGAACAGCACTAGCTTTCTGCTGTCTGTGGCCTGTGATATGGTCTATGACATGTAACATTTACAGAAAGTCGCGCCAGTTGTTTTTTCTCCGAAAGTTTGAAAAGTTTATCATGGATTTACATAAAAAGAAACAGTAAGTCTAATATCTTCATATCTTTACACTTCTAAATTTTACTTTCTACCAACGCGTGCGGTTGTCATAATCGTGAATTTGTTTTCTAAACTTCGGAGTACAAAGAAACAACTGCAAGAACTGGTGAATTATATGGCCCTAAATGCTAGGTTCGCTAACGGAGACTATAAAGGCCACAGTCTTGGCAAAGAACATTATGACCGTGAGTGGCAGCTCTTAAAGGCACACCTTGCTGAACATGGTCCAGACAAGTCAGTTGAACAATGGCAACACGTAAGTCATCCATCATCTTAATCTTATTTAACTCGCTGATCGGGCTGCATTTTTATCGCTTTGATTATCTAAAAAAATGGGCAAGTAAATGGATGGAATAGGTAATAAATAGATACACCTGATTTTTCAGACTTGGCGTGACTTGCGCAGGAAAGCTCGAGAGGAAGGTGCTGTAATGGTACACAAGAGTCAGTTCATTTAATACTTCATTTTGCGTGACAGAGGGCTAGCCCATCGCCGCACGGTACACATTGAATACAAGAGTCGGTTTCTTTAACGCTTGGGTTATTTGAGTGATTCGAAGTAAGTTGACAAAAAAAAGAGCCATAGCACGTGGTTGGTTCGGAGAAGCTAGGTCAGGTCAGTTTTTTTTTTGTCGCATTCCTGCGAAATGTGTAGGGATCAGAGCCGATTTGGTGCGCGCAGAATAAATTATGAATAACTAAATAATGGAAGGTTATTATGGAACGATACGGAGGAAGCTATTATGTTGACTGCAAATATACAATTGCGTTTGTTTGGTACGAAGTGGCGAGTTTGACATCACGGGTTTGAATATCATTCTAGTGATCTTTGTCTAAGACGCTAGCGGTCGGGAAGGCTTAATTAATCGCCACGGCTTTTATGGTCAGCGATCAACAGATTTTGTGAATCGGCAATACCAAATGACTTGAGTGATAACCGACGGTTGATCATGGTCTCAGACCATCATAGTAAATATGCATACACAAAGTTTGTAGAACGGCGGATCTGCATGGCATGTTTGATTGAAATTAGACCCTGTGTAGTTAGAGATAAGAAACTTTCGCTTGGGCAGCGCGTGTTCCGCAAAGGACGCCATTTTTTTTTCAGACATGTGGGGTCTATAAATACGAGAGCGTGGGAGGGGGAGGCATTCAGTCTCTGCGTCAAGCTACTGTGACACTCGTCTTTGGGTAATTCTAAACAGTTCGGTCTGCCGTTTTACGCGTCTGTAACTGGACGAGTGGTGATTGCGTGTTACAGTCGCCACTACAGAGTGGTGGTGGAAGACGCCGTGTCAGAAGCCTGTCTTTCACCCGCCTGCTACTCCCGATACACGGATGACATCCCAGTTGGCCCTGGTGTACAGCTGGCCCTCTTCGCTGACGACGCAGCATACTATGCGTCGTCCTACAAAGCACCCCACGCCGCCGTCAAAATGCAACGCACGCTGGACACCCTGCCTAAATGGCTGGCCAAATGGAGGCTCTCCGTCAACGTCGGGAAGACGCAGGCGATGATCACCGGCCAGAGCAACCTGCCACCACCACTCCAACTCCAAGGGAAGGACATTGGGTGGCTGCACCAAGTGAAGTATCTGGGGGTCACCATAGACCGCCGGCTCACGATGAAGACCCACGTCGGCAACGTCGTAAACCAGGTCCGGGCTGCACGGGCAAAACTTCGTCCACTCCTGGACTCCGGCCTCCCCCTGCGGTCGAAGCTCGGGATCTATTAAACGTACATTAGGTCCCGCCTCACGTATGCCTCGCCGGCATGGTACGCCCTCTGCTCGGAGTCCAACAAGAAGAGACTCCGGGCCCAAGAAAACCTCTCCTTGCGTACCATCGTCGGCGCGCCTCGCTACGTGAGAAACGCAACGATCGCAAGGGACCTAGGATTGGAGACACTGGACAAGTTCGTCCAGAGGCTGGCAACGAACATGTTCGCACGAGCGGACGGCTCTCAACACCCGCTCGTGCGAGACCTGGCGCCATACCACGCGCGCCCGTCTGACCGTCGCCGCCTACCCCAAGACCTGGTTGCGGAGCCGGCAGCACCCCTGGATTGAGGCCACACAACCCGAAGAACACCTCAGCCACCCAATGACCTGGCCGTAGTCACGGCCAGCGGAAGACTCCGCGGAAGGGGGCCATTGCCCCGGGACCGCAACCCCGCACCCTGGAGATCATCAAAAAGCGAGTTAGTGACATTTTAACTGCGATAGAGTGCTAGTACAAGGATAATCGGAGAGAAAGACTCTTCGTGTGAATAGTGAGTGCATAGTTAGTGAAATAGTGTGTGTTTTAATTAGTGGATTTTAAGTACAGTTCGTGTGAATTGTAAGTGCGTAATTTTGGTAATAAAGTAAGTGTTTTATTTAGTGGATTAATTCGTGTTTTTCTATCAAATACAAACCCCACGCCCGTAACATTTGGTGTCAGAAGTGGGATCGTACGGAGAGGGAACTTTGTAGCGTACGCCAACACACTAGCCCGGAAAATGCGGGGGGATAGGGCGTGCGGGAGGAGGATCGTCGGATTTATGGCGAAAGGTGCCCACAACCCCGCTTTATGCGCGGCAGTGTGCCGGAACCTACGGGGGATGGTGGACGAGAGGTTGCTGTGTAACAGTGGGCTGGCCGTGCTCGAGGCCACCTCTTGCTTAGCTACCATCAACTTGTGGGCGAACCGGGGCTCGCCTGATACGGTGGCCCAGGTAGTAGATACCCCCCCAAGGTCGGACAGGGTAGTGCGAGAACACGAGGCCATGCTCCGCGAAGTCACGGGTATGCAGGCGGAGGAAGCGGCGGGAGTGGCTGAGCTCCTCGAGGATGGTGAGGCTGGCGGAGCGCACCAGGTAGACCGGGTGAACCTCTTGGCAGAGGTTCTTTTATTTAACCACGCTGCGGCGTCCCTCTGCCAGGAGCACAAGGTGTGCTTGGTCTGCTTAGCCGGTCACATCCTGGGGGAGGACAACATTCCCAGTGCAGGCGTCGGCCCGGCCAGGGATGGCGACACCTACCTAGCAATGGGTAGGATCATACAGGACAGGATTATGAACAACAACACCCCGGCGCGTATAGCCAGGATACATAATCGCGAGATGCATGCCCTCAATGGCAACATCTTCTTCGTGTCTCCGATCGAGGAGAACGCGGGGTCGACAGTGGGACGTCTCCAGTCATCCCTGTACGCTGAGGACCGGCACAAGCATGTCGCGGGGGAGACGGTTGATAATTATCTGACCCTGGCAGAGCGAGAACTGACCATGCTGCTTTAAAGTGGTTGCTAGAATTTAAAAGCCCCGATGGACAAGTGGCGAGATGGATTGAACAACTGCAGGAGTATGATTTCATCATCGAACACCGTAGTGGGAAATCACATGGAAATGCTGACGCCCTATCACGTAGACCTTATGCGGACGACTGTAAACATTGCTCAAGACAAGAAGGCAAGGAATGTGTTCGAATGATAAGAACTGATACGGTTAGCGACGAGTGGAGTGATGAAATCATGCAGCAAGCGCAACAAGAGGACCCTGACGTGAGACCCTTTTTTGATTGGATTAATGCTGGCGCACCTAAACCAAGATGGTGTGATGTAGCTCCTATGAGTGCGGTAACAAAAAGCTACTCGGCACAATGGGATAGCTTGGTTATGCATAATGGCGTTCTATGTAGAAAATGGGAATCAACAAATGGGAAGGATGCTCACCTGCAAGTCGTTGTCCCAAAGAAAAGGGTGAAAGATGTTTTGAGAAGCTTTCACGATGGAACATCCAGTGGACACCTTGGAGTAAAAAGGACCCTAATGAAAATTCGGCAACGCTTTTATGGGATTCACTGCCGAGAAGATGTTGAAAATTGGTGTAAACGATGCACTAACTGTGCATCAGTCAAGGGACCGCATACCCGTAGCCGAGGAACACTCAAGTTGTACAACGTGGGAGCCCCTTGGGAAAGGGTTGCATTAGATGTCGCAGGACCATTCCCAGCATCGGACTCCGGAAACAAGTACATTCTTGTCGTGATGGATTACTTCACGAAGTGGCCTTAAGTATTTGCCATTCCTAATCAAGAAGCGGTAACCATAGCCGAAAAGTTAGTGAACGAAGTATTCTGCCGGTTTGGGGTACCACTCGAAATCCACAGTGATCAAGGAAGAAACTCCGAGTCTGCGGTCTTTCAAGAGACTTGCAGCATAAAGGGAATTCATAAGACGAGGACTACGGCGTATCATCCACAGTCAGATGGAATGGTTGAGAGATTTAACCAGACACTGGAGAGACATCTAGCCAAGGTCGTTGAGAGCCATCAAAAAGATTGGGATCGGCATATCCCCCTCTTCCTGTTGTCTTATAGGTCGGCAACTCACGAAAGTACGGCGGTTACTCCATCATATGCGAATTTTTAAGAGAACTCCGTCTGCCTGCAGATCTCCTGACTGGACGTCCGCCCGATACACCAAGGACCATCACGGAATATGCAAGTGATTTGCGGGATCGGATTGATGATGTTCACAGCCTGGTACGTGAACACGGGCTCCATGCTAGCATAAAGATGAAAACCCGATATGACCGGAAGTCTTATCAAGTGGGTTTTGAGGAAGGTTCGTTGGTGTGGCTACATAACCCTATGCGACGAGTAGGAAAGTCCCCGAAACTATCTCCGAATTGGGAAGGGCCTTACAAGGTAGTCACCAAAATAAACGACGTCACGTATCGAATCCAGCGGAATCCTCGTAGTCCGAGCAAGATTGTTCATGTTGACCGGCTGGCCAGATACCACGGAAATAATGATGCTCGGGACGACCATGTCTTAGGAGGGGGTAGTGTTACGCCGGTAGGTTAAGTCAAAAACTTTGAACGTCAATTTCAGTGCTTTAGAGGCGTTTTCAGCAGGCTGAAAAGTCATTTCAGGCCGTTTCAGAAGTTGCTCTATCACATATCTAAAGATCGAAATTTCACCAAAGTTGCCGTCTTTTTCAGGCGCCTGAAACATGTTTTCAGTCCGTTTCAGGGCACCCTCTATCAGATGACGCCATAACCTGAAAACCTATCTAAAGATCGAAATTTCACCCAAGTTGCCGTCTTTTTCAGGCGCCTGAAACATGTTTTCAGTCCGTTTCAGGGCACCCTCTATCAGAAGACGCCATAACCTGAAAACCCGTTTTCAGTCGTTTTCAGGACCCCTTATGGGCCTCTGAAGCACAAATCGTTATATGGCGAAATATCCGGTAGGAGTGACAGAGATAGCACTACTAGAAAGAGATATACTCGGAACATTCGAGAAGTGTGTGACAGAGATAGCTATACTCGGAACTTTCGAGAAGGGAGTGACAGAGAGTGCACCATTAGAGAGAGAGACATATATGGTCTCGAATGTTCACGGCCCTCACGCTGGTCCTTACTAGAATATTCGCGATATGTGTAGACAATGTGTCCAGAGCGGCTCCGCGGGATATAAAAGGCGCCGACGGCCGGCGCGAGTTAGTGACATTTTAACTGCGATCGAGTGCTAGTACAAGGATAATCGGAGAGAAAGACTCTTCGTGTGAATAGTGAGTGCATAGTTAGTGAAATAGTGTGTGTGTTTTAATTAGTGAATTTTAAGTACAGTTCGTGTGAATTGTAAGTGCGTAATTTGGGTAATAAAGTGAGTGTTTTATTTAGTGGATTAATTCGTGTTTTTCTATCAAATACGAACCCCACGCTCGTAACAATATCAACCGCGCGCGTGTTTTGAGTCGCCAGATGCGAGCATGCCAATGCTTGCGACTCGCCACCCGTGCGCGACGCATCTTTTTATCAACTCGTGAATGCGTTTCAAAATCGTCTCCGATTCGGTGAGTGCGACTTGCAAGCTGTGTTACCATTGCGGAAGTAAACTCAAATTTATTACTGGCAATACTGAATCGGTGTAATGAATTCAACGAACAGCACTAGCTTTCTGCTGTCTGTGGCCTGTGATATGGTCTATGACATGTAACATTTACAGAAAGTCGCGCCAGTTGTTTTTTCTCCGAAAGTTTGAAAAGTTTATCATGGATTTACATAAAAAGAAACAGTAAGTCTAATATCTTCATATCTTTACACTTCTAAATTTTACTTTCTACCAACGCGTGCGGTTGTCATAATCGTGAATTTGTTTTCTAAACTTCGGAGTACAAAGAAACAACTGCAAGAACTGGTGAATTATATGGCCCTAAATGCTAGGTTCGCTAACGGAGACTATAAAGGCCACAGTCTTGGCAAAGAACATTATGACCGCGAGTGGCAGCTCTTAAAGGCACACCTTGCTGAACATGGTCCAGACAAGTCAGTTGAACAATGGCAACACGTAAGTCATCCATCATCTTAATCTTATTTAACTCGCTGATCGGGCTGCATTTTTATCGCTTTGATTATCTAAAAAAATGGGCAAGTAAATGGATGGAATAGGTAATAAATAGATACACCTGATTTTTCAGACTTGGCGTGACTTGCGCAGGAAAGCTCGAGAGGAAGGTGCTGTAATGGTACACAAGAGTCAGTTCATTTAATACTTCATTTTGCGTGACAGAGGGCTAGCCCATCGCCGCACGGTACACATTGAATACAAGAGTCGGTTTCTTTAACGCTTTGGTTATTTGAGTGATTCGAAGTAAGTTGACAAAAAAAAGAGCCATAGCACGTGGTTGGTTCGGAGAAGCTAGGTCAGGTCAGTTTTTTTTTGTCGCATTCCTGCGAAATGTGTAGGGATCAGAGCCGATTTGTTGCGCGCTGAATAAATTATGAATAACTAAATAATGGAAGGTTATTATGGAACGATACCGAGGAAGCTATTATGTTGACTGCAAATATACAATTGCGTTTGTTTGGTACGAAGTGGCGAGTTTGACATCACGGGTTTGAATATCATTCTAGTGATCTTTGTCTAAGACGCTAGCGGTCGGGAAGGCTTAATTAATCGCCACGGCTTTTATGGTCAGCGATCAACAGATTTTGTGTATCGGCAATACCAAATGACTTGAGTGATAACCGACGGTTGATCATGGTCTCAGACCATCATAGTAAATATGCATACACAAAGTTTGTAGAACGGCGGATCTGCATGGCATGTTTGATTGAAATTAGACCCTGTGTAGTTAGAGATAAGAAGCTTTCGCTTGGGCAGCGCGTGTTCCGCAAAGGACGCCATTTTTTTTTCAGACATGTGGGGTCTATAAATACGAGAGCGTGGGAGGGGGAGGCATTCAGTCTCTCCGTCAAGCTACTGTGACACTCGTCTTTTGGTAATTCTAAACAGTTCGGTCTGCCGTTTTACGCGTCTGGAACTGGACGGGTGGTGATTGCGTGTTACAGTGGATTTTCGTGAGTGTCTGAAGCGCCGAGATATACCTCGGTTCCTATCCTTTAAATCAACCTACCCCAAATTCCAAAACTATCCTTGGGTCGTTAGATAAGAACTTGTAGGTAATTGACCTGAGTCTGGGCTTGGAGCGACCCTAATTTCCTTTTTCCTTCACCATAGGGTTCCTGGATTGGCTCTTAGGATATTCGCGGGCTAATCCTCTCCTCATTCCTTTCGAGTAGCGAGTTTTGAAATTCCCACACACACAGTCATTAAACATATAAACACATTCAAATCACACTCAACCATTTTCGAGTGGTGTCGATAATGGACCTGGTATAACACTAGGATTTTAGACTAGGCTAGATAGGAGTTTAGTTGCGGCTAAACCTAGGTTGGCAGGGCATAGGGAGACTGTTTGATCGATGAGGTTCCGCGGATGGAAATAACAAATTCAGCACAAAGTATAAACGTTGTCAACACAGATAACCTATCCTGTTGATATTTGTGACATTTGAGTGTTGTCGGGGACGCGCGAAGAGATCAAATTACAGTCTAAAGTTCATTTTTTAGGACCGGGTAGATTGTTTTGCCTTGCCTTGGATCGGTTTGGATTCAAGTTGCATCTTTAAATTAAATGTAAATTTCGCTGGAGGTCTAATGTGTAGGCTGTGTCGAGTATTTATGACTGGGCTCGGTCGAGGAAGTGCTGAGGTCAGTTAGATACATAGATCGGTATTTACCGAAGTATTTACCTCGCTGTGGTGTGGGTTAGATCTCCTAAAGCGCTAATGACAACGTTTCGATAACATCCAGCTCAAATTGCGCAGAGTTGAAGGTTTCAAAACGTTACGGACCTTTTGAGGAAACCGCTAGTTCAAACCCATTTCGGAAAATCAAATCGCAATTGTGTAAACCCGGTCTATTCGGATCGTTATTGCCGTGAACTAATTATATAATTGGAACCACCACAAGCCGCTACTAGCGAGCACATGAAATATCATTGAGTACTCACGTCGTAACACTACGACGGATATCTATACGATATCCCAAACAAATATTATAAATTGTGGTCGACCACACGAAAAGAAGTTCCAAGCGTCCATATATACAAAAAATAAATGGTACCATCACACAAAATACAACAAAGATCGATCTGGCGCAATACACCGCTAACTGATGCGAAGCTCCGGCTTGCGGGCATATATGCTTTCTCTGTCTAACTTGAAACTCTAACTTCCTGAGCCGATCTTCCGTTCGACTATTGTACGCCTAACGAATTTCTCAATGAACAAGAAAATTCAGACTTATCATTCTTAACTTTCAAATTTTACAGCTGAATCGGGTCATCTCTTTTTGGGGTAGATAGAATAGACGATCATAGCTTCTGATAGCGGTGGCTCGACCTTAGCCTTTATGCCATTACAGTGCACAGGTAAAAACTGCCCGAATAAAAACTGGAAATTCGGCACCTGTACCTACAATGAGCACTCACACTGAAACAATATTAGGGGTTATAGGCGCAGAGAGTGCTTTCGGAATTACAGGAGCACAAGAAAGCACAATTGGCGTAAGCATTAAATATTTTGTTTGCATCTACATTAAGTAACAAAATATGGTTACATGAAAACTTATGTTTATAATAAATTAAATAATTTATTTCCAGGTATCAACTCCGGCTAACAATCCTATTTCTTTATGGTTCAACCCTGTTGAAACACCATCCACCACCACCTCCAGCTACGATCCTGCCAACCCCACCATCCAAATTCCCTCTTCATCACAAGTACATGATGATGATGATGATGATGTTATTTTAAGGGTAAGTGTACATTTTTTTAGATTATCAGGATTAGAAGAAATCCTAATAAGTAAATATGCATATAATAAATATGAATATTTTGTATATTTCCAGCCTGTTGAATAGATAAAAATATCCAATATCAGTATCATGTAACAAGCAAGACTAATCCAACTATAATAACATGACATGCAAAAATATATTTATTATTTTTTTAGATTATCAGGATTAGAAGAAATCCTAATAAGTAAATATGCATATAATAAATATGAATATTTTGTATATTTCCAGCCTGTTGAATAGATAAAAATATCCAATATCAGTATCATGTAACAAGCAAGACTAATCCAACTATAATAACATGACATGCAAAAATATATTTATTATGGATTACCTTATGATTGTCGTCTTAATGACTGAAGACATCTTATCACCATTCTACGTCAACATCTTCACAATCCGGGAGACGTTGGATCAGCTGAACCGAGCAGCACCAGAGATTGTGGATCACTTCATGGCCCACAATTCGATACCTGGACTTAGGTATGATAACGGCCGAGTAACTAACACCAATGCGATTATGCCGCGAAACTATACCTCTGCTGAACTCTACCGCGATGCTAGTGCTGTGCGTGCACTTATGAATTATACCGCGAGCAAAATGCGCGATGTCGAAACATATACCAGGCGACTTGGTAATCTATATGAGGGCAATCCTGGGATGCTACTCTCTAGTATGACGGCCGGTGAAGAAGTCAGGATTCCACCAGGAGAAGATAATATGCCTCCTTTGATTGGCACCGTGAATACTTTCCATTCTCACGTTAACCTCACTGATGACCAAAGAAGACTAGGCATTATTGGTCTGTACATCTGTGAAGATACCAGTGGGATTCACTACCCACGTGGGAATGCGTGGTTGAACGGAGACACAGCGCACTATACAGTGTCTGCCGATTATGCCGCCTACATAAATAGATTAATTGGATGAAACCCAGATACCAGCTTAGGCTGAAGCTTCATTATATTATAAAGCGTGCAGCTGGCATAAATAATTTCGAACGCCTTTTCCGGTAAATAGTGCAGGTTCCGGTCAATTCCCAAGGACCTCAATGTGTCCTTTCTACTACATTTCGTGTTTTACAATGCCATTTGGTGTACCGCTCTTGTGGAGAGTCCAATGGCGCATCCCTTATTGGCGTTAATAGCCATGGTTCTAGGGCATAACCAGAATCACCTGAAAGATAACATTTATCAAATAATTTTAATATATTTCTATTATTACAGATTACGACAATCCAGAAAGAGGTTCTATTTAAAATAAAAGAAGAAAATACCTAATATATATATATGACTTATCAGTACATACCTGAGGCTGTCATTAGTCAGTAAGATGATTGTACCAATATGACTATGTTAATAAATACGATGATTGTAAGTTTATAAAATTCTGAGTTTACTGACAGTTTAACCGGCTCCAGATTAGTGCCGTGAAGCTCCGTGAACAGGCGCGAACGTGAATGTGGATGGTTTTCGCGGGGTTCACGCGCGTTCACGGCTGTTCCCCGATCAGTGTCGGTATTTTCCCGTGACAAAGAGTTCGCGCCCCCTTCGCAAGGCGTTCACGCGTACACATCCACATTCACGGCCCCGTGCCAGTTTACTCCGGACTACGAAAGCGTACGGACGTGTGCAGTAGCTGTGCGATGCGATGGAGTCGCGTGTGAACGTGTGGAATAACGAAACTGAAATGCTCTTTTTAGAGTATTACCGTGCTGAAAAGGTACTGTGGGATGCAAATTACCCGCATCATAAAGACAAAAGCAAGAATCATGATGCCTGGAAACGGATTAGTACTCAAATGGACATTGAAATCAAAGAATTAAAAAAGAAAAAAGACTCATTGCTGTCTAGTTATCGTTTATATCGAAAAAAGGTTTGTTATTTTGTATAATTATATGGATAATTTGAATTTGACTGAGGTGGACGTTCGAGCGCCATAGAGTTGTGAATTAGCTAGAAATTACACCAATTACCTTACATATTTTCTACAATATTGTCATGTTTTATTTCCTTTTCAATATTTTTTATTCTTAAAAAAATTGTTGGGGTGTATGAGTTTTTGCGTTAATTCTTTTACACGTTGTTTAGGTTTAAATGTAGTGTAATTTTATTTTTTTGTGTATCTTGTTTATCAGTACCTATATTTTTTAAGCACCCGCTATTATCTGTCCCACTATAAGGTTCTCTATTCCTAAAGGTTGCCAGTTAAGAAAATGCTACTTAGCAGTAAGGCCTCCTGTTGTAAACTGTATCCCTTTTGAATGTCGTGTCGAATCCTCTTCTTGTAGTGCAATAAGGAATATTATTTTGATTGAAGGTACGAGATTCAAGTCGCTCAGGGGCCGGAGCTGAAGAAATATACAAACCCATCTGGTTTGCTTATGCATATATGGATTCTTTCCTCGGTGAAGGGCTGACAGTAAGAAAAACCACTGACATATTAAATCAAGTAAGTTTATTTATTAATTAGTAATATATATAGTAGTTACATTAAGATCTAAGGAGAAGATGTCGATATGTGGAGGTAGGAAACCTATATAGGTACCTATATTATATTGGGAGTAAAATATTTAGTGAATTCTTCTCTTATTTCAATTGCAGTCAAACTTGGTCTACGCGGTGTCTGAGGAAAATAGCGTATAGCACATGCATCTTCAATTTCTGATCACCAAGAACCAACCTGTATACGAATACCATCATCGTTATACACGTCAACCGTACCTGGTGGTGTGTAAATCGGGCGAGATGTGTCACTTTTCCTTAAAAAATGTGTTATAGTAGTTACATTAAGATCTAAGGAGAAGATGTCGATATGTGGAGGTAGGAAACCTATATAGGTACCTATATTATATTGGGAGTAAAATATTTAGTGAATTCTTCTCTTATTTCAATTGCAGTCAAACTTGGTCTACGCGGTGTCTGAGGAAAATAGCGTATAGCACATGCATCTTCAATTTCTGATCACCAAGAACCAACCTGTATACGAATACCATCATCGTTATACACGTCAACCGTACCTGGTGGTGTGTAAATCGGGCGAGATGTGTCACTTTTCCTTAAAAAATTGTGTAGTAGTACACAAGTCATCGTAATGAGACTTACTTTGTCAGGGCATACCATCAATGGTTTTCTAAAGACTCTAAATTTTGAAGCCAATATGCCAAAAGTGTTTTCTACCACCACTCGTGCACTGGATAATTTTCTATTAAATTCACGTTTTGGGGTGCCTAAATCATGATTTCCCGGATAAGGTTTCATTACCGATGTGCTGAGTGAAAAAGCACCATCACCCAAAAATACGTAAGGCACGGGTTTATTAGATCCCGGAAGTGGACGCGGAGGTGGTAGAAATAGGGAATCGGATGTAATCCTTCGCCATAGTTCACAGTTTTGAAATATTCCACCGTCACTTATTCTACCCTGACCGCCTATATTGACATAAACGAAATTGTAGTTGCTGTTTACTAGTGCCATAAGTACGATACTAAAACTTTTCTTATAGTTGTAGTAGGTTGATCCTGAGTGAAAGGATGACTGCATAACGATATGTTTTCCATCCAAAGATCCAATACACCGAGGAAACTTTTTGCTGAATCCATTTTAAATTTCCAACCATTCTTCAACACTATCTGGAATCTGAAACCAAAAATATATTTTCGTTAACACATAATTATTATTAAATTTTTAGGAGAGCAACGTTCAAGATTCCCAAGAAAACAACCAGGAAAATGTCAACCCTGTGCCACCGAGTAATGAAAATCCTACAACAACGAAACGGCGCCGTAAGAATCCTCCCGAGCTACAAGAAGCTGGAAGCTTCAATAAAGAAAGTCTCGCTAACCTGAACCAAGCGTTATGCCGGAATCCCCAGGAAAAAGAAGATGATTGCGATCGTTATGGAAAAATATTAGCAAATAAGCTAAGACAATTGCCAGAAGACGAAAGATTAATTTTTATGCACCAAATTGATGGCATGTTTATACAACGGCGACGTAGTCTTGATCAGAATCGTCTTTCATCACCGATATTTTTTTCGTCTCCTTCACCTTCTCCCAATATCTTGCAATCTCGTCAACAAAATACGAGTAGGCCCGGGTCTTCTGTTACTTCCTATTCCGAACCTATATCGTTACATAGGACATATTATGATTCAAACCACGATTACAAAATGGCTCAATCTGAAGCAATAATTAATAACACAACTAACATCACGCAATATCCCCTTAAACAGCTACCTGAGCAATCCAATACAAACACAACTAGAATCAGAGTTTTGTCCAATAAAATTGTTTCGTACCCTCCCCCTACTCAAACTGAAACCTTTTCCCAATCTGAATACGAGTACAATTTAATTGCCGATGCATATGAGCAAGCTTGATTTTTATTGTAGTGTTTAAGAATGTTATTAATATTAAGGTACAGTCTATTTTTTTATACTTGGCAATAGCGGACAATGACCCGCTAAGAAAAAGCCTCGGCGTCGGTCTGTGGCGGCAAACGTCAGATCGCATACAATGTCAAAAGGGTCAATGTCCGCTTTTGCCAAGAATAAAAAAACCAACTATATGTTTCATTCAAGTAAAATAATAAAAAATATAAACCTATTGAATGCGATTTTACTTACCTTGATTTCATTCCTTAGTATATGAACCAGGGCTTTACATACTTCAGGTACAGTTTCTGATATAAGCTGTGGTGAAATTTTAAATAAGAAGTGCAGGCTCTCATAGCTGTCTCCTGAAGCCAAAAACCATAGTGTTGTGGCTAAACGAATTCTTGCTGGTATTGCTGGTCTAAATTGGGTATCTGTTTTGGAAATAATTGGAGAAACTTGCTGAATCAAATACTCAAAGTCCACTGTTGACATACGAGTAAATTTCTTAAATTCGCCACTGGGTTCAGATTGTAATTCTGATATCTGCTTCTCCATAGAAAGTCTGAAATGAATTTTATAGAATTAATAAAGACACTTCTAATCATATACTAAGTCAATAAAAAAATCACTACACTAGCAAACATACCTTGATCGGTTACGATGTATTTCAGTCATCCACCATCTTCTTTTTTTCCAACGATTTTTAATAACTCTCTTGTTTTGGACGTATAAATAGTGATATGTTGCCACAGCAAACAAAGTTATTGCAGCAACAGCTTCTACGTCCATTTCGCGGCAGGTTTCGAACGACTGTGAGCATCCCGTGAATGTGGAGGGCACGATTTGTGCCGTGAATTCACGGCACTAATGTAGAGCCGCCATTACACTTTTACAGTTCACAAGGGCGCTAGGCTTTACTTGTGTGACATGTATCTGTATAAAGCTTGACTCTCGCTCTTGCAGGCACACATACACACTCACACTACCAACACAAGTACTACCTATACATATACACATTAATTAATGACAATGCTGGTTAACTTACCCAAGAGATGATATTGCCCAATCCTGTTTTCATGTAATCGCTTTAATTCTTCTTTTACCATGGAATGATTAAATATAAATTGGTCATGGACTCTCCCCGGGTAATTGTCATTCACATTTAAAAAGCGGCAGCCAGCATCACAAATCTGAAAAGAATATATACATGCATAATGAGTACCTCTCTAAATTTTCGCTCATTAGATAGGTGATGTCTTTACATATAGCCTTACCAATTGTGTATTTATGGACATGACCCCATGGTGATTTCTAAACTGTGCATTGTCAAATCCCGGTGGTGGAAATAGTGTTATGTGGGTGCAGTCAATAGCTCCAAGAACATCCGGTAGGCCAAATTTGGTTTCAAATTTTGAAGCAACTGCCCGTCGTGCTTCCTCTGTACCGGGGAAAATAAGCCACATTGGTTTCAGTCTGTAACACATTGAATAATTTTCTTTACATATTTGAGGTCACCAACTGATATTTATAATTATGAAACAAGTATATAAAGAAACAAATAAGTATATAAAGAAACATTTTGCTTCATAAAGAGATAGTAAAAGAACCATGGTATACTGAAATATATGACCTCTAGATAAACCAAAAAATATAGGTACCTAAGTATGTATGACCGCAGCTATGAATTAGTTACTCACCTCGCATTTACGGCTGTAACAAATTGTCCAAGGTATTTGCTTACAGTCGTTTGAGCAATTGACACCAATGCGTCATTTCCGTTTCCCCTCTGGTAATGGCCATCCAGTAATATGCCGAGAGAAGACAGAACCTGTGAAATATAACTTAGATAACAATTTCCGTTCATGGTTTTAGGTAAGTACTACTTAAACATCATTATATGTAACCATCTCAATTTACCTTTACTTCGACGGGATATCCCCCAGGGCCCCGAGGCGCCAGGTCTCCTTGAAGCGAATCTATTAGGTATCGGACCATATCCTTGCTCACTTAATTCTCTAAAAATTCGTTTTCGGGCAAAGCAAAGACGTCAGCATTCTGGCGTATATCACTCCTCTGTATTCTCCTCATTTATTTTTCCTCGTAAAAGAGAAGACTATTGCCATCCACCCCCTTGCCATTGTATTTTTTGGTTGATTTTGTTTGTTTGATTGAAAAGAAAACCGACCGTCACTCCAATTGTCAACACAAACGACTCATGCTAATCTCGCACCCTCCGGAGATGTTGATAAACCAGTGGCGCGAAACGTCATAATTCGCGATAAGAACCCGCACAAACTTGACGGCATGCTCGCATCTCGAGATACTTGTGGCACGCGGCGCGGTGTGGGCTTGCATGCTCGCACATGGTGAGTCACCGCGAGAAGCGTAGTTATGTGGCAAATTTTGACGTTCTAAACGTCAAAATTTGCGAGAAAATTGTGAGTCGCCTGCGGCATGCTACGGCTGCTGGTAAGTGATCGTCATGTTTATTCCACCATGTAGTGTTTTTAGGTGAGCATCGGCTAGTATGAGTGCTACAAGACCATTACTTTTGCCTAGCATAATAGGATGTTTCATGTCATGATTGACTTCACCGTTTCTCAATGAAAATGAAGTGTGGGTGTAACGTGCGGTAACGGATTGACTCCCACGGAAATTCGGCGTCGGAATTTCCGTCAAGTGCGGCGCTGGCCAATGAATATCTTTAAAGTGGCTGGGATTTCATACAAATACAATAAAATAGCACAGAAAATATAAAAATAAAAAGTTTTTGCGGTATGTGGGAAATCAATGGATGTCCAGAATATAATTAGAATTTTTGCAAACAGACACCGTACAAATAATGTATGCGAATCATGGCACGCCAAACTTAACAAAAATGTAAATAAAAAAAATTAAATGAGTTGAAAAAATTAACCACTTTCAAAAGCAATACGCGAGTTAAATCGAGATCAAGACCCGCAAGAAGACTACAGGGGAAAAACAAGGAATGTCAACAAAATATCGAAATTCAACTAATAATGCCATTTAGTGGCATTTGTGTGAATCTATTATCCTGCAAAATAGCCTAAAGCAATAAACATCGTTGTAACTGGCTTTGACTATTTTAGTGGTTATTTGAGGTTGGCAAGAATCATGAGGGTCCGCGCGCTAAAAATCAAAAACCGTCGATGTCACTTTGTCAGCGTATGTCAGGCGTGACGCGAACAAAATTCAACGAATTTCGCTCACGTTTGTTCAATGTTATAATTTTTGAGTTAAACAGTAAAATGTCCAGTAGCAGTGATGAAAATACCAGAGTGTAGTCCCCTGAACGGAAAAAAGTGTGTTAAGGTCGCATGATAGATGTGATGAAAACGTTAAATTTTCAGAGTCACGAATCTAGTGAAAACTGTCTTTGTAAGCATTTAAAATGCTTCGAAATGGTAACTGATGCAGAAAAACGCAAGTTACTTCATAATTTCAATAATTTGAAGTCTGTGAACGAACGAAATACCTACTTGGCTTCCATGATATCCGTTAAAAATGTCAAGCAGCGACGACCACGAAAAGAAGGTACAGAGATAAGAGAATATGACTCTTCGTATTCCTATATCGTGAAAGTGGTCAGGGAGCTAATTTACGTCGAAATGCCTATCTGCTTTTAAGCATTTTGCTCTATTTTTGGTATAAATAAAGCCAAAATTCAATATATTCAATCCAGCCTAAATTTTTCTGGCATAGCACCAGTAGATAAAAGGGGAGGGATGATAACCTTCCGAACAGATTGAAAACTGAAGTGCTTGACGATATAAAAGAGCACCTGAAATCCTTTAAAGGACAATCTAGCCACTACAGCAACAAAAAAACTTCAAAAATATATCTACCAGAGGAGTTCGATATCAAGAAAGTACATGAACTGTTTTAACGAAATATTCCTCAACACACACTGTCATATGAAACATACAGAAGTGAATTCAAGAAATATAATATTTCCTTTGGATATCTAAGGTCAGATACCTGTAGTTCTCTGGAAAAAATAAATGCGGGGCTGGCTTCTCTATTTAAAAAAGAAAATGAGCAGAAAATAAAGAAATTGACAATAGAAAAGAAATGTCATAAAAAACTCCAGCTTTAGCAAGGTGTACCTTGCCTTATTCCAGTAAGAATAAGGCTCGAAATGATTGTACATTTGAAGGTATTGCTGTTGATTTTGAGAAAAATATTTCACTACCTAATATAAATTACAAATGAAGTTTACTACAGAAGACAACTGTCTAGGTATACTTTTAATGTTCATGTTTTTTCAATATTTTTATTGTTATCCGGAGACTGCAGCAAAGAAAGGATCAAATGAAGTTATTTAATTCCTACATCACTTTATTATCAATTACCTTGATAATAGGGTAAAACATCTCAGGATATTTTGTGATTCATGTGGAGGTCAGAATAAGAATTATAATATGATCAAGTGGATTCATTTTATGACAAACACATGCAAATTCGGAGGGTAGTTCTATCTGACAACAATGAAATTTAATAGCTCCCTATTTTAAATTAGTTTATTAATAACAACAATTAGCAAATGTACAAATAATTATTATAATACTTACCTAGACTCTCCAAATCAGATAATCAATTAATATCTCACATAAATAGTCATACAAGGGCAGGTGCAACAATGTATCTGTATTCTGAACTTTCAAAGAACATGGACAGTATTGTGAAGTCCTTTGGCGAAAGGATGGAGAAGTACAAGCAAGAGCTGTATGCAGCCACACCTGCTCCCCCTCCCAAGAACATCAGCAGCTTGGCGAGTGAATTTTCCAACTTCAGGTCCCTCATCTGGAAGTGCCTCGGGCTGCTTCAGTCGCAGATGCAGCTCCTGACGTTAGGGCTGGACCGGCACGAGACTGCGTCAAGGCGAAAGGTACTGCTGGTGCATGGTGTGCCAGAGGTAATTAATGAGGACCAGATGCAGTCCTGAAGAAAGTGCTGGCTGACCACCTCAAGGCATCCATGGATTTTATTGGTGCCATTGGTGTCATTCATCGACTGGGTGCTAAGGGGCGAAAAGCCGGCCTCTGCTAGTTCGCTTCAAGACGTTGGCGGCCCGCAGTGAGGTGTGGGGTCTCAAGAAAGCGCTCAAGGTTTCAAGCATCACAATAACTGAATTCCGGACTAAGTCACGCCAGGAAGTTTTCAAGGCAGCGCGCAAACACTTCGGAATGAGTAACACTTGGACATCCGAAGGCAAAATCATTGTGCTGCTGCCTGACAAGTCTCGTCACAGGGTGGACAGCCCTTCGCCGTCTACAGAGAAGGGTAAGAAGCCGTCTGCTGGCGCAGCCGCTGTCTCCATCAAGGGCGTTACGACCAGGAAGGGTGCTCAGAAGAAGTGAGGTTGGGTCATCGCACATTCATCACATATCTTCAGTCTCCACTCCTTGTGTAGTTGAATGTGGTCTAACACTTTTTTACTGTGAGGTATTCGACAATGTTCAGTCCAAAGTTCAGGGTTTTTTTTTCTCGTGAATCGGCACAAACACAAACCATAACCAAATATTGTTTTTTCTCTCTCCTTGACAGCAGTGACAGCTGTCACTAGTCGTGTTCGTGATATGAATTTGTGTAAAATGTGTCGGTTCCGAATTAATTATATAAAAAGATTGTGTAAGCTACACAATCTGTTTATATAATTAATTACCTCTATGAATTCGTCAGTTAGCATTGCAGTTTTTTGTTTGTACTGGTTCTTCTCTAGAATAGTCTTGTTGATAGTATTTTTGTGAGATATAGATCTCAATGTACATTTCATTTATGGTTGGTCTAGGTCTAAGCATGTCACTTATTCAAACCAGTTAAATAGATAATATATTAGAAATAACATAAATATTTATATATAAATATATATTTTTTATAGTATTATTAGTTTTTTTTTTTTTTTTTATTTTGTTCATCACATAACAATACAATAGTTAAAAAAATAAACTAGACGCGCTTTAAACCTATTTGAGGTTTATGCTTGCACGAATGAGTCGCATTACAGCATTATAAAGTCATTCACTTGATCCCAATATATAGTGTTTTTTTAATAAATGTTTACAGGTCTTGTAGTTCTTTAAAATACTGTTTTGCAATGTATGCGGAAGCCTGTTTAATATGTTGGGTAGCGTATATTTCCACGTCCTTTTACCATATTCATTATTATATTTAGGTAGAACAAACATTGGTGTACTGTTTAGTTTGCGCAGTTTACTATGCCTAACTCTAGCAGTTAGGGACTCAATGTGATGGTATTCCTCAAGTACAATTTGGTAATTAATTTTATTGTAAGCTGACATAATTCTGCAGTGCTTCAACAACCCTATTTCATCTTCTTTATATTTGTTTATTAAATATTTTGGGATAATTGTTTTAAGTATGCTTAGTTGAAGTTTGTATATTAAGTCAATGTTAGTTTTATATGTTCGACCATAACTACTGAGTCCATAACCTATTATTGATTCACCTAATGATAAGTACAACATTCTTAGTATATTATAAGGTAATTTAAATTTAAGGATAGAAAATTTAGCACGAAGTGATCTCAATTTGTTACATATGTATTCTACCTGAGGTTTCCAATTAAGATGTTTATCAATGATGAGGCCCAGATAAGTATGCTGACTCACTAGTTCAAGTTTTTCACAGCTACATGAGACAGGCTGGTCATGCAAACATTGGTGGCTATGTGATACTACAGTTGGATCAGTAAGACATTTTATGTAGGGTGATCTTATATGCAAAAGTTTTGTTTTATTGGCATTAATAACAAGACCCATATCGTGTGCCCATTTGCATAGTAAGTCATAATTGTTTTGCATAATTCTCTGCGCCTCAAAAATGTCCCTACTGTGCGCAACCAAACATGTGTCATCAGCAAATTGGTACACGGAGCCGTTTTGGAAGAGACTGCACATGTCGTTAACGTAGACCAGATATTCTGTTGGTCCCAAGATTGAACCCTGGGCCGTTCCCTGTTCTGTGGGAATAGGATCGCTTGTGTACCCATTTACACTGACTAATGTATGTCTATTTTTATGATAATCTCGAAACCATTCCAACATTGGGCCCCGCACACCAATCTGCTGCAACTTAGAAAAAAGCATATTATAATTTAAGACATCAAATGCCCTACTGAAGTCAATGAAGACAACCAGCACCTGATTTCGATTATCCAGGTGATGGTTGACCTCATCGACAAATCGAGAAAGCAGCTGCGAGGTACTACGCCCTCTTTGAAACCCGTACTGTTTGTCATTAATTAATTTGTTCTTAGTTAAGAAATCTGTTATTTCGTTACCGAGGTATCTCTCAACTACTTTATCGACGCAAGATAATATTGTTATAGGCCTATAGTTGTCTACATTGCTATAGCAACCCTTTTTATGCACAGGTCTGATTATGCCTATTTTAAGCTGGTCAGGATAGAGTGACGTGGAAATACACGCATTAATTAGGTGACTAATTACTGGAGTTATCTCTTCGCTTATACTTAATAAGTCTTTTACTCTTATGCTATCAATACCTGGACTTTTATTTTTATTCATGCTTTTAATTATTTTATGTATTACTTTATTTGTTGCACACTTAAATCTGATTGAAATATTTGATTCCTTTTGATACGAATTATCTGATAACAACTTAACATCACAACTCGTGCTTAAATTTTTAATGTTATCTGAGAAACCATATGCAAATTTATTAAAAATTGTTTTTAAATCATCCTTAAAATGTTTTAATATAACGTCATCTAAGGACTTATAAATTTTACCACAGACACAGTTAATAATTTGCCATACTTTTTTTGAATTTTGAAAGTTATCAGATATAGTCTGTTTAATATGCTTATTTCTAGTCTTATTTATATATTTATTTGCGAGATTTCTATACCTATTATACAATAATAAATTTACTTTGTTGCTTTCAACTTGTTTCCAAATTTCAAAAAGCTCTTCCTTTTTTTTGCACATATAAATTAAACGACTATTTGCCCATTTACAATCGTTACGTTTACCTATTTTTATTTTACATTTCTTTTTACAATTTTTATACACCTGCGAAAACTGATTTGTAATGCAATCAAATATATCATTCGGATTGGTTAACTCCATAACAGGTTGCCAGTTAATTTTACGTAACTCGTTCACAAGTTGTTGATTATCGAATCTATTTATATATCTGTACCCAGTTTCATTGTTTTTCGAGTCGCAAATTATAACGGAACCTGTTATGTAGTGGTCCGCAATCTTATTGTTTATGACAGCTGTGTGTATGTCACGACAGTAAATCGCACGTATAAAGATGTGATCAATACACGAATTTGTTATTTTACCACCTTTTGTTTCCACACGCGTGTACTGCGTAATCCCACAGTATAGCCCTTTGTCACACATAGCATTAAGATATGTCGTGCGCACCGAATTACGTTTAAACAAATCAATGTTCATATCGCCAATTAAAATATAAGAGTACTTAGATTGCGAAGTTTCTATAACTCGCGATAACTCAGCAACAAACGATGATTCACTTAAATGAGGAGGCCTATACACTGCACACATATTAGCCCTGAATTTATCGGGTGTTTCTATTTCGCCTAACACACACTCAAAATACAAACTTGATACTGGATACCTTGTGAAGTTTAAACTGTTGTGTATATAAACTATAACGCCTCCTCCTTTTTGCTGGGAACGTAGCTGTGAATACATGTCATAGTTTTGTAGTTGAAACAAGTTTTTGCATGTATCTTTTATATTTACTTCTGTGAGCACAACAATATGCACAGTGCGTGCGCTAGTCGAGACAATATAGTCCAATTGGTCAAAGTTTTTTAGCATTGACCGAATGTTGACATGTAGTATACATAGATTGTGATCGTTCTTGAAATCAATATTATTCATAAATGAGTTCCAATTGCTATAGGTATTTTCTTGAATTTCCGAGTATGGGTTATCCATTTTTTTTTTGTTAGTCTGTATATATTGTTGAACCATTATTCTTACAATAACTAGGTGTAGGTTTATTCCATAGTTGGTACTTTAGATGCAAGGTACTCGATGTCACTCTCACATCTAATGGTGAATACTTTTTTGTTATCAGTCTGACGTACGAGAATCTTCCCATTTTTGTACCAAACGTACTTATATAAGCCCGTTTCTTTTAGACTATTTTTAGTCTTCCACAGTAAAAACGACGTATGAGGCGTAAGGAGTTCTCTAATAAATATTTTATTTTTTTCGCTCAAGCCAAGGTGTTCGCCTGTTAAGTTGGTGGTTTTTGAAGACTGGAGCCAATTGTCACGGTGACCGTCGCGTAGCTGGACAATTATAGTCGATGATGAAATCGTTTTTGTAGTACCCTGCTTTTTGTAGTTTTTTTTGCGATAGGCTTTAATGATCGAGTCTGGGCTGATTTTGAGCGAACTGCAGATAGTTTTACATACATCTTGTACATTTTCATTGTCCTTTTCTGACACACCACATATTTCGACTTGGTCTAATAGCTGGTTTTGCTCTAATGTTGAAAGTCTTTGTTCTAGTGCCTCGTTCCGGATTTTCAATTTTTTACATACATTTCTCAAGTCATTACACTGATTTTCCAATTCCTTGCCTTGCTTGAGAAACGATTGGATTTTTAATTCGTAATCATCAATTTTATCAGATAGGAACTGCAGCGATATATACATTCTTTACCTAATATTATCAATGAAAGCTTCTTTTCCTGCTCTTCAAACAACGATGTTGACGATATTCTGAGTGCAGAAAGTAACGTCTCCTCTTCGGAGGAACCCCTTTCTGCCAACATTAGGACTGTCTTCGGTGGTGTGGAGAAAAACTTGAACATCGTGCATATCAATGCACAAAGCATTCACTCCAGCTATCCGGACCTGCTTGAGGCTTTTAGTGACCAATGCGTGGACGGCATTCTTGTCTCCGAGTCATTCCTAAAGCCATCGCTGTCATCTACTTCGTACTCCCTTCCAGGTTACAGGCTTTACAGGAACGACAGAGTCGGGAAAGCCGACGGGGGCGTCGCTATTTATCTGCGTGTGGAAATTCCGTGCAAGGTGATCAGCGCGTCCCCTAGCCAGTACTCCGAGTCTGCTGAATATCTCTTTCTCGAAATAACTCTTCACCATAGTAAGGTCCTCCTTGGTGTTCTTTATAGCCCCTCTCTTCGCATCGACTACTTCGACTCTTTATTCTTTATTGCACAGAAATCTTAATAGTAAGGTAACAAAACATTTTAAGAGCAAAGGCGAGCTTATCTCTAAAGAGAGATTTCTACCAGCAAACCTAGGTAGGACAGGAAAAATTGTGCAACAGGAGAGTCCTAGTGCGCAATAAAACTGTACACATCTAATTGTTTACAACTAAAACATTATAAATGATATAATAAAAAAATGAATGAATGAAAAAAAAAAATGATATAGTAAATGATTTACACTAAATAAAATACAAAAGCAAAAAATAAAATATATATCAAACATATACTACTTATATATACATATATAAAAGTACCTATCACGAAAGAGAAAGGAAATGCTCTTTCAATCTTGTCTTAAAAGTGAAAATTGAGGGACTATCTCTAATAGCGCAGGGAAGTGCGTTCCACAGTCGGATCGCCGTTAACCTAAACGAGTGTTTGTAAGCGGCAGTGTTATGCCGAGGAGTAGAAAGAAGAGACATCGTGTGGGTTCTCCGGTTGCTATGCCTGGAGGAAATAAACTCGAAACGTTCTCGAAGATATGAGGGGTAGCGGGGATTTCGCAAAATGTTGAACAGATAGGAGAGAACGTGCATATCACGACGAAATCGGATCGGAAGCCACCCCAACTCCTTGCGATAATGTGAGACATGGTCATACTTGCGCAGCCCGAAGAGTTCGAGTTTGTTCAGTTGTTCTTCGTTCGCACCGATCCAGCAAACATCCGCATAGTCGATTAAAGGTAGTAGGAGGGACTGGGCAAGGGTAATTTTAGTCTGCTGCGGCAGGAAGTGCTGCAATCTCCGTAGGGAGTGAAATGACGCAAAGACTCGTCTGCTGACCTCACAAACATGGGGCGACTAGGACAACAATTTATCAAATACAACCCCAAGATTCTTGGCCTTCTCGCTGTATGAAATTATGTTACCATCATACACTATAGGGTCGACGGGCATTTTCTGAACTAGGTTATGAGAGTGACGAGTACCCAAAATCATGGCCTGCGATTTGCCCGGGTTGACAAGCAGACCATATGAGGTAGCCCATTTCCTGATGTTATCGAGATCAGCGTTCAACGCCTCTACTGTCAGATTCACATCACATGGAGAGAAGTTCCGATATATTTGAAGGTCATCTGCGTACAGATGATAAGAAGAGGTAAGAACGTCAGAGATGGAGTTAATGAATACCGAGAAGAGGAGAGGAGAAAGGATTCCTCCCTGCGGAACACCTGCAGAGAGATCACACCAGTCCGTTGAGATCTCCTCAGACTTAATGCGTTGCTGGCGATCTCTCAGGTAGGAGTCAAACCAGCGAGCAGAGTGCGAGGAGACATTAAGTGACTTTAAAATTTCAACTAGTATATCGAAATCGACGCAGTTGAAGGCGCTACTGAAATCAAGCAGTGTAAGGACCATAAGCTGCTTTTGATCCATAGCTAATTGAATGTCGTCAGTGACTTTGAGCAGTGCTGTGGTAGTGCTGTGACCCGGCCTGAAACCTGATTGGTAGGGATTCAGTAACATTTTTGAGGAAAGGTAGGAGGAGAGTTGGGAGTGAACAATTGATTCCAGGACTTTGGAGAGGATAGGCAGAATAGAAATGGGACGGAAATCTTTAAAGGAGGCGGGATTGGACGTTTTGGGGAGGGAAATCACAAGTGCCAATTTCCACTGGCTGGGGTAGCAACATTGGTCAAGCGACACATTAATTATGTGGGTGATGAGAGGTAACAGAACATCAATGATAGTTGTTATCATCTGAGAACAGATCTTGTCCTCACCTATGGCCTTCGACGAGATTGCTAGTATTGCCCTCCTTACTGCACCGATTCCGGCAGGGATAAAATTAAATGCTGAGTTGAGGGCTATTGCCTTGGACCGTAGGTTACGAAGGGTTGCATCCTTGACGAGGGGGTCCATCGCGACAGGGGGAGTTGCAAAGAAACTTTTGAGACCCCGGAGATCGACATTTCCGGCTGCCAAGTCCCGGGACTTACCAACACCAAGGGTCTTCAGGAACTTCCAGACCTGTGCTGGAGTATAGCTCTCGATACATTCGTAGATATGACGGCGTTTAGAATCACGACACAGGCGAGTGCAACGATTACGGAGGCGTTTGAAAATTAAAAGATTCTCATCGGTCGGATCCCTCTTATATCTAGACTTGGCACGGTTTCTCTTAGCCATCAGACCCTTAATGGTGTCAGTAAGCCATGGTGCAGGGAGATGCTTAACTCTAACCCTCTTGACCGGAGCATGCTTATCAAACAAGCTCAGGACAATAGAGTTGAAGATCCGTACTTTGTCATCAATGGTCTCACTACCGTAGACAGGCGACCAGTCGACAGAAGAGGGGTCTGAATTAAGGGAGGTTATATCCATGCCCTTGAAGCTACGAATGTCAAGGAATTTAGCTGCACGCTTGGGAGGCTTTATCTTATAAGAGAGGTAAATAAGATTGTGATAGGAGAAAGGGGCGTTAAGTTGGCCATGCGCAGCAACCTTAGACATGTCAGAAGTAATCATTAGATCTAGAAGAGAGGGGGTGCAGTGTGGTTGAAAGTGAGTGGCCTCTAGAGGAAGGATATGCATGTTAAATGAACTTCGCTGAGCGACCGTTATTCTTGAGAAGGCAAGTGTTGAAGTCGCCGAGAATTAGGGTGTCGCTATAAAGAGGAGTCAAGTCACTGAGAAGGGTTTCAAAAGAGTTAAAATAGTCGATTCGAAGAGAGGGGCTATAATAGACACCCAGGAGGACTTTGTTGTGACGCAAGAATATCTCCAGGAACAGGTGTTCAGCAGACCCAGAGTACAGGCTTGGCGACTGGCTGATGACTTTGCATGGGATGTCAGAACGAAGGTAGATAGCAACACCGCCATCAGCCTTGCCTATCCTGTCGTTCCGGTAGAGACTGAACCCTGGGAGAGCATACATGGCAGAAGAAAGAGACGGCTTGAGAAAAGATTCCGAAACAAGAATGCCATGTATGTTCAGATCACTAAAAACTACAAGAAGGTCAGCATAGCTGGTATGAATGCTTTGTGCATTAATATGAACAACGTTGAAGTTCGCACCAAGGTTTGAAAACACCCGTTTCAAGTTAGACGACAGCGAATCATCCGCTGTTGACCCAACACTTCCCGCGCTAACAGAAATATCGTTATCACAAGATGAGAAGAAACTATTACTAAAGTTGTAGGTATCCATAGTCTAAAATAAATAATAATAATAATAAATAATAAAAATATTTATTCATCAAAAAAAAAACTTGAACACTAAAAAGTTACAATTAAAGGTACTTAGCTAAATAGATTGATACAAAGATAATGTGAACATCTGAGCCTGAGCTAGGTCTAAACCTGTATTTCAGGCTACAGCGCTCTTCCCTTAAAATATGTAAAGCTAGTTTATGGTACACAGAAAGAAACCAACAACAAAAATAGTAACATTTAAAATTAAAAACTTGTTGTACCTAAATTAGTAGTTATACTTATACAATTAACATGAAAAAATAATAATAAGAGAGTGGGTTAGTGAGTTTGTTTGTGAGTTTGTTTGTGAGTTTGTTTGTGATCCTCTCTGTGTGTGGAGTGATTGTGAATGAGTGTGTGTGAGAGGGTGTGTGAGATTAACACATATGTCAGACTTATTTATAATTATTAAAATAGTAAATATTTTTGTAAGTACTTAGAAATATTATTTGGTTAGCTAGTAATTTTGAGTAATTCCTCAGTTTTGTCATAGTCGAGTGAGTGTAATATTTTATATACCGTTTTTTTTAAATCAAATGTTGAGAGAGTATAAATTTCAGCTGTTCTATTTATTCTATTATATAGGAAGGGACCAAGGAAGCAGGGAAATTTATGAGCAAAAGAGGTTCGAAACAATATATTGTCTAAACAAACCCTATCTTTACGCCGTCTGGTCAGTAAAGAAGGGCTATATATTAAAGATGAGTGTTGTTTTAATATAATGTGATACACAAATAGTTGCCTCACCGTTAGGACGTTGCAGGAATTATAAAGGAAACAGGTAGGGAAGAGGAGGGGACGAAAAGTAGAGACCTTGAGTACAGCTCTTTGAGCAAGTTCGAGAGGCAAGATAGATGTTTTCGGTGCACCTCCCCACGAGGTGATGCAGTAGGTGAGCACGGATTGACAGAGTGCCATATAAACTCGTTTTATCAATCCGGCATCAGCAACATGGCGAAGCATTTTGAAAACATAGATTAGTTTGCGGATTCTGCCAGTGACCAGGTGAATATGAGGTCGAAAGGTGAGATTATTATCGATGAGGACACCAAGGTATTTAATGGTTGTACTTTTGTGCAGGGCTGGACAGGAGCATGTTCCACTACTTGGATCTATGCAGTTGTGCGCAAATATCGCACCTTCATCGGTAAACTTTGTGTTTCTGATTGAAAAGGTAACGTAAACTGTTTTATCAGAGTTTAAAGTCAGCAGGTTATTTTGAAGCCATTTGGTGGCATTGTTGAAACCTCTCTGGGCAACTTCGTATGTCTCTTGCCAGGTGTTTGTCGAGAATATCAGGGCGGTATCATCTGCATAGGTTATTACTTTGCCATTATCAGGATTCAGGTCACACAGATCATTTATGTAAATGAGAAAGAGTGTAGGCCCCAATATGCTGCCCTGAGGAACGCCGTACGTGATTGGTAAGTCATCGCTGCAGTGCTCACCGATTTTTACAAATTGAGAGCGACCATTGAGATACTCCTCAAAAAACCTCAACTGCACCCCCCGTATACCCAACCTATCGAGTTTATCCAATAGGAGGGGGACAGAGACCGTGTCAAACGCCTTGGCAAGATCAAGAAAAATACCTAAAACCTTTCGCCCGGCATCAAGATTTTTCACCACGTAGTCAGTGAGTTCATGGACTGCGTCACTAGTCGAGATATTATTTCGGAATCCGAATTGGCAATCAGATAAAAGGTTGTATGATTCTAGGTATCTTATTAGTTGACGGTTAACAATTCGTTCCAGTAACTTAGAGATTGAAGGCAAGATAGAGATGGGCCTATAGTTATTGACACGGTCTCTGTCGCCAGCCTTGTGAATAGGGATCACCATAGATCGCTTGAGGGGATTAGGGAAAACTCCATCAGCAAGACACATGTTGAAAATATAAGTAAGGGGTGGAACAAAGAAATCTTTGAAGAGCCTAAGAATACGGTTCGAGATGTTGTCCCAACCAACAGCGCACACGCTCCTCAGACCAACTATAAGTCTCTCAACTTCACCCTTATCGGTCTCCAGTAAGGCAAATGAAGTAATAGATCTGCTTGGTGGTAGTGGAGGTTTGCTGTCAGTTTGTCTGGGACCCAACGGTGTGTTTATTCTTTCAGCAAGATTCTTACCCACATTTGCAAAGAAATGGTTCACATTATTAGTATTATTAGAATTAGAATTTCCCGCTGAACCTAATAACTCAGTCGCAGAGCTTTTTGTCTTGGTGGTGTTTGTGATAGCTTTTATTGATTTCCATAACTCCTTAGAGTTGTTGCCAGCCTTTGAGAGTTCATTCTTTTCATGGTTTCTTTTGAGTTTTTTGAGGAGATTGTTGCAAAAATTTCGATATCTTTTGTAAGTCGTTTGAAGGATGAGGTTGTCCGGGGCTGCAGTTGTCTTTTTATGCAGTCTGTCTCTATTTCGCATGCATTTAATTAGACCGGGAGTGATCCATGGTTTAATAACCTTGAAGCGACGCGGGAGACTTTTAGTGGAGGAGTTAGCATTGATAGCATGATGGACTGAAGATATAAGATATTCTAAAGCAGTGTTTGGGTCAGATGAATTATAGACTGGCTGCAAATCAATATTCGTCATGGCAATACTTAAACCTTCATGATTGATCCTGGTAGTTGTTGTTTGACTAAGAACTCTCTGGTGTTTGTGACCGATAGAGACTAGTACAAGGTTGTGATCGGTAAGACTAGAGTTGGCAACAAGAGTAATAGCAGGCTTTTTAGTTTTTAAGATTACGTGATCAAGACATGATCTGTCTAATCTGGTCGGTAATGTATGAGCCGGAAGAAGACCATGATAAGCGCATAGATTCAGATATTCATAGGCTCTAGAATTTGTAACATCAGGTTTAATGTTGATGTTTATGTCTCCTATAATTGAAATGTTACTATAAGGTTTTAATGTCCCCAAGATGGTATTTAATGATTCAAGAAATGGTTCTACGTTGTTTTCGGATGGGGAGCGATATATGGCAACAATAGCTGTTTCCATTCCAATTTTTATTAGCAAACAGTTTGCACCCATGCATGGTGGTTCCTCTACTGACATTTTTAGACTATTATTTATGTAAACGACAACGCCATCATTTTGAAGGTGGTTGTTCACCGTTGCATAATGTAAAAAATTCGGGAGTTGGGGGATAACAGTTGTACGGGATAGACGACATTCAGTTAGAATTATAACATCTAGTTCCACATTTAGTCTCTTTTGTAGTATCAAAAATTCATTCATGTTACACGTGATGCTGCGAATGTTCTGAGTGACCAAAGTGAGGCAGGTAGTTGGGTTTGGCAAATATTGTTTACAGTGCTCTACCTCACAGTTCCTTGACTCAGATACAGCAATGTCATCTAGTTCTTCTGTAACAATATTATCAAGCTCCGTGCGAGTAGGTAAAACAAAGGGCACAGTGATAGTTCTCGTAGAGTGGACAAATAGAGCAAAACAGGATGGCAATTGGGAGGGGCGAATATGGTAACTTAGGAGGGCAGGTAATAATTTGTATATAAATGTGTAAATAGTTATTCGATCTGATGAGGTTCATGTAAGGTCTGACATAGGTTCGTTGTATAGTGTGGTATGAAAGAGTGTTAGTGTAATTGTGTATGAGAGAGATTGAAAGTGGTGACAAAAAGTTTGTTACAATTAGATGCTTATCACATATTAAAACTAGTCACTTTGACAGAGTAGAGTTCTCCTTCAGATTTTTCAGGACCTTTTCATCGTCAACACGAATGAAGGGAAGGCCCACTGCTTTCCTCAGGTATATTTTGCCGTACGATATCCAGCAAAAAGTATAGCCATGGACCTTAGCGAAATCGCGAGCGAGGAAGTGCAGCCGTTTAGCCTTATGAGTAAGACACTCCGAGATGTAAACTGGAGAAGCCGGTCCATCATAACCGAGGTGACTAGTATTAAATTTGTTATTATTTGACTTCTTGTCATTGAAATTTCTCAGTCCCCTCATAAGAGTATCTTTTGTAATTATTGACGTAAACTCGACAACAATTGGTTTGATTTTGTCTGCTTTTGCAAAGCCACGGTAAATATCTCTGACATCGGATTTACCGAAACTTAAGCCCAATGTTGTGCCAATTTTCTCGGCGATGTTGGAGAGCGCCGCTTTATCCTCATTAGACACTATCTTTGGGATATTTCTAATCTCCACTTTGGCAGAGCAGGAGTTTCTTTCTAGGGTTTCCAGCCTGGATTCTAATTCCTGGATATATGTAAGTTGCTCCTTACGCTCCAACCTGAGGGTTTCAAGCTCTTTTTGAATCGCGTCATTTTTTGAGTACAGTATTTCCATTGAGCTTTGGATGTCATTATTTTGGGCTTTTATTTCTGTAAGGGAGGTCTGCAGGTTATAAAACTTGGCTTTCTGTTCGGTCTCAAAACTCGCAAATAAATCTCTAATTTCATCTTTGAGTTCAGAGATGTCAGAATTATCGCGCTTTCTTTTCATTCGATTAATATTTGCACTATGCATGGCACTTTCCGAAACGTTTGGGAGGCTACCCCCTGTAAACTCTAGTTCAGCATCCGATACAGCTTCAAAGTTAGCAGTACTCTGTTTTTTAGGCGGCGGAGTGCGTTTGGTGTTCATAATTTTGTCGAGTGTGAACCGTGCAAATCAAATCAATTACGCGATGTACCAGGGCTTCAGCGGCGCACGAGTAGTCGAGTGTGATCCGTGAAAATAAAGTACGCGATGTACCAGAGCGACAGCAGCGCTCGAGTAGTCGAGTGTGATCCGTGCAAGTCAAGTACGCGTGTACTAGGGCGACAGCAGCGCACGAGTAGTCGCAGAGTTTCGTGCGTAAGACACAGGGGAGGAGTCAGCACTTACTCATCAATGGAAGTGGGCGTCACCGTGGAGCAGTACCGCCGGAACAGGTTGTAGGGGGCGGAGCTGAGTGGGTTTGAACGGCAGCGTGAGAGTTGCTGCGGTCACCTCCTTGATAGCTCTGCACTCCTATTTTATTGGTGATATTTAACTTTTGAATAAAACTTTAAATGATTAAAAAATAATTTCAATGGAGTCAGAGACGTGTACTCAGATCTGAGGTCCGGGGGGAAGAGGAAAATATACTAATACAATGAATACAAATATATATATATAATAAATAAACCCACTAATAAATCGATATTACCCTAAAACAATAATCAAATACTTAAAATAAATAAATAGCCTGAACCCAGTCGTACATACACTGGGCTTACCGGGGAAAAATCAGAAAAATATTTCATCTTAAACATTGAGGAAGAATAATAAACATAAATGGACTAATTTCACGAAAACGGGACACATTGTGGAACAATCACCAATACAAACGAAAACGGGACACATTGTGGAACAATCACTAATACACAGAGCATTATAGGTAATATGGAACACTAACATTATTTTTATACAGAATTAACGAATTACCTACATAAATTTTTAAGGAACACGCCCTGCATTCCGTCCGACAATACAGCAACAACAGCTCAACGTTGGATGAACGTTGGGGCAGTGTTGGAATAGAAGCATGACACAATGACAAACATGATATTGATTGAATGTTGACTTCAGACAAGCATGAAACAGAAACCGAAAAATAAATATAAACATTATTGAAGGTGAACAAAAATAAATGAATAAAATAAACTACCTTGTTGGGAAAATGAGTATTACCCGTCCAAATTGTGATAGCGAGTACGGAAAAGATGTTTATTTCTTGGCTTTAGTCGGACCAGCGCGCCTGATTTGACGCTTGGCAGTGCCGGGCGCCGAAGAGGCAGCCACTGGACCTGAAGCAACCCCAGCCGACTTTGGAGCAGATATCTTAGCAGGTTCCGACTGCCCAACAGAAGGAGGGAACTTGCTGGTATGAACCAGAAGCTCCGACATACGCTCCACCTTCTGTCTGGATTTGTCAGGAAGCAGCAAGACGATCCTGCCCTCTGTGGTCCAGCAATTCTGCACACCAAAGTGCTTCCTGGCAGCCATAAACACCTCATGCCTCGTCTTTGTTAAAAACTCGGTTACTGTGACTCTGGATCCCTTCAATGCAGTCTTGCCTTTCCAGGCCTCTGAGCGAGCACTAAAGGTCGAGAACCTCACCAGCAACGGACGGGGATGCGACGGCTTCTTCGTGGATCCTAGTCTATGCACTAAACTGATGTGTGTGTGTCCAAACACACACTCCGGGGACAACTTCATGTGGTCGGACAATACTGTACGACCAATGTCAACGGAGCCCTCATTCTCCACTTCAGGAACACCATGGAGAAGAAGCACCTTCCGTCTGGATGCCATCTCGAGACGGTCCTGGCTAGCAAGCAACAACTCCATCTGTGCGCGCAGCAAGTCAAGGTAGTTCCAAGTGAATGCCTTAAATCCCACAAACTCGCTGGCGATGGTGTTGAGATCGGGTGGGCTGCTGGACGAGGACATGGTGGCGGCCTCCCGAAGGTCCTTCTCATATTGTGACATCCTGGAGTTGAAAGTGGTCACTATCTTCTCCATATTGTTGTTCAGTTTAGTGTAGAGCTCCATTGTTATATTAATTCCAGGTATTTATATGGAAAATGTGATTTGCCCAGTGATGTTAGGGGTCCAGGCCTAGATTTATAATAAAATTACTGACATTAAACTTTTATTGTAATTGAAATTAATTTAAAATAGATAGACATACTTTTTTAATATTGCTTGCTAGGCTACCCTCCAAAAAAAAAAAGCTAAATATTATCCGACTCATTAGAATTCCTCCTCAATGAACTCTCACCTCTTTATAACGATACCCTCATTCTCCGTGATTTCAACACCTGTCTCCTCAAAAACAATTCCCTTTCTGACAAACTCAAGTCCATAGTCGATTCCTTCAATCTGCATATTCTGCCTCTTGATCCCACACATTTCCAACCGCACTGCTCTCCCTCTCTTCTGGATATTATGATTGTTTCCAACTTGGATAAGGTCGCCGTACACGGGCAACTCAATTCTCCTTTCTCGTTTCATGACCTTATCTATCTTTCGTATAAGATCAGGCCTCTCAAGAGCAGAGCAAAATTTCTTAATATTCGTAACTTTAGGGATATTGACTTGAGTCTCTTAGGTCGGATGCCTTGTCGATCGAATGGTCCCCTGTTATATCCAGCGAGACCATGGATGAGAAAATCGACAATTTCAATAGCATAGCTCTACGACAAGCATGCACCTATAAAAAAGTGAGAGTTAAACACCTACCAGCCCCTTGGCTAACAGACAATATTAAGCGTCTAATCGCCAAGAGGAACAGAGCCAAGTGTAAATACCGTGAGAATCCGACAGATGACAATTTCCTTACAAAAGTCTTCGCAACTGCTGCAACCGTCTCTGTCGTGATGCTAAACGTTGGCACATTCACGAGAGTATTGAAAGTTACACACCATCTCAAGTGTGGAAATTCCTAAAAACGCGGTATAGGTAAATCTCAGGACCTACACGCTGGTAATGTAGATCTCAACGGTCTCAACCAGTTCCTTTCTGCTCCGCCTGATGTGATGGATCCCACGGTTAAACAAGCCACTCTTCAGAGCCTGCGCTTTAAGCCCTTACCCGACACCACACCATTCAACTTGAGCAATATCGAAATATCTGCGGTCAAGAAGGTGGTACTAGCAGTCAGCTCGAAAGCGGTAGGTGACGATAAAATCTGCCTTAAAATGATTCTCACAATTCTGGATGAACTACTGCCAGCTATTACACATGTAATAATTTTTTCCATATCGAATGGAGTCTTCCCCTCCATATAGAAAAAAGCATTAGTCATCCCGTTACCTAAAACATCCACTCCCACCTCTTTTAAAGAGTATCTTCCTATTTTAAAGGATTAAAATGGGTAGGAACCCATTCTTTCCAAAGTCCTTGAATCCATTATCCATACCCAGCTCTCTAATTACCTTCAATCAAACAATCTGCTGAACATGTACCAGTCAGGTTTCAGACCGTGTCATAGCACTGTCACGGCTCTGCTGAAAGTCATAGATGACATCCAGCTAGCCATGGACTGAAAACAGCTTTCCGTGCTGGCTTTACTTGACTTTAGTAGTGCTTTCAACTGCGTAGATTTCGACATTCTCATTGAGCTTCTCAGATTCCTGAACATCTCCCCCTTCTCTGCCAGCTGGTTCGACTCTTGTTTGAGGGATCGGCAACAGCGTATCAGGTCGTTTGAGACATCCACTGAATGGTGTGACCTCTTTGCAGGCGTCCCTCAAGGTGGTATTCTCTCTCCTCTTCTATTCTCGATTTTTATTAACTCCATCTCAGACGTCCTGTCTTCCTCATATCATCTTTACGCTGATGATCGCCAGGTGTATCGCCGCTTCTCTCCTAACGATGTAAACTCTGCTGTGCAGGCACTCAATGCTGATCTTGAGGGTATAAGAAGTTGGGCTTTATCCTTCGGACTCCTGGTCAACCCGAGTAAGTCCCAGGCCATCATTATAGGTACCCGACATTCTCTTAACTTATTTCAGCAACAGCCCATTCCACCTGTCACTTCTAATAAATAATAATAATAATGATAATAATAATAATAACAATAGTTGTTTATTTCCAGACTACAATGTGCAATATAAAATAAAATGTCAAAAATTTAAAAATTACATTGATTAAAAAATAAAATTAATTAATTAAAATAATAATAATTACACAAATAAATTAGTCACAACAAAGATGAGGGGCGGTGCAGGAGCCTCCATTCGCAGAGCAGGGGGCTGGATTGCCATGAGCGAGCAGCCTCCAGCAGCTGGTTGGTGGAGTGCGCTATGTGGGTCCACGCGGTAGCCGTGCGCAGCCGCCGCAGCGCCGCCCAGCCCGGCGCGCGCCCCTCCGCGAACTTGCCGTTCGCGCTGCACCAGCGCGGCAGGCGGAACAGTGCGCGCCACGAGTTCTTGTACTGCACGCGCATCTGCTCCATGCTCTTCTTGGTGTACACCGCCCACAGCTCCACAGTGTACACGGACGTGCAGTACGACAGGAAGAGCTGCCTCCTCAGCTCCGGGCTGCAGCGCGCGAAGCGCCGCGCCAGCACGTTGGCTCGCACCAGTATGGCCCGTCGCTGTCTCGCGATGTCCAGTCTGTCATCCAGATCCGCAGTGATGACATGGCCGAGATATTTGACCTCCTCGACGAACTCGAGGTCTCTGCCGTTCAGCTGCACTGGCGGTATGATGGCAGGTGTATTTGTCGACCGGAACATCATCATGTATGCCATGTTGTGTTGTGCGAATGCTAATGCTTCCACAATCTTATATAGCGATAAAGCTAAAAACCTGGGTCTTATCTTCGACAACCAGCCCTCCTGGTCATCACATGTCAATGAGGTCAGTCGCCGAGTATTGTCTACTTTTCACTCAATCAGGAGACTTCAGTTATTTTTGCCTCGACAGACCAACATCAGTCTCGCCCAGTCTCTTCTTCTACCCCTCATCGATTATGCTGATGTTTGCTGGGTCAGTGCTAATGAAGAATTACTGAACAAACTCGAACGTCTTCAAAATCTCGGGATTCGGTTATCTTCGGGCTGCGCAAATACGACCATGTTTCACAACATCGCAAGGAGTTGAAGTGGCTGCCGATCCGTCTTCGCCGGGATTCTCACATCCTCTATTTCCTCTACAAAATTTTACGGAATCCACGCTATCCAACCTTCCTACGAGACGGTTATCAATTTCTTTCTTCCAGCAGGCCTCGGAGAACTTGTGCTATTTCCATGCTCACTACCCCACAGCATAACACCGCGGCCTATGAGCACGGGTTTAGACTTCGGGCCATTCGGTTGTGAAATGCACTCCCCTACACCATCAGGGACAGTCCAACTCTGAATATATTTAAAAGTCGTGTGAAGAAGCATTACCTCTTCCTTTAGAGTTATAGGTATTATGTATGTAAGTATTTTTTCGTATATATAGTTTATTATAAGTATTTAGTATATTATCATAGTAATTATATTATTTATTTTATTAATTGTAAGTACTTGTTTATTTCCTTATATTGTTGTACGCATAGGTCTTCCCTTGCTCAGCAATCAACCTTTGCCTTCTCATCCTGGTTTGCTGGAAGAGATTATTAGAGATAAGCTCACCTTTGTACACTGTTTTCATGTAACTATTGTTTTTTATAAGTTTTGTGTGCAATAAATATGAATGAAATTGTTAAAACGTGTAGACATCGCATTCCCAATTCGGGGCCATTCTTACATGGAATGCGACAAGAATTTTGGCATCATAAAACTTAAAACTAAGATGGAGTTACCCTGTGAATTCTATGAGCTCATTTCACATGCTCGAATTAAACCTGAACCATTCAGGGTTATCAACCTTGAAGAAGATCCACAAATCGTCCGAGACTGGTCTCAATTTCTTCAAGACCAGACCTTCAAGAAAACTTGCCCTTTCAAAATCCAAGAATTCGAGAACTCTACTGCTCATCTGAAAAGGTATATATTGGGCAACGTAGCAATTATAATGGCTTGTATTCAAAGGGTATTATTATAAGGGTAAGATATTCAAAAATAATAACTACAAGGAAGGAAGGCCGGCTTACCTCTCTCATACAATGTCGAGCTTATGAATTCCATTTACCTGATGTTGCATATAAAGGTTTGTTATAATTCCATTTGAAAAGTAAGATTGTACAGAAGTATTGTAAGGTTTGTATTTTTTTCTTGATTAATTTGTTTCTTTTTTTTCAGGCTCTCTGGAATTGACAAAAGAAAAATACCAAGACCTACAAGTTATGAAGTCTTTTTGCTCAATCGAAGCCCAAAAGTTCATCACCGATCTACCACATTGTGCAATGAGGAAAAAGAAGGAATAACAAGTAGTCATAGAAAGTGAGAAGAGAGAAGTAAATAACAGCGTTTTACCTACCATTAAAACGCATATTAAGCGAAAACCTTATTTGAAGCCATTTTAATTCTGCCTGGCATCATGGAATTAAGTTTTATTTGAGTTTACTTACAATGACAAAGATGTTGTTAATGCTAAACTACTGTCAGAAGATGTTGCTTTCCAACAAGTAGTCAAACATATGACGAAGCAAAACGCATCTGCAAAAGCGAAACGCAAAAAAGCCAAAAGGAAGACGTTACACGTTAGCAGAGAAAATTATGAGTTTGTGTCTGTATAAAAAGAGCCCCAAAGGCTATAAACTGTTGTGTAAATATTTTACACTCCCTTCCAGTAAGGCTATGAAACGGTTGCTGAGTCAAATAAAAATTTCTCCAGGAATAAATAATATAGTTTTTGAGAAAATAAAAAAAACAATGGAACAAAGAGAACGTTCAGACCGTCTTTGTAGCCTGATGTTCGATGAAATGTCGATTACACCTCACGTTCTCTACTCAGCACTAAAAGACAATTTGGAAGGTTTTTCCACCAACAATGAGAAATTATTTGCAGACCACGTTCTGACCTTCATGGAGAAGGGAGTGAAACATAATTTAAAGCTTATTATTTCACGAATAGCTTAAACAACTTAGGGCTTAAAAGCACACTAAAAACTGTAATAAAACACGCATTTCAATCAGGCTTAATAATTGTGATCACAATTTGTGACCAATCCACCGTAAATGTCAGGCCCATTTCGGAAGTGGCTGAAACTAAAGCCACCTATTTACGCAATGGGAAAGAGTGACAAGCTAAAATTTTTTTAGGAAGTGTAAAATATATTAGAAAAGTAGAAGTTGCTGACAAAATCTGATTGGTCGACATTGTAGTAACGAGTGTGTTTTTTTTATTAAAACAATAGACGGAATGGAACGGTTGTGGAAAGTGCTGTCCAGTAAATATGGACTTGATGCAGTTTTGACTAGAAATTTCAATCATCTCTGGAAAAATCAGGAGTTATGGGGCGCGAAACATTGTGCCCAATACAGTATCATTTGAAGGCGCATACAAATCATTATTATTAAATAATTACAGCTCGCCATATTCAAGGAGGGCAAATAGTGAGGAGGACACCAATGATTGCCTGCAAACGTTGGATTTGTTTTTAAGAGAAGAGAGAGAGAGAGAGAATAGACACTCCGGATGTTTCTGATGCAACAGAAATAAATATAATTGATGCAATTTACCTTAACCCACCAAACAGCGAACACGCAGGGCAAAGAAATTATATTTGTGGCTGGGTCCTGAAACAATGCCTAAAAATAATAGCTTAAGGCGGATGCAAAAACAGACAACACTCCCAACACAACAAATGGTTACACTAGAGCTAAAGAATATAAAAACAGGAATTGGCTTTGTTATCCAAATCATTCAAATAATCAATATTTTAAAGATTTACAGAACTATCGCAGTTGGTGTCCTCAAAAAAATGTAACAAAACAGAGGCATTCTATGATTTCTTTGATAGCTCTAATAGTTGAAGATCCTTTTCAATGTCATAAACATAAAACAGAGTTTAAAAAATGTTTATTGAAGAAGCATTAAATGTCATTATATATAGTTGGTGCAGATCGATAAATCGTATTTTTTCAGGTAAGATAAAATATGACGGCGACGATGAAACTAAAGTATCAGCACAAAATTATTTTAAAAAGCACAAACATTATAAAAATAGAAAATGAATACAGATTACTTGTTTTATTCTAAGTAGATACAATTTATCATGACAACGTTTTTTCAGTAATGAGCTATTTTGTGTTATTTTATATTTGTGTCTGTATTTATGTGCAATATGCAACACGAAAAATATCACAATGTAGCTCATTACTGGAAACCCCTAACGAAAGTAAGGTATAGGTATATAAAAGTATATATTTAGTTTTTACCATAAACACTAGATGACGCTTCAACCTTAACAAGCAGAAATTTACCGAGAGAGGGCTCTCTTTTTCCATACCTTATTATACTCTTTGTCAAAGAGTATAATAAGGTATGGAAAAAGAGTCTTTGGGCAAGTGATCTCGACTTTAAACTGCTTATAGCATTGTCTACTGATTCTTGACATGTATGGTTCCTTTGAATGAAATGGAACGTGTAAAACGCCCTTTCTGTTGGTATCAAACACTCTACTCTATTTTGTCTATGAAATTTATGTGTCTTTTTTTCGGTTATATTGAGATCGGGTTACAGAGCTAAAGGATAGAAATATTGAATTAGCTTGAGAAAATGAGTTCTGGAAAAAAGTATTCTGACGCAGAGATACAAAGAATTTTAGAAGAGTCTGAAGTAGAGGAAGATTTCAGCGGTGTTAGTGATGACTCATATCAACCTGATGATGAGCAAAATGAAGATACGGAAGGTGAAAATCAGGAGAGAGGTGACCAAATTGAAACTCTTAGTGACATTGAAGCGAAGGTTTCAAGACCCTTGTTAGAAGAAATGGCTGGTGAGTCTTTTACTATTGTGCCAGTACCTGTAATAGAGAATAACCTGAGCGAGAATCTTGTAGTATGGTCGTACATGCAATAGGCTAGATGTTAGAGTGAACTACGACATAATGTACGTAGTGCTGTGTTAGCAATAAGATAGGTATATAAGTGCCCACACAACGAATAAACACGCCCTTCTCCAACTACATACTTCGACTCAGTTATAACATTATTACATGGCGACCTTGCCTTGAAGCCACAAGAATCATCTAACTACAAGAAAGAAAGCCTCAGCAATCGTATACACCGCAAGCCGCAAGAACTACCAATCAAGAAAGAAAAAACTAGAAGAAAAGAGAAAAAAAATGGCAACAATCAAGTTCAACGTGGAGGGTGTCCAGGTGGAGCTGGCTGGGCCAGTGAAGATTGTGAGGAGCTTGAAAATAAATAACAATCACGGGGGGCCAGCGACACGTAGAAGAAACGGCGAACACAGTTATTACGGTCGGGACGCCGATCGAAATAATAAAGAGAGAAATAGCACGACAGAGGCAACTTCTGGAAGCACGGGTGACAACAGCACCGGCAGCACCAACACCCTCGACTGCAACACCATCCACTGCAACACCATCAGAACCACCAATAGCGGCGTCAGAGACCACCCCAACACCGGCTCCACTGCGACCGACGGCATTTATAAGTCCAAGAGTGAGACCACCAACGCATAGGTACTACTACCAGCCGATCCCAACACTGCGACAGCCGCAGCATGCGGTACGAGGGATCGGACGAGGCCAACGAAAATATGAATAGAAAAAGGGAAAAAGGGAAGAATATATGTACGAGTGAATCCAAATAATTATATTTTCAAGAAGAATAACTGCGACCGGACGAGGAGTCAGGGTATCCCGGCTCGTATAGATTCAGGGTTATCCCGGATCGAAGAGGAATCAGGGTTATCCCGGTCCAACTCAAGAAGATGACCAGCCACGTGCATCTTCATGCGATGTCCAGCCAGTATCAACGTGCGTCACGTCCGCCCAGCTGACGTCATTCATCACCATCCGCGCGTCGATGACTAGCAACGAGCGACCAACTTCGACGAAATGTTGTTACTGTGAGTTAAATCAGTTAATTACTTCAGGCAGGATTAGGATCCTAATATCTTTTTTTATTATTTTTTATTATCAAAGGTTTAACTAAGATATAATTATGCTTGTAATGTCTAGTGTCACAGTCATGAGTAAATAATTAGTAAATTCATAATCTTTTAAAATCAAAGTAAAGTTTAAAAATAGCATACGAGTAGGTAATTACGTATCGCTAATACAGTGCATTCGGAATTGAATGACTGCAGAATAATTTCTAGGTCAAGTGGAAAGGACCGATGGCCTAATGATAATAATTGAAAGTAAAGATTTAAAGTAAATGAATTACGTTAGTACATGGTATATTTTATGTTGCGAATTATTATGGAACGGTACTTTATTAATTTATAGGAGATAGGGAGCTATTCCTTCTAGTCATGCACAGATTGGAGGCCACTGTCTTAAATTGTAGCAGCTCTATCCCACTATTACATGTGTACAGAATAAGTGGCCTGATATGCCTGAATTGCGAGCAGATCCGCAGCAATTCCTCTAATTTTCATAAAATGGTCACGATGTCAGGTGAATCATACGCAATTCAATTCATTAAATGAATCCTATTAGGTGATATGTTGCCACATGAAAAAAGTAAGAACCGTAATTTTACCGGTTATTTGTTGTTAAAAATTAAAGTTGTATTTCTTTGAACGTAGCTGTCATGAAAATTGTCTGTCCACCTATAGAGAATAAAAAGATAAATACATGATCATATGTGGCACGTCAAACTATAATATTTTCTTGTTTGTTAGTCAGGTGTCGAACTTTGGTAAATCAGTTCATTGCAAGTTTTCAAGCTGCATTTCTTAAACTTCACGGCAGTAATTTTAGAGAATACAAAATATTTTTCGTACTGAAATCAGGTAAGTTATTGATATGTTCTACTAAATACAGTTATTATTTGTATTTATCCAAAATATTGCTAAATTCGTATGTTGCCAAATGTCTACATTATGCGTTTGGTACTTTATGAGTCTCGCTTTGTCAATACTATTTCAAATTAGAAATTGATGATTGTTTCTTCGTTTTTTTTACTGTTGTTAGAATTTCCGGCAGAGGACTATATGACAAAGACATAAAAGCTGTTCTCCTTGCCTTAGAAAATGGGGATATATCGGAAGATGAGAATTGCGACGACAACGATATTGATTATCATCCCAATAATCAAGATTTATTGGATGATTTAGAGGCTGAGCTGATCGAATAGTCGGAAGAAGATCCAGATCCCCCACTAGTAGTTATACAAACCGCTGAAGTCTCTCCGCCTCCACAAACGATAGCTGGACCTTCGGTGGGGCGTCAAGCTGTGGATCTTGTCGGTGTTGCTGCATGGAGGACTAAAAGCCGAGAATTGTTAGCCGCTAGACTGTCAAGCGCACACATTTTGACCGATGCAAAATACCCCAGGTCTTTCACGCGGACACATTTTGACCGATGCGTAAAAGGCGGTAAATAAGGACCGTTATTTAATCAAAGCGTTTGTCTATCTTGCTCACACTTCCACTAAACGTTGCCGAAAGAACGAGAAAGGCATAACATCCTTTGTTTCTACTCTAAAGCAAGTATTTCCGGTTGACCGAGGCAATGAAATATCGCACCCTCAGTCACGTGCCAGCGCTTGTTGTGTGAGTTGATGTCTGCAAGATTATTAGTAATTTTGTTGGCAATTAAGTGAGTAACGTGGTTTGTTTTCGGAGAATAATGGAAAGGTATGTAATGAACTGTTTTTAATACGTAGATTGTGTATTTGATAAGGATTTCAGGCAGAATTAGTCATTTCCCCGAACATCGTTAGCCGGTTTGCGCGTCATGGCGGTCATTACAGGCTCACAAATTCTTTTGTTTCTCATTAGAATTACACTAATGGTAGCCAACTCCTGCTATAACGTGATTTCTTACCTATTTGATTCGTGTTGGAAATAATGTAATTTAAGTTTTACCGTAAGGAATTTGCGTAACAATGTAATGAAAAATAGTGCTCCAAAACGGACATATTTTGATCGCTTGACAGAATGGGCATTCCGGAGGCTTGTACTTGGGTTTTGCTCGCAGTTCGCATTGCATGAAGACGGCTTCTTGTGGATTCATTTTTGGTGACATTTTTGTTGAAAATTAGGATATTTAGAATAAAAAAAATTAGAATAAAAAAAAACTGCCAAGTTTAGCAGCTTTTTTATTTGTTCACCGTGTTTGTTTGTCACGTCTTTCTCCGAAACTAATAATTATTCGAATGTGCGCATGTTGCCAAGTGCGGGTTGAACTTGAATTTGGCAGCTTTTTTTATTTGTTCACCGTGTTTGTTTGTCACGTCTTTCTCCGAAACTAATAATTATTTGATTATGCGCATGTTGCCAAGTGCGAGTTGAACTATCTAATAATTATTGAATTGTGCATGAACAGGGAACAGGTGTTTTTTGCGTTTTTCTATCCCTAATCTTTTCTTAATTGCACTGCATGCTTATTTAATTACTCTCCTTTAGCGAAATACCTGGGCGCGGTCCCCGCACGCTGGGGGGACGCCGTGGCAGGGGTGTGCGGGTGGTGGCTGCTGGTGGTGGGCCGCCGGCGCAGGAAACGGCAGCCGCGGCACCTAGCCAGCGTGGCAGAGGGCGCGGAGGCCGTGGAGGGCGTGGAAGGGGTGGCCGCAGAGGTTGTGGAGGCTCCGCCACTTTCAGGCCAGGCCCTCGAACGATTGAAGAGTAAGAACTTACATTCTTTTAATTTTTTTACTTACTTTTCACTAATGCTTTCTTTAAATATTTTCACTGACTTTATTTTAATCAAAGTCATTTTGAATACAGTATTTTCATCTCACGAAGCAACGCGCGCTTTACACACATGGTTGCTAATTAAACAAACACATTTAAAGCATGTGTCGCTTCGTGAGAGAAATACTACAATATATTACGATAATATCGTTTTGAATTTCAGGCTCACAGTCCGAGACAATTTGGATATGCCGGTGGGCCAGCGCCTCGAAACGCCTCTCCACGCAAAAAGAATGCGTATGTGGCAACCGTAAGTAGATTTACTTGTGTAATCCCAAAGTAATGTTAGTGACAAAATAAATAAAACCCGCACAACGCAAGTTTTAATTTTTGTTTTTAAAATTTCCATCTAGATCAAATCCTGAGCCACATTCGTCCACCTCATGGCCACCTCCGGTGCCGTCGCCGCCGGTGATGTAAGTCACTTACGAACTTTTATATTTAACTCTAAACATCGGTTTGTGGATGTAGGGTCTACAACACTGCTTTTCTTCCAGGTTTTTGGAATGTGGCGGATGGTCTGGGCCCCCGTCACCTTTACCTCCATCTCCGGCGTCAAGTGCAGTGCCATCGCTGGCGATGTGTGCCATCGCTGGCGATGTAAGTCACTTTCGAACTTTTATATTTATCTCGATCGGTTTGTGGATGTAGGGTCTACAACACTGCTTTTGTTCCAGGTTTATGGAACGTGGCGGCGGGTCTGGGCTGGAGGCGTGCCCGCAACCTGCCTCACCGACACCGATGCAGCATCTGCCTCCACCTCCGCGCCCTTGCTCTCATCGGCCCCTATGAGATCAACAGATCGAGGCGATGGTCAACTATGGTAAGTATCATGGTATTTGCCATGCGTCGCAATAAAATTCATAGTTATATTTTCTAAATGTTTTGCCAGTGGTACTGTAAACGAATTTCGGTGCGAGTTCGAGAGCGGACATTGTTATCCACAGATTTAAAACCATTTTTTTTTTCAGGGAGTGACCTAGGCTCCGATGAGAGCGGTGACGACGAGGAGGAGGTGGGCCTCTTTCCTCAGTATTCCGCAGTGCCAAGGGTGTTACTGAGCACCTTGGAAACGCCCTTGGACGCGGATGATGAGGAGGATGATGCTGCCGGTGTCCCAGCGCCAGTTGCGGTTTCCCGCGAGTCCGCGCCACATGTTGCCCCTCCAACGGCGACGGACCAACCTTGGAGCTGGTATGATTTTGTGTGGAAAGAGTTTCCGAACGTCCCGATTCCCTGTGAAACGAGGCGGGAAACTTTTTCCCAAAATAATGTTGGTCCGACAACTCCCCGTGACGACCCCCATGACATTTTCGTTGACATATGGGCTCGGCAATTTATGGAGCACATCGCCTTGGAGACTAACAGATATGCTCAGCACACCTGCTGAGCATATCTGTTAGTCTCCAAGGCGATGTGTAAGCTACCGCAGAGCAGATGTTTCAACACCACTGTCTCCATCCCGGTAGCCGCATCGGCAGATGGAGTGACACCACTGCCGATGAGCTCTATGCCTATTTCGGCATAGTGCTGAGCATGGGGATAGTGGTGAAATCTAGAATGGACGAATACTGGTCTGCCAACCCTGACGTATTCTATACTCCGGGATTTAGCGCACACATGTCGATCAACAAGTTCATCCTCTTGAACAAGTGCCTGCACTTTAAAAACAACGACGACATGCGTGCGGTAAACCTGGAAGACTCCGAGGCGAGATTATTTAAAATATGGCCAGTATTGTCACACCTGAACACGGCCTTCCAAAAGCTCTATACCCCGGCGCAGAATATTGCACTAGACGAGAGTCTTTTGATGTGGAAAGGTTGGCTAGACATCGGCCAGCTTATTCCTAATAAAGCTGCCAAGAGAGGCATCAAATCTTATGAGATTTGTGAGTCTCAAACCGGCTACCTATGGCGGTTTGAGATTCACTCTCATAAGAAGGATAGTACCGCCGCACCGTCGCAGCTTGAAGATCCACTAGAGGCATCTACACCGTCGATTGTGTTGCGACTGATACAAGGTCTGGAGCACAAGGGCTAACTTTTATGGATGGACAATTTTTATAATTCGCCAAGTCTCGCTCGACGCCTTAAGTGCTTGGGTTTTGACTGTGTGGGAACCCTGCGGACCGATCGTAAGTTTGTTCCGCAGGCCCTGCACAGTCTCACCAAGTAGCAAATGCGGAAAAGACAGATGACTGGTCTTTCCTCAGGAGACGTCGATGTCATGGTATGGAAAGATAAGAATAGGGTGGCTATGATATCTACATACCATGGCAACGCGCAGCAAACAATCCAAGGATCCACCAAACCCATCCTGATATTGGATTACAATATCATGATGGGTGGGGTGGATAAAAAGGACCAGCTTCTGTCCATGTTTCCCGTTGAGCGGAAACGGGCACAGGTGTGGTACAAGAAATTATTCCGGAGACTATTAAATGTCTCCGTATTGAATGCCTTCATCATTTACCGACACCACCATCGTTCCCCTGCCTCTCTCAGTCATCGCGATTTCCGTATTAAGTTGATAAAATCCCTTCTGTCACGACCTGCCATCCCCGCTCCGATTCCGCCTGCAATCCCACCGAAAGTGCGCGTGACCCATTGGCTAGAATCTTTGCCGATGGGTCCCATCCAGGGCATCCGCCGCGTATGCGCGATCTGCCGAAGGAAGACGCGCACTTTCTGTGTTGGTTGCGGGAAAACCTCCTGTCTTCCCTGTTTCCCTTTACTTCATAACCAATAATCCTCCAGTCATCATTTTATAATTTATGTAAAGTATATTTTATTTATATATTTCTTTGTATGTATCTATATATTAGTATTTATTTTTTGGACCACACCTTTGTTCGTTAGACATTGCGAATTGTGATAATTTTCATCCACTATGAATCCTTTGTTGCAAATCTAGACCTTGTCGGTGACGGTCACAATAGCGACGGTGTGGCGTGTTATAGTAGTATCCATCCACGACGGCGCGTGACGTAGCTGTTTGCATCTTCCTCTTTCTCTCAAAAAACGGTTCGGGGGATTTTCTTGCCATTATTTGCTCCATCCCTAAGCCCAAAACTTCCGAACGGGTGGTAGTATAAAAAATATGACGTTGAATAAGCAATCTCTATGATTTTATATTCAATAAAAATACTTTCACTTTCACCTCTTTCATCGGGGCTCTCTGCTGAAAGACAAAGATGCAAATATCCACGTCTCATGCCGTCGTGGATGAATACTACTATATCTAGTGGTTCTTCTTCTGACGCGATGTGGTGGCGTCTATGATGCCTTACTTGGCATTTTTTTTTGTCCTTTTTTTTGTTCTTTTTTTTTGTTCTTGTATTTTGTTCTTTCTTTTCGATTTATTTTAAGTTTCTTTTTATATATTTTTTTTCCAAAAGACCCTCGTCTAGTGCATTTCTGTATTTTTTGTAATTTTTTGTTTTTGTATTTTTTTTTTAATCTGTATTTTTTTTTACAAAACATTTATTTCCCATTTTGTCTGTCATTTTTATTCATTTTCCTAACGGGTTTAGACGTGAAATTATTGGTCGTATGAAGCCGTTTCCATACTATGTTAGCCTTTACTGTGTATTTTTGATGTGAAATTGTTTAGTTTTGTAAGCTGATTTCTGAATGTTGTTGTATGGCAGCATACCTTTCTGTATTTTTTTTTTCAATTAGTAAATGTATTCAAATTGTTGAATATTAATTTAAATTTAAAATAAATGTAACAAAATTCGCTGTACGCTCCAAAGTTTGAGAGACCTTTTTGAGCTCTGTTTCAAGTGCTTGATGTGTTGTTCGATTTCTCGTAATCTAAACTCTTCTAAACAGATGAAACTCTGTCTGTGTTATGTATAAGAACAAAACTATCGTACAAACTAAAAACAGTACGTCTATTATGAGTAGGCGTAGTAAACGCAACTGACGTTACTATTGTAGTTACCGTGAAAACGCTGCTCGAGCAGTAAACTGTCCTGCATCTATTATCAGTTTTAGTAAACGTAACTATAGCGGGTATCGTAAATACGTAAGAAGGTATAGTTTGCTTTACGTCAAGTTGGCATCCCTGAATAATGACACTATCATGCACTATCTCTTTCTTTTTTATGATAAAGACAAGGATAGAAAGAGACCTTTACCACAAAGTCAAAAATAATGAATAAGAAAAAGATAAAGCTATGAACGCACACCCGAACCCGACTAAATTAGGAAACGTGAAGTAGAAGTTGACTTAGTGGCAGTTCATAGCCTTTTAAATTTTATCATAACATAATATCCGTGTCCGCGTCAGTCTGCCAAGTGTCAAGAAAATTCGTGTTTCATCTAAATTTTTGGATCTGTTGTTTGCGTGCTTAACAGATTTTGTTTAATAATGAGAACTAGCGCGTCTCAGTTTGAAATTCTCGTGGACTTCATGGAAACGTAAGTTAACACATTTATTTAAAATACGATTTGAAAGAAAACATCAACATAACCTAAAATTACACTATAAACGCACATACATTGCTCCTGGCCCCACACTAGGATACCCTGTGTCGCGATACCATTAATTTTTCTGTTTTGTGTACAAGAACATATATTTTTCGTGTTTGAGGCATGGAGATCTCAGTAAGCCCACTGACGGACCTCAGGGCAGAATTAAAAATATACACTTATGGTCTCAGCTTACCTCTCTCTTGAACTCTCATGGTACGGGCGACAATAGAACAGCCGACAAGTGGAGGAAGGTAAGTAAAAAGTACCACCCTTATCCACTTAACCCTTTTTATTTCTTTGGTATGGATGTAATGTAGGGGCTTCCGCCATCTTATCAACACTCTGACCTTTGAATGTGAAATCATCAACATGTTTTTTGACATTCTCACAAAACCATAATTCATGCATGACCAACTAAAGCCTTGATCGCACAAGCCGAGTAAACAGGCAGGACAGTTCTTCTGTTTTCTTTATATTTTTGGGAAGGAGGAGATGACAAAACAAGAAAAGAAGAGTTTTGGTTAGTATGCATTTATTACTTAACTATCACCAGGGCTCGGAATAGGCAGACTATAATTACCTAAAATTTTCGACAAGTGAGAAGATATAATATAAGATTTATATCGTACAAAAATACAATACATACGAGTACAATAGTTTTAGGATGTTAATTTTATGTTTTGTCATAAAGTTTAGGTAAATATAGTCAGCCTAATCCGACCTCTGACTATCAAACATAGGAGGCCCTTAATAATAAATAATACAAAAGCTCCAGCTGTAACTAAATCATATTTCTTTGCCATTCTAATTTCCCATCAGTCATAAAATATTCGGCAAATAATTCTCTGTATCTCAACGCAGTTTTTTCGTTCCTTCTTAACCCTGGTGATACATTTTCTGGTAAGATACATTTCTGATATCTGAAACAAACATTTTATTATTTGTATACGCGACGTCAAGCGGGCACCAGCTCCAGGGTCTGATACAGTAAAAAAACCGGCCAAGTGAGATTCTGACTCACGCACGTAGGGTTCCGTAGCATCGCAAAAGAAAATTAATATTATTGTTATTATTTATTACTTTTAAGCGCTGGCTTTTATTTTAACTGTTTCAGACCCTGTATGATCAGGCCCACCAGATCAGCTGGTGCCCGCTTAACGTCACGTTTTGGGACACCTTATATGTATAACTTATCTCAAGTTTTCTTTTTATTGTTCTAGGAAACGACTTGCAGAGGAAATGGAAGAATATTAGGGACAATTATGTGAAAACTCTAAGAGACAGTGTTACCAGGAGTAGATCAGCGGCTAAGAAAAAGACTAAATACATATTTTACGATACTTTGATGTTTTTAAAGGATACAGTATCTATCAACGAAACTGATTCAAACGTGCAAAGACAAGAAAATGAGAGTAATGAAAATAACAGTGGCACATTTGTTCCCCCAGTGCCAAAGCGAAACAAGAAGAAAAGCAAAGAGGATGACATAGGACCTGCATTGATTAACGTCCTAAATAGGAATATAGACGCAAAAAAGGAGGAAGAAGATGAAGATAGACATTTCTTTTTATCGTTGGTTAGTGAAATAAAAAAGGTTCCAGAACATCAACGCCTACGTACAAAAGGTAAAATAATACAAGTCCTGTCTGAAGCCCAAATGTCTGGACAATATTCTAACGCTAGTTGGGATTACGTGGGGCCAAACTACAACCAAGGGCCATCTCAAGGATATCAGACACCATCATTTGTTAGAAATAATAATCCACCAGCACCACCTTCAGTTCAACCAAGTTACCGTAGCGAACATTCAACATGGAATCAAGAATCTGTATCCTCTCCTGAATCAACACATTCACAAAATACACAGATATCTACTAGTTTAGAATATGTCGAACTTTTTAATGATTCTCAATAATTTAATACGTATTTTTATTATTGACCTACATTATAATTAAAATGCACAAGAAGTTTTATTTATTTAACATACCTTAGTGCAATTACTAATTTCTCCTCAGGTGGGATACAATCACGAAATTGAGTATCTTGTCCTTTGATGGTGTCATGTAAAACGTTGAGTAATTCTTCAAATGACGCAACACTCATTCTAACATAACCAAAACATTTATCTGCGTACTTCTTTAGTTCTTGAAAAGAACTTGCGAACTGGCCAGATTCTTTACGTGTTTCCATTAGAGGGTGAATCCAGTATCTTTTTTTTTTATTTTTTCGTAATTTTCGTTGTTGGGAGTAATAATAGAGAACACAAGCTATCTCGACTACGTCCATTTTGTTTCTGGCACCGACCAACAGCCATGGCGGTTCAACCGCCTGTCGCGGTTGATTGAACCGCCTGTCGCGGTTGGGGTAGCGGTTGAACCATGGCGGTGCAACCGCTACCCCAACCGCCTCCCAACCGCGACAGGCGGTTGAACCGCCACAGGCGGTTCAACCGCCAGTGCGAATGAGCTTTTTGGCTTTCCCCCTGGACTTTTGTGAATTCTATAACCGACCGACCTCTGCGTGTATTCTGGATCCCTGCTTGCAATTACGATTGACCTTTGCTTCTAACCTGGAAATTGATTTGCTTTGCGAAATGGATCAACCTTCGACGAGTGGTACTTCTGGACGGCGGCTCTACGATGAGGTGCTAGATGGTGAGCAACCATCAACGAGTGCTGCAATCCGGCCTCGTTTGGAGGTAGAAGATGCTCAGGCGGCTGTCTCATCATCATCGACGGATTATACTTCCGACGAAGAAGAACCGTTTGTTCGGCGGAACTTGTATTCCACTGAAGTAACCGCGATGTGGAACTTGGTCAAAGTGGTGCAGAGACTGGACACGAGAGAAAAGTGTCTGACTTTTGCTGAACAAGAACGCCTAATCCGAACAACAAAATTGTGTGCTAAACATCGCACACCAATGAAAGTGGTGTACACCAAAAACAAGACAGCTGGTTCATTTATATGTAACAACGGAAGCTGCTTGAACAAAAATTGTGTCTCCAGGTCCGTTGGAACCTGGTTTGAAAATGCAAAGATTCCAATGCCAACAACCTTTTACCTGATGTACTGCTTCGCGCAGAAATTATATACTATGAGAGTTATTTGGGAGGACTACACAAAAGTCGGAGAGAAATGTCTGTCCCGGGTTACCATAGTGGATTGGTTTAACTATTGCAGGGAAGTGGTGGTGAAATACCAAAGTCACAGACAAGCTGGCAAAGGAAAAATTGGTGGCCCGGGTATAGTGGTGCAAATAGACGAAAGTAAATTCGGAAAAAGAAAATATAACAAAGGTATGTAGACATGTTTGCTTTAGGTCACTTTCTGTGTAAATACTAGAGATAGGTTGTGTTAGGTCACAACGTTATGAACGACCCAGAGCCGAGCGAAGCGGAGCGGAGCGAGGCGACACCATCTAGTTTCACAAAACTGAAATTGTTGTTTTAGGTCACTTTCTATATTCTATTCTATTCTAGATAGGTTGTGTTAGGTCACAATGTTATGAACGACCCAGAGCCGAGCGAAGCGGATCGGAGCGAGGCGACCCCATCTCGTTTCACAAAACTGAAATGGTTGTTAAACATTGTTTTGTTTGTTTCAGGTCGACGCGTTGAAGGTCATTGGGTGTTGGGGATGATGGCAGATAACAGTGAGGATTTACGTTTAGAAGTGTGTCCTAATAATTTAAGGACATCAGAGGTTTTAGTACCACTGATTAACCCTTTATAGGGCTCTGTCCACATTTTGGACACCATACTCTTTCTTTTTTTTCGGACGAACGAATCGTCAAGCAGATGTGACAAGTGGCATTATGATTGAATGACATAATACCAAAAACGAAACGCAAAAAAAAAAGAAAACAATATGGCCGTTTTGTCTTCACAGCTGACTGTCATACGTGAAATATAGGTGTTTTCAGTGCTTCGTTTGAATCTAAGTATATCTTCGAGAAAAATGGATAAAAGGGTAAGTTTTCTTTTATGAATTGTTCTAAATATTATATATAATCATTGTAAGACCTAATTTTTTACTTTTACTATAGTTACGTAACCTTTTCAACGAATTTTTATGGTGTCCATATATTGGACACTGCCCGTTCGGGCATCTGCTAATTCCAACTACACACATGATGGAGTCGAATTTATAATAATTATTACTGTAGTAATTATTACTGAATGTTTCATATAATGTTATGTAGGGAAGTGTAACTTTTATATTATTATTTATGAATTTTGTTTGTCGATTTGTTCTAGGTGATCGCTAAAGAAAAAATTGAGGAAACACTCAGAGAATTGTTCGAATTCGAATTGTCAGATGGCGAAAAATCTGAAGATGGTAACGAAAGTGACGAAAATGAAAATGAAGTGTTTATAGAACCCAGTATTTCTGAGTTAGAAGACATTTTAGATCCGCAGTTGCCACTTAGGTCCAATTTGATAGAAACGCAGTTTCCGAACACTACTTCAAGTTGTTATGATTTCGCAGACGTTGATGCTGCACAGCCTACTCCTTCCACTTCCACTAGTGTACAGCCTACTCCTTCCACTTCTGGATTGTCATCAAATATTCCACCTATTACAGCACCTACAAGTTCAGACTCAGAACTTACTGACGGCTCTGATGATGATGACGAAGGCTCTGATGATGATGAGGAAGAATGGAAAAAAGTGCCTTTTCCGCACAATCCACCGATTGATAAATTCGATGAAGTCGTATTGCGACCAAACCAGTTTTTCCCTAACAGGAGTATGCCTGGGGCATATTTTAGTGCTTTATTTACTGATGATGTCTATTCGCATATTGTTGATGAGACCAACCTATATGCAACACAAAACAAACAGAAAGATTGGGAGCCTGTTACAGTATCGGAGCTAAAAGCCTTTATTGGTATATTGATATTTATGGGCATACATGTTCTTCCAAATGTGAATCTTTATTGGTCGTCTGATCCATTTTTTCGAGTGGCAGAGGTTGCTGAAGTTATGCCAGTGAAAAGATTCAAAAAAATCTTATCGAATTTACACATAAATGACAACAGTAAAATGCCTAAGAGAGGTGAAGCAGGGTATGATAAACTGTTCAAAATCAGGCCGTTGATCAACAGTATGAATGAAGCCTTTCAAAGAAGTGCAGTATCCACCTCCTCACAAAGCATTGACGAATGCATGATCAAATTCAAGGGCCGCAGCACGCTGAAACAGTACATGCCAAAAAAACCTATAAAGCGAGGGTTCAAGGTGTGGGCACGATGCGACAGTCAGACGGGATATTTATACCAGTTTGAAGTATATACTGGGAAAAAAGCTGAAACCACAGAGGTGGGATTAGGTGCCAGTGTGGTAAAAGACCTGTCCAAGACATTTATAGATGAGAAAAAGGAAAATGTTCACATAGCATTTGACAATTTCTTTGCTTCGTCCGAATTGTTGCAGTTTCTATTCGAAAATAATATTTACTCAACAGCAACGGTACGTAAAGATCGCACAAATTTACCCAATTTATTGAAAAAACACAGGAAGAAGAAAAATGGACCTAAAGTGACCGCTCTGAAACTGGACAAAGGCCAATACAAGTGGCGAGTCAACAAAAATGTGGCATTTTTTGTTTGGATGGATACCAAATTTGTGTATGTACTAAGCACTGCTTACCATCCAAGCCAAAAACAGACATGCAAACGAACGCAGAAGGATGGGTCGAAAGTTGATGTTCCATGTCCTTCTGGAATCCTGGAATATACCAAAAGAATGGGAGGGGTTGACAGGTTCGACCAGAAACGGGGTACCTATCCCATATCAAGACGCAGTAAAAGGTGGTGGATGCGCATATTTTATTTTTTTGGTGGACGCTGCTATCACAAATGCGCATATATTGTATATGCAAAATAACAGAGTGCATAATCCAATGGCAGCTTTGCAGTTCCGCACTTTACTGGGGCGTAACCTTATAAACAATTACAGCTCTAGGAAACGAAAAACTTCTGTCTTACCCAACTTCGTCACCAAAAAACCGAAAGGTCCAATAAATAGACAGAAGGCCATTTATGGGATCCCTGATGACGTGAGGTTGCATGATGTGGGGTCCCACATGCCAGATGAGCTGTCAAATTACAGAAGATGCAGGGCATGCAGCACAAAAGGAGCAAGCAAAAAAACTAAAATATGCTGCACTAAGTGCCAAGTGCCACTGTGCGTTGTGCCGTGCTTTGCGCTATTTCATAGACCTTAATATCCTCTTTCCTGGAGAGCAGTGTCCATTATATGGACACCATGTTTTTTTTAAGTAAAAAAAAAAAAAAAAATCTTAAAATTAATAAAAAAATACAAGTATTTAAGTACAAGTGTTTTATTTATTCCTCACATGCCAGTTCCTTCTGCCCTATAAAGGGTTAAACAGCATGTGGCTGAAGGGTCCATAATCCACACAGATTATTGGAGAGCTTATGATTGTCTGGGTGACCATGGGTTTACTCATAAAACAGTAAACCATAGTCACCCAGACAATCCTTTCATAGCCCCCGATGGAGTCCATACACAACGGATTGAATCTCAGTGGAGGGTGGTTAAAAGGTTTTTTAAGGGTAACTACAGTAACACAATAAATTTTGAAGACAGTGTTATGGAGTATTTGTGGCGGAGGAATGTGTCGAGGCAAAAACATGACCCGTTTGAAGAGTTGTTAAAAGCTATAAGATATGTCTATAAAATAGAATAAATATATATAGTGATTTTAAATTTGGTGTATTTCTTCATTTCCGTCTCCCCCCCCCCCCCTTTAAATTTATTGTTTGTTTTTTATTTTCTGATAATTTTGGGTGAACCTAACCTCAAAATTTAATTAATTTGAAAAGTTCATATCTCAAAAAGTATACATTTCCGATCTTCAAAAACTATATTGGGGGGATAGGGGGGAACCCCCTTCCCCCTCTCCCCTCAATTCATTTGGAACCATTCAAAAAATTACCCCTTTTTTTTCTAATAATTATTCTTATTATTTCTCTATATTGCAAAAATCGCCTTGCAATTTGATCTCGGACGGCCCTTCCTCTTATAAGATCGCCGGCAGCTTCATTCTCTTGGTAAGCTTCTTGTTGCACGATTTCGTGGCCACCTAAATAATGCAAAAAGTAGATTAGTTGAAGTTTTTTAACTTATTAAAAAAATAGGTAGGTATGTAAATTTACCTTCAGTATCAAGTGGCTCAGGATCTGGCAAATTAAATTCTAATGCCAGATTATGTAAAACACAACAGGCTGTTATTATTTTGGAGCATTTTGCCGATTTGTAATGCAAGACCCTGTCTTTGCATACACATCGCCAACGATTTTTTAAACGTCCGAAAGTATTTTCTATAGATACTCGTGTTTTGTTGTCTTAAATTAAAAGCCTCTTGCATTGAGTCAGGTGTAGGATCCGAATATGGTGTCATCAGCCACGGCCGCAGCGGATACCCAGAATCGCCTGTTAATATTTATAATAATTAGTAAAAATCACATAAACTGTAGAAAGTTGTCTAAATAACAATGTTAGATGGGCAATCAAAGGCATATTCATACCTAACAAACATACACTTTCACCACTGTTATGCAAAGTCTGCATGAAATTATTTATAATGCTGTTTTCCCATATGAACGCATCATGAGTAGCTCCTCCAAATTTCGGATTTACAGCTAGTATTTTACAATCTGCGTCACAAATCTGAAATTGTTATTTTGTTACAACATAAAATTTAAAAATATCAAAGACTAAATGAAGGAAACTGTCTAAGAGTAGACACATACCATTTGCACATTCATGGAGTGATCGTGCTTACGACAATAAAATAAGTGCTCCTCATTCTTCTGCGGTGTAAATATTCTAAAATGAGATCCGTCTATACAACCACTTACTCCTGGGATACCATGTTTTGCAAAAGAATCTAAAAAATAAAAGGGCAAGTATCAGTTTCTGACATGGTTAATTTTATATTATTCTTATGCACTGTTTAGGGAATGATAGTGATCTGAGTACTTTTGTTTAATATTATTCCTTTCTTTTCTTGTTACGGGAAATCGAATAAACCTCTTGACTATAACTGGGTCATTGAGTGCATTCGTCACATCATTTTTGAAGGTGCTCATCGTTGGCTGAGAAAAAAAATTTACTTCCCCAGCGTCACATTGATAATCTCCTTTTGCATAAAACAATAGAACACCTGAAAATAACACAATAAATTAGCTATTATGTAGGTAGGTACCTATTTAAAATGTTGTAAGACATTATTATTCCTCAATCTTTCTATTCAGGGAGGCAGTTCCTTAGATGGTATCATAGTTCATTTAATACTGACAACACATTAATTTTACTTACTTTTGTCTCAAGATTAACTCTTTGCGATGATCTTAAAGTTGTATTTTGTCGTAACAGCTGGCACAAGTAACGAAATGCTCTTTTTGAGAGACGATATAATTTTTGAAATTTTGTTTCGCTATACTTTTCAAGTGCTTTATTTAGCTCTCGCAACTGCATATGCAATGCAGTTAGGTCATTATTTTCATCAGCTTGTTCAGCTGTGTGAATCATTTGCCAGGCAAAATAGTACGTAGCCATGATTTTGTTTCAAAACAGTAGTTTTTGGTAATTTTATAGGTTAGACATTGACTTCACTGAAAAAAATACCGTGAGTGCCGTAACTACTACGGTTAACGTAATTTACTATAGTATCTGTCAAATTTAGGACTCGTAATACCAAATGGTATCTAAAACATGAGAGCAAGTAGTGTAGTTTACGTAACTAGAGTAGTAGAGTAATCGATGAGAACTCATAATACCATTTTTAGTTCAGCGAAGTTACCGCTAGAGGCGCTGTACGCGTTGCCATACAAATACTTAACTGTAGTCGCTATCGTGTATAGTTTTAAAAACTCATAATAGACGTACAGATTAGATAATGCGCGGGATGGTAGCCTTTTCCTCAGTTTTTTTTCTGTCGAACAAACAATCCTTCCCCTTTTTTATACGGTTTTATATAAAGTCCTTTACCAATTGCGATAGATTCCATCATTTTATTATGGCGTTCGGATACCCTCAGTGCTGGCGTATTCATATACAGACTGACGGCTGGACTTGAGCAATCTGCCGAACTCATTGCAAGCTCCTACATAGTTCCTACCATTGTCGCAATAGAGCTCATAGGGTTTACCCTTGCGTGAAATGAATCTTCTAAGGCATTGAATGAAAGCTTGCGTAGTCAAATCGCTCACCAGTTCCAAGTGAACTGCCTTGGTGCTAAGACAGACGAATAAACATAAATAATATTTACTAATTTGATTACCCCGCCCCTTACGACTACTAATCATAAAAGGTCCCGCAAAGTCAGTTCCAGACGAGTAGAAAGGAAAAGCAGAATTAGTACGAGCTTCCGGTAGATGTCCCATGATCGGCTGCACGGTACTCGCGCGCAGTCGCGTGCACGTGACACATCGCTTTGCAATGCGCCGCGCTAGGCATCTACCGCCTATGGGCCAAAATCGATCTCGAACCGAAGCTAAAAGTAACTGCGGACCGGCGTGGAATAATCGTAAATGTTCGTTGGCCATAATTAATTTAGTCAAATTATGTTTTGAATCTAATATTATAGGGTGTCTTTTATCGTATTCAAAACCCGAGTTATCTAAGCGGCCACCCACACGAAGTATGTTATCCGAATCAATAATCGGCGTTAAAGGTAATAATTTGCTTTTCTTGTGCAATATTTTGCCTTGTTTTATTAATATAATTTCATCGTTAAAAGTTTCTGATTGGCAAAATTTGATTAAATGATTTAATGAATTAGTTAACTCGTCAGCAGAAAGAGGCCCGCTTAATTTATGATCATTTTTACAGTTGTTAATAAAGCGCAATACGTATGCAAACATTCTATTTAATTTTACAAATCTAGAATAATTATTAAAATCTATAATTTGCTCCGAATCGATTTGAACGGCGGCTACAATAGAAGTGGTTTTTAGTTCTGGTAATTCAGATGAAACATGAGAATGTTGTGGCCATTCAGACGTGGCCTTCGTAAGATAAGAAGGGCCTTCCCACCACAAGGAAGAAGAATGTAGGGTCTGAAGGTCCACCCCTCTCGAAGCAAGGTCGGCGGGGTTCATATCAGTAGGAACATGTCTCCACTGCGACCCGCAGCAACTCATTTATTTCGTTCACCCTGTTACAGACAAACATCTTTAAATTCTTTACATCCGTTTTTAACCACCCTAGCACAACCATCGAGTCGGTCCAAAACATTTTGTTAGTAATATTGAAACGAAATGATTGTACAACTTTATTGCACAATCGTGCTCCCAGTAAGGCGCCTAATAACTCCAGCCGGGGTATAGTGGTAGGTTTCACGGGTGCAACTCTGGCCTTTGCGCATAAAAGCCTAACTGTCACTCTTCCGTCAGAACCTATCGAGCGCAAGTAAATACACCCGGCATAGGCGTGCATAGAAGCATCGACAAAACAATGCAATTCAATTGATCTTGGGGACACACATAGAACATTCCTGACAATTTTAATATTCGAAATAAAATGTAAATTATTTATAAAGTTAGACCAAACACGTATCAGGTGTTGTGGTATAGGTTCTTCCCAACTTAATTTTGCCAACCATAATTGTTGCAAAAATATCTTTGCTGTAATAATATAAGCGCAAATTAGCCCCAGCGGATCAAATATTTTACAAATAGTTGATATAACAGAACGTTTAGTGATTTGTGGAGGCGGTGGGATATTTGCCGAAAATTGAATTATATCAGACTTAGGATCATAACTCAATCCCAACACGCTGGACTCCTTAGTCAAATCAACTAAATCCTGACTAGAACTATTGTCACTTTGTGTAAATTTGTGTAAAATTACAAGATATAATATCTTTAGTGCGTTTAGTAAAACCCACTGGGCCGGCCACTAACCACCCCAGCTGGGACTCTTGCAAAGTCGGCATATTCGTACCTAACTTTATCTGATTAGGCATAATTACTTTCCAAAACACATCACTTCCCAATAAAACATCAACCTGGGAAGGTTTAAAGAATCGGGAATCGGCTAATGTAATATTGGTAGGTATATTTATTAGGTCCGGATTAATTTCTATACTAGGTAAATTGCCTCTTATAGTTGGCACTACCAAACAAGACAAATTACATGAAAATGTATTTATACATGAATTTAATTTGATCTTGCAACTTCCGTTAATGTTAGTCTTCATATTGTTTATACCGTGGACTTTAACCGTTTCGCAATCATTCCGACTGAACCCTAATTTATTAAAGATATTATCAGTTAAAAAAAAAATAAAAATATTTACCAGAAAGTTATGTAACAGTCTAATATTATGCTTATGACCCACACACTAGGTATAACCTGTATCGTGGAGGTCTATAATGAAATTTCAATGTTGTGTTGTCCTGAGTTTGGGATAGCAACAGCAATAAAATAAAAAGTAATTGTAATTAGGGAACTCTTACATACTAAGGTGACCAAACCCTTCCAGACCACTGAAATAGTAATATAAAATATACTACACACATAAACAATATATATCTATATATAATTAGGGATAAGGATAGATAAATAAGTAAATAAGCAATTCTGAATTTGTTTTAGAAAGAGGAGTTTTAGACTAGAAGCGCTTCAGTGGAATCATAATCTAATGTCACTAGCCACTTCAAGAGCTTAACCCTTAACTCGCGTACAGTGGTAGTTTTGACTTCGTTGTGCTTGCATATTGTATTGTATAGGTGTGGCAAAGCGAAGAAACTGAACCTTTTCGCAAATGTCGTGTTCACTGCTGGCAGCTGCACCCTATAAATTCTTTTTTCCAAGAGACGGGGGAAATCCACTGCATTAATTGAAATACTGTGCTGGAGAAGTGATGCCCTGAGAATGTAAAGTTGGCGTACTGAAAGTACATTGCATTCGCTGAGGATTGATTTTGTGGGGTAGCGGAACGGTTTCCTCGTCATCACTTTTAGGATCGATCGCTGTGCTCGTTCCAGAGTTATGAGCGTGGTTTTGTGTGTGGCTCCCCATGCTGTGATGCAGTATACAAGCAAGGACTGACAGAAGGACAGGTAGACCAGCCTCAAAACTTCCGGATTCGCAAGTGCTTAAATATTGGGATTAGTTTGCGTACCCGGCTCGCCATACTAGAGACATGAGGTGCAAAAGTCAACTTCTCGTCCAGGATAACTCCCAGATACTTAATCTGCGCCACTCTAGATATGCCGGGACAGTCGCATGTATGAGAATCAGTCGGGCAAGAGTGTAGCATAACAGTTTCGAATTCGGGGGGTGGTTGGGATGCGGCTGTCTTATGAAAACTGATAAATTTTGTTTTGCTGGTGTTTAATGTCAGTAGACTATTCTGAAGCCAGTTATTGACATCTCGCATGCAGGTCGTAGCCAGTTTGTGAGTCTGTTCCCATGACTCTCCGCAGCATATCAGAGCAGTGTCATCGGCGTAACAGAACACGTCCACTTCCTTTTTATGTCTGAACAAGTTGCAGATTTCATTGATGTAAATTAGGAAGAGGGTCGGGCCGAGGACGCTGCCCTGCGGCACACCAAATGGTATGCTGCTCCATGGGCTGATGTGTTGACCAACTTTGATACACTGGGTTCTGAGGTTTAAGTAGCTGGAGAACCATTCCAAGGCGATCCCTCTGATGCCAATGGCTTCCAGCTTACGTGACAATATGGTTGGTGAGACAGTGTCAAAAGCCTTGGCCAGGTCCAGGAATATGCCGACACAAGCCTTGCCCCTATCCAGCTCTGTGCTGACAACCTTGAGAAGGTCCGTGACTGCACCCTCCGTAGACCTGCCTCGGCGAAACCCGTACTGTCCTTCAGCTAATAGTTGGCGTGATTCTAGATATGCTATAAGGCGTTTGTTGACAACCTTTTCCAGCAGCTTGGAGAGAGCGCTTAGTAGTGAAATTGGACGATAGTTGCAGGGTTCCTTTCTTTGACCGCCCTTGAAGATTGGTATTACCGCTGCTTTTTTCCAGCACTTTGGAAAGCGCCCAGCTGATATGCTACTATTAAATATGTGAGTCAGTGGTACTAATATTTGTTTTGAGATGATTTTTAGTAGTTTGTTATGGATGTCATCAATCCCTGGTGAGCTTTCGGACTTGCTATTGAAGATAAGGGTTTCTACTTCGCTCTCGGTAGTTGGTTGAAGAAAAAATGAGTTTGAGGCAGGCATTTCGGTAAGATCAATCCTTTTAGAGAGTTCTGCTTCGTCTGAATTGAGCTTGTCCATGGTAGTGTTAGCTAACGACTGTCCAATGCTAGTAAAATATTGGTTGAAATGATTTAGTGAGTCCTCGACTGTGTCCTTGGTTTTAAGTATTTCGTTACAGGGTTATTTTTGTTTATTTAGGTCACAAATGGTTTTGATAGTTTGCCATAACTTTTGTGGGTTGTTTTTACTTTTAGCAAGGCTAGCGTTATTATGAATGTATTTTAAGCGTTTTAAGAGATCATTGCAGTAGTTGCGATACCTTTTATATGATATTTGAAGTATTATGTTATTGGGATCTTTATGAGTTCGCAAATGCAACAAGTCCCTGTGTCTAATGCAACGTATAAGGCCTGGGGTGATCCATGGTTTTATAGCGTATTTGCGACGGCTTACTGTTAATGAGGTAGTGTGTGTTTTGATCGTGTTTGAGATTATGTTAGTAAATGTTTGGGCACTCAGTGAAGGATCGAGTTCATTTAAAACACCTGACCAGTTTAGATTGCTCAGCTCGTTTGCAACGGCTGAGAAATCAATTTTAGTGATTGGACGCTTTGGTGCTTGTTTTTTGACGAGTGAAAGACTTCCGATTGTAGCTCGGTGATCTGTTATGGTACTGTTACAGACAATGCCCTCGGTCTCTTGGTTTGAGCGTACGAAAATATGGTCCAGGCAATTGTTGTTTCTCGTGGGTTTAGTTATTAACGCTTTTAGACCCTTTTCTGATAATAGAGAATAGTAGTCTGGACTGTCGGTTTCGTCGAGCAAATTTATATTTATATCTCCTGCAAAAATCAGGTTTTGGGAGCCAGTTTTAGAAGACAACATAAGGTCCAAAGATTCTATGAAATTGCTGGTATCTGTGAAAGACGGTGACCTATATGTTGCTAGAACTGTGAGTTGGTTTGGGAAGTCGACAATTAGATTATTAGAATCAGCCATATCCGGTTCACTGACACTAACCTCCCAAATGTCTCTAACAAACACCACAATTGTTTATAAACTTGTGTGTTCTGTACGCCGTAAATCCTGTGAGTGTCCTTACTTGTGAAGCATCAGTGAGGTGACATTCAGAGAGTATTATCACGTCAAATGCAATATCGAGCCTTTCCAGAAGCACCAGAAATGAGTCTAAGTTCCTGTGCATACTGCGGATGTTAAAAGATAATACAGTAAAATGTTCTAGTGACTTTAGGGTTTCTTTGCAATGTTCTGGCAGGTTGATTTCATGACATGGAATTTTTAATGTGTTGTCTATATCAATTTCTATGTCTAGGGGGGCCATTTAGCAAAGAGTGTATAATTTTCCTGAGAGTTTTGAGCGTCGTCGTTTAGGTTTACTTCTAGACAGTGTGTGGTGGATGTTAAAGCTTTTATATAAATAATATACTTATTTATGTCATATTTAAGATAAATGCTATAATATATCTCAATATAATATGAATATTCAAGAAATGAGGAAGCTGATAAGTTATTCAAGGGTTTGGTCACAAACAAAACAGTAATAAAAATGCGGAGTGTCGGATGCAAATGTGGAATATGCTCATTCAATGAGCGGAGTATCGGAGAGATTGTTGAGGTCAGCGTATGATCGCACAGGGATGGCGGGACTACCGTCGCGCACTCGGACATAAATGGTTCCGTTCCTGGTCCAGCGATATTTATGAGTCGATGATGTTCTGTTTCTGGTGTCTCGAAATAACTTACGGTTTTCTTTGGTGAGCCTTTCATTGAAGAAAACGTCCATAGGGGGGGCGATAATTTCAAGGTCTTTAGAAGTTAAGCCCCGCCTTGTTTTCGATTCTTTCATTATTTCATCCCTCTTCGATCGCCTAATCAGCCTGATGATCAAAGAACGTGGGAGATTCTTTTTGTTGGGTTCCTCCGGTTCCTCGGCTTTTCCGGGCGAGTGGTGACCGAGTTACAAATGAGGACTGGCTACCTGTATCTAATAATGCGCGCGCGATAACCTTTTTATTATTCGATTCATTTTGTATTTCTACCTGCGCTGTACACAAGAGCGTATGACTCATTTGTACCGAGGACACACAGCCGTTAAAAAATTCGGAAGCGGCTGATTCGCTCGAAGTACTGTCTTGCGGGTCTGTATTATTAGATTTATGCAGCAAGGTGTTATGTTTGCCTTTGCACTCCTTGCAAGAACCCTTAAGACGGCATTGATAATAATTATGTCCAGCGCGTAAACAAATACTGCATAATTTAAATTTTGATGCCGCACGAACCCTGTCGTTATAACTCATTTCTTTAAACTGTGGACACTCATGAACGAAATGATTTTGGTTGCATATTACACATAAATAGCTCTTTGTTGGTGGTTGTGAAGCTGTAACAAATGACTTTGGCGATTTATTTTGGAAGTGACTAACACTCGGTTTATTATCACACTTATTAAAATAAGTCGTTTCTAAAATATCTGCGTGGTTCCGTAAAAATGTGAAGAAATCATCTAGTGTAGGTGAGTTGGTATTACCATTTTTATATTCCTCCCACTTTCTAAGCGTATTGGAATCTAACTTTGCGGAAACCATGAATATAATTAAAACGTCCCACTGATCTGTAGGAAGTCCTAATGTTTGCAAGGACCTCAGATTTTTTGACAAATGATCTATTAGAAATCTTATGGACTTGAAAGATTCTTTCATCATTGGCTCAATACTTAATAATGACTTGAGATGATTGTTTATTAACATGTTGGTATTGTTATACCTGTCACACAAAGTTTTCCAAGCATTTTCATAATTATTTGTGGTAAACTCTATGGACCTTATCACGACAGCGGCACCACTTTCTAAACTTGACCTCAGATAATGAAATTTGTTTATCATTGGTATCGAGTCATTCGAATTAATCAGCGAGTCAAATGTATCGCGGAACTCTAACCATTTAAGATAGTTGCCATCGAATTTTGGCAAAGAAATGGTGGGCAATCGGACAGACTTGACATTATGAGAACATTGGCTCGCTGACTCATCCTCTTGGACTCCCGGTTTTCCACCAGAAGACGTCGGTGACTCAATAATTACTTGAGCAGCAGATATAAGCGAAAAAAAATGCGATTCTATCAATTCTCTCTCATTTAATTGTACATCAATATCATCTGAAGCCAACTCAATTACCGACTGCAACTTATCAAACTCAACTAGTAACAATTGAAACTTTTCGGAGTGCAAAGATAAATCTTTTATTTGGTTGCTAGTAATTTTTTCTAGATCAATTTGTTGTAAAGTTGTTAAATGATCTCTAAACTTAGTAAGCCTACCCTTAATTATGCTTCGCTTCTTTAATTGCTCTTTTAGATCCATTTTTCAGTTAATTAGTAGGAAACAACAAAGAAACGCGAATAAAATGCAATGAAGACAAATAAACGTTAATGTAGGTAGGTGTGTACCTCAGTCCAACCGTCTCGCGTCGATCGGTTAACTGGCCTAGCAACAGCGCGCAGACAGTACAATGACACGTATCGTATGTATCTGACCGGTACAACACGGCAGTTGAAAGCAAAGTAGGCAAGCTATTATGTAATACTTACTCAGGTGTTTCGGACTCTAGGCCGATAAAACACTAAGGAAATTGGATAGATAAATTAATCTCATAAAGCGTTTATAGAATGTACTGCTCTTTATAGCAAGCAAGACAACGTAAATAAATAGCACTATAGAGATAAATCACAAACCGTTGAAATTTTAAGATGCGTAACTGCTTGATTATAAGCGCAATAGCCGAGGTGCAAATAAAAATAAGAAGCACGCATAAAGCTAGATGCTATCCTAAAGCACTTTCGGAGCGACAAGCCGCACACACAAATTGAAGCGGAAATTAGGTAGAAATTTAGTATAAAAGGTAAAGGATACTGTTAGGTCACTTTCTCCGGCAATTCTCTCAGAAGTCCGATGTTATTCGACTCGTCTACCTGGTCCCGAAGTCAGCAGATGCAGCAATCCCAACCGATTTCACCTTGTAGTCTCCGTTGAAAATTTGAATTCCGAGTAGCGGTACACCGTAGGTACTCGAAATGTCCAAAGTTCGTCGATTTTAGTCATGGTCGCCAGATGTTCAAAATAAACTAATTAAATAATGAAGGCGAGCTTTCTACTGGCACAATTAACTTTATTATTGCTTTAATTTTACCGAATATAAGGTGCGGAAACACGTCCGTCTCGCGAATAGGTAGATAGAAGCTGACGCGGCCGCGGCGCCTGCGCCGTGGTCCTCTGAGATACCTCCCGCGCCTCGTCTTGATCCCCGCAGGCGTCTGATCACGCAGTGAATGCGTGGACACAACCTTTGATTAAGTTTTGTCTTTTATCTTGTAAATTATAAGTTGTGGGGTTTGTTTTATTAATACTTTTAATTACAAATATTTCTGAAGACCAATTCGGTGTATATCCTTTATAAAAACAACTTTTGTATTTGCTAACACGCACATGATCAAATACTTAAAAAAAAAATATGAGTTGGTAATTTCTTTTGAGACTTTAATATGTTGTTTGCAACAATACTAACATTTTGTTGATTACTTCTATTGGCTTAATTCCAATCGTTCTATGTTTAGAAGCATTGTAGGTATTGATCACTTTCTTTATGGGTTCACCTAACCATTTATGATTACCTGCCATACTGAAATATTTATATAGTTTAGTTTTTAGAGTTCTAATTAGTCTTTCAACAATTGAAGCTTTTTTTTACCGAAAATGTAGAGTAGTGGTTAATATTATACAATTTCATAAGTTTCTGAAAGTTTTTGTTATAAAACTCTGTTCATTGATCAGTTTGCAAATTATTCGGGGATCTTCCACATTTTAGTATATCATGCAAAGAAGACAACCTCCGTCATCGATTTTGTTTTAAGTGGTTTTACCCATGCAAATTTTGAAAATGCATCAATTATTACCAAAATAAACTTATGTCCTCTATTTTGAAGGGAAAACGATCTTACATCTATTAAATCAGCTTGCCACAGATCATCTATTCCTTTTAAGACCACATGTCTACGTAGAAAATTTCTACGTGCTTGTTTATAAATCTCATCAACAATTTGCTGCTTGCTCATATTATTGAGATGTTACTTTCTTTAATATATTGGTAAGTTCATCTTTTGTATAATAATTTCCATTAAGTTTTACCACTAAAATATCTATTTCTTTTTTTAATGTCGAAAGCTCATCATACATTTCATCCCTCGTGGGTGCTAACTTAATTAATTTATCGACGTATGCTTTATAAACAGCTTCGTCTGAAGTTCGAGGTGATTTCAAACCTTTGAATCGAGCATGACTTAAATCTATATCACCCTCTATATTTTCTGATTGTCGCAATCGCTTGTGTACTTGATGACCAAATTTATCAATATTCATTTTAAGAGTGTTGACTGGATGGATAATAATGGTACACTGGTATTATTACATTGATTAATAGATATTTATTTAACCAATGACACCACTTTCCTGCAACTCGTTTAAAATTGAGATTATCTTACCATCAAGACGTTCTTTTCTTATCTTTTCTTTTCTTTTATATATGGCAAGCGAATTAATGGAGCCCACGGTCTGGATGTTTTAATCAGGTTAGTAATTTTAATTTGAATAGCCTCATCAGTATAACTGATGTTTTGAATTTTGATAACACTTAAAGTTTGCATCCTTTGCGCAGATGCTATGGCAAGTAAAGTGATTGTTTTCAATGACAACTCGCGTAAACATAAACTTTCATTAGGAAATAATTTACTGAGGTATTGAATAACTAGATTTGTGTCCCAGGTGGCTTCGTATTTTGGCATTGGTGGTCTTAGTCTAAATACTCCTTTAATGAAACGAGTGACGCAGTCACTCGATGTTACATTTGAACCGAGAATATGAGATAAAGCGGAGCGCATACTGTTTAACGTGCTATAACTCGCGCCTTCTTCATATCGTTTAGTAAGGAAAGAAAGAAACTCTTTGAGATTACATTTAAACGGATCCTGATTATTTTCTTGGCAGAAAGACCACCAAGACCTTAGAATAGAATTATATTGATTAATTGTATTACTTGCAAGAGATCTTAGCATAGATGAGTCAATGGTACTATGGAGGGGCCGCTTGGTTTTCAGGCAGTACGTAAAAAACAAAAAACACAAATACGGAATCAAGCTTTACGAATTATACGAGTCCTCTGGTTTAGTAATGAAAATTCGTGTCTATAGGGGCAAGAGTGAAAAACCACCACCAGGAACACTGCACAGTACAGAAGTTGTTCTTGATCTTCTCGATGGGTATGTAGAAAAAGGCCATGTTTTTTACATAGATAATTTTACAACTCTGTAGATCTAACAAGGACTCTCGGACAAAAAAAAACCTATGTTTGTGGTACTTTACGAAGTAACCGTAAAGGCAATCCGTCGGCCGAGACAACAGCAAAACTGAAAAAAGGTGAACTATCCTTTCAGTCATGCGACGACATAACTGTTTGCAAGTGGAATGATAAACGTGACGTTTTAGTTATTTCAAACAAACATAAGCTGGAAATGGTAAATGTAAAAGAAACCAGAATGGAAAAATTTCACGTAAGCCTAATATAGTCGCTGATTATAATTTGGCCATGTCTGGAGTCGATCGAGGTGACCAAATGGTCTCTTATTATTCTTGCCTAAGAAAGACATTGCGATGGCATAAAAAGTTCGCTTTGCACATATTTGATGTGTACGTGCAAAATGCGCATCGACTTCTTCGTAAACAGGATCGCAATTCTAAAATGAGGTTACTGAAATTTCGCGAAGAATTTACTACACATCTACTTGGAATGTCGGACATTGACACACAGTCAGCAACTTCACGAGCGTCTACGTCATCACAGTCAAACCTACCAGAAAATCGAATGTCTCCGTTTTCTGAAGACAATTTCCACTGCTTGGAAAAGTTACCTCCCACCGAAAAAAAGAAGATCCCCGGAAAACCGTGTAGAGTGTGCACTAAAGAAAAAAACGCAAAGAAAGCTCTTATTTTTGCCCTGTACGCCCAGAAAAGCCAGCCCTATGCATACTCAAATGCTTCAAAGTATATCACACAGATCCCAGATTTATGTCTACATAATTTGTTATAAGTAAGTTATTCGAATGCCAAAATTGCAAAGGGGTGATAAAAATAATTACCTGTAAATAACTACAATGTGAGACTGATTTCATTCAGATTGGTTCTCATGATTACTTTGTTTACTTTGTTTCTAATAAAATTAATAGTTCCTATTGCAAAAAGTTGTACCTACCAAAGGCTCTTTGATAAAAAAAAATTACTACCTACTTATAATCAATAAAGTAACTTTTTTATGTAAGAGTGTTTTATTTGAGATGCCAACCTACAAGGAAATGTTTTCTTTAGGAGGCCAGCTAACACATTTTTCATATAAACCGTCACAGAAGTCCTACGTATATATCCGTAGTCGGCCTCCTGCAAAGCTGCCTACTACGTATATATACGTAGTTGGCATTCAATGGGTTAAGTAAACATGCGATATTCGGTTTTCACCATAAGTCTGTATTAGGTTTTTTTGCTGTGGTCGGTTTTTTTTTTGTTTCTAAATATTAAATTAACTCTATTTATACCTAATACCAGCAAAATACCTGCACTTAATCATTTAATTGTTCAATTCACCGAAAAATGATGTTTCAGATTCACTTAGTACTAAGTTTATTGTCAGATGGATGGCCAGCTCCACCCCCTGTGACAAACTTTGCTCACAAATAGTGTAGGTTTTATTTAATACGAAATGTGTGTGGCCGCTCCACGGCCACACGACTTCTTTTAATATTAACAGATAAAATTGTTCTCTAACGAGGATATCGCTCACGTCATGAACGACCACCATTTTTAAGAATTCACAAAATGCGACTGAACTATGGCCCAAATTCAACTAAATATCCGAAAGACTCTTAGATTATTCAAGTATATCCACTTATAATACCAGGTTTTTTACTTTCACACTACAGTATTAAAAGAAACATTTACAAGCGAGACCTTTTTAGTTTAATAAAGTCAAAAGAATCAACAAAGAGTCACACCGTTTCCCATATAGGGTGGCAGACAGGCACAATTATTCTGCCCACTGGATTTTGCAATATCTATGGAATATCTAATACTAGCAGACGCCCGCGGCTTCGCACGCGCTAAATTATACATATAAACCTTCCTCTTGTCACTCTGTCTATTAAAAAAATGCATCAAAATCCGTTGCGTAGTTTTAAACCTGCATGCATGTATGACGTCACACTTGTGTGCAAGTGATTTGTATTGGAAACACGATTTTGTGCAACTTGCAGCTTGCATGCAAGTTTTTAGTGGCATACTCAAGTAGTTCAACCTGAAACATAAAAATAATGTTTTGTATTTGTTTCGGTTTCCAAATAGTAGTGAATAGTGGAATTAAATTATTGAAGGATTCGAAGAAGGTTGCAATTTTCCACAATGCATTGGAGCAATTGATGGAAAGCATGTCATCTTGAGATGTCCAAATGGGAGTGGTTCTTTGTATTAGGACTATAAGGGACCTTTTAGCACAGTCTTGTTTGCATTATGCGATAGTTAACTTTAACTTTCGATACTTTAATGTTGGACATTATGGGATTGCGCTTGCAACTTGCGTGCAAATGAGCTTACTTGAGTGTTGTGCGTAAAGTTTAAACCTAATTGCATGCAAGTTGCAACTTGTATGCAAGTCATTGGCATAGTGTAAACGCGGCTTTATGCCCGGCGTTTCTTATATCAAAGGTTTGTGCTGTCAACAAATACTGAAAATTGTTTGGGTTACTCTAATACAATGATTACCTTGTGTTAAATGTCACATTTAAGTTTTAGATTAATGGGCCTCACTATAACCTTATTTATGGTGTAGATTCTTTGTGTCCCGGATCACTTCAATTGAAATTAAGATTTCGTAGTGAAAGCATCATGTCTTAGTGAGTAATATTTATTACATATGTGATTAATTTTATTTAATTATCTTCCTAAAACCATAGAAAATATTTTTATAATGAGCCAGATTCAAGTATATTTGATTCGTAATATGCAGTGTTTGGAGCTTTACTTACGGAGCGACATTTTTTGGGGATTAGACATAGTTTGGGGTTTGTGGTGTTGTAAACAGTTAGAATGGACATGAACTAAATATGGTTTTTATAGTGGTGTGGTGTGGTGTCGCTGTTTCTCGTTCCTGCTCCAGATCGCCTACGTTTTCTTGGATATCGTTTCCCATCATGAATGAAGTCATGGATACCTCACAGCAAGTCCCTTCATCTCATGGTTCCCGAGGAAAAGGAAATTTTCCAGCCCGACGTCCCAGGGGATCCCGCGGACGAGGATCTACGAAGGGGAGACCCAACGATAGATCTACCACTTGGCGTTCAAAACAGAACGATCAGTTTCTGGCCCAAATGGATGCTGAACGTAATGCTCGCTTTGCGAAAATTGGTCTTGAAGACCCACCTCCGGCTCCAGAGCCGACCCAGCCACCGTCAACTGCCAAACCATCTTCTACTCCTGAATTCTCATCTGTTCAGTTTCTTGGTGTAGCTCTTACAAGTTACGCTCATCCACTGCCCATTGCCACTCAGGCTTTAGTTTTTATGGTAAATCATTATTACCTAAAACTCCAGGAACAACTCGGCGCTGAAAGAGTCGCAGAAAGGTGTACCATACATCAGCTGTACCGCCATTCAATGGCCCAACTCTCCTATCATCTATATCGGTTACGAACTGAACAAGTTCCTAGATACAGTTACAGAACTGAGTATCCAAATCGACCAATAATCCAAGCTGATATGCTTGAATGTTTCAAGACTCTTGAACTCAATATTGGGTTTATAACGTCATACATTCAAAGAATCGGTTGCGTGATTGCGCATGATGTACCAATGGTACCTATGCTTATGATGGATTAGTCGTCGTATTAACATATTCAACTTGCGCAACATACTTGAGGCTGCAGCCCGTGACGACGATCGATTTGATGATCTAATGGCACAAAATCCCATTCCTGGTGTTGCCGTCACACACGACAGAATCGTCAACCTCGACGACATCATTCCTCGAGCTTATGGATCTGCAACAATGTACCGCGATGCAAGTGCTGTCAGAGCACTTATGAATTATACCGCTGCAAAGATGCGCGATGTTAATCTGTATACCGGGCGCCTCGGACAGATTGGTGAAGGAAGCCCAGCCATTCTGCTTATGAGCACCGCTTCAACGGAGGAGAACGAAGCAAGGATTCCTACGACACCCACAGGACAACCTGCTCCTATACTTGGTACTGTCGACAATTTTTGGTCCGATCATAGACTCACTGATGAGAACAAAGGCCAGAATCAAGTGAATGTGTGTGCCTGTATGATGTTTAAATGTGAGCTTAAAAGTGCTACTCAATCCTTTAAATAAAACTGGAGTAAAGTTACTACTACTCATAGTCTATATTTGTCTAGCAGATTAAAAAAATATAAACACTCAACTAAAATTAAAACATTTTATGGTTTTTATAATATGCACAGTAATAGTAAGATTTGGGCAAAATTGGGCTAGCCCTCTGTCACGCAAAACATTTAACGGCTCACCTAATAACGTTTGAGCCAAAAACCAATTGAGCTTCTACCACCCCGTAAGAAAAAGTCGTGACTCATTATTTTAGAACGGTGTTTTATGGGGAAGCAGTAATATAGTAGGTTACCCTACTACTAGAGCTCCACACACTTCCATGTATCGCACACTTGGCATAAAAAACTCATATCTAAAGATATATGTGACGTTTCAAAATACTATATAATTTGTATGGAGTTGTCAAAGTTATTCGGAATTCCGCTATTCCGCTTTATACACTGACGAGCAATGAAAAAGTTCCACCCACAAAATGCCGACAAACACCTTAATATCTCCTAAGACATAGAACCTAGCTTCATAAATTAAAAAGTATTTAATTCAACACTGAAGACGGCGTCATTAAGATAGCCTTTCCCGTTTAGAAGTAATTAAAGTATTATTTAAAGTTATATTTATGTGCTGTTGTTGTATATTTTTGCCAAAGCTCTCAAAATGCTTTGTTTCCGTGACTATAGACCGTGACCGATTTCGTAATGTTTTAGTTTTTAATTATAATTAGCTTTACCCGGATGAAGACAAATATAATGTATAAAAACTAATTCAAATGAGATCCACTCAACTTATGTTGCATAAATTACTTTTGCAGGGTGTGGCCTGCTACCCCACCGCCAACCACGCTGCCGCCGCAGCCTACAGCGCAGCGCGTGCGGCCATTAACACCCATGCCGAAAAGCATGCCGCTGCTGCCGGCATCGGCATGCGTTCCGGACCAGCTGGAGTTCGCAGGCGTGGAAGCGCGCCTGCGAACATTTAGGCGTTGATTAGACGCTCAATCAATTCCATCAATCAACCATCAATCATGCTGTGATTGAAGAAAAACTGACCGTCTAATGCGATGACTGATGGTGACTGATGGTTGATTGACGAAAATTTAATTTCCTTCAATCATCCATCAATCATGACTTTTGAATGATCGTGTAATGGCATTTCATCAATCACTCGTCAGTCAGCGTGCGGAACGCGATGGAGCCGGACCTGTCTCGCGCCGAAGAGGCGCCCGAACACTCGCGCAGTGACAATGACACATCACCGCCGCCGCTCTCATCTAATATTGAAATCGAAAAAGATTTTATTTTATCCTTTGAAACTCTATCTCAGTTATGGGACACCAAGAATCCTCTATACACTAACAAGTACAAAAGGTACCTACCATCTTTGATCTTTACATATAATTTGTTTAGGTTATTGTTGACAACATAAAAATAATATAGGTACTTACTTAGGTACTTACAACCTGTTGGCAATCGGTGCGTCGCTCGACTCGCTCAGGCGGCGCGGCTTCCTTTGATCGATCAAAGGAAGCCGCCCGCGCCGCCCAAGCGACGCACCGATTGCGAACATGGTATAGGATGACAGCACCTAATAAGGCACAAGTCAAACTTTTTTCACTTTTAACTTCCTATAGCATTTATATGAACAACGTTAGGTGTTAGTTATATTTTTTTGCAGTAGGTAAACTATCTGAGATTACTATAACGTACTAAAATAAAGCGATTTTGTTTGGGTTTCGAAGCTATTAATTAATTTAGCCCCAGGGACCCCATTTTCCTTCATGCCCATTTTCGTTTGCCCAAAATCACGAGTCCAAAGCTTGTATAAAAAAAATATTTCAAAAAAATAATTTAAGGGTACTTTTAGGGTATTTTGTTGGTGTTAGTCCTATTATTGTTATACAAAACCCTCTCAACGCGAGTCCAACTCGCACTTGGCAGCTTATTTTCCCTTATATCGCACACACATTTTAAACTTGGAAAAAGCTGAAAACTTGCATCTTTGCTTGTTTATTCAACATGATTTATTAATAAAAATACACATATAGTTATTTAGCAGCTTCATCAGCGTTTCTTTTATTTTTCCATTTTTATGTTTTATTTTCTTGATTTTTTTAATCATTTCGACTCAAAATCACGAGCTCTTTTCACCCCAATAGGAGAAAAAAACGTGGCCAAGTATTATTTTTTGTTTTTAAGACTTCCAATTTTGTTACCACCATACAAAGGAAATGGATGGACAAATGGTAACAAAAAAGAAAACAATGGGACACTTTTTACTTCTATTGTCTATGAAATAGAGTACAATTTCCCGGAAAGAACGTAAATTTAAATTAAGTATATCTATAGACACTGAAGTTTTTGTGCCAAGTGTGCGATACATGAAGGTGTGCGGAATTAGGCGCTCTCACCCTGCCACTGATCATATCGGCAATGGTTAAAATATAATGTTACTTTTTTATGATAATGAATTAAATACATGTATTTTTTTTTTGAATTCAGGAATGCGAATTATGCAAAGCTATTACCAATTTTAAGAAAGTTAAAACCGAATGCAACCTTAGAGGACGTAAAAAAGAAAATAAATGCCATCAGATCAAATTACCGGAGGGAGCTGAAAAAAATCATATCATCTAAAAGATCTGGTGCTGGGACAGATGAAATTTACGCACCTAAAATATGGTATTTCCCATACCTACATTTTCTAAGAAAATTGGAACAACCTGTAGCGATGCAACAAGAATCCGAGCCGACCCATCAGGTAGGTACACGGTAGTTACCTTATATAGGTACATCTAGGGTTATTGTGTTTCAATATCGATCTCTCTTGTAGTTGCGTCTGTCAGATAGAATAGTAGTGAAAGTGACTAAGGACTAAAAGACCTACCTACTTTAGTCCCTGAAAATATTTTTTATATTCAATATCAGTGGCTATATTTTATATATATTCTTTGCTATTACTATATTTACTATCTAGAAGCGTCTAGGGCCGAACGGCATCCGAACATAGGAAACGATCGTGTGGGTTAAGCAACATCTGTCCGAGACGGGTGTTGGATGGGTGACCTATTTCTATGTGGCAATTGTTTCAAGCGCTTCCAGATGATTATAGTTGATATATTAACATTAATACTATCCAGTACCTATACTTATTTTTTTTTTCATACTGCGCCTGAAGATGTTATATTTACATGTAAGCCACTGATGTATAATATGTATGTATTTACAAAAAAATAATGTATTTAAGTAGTATATCAGCTGTCTAGTACCTATAGTACAAGCTTTGCTTAGTTTAGGGCTAGATGGCGCTGTGTGAAATGTCCAGGGATATTTATTATTTTATTTATTTATTTACTGATATTGAATATAAAAATATATATTTTTGATACACTTAAAATAACAAAACAACTGAGATATGTCTCTTTTCTGTTCGGCCTGTGTTACAAATGCCCCTTCTTCGCCGCCATCTTGAATTTTTTAGTACTTGATCGATTTGCTTTAAAAAACCAAATAAGTTTGAGAATGGGATACTATGCGATATATGGATTATACCTAGGCGTAGTAGGAGTAAAATTGCGTTTTTATATTTTAATATTTTTATTCATATAGGATGTAGGTACATTATAATTTACCCTCATTATTGAAATAATAACAAAATTTTTCTCTTATTATTTTCGCATCTCTTGAGGGGTTTCGGTTGTTAGTAGGCGCTAAGTCTAATAATTGCTCACTATTTGGTTTTTCAATGTTCCAACTTGCTGTCAAGTACTGTTGTTGTGATGTTTTCATCAAATAATTATGTAAGTAGCAACATGTGGCAACTAGCAATGACGCTTTACTGGGTTCGAAATTAATATTCCTCTGCAAGATTCCAAATTTTGATCGAAGTATCCCAAAGGCACATTCTACTACAGAACGAGCACGAGAAAGTCTGTAGTTGAACGTTTTTCGGTCATTATTACAAGCATTTTGAGGATAGGGCTTCATAAGATTTTTACCCAATGCAAACGCTTCATCACCTATGAATAAATAGGGGAAAGCATCTGATGTGTTTGGTAATGCGGTTGCTTCTGGCAAGAATAGGCTTCCTTGTTGATATAATTCCCAGAATTTCGTGTAGAATAATACTCCACCATCAGAAACACGGCCATTAGCACCAATATCGATCATTATAAATTCTTTTCTTGCATTTGCCAAAGCCATGAGAACGATGCTAAAATAGCCTTTGTAGTTGTAATACAACGAGCCTGAATTCGGTGGTTTCTGAATAGAAACATGCTTTCCATCAAGTGCCCCCAAACAATTCCAAAACTGATATCTTTCTCCAAAATCTCTTGCGATATCTTTCCATTCTTCTTCAGATGATGGTATCTGAAATGACAGCAAAATTATTAATTATATCGTTTTTTATTTATTTTTTTAAATGTAGTCTTGTAAACATAAGTTTATTTTATTGTTAGTTACATATACATTGTTCAATTAGGCTATATCCTAAAAGTAAATGAATGAATAATGTAAATTATGTACTTTTTTGTTACAGATACAATCAGATTCAGAAACAGACGAAACAAATCAGCAAACTAGCCAACAATCCAGAGAAATTACTCAAGAAAGGTCTTTTTCATCAATCTCTACGATTGCTCAGCCTTCACAAGCTTCAAAACCAAAAAAGAAAAAGATAAATCACGACGAGTTGCTGATTCGTGTTTGCGAATCCTTGAGCGAACCATGTAGTCAACAAGTCAATTTACCTAATCCCATCGCACTGGAATGGTCCAACACATTAGATAGACTCGATCCTATTCAACGACTTTACGCAAAAAAAGCAATTAACGATATTTTGTTTGAAGCTGAACTCGGCAATTTGAATAGGCACTCAGTAAGAATCAATGATCCTCCTTCATCCTCACCATATCAGACAGCTGCTGCGACCACTGATGCAGGAAATTACAGTCCATATTCACATTATGGCTGTTCAAATGATTGTACGATAATATCACCACCACCTCCATCGTCATTCTCATATCCTATTACTGTACCCTCACCTTCGCCTCAACAGAGAGCGCCTATTAACAACTTCAATACACAAAATTACAGTCCAACACCTCCTCCGCCATCACCAGCATCTCAACAAATTGATGCTATTAGAAATGCTAGATCTTTAACTGATCTAGCCACACAACAAACAGGCCCGATAATATCACCACCACCTCCATCGTCATTCTCATATCCTATTGCTGTACCCTCACCTTCGCCTCAACAGAGAGCGCCTATTAACAACTTCACTACACAAAATTACAGTCCACCACCTCCTCCGCCATCACCAGCATCTCAACAAATTGATACTATTAGAAATGCTAGATATTCAACTGATCTAGCCACACAACAAACAGGCCCTGTAGTCAGGACTATAATGACAAACGATAATAACAGACCTTCACAAAGAGGCTCGCCGTCCCAAATAATTATAAGTTCTAACTATAATTGTGATCAGCAATCTCAAATATCTGATTTAAATTCAAACGAATACACACTACACATTCCAAATAGTCCTACACCATCTTCAAGAAGTCATCAAGATGTATTTTTCAGGTTTTTCAAGATGCGTTTTTCAGGTTTGGATATCCGCCTGGCATTACGCAATCTTTACCGCATTTGCAGCTCGTCTACAATTCAATATGTCGATTGACTTTAGTTCAGTTGATATGAGAGATGTTGATACACTGGCTTGGTTGATTGATAACATTCAAGAACCAGATTACAGCAAAAGTTTAAATATAATTAGAGCCAATGGAGATTATGAAGAGTTTAAAGCCTTCTACATTATCCATAATGGTCATGAGTTTATCGAGAGGAAAATTGTCGTTGAGAGACAGATTCCAAAGAAAGAGTTTGATGAAGATTATGGCTGGGGTAACACTTATGGAAAAGAAATAGATGACACGGAACCACGATTTTGTTATATTAATAAGAATTTCTGTGAAGCATCATATCCTAATATAGAAAAATTAACAATGAAAGAAATTAACTATTTAGATGAAATATTCAACGTTGGAGATGAAGGTAATAAGAACCTTGAAGAAATGGAGACCAATGATGATGACCAATTTGAGAATCAAAGCATTGAGATGGTCAACAGTATTAATGAAGATAAGTCCCCTGAAGCCAAGATTGGAAAGTGCGACATTGATCGCCTAGAGAGAGATTTCCCGCAGAAAATGAAGCGGATGAAAAGAGTAAGTAGATGGGCTCCAGTTTTACTCAACAAAACTGTAAGAGTTGGTGAAAAGTGCAAAGAGGTCGCGGAGATAGGTGGTAATAACCACAGAGAAATCATAGAGTTCGGGTTTGGAAATCCGCCCATGGAGTCAAATAGCGAAAGCAGCAAAGAGGCAGCAGATGTTGGGAGCTACGGAGATGGAATAATATATCCTACCTCTCCAGTCTATCCCCCCCCTAAAGATGATGAAGAGTTAGAAGCACTCGAAAATGAGTATAAAAGAAGAGAAAGTATTTGCACTGTTTTCTCAATTTAAACCTTAATTTTTAAATTTTGTTAACAGTGATTGGAATAAGGTGAATTAAAAAAATAAATTATCAAGTCCGAACCGGATTTCTCGGCAAAGAGCGTCACAAAACTTCCAGGATATTCACGACTCGTGAATGCCCGAAAATTTTGATTCGCTCTTTGCCGAGAAATCTGGTATTCTGATCACTGCTTATGACTTACTGTAATAGTTAAGTAATAGTTCCTTAAATAAAGTAACAAGATAACAACATACTAACTTAAACTGTTGTTTAATATCACACTTACCTTCATGTAATCTTGTAGAACATAAATAAGCGCTCGACATGTATCCATGATTGCTTCAATAATTGCAGCTGGTGACATTACAGCTGAAAATTTTATGTCCTCAATGTTTCTGCCAGTTGCAAGATACCGCAAAGTTACTGCTAGTTTTTCTTCAGGGGTTATTGCTTTTCGCATACAGGTGTCTTGTTTTTTTAGGTACGGTGTAACCAGAACCAAAAGTTTATCAAAACACGCATCTTTCATGCGAAAATAATTTGCGAAGTCTTTATAGTCCTTCGAATCCCGGATTACAGTTAATAGATTTATATGGGTATCGAAATCTCTTTTCAATAACCAATCTTTCACCCAACGCTTTCTTTTTACGCGTCTTTTGGTTAAAATTCGCAATCAAAATTGCAATGCAGGCTTTTCTTCTATGAATATCCATAATATCATGAGTGGACACGTGTACTGTTTGTGAAATCTTGTATCTGACTGACCATCAGTCTGATTGAGCGTCTAATGTCGATTAAAATTCCGTCAATCAACATCAATCAACCATCAGTCATGATTGATAGTTGATTGATGGAATTGATTGAGCGTCTAATCAACGCCTTAGAGGTTGGGCGGGCAATATTGGGCCGGTGGCCTTGGCGGAGGCCGGCTTTTATTACGTAGGCGAGGGCGACCGGACAAAATGCTTTTTCTGTGACGGGGGGCTTCATTGTTGGGAGGACGACGATGACCCCTGGCAAGTCCGATCCCAGTAACCGTACGGAACACACGTAACTTTGCTCGTCATCCAGGGGTTCTCAACCTTTGTACCTTACATCTTTCTAATATGTTGTGCTTCGAGTGTAACGCGACCATCGGCGATGGTGCCACATGCGCCGGTTGCTCCAAGGATATATGTTTCTCTTGCGCAAACATTACGGAAAGAGGATTTCGTAACCTTGGGGTGGAGCGTAGAGCTGCCTGGAAGTGTCCCAAGTGCCGTATTGCATCGCCAAGCCCTGTTACTACCGAGAAAAAAGAACCTACTTTGGGAGATATTCTCAGTCGTCTGGATATTCTTACATCAAAGCTGGATGTACTGCCTAAATTGATTTCCGATGTAAATGATCTGAAGATGAACATGCAAGAAGTAATCAAGAGTTGTGAGTTCTCTAGTCGTAAAATTGATGATTTTGAGCTGAAGCTTGTTGGAGTTAATGGCCGCTTATCTTCACTAGAGGAAACACATCAAGCCGCCAAATTCACCCAGTCTGCAGTGGATGCTCTGCAACAGGAGCTGAACGAGAAAGAGCAGTGGTCAAGGCTCAATAATGTCGAAATTAAAGGTATTCCGCTGAAAAGTAACGAAAACCTATTTCATATAGTGGAGTCTCTAGGTAGGCATATCAACCTACCTATATCTAAATCTCAGATCAACTTTATATCACGCGTTCCTGTATACAATTCCAAGGATAAGTCCATACTGCTTGGCTTCGTAAATCGCTACGCAAAAGAAGATTTTATTGCAGCTGCGAGAATAAAAAAGCATTCTCTAAAAGCTTCTGACATCGGTTTTGCTAGTGATGAACGCATTTATGTCAATGATCACTTATCACCCGGAAATAAAAAGCTTCTCTCCAAGACTAAGCTTGTAGCGCGCGAGAAGAACTACCAATACGTATGGGTCAATCATGCTAAAATACATGTCCGGATGAATGATACGGCACCTGTCATGACAATTAGGTCTGACGGGGATTTAAACAGATTGAAATAATCAGTTTACTAATTATAATTATTCCGTTCAACATATTTATTGAATTTGTTTTGAGCTATTCATTTAAGTTGACAACCCCTGGCTGTTTATTTTTTGCTCGCCTAGTGACTCTTTTGTTCAATCCTACTACCTACTATCGCTCGAGCGAGCCGGACACCTGTGCTGATAATTGTATTGAGCATTCAATGCGATCTATGTCTGTACGCATTAGAGACTATAATGGATTACTTTATTTTTGCTATGTTACTTTTCCACATTGGTACTTCGCGGACGAAAATAATAATTTATCTTATTTAACTTACTGCCTATTTGAGCTTTTGTTTAATAGTGTTTTACTGCACGATTTAAGAAGCATTACTAAATGCGTACTCAGTATAGTATTACTACTTGCCATATGTTTGTATAGCTACCGTCTTTATGAGTATATTTTCAAGTGTATCGAACATATTATAGTGTTAATGTGAGTTGGGTACGAGTGCGAGTTCACGGAGGAAACGAGATTTTTTGCTTTGCTTATTTATTTAGTTAATTTTGGTGACCCTTGATTTGGTGACTATACAGTTATTATTATGTTTTGACTACCTAAATGTTTAATTTAAAAGTTTACTATCAGAACGTAAGGGGACTCCGGACTAAGACTGATATTTTTTCTGGGAACGTAGGACTAAATGATTACGATGTCATAGCACTAACGGAGACTTGGCTGCACGAGGGAATTTACGATGAGGAATTGTTCGACGGTCGGTACGTAGTGTGGCGGCGTGATCGTGATTACAAACGTACTCTACAAGAGCGCGGAGGGGGTGTCTTGATAGCTGTCAAGAGGAATCTCATAGCAACAGGATTACCTGACTGGCACTCGCCCGCTGAGGATATATGGGTCTCGGTTACGTTGCGCTGTCCCTTTTCAAAAAGTGAATATAAATTATATATTTGTACTTTGTATTTATGTTCTGAAAACCTGGGCTTTTCGTTTACAGATCAATTACATAACTTTTGCAATAAACTCGAGTCTATAGTCACGGAGCATGATTCTCATAAATTCATCCTTTTGGGTGATTATAATATGAGCTGCATTGAGTGGGTTGTATCTGAGGATGGGATTGAGGCAGCTAGTTTATCAAGTGAACACATGAATAACTTCTTAGATACAGTTAGTTTTTGTGGTCTGCAACAATTTAACCCAATTGTCAATAACTTCGATCAAATACTAGATTTAGTTCTCTCAAATGACCACGTTTCAGTTTCACTGTGCACTGACCCTCTGGTAACAGAGGACCCGTATCACCCAGCTCTTTATATTACTGTCTCATTTGTAGAACTCGAACCACTTGTACCATGCAAACGCTCAATGTATTGTTATAATCGTGCTGACTTTACTAAAATTAATAATGAAATTAATTCAACTGACTGGCAAAATACACTTAGTGCGGGCTCAGTTGACGAAGCTGTGGGCAAATTTTATGATATTTTATACGAACTTCAGAATAAACATATACCTCAGCGTGTTATAAAAGTAGACAAATATCCGCCATGGTATAATCATGCCATTATTAAAGTAATTAACGAAAAAATTAAATTCCACCGAAAGTTTAAGAAATATGGTAACCTATGTGATAAACAGACCTTTGATTTTCTAAGAGAAAGAGTAAAGCGGCTCCAAACCATATGTTTCAATGATTACATAGCCCATATCGAAAGTTCATTATCATCAAACCCTCGGGCATTTTGGTCTTTCATTAAAAGCAAACGGAAGGGATTTTCATTTCCATCGTGCATGAAACACTTAAATGTTTCTTCAACGTCAGGACCTGAAATAAGTAATTTGTTTTCTGAATTTTTTCATTCTACATTTTTACAATCAAACTCTGGGCCCGTACAAGTGGACGAAAACATGAACGATGGTATCCCAACTCCGCTAGCTGATATTGCGTCTATTGAAATATCTGTCGACATCATTTGTAAGCTCCTTGGAACTTTAGATCATAAAAAGTCAGCTGGCCCAGATAAATTACCAGCAGTATTTCTTGTCAATTGCTCTAAAGCACTTGCAGTCCCTTTAGCCATTTTATTCCAACGATCATTAAGCGAGGGCGTAATGCCATTATTGTGGAAGTCTGCCTTTATTAGTCCGATCCACAAGAAAGGTCCAAAAAACATCGTCAGCAACTATCAACCAATTTCTAAACTATGCCTTATTGCTAAGATATTTGAGCGCATCGTTTATGATCAGGTTTATGCATCGTTGAAGCTAACTTTTAACGCATTTCAACATGGTTTTCTAAAGAAAAGATCTACAATCTCAAACCTTCTAGTTTTCAATGAGTTTATCACAGAACAAATGGATAACCATAATCAAATTGATGCCGTTTATACTGATTACAGTAAAGCATTCGACCGAATTGACCACGAAATGCTGCTCAAAAAGCTACTACTAGCCGGAATACGTGGCAATTTATTTCGCTGGTTCAAGTCTTACATATCCAACAGGACGCAATCGGTGGTATTGAATGGTTATATGTCAACATGGAAAAATATTCCTTCTGGGGTAACACAGGGATCTCTATTAGGACCCCTCCTATTTATTATTTTTATTAATGATATTGACATTTGCTTTAATCATTCCGAATTCCTCCTATTTGCTGATGATATGAAGGTGTTTAGAGTGGTCAATAGTCCGGAGGACTCTGATTTACTACAGGACGATCTTAATAGACTTGATACGTATTGCAGACTGAACAGTTTGGATATAAATGTCTCAAAGTGCTTCTCCATTTCATTTGGGCGTAAAAGAAACATGTATCGGAGTTCTTATAGTCTCAGCGATAAATCTATTTCCAGCTGTAATGAGATAAGGGATTTGGGTATAATAATGGACTCAAAATTACTTTTTGATAAACATATTGATACAATAGTAAAGAAAGCATATAAATTACTAGGATTCCTTATACGCTCCTGTAAAAATTTCAAGTTGATGAAGTCTATTAAGATAATTTACTGCACTCTTGTAAGAAGCAACTTGGAGTACGCATCTCAGGTGTGGAACCCACGTTATGACGTCTATATTTCAAAAATTGAGTCCATCCCAAAAAAGTTTATTCGCTATCTATGTTACAAATTTAGAATTCCAAGACGGAGCTATGAGTTTCATTGCAATCAATTCCACCTTCTCCCTCTTCAAAACAGGCGTGAAGCTGCAGATATAATATTCCTCACTAGGCTGGCTCAGAATAGTATTGATTGGCCAGATTTGCTGAATAAAATCCATCTGTTAGTCCCCGCACGTCAATTACGTCTCAAATCACTGTTGCATGTTCCACTCGTTCATACCAACTACAGGCAGAACTCGTTTCTTTTGAGAGCTTCGCGCTCTTTCAATTCACTTAGTTTTGACTGTATGGACATAGACATGTTTTGTAGTAGTGCTCGGTCTGTCAGCTATTATCTGACCAGTAAGTTTAGCTCAACTATTTAAGTTTAGTGCTAAGCAATATTAAACTATATCCTTGTATTAACTGTTTATACGTCTCGCGTATCTCTCTTAATGTTTTAATTTACAAGTAGAAGTAGGTATATATGTCTCAATATAGGCTTGTGTTGTTTCTTTGTAATAAATAACGTAATATGCATAGTTAGGTACTCACTCATGTAACATTCATAAAAATGTATGTCTGCATTCATAGGAATCAATTTGTTATTATACTCTGTCGTCAATTAGTGAAAACTTGTAATTGGCTATCAACTGTACATTTTTAGTGTTAAACTGTAAAATTTTAGCTGTAAGTTTTCCATACAAGAAAAATAAAATAAAAAATAAGAGCATGCGTTTTGGTTTTCCGGTTGCCCGTTCGTGGACATGGAACGGGGGTGTGACTATATAGCACTTGTAAGAGAGAAAATTGCTTAATACAAGTTCGAGGGAAAGCACATGCCCCGTTCCCTCCGCCGCCGCCGTCGCCGCCGCCACCGCCACCCGTCGAGCCTTTAGACGAGCATTCTTGCCGCGCATCCTCCGAATCCTCCTAATTTTGGAGGATTCGTGGGAATGTTCCCAATGAAATGGGGCATTTACTGAAAACAATAAAAACCGCCTTTATAAAATAAAGCCTATTTTGGAGAGATTCAATACATTGATGTCAGAAATATATTATCCAGAGAGAGATCTTAGCATAGATGAGTCAATGGTACTATGGAGGGGCCGCTTGGTTTTCAGGCAGTACATAAAAAACAAAAAACACAAATACGGAATCAAGCTTTACGAATTATACGAGTCCTCTGGTTTAGTAATGAAAATTCGTGTCTATAGGGGCAAGAGTGAAAAACCACCACCAGGAACACTGCACAGTACAGAAGTTGTTCTTGATCTTCTCGATGGGTATGTAGAAAAAGGCCATGTTTTTTATATAGATAATTTTACAACTCTGTAGATCTAACAAGGACTCTCGGACAAAAAAAAACCTATGTTTGTGGTACTTTACGAAGTAACCGTAAAGGCAATCCGTCGGCCGAGACAACAGAAAAACTGAAAAAAGGTGAACTATCCTTTCAGTCATGCGACGACATAACTGTTTGCAAGTGGAATGATAAACGTGACGTTTTAGTTATTTCAAACAAACATAAGCTGGAAATGGTAAATGTAAAAGAAACCAGAATGGAAAAATTTCACGTAAGCCTAATATAGTCGCTGATTATAATTTGGCCATGTCTGGAGTCGATCGAGGTGACCAAATGGTCTCTTATTATTCTTGCCTAAGAAAGACATTGCGATGGCATAAAAAGTTCGCTTTGCACATATTTGATGTGTATGTGCAAAATGCGCATCGACTTCTTCGTAAACAGGATCGCAATTCTAAAATGAGGTTACTGAAATTTCGCGAAGAATTTACTACACATCTACTTGGAATGTCGGACATTGACACAAAGTCAGCAACTCCACGAGCGTCTACGTCATCACAGTCAAACCTACCAGAAAATCGAATTTCTCCGTTTTCTGAAGACAATTTCCACTGCTTGGAAAAGTTACCTCCCACCGAAAAAAAGAAGATCCCCGGAAAACCGTGTAGAGTGTGCACTAAAGAAAAAAACGCACAGAAAGCTCTTATTTTTGCCCTGTACGCCCAGAAAAGCCAGCCAGCCCTATGCATAGTCAAATGCTTCAAAGTATATCACACAGATCCCAGATTTATGTCTACATAATGATCCCAGATTTATGTCTACATAATTTGTTATAAGTAAGTTATTCGAATGCCAAAATTGCAAAGGGCTGATAAAAATAATAACCTGTAAATAACTACAATGTGAGACTGATTTCATTTAGATTGGTTCTCATGATTACTTTGTTTACTTTGTTTCTAATAAAATTAATAGTTCCTATTGCAAAAAGTTGTACCTACCAAAGGCTCTTTGATAAAAAAATATTCCTACCTACTTATAATCAATAAAGTAACTTTTTTATGTAAGAGTGTTTTATTTGAGATGCCAACCTACAAGGAAATGTTCTCTTTAGGAGGCCAGCTAACACATTTTTCATATAAACCGTCACAGAAGTCCTACGTATGTATCCGTAGTCGGCCTCCTGCAAAGCTGCCTACTACGTATATATACGTAGTTGGCATTCAATGGGTTAAGTAAACATGCGATATTCGGTTTTCACCATAAGTCTGTATTAGGTTTTTTTGCTGTGGTCGGTTCTTTTTGTTTCTAAATATTAAATTAACTCTATTTATACCTAATACCAGCAAAATACCTGGACTTAATCACCTAGATTAGGAAATTTGGTGCGAAATGTGTTGAAAAGTGGGATTTTTCCTCGAAAATCTTTAAAGGCCCCTAACTCGAAAACGGTAAATTTTCGGGTAGGGTGTTTCATAGTAACAATAGTTGGTTTTGATCCGTGCTAGCATCTCCTAACGTATGTTAGTCGACTTACCAGTCACCCTGTATACACCAATTGTTCAATTCGCCGAAAAATGATGTTTCAGATTCACTTAGTACTAAGTTTATTGTCAGATGGATGGCCAGTTCCACCCCCTGTGACAAACATTACTCACAAATAGTGTAGGTTTTATTTAATACGAAATGTGTGTGGCCGCTCCACGGCCACACGACTTCTTTTAATATTAACAGATAAAATTGTTCTCTAACGAGGATATCGCTCACGTCATGAACGACCACCATTTTTAAGAATTCACAAAATGCGACTGAACTATGGCCCAAATTCAACTAAATATCCGAAAGACTCTTAGATTATTCAAGTATATCCACTTATAATACCAGGTTTTTTACTTTCACACTTCAGTATTAAAAGAAACATTTACAAGCGAGACCTTTTTAGCTTAATAAAGTCAAAAGAATCAACAAAGAGTCACACCGTTTCCCATATAGGGTGGCAGACAGGCACAATTATTCTGCCCACTGGATTTTGCAATATCTATGGAATATCTAATACTAGCAGACGGCCGCGGCTTCGCACGCGCTAAATTATACATATAAACCTTCCTCTTGTCACTCTGTCTATTAAAAAAACGCATCAAAATCCGTTGCGTAGTTTTAAACCTGCATGCATGTATGACGTCACACTTGTGTGCAAGTGATTTGTATTGGAAACACGATTTTGTGCAACTTGCAGCTTGCATGCAAGTTTTTAGTGGCATACTCAAGTAGTTCAACCTGAAACATAAAAATAATGTTTTGTATTTGTTTCGGTTTCCAAATAGTAGTGAATAGTGGAATGAAATTATTGAAGGATTCGAAGAAGGTTGCAATTTTCCACAATGCATTGGAGCAATTGATGGAAAGCATGTCATCTTGAGATGTCCAAATGGGAGTGGTTCTTTGTATTAGGACTATAAGAGACCTTTTAGCACAGTCTTGTTTGCATTATGCGATAGTTAACTTAAACTGTCGATACTTTAATGTTGGATATTATGGGATTGCGCTTGCAACTTGCGTGCAAATGAGCTGACTTGAGTGTTGTGCGTAAAGTTTAAACCTAATTGCATGCAAGTTGCAACTTGTATGCAAGTCATTGGCATAGTGTAAACGCAGCTTTATGTCCAGCGTTTCTTATATCAAAGGTTTGTGCTGTCAACAAACACTGAAAATTGTTTGGGTTACTCTAATACAATGATTACCTTGTGTTAAGTGTCACATTTAAGTTTTAGATTAATGGGCCTCACTATTACCTTATTTATGGTGTAGGTTCTTTGTGTCCCGGATCGCTTCATTTGAAATTAAGATTTCGTAGTAAAAGCATCATGTCTTGGTGAGTAATATTTATTACATATGTGATTAATTTTAATTAATTATGTTCCTAAAACCATAGAAAATATTTTTATAATGAGCCAGATTCAAGTATATTTGATTCGTAATATGCAGTGTTTGGAGCTTTACTTACGGAGCGACATTTTTTGGGGATTAGACATAGTTTGGGGTTTGTGGTGTTGTAAACAGTTAGAATGGACATGAACTAAATATGGTTTTTATAGTGGTGTGGTGTGGTGTCGCTGTTTCTCGTTTAGAAGTAATTAAAGTATTATTTAAAGTTATATTTATGTGCTGTTGTTGTATATTTTTGCCAAAGCTCTCAAAATGCTTTGTTTCCGTGACTATAGACCGTGACCGATTTCGTAATGTTTTAGTTTTTAATTATAATTAGCTTTACCCGGATGAAGACAAATATAATGTATAAAAACTAATTCAAATGAGATCCACTCAACTTATGTTGCATAAATTACTTTTGCAGGGTGTGGCCTGCTACCCCACCACCAACCACGCTGCCGCCGCAGCCTATAGCGCAGCGCGTGCGGCCATTAACACCCATGCCGAAAAGCATGCCGCTGCTGCCGGCATCGGCATGCGTTCCAGACCAGCTGGAGTTCGCAGGCGTGGAAGCGCGCCTGCGAACATTTAGAGGTTGGGCGGGCAATATTGGGCCGGTGGCCTTGGCGGAGGCCGGCTTTTATTACGTAGGCGAGGGCGACCGGACAAAATGCTTTTTCTGTGACGGGGGGCTTCATTGTTGGGAGGACGACGATGACCCCTGGCAAGAGCATGCGTTTTGGTTTTCCGGTTGCCCGTTCGTGGACATGGAACGGGGGTGTGACTATATAGCACTTGTAAGAGAGAAAATTGCTTAATACAAGTTCGAGGGAAAGCACATGCCCCAGTTCCCGCCGCTGCCGCCTCCGCCGCCGCCGTCGCCGCCGCCACCGCCACCCGTCGAGCCTTTAGACGGGCATTCTTGCCGCGCATCCTCCGAATCCTCCTAATTTTGGAGGATTCGTGGGAATGTTCCCAATGAAATGGGGCATTTACTGAAAACAAGAAAAACCGCCTTTATAAAATAAATCCTATTTTGGAGAGATTCAATACATTGATGTCAGAAATATATTATCCTGAGAGAGATCTTAGCATAGATGAGTCAATGGTACTATGGAGGGGCCGCTTGGTTTTCAGGCAGTACATAAAAAACAAAAAACACAAATACGGAATCAAGCTTTACGAATTATACGAGTCCTCTGGTTTAGTAATGAAAATTCGTGTCTATAGGGGCAAGAGTGAAAAACCACCACCAGGAACACTGCACAGTACAGAAGTTGTTCTTGATCTTCTCGATGGGTAAGTAGAAAAAGGCCATGTTTTTTATATAGGTAATTTTACAACTCTGTAGATCTAACAAGGACTCTCGGACAAAAAAAAACCTATGTTTGTGGTACTTTACGAAGTAACCGTAAAGGCAATCCGTCGGCCGTGACAACAGCAAAACTGAAAAAAGGTGAACTATCCTTTCAGTCATGCGACGACATAACTGTTTGCAAGTGGAATGATAAACGTGACGTTTTAGTTATTTCAAACAAACATAAGCTGGAAATGGTAAATGTAAAAGAAACCAGAATGGAAAAATTTCACGTAAGCCTAATATAGTCGCTGATTATAATTTGGCCATGTCTGGAGTCGATCGAGGTGACCAAATGGTCTCTTATTATTCTTGCCTAAGAAAGACATTGCGATGGCATAAAAAGTTCGCTTTGCACATATTTGATGTGTACGTGCAAAATGCGCATCGACTTCTTCGTAAACAGGATCGCAATTCTAAAATGAGGTTACTGAAATTTCGCGAAGAATTTACTACACATCTACTTGGAGTGTCGGACATTGACACAAAGTCAGCAACTCCACGAGCGTCTACGTCATCACAGTCAAACCTAACAGAAAATCGAATGTCTCCGTTTTCTGAAGACAATTTCCACTGCTTGGAAAAGTTACCTCCCACCGAAAAAAAGAAGATCCCCGGAAAACCGTGTAGAGTGTGCACTAAAGAAAAAAACGCACAGAAAGCTCTTATTTTTGCCCTGTACGCCCAGAAAAGCCAGCCAGCCCTATGCATAGTCAAATGCTTCAAAGTATATCACACAGATCCCAGATTTATGTCTACATAATGATCCCAGATTTATGTCTACATAATTTGTTATAAGTACGTTATTCGAATGCCAAAATTGCAAAGGGGTGATAAAAATAATTACCTGTAAATAACTACAATGTGAGACTGATTTCATTTAGATTGGTTCTCATGATTACTTTGTTTACTTTGTTTCTAATAAAATTAATAGTTCCTATTGCAAAAAGTTGTACCTACCAAAGGCTCTTTGATAAAAAAATATTCCTACCTACTTATAATCAATAAAGTAACTTTTTTATGTAAGAGTGTTTTATTTGAGATGCCAACCTACAAGGAAATGTTCTCTTTAGGAGGCCAGCTAACACATTTTTCATATAAACCGTCACAGAAGTCCTACGTATATATCCGTAGTCGGCCTCCTGCAAAGCTGCCTACTACGTATATATACGTAGTTGGCATTCAATGGGTTAAGTAAACATGCGATATTCGGTTTTCACCATAAGTCTGTATTAGGTTTTTTTGCTGTGGTCGGTTCTTTTTGTTTCTAAATATTAAATTAACTCTATTTATACCTAATACCAGCAAAATACCTGGACTTAATCACCTAGATTAGGAAAATTGGTGCGAAATATGTTGAAAAGTGGGATTTTTCCTCGAAAATCTTTAAAGGCCCCTAACTCGAAAACGGTAAATTTTCGGGTAGGGTGTTTCATAGTAACAATGGTTGGTTTTGATCCGTGCTAGCATCTCCTAACGTATGTAAGTCGACTTACCAGTCACCCTGTATACACCAATTGTTCAATTCACCGAAAAATGATGTTTCAGATTCACTTAGTACTAAGTTTATTGTCAGATGGATGGCCAGCTCCACCCCCTGTGACAAACTTTGCTCACAAATAGTGTAGGTTTTATTTAATACGAAATGTGTGTGGCCGCTCCACGGCCACACGACTTCTTTTAATATTAACAGATAAAATTGTTCTCTAACGAGGATATCGCTCACGTCATGAACGACCACCATTTTTAAGAATTCACAAAATGCGACTGAACTATGGCCCAAATTCAACTAAATATCCGAAAGACTCTTAGATTATTCAAGTATATCCACTTATAATACCAGGTTTTTTACTTTCACACTACAGTATTAAAAGAAACATTTACAAGCGAGACCTTTTTAGTTTAATAAAGTCAAAAGCATCAACAAAGAGTCACACCGTTTCCCATATAGGGTGGCAGACAGGCACAATTATTCTGCCCACTGGATTTTGCAATATCTATGGAATATCTAATACTAGCAGACGGCCGCGGCTTCGCACGCGCTAAATTATACATATAAACCTTCCTCTTGTCACTCTGTCTATTAAAAAAACGCATCAAAATCCGTTGCGTAGTTTTAAACCTGCATGCATGTATGACGTCACATTATTGAAGGATTCGAAGAAGGTTGCAATTTTCCACAATGCATTGGAGCAATTGATGGAAAGCATGTCATCTTGAGATGTCCAAATGGGAGTGGTTCTTTGTATTAGGACTATAAGAGACCTTTTAGCACAGTCTTGTTTGCATAATGCGATAGTTAACTTAAACTTTCGATACTTTAATGTTGGACATTATGGGATTGCGCTTGCAACTTGCGTGCAAATGAGCTGACTTGAGTGTTGTGCGTAAAGTTTAAACCTAATTGCATGCAAGTTGCAACTTGTATGCAAGTCATTGGCATAGTGTAAACGCAGCTTTATGCCCAGCGTTTCTTATATCAAAGGTTTGTGCTGTCAAATAACACTGAAAATTGTTTGGGTTACTCTAATACAATGATTACCTTGTGTTAAGTGTCACATTTAAGTTTTAGATTAATGGGCCTCACTATTACCTTATTTATGGTGTAGGTTCTTTGTGTCCCGGATCGCTTCATTTGAAATTAAGATTTCGTAGTAAAAGCATCATGTCTTGGTGAGTAATATTTATTACATATGTGATTAATTTTAATTAATTATGTTCCTAAAACCATAGAAAATATTTTTATAATGAGCCAGATTCAAGTATATTTGATTCGTAATATGCAGTGTTTGGAGCTTTACTTACGGAGCGACATTTTTTGGGGATTAGACATAGTTTGGGGTTTGTGGTGTTGTAAACAGTTAGAATGGACATGAACTAAATATGGTTTTTATAGTGGTGTGGTGTCGCTGTTTCTCGTTCCCACAACAAAGGCCAGAAGCAAGAGAATGTGTGTGCCTGTATGATGTTTAAATGTGAGCTTAAAAGTGCTCAATCCTTTAAATAAAACTGGAGTAAAGTTGCTACTACTCATAGTCTATGTTTTTTCTAGCAGAATAAAAAAATATAAACACTGAACTAAAATTAAAACATTTTATGGATTTATAATTTGCCCAGTAATAGTAAGATTTGGGAAAAACAAAGCAAATAGAAGAGAAGGAAATAATGACGTATGAAAACAATTTAAATGCGATCCACTAGACTTATGTTGTCACTTAATTTTGCAGGAAGTGTCTTTGCTGCTAGGCGCCCCCTCCTCCGCCAGAGCCGACGCCGCCGCACTGCCCCCCCTTAAGGTAAGAGGCGTGACTCATGTATTAATTTAAATTCACAGATGACATGGTAGAAGTTGATGTTGATGTTAGATTGTTGAACGAAACCCTCTCAACTCAACAACGAGTCCAACTCGCACTTGGCAGCTTTTTTAGTATTTGTTGTTGTAGCGGCAACAGAAATATATCGTCTGTAAAAAATTGACAGAATATGTCACACACATCACTGTTCTGTTAGCATGGCTATGCCTTGCCTCTACCAACCAATCTGACAAAACATACGACTATATTTATCTTGCCCTTCTCCTACCATTGAACTACGAGGAACACTCAGTCTGCTACGATGGGCTAGCCCTCTGTCACGCAAAACGTTTAACGGCTCACCTAATAACGTTTGAGCCAATAACCAATTGAGCTTCTACCACCCCGTAAGAAAAAGTCGTGACTCATTTTAGAACGGTGTTTTATGGGGAAGCAGTAATATAACTTTATTTAGGAAAAAGAAATACAATTACAAAGTTCACTACTCCCTAAAAAAGGGCAAGCCCTGTGGCATAGGATGAGTAGTTACTTCCCAATAGGTGGCACAATTTAACAATATTATCTATTGCGTAGATATTTGATAAATTACAATATAAATTTTTAAGACATAGTTATTGAGATTAATTGGAATGGAGAATATAACGTAAAATTATTATTAGAATTTTAATTTAAATTTTAACTTAAAGATGTGAGTTTGTGAGTGTTGGTGTAATAGAGAAGATGAAAAGTGTAATGTATGAATGATTTGTTGTAGTGAGTAGTGAATGAATGTGTTGATTGATTAGATATTTATTATTTTTTCACAAAATATTATTGAACTATATTTTATTTAATTTTATTATTATTTCATTTTATTATATATTATTATTATTTATTTTTATTAATTTATTATTATTAACAACGAAGATGTTTTAATTATTATTTTTTATTGCTTATTAATTTCTTATTTGAATAGATATTAGGACACTAAGTACACGGCACTGATACTGGGTACACGGCACTTACTTAATTTGTTGCAGCATAGGTCAGTTGCTCCCGTGCTTTATGACGGTACCATTGTCAAGTACAGCGAGAAAGCCAAAACTCTTGTGGTTGTTTTTGATACTCTTTTATCCTGGTCGCCCCACGTTTGTGAGGTCAGCAGACGAGTCTTTGCATCCTTTCATTCCCTTCGGCGTTTGCAGTACTTCTTGCCTAGGCAGACTAAAATCATGCTAGTTCAGACCCTTCTTCTGCCTTTAATTGACTACGCCGATGTTTGCTGGGCCAGCGCGAACGAAGATCTACTGAACAAACTCGAGCGACTTCAAAATCTCGGGATTCGGTTTATCTTCGGTCTCCGCAAGTACGATCACGTGTCCCAATATCGCAGGGAATTAGGCTGGCTCCCGATCCGACTTCGTCGTGATATGCACATTCTCTCCTTCCTCTTCAATATTTTGAGAAATCCGCGCTATCCCGCATATCTTCGTGAACATTTTGAGTTTCTTTTCTCTGGGGATAGACTTCGGAGATCTCACACGGTGTCACTTTTGTCAATTCCTCAGCACAACACTGTTGCTTACGAGCACTCGTTTAGGTTAAGGGCAATACGTTTGTGGAATGCACTTCCTTGCGCTATTAGGGATTGCACATCCTTGTTCTCTTTTAAGAAAAAGTTGAAACAGCATCTCCTCTCTTCCGCATAGTGGGTATCTTATAGTATGTATGTGTATCTATGTATTTATTGTATTCTATTAATTTATTTTATAGTATGTGTAGGATGTATTGTGATTTATCTGATAGTATATTGACTTTATTTCTTTCTTTTAAATCTTAATTGTGAACTAGGACTACCTCTCTATAAATATTTTTTCCTTTCCTCACAGGTTAGCTGTAAGAAATTTCTTTTTAGAAATAAGCTCACCTTTGCATATTGTTCGTTGTATTTTTTCCATTGTGTTTTCTGTGCAATAAAGAGTTATTATTATTATTATTATAGGACAAAACTGTTAAGATGTTTTCAGTTTCCTCATACGTTAGAGATCTCAGCCATTTGTATATAGTTTTCTTATTTTCAAATATGTACTGTCTTTGTATAAATTTCAATATGTTGGCTAATATTATTATAGAGATAAGGTCCAAGGAACTTGAAAAATCTCTGCATGAAGCATGTTCGCACCTTTACAGTTTGGCACACTTTGTCTTTTCTTCTTTTTGTTGTTATTGTTGTACTACTAGGCAAGAGTTTAGTGTGCTGTTTCAGTATAACCGCTTGTTTGTCCTGGGATACAAAACTATCCGAAGTTTTTTTTGCAGAAGATTGTCCTCGGATACATTTGTATCCCAGAATTTTTTCTCCGTAGATTGCCCCTGGATACTTTTGTATCCAGAGGCAAATGCAACGACCTATTGCCAGAAACCTTTTATCTCTATTACACCAATGAAGTAGTTCGTAAGGTGTTCTCACTCACTCCTTCCCAGTGAGATTACCAACATTTAAACATACGACACCACCAACCAATCACAGCGCTAGATCTAGTTTGAATGAAATTTCATTCCGCCGTACAACAGCCGCGTCAGTGATTTGTGTTTGTGTGTTGTGCTGCGATAAATATTAATAAATGCGAGTATTTAGCTGTTAATCGTTCTGGACTAATCATTTTCATAGAGATTAGTTCCTTTCACTACTGCTTGCCTAAAAGGATTTAGGTAAAAAACCCGATTTTGTGCCAAATTTCACAAGTCTTGTCAGGGCTGTTTTTGTTCCGTGTTGCCAACAGGAAGCCAACAGGTAAGTTTGAAATGTTTTGCTTTATTTTAGAGTAAAATAAAGTGTTTTATGTCATTATGAAGTTAATATCTCGAAAAACCATTATCTTACACTAGTTTTCAGTAAAAACATTAGAGAAATACACTCGACTTTTAGTTCAAGATCGAAATTGTTTCCGCAAGGTCAACATTCCAACGGTCGCTTTGCCGGCAGGTGCAGTAAGGCATGTAACACACTGGGCACATTTTTCGATACCCGGTTAATAAAGCCGGATGATAATTCGATAGCGTTGGCGTTGGGATGTAGAAAAGAGGGGGGCCCAATAAAAACTTTTATTTTTTTTTGTGAATTAAATACTTAGAAAATTTCAACTCAAAAAAAGACTGAAAATTTTGCGAAAAATTTTTTTTTTGACTACGTTTTTTTATTTTAAAATCGTGTAGTGCTGCTCTTTGCCGTCACTTTAGGTAATATACATTTTCCTCGTGCACCTCACCGATTTCGAGATATACGTCAGACTATGTTTGTCATATCGATATCTCTGTAAATAATGCTTTTATGGAAAACATTAATATAACATAAAATAATTGCTCTAAGGCACCCTACACGACGCGCAGGTTAACACGTCAAATAATAAAAAAAAAGGGTTTGGCTCTGCCCCCTTACGTACAATACCACCGTATTCAGCGACTTAAAATTTTTTTGCGAATGTTTTTTTTTTACATTGTTTTTTACTTCAGAACCGTATAGTGCTGCTCTTTGCGATCACTTTTGGTCATATACGTTTTCCTCGTGCACCTCACCGATTTCCAGATATACGTCAAACTATGTTTGCCATATCGATATCTCTGTAATTAATGGTCTAATGGAAAACATGCATATCACATAAAATAATGGCCATGAGGTACCCGTACACGATTTGAAAATAAAAAGGACAAGGAGAAAGTTGCCTTTTTTTCGCGCAGTCGTTTACCAAACCTTGTTTTTCTAATGCAGAATAGTGTAACGAAAAAAGTTACAAACCTTGAGCTCCTGTGACTCAGTCCGGAGACGTATACATGTCGTACTACGTTTTATTCGTTACACTATTAAGCATTAGATTGTCTCAAAGCGAAAAAAAAACTAAGTTTTTTTTCCTCGGCGCCCCCTTATCTACACTCCAACCGAAGTTTTATATGTGTGTTTATGTTAATGAATGCATATTAGGTGTGCTTGTGTTGGGGTGTTGTATTTTTTTTTGTAGCAACGGTCGGGGCTGTTCTTGGGGAGAAAAGTCTTTTGACTTGGTTGCGGGCGACGCACCATTTTGGAGCAATTAGACTTTGATCGAATTGAATGTATGAGAAGACTAGTCACAATAATAACAGTAATTTTCGGCTTTATTGTCACTTGAAAAAAATGCATTATATTCATCAATTATTATTATTTTCTACTGTTATTATTTTAAACGTCGGTTTATATGGCTTTGGCTTTGTTTTACTTGGATTTTTATATGACTTTATTTGTTGATATGGCTTTGTTTTACTTGGCTTTTTACAGTTTCAAATGCCACGCGGAAACGAAAAGCGGGGCAGAGGTGGTCGTGCATGTGGCAGTCTTGCCAGACGCTCTCTTTTCAGCATGTAATTATTTTTAATCATCATCATTATCATCGGCAGGTTTTTTCCGCCCACTTCTGGATTATATATACATGAGTTTTTAATTCTTTTTACTAATAAAATTAATATAATAATATGCTACTAATATATGGAACTAACTAATGTCATAATATGCCCTATGCCCATAACTTGTTGATTTTGGCTGGAATGTTAGTTACAAGCAATTTTTATTTATATTTTCACGTATTATTTTCTTTGTTATTTATCTTTATTATTTGTTTTTAGACAGTCAGAGGAGCCCCCCAAGACTGCCGATGTAGTGGCTGGACCATCTGGGATGTTAGTTACAATCTATTTTTATTCATAGTTTCACTTATTATTTTCTTTATTATTTATCTTCACCATTTTGTTTTTAGACAGTCAGAGGAGCCCCCCAAGACTGCCGATGCAGTGGCTGGACCATCTGGGATTTTAGTTACAATCTATTTTTATTCATAGTTTCACTTATTATTATCTTTATTATTTATCTTCACCATTTTGTTTTTAGACAGTCAGAGAAGCGCCCCAGGACTGCCAATGAAGTGGCTGGACCATCTGGGATGTTAGTTACAATCTATTTTTATTCACAGTTTCACTTATTATTTTCTTTATTATTTATCTTCACCATTTTGTTTTTAGACAGTTAGAGAAGCGCCCCAAGACTGCCAATGCAGTGGCTGGACCATCTGGGATGTTAGTTACAAACTATTTTTATTTATGTTTTCACGTATTATTTTAAAACGATACTTATAAACAGATTATAAAACCAGTAACTAATAATTATTTTTTACTTTTTAGTCTGTCTATGTCTAAGGAGCTAAAACTCATAAAAAAGGCCAAGGCCAAAGACAAAAAAAACCTGTCGCAACTTACGGAAGAGCAGCGTAAAAAGATATCTTCTCTGAGAGAAATTAAGCAGATGGGGAGATTTTTGATGCCGGATGCCCCGGAGCGGAAGCTAAAACGGTAAAATATGATTTTATTATCATTAAGTTATGCAAATGGTTATTTTTTATATAATAACAAATAATTTTACAGAAAAGCATCCTCTCCACTGCGGATGGCTTGTCCGTTAGTGGAGGGCACGCCGTCCATCCCTCCTCCACGCGTTCAACAACCGTGGCAGGTACTAAACAAGCCTTCGAGGACGAACGGTGGGTTTAAATATATTCTTCTATGCTCGTAGTTTCTTTGGGGTTATTCTTATTGAATCTCAAATACATGTCTTTTACTTCTAGAACCTGCACTTCCACCACTTCCCTTGAGGATTCCTAGTCCCGTTGTGGTTGCCGAAGACGGGCCCTGTATGACGAATGGTTGGTTTAAATCTATTCTCTCATGCTCGCACTTCCTTTTGATTTATTTTTAGTGAACCTGAAATGGGCAACATGTTTTTTTATATTTCTAGAACCTGCACTTCCCTGGAGAATGCCTCTCGTTGAGGTTGCCGAAGCTGGCCCCTGTATGACGAATGGTTGGTTTAAATCTATTCTTCCATGCTCGCACTTCCTTTTGATTTATTTTTAGTGAACCTGAAATGTACAACTTTTTTTTTTATATTTCTAGAACCTGCGCTTCCCTGGAAGATGCCTCTCGTTGAGGCTGCCGAAGCTGGCCCCTGTATGACTAATGGTTGGTTTAAATCTTTTCTTCCATGCTCGCACTTCCTTTTGATTTATTTTTATTGAATCTGAAATCTAAAACATGTTTTTTATTTCTAGAAAATGTACTTATACTCTCATGGGGTACAAGTACGCCCCCGCCTGCGAATCTCCTTGCTCCCTTCGAAGATGCTGTACCCGCCCCTTCCTCGACGGCTATTCCCACAAAGTAAGTTTTAGGTGTAGTGTACATACTTGAATTGACATTATAATTTACTTTGACTTTAAAAAAATTATGATTACATTGTTTCACAGAAAAATCAAAGTACTCACTCCGTCGGGAGCCCACACACTAGATGTCGATGCAATGGCGGAATCGCAATATGACATTGAATTTGTAGGATTTACACCTTGTGAGTATTAACTAAAATAAAAATTTCTTTTGAATTAAATGTTGTGCTAAACTAAGTTTCCTGAGTAACAACTACTTTGCAATTTTCAGCGTCAAGCGTCAGGGATATTCCAATCCGAAACTCCCCGACCCCGTCTCCAACTACGTCAGCGCAGGGATCTCCGTCAGGTCAGTTGAAAATTTTGTTTCCTTCTTCTTTTACCAGATAAGTCTGGTCGTCTGTCGATAGCACAGGTTGATAGCATTGTGAGTAGGACATAATATACCATAACGTATATTCTGACGCGATTCTGACCCCACACTAGGTTCCGTGTGTCATGCAGCGATCTCACAAATATATAAACTTCCAAGACCCGAGAAAGGCACATATTTTTTACGTATTTTCGGACAGGGTTTCGAACCCAGGACCTCCGACAAGGTAGTTGCAGCACCTTCCACATAGCTACAGATATCGGATGATATGATTTGTATTTGAATTAATGTAATGTCTAGGTCGGACTTCAGGTTATTTAGTATAGTATTTTGTTTTAGGTCCAGAAATATTTGATGAATTGGCCACATCAAATAATCCTGGCAGTGACATTGAAGAGGACGAGTTGGAGTTCGATTCGGTGTCATTGCCAGGACCTCAGCAACGGAACGTGGCGGAGTACCCTAGCAATTTGGATGAAATCCCGCCCATGGCACGGGCGCAACTGACACAGTTGGATGCCCGCGACAATGCCGCCATTAGAGGAATGGCTGACGAAGACGCCCTACATTTCGATTGGGCACAGGATCCAGCTGTCTTCAAGGGGCGGCAAGAAACTTTTGTAGGACACGCCGGTCCTACATTTGAGACAGCAGGGCTGTCTCCGATAGAAATTTTTGAGAAAATCTGGGACGATGACATCATTGAGCAAATCATGCGCGAGACCAACAGGTACGCGCATGATTTGCTCAATGATCCCACCTTGAAAGCCGGGTCGCGCCTGCACAGATGGATAAATGTCACCAAAGACGACCTGTACGTATTTTTCGGGTTACTAATGCTCCAAAGCATTATTCCATTGCCGGTGGAGAGGGAGTTCTGGTACCCGAGCTTAAAGTACGTACAGTGCAACTTTGGTGACATAATGCCGTACAACAGGTTCTTGTTGATCAAAAGATGCCTGCACTTCACCAACAACGCCACTGTGCCCCACGATCTTCCACGGGACAGCAAAAAGCTGGCCAAAATTCAGCCGGTCCTTGACCACTTGGATAGCAAATTCAGCTCTTTGTACTTACCGGAGCAGAACATTGCGATTGACGAGTCGCTCCTACTTTGGAAGGGCAGACTATCGTTTGTCCAAAAAATCGCAACAAAAGCTGCTACGGTAGGTATAAAGAGCTACGAGCTCTGTGAGTCAAGGACCGGCTACCTGTGGAAGATGGTGGTGTATACAGGAAAGAGCGACAAGAATCAACAACAAGAACCTGTTGATGAGCCAGAGTCCAATTCGACGGAGCCTGAGGGGGCTACTTCGAAAATTGTGTTCAGTCTTGTCCGTCCGTTGCTAAATATGGGACATAATTTAGTAATGGACAACTTCTACAACTCGCCGTTGCTGTCCAGAACGCTCAAGAAGTACAAGACTGACTCAATGGGCACGATCCGGTTGAACAGGGAATTCGTGCCAGATTCTCTGCGCGCCAAAAATAAAAATAACATGCGCATAGGTGAGGTGGCCTACAGTCACACTAGCGATCTCACTCTTGTGGCCTGGAAGGACGCCAACCTTGTGTGCATGATCTCCACGTTCCACCCTGTAGAAGTCGGCGGAAAAGAAAAATATGGGGTCTACAAATATAAGCCGAAGGTAGTCTACAACCTCTCCATGGGGGGCGTGGACAAGAAGGACCAGATGCTCCAAGCGTTCCCCGTGGAGAGAGTACGAAACACAGTTTGGTATAAGAAACTTTTCCGCCGGCTTCTGAACGTATCGATTTACAATGCGTGTGTGTTGTACGCGCACAAAACAAAAATTTCCCAAAGAGATTTCAGGGTCAAGCTGGCGGATGAAATCATAACAAAATATGTACCCAATTTGAAACCGGCGGCGTTAATCCCGAGAGCGGGCCACTTCGCTGAGAAGAACGGGTGTCGCCAGGCACGATGCATGTGGTGTGCCAAGTCCAAAAAATGCACACGCACAGTGTGGAGATGCGAAACATGCCTGGTCAACTTGTGCATGATAGGATGCTATAAAGCGTATCACCTTTCACAAGTTGAAAGAAAAGTGATAGTTCAGTTCAGTCCAAAAAAATTATTGACCATAAAATCATTCAGATTGCTTAGTCAACGTCTATATAGTATTAATAGTTTTATAAACTACCGCCCGTTCGGAAATTGTGGGCTTAGGTAGCTCTTTTAAAGTATGTAAGGTCCTTAAAAATACAATTTTATGTGTTTCTACTTGAGTCTAATGAAATACACCGAAGAGAGACGTACTGACTCAGTCCATCGCCTCTCTTTGGATTTATGTGCGCTGAGATGGTAAGGACCACGCAGTTATGTCATCTAAATAATTTGACGACCATTTTTGACATAGTTTTTGAATCTTCTTACTGGTATTATATTATAAAAACTAACACACACTCCCATAAAGGAATCAGCAATCTGAGTCTGAACGCGGGCATAGCAATCTTATTTCTATTCCTAGTGCCAATACTTTGATTATGACCTAAAGTCTTAAATAAACCTATATTTTTTCTGATGTACATGATATTTTGATAAATGTATTGACAGGTCCCTTGGTGATTGACTAGCATCTAGTTGATAGAAAGCCCGAATCTCCCTTTTTTGTAAGACAAATATTGTGTTTATATCTGCCGCTCTTTACATACAACTTTGGCATGAAATGTTATTTCTTGGCAGCCCTATTAATAAACGTGGTATACGTGGTGAATTTCTTGTTTTTCTTCTTCGTATTTTTCAACGCTTGGATCTTATTTCACAACACCAAAAATCACTCACCTACAAGAAATTATATGTTTACCTTTGATCGACGCACATTTTCTGTTATTTCCTGTTATATTACTATTTTTCGGGAATTTTATAGTATCAGCAACAAGATTTTATTAAGAGATTTTTCTTAATATATATACAATGCCTGGATTTAACACATTGTCGGTAACATACATACACTCTTACCATCAAGACGAATCTATTTATGTATCATTTATCGAAATCCGTTGAGCCGTTGAGCAATTACGAGCGAACATAGGAAAACAGACTGACATACATACAGACATATATACATACATACATATATACATACTTACATGCATACATACAGGTCAAACACATAACCCGCCTATTTTCAATTCGCTACATTCGGGTAAAAATTCCGGTACCGTTCGTTTCGCCCGGATCACCCAGCATCCTATTTACGCTTAGTGTGTCCCTGACCTAATATGTCGGCATTTTTATGTTATGTTTGAATGCAAATGTGAATTACTCTTTTTGTTGATATCACAGAAAGAAGTGTAATACATCATTGGAAAGGGCTTTTTACAAGTAATTAGGCTATAGAAAAATACGATTTGTACATCCTCATCACTAATCAAAAAACACCCGGATTCAAAAGGTTGTCTATATTAAAATGTTATACAATTTCGTCTTTTTAAATATTATTCTGGATTCCATTAAGATATTACCTAGATTTCTTTAGATAAGCCTAAGGAATAACTACGCTTTCAGTTAATACTAAAATTGTAATTGTATGTGCAACATAAAATAAGTATTTTTTTTTTTAATCTGTCGTAATAATTACGTCGCGCTAGCAAATGTGAGCGAAAGTTTAAATATTAATAAAAAATATATTTTTGTCTGAGGTATGCAAGTTTATTTGTTTTCCATGTGTAATAATAATACAGGTTTCTGTTTAATACATATAATTAGTAGGTTCACGATTTACTTTTTCAGATAACAATTTTTATATTGACCCTAGTACATTTTACGCCTGAAGTTAATGTTTACAGCTACGTATGACTGTACGAGAGTCGTTAATACAATCAACACTTATACCAGTGAAGTGCCTTGTTAATCAGCTGTTGACAATATACAAACTCTCAAGGAGTAACCCGAGAAATGGAGTCATAAATAATGTTTATGTGAGGCGGCCCGACGCACAGCGGGCGGTCCGTCGATGGTGACAAAGTAGGTATCATTTTTTTGGCGCGCAAAGACAAAGCGACGGGTTTTTTTGCCGCGGCCAGTACAATCAAGCGGATAATACTTTGAATAAATATTTGCCTAACAGTAAGGACATCGCAAAAATTGAAAAGATCAGTTGTGGGAAACATGAAAGGTTTAAATGTGCAGACCTTTAAAACTGCGCGCTGAGCCCTCTCTACACGTAACAGTGTGGTCTTATGCGCACCACCCCAGCTAGTGATGCAGTAACGCAGCAGCGATTCAGCCAGAGCCACATAAATGCGCTTCATAAGTGATGTCTCGGCTACATGCCTGAGGCTCTTAAATACGAAAACTAATTTTCTGATTTTAGAGCCAAGAGCTTGAATGTGGTGGTGAAATTTCAAATTATTGTCCAAGAGTATACCCAAATATTTAATTGTCTCAGTCCTTCCCAAAGTTCTACTCCTGCACGAGTTTAGCCTTGATGTAACGCATGTGTGAGCAAATAATTTGTACACGCTATTTGGTTGTGTAGAGCTAAGGATAGAGAAGGTCAGGTACTTGGTTTTCTCAGAGTTTAAGGTCAGAAAATTTTGATGTAACCAGCGGGAGACAATATCAAAGCCTCGTTGAGCGCTGTGAAATACCTCATCCCATCCACTACCTGAGAATAATAAAACCGTATCATCGGCGTAAGCCATGATTTTGGCCTGTGGCAACGCCAGTCGACAAAGATCATTTAAGTAGATTAGGAATAGAGTGGCTCCAAGGATACTTCCCTGTGGAACTCCCCAATTTACTGGCTTCGTGCTGCTTGTAAGTTCATCTATTTTTACACATTAAAGTCTACTCGAGAGGTAACTCCTAAAAAGATCCAGCTGGACTCCTCTGACCCCTATACTATCCAGTTCATTAATAAGTAGTTCCACCGAGACCGGGTCGAATGCTTTGGCTAAGTCCAGAAATATTCCCAAGCAGCGTTTTCCCTCGTCCAAGCTTTCAGATACGAAATTTATAAGCTCATGAACGGTATCGGAGGTAGACTTACCAACACGAAAACCGTATTGATTTTCAGCCAGTATACCGTTTTTTTCCAGATAACCAATGAGCCTAGAGTTCATGATTCCCTCCAGAAGCTTGGAGAGGGCTGGGAGAATGGATATGGGCCTGTAACATTCTACACGATCTCGGTCGCCCCCCTTATGGATTGGAAGAACTACCGAATGATTTAGAGCATCAGGGAAGATGCCCTTCTCCAAACATAAGTTAAAAATATATGTTAAGAAAGGGACAAATTGATTTTTATGCGATTTTATGATCTTATTTGAAATCTTATCCCAACCTATTGAACAATTATCTTTCAAATTCATGAGGAGTCTCTCAACTTCAATATTATCAGTTGGCAAAATTACAAACGAGTTTGGTTGAACGTGGTTTTCGGTTTTTATAGGGATTTGCTCTGTCTGATAAATCGCCTCTGCTAGACTTTTCCCCACGTTTACAAAATAATTATTTACTCCCTCTAATAATGTTGCAGGTGAAATATCAGGTTTTAAAAGTTCTTGAGGTTGATCTTTTTTTGTAGTGGTGGAGGAAATGGACTTAATAGCCCTCCAAAGGTGTTTACTAATACTTCCTGTCTTACTAAGAAGTGACTTTTCATAGTCTCGCTTTAAACTTTTAAGCAAATTATTGCAGTAAGTTCTGTATCTGTTGTATGTTAGTTTTAAGGTTTCATTTTTTGGATCGGACATAGACTTTTTATGTAATTCGTAACGATTTCTAATACAACGTAGGAGTCCGGTGGTCATCCAGGCCTTAATAATGCGCTTCCTATAAGGAATTTTGAGAGATTTAGAATTTAGCATCATTAACAATACCTATAAAGGCATTCATAGCGGCATTTGGATCTAGTATATCATAAATCCCTTCAAAATTAGACCCTTCTAGAGTTTTAGCTAATCCCTCCTTGTCTAGAAAAGTATAAGTCGATGGCGGATATTGTGTTTTTTGATTTCAATTAAGACATAACAGCACAGCTTTATGATCCGTTATAGTGGAGTTTAAGACCACCGTAACAGCTTCATTCCTTGTTTTTAGAAGCAGGCGATCTAGGCAAGTTCCGCTTATATCCCTAGTTACAAATGTATGTCCAGGTAGCAAAGCGGTGGTAGGCAGCTTTATTTAAATATAGATCGGCATCACAGTTTCGGTTCATTGGGTAGATATCAATATTACAGTCAGCTGTCAAAATTAGATTTGAAAAAGTGGACAATTTCTGTAATATCTCACTAAGGCTATCCACAAAAATACCAATGTCTTTGAAGCAAGGTGAGCGGTAAATGGCGACAACTGCCATTTCTTTGCCATGTTTCACCACAAGACAGCTCCCTTCGGCAAGGTTCGGCTCTTCAATGGTGACGAGCAGGTTTTCCTTGTATTAGATCACCACTCCATCGTTTTGATTTAAAATTGTTTTCGTCGCAAAACTGGTATAGCCTTGAATTAAGGGATTATAGGTGAACAAGATAACCAACACTCGGTCAGTATTAAGATGTCACAGTCAAATTTAAGTCCATGAAGAAGTACCAAGAAGTCTGGTAAATTGTGACCTATACTCCTGATATTTTGAGAAATTATATTAAGACAAGACTTTGATGTAAGGATATGATTTTTACAGTTACTATTGTCAGTGAGAATGGCTCTACATACCGATAGGCTATCCAGTTCTTTTATCAATTCATTTACATGATCGAATGTGGATGTATTTTTATATTGGATCTGATTATTGTAATTACAATTTTTGATTTGATATATAGTTGGATTGTTCTGTTTTCTGAATTGTATTTATTTGGATTAATTGTGGCCGGGTTAATATATATATTTGTCTCTAGATTTTTGTGTAAATAACAATTTGTTTGTGCAAGTGTGATTGTAAAAGCGGTGTGAGTTTCTGTATGTCGTGAGTGTATATTTAGATGATGAATGAATGTGTGTGTAGTTTGTATATGTATTTGTATGTACTTTTTATAATTTAAATATATTTCTAGAATTTGACATTTTGATATAATAAACAAAGATTATCAAGGTCGCTTTCACTGACAATTCTGCAGTATGGCAGTCCTTCAGCCTTCCGAATGTAGACTATGCCTCTTCGAGGTCCAGCAAAAGTTGTAGATATTTTCCTTTGCAAATTCGCGGGCCAGGAAGAACAGCTTCTACGTTTTATGTGTCAGTGTTTCCGATATGAAGATACCTTTCTTAGGACCATGTAGATGCAGGTGATGGGTGTTCAGTTTAGTATCATTTGATTTATTTTTGTTGAAAACTTTTACAGCCTGCAGCATATTCTCCTTCCTGATGACGCTCGTGAATTCAACTACAATTGGCCGCATGTTGTCTTTCCTTTCCGAGGTCCTATATATGTCCCTGATTTCAGAGACATTAATTTTATTATTTATTGCATCTGAGAGGGTTGTGACGATGTCACAGAGGTCAGTCTTTGATTCAAATTTGTTTTTATCGGTCTGAGTTAAAGGTATGTTTCGGATTTCAATGCAGGATGCCCGAGATTTTTTCTCCAGGATATCCAGCTTGTCCTCCAGTGCACGGATTGTGGATATATCTTCACGTTTTTCGTTCTCAAGAATCTCAATTCTTTTCATCAGCTCATCGTGCTTATCAGACATATACTCTACACTCTTAGTGATTTCTGAGTTTTGCTCTCTTATAACCCTGACCGAATCTTGTATTTCATTCAGCCGCGTCTCCATATCAAGGGAGAAGGATGAGAACATACCTCTTACAGAGTTAATCATGACATGAAGATCCGAGGTCTCATCTTTTTCGTGCTTTCTCTTACCGTGGGCCCGAAATGTTACGTTTGGTTTATCTTGACACTGGGCAGAATCGCAAAGGTTTGCAAGAGTTTGAAAACTGTAACATCTGTGTCGATATATGGAATGCGGTGAACGGGAGCGCAGCGCCGGTAGACGTAGCGTCAGAGGGGGCTGCAGGGGATGGCTCGCTACCCTGCTCCGGCATCGTCTCCGTGTCCATGTGTTTTGGTTGGAGTTTTTTGGGGGGAGGGGTTCGCTTTGTTTTTGATGACATGATGGCAAAGTAAAGTGGTGCAGAAATGTGTTCGGTTACCAGGTACGCAGAGGCAGTTGATAGGTATCGTTACCCTACTACTAGGTTAGTATAGTAGGTTACCCTACTACTAGAGCTCCGCACACTTCCATGTATCGCACACTTGGCACAAACAACTCATATCTAAGGATATATGTGACGTTTCAAAATACTATATAATTTGTATGGAGTTGTCAAAGTTATTCGGAATTCCGCTATTCCGATTTATAGATAGTGGGCTTTATGGCGGTTTCTAGTTTCGGAGGTAATCGCTGTTTTGTGAAATGGCGCGAATTTTTTATTTTTTTTTATTTTCGTTTTTGGTCACACTAAAATGTGTAACTTTTGCTGTGACACATTGTTGTTATAATAATAACACAAAATTCAACAATAAAATTGTGTATTATTTAAAGTTATATTTATGTGCTGTTGTTATATATTTTTGCCAAAGCTCTCAAAATGCTTTGTTTCCGTGACTATAGACCGTGACCGATTTCGTAATGTTTTAGTTTCTAATTATAATTAGCTTTACCCGGCAGAAGACAAATATGTATAAAAACTAATTCAAATGAGATCCACTCGACTTATGTTGCATACTACTTTTGCAGGGTGCGGCCTGCTACCCCGCCGCCAACCACGCTGCCGCCGCAGCCTACAGCGCAACGCGTGCGGCCATTAACACCCATGCCGAAACGCATGCCGCTGCTGCCGGCGTCGGCATGCGTTCCGGACCACCTGGAGTTCGCAGGCGTGGACGCGCGCCTGCGAACATTTAGCGGTTGGGCGGGCAATATTGGGCCGGTGGCCTTGGCGGAGGCCGGCTTTTATTACGTAGGCGAGGGCGACCGGACAAAATGCTTTTTCTGTGACGGGGGGCTTCATTGTTGGGAGGTCGACGATGAACCCTGGCAGGAGCATGCAATTTGGTTTTCCGGTTGCCCGTTCGTGGCCATGGAACGGGGGTGTGACTATATAGCACTTGTAAGAGAGAAAATTGCTTATTACAAGTTCGAGGGAAAGCACATGCCCCCGTTCCCGCCGCTGCCGCCTCCGCCGCCGCCGTCGCTGCCGCCACCGCCCCCCGTCGAGCCTTTAGATGGGCATTCTTGCCGCGCACCCTCCGAATCCTCCTAATTATGGAGGATTCGTGGGAATGTTCCCAATGAAATGGGGCATTTACTGAAAACAAGAAAAACCGCCTTTATAAAATAAATCATATTTTGGAGCGATTCAATACATTGATGTCAGAAATATATTATCCTGAGAGAGATCTTAGCATAGATGAGTCAATGGTACTATGGAGGGGCCGCTTGGTTTTCAGGCAGTACATAAAAAACAAAAAACACAAATACGGAATCAAGCTTTACGAATTATGCGAGTCCTCAGGTTTAGTAATGAAAATTCGTGTCTATAGGGGCAAGAGTGAAAAACCACCACCAGGAACACTGCACAGTATAGATGTTGTTCTTGATCTTCTCGATGGGTATGTAGAAAAAGGCCATGTTGTTTACATAGATAATTTTTACAACTCTGTAGATCTAACAAGGACTCTCGGACAAAAAAAAACCTATGTTTGTGGTACTTTACGAAGTAACCGTAAAGGCAATCCGTCGGCCGTGACAACAGCAAAACTGAAAAAAGGTGAACTATCCTTTCAGTCATGCGACGACATAACTGTTTGCAAGTGGAAGGACAAACGTGACGTTTTAGTTGTTTCAAACAAACATAAGCTGGAAATGGTAAATGTAAAAGAAACCAGAATGGAAAAATTTCACGTAGGCCTAATATAGTCGCTGATTATAATTTGGCCATGTCTGGAGTCGATCGAGGTGACCAAATGGTCTCTTATTATTCTTGCCTAAGAAAGACATTGCGATGGCATAAAAAGTTCGCTTCTTCTTTTCGAGTCGACGGTCATCTCAGATACGGGCGGCCCAAAAGGCCGCAACCGCAATAGCTCGCTCGGTAGCCTTATTCAGCTCCTCGTCCGTGCAGGTTGTCGGGCACGCGGGCCACCCAGTCATGTGCGCAATCGTCTGTCCACAGACGCACGCCGTGTCTAGTTCCGAGATGATGCCCCACCTCGCCAGGTTAGCTCTGGACCTCCCCACTCCAGCTCTGAGACGGTTGAGAGATTTCCAGATCGGCCAGCTGAGCTTGTATCCTTCAGCTAGTTTCTCTTTCACGCAGTTGCTCGGGTCTGTAGGGTTCAGTCGTGACTGCCACCTGGCGAGGCGTGTAGTTTGAGCTGGTTGACTTAGCGGCTGCACTGAGTGCAGGAAGCTTTTTCTGGAACGCAGCCTGGGCCTGGCTGGTACATGGTTGAACAGGGGATGCCGTCTGTCATGTGTCTGCTTTGACCTTTCAACCGAGCTAGAGACAGATCTCCGAACCTCCGGGGGGGCTATTCCTGCTAGCTGGTACAGCTTGTCGGTTAGTGTGGGTTTCAGACAGCCCGTTATGAATCGACATGACTCGTTCAATTCCACGTCGACCAGCTTTGCGTGCGTTGAACGTTCCCACACAGGGCAGGCGTACTCAGCCGCAGAGTAGCACAGCGCCAGAGCTGTGGTGCGCAGGAAGGTAAAAAGTTCGCTTTGCACATATTTGATGTGTACGTGCAAAATGCGCATCGACTTCTTCGTAAACAGGATCGCAATTCTAAAATGAGGTTACTGAAATTTCGCGAAGAATTTACTACACATCTACTTGGAATGTCGGACATTGACACAAAGTCAGCAACTCCACGAGCGTCTACGTCATCACAGTCAAACCTACCAGCAAATCGAATGTCTCCGTTTTCTGAAGACAATTTCCACTGCTTGGAAAAGTTACCTCCCACCGAAAAAAAGAAGATCCCCGGAAAACCGTGTAGAGTGTGGACTAAAGAAAAAAAACGCAAAGAAAGCTCTTATTTTTGCCCTATTCGCCCAGAAAAGCCAGCCCCATGCATACTCAAATGCTTCAAAATATATCACACAGATCCCAGATTTATGTCTACATAATTTGTTATAAGTAAGTTATTCGAATGCCAAAATTGCAAAGGGGTGATAAAAATAATTACCTGTAAATTACTACAATGTGAGACTGATTTCATTTAGATTGTTTCTCATGATTACTTTATGTTTACTTTGTTTCTAATAAAATAATTACATGTAAATTACTAAAATGTGAGACTGATTTCATTTAGATTGTTTCTCATGATTACTTTGTTTCTAATAAAAATAATAGTTCCTATTGCAAAAAGTTGTACCTACCAAAGGCTCTTTGATAAAAAATATTCCTACCTACTTATAATCAATAAAGTAACTTTTTTGTGTAAGAGTGTTTTATTTGAGATGCCAACCTACAAGGAAATGTTCTCTTTAGGAGGCCAGCTAACACATTTTTCATATAAACCGTCACAGAAGTCCTACGTATGTATATATCCGTAGTCGGCCTCCTGCAAAGCTGCCTACTACGTATATATACGTAGTTGGCATTTAATGGATTAAGTAAACATGCGATATTCGGTTTTCACCATAAGCCTGTATTATAGGTTTTTTTGCTGTGGTCGGTTCTTTTTTGTTTCTAAATATTTAATTAACTCTATTTTTACCTAATACCAGCAAAATACCTGGACTTAATCACCTAGATTAGGAAAATTGGTGCGAAATTTGTTGAAAAGTGGGATTTTTCCTCGAAAATCTTTAAAGGCGAAACCCTACTCGAAATCGGTAAATTTTCGGGTAGGGTATTTCATAACAACAATGGTTGGTTTTAATCCGTGCTAGCATCTCATAACCTATGTAGGTCGACTTACCAGTCAGCCCTGTATACACCAATTGTTCAATTCACCGAAAAATGATAATGTTTCAGATTCACTTAGTACAGCACGGCCTTGATAATCCGTACCCCAGCTCGTCCGAACGCCTCTATAATCCGAACGACCCCCCTTACCCCTGCGCAACCGCCATTTCTCACAGTTCCTGTCCCGCAGTGCCACGCAGTGCGTTTTAGATAACACACGTATCGCTTTTTCGTCCGCCCGCAAGCCTTGCCGCCATTTTATTGTGTTGGCGTCTCAAATTTGCATCATGGCCTCAACATCGAAGAAAAGAAAACACGTGACGCTAACAATTGGACAAAAGTGCGAGATTTTGGACAAGATTAAAGAAGGCATCTCGTCATCACTTCTCGCACAGCAGTATAACCTTGGAAAAGCCACAATTACAGATATCAAACACAAGGAGGAAAAAATACGATCATTTGTAATAAACACAGAAAAGGGTCCAGGTGCTAGGAAAACCTTGAAAACTCCTGAAAATCCTTTGCTTGAAGATGCTTTATTTACGTGGTTCATAGAGCAGCGAAGAAAGAACGTCCCTTTGTCTGGTGATATACTGATGCAGAAGGCTAAGTTTTTCCATGAACGACTTGGAAGAGGAGAGTTCGTGGCTAGCAGAGGATGGTTGGATAATTTTAAGAAAAGACATGGTATACGCCAACTTAACCCTTAATTTCGCTTTGTTGAATATATACAACAGTGCAAACAAAAAAATCTAGCGTCGATTTTATTAATCTATGACAAACGTTACTATTATAACTTAAAAATGCCTGAAACGAACTATCGTTTGCGAGAATTGGAACGTATTTTTTCTGTGTAAGTTGGTAGTACTGATCAAAATGGCTCCGCAACCGCAGGTGACTCGCGCGCAGGAGGTAAGAATTATTATTTTTCGCATGTTTTTAACTCATTCTTTAACTTTTTACTAATATAATCTCAAGAAGACTAATCTACTAATTGATACATATGGCGAAACAAGTTCACATTGCTTGGGAAACAAAGTTATCTTTGCTCAAATGTGTATGTTGTACGCTTTCAACGTTGCGAAGCACTCATAGATTGAGTCCGGGGATGTTATGTTGTATGGGCATAACATTGCGAAGTTGTAAACAATTTGCTTCTGTCCGGGTGTGTTGTCTATAAACAACAAAGTGGGTAGTTTAAATGGTCTTAAGAATTAGCAGAAAAACCGTGGTGAGCTTTGACAGTGAGAAGTGGTCCTTTCCTTTCTGGTTTCTGCTTGGGTTGCCTTTGCATGGTTTGTTTTTCCTTTTTCTAGAATAAACGATGCTGGACGAGAGCCGGGCGAATGCTATCTATGTTGCCACCAGAGAACAATGCTTCTGACTTATCGGATACATCTGATGAAGAAAACATGCTGATGAATCCTAGAAGACCGCTGAATAGCCCAATGGTCAGTTCAGAGGCCCCTTCAATTGATTCGGAGTTAGAAAGGCTAAATATTTCAGACGAGGAAAGCATCGGTAACGCTGCTTTATCTGACGAAGATACAGTCCCATTAACACCAGTCATAAATGCGATGTTTACGCCCAGCAATAACATACCAGAAGAACTACCAGCACTTCAGTCTGTATCTTCTATTTTATCTCCAAATGTGCCTAATCTGTCTAATACAGAGACTTCTAAAACTAAGGTTACTCGTGCTTCCAAACGTAAACCAGCGTCAGCACCTACTTTAAATGTTGCTAAGAAAAAGAAGTATGTTCGACCACCTTTATCTTTTCATTGGACTACTGGCCAGTTTATGCACCGGGTTTTGACAGAAAAAGTTGCGTTCAGTGAAGTAGCGGTGATTAAATCACCCCTGGACTATTTTCAAAGGTTTTTCTCAGATGACGTTTTTCAACTGATTGTGGAGCAAACGAATCTATATTCCGTTCAGCATAGGGCAATGAAATGCGTCAATGTCACAAAAGAAGAGATGAAAGACTTCTTAGCTATCAATATCCTCATGGGGGTGGTACAGATGCCGGCGTATAGGGACTATTGGAGCAAGGAGTTACGATTCTACGCAATAGCAGACGTCATGTCACTAAAGAGGTATGAGCAGATACGTCAGTTCCTTCACTTTGCTGATAACTCTCAGGCAGATGATACTGGTGACCGGTATTTCAAAATACGCCCCCTGCTTGAAAAAATCCGGAAAAATTGCTTGGCTCTAGAGGAAGAAGAAATGTACAGCGTGGATGAGATGATGATCCCTTATAAAGGGACCAGAGCAGGTAGCAGACGTCAGTATGTTGCGAACAAGCCGAAAAAATGGGGCTTTAAAATGTTCGTAAGGTCTGGAGTATCGGGACTCGTATATGACTTTTTCCCTTATGGGGGCGATGATACGTTCAGGTTTCACGAATTCAATGAGTATGAAGAAAGCCTGGGTCTCGGAGCTAAAGTTGTTTTGGCTTTGACAAAAACTATCACCAAAAAGCCTTCGTTTGTCTTCTTTGACAACTACTTCACATCATTGGAATTAGTGCATTACCTCCGTGAACAATATGGGATTCTGAGCTTAGGAACCATAAGAAATAACAGACTCCGAAGTTGCCAAGACAAACTACCCACTGACAAAGTTTTGGCGAAGAAAGGAAGGGGTGCAAGCAAACAATTTGTCTGCAACAAAAATAAGCTTACCGTGGTCAAATGGCAGGACAACAAAGCTGTGACTTTAGTAAGCTCTTTTGTTGATTCTCATCCAATGGAAACGATCAAGAGGTATTCAAAAGAAGCTAAAGCCAAAGTCAATGTGGAATGTCCACAAATTGTTAAGAGATATAATTCCCACATGGGTGGTGTGGATTTGTCCGACATGCTCGTCTCCCTGTATCGCACTGAGTACAGAACAAAGCGTTGGTATATGGCTATTTTCTCCCAATTAATCGACGTATGCATCAACAATGCGTGGTTGTTGTATAGGAGAGAATACAGTAGCTGTTTACAAAAACCCAATGATTTGACGGTAATGCCACTAAAGAAGTTTCGAATCAAAGTTTTTCACGAACTGCTACGAAAAGATCGGTCTACGGCCGTTCAGATGCCAGCTTTGCAAGTGAAAAAAAATAAAAAAGCCAGTGGCTGCAAGACCTACAGACGCTGTGAGACTGGACAATGTTGGGCACCTTCCATCTTTTGTTGCTCAAGGCAGATGCAGAAACTGCAAAAAAGGATACACAAATGTGTAGTGTGCAAAGTGTGAACTAAGATTGTGTTTGGTTCCTAATAGAAATTGTTTCCTAAACTATCACAGCACGTGAACATTTATATTACTTTTAAGATGAAGCGGAATGTTTTTTTTTTTTTTTAATAAACATACTGATAACATATTTTTATTGTTTCTTTTGTAATTGTTGTATATTTCGCAGTGTTGAAAATGTACAACGAGGTTTCCTAATATAAGATGTTTCAGTGTTTCGCAATGTTGTGCATATTTAACATACATTTTCCAAAAATCTGCCACATCTGGATTTTTTTTTAGATTTTTGTGGGTTTATTTGAGTGCTAAATAATTTAAATAACCAAAAAAAAAACATGTATTTTGTAATATTTTTCACTGCGAAGTAAAGGGCGAAAAATTGTCGAATAATGAAGCAGCTGTAAAGCCATTCCAGGACAAATTCATGGATGTAATAAGGGAACAGGATCTGTCTGCAGACCAAATCTATAATGCTGATGAGTCAGGCCTGTACTGGAGATCGATACCAGATAAAACATTGGCGTCGGCATCAGAAATTAGGGCCCCAGGTTCCAAAGTGTCGAAGGAGAGGATCACATTTATGCCATGCGCGAACGTAACCGGAACGCACAAACTGCCCTTGCTGGTTGTAGGCAAAGCACAAAGGCCACGTGCATTTGCAACAGTCAGAAAATTACCGGTTCATTACACAGGTCAAAGAAGTGCTTGGGTTACAAGACCAATATTTATGGAGTGGCTGAAGGAACATTTTATTCCCGAAGTAAAGCAATTTTTATCAAAAGAGAACGTCATGAACGACAACCATTTTTAAGAATTCACAAAATGCGACTGAACTATGGCCCAAATTCAACTAAATATCCGAAATACTCTTAGATTATTCAAGTATCCACTTATAATACCAGGTTTTTTACTTTCACACTTCAGTATTAAAATAATCATTTACAAGCGAGACCTTTTTAGTTTAATAAAGTCAAAAGAATCAACAAAGAGTCACACCGATTCCCATATAGGGTGGCAGATAGGCACAATTATTCTACCCACTGGATTTTGCAATATCTATGGAATATCTAATACTAGCAGACGCCCGCGGCTTCGCACGCGCTAAATTATACATATAAACCTTCCTCTTGAATCACTGACTATTAAAAAAAATCGCATCAAAATCCGTTGCGTAGTTTTAAACCGGCATGCATGTATGACGTCACACTTGTGTGCAAGTGATTTGAATTGGAAACACGATTTTGTTCAACTTTCATGCAAGTTTTTAGTGGCATACTCAAGTAGTTCAACCTGAAACATAAAAATAATGTTTTGTATTTGTTTCGGTTTCCATATAGTAGTGAATAGTGGAATGAAATTATGAAAGGATTCGAAGAACGTTGCAATTTTCCACAATGCATTGGAGCAATTGATGGAAAGCATGTCATCTTGAGATGTCCAAATGGGAGTGGTTCTTTGTATTAGGACTATAAGGGACCTTTTAGCATAGTCTTGTTTGCATTATGCGATGGTTAACTTAAAGGTATTTCTAAAGTTACTTCTTAGCAAGAAAAAAGATGAAAAAAACATTAAAAAAAATTCTTTGGCGCATTACCATTAAACCAAAATAATTTCTTTGGCGCATTCTATCATCAGCATAATTTGACCAAGAAGTTTTATTTCTTCTATACTCCTTTTTTATCCACAGAAAATTTGGATCAAAGAACTTGTTGGATCTTCTGGCTAATTTGGGCTTTAGTGGTTCTTACTATGATGCTACAATGCTTGAGTTGTCTGCATTATATCAACCTCAAGACGCTATACCACCAGATACTTTAATGCAGTTTGTATTTGACAATGCAGATTTCAATGTGGCAACTCTAGACGGTCTCAACACGTTCCACAGCATGGGAGGCATTTCATGTATTACACCTGCAAATTCAGTGCCAGCTGGAAAGGAGACACAAAAATTAACAAAGGCTCCAACCTCTAAAGAAATTGGATCATTGGGAGTCCTGCAACAATTAACATTTAGCAAACTTGCTAAGAGAGGGCTAAAGCAGATTATGGTAGAAGATCTGAATGAATTACAACCCTTGCACCAAAATAAGCCCATACTGTCTGATGTGTTATGGATATGTGGCAAGTGGCTCGAGATTCCAAACCTCCCTGAGTGGAAAGGCTTCATGCGATGTATTGAACCAAGTCGCAATTATTATAAAAGTGCCGTTAACCCTCTGCCATTTATCAATGCACCTCCTTCTGACTGTGATACAATATACACTGCATTGAAATATGCCGCGGACCAGTGTCTTCTCGAAACTTGTTTTATTACCTTTGATCAACCGCTTTATATCAAAGCTCGATGCATCTAGTGAAGATGATCCTAAGCTGAAAAGAGTTGTTGTAAGATTTGGGGGGTTTCATTTGTTAATGTCGTTTCTTGGGTGCATTGGACAAATAATGTCAGGAAGTGGCGTACGAGACCTCTTATGCAATATTTTTGGGCCCAATTCCGTCGACAAACTGTTAACTGGCCATGCTTACGCCCGAGCTGTTCGCGCGCATTTGTTAGTACATACTACTTTATCAAGTATAATTTTGAATAACATGGATATTAGTGACGAAGAGAAGGAAGTTATAACAACCTTTTGAAAGACATAATACTCGAACCATTAACCGCACAAAAAATAATCGATAACGAGCATTTGAAAATACTAAAATGACAGGACTGTATGGGGTTAATCTAGCTCAACACAGGCCTTGCTGTTAATAATTTTGTAATTATTTATTCCTGCTTATTAATCATAATAATTAAATTTTTCATATTTGTAATAGTTAAGCACAACCTATTTTAAAAGAGATCTAAAAATCAATCTGTGGGAGTTTCTACGCCCTGCTTCTCCCACAGTGGTCCAATGTAGAGAAGAGGCAAAATTGACGTTTGGTAAGTACATGTAAATATCTACAGTAATAAAGTACTTTGACTTTGACTACAACCAAAAATAATACGTGAACAAAATACTTTGAAGGAAAACGGTCCGACTGCTGCACTATGGGTTCAGTACTATCATATGGTCACTATCATGAAACAATTTAGTGATGCAGAACTTTCTGGTGACTGGGACGCTCACATAAGCTCTGTACAAAGGTTGATCCCATTTTTTCATGCTAGTGGTCACTTCCAATATGCCAGATGTGCTCATTTGTATCTGCAGGATATGATTCAGCTTAAATCACGAATGAAACCAAGTGAATTCGAGCCAGTGTCTCCATATACACGGTAATTACCGTAGATGCACTGTAATCTGGTCTCTATCTACCGTCAAGGTAATAGTGTATTACCGTGTCACATATCACCGTAATTACGTTGTTGTAAATATTTCATCATGTATTGCGTAAAACAAATCTCCAGTCAGTCAATTTAATAAATTTTGTAGTGGCAACACTGCTCCTGGTTGCCAAAAATGAATGAATGACTTTAAATTGGCTGCCTAGACCCACCTACATTGTTTTACTTCTAATTAGTTCTAATTACAGCGAGTGACGAATACGTACGTAGTAAGCATTTAAATCTAAAAACTGTTTCAACTTCAATGTAATTTTAAAGTAATAGAGAGAGATTTTGTGGTTTTAAGTTCATTCAATAGTTGTTATAGTATTTTTATTTACTGAGGTAGTAGGTAGTACTGTTAAGTTTCACAATGGAGAGTGATTCTGAAAGTTATGACAGCGACACAAGACCAACTTGTTCTACAAAAACAGCCAGAGTTGGAATAAAAAGGAAGCATTACAAACAAAAGTTTAAAGTTGAATGGTGTAAACTGAAAGAATTTTCTACGTGGTTAAAAAAACATCCCAAAGATGAATATAAAGCAATTTGTTCAATTTGTGACTCAAGTATCAGCGCAGAAATGAGTGTTCTTAAAAGACATGGTTGTAGCACAAAACATGAACAAAAAGAGAAGTTATTATTGAGTTCTACTTCAAAATCCTCTATTCAACCTACCATAGAAAGTGCGTTCAAAAAGGCGCCGACGACGCTTGATGAAAAATGTAAAGTAGCTGAAATAAAATTTGCAGCTTTTATAGCTGAACACAAAATATCTCACCAAGTGGCAGACCATTTATGTGATCTTATATCGGTTACTTTTATTGATCCAGAAGTTGCAAAAAAATTTAAGCTGAAACATACGAAAGCTCAAGCAGTCATTAACAATGTAGTTGGAAGAAGCGAAAAGGATACATTGGCTCGTGATCTACAAAATTGTAAGTTTTCAGTGCTCATAGATGAAAGCACCGACATTTCAGTGGTGAAAACTATGTGCGTAGTAGTACGATATTACGATTGTAACCACGGTAAGATTTTAAGCCGCTTCTGGGACTTAATACAACTTTTTGAATACAGCCAAAATGATTATTCTGCTAACGCACATCATCTCTTTAACTTGGTAATTCAGTCATTTGAAAAGTATTCAATCCCTCTGGATAACATCGTAGGCTTCGGATCAGACGGATGCAATACGATGATGGGTTGTAGAAATTCTGTATCGAGTCTATTTCGTGAGAAGTGCCCCGGCATCACGGTACTTAAGTGCATATGTCATTCCTTGCATTTATGCGCAAGCGATGCCTCGAAGAAATTACCACCAGACACTGAAAAGTTCGCTCGAGCAATATATAATTATTTTAAACTGAGTAGCAAACGCCAAGCACAATTTAAAGACTTCCAGCTGTTTACGGAAACGGAAGTACATAAAATATTAATGCCTGCGCAGACCCGATGGCTCTCTCTGGTTTCAGTTGTAAATAGAATCTTAGAGCAATGGGACGCGCTGCGGCTTTATTTTGATGGAAAATGGCTCGAGGATAGCGAATGTTTAGACATTCATAAAAGTTTGCAGGACCCTATCACGAAAGCTTATTATTATTTTTTGGCATGGATACTACCGAAATTTACAGACGTCAATAAATACTTTCAAAGTGAATCGACGGTAATAATTGACATGCACGATAAGATGGCGCAACTTTACAGAGAACTGCTCTCCTCGTTCATGCTGCGATTTTATGTGCAAGTAACAAAACTCGTTTTTTCAGGTTTGGATATCCGCCTGGCTTTACGCAATCTTTACCGCATTTGCAGCTCGTCTACAATTCAATATGTCGATTGACTTTAGTTCAGTTGATATGAGAGATGTTGATACACTGGCTTGGCTGATTGATAACATTCAAGAACCAGATTACAGCAAAAGTTTAAATATAATTAGAGCCAATGGAGATTATGAAGAGTTTAAAGCCTTCTACATCATCCATAATGGTCATGAGTTTATCGAGAGGAAAATTGTCGTTGAGAGACAGATTCCAAAGAAAGAGTTTGATGAAGATTATGGCTGGGGTAACACTTATGGAAAAGAAATAGATGACACGGAACCACGATTTTGTTATATTAATAAGAATTTCTGTGAAGCATCGTATCCTAATATAGAAAAATTAACAATGAAAGAAATTAACTATTTAGATGAAATATTCAACGTTGGAGATGAAGGTGATAAGAACCTTGAAGAAATGGAGACCAATGATGACGACCAATTTGAGAATCAAAGTATTGAGATGGTCAACAATATTAATGAAGATAAATCCCCTGAAGCCAAGATTGGAAAGTGCGACATTGATCGCCTAGAGAGAGATTTCCCGCAGAAAATGAAGCGGATGAAAAGAGTAAGTAGATGGGCTCCAGTTTTACTCAACAAAACTGTAAGAGTTGGTGAAAAGCGCAAAGAGGTCGCGGAGATAGGTGGTAATAACCACAGAGAAATTATAGAGTTCGGGTTTGGAAATCCGCCCATGGAGTCAAATAGCGAAAGCAGCAAAGAGGCAGCAGATGTTGGGAGCTATGGAGATGGAATAATATATCCTACCTCTCCAGTCTATCCCCCCCCTAAAGATGATGAAGAGTTAGAAGCACTCGAAAATGAGTATAAAAGAAGAGAAAATGATGATAAAGCCTATGAGAAAAGAAAATTTACAATTAAACGCAAGAAATTGAGTCAGAAGACAGTTTATTTTGAAACCCATTTTGGGAAAATTAAGATTTTAGTTATTGAAGCTGATTATAGAGTCAAGCAATTTGAGGGCATTAAGTATTGCCATCACCATAGATCGGGTAGATTTCATTTCTTATCCGATTGTGAAGATGAAGAGCCATTTATAAAAGGCATGAAACAGATTTTAAAGGCTATAAGAAGAGGGGAATACGCTTTTGACTAGTTAAGCGGCAGCGCAGTCCGGTAATAATAGACTATAAATTTTAACATCATACGGTCTTAGTATAGTGGCCCAACTCGACGATATTGATCCAACAAATACCACTCATTACCTGGATTTGGAAGATATGTATCTGGGACTGGGAGTTAGTAGGCAGTTGGAGTTGCCAGAAATTTTAGACAAACAAGATATTTTGCAAGAGTTCAAAATCAACTGCAGAAAATTTATCGTCGTTGCCTGTATGGGTATCAGAAAGAGGTACAGTCTCAACGACCCAGTGCTGACTGCTTTGGCTAAATTGCGCCCAGAATTGTGTATGTCGGCGTCGGCTGATGCAAGGCTATCTACATTATCGACGTTATTTAACATTTTGCCACGCGTTAGTCCTAAAACACTGGATAAACAACAAATATTAGATGACGAATGGAGAAATTTTCCATTAATTGCAACACAAATAAAAGATATACAGGCTGTAACTGAAAAAGCTGATGTATTCTGGAACAAGGTTGGTTATTTTAATTAAACTGTTCTATATTGATTTGGTGTGGACTATTACTACATCATACTATTTAAATATTTTTTTCAGATTTCAGACTTAAAGGATACAGACGGAAATAGCAAATTCAAAGAACTTCCGAAATTCATGCTGGGTGTTCTTTCACTGCCGCATTCAAATGCTGAGTGCGAGCGCATTTTGAGTCAAGTCAATGATATTAAAACGAAAAAAAGAAACAAACTTCTAACTAAAACAATAAAAGGAAATATTTTCACCCAGCAATCGATTAAAAGAAATGGCAAAACCTGTGTGGATTTCGGGCCAACTAACGACATGTTGTCAAAAATGAATAAATCTATTTACGAAAAAGACACTGTCGTGCTAGGAGAGTCTGATTCAGAATAATATTATGTTCCATATGTTACCTCTTTCAATTTTCTTTGTTAATTAAATATATTCAGACTTAATTTGGTTCTTAATGTTGTTTTTTTCCTTTCAAAAATTACTCGGTAATTTACACGGTACACTTTTAGTAGATTCACCGTATTTTTTCTAGAAACACCGTATTTTTACCCTTGCAACACGGTACTTCTCAATTTACATATGGAGACACTGATTCGAGCAATTTGTGCAACAAGGGTACTTTCGTACGTTTCATTCTTCATAATAAATTATACAACTAGATAGGAACGCCAGTACCACGATAGTTTTTCGTGCATAAGCCGTAGTCGACAACCCTAGAGCGATCGCCGAGCGTAGCTATGAAAAGTGAAGTACATACATGTGGTTGACTTCTGTACCTGTTTATTTTGTGACAGAACTGCCGTGTGATTTCTATCTTGTAGATTTTTTTTTATTGGCTCCCAAATCCATCATCCAATGAACGAGAGAGAGAGAAAGAGAAAATTGAATGAAGGCTACCAACATTAGAGCTTTGTAATATGTAGATTAGGGCCGCGTTCACTTTTTACCCTATTCTATATTGACCGTCTGTAGATACCTTGATTGGCATAACATGAGTTTTTTTGTGACTAATATACTTTTTTGATCTGGCAAGTTCGGATAGAACGCGTCAGTCTATTTCTTTGAAATTTTTCGTTTGCGAATGAAGATGAAAGTAAAATAAAAGCGCAGTATGAAGAGTTGTGGAGGATAGACTAGATGAAGAGGAATCACGGATTCGACACTAGCAAAATGGTTAAAAGGGACAGCAACAAGCCATGCTATCTGCTCTTCACTCGAAGAATTCAGTGCAGTTAACTTTTCTTCAAAAGATCAACATGTAGATCTGTTACCATCTCGTCAACGTAGGGATCAAGAGGACAGAAAGAAGTTATATGATTGGTTCATGGATCATCATCCTTTTCTAATGACTGAAAAACTTTTATCCCTATCAACAGGAATTGTTGGAAGCACTCAAGTAAATAGTAAATTGTCACCAAGCAGAAGATGTTGGTAAACAGCTAATGGCCAAAGCGTTGGGAAACAATTTTGCTGACATGAAAGGTCATCGTAAGGATAAAGTTTTGTCGTTGTGGGTCATGAGCAATGACGAAACTGTAGTCGTCGATCCATTGCTTTTGTTCCAAAGGATTGCGATTGCCAAGAAGGACGATCAACATCTGGCATCGCTTTTGGAGTACGAATTAGCGCCCTATCCTTTATCTCTATTTAATGAAAACTGCATGAGAAAAACTAAAAAAGCAGCTCTGTATGACATTCTCCCCAAATCCGAAACTACTATCAATTTTAAAACAACTGTCATGATCATCGATGGGGGGTTTCTTCTGCACCGAACAAAATTTCAATTTGGATCCACTTATTCCGACATATGTGACCAGTACGTAAAATGCATAAAATATCAATACGGACCAAATTGTACCGTCTTGTTTGATGGCTACGATGACACAAAAGATAGTGTGGCTACTTACACACATTCTGCTTACCACAACAACCTTACAGAACCTTACCATTACCAGCAAGCAACACCTTACCATTACCAATAACATCAGTAAACAACAGCAAGTATTTCGCAATGTTTTATTGAACACATCGGTTGCAAGAAACAAAGATGGAGTTCTGAAAAGAACTGTTCGCAATGTTATAAGAAACACATCGGTTGCAAGTTGGAGTTCTGAAAAGAACAGCTGAACAGCGAGCTGAAGCAAGCGGCTGGCGGCAGCAGCGACGACCACGCGGCACGGCGATAGCGGAGATGCAGCTCGCTCGACGTCCGGGCGCAGAAAAGGAACGAGGCCCCGCGCCACGAGTATTTAACTTGCGACCGCGCGTCAGCGGCGCGGGGGGCGCCCCCCCCCGCGGATCGCGTGATGTCGTTCCCCGCGCGCCCCGCGGACTCCCCGATCAGTACCTCTTTCTGTATATAAGTAGGCGTATTTTCTGTAAATAAATCATCTTATTCTGTCCACTCCGAGTAATATCTTTACTTACTACACCATATCTCCAAAGTGGTGACCCCGAGGAAGAAAGCAACTTCTGAAACACTTCAAGCCTCAAGATGTCAAGCGCCGACGAAAAATCTGCCCCTGCACCTGCAACTCAGCAAGATGCCCCAGCTCCATCTCGCCTCGGAAATCATGAAGACGTCTCTGCAATATCCCTCAGCATGCGGATTCCACCCGTCTGGCATCAACGACTTCGCCTCTGGTTCGCTCAGTTTGAAGCCATCATGAAGCCGCTCAGACAAGGCGACCAAGCAATGTTCGACATCGTCATCCGGCAACTCGACAAGCAAGACCTGGACATCGTGGACCACCTCATCCTCAAGCCACCGGAAACCAACAAGTACGAAGCGCTCAAGACGAAACTCCTAGCATTCTATGAAGACTCAGACGAACGCCGCCTCGACCGCCTGCTCGCAGAAACTGAACTCGGCGACTTGAAGCCGTCACAGCTCCTTCGCCGAATGCAGCACCTCGCCGGCGACGGGATGACCGACCACACCGTGCGCAACCTGTGGATGCGACACCTGCCACCGTCCGTTCGAGCAGTCCTCGCCGTCACCTCTACAATCGCTACAACGGCGGACATCGACGAGCTCGCTAAAATGGCCGACAAGATTATGGAGAGCACACAAATGTCGCACAACTCCGCCGCCGTCGGGACGTCAATCGCTGCCGTCGACCCACACAAATCAGCACCAGCAAGTTCAAACCAAGACATCAACGAGAAACTTGAATTTCTAATGCGCGAAATCGCCGAACTGAAGACTCAAAAATGGCAGAACTCGCAACAACACTACAACAACTGGTCACGTGATCGCGAGCCGCAACACACACGACAGCGCTCGCGTTCCCGCCCCCGCATACCCCGCCCGCAACCCGCCGCCGCCGCCTCCGACGACTCACGCGCGCCCGTAACCGGAAGTTTAAACAGCGGAATATGTTACTACCACCGTCGCTTCGGGAGCAAAGCAATTAAATGCACGCGCCCCTGCAATTTCGACCAGAAGCCGGAAAACTAGAGCCAGCGTTGTGTGAGGCGGCAAGCAACGCTATGAAGTCCCACCGCCTGTTCATTCAAGACAAGAAGTCCAAATTAACATTCCTCATTGACACAGGCGCCAACATCTCTGTTATACCTAAACCAAAAAACGCAAAATGCTCGCCTACGAAGTTCTCGCTCTACGCCGCCAACAACACGCTGATACCTACCTACGGGGAAAAAACCTTGGAACTAGACTTCGGGCTGAGAAGACCATTCATGTGGAAATTCATCATCGCGGCAGTCGGTAAGCCAATCATAGGCGCCGACTTGCTCGAACATCATCAACTCATCATCGACATAGCAGGAAGAAGCATCATCGACAAGAAAACGAAATTATCCGTCAAAGTTCCGATCTGCAACTCTACTGAACCCACCATTCGCACTATCGACGTCGAACAGAAATATCACGACATCTTGGCCGAATTCCCGAACGTCACTCGACTCTCATCAATGAAGGAATGTCCCAAGCACAACGTGGAGCATTACATCGAAACCACTGGCCCGCCCATACACTCCAAGGCGCGGCCCATCCCTCCGCATCGATACGCAGCTGTGAAAAAAGAATTTGAAGACATGATGGCGCAAGGCCTGTGCCGCCCCAGCAAAAGTCCATGGTCAAGTCCCCTACACGTCGTACCTAAAAAGAACGGTGACCTTCGAGTGTGCGGCGACTACAGACGACTGAACGCAGTTACGAAGCCCGACCGATGCCCAATACCGCGACTCCGAGACTTCACCTACCAGCTGAGCGGGAAAAATATCTTCTCCGTCATCGATTTGAACCGGGCATATGCACAACTACCTATATATGATGCCGATATCGACAAGACCGCCATCACTACACCGTACGGCTTGTTCGAATTCCCGCGAATGTGCCCGGGTCTCAAGAACGCCGGTCAAACGTTCCAGCGATTCATACATCAAGTACTACAAGGACTAGACTACGTATTTCCATTCATCGACGATGTGATCCTAGCGTCTGCAAGCGAAGATCAGCACGTTCAAGACCTGCGAACTGTTTTACAAAGACTCGACGAATACGGAATAACACTTAACCCCTCAAAGTGCGTCCTCGGCAAAGAAGAAGTCAAATTTCTCGGCTACACTGTATCGAAGCACGGTATTAAACCGCCTGAAGATAAGATCGCCGCAATCAATAACTTCCCCAAGCCTGAGACCATCGAAGAGCTCAGGCGTTTTCTCGGTATGATCAACTTTTACCGTGAAAGCATTCCTCACGCCGCAACACTACAAGCTCCATTGAACGCATACCTACATAACTCAAAGAAGAAAGACAAGTCGAAAATTCAATGGAACGACGAAGCTACGGCCGCATTCGAAGCATGCAAAGTTAGCATACAAAACGCCGCTTTGCTTGCTCACCCCATCCCCTCCGCGCCCCTCGCCCTCATGTGCGACGCATCTGACAAGAGTGCCGGCGCTGTCCTTCAACAAAGAGTACGAGGAGTCTGGCAACCTCTCGGCTACTTCTCGAAGAAATTCAGTGAGACTCAGCAGCGTTACAGCACCTTCGACCGTGAACTATTATCGATCTACATGGCAGTAAAACACTTCAGAAAAATGTTCGAGGGCAACGAGCTAACAATCTACACAGATCACAAGCCTCTCACATTCGCAATCAACAAACCGCCGTCCGACAACGACACGCCGCGACGAGTGCGACAACTGCTATTCATCAGCGAATTCACTACAAATCTACAACACATCAGTGGAAAAGAGAACATCGTCGCAGACACGCTCTCAAGAATCGAAGCTGTATCCTGCCCATCACCGATCGATTATCAAGAACTTTCCTGCGCGCAAGAGCGAGATAGCTACATACCTAAACTGCTTCAACAACCTAGCTTAAAAATCAAGAAAGTAGTGATTCCGCTCTCAACACACAGCCTATACTGCGAAGTGTCTACTGAAAACGCCCGCCCATACCTACCTGAAGACTACCGACGCACCGCCTTCAACACCGTGCACAATGTCAGCCATCCAGGGATACGAACGACGCGCAGGCTAGTGCAGCAGCGATATTTCTGGCCGTCCATGAATAAGGATGTCGGAAATTGGGCAAAGGCATGCGAGTCGTGTCAAAGGGCGAAGGTTCAACGACACACTTCAAGTGGCATCGCTACACTACCTACGAGCGAGCGCTTCGAACACATTCACGTTGACATCGTCGGACCGCTACCTACTTCATCGAGCGGACATAAATACCTACTCACTGCAATCGACAGATGTACCCGTTGGCCGGAAGCATTCCCGATGCAAGACATCACTGCAGAAACCGTTGCGAAGACCCTGTACGAAGGCTGGTTCTCTCGGCATGGCTGTCCTGCTACCCTGAGCACGGACCAAGGCCGGCAGTACGAGAGCTACCTATTCTCCGCACTCACCAAACTACTTGGGATAGAGAGAATACGGACCACCGCCTACCACCCGCAGAGCAATGGCATGGTCGAGCGCTGGCATCGCTCACTAAAAGCAGCGCTAATGGCAAGACTGGAGAACACCAACAAGTGGATGGAAGACCTACCGACCGTGCTACTAGGACTCCGAGCCGCGACGCGCGCCGATACCTACACTAGCCCGGCCGAACTAACCTACGGTCGCGCACTCCGCCTGCCGGGACAATTCTTCACTTCTGCACCGAGGCAAACGGCGATGAACTACGACTTCGTGGAGCAGCTGTACGACGCGATCGAGCGTTGTCGACCTGTCACGAAACCTCACCACGCCAAGCCACACATCTTCATTCATCAAGATCTTCACACATGCAGTCACGTGTTTCTACGAGTCGACGCGGTACGCAAGCCTCTACAGCCACCTTACACAGGACCCTATCGTGTCGTCGAACGAAACCACAAGATATTCAAGATACAATTACCTGGCCGTCAAGCAAATGTCTCAATCGACCGACTGAAGCCCGCATACGTAATTAGCAGCGAAAATGAAGCCGCAACTACAATGCCAGTCCAGCAAATACCTACGAGTCGGCAATCTCCAAGCGCCGCGACATCGGCACCGCCCGCAATCAAACAAACACGCACGGGCAGAATAATCAAGCCTCCTGTACGCTTCGCTTGAGGGGGGAATACTGTGGCTACTTACACACATTCTGCTTACCACAACAACCTTACAGAACCTTACCATTACCAGCAAGCAACACCTTACCATTACCAATAACATCAGTAAACAACAGCAAGTATTTCGCAATGTTTTATTGAACACATCGGTTGCAAGAAACAAAGATGGAGTTCTGAAAAGAACTGTTCGCAATGTTATAAGAAACACATCGGTTGCAAGTTGGAGTTCGGCACGGCGATAGCGGAGATGCAGCTCGCTCGACGTCCGGGCGCAGAAAAGGAACGAGGCCCCGCGCCACGAGTATTTAACTTGCGACCGCGCGTCAGCGGCGCGGGGGGCGCCCCCCCCCCGCGGATCGCGTGATGTCGTTCCCCGCGCGCCCCGCGGACTCCCCGATCAGTACCTCTTTCTGTATATAAGTAGGCGTATTTTCTGTAAATAAATCATCTTATTCTGTCCACTCCGAGTAATATCTTTACTTACTACACCATATCTCCAAAATAGTACCAAAGCATCAGAACAAATAAGAAGACAAGCAACCAAAACGTCTGTTGACATAAATTTTGATCTTGCTATGAAGGTCACTGTTCAACAAGAGAATTTCATTTCAAATGCAATAAACAAGTCTCGACTCATTGAACAGTTGAAGTTGTCCGCTGGTTGCGTGCTTGTTGGGCGCAGTGTAATTGAATTTTGTGCTTCAAACTTCATCATTGGCAGCTTTTTTCCGCCCACTGCTGGGCATAAGACTCCTCCAATTTGTGCCAACCTCTCCGGTCCTGTGCCAGCGTTTTCGAGATAATAAATTGGAAGCTAACGTATCGATCTGATTTCTCCAAGTATAAATTCTCTAATCAGTGTTTAAGTGGCGCAAATCCCAAAAAGTGCGATAAACCCACGTTAACAAGTGTTATATTAACAATTCTACGCATACGTATCTAAGTAAAATTCAAGATTTTGGCCTCTAAGAGCAAAAGCATTACTTACGATCGCCGTTTAAATTCAAGCGTTCAAGTGAGCAAGTGTCCAGTGCTGTTAGTTTCCATGTGTGAGTGACCGGCCCGGCCCACCAACATAAACCGGTCCGCCAATCCGCCTCTTACGCTAACTACGCCAGTACAACTGCACAGCTACTTTCGCACGACTTCTAAGCAGCGGCAGTAGCCGAACTTGGACGCATAGTGACTCTCACTCAGAGACTGCCAGTTCAAATCCCGCCCCGACCAAAATTAGCTTCTTGTCTTTTGTAACTTCTTTTTTTATTTTTTTTTATACTCTCACTGCGCTGACACAGTACTACAAGATGGAATGTACCGCATGTTTGCTATCTATAAAACATGAAGAAAATCTGAAATGCAACGTGTGCAATAAGCATTTCCACTACCGGTGCGGAGGTGTTACAGACGAAAATTTCCGCAAAATTCTCCAAATGAACAAAGGGAAATGGAAATGTGTTAACTGTAAAACATTAACTAAGACCCAGTCACCAAGATTACCTCCACCAAACAACGGGCCGCCGACATCGATCATTAACATCGATTCACAATCACTCATAGACCATATTGACAAGACATTCAATGAGTTGAAATTGGAGCTGCAGAGCTTCAAGGCCTCATTTGCTGACCAGCTCACCAGGATGACGGCCTCTGTTGAGATGTGGGAGTCCAGGGCCAACACTATGGAGAATACTATCTCTGAACTATCCTCAACAGTTGCGTCCTTAAAGAACGAGAATGACTCACTCCGAACTAGGGCATGTATTCCGGAATTCCGGAATATCGTCACTCCGGAATTTCGGACATTTTTTTCCGATATTTCGACACCGGAATTGAGTAGATTAATATCGGAATTACGATATTCGATAAAACATTACCAGAAATTGCCTTTCGGGAATCCTTTTGTTTTTAAACGCTCGGTAACGTATTACTGACCTTATAAACGCCAGGTACGTGAGACAGCCTAATGCGAACAAGCCTTTACGCACTTCCTCGCTCAGTGAGTAGGCATGAGGCAACAAATCTCAGAAGTCGTATCCGGCAAAGAAGATTATTGCTGGCTGGTGTTTTACACTATTTGCATGACACAGAAAGCTATTTCAGTCAGGCAGATGACGCCACTTTCCCAAAACCCAATGGTGAACAAATTTCTGAAATTATTATAGCATTGCTTCGTCAGCTGAAGTACAACAAATCCACTCAAAGTCAGCCTATGACTTATGACAATGCCACCGACCGTCAAGATAACATCACTTCTGTGGCTTTGTCTCATGATGATGACGAAACTAGTGAAACAACTCTACAAGAACAGTTGGAGAACGAACTGAAGAAGTGTCGCACTGTAGCCCGCAAGAGTGAGCAGCAAAGTCAACCAACCAATTTCGACCTTGCAGGGTTCGTGAAAGTAGAAAAGGCGATGTACGATAATGGAGGAGATCGGAGTGTCTATCTTTCTGAGGCCTACAAGTATATTTTATGCGTGCTCTCCACAAGTGTTGAAAGTGAGAGAGTATTTTCGTGCGCTGGTTACTCTTGTAACAAGCTCACTTTCGGATAAAATGTTGGACGCCTTAATATTCCTGAGAACTCACTTTCAGGAAAAGAAATAACAAGGGTTTCCTTTTCTTTCAGGAAAATAAATAACAAGGCTATCCTTTTCTTACCCTGTTTCAATGTTTTGTGCAATACACAATAGCCGCTTTCCTGGGCGCTGATTAATGTTAACAAATTGGTTACACATACAATTACGAGCCGCTATTTTGATTAATAGCTGCAAATAATATTAGCTCAAAGCAGTTTAACCGATTTGTTAACTTCGATCAGTAATTCTGCACCCAGGAAACCGGCCGCAAGTAAGATTATGCAAGATAAATTGATCTCATGACTGACTAATTACCATTTTTTTTTATAATTTACGGGAGGATCCCATTTATGTTATATTGTTTTGTTAGTGGGCGCAACTACAAGTATGCTTACCTATGTCTTCTTCTATTTTACTTGCTGATTTTTCTCTTTTAATAATAATATTATGGCACATTATAAGATTTATTATTAACAACATGTTATTTTTAGTGTTGTTTCACGGAGGTATGTTTAAATACGTTTACAATAAACGTTAATATGGAATTCGTGGATTCTATTAAGACTCCAATTGAACCAAATTATTTCAATAGTTCCGGAACCAGTTCCGGAATTCCGAGATTGAGGCCTAGTATAGTAACTCAGTTCCGGTATTGAAAACCTTCCGATATTACGTGCCCTACTCCGAACAGACCTGAAGAAGCTCCACACTGATGTCAACAATATGGAGCAAGCCTCACGGATGTGCAACCTAGAACTCCAAAATCTGCCTGAGAGTAAAAATGAGAATATTGTACACGTCGTAGGAGCTCTTGGCACTCTGATTGGCTGTCCGGTACCACAGGAGTGCATAAAAGCAGTCCATCGTGTCCAGCACAACGTGTCCAGCGCGCGCCCGAAGAACGTCATCATCCAGCTGACGACGCGACGTATTCGCGACTCAATCCTGGCCGCTGTACGGAAACGCCGCACCATCACCATCGATCAGCTGACGAGCGCCGTATACGGCCCAGGTGTCCCCGCAAACGCCGCCACAGGATCCCCCGCAGGCCCCACCGATCCCTCCTACTCCAACGCCGCCGCAGCCACCACCCCCGATAAGGATAAATCACGAGAAATATTTATCAACGAACATCTCACACTCAACAAAAAATCCTTTACAAGCAAGCAAGAACTGTGGCCAAGGACAAGAAATACAAATACGTATGGTTACAAAACGCAACCATCCTTGTACGTCGGGCCGACGGCACCAAGGCGATCGCGATTAGACAGTATAGCGATTTGGATAGACTGTGACTCATAGAACCAGTGCCCCGAGTTATCTCATTTGAACTTCCTGTCTTGCATGTTTTTTCGATAATCCCTACATATATTAAACCCACAACAACGTCTGAGAATACCACTATTCAATGTAACACAATTGGCGCGGTCTTTATCTATAGCCATCTTTTACATAATTATCGTTTTTTTTCAATTGTAAAAAGTGTATATCGTTTTATTATCAAAATTGTAATGGTATGAAGAGTAAACTGTCGGATATTTATACAAACATACTAAATTGTAACTATGATGTTATAATGTTGACCGAGACAGGACTAGATGGAGGCATTTACGACCAGCAACTTTTCGACAGTCGCTACGTTACTTTTCAAACAGACCGGAACGGTACCAACAGCCGTAAGCAAAGTAAAGGAGGAGTATTAATAGCCGTGGTCAAGTCATTAGTCGCAGTACGTCTTACTGAGTGGGAAGACCCCAGGCTCGAACAAGTACTTTACTACTTACTCTCTTTCGCTTGCAAACCAAAAATTAATTCTTTGTGCTGTTTACATACCCCCCAAATCATCAAAAACAGTTTATGAAATGTTTCTGAACAATATAGAAGACCTATTTACTAACTTCTCTAATGACAGTTATTGCATCGCCGGTGACTTTAACATCCCCAATTTACACTGGTCAGTTAAGGCTGACGACAACCCTTTACCCAATGAAATAAGTCAATTGCTAGTGAACACATGCAGCCTCATTGGTTTGAAACAATTTAACACAACCCCCAACGTAAATGACCGTACTTTAGATCTTGTGCTGTGTAGCAACACTATCACTGTTTCCTCACCCGATGTTATATTAACAAAACTTGATGTACACCACCCTGCTCTTGAATTTGACTTTGTATGCCAATGCACCAAACCTCTACTGAGCAAAGATACTCCAAAATACAACTTTAATAAAGCAGATTTCGACTCGATCATTAACTGGTCCGAAACTCTTAATCATCTTGATGCTGACAGTGCAACAAACATATTTTACAGGATTATTTACGGTATTCTCGACGATTTAGTACCACTCAAGAAAGGGAAATCCGAAATGCTTCGCTTCTGGTTCACCCCAGCATTAATATCATGTCTGAAGCGCAAACATAAACTATGGCGCAAGTGGAAAACCTACAAATCTCAACTAGACACGCAGAGTTTTCTATGTTGAGAGCACGATGTAAGGACCTAATTGAAAACTGTTTCCGTGACTTCACGTCTCACACCGAAAAGTCCTTAAGTATTAATATTAAACACTTTTGGAAATACGTATCGGCAATGCGTAAAAATGACAATGGTTACCCCAACAAAATGTCATTTAAGAACCAACAGTCTGAGAATCCGGCGGAAATAGCAGAAATGTTCTCATCATTCTTTAGCTCAGTGTATGAACCTAGAGACAACGTGGACGGGCTCGACATGGACAACCTACCTTTATCACACGACTCCAACCAGATCGCGAACTTGCAATTCAGTAATAAAGATATCTTAAAGGCATTGTACAAACTAGACACCAAAAAAGGGACCGGCCCAGATAAATTAACTCCGTTCTTTCTTAAAACCGCCCGTACAGGTCTGTCTACCCCAATAACTATATTATTTAATAAATGTTTGCGGGAAGGGATCTTCCCCGAGGTCTGGAAACTCGCACATGTCACGCCTATACACAAATCAGATTTAAAATCCAAAGTCGAGAACTACAGACCAATCTCCATCCTTTCACGAATCCCAAAGTTATTTGAATCCCTTGTACACTTTAGACTCTACGCCGTCCTGGAAACCCAAATTACAGAGCATCAACACGGTTTCAAGAAGAAAAAATCCACCGTCACAAACCTTCTTGTTTTCACTAACTTTCTATTCGAATCCATCGACAAGCGTTGCCAAATAGATGTCATTTATACAGATTTCCGTAAGGCATTTGATAAAGTCGATCACCTACTGCTGCTCCGCAAGCTTGCTTTTAATGGAATCCGCGGAAATCTGCTGCGATGGTTCGCTTCTTACATTAGCAATAGACGCCAAGCGGTTGTAATCAATGGCCATATTTCAAAGGTCTCGTGTGTCTCCTCAGGGGTGACTCAGGGCTCAATCTTGGGACCATTACAATACATCCTGTTTGTCAACGAGATTTGTGAATGTTTCCATCATACAAAAATATCCATGTTTGCAGACGATCTTAAGATTTACAAAATTATTCATTCTAACTAGGACTGTACTCTTTTTCAAGAGGATCTTAACAGATTCTCCCAATTCTGTTCAGACAACAAACTACTCCTAGCTTTCGACAAATGTAAACATGTTACTTTCACAAAAAAACATAATGGTATAACAACAGATTTCAAAATCAATGATCACATTATAAGCAAAACCAACAGCATTAGGGACCTTGGCGTGACTCTGGACAGCAAACTACAATTAGACGACCACATAGACTAGAAATGCAAAAAAGCCTATCAAATGCTAGGTTTCATATTAAAAGTAGGAAAAAACTTTCGAAGCACTGAGCCATATTTTACCCTTTACAAAACACTTGTTCGCCCGCAGCTCGAATACGCATCCGTAGTCTGGGACCCATTATATATAATATACATAGATAAAATTGAAATGATCCAAAAAAAGTTTCTAAGATGCCTACACTACAGAATGACCCGCAATCACCTACACTACCAAGAATTACTACACCAATACAAGTTATTATCTCTTGCCGATAGGAGACAAATGCTCGGAGCAACAACACTTTTCAAAATATTCAATAATCTGTATAATTGCCCACAGTTGCTAGAACAAATAAAATTTAGAGCCCCTGCACGACAGACCCGTCTCCAAAACCTATTTGCTGTCCCCGTAAGCAACACCAACGCCGGCCTTAGAGCGCCCCTTGCGTAGAATCTGCGACAACTACAACAAAAACCTTGCCTCGATCGACATCTTTAATAACACACTAAACAAATATAAAAATCTCTTGCATGGTTTGCTCTTCTCCAAATAAACTTGAAACCACTTATGTATAAAACCATCTAAATTCCTCCTTCCCGCACATCACATTGTAATACAGACGTAAACTATTCCTTTTTTTTCCAAATGTAATCTGCATGTTAGTACGTAAGTTTCCTACAATAACTATTTGTATCTCAGTGAAAAACGTCCATAGGGACTGTGTTAACTCAATCCTTCATGTATAATTATCGTAGTCTTATTCCACTCATGTACCCTGCCTGTTCTCCGAATAAATAAATAAATAAATAACTTCTGTCAGGAAAAATGCAGGCTGAGGGAATTGATACAAGAGTAGCTCCTAGTGATGCTGACTGCACAATTATAAGGACTGCCATTGAGAAAGCCGCGAATAGTCCTGTGGTTGCTGTTGTTGGGGAAGACGTGGATTTAGTAGTTCTTCTAACGGCTCTATCACCCCCACATAACCAAATATTCCTTGTCAAGCCCGGAAGAGGGAAGGTGGAAACCATGATATACTCATCACAAGAACTACAAAACCTCTCATATTCTTGTTCTATTCTCTTTTTACATAGTTTTAGCGGCTGCGACACTACCTCAGCAATTTATAGGATAGGCAAAGTGTCAATTGTTAAGTTATTTGAGAAGAAACCAATAATCAAGGACATAGCAGCCGTTTTCTATGACCCATCATCAACACCTGAAGTGATAGCAAAATCAGGAGAAAGAATGTTTTTGACGATATATCGTGCGCCCGCTACTCAGCTTGATCTGAATAGTCATCGATACTCGCTTTTTATTAAATCCAGCACCAATTCCAAAGCTGATCTCTCCTCTCTCCCCCCTACTAAAGGGTCAGCAAAATATCACGCATTGAGAGTATTCCACCAGGTACAAGAGTGGCTGGGTAACAAAATGCCTCCTGATATGTGAGGTTGGAAGCGAGGAGCTGATGGAACCCTTGAGCCAATTACTACCATTGATCCTCCAGCTCCTGACACCGTGCTGACTTTGTCGTTGACTATTTTTTGTCGCTGCAAAAGTGGTTGGAAATTGCGGATGCAGAAAGGCTGGTATTTCATGCAGTCAAGTATGCATCGGATGCTTGGGTTCATGTGCAAACGGTGTACCTATATATTTTCTAGAAAGAGAACACGAAGACGACGACGTAGATGACAACGAGTAAAATAATAAGGACGATCTATATTTGTTTTTTTACCCGGACGATCTATATTTGTTTTTTTTTGGGCGTTTTTGACCCGGTACCTCAAAGTACGCGACCATCAATGAAATGTTTTTTTTTGTTAAGTTTTAGTATTAACATTTCACGGAAAGTTTTTGTTTTGATTCAAATGCATGGGGGAAAAAAGTTATGCGCTTCAACGCAAAACGTATATTTTTTCTGATTATTGATTTTTCTTCATTATTACTTACTGTGATACGTTTTCTAGCGCTCGTAAGGCGCACGCAATTCAATAAAGAGTTTAGAGGCCCACTCTTTCACACGGCGCGGCGTCAGCGGGGCCGCTCCTCCAGCGGCTGGCGCGGGGAGGCGGGAACGCTTGCCCGCGCCCGGCCGGCGCCGGCGGCGGCGCGGCGCCCGCGCAGTAGTTATTCATCCGCCGTTCCGATCTGTGCTGTGCTGTCTTTTTTTCTCTGTACGCTTATTTTTATTAACCCTTTATGCGCGTTTTATGGACTGGGATTTTGCCTAACGATTGGTGTTAAAATGGAAAACGAAAATAGCTGTGTGTTGTTGCCGAAAACATATACTGACAGAACTCCTACTCGAACGTTACAGAGATCATGTTGTAATGTTGTTACAAGAAATCATTCCACGGGAGGTAAGTACAAGTGACATTTAAAGTTTGCTTCAAATAGAAATGAAAAATATTTCACCGTAGCTATTTAAGTTTAATGCTTCACTTACGGATTGATACTTCTATAATAAAAATTGCCCTCTGGAAGGTTGAAAAACTGACCGATAGTTATAAATAGTACTCCTGAGATAATCAGTCACACAATGAAAGTTCTGGCTTATTCTATCAACCTGGAATTGTTGTTGTTGCTCTATTGTTTAAAATCCCTTCTGGAAAGCGCCATTGCTCAGTGTGTAGTTAATTAATTAATTATTTGTGCGTTAACCACATAACGGTGTCTGATGGCATCTGTAAAACAACATTAGGTACGCGTAATACAGAGAAATAATGAATAAATGTTTTTTGTTTTGTTTTAGATCCCATTCAATGGCACGAGATCCGTATGTCATCCCTGTTGGTTAAGGTTAAGTCGTCGTATGAGACGTCAGCAAACACCAATTCAGCCTGTACCACCAAATCAGCTTGTACCGCCAAATCGCCTGTACCGGATCAGCCACCTCAACCAGTTGAAGCAGAATCGGATCGCAAAATCGGTGCTGTGGAAACTCCAATGGATATAAGCTTTGTTGCACTTAATGGATATAAGCGGGCATCTAATACAGCAAGGCGTTGTACGTTGTACATCAGACAAAACACGGATGTGGCTACATCTAGGCTAGTATATTTTAGTTACTTACATAGTGTCATGTCCTATGGTATCTTGTTGTGGGGAAAAGCAGCGGATATTCAAACTATTTTTATTTTACAGAAAAGATTTAAAACGCACAGACTCCTTAAGACAGCTTTTTAAAGAAATTGACATACTAACTGTAGCTAGTCAATTTATTTTCGAAAATATTACAAAATTTCCCAAACTTAGCGATAGCTGTAATGTTAACCTAAGAAATAATCACAGACTACTTGCGCCCCGGTTTAGATTCGCGAAGGTTAGCAATTCTTTCAAGGGTCAATGCATTCTCTACTACAACAAGATACCTCTGGAGATCTTGACATTGCCATTTGAGCAATTTAAAATCCATGTTAAAGCGACTTTGTCGAAAAAGGGATATTACAATGTTCAAGATTACTTAAATGATGGGTCTGTATGGGGTTAATCTGGCTCAACAGACCTTGCTGTTAATAATTTTGTAATTATTTATTCCTGCTTATTAATTATGATAATGACTAAATATTATTTTTTGTATTAGTTAAGCATAAGCAATTTTTAAAAAGAGATCTTAAAATCAATCTGTGGGAGTTTCTACGCCCTTCTTCTCCCACAGTGGTCCAATGTAGAGAAGTGGCAAAAAATGACGATTGCTAAGTATATGTAAATATCTACAGTAATAAAGACATTTGGTATTTGTATATTTAAAAACTGCAGAAGGGCGCTGGCACATAATGTCCCGTCATATACCAGGTTCTATATGCTGCACGGTCATTATTTTTACATACCTCAGCTAGCCCGGGTATGCAATACTCATTGTACTCGATGTAATAAACATATACAAATGGGGCTACGAGAACAAAAATCAATTGGACTTCGAAAACATAAATGAGATAGATGATAATGAATTGCACTTTTGGACAGGTGTTACGAAAAACGAGTTCAATGTGATCTTGAATGAGACGCCTTCACTACACAATAGGTCAAACCGTCCTGCCACGGTTCTTGGTATGTATTTAACCAAAATAAGAACCGGCGAGTCTGATGATCGCTTAGCAACAAAGTTCAATATATCCAGAAGAACATTAGAACGTGACTTCAGAACAGCTCGCGAATGCTTAGCGGAGGAATTTATGCCACAGCATCTGGGAATAAATCATGTATCCAGAGAAGAGGTTGTAGCTAGAAACATGCTAATACCGAGCCATTTTTTTAGTGGCAACGATCATCAAGCAGCGATTCTCGTTTGTGATGGAACGTACATTTATGCTCAAAAAAGTTCCAACTTCCTGTTCCAAAGAGAATCATATAGTTTGCATAAATACCGCAATCTTCTAAAACCTTTTTTGATAGTCTGTACAGATGGTTACTTACTTGACGTGTCCGGACCGTACAAAGCTACGACGTCGGATGCCACAATCATGAATGAATTAATGCGTGATGAATCTCCACTGCATGGTTTTTTGCTACCTGACGACGTGTTCATATTGGATCGTGGATTTCGAGATGCAATCGAAGCTATCGAAGAATGCGGTCACATATGCCACCGTCAAGACAAAGACAAGGACAATTGACTACAATAGATGCCAATAAATCGAGATTAATAGCAATGGTCCGATGGGTAGTCGAGACTATAAACGGCACATTTAAAAAGGATTTTAAAATATTTCGCCACGTTTATTTTAACGTTGCCGCCAGTCACATGATAGTAGACTTCAAAATAACTGCAGCAATTATAAACGCCACTCGTCGACCATATGAAAATAATGTTTATGCTGAACAGTTTGTAGCGATTATCAATGAAAAAATGCAACAAAACAATGAACTCGCAGAATATGTTCTAACAAACCATTTCAACAGACAAAGAATAGCATTCGTGTCGCTTGACGGAAATGATCCAGATCTCAATGACTTTCCACAGCTTACCTATAAGGAATTGATTCTTTTTACACTGGGATCCTAACATTTGAGAATTGCAAGGTCATATTGCGCCGAACATATGCGACCAAATGGCGTTTACCATATGTTTAATATTTATGCTTCGGAACGCACCGGTTTTCGTTGCGCGGATCGACCGCGAGTAATCGGGACATCACTAGCGGAAACGGAACTGCAGCTGTCACTTGTACAGAAACGAGATGACGAATTAGAGGTTACCTTTCTTGTCGAAAAAAAAAATGTCTGCACATGGCGTCGGGCTGACTGTATTTTAGTGTAACAATTGTCTAACACAGGCTTCGGGCCTGGTCGGAGTGTTAACCATAATAATCGTCGGGAAATAAGTAGATTCACGTCAGCGGAGTGAGTGATTCGTGTTGTGAAGGTTAAAGTTGTTCGGTCCCCAACTCGTCGCATTCGGACAGCGACTCCTCGTGTCGGCAAGCAACACGCCGGCGACAGCATCGACCTACGACGAGAGTAAGATTCGAATCCTCTCCCCCCACACCTTGTGCTCCTTATCCCGTATTCCTGCCTCGAATTGAGCTTTCGAATTCTGGTCTACGGCGTCAAGGTCAGTACCACTTGCGATTCTCCCCGTGCTGGTGAAAACCACCCCCTCAAGATTCCACGCCGTTCGGTTGAGGCGTGGAATTAAACATTTTTTAGCAGGTGCGGTTTCCTAGTGGGAAATCATCGATGCACGGACGGTTGTAGGGTTGTTTTTTTGCCACATTGTAGTTGGGAGAAAAGAATATCTCAGATTGGTCGGCAACCAGTTTGTGAGTGAGTCTTGTGGTCGGTATACCACAATTAAAGTTCATTTTCGGTTAGTGAACGTATAATTGACGATTTAGTTAACAATTATTATAAAGTTGTAGTCGGAAACTACTCGGTGTGCATAAGAAACAGTCATTCGGTCGGACTATAGTATTGCAGTCGGGTTCCATAGCATTGCAGTGTTATTTCGGATTACAGAGCAGGGTCGGGCTATTTAAGGGGTATTAAGCTGATTTTGCTGACCTCAGTAGAAGTGTGGGTCATATCGGAGGGGCCACTTCTAGAAGGTCACAGCTACCTTCATTATATTAAAAATAGTTTTTTTTTCTATAATAAATTTTTGTGTGTTATCTCTTATTGTGCCTTATGGTGACATTCTCTGATTGATTTGAAGTGTATAGTCATAGGGTGTGTGTCCACAGGGCGACCATATTAAATATGTTTTAGGATTTAATTGTGTTAGTGGTTGCCTTAGTTTTGACAACTTAGTTTTAATTTCTGTGCCCAGCGCTGACGGGCAAGTGCTGGTCTCTGGCTATACTTAGTTCGGTAGTGAAGTATAGGACCAGAATCAATTGAATCGGTAACCATGGCACCTTCGCCCTTGACGGTACTGCGGTATGGTGTCCGTGAGGAGATGAGATGGCTCGCCCATACTCTCAAGTATGTGGAGCGACCAGTACGTCTATTATGAGTTGGCGTAGTAAACGCAACGGACGTTACTATTGTAGTTACCGTGAAAACGCTGCTCGAACAGTAAACTGTCCTGCCTCTATTATCAGTTTTAGTAAACGTTACTATAGCGGTTATCGTTAATACGTGAGAAGGTATAGTTTGCTTTACGTCAAGTTGGCGTCCCTGAATAATGACACTATCATGCACTATCTCTTTGTTTTATATGATAAAGACAAGGATAGAAAGAGACCTTTACCACAAAGCCAAAAATAGTTATATGAAAAAGATAAAGCTATGATCGCACACCCGAACCCGACTAAATTAGGAAATATGAAGCAGAAGATGACTTTGTGGCAGTTTATGACCTTTTAAATTTTATATCATAATATCCGCGTCCGCGTCAGTCTGCCAAGTGCATAGATCACCTAAAAGGCCAAGTGTCAAGAAAATTCGTGTTTCATTCATCTCATTTTTTTATTTGTTGTTTGCGTGTTAAACAGATTTTGTTGTTTGTTGTTAATAATGAGAACTAGCGCGTTTCAATTTGATATTCTCGTGGACTTCATGGAAACGTAAGTTAGCACATTTATTTAAAATACGATTTGAAAGAAAACATCAACATAACATTACACCATAAACGCGCATAATTTGCTACTGGTCCCACACTAGGATACCGTGTCGTGATACCATTTATTTTTCTGTTTTGTGTACAAGAACATATATTTTTCGTGTTTTAGTCATGGAGATCTCAGTAAGCCCACTGACGGACCTCAGGGGAGAATAGAAAATATAAACTTGTGGTCTCAGCTTACCTCTCTATTAAATTCTGAAGGTACGGGCGACAATAGAACAGCCGAGAAGTGGAGGAAGGTATGTAAAAAGTACCGCACTTATCCACTTAAACCCTTTTTATGTCTTTGGTATGGTTGTAAAGTTGGGGCTTCCGCCCCCTTATCGACACTCTGACCTTGGATGTGAAATATCAACATGTTTTTTGACATTCTCACTAAACCATAATTCATGCATGACCAGACCAACTAAAGCCATGATCGCACATGCCGAGTAAACAGGCGGGACAGTTCTCACGACCGATGGGATGCGGCGAGACAATAGCTCACACCCCGTTCTACTTACTAGGCTGAGTAATGTCTCATCTGTTTACTCAGCATGTGTTATCAAGGCAAGTATAATATTTTTTAATCTTTAAATAAAATAAATATAATATAAAAATGTAATATTACCTACATAAACTATTGAGATATTATTAAAAATTCTTGTTAGGTATTTCTGTTTTCTTCATCTGATATTCTCAACCTAATGCTTTTTTAATGCGTGCTTTGCATATTGTTTAGGTATGGAGCGATCTAAAGAATAATACCAAAAGAAAGGCAGCTCGCTGTCATCGAGATGCCAGTGGCACTGGTGGTGGGCCTGCTTCGAAAATTAAACTGACAGACTTGGAGCAACGAGTCCTAAATATAATCGGGCCACAAGCAGCAACGGGCATAGTGGAGGTGGCTGAAATAGGATTGGATCTGGTGTTTAGTTTTTTATTACACTCATCACCTGTCACATACCTATTTAAATTAAACTTTTTCATTGTTTTTTTAATCTTATCTCTATTTTGTCTTTCAAATAATGCATCTAATTCAAGTTTTTATTAGTGTAAATTTCCCTAAAAATACTTTTGGGTTGGTTTGCGAGACTCACACACATTACAGTGTGCTCCGAACGAGTTACCAGTAACGTTTCACATTTTGTTTGATGATACATGCCTAGTAATACAATATATTTATTTCAACAGGATGATCGGTCGCCAGAAGTAGAACCACCAGTGACCATGCATGTTGGCAATACAAATGAATTAAGTATAGGTAAGTTGCTGGTTAAAGTCCTTTATTCAATACAGCACTATCAAGTTCCCCTTCCGGTATTTATGTCAAACCAAAAAAACCCAACCAAATTCTAATGTTATGTTTAATAATTAATACTTTAATACTATATTAATAATATTATAAAGAGGCAAGATTTTATTGTTTGTTTTCATTGAATAGGCTCCGAAAGTACTGGACCGATTAGAAAAATTCTTCCGCCGTTGTGAAGCTATATTATATTTTTTAAATATGCTTTCTATTATTTCAGATTGGAGTCAGCCTGGAACTAGTATGCAGCCTACGCAGCCTAGTACCAATACTTTAGAGTGGATTCAGATTGAGAGTCAGCCTAGTACCAGTACGCAGGCTCCTTTTTTACGACCGGCCAGTGGTGCCCCGCCTGACATTCCCTCACCAACCACACCCGCGCCAACCACACCACCAGCAGCGCAGCGTACAACCCGACGGCGACGAATGTTTATAACTCCACATACCTCTCCGAAGAGATCACGTCCCTCCACTCAAGCTGAATTGGCAAGGATGCAGTTTTTAAAATCAGACACTGAGTGGAGAGCACTACGAAAAGAAGAAGAGAAGCAAATAATGGAAATAGAGAAGCAAAGAATGGAAATAGAGAAGGAAAGACTCAGATGGAGAGAAATTGAGTTACAGCAACAAGCAAGATGGGAAGAGTTGTTTACTCAGTTTCTCTCAATTATGAGTAAAGTTGTAGACAAATATTTAAATAAATAAAATCGGTTAAGTGCGGGTCGGTATCGCACACGAAGGGTACCGTACCATCGTACAACAAATCAAAAGCACTCAAAACAAAATAAAATAAATAAACAGTTTCAGTCAAGATCTCCATTTTTTTATTAATTATTCTTATTATTTCTATATTACAAAAATCGCCTTGCAATTTGATCTCGGATGGCCCTTCCTCTTATAAGATCGCTGGCAGCTTCATTCTCTTGGTAAGCTTCTTGTTGCACGAATTCGTGGCCACCTATAAATAATGCAAAAAGTAGATTAGTTGAAATTTATTACTTATTAAAAAAATAGGTAGGTATGTAAATTTACCTTCAGTATCAAGTGGCTCAGGATCTGGCAAATTAAATTCTAATGCCAGATTATGTAAAACACAACAGGCTGTTATTATTTTGGCGCATTTTGCCGGTTTGTAATGCAAGACCCTGTTTGTAATGCAAGACCTTGCATACACATCGCCAACGATTTTTTAGATGTCCGAAAGTATTTTCTATAGATACTCGTGTTTTGTTGTGTTTTATATTAAAAGCCTCTTGCATTGAGTCAGGTGTAGGATCCGAATATGGTGTCATCAGCCACGGCCGCAGCGGATACCCAGAATCGCCTGTTAATATTAATAATAATTAGTAACAATCACATAAACTAGAAAGTTGTCTAAATACAAACACAAAAAACTATTATGAGAATTAAAACTCAAAGGCATATTCATACCTAACAACCATACACTTTCACCACTGTTATGCAAAGTCTGCATGAAATTATTTATAATGCTGTTTTCCCATATGAACGCATCATGTGTAGCTCCTCCAAATTTCGGGTTTACAGCTAATATTTTGCAATCTGCGTCACATATCTGAAATAGTTATTTTGTTACAAGTTTACAACATAAAATTTAAAAATGAAAATAAACTAAATGAAGGAAACTGTCTAAGAGTAGACACCATACCATTTGCACATTCATGGAGTGATAGTGCTTACGACAATAAAATAAGTGCTCCTCTTTCTTCTGCGGTGTAAATATTCTAAAATGAGACCCGTCTATACACCCTATTACTCCTGGGATACCATGTTTTGCAAAAGTATCTAAAAAATAAAAGGGCAAGTATCAGTTTCTGACATGGTTAATTTTATATTATTCTTATGCACTGTTTAGGGAATGATAGTGATCTGAGTACTTTTGTTTAATATTATTCCTTTCTTTTCTTGTTACGGGAAATCGAATAAACCTCTTGACTATAACTGGGTCATTGAGTGCATTCGTCACATCATTTTTGAAGGTGCTCATCGTTGGCTGAGAAAAAAATTTTACTTCCCCAGCGTCACATTGATAATCTCCTTTTGCATAAAACAATAGAACACCTGAAAATAACACAATAAATTAGCTATTATGTAGGTAGGTACCTATTTAAAATGTAAGACATTATTATTCCTCAATCTTTCTATTCAGGGAGGCAGTTCCTTAGATGGTATCATAGTTCATTTAATACTAACAACACATTAATTTTACTTACTTTTGTCTCAAGATTAACTCTTTGCGATGATCTTAAAGTTGTATTTTGTCGTAACAGCTGGCACAAGTAACGAAATGCTCTTTTTGAGAGACGATATAATTTTTGAAATTTTGTTTCGCTATACTTTTCAAGTGCTTTATTTAGCTCTCGCAACTGCATATGCAATGCAGTTAGGTCATTATTTTCATCAGCTTGTTCAGCTGTGTGAATCATTTGCCAGGCAAAATAGTGCGTAGCCATGATTTTGTTTCAAAACAGTAGTTTTCGGTAATTTTATAGGTTAGACATTGACTTCACTGAAAAAAATACCGTGAGTGCCGTAACTACTACGGTTAACGTAATTTACTATAGTATCTGTCAAATTTAGGACTCGTAATACCAAATGGTATCTAAAACATGACAGCAAGTAGTGTAGTTTACGTAACTAGAGTAGTAGAGTAATCGATGACAACTCATAATAGCATTTTTAGTTCAGCGAAGTTACCGCTAGAGGCGCTGTACGCGTTGCCATACAAATACTTAACTGTAGTCGCTATCGTGTATAGTTTTAAAAACTCATAATAGACGTACAGATTAGATAATGCGCGGGATGGTAGCCTTTTCCTCAGTTTTTTTTCTGTCGAGCAAACAATCCTTCCCCTTTTTTATACGGTTTTATATAAAGTCCTTTACCAATTGCGATAGATTCCATCATTTTATTATGGCGTTCGGATTCTTGTTAATTCTTTTTAGTTGATTGGTAATCGTTAACAGCTTTCGCTATACCAGCCGCACCACCAGCTAATGATCCTAATGCTGAGAGGCCCGCAAATATTGGAATGAGAGGTAATATTCCACCAGTTTTTGGTATTGGTATAATTCTAGGCAGTTTCACTTGACAATTTTTGGGAAACATTTTTTTGCTGCTAAATACATATATTTGATTGCAGCTTTATTACTCTTCGGTTTATATTTTTTCAATTTAGCTGTCAAACCCTTCACAACTTTTTTGAAGTTTTTAACACCACCTCCTACTTTGACTTTGGTTTTCATCACTTAATTGACGAGCCAAGAAGCGATTTTTTCTCCTTTACTAGCATCTTTGGATCGCATGCGTTTCTTTGCCATATCGATTAATTGAATGTCAGCCTTTCTTCGATCTTCACTATTATTAGAAATGAATGCTATATCGTGTTGCATACAAGCGTTATCTAATTTGTTTATCCCCCTTTCTCCCCTGGCTAAACGTTTTTGTAAGCGTGTACCCGGACCGCAGTACTGATAGCCAGGTAGATGTAACTCGAAAGGTAAATTATTTATTAAACTGTTAGCAAGTCCTTCACTTTTCATTATCCACACATTAATGTTACAAATACAAAGATTCTAATTCTTTTATATTCATACTAATGCACTAAATCACATTTTTTTAACCAGCTATTTTCATTCTTACCTAACCCCAACCATTTTACAAATAGTTTATTACGCTTTCTTTTGAGGACTCTTTCGATCAAATAAACATTATCATATTTTGTTTTAAGCAATTCTTTTTCATAAAAACAACCTTTGATTAAGTTTTGTCTTTTATCTTGTAAATTATAAGTTGTGGGGTTTGTTTTATTAATACTTTTAATTACAAATATTTCTGAAGACCAATTCGGTGTATATCCTTTATAAAAACAACTTTTGTATTTGCTAACACGCACATGATCAAATACAAAAAAAAAAAAAATGAGTTGGTAATTTCTTTTGAGACTTTAATATGTTGTTTGCAACAATACTCGTATTTTGTTGATTTACTTCTATTGGCTTAATTCCAATCGTTCTATGTTTAGAAGCATTGTAGGTATTGATCACGTTCTTTATGGGTTCACCTAACCATTTATGATTACCTGCCATACTGAAATATTTATATAGTTTAGTTTTTAGAGTTCTAATTAGGGATCTTCCACATTTTAGTATATCATGCAAAGAAGACAACCTCCGTCATCGGTTTTGTTTTAAGTGGTTTTACCCATGCAAATTTTTAAAATGCATCAATTATTACCAAAATAAACTTATGTCCTCTATTTTGAAGGGAAAACGATCTTACATCTATTAAATCAGCTTGCCACAGATCATCTATTCGTTTTAAGACCACATGTCTACGTAGAAAATTTCTACGTGCTTGTTTATGAATCTCATCAACAATTTGCTGCTTGCTCATATTGTTGAGATGTTACTTTCTTTAATATATTGGTAAGATCATCTTTTGTATAATAATTTGCATTAAGTTTTACCACTAAAATATCTATTTCTTTTCATAATGTCGAAAGCTCATCATACATTTCATCCCTCGTGGGTGCTAACTTAATTAATTTATCGACGTATGCTTTATTAACAGCTTCGTCTGAAGTTCGAGGTGATTTCAAACCTTTCAATCGAGCATGACTTAAATCTATATCACCCTCTATATTTTCTGATTGTCGCAATCGCTTGTGTACGTGATGACCAAATTTATCAATATTCATTTAAAGAGTGTTGACTGGATGGATAATAATGGTACACTGGTATTATTACATTGATTAATAGATATTTATTTAACCAATGACACCACTTTCCTGCAACTCGTTTAAAATTGAGATTATCTCACCATCAAGACGTTCTTTTCTTATCTTTTCTTTTCTTTTATATATGGTAAGCGAATTAATGGTTGAGGAGCCCCCGGTCTGGATGTTTTAATCAGGTAAGTAATTTTAATTTGAATAGCCTCATCAGTATAACTGATGTTTTGAATTTTGATAACACTTAAAGTTTGCATCATTTGCGCAGATGCTATGGCAAGTAAAGTGATTGTTTTCAATGACAACTCGCGTAAACATAAACTTTCATTAGGAAATAATTTACTGAGGTATTGAATAACTAGATTTGTGTCCCAGGTGGCTTCGTATTTTGGCATTGGTGGTCTTAGTCTAAATACTCCTTTAATGAAACGAGTGACGCAGTCACTCGATGTTACATTTGAACCGAGAATATCAGATAAAGCGGAGCGCGTACTGTTTAACGTGCTATAACTCGCGCCTTCTTCATATCGTTTAGTAAGGAAAGAAAGAAACTCTTTGAGATTACATTTAAACGGATCCTGATTATTTTCTTGGCAGAAAGACCACCAAGACCTTAGAATAGAATTATATTGATTAATTGTATTACTTGCAAGAGATCTTAGCATAGATGAGTCAATGGTACTATGGAGGGGCCGCTTGGTTTTCAGGCAGTACATAAAAAACAAAAAACACAAATACGGAATCAAGCTTTACGAATTATACGAGTCCTCTGGTTTAGTAATGAAAATTCGTGTCTATAGGGGCAAGAGTGAAAAACCACCACCAGGAACACTGCACAGTACAGAAGTTGTTCTTGATCTTCTCGATGGGTATGTAGAAAAAGGCCATGTTTTTTACATAGATAATTTTACAACTCTGTAGATCTAACAAGGACTCTCGGACAAAAAAAAAACCTATGTTTGTGGTACTTTACGAAGTAACCGTAAAGGCAATCCGTCGGCCGAGACAACAGCAAAACTGAAAAAAGGTGAACTATCCTTTCAGTCATGCGACGACATAACTGTTTGCAAGTGGAATGATAAACGTGACGTTTTAGTTATTTCAAACAAACATAAGCTGGAAATGGTAAATGTAAAAGAAACCAGAATGGAAAAATTTCACGTAAGCCTAATATAGTCGCTGATTATAATTTGGCCATGTCTGGAGTCGATCGAGGTGACCAAATGGTCTCTTATTATTCTTGCCTAAGAAAGACATTGCGATGGCATAAAAAGTTCGCTTTGCACATATTTGATGTGTACGTGCAAAATGCGCATCGACTTCTTCGTAAACAGGATCGCAATTCTAAAATGAGGTTACTGAAATTTCGCGAAGAATTTACTACACATCTACTTGGAATGTCGGACATTGACACACAGTCAGCAACTCCACGAGCGTCTACGTCATCACAGTCAAACCTACCAGAAAATCGAATGTCTCCGTTTTCTGAAGACAATTTCCACTGCTTGGAAAAGTTACCTCCCACCGAAAAAAAGAAGATCCCCGGAAAACCGTGTAGAGTGTGCACTAAAGAAAAAAACGCAAAGAAAGCTCTTATTTTTGCCCTGTACGCCCAGAAAAGCCAGCCCTATGCATACTCAAATGCTTCAAAGTATATCACACAGACAGGCACAATTATTCTGCCCACTGGATTTTGCAATATCTATGGAATATCTAATACTAGCAGACGACCACGGCTTCGCACGCGCTAAATTATACATATAAACCTTCCTCTTGTCACTCTGTCTATTAAAAAAACGCATCAAAATCCGTTGCGTAGTTTTAAACCTGCATGCATGTATGACGTCACACTTGTGTGCAAGTGATTTGTATTGGAAACACGATTTTGTGCAACTTGCAGCTTGCATGCAAGTTTTTAGTGGCATACTCAAGTAGTTCAACCTGAAACATAAAAATAATGTTTTGTATTTGTTTCGGTTTCCAAATAGTAGTGAATAGTGGAATGAAATTATTAAAGGATTCTAAGATCGTTGCAATTTTCCACAATGCATTGGAGCAATTGATGGAAAGCATGTCATCTTGAGATGTCCAAATGGGAGTGGTTCTTTGTATTAGGACTATAAAGGACCTTTTAGCACAGTCTTGTTTGCATTATGCGATAGTTAACTTTAACTTTCGATACTTTAATGTTGGACATTATGGGATTGCGCTTGCAACTTGCGTGCAAATGAGCTGACTTGAGTGTTGTGCGTAAAGTTTAAACCTAATTGCATGCAAGTTGCAACTTGTAAAAATATATGTTAAGAAAGGGACAAATTGATTTTTATGCGATTTTATGATCTTATTTGAAATCTTATCCCAACCTATTGAACAATTATCTTTCAAATTCATGAGGAGTCTCTCAACTTCAATATTATCAGTTGGCAAAATTACAAACGAGTTTGGTTGAACGTGGTTTTCGGTTTTTATAGGGATTTGCTCCGTCTGATAAATCGCCTCTGCTAGACTTTTCCCCACGTTTACAAAATAATTATTTACTCCCTCTAATGATGTTGCAGGTGAAATATCAGGTTTTAAAAGTTCTCGAGGTTGATCTTTTTTTGTAGTGGTGGAAGAAATGGACTTAATAGCCCTCCAAAGGTGTTTACTATTAGTTCCTGTCTTAGTAAGAAGTGACTTTTCATAGTCTCGCTTTAAACTTTTAAGCAAATTATTGCAGTAAGTTCTGTATCTGTTGTATGTTAGTTTTATTTCTGCATGCCATCAGCGGGTGTGACACAACCTCTGCCCTTTTCTGGCAAGGCAAGATGAAGTGGTGCAACATCCTAAAAAAAACCCCCGACTGGATAGATCTCGCCAACATTTTCCTTGACCCAAACGCCAACAAGGAAGACGTAGGAAATGCTGGCGAGAAGATCTTGATGAACCTCTACGGAGGAGATGTGGGGACACTGAATACTTTGCGTTACTCAGCATTTGTCAAATCGGCAGTTACGGTCAAAGTGAACCTTGCTCGCCTCCCCCCAACTACAGATGCTGCAAAATATCATTCGTGGAGGACTTACCACCAACTACAAAAATGGTTAGGGGTTGAAAAGAACCCGTGTAACTGGGGATGGGAGACCAGCGAACAAGGTCTAATGCCTGTCACAATGTGCGCAGAGCCCGCTCCTCAGACCCTGCTTAAAATGATGGCTTGCAAATGCAAGAAAGGTTGCTTAGCTTCGTGCACTTGCAGAAAGGCCGGGCTCAAGTGCTCTATCTTATGTTCCTTTTGCCACGGTCGAAATTCGTTCTGGATGAGGAGGACGAGGATGAGGACAATCCAACACCATATGCCGACCCACCTTCACCTCCAGAAAACACTATCCCTCCACCCCCACTCCTCCCCACTGATCTTGACTGGTTGAGACCTGGTCCTTCCAAAAGGGCAAAAGTCTAAGTCTCTAAATTTGTATAAATTTGTAGTTTTAAATCGTTATACTGTTTTTTTGTGCTTTCTTTTTATGTTTACTTTATCTTAAATGTCAAATTTGTACTCTTTGTTCTTTATAATACATCCTACAAACATAATGTAATTGAGCACAATGTATTTATTATTTAGCAAAAACCTAATCAGTCATACTATAATATTAAAAACCGGCCAAGTGCGAGTCAGACTCGCGCACGAAGAGTTCCGTACCATCATTTATAAAAATGGAAAAGAAATCATATCTGTTGTCCGACTCGCACTTAGCCAGTTTTTAGTATTCGTTGTTATAGCAGCAATAGACATACATCATCTGTGAAAATTTAAACTGTCTAACTATAACAGTTCATGAGAAACAGCTTCCGAAACATTATCTACAAAAACCAGCAAAAAAATCACGTTTTTTGTATGGGAGCCCCCCTTAATATTTATTGTATTCTGGTTTTTAGTATTTTTTGTTAAAGCGGCAACAAAAATACATCACCTGTGAAAATTTCAACTCTCTAGCTATCACGGTTTATGAGAAACAGCCTCCGAAACATTATCTACAAAAACCAGCAAAAAAATCACGTTTTTTGTATGGGAGCCCCCCTTAATATTTATTGTATTCTGGTTTTTAGTATTTTTTGTTATAGCGGCAACAGAAATACATCACCTGTGAAAATTTCAACTCTCTAGCTATCACGGTTCATGAGATACACACGCAAAAACTACTGAACAGATTTTGATTTGACATTGACATTGACAGCACAGGGTTTTCAGGGTTGCAAACTTGGGTGTTAACTACTCTCAAGGGACCTAACAACATATAACAAAATCGTAGTTACATGCGCGTTTGCAATGTTTGATGTCGATATTGACCGGCCCTATTAAGATGTCACAGTCAAATTTAAGTCCATGAAGAAGTACCAAGAAGTCTGGTAAATTGTGACCTATACTCCTGATATTTTGAGAAATTATATTAAGACAAGACTTTGATGTAAGGATATGATTTTTACAGTTACTATTGTCAGTGAGAATGGCTCTACATACCGATAGGCTATCCAGTTCTTTTATCAATTCATTTACATGATCGAATGTGGATGTATTTTTATATTGGATCTGATTATTGTAATTACAATTTTTGATTTGATATATAGTTGGATTGTTCTGTTTTCTGAATTGTATTTATTTGGATTAATTGTGGCCGGGTTAATATATATATTTGTCTCTAGATTTTTGTGTAAATAACAATTTGTTTGTGCAAGTGTGATTGTAAAAGCGGTGTGAGTTTCTGTATGTCGTGAGTGTATATTTAGATGATGAATGAATGTGTGTGTAGTTTGAATATGTATTTGTATGTACTTTTTATAATTTAAATATATTTCTAGAATTTGACATTTTGATATAATAAACAAAGATTTGATAATCTCGCTCGGTCGCTTTCACTGACAATTCTGCAGTATGGCAGTCCTTCAGCCTTCCGAATGTAGACCATGCCTCTTGAGGTCCAGCAAAAGTTGTAGATATTTTCCTTTGCAAATTCGCGGGCCAGGTAGAACAGCTTCTGCGTTTTATGTGTCAGTGTTTCCGATATGAAGATACCTTTCTTAGGACCATGTAGATGCAGGTGATGGGTGTTCAGTTTAGTATCATTTGATTTATTTTTGTTGAAAACTTTTACAGCCCGCAGCATATTCTCCTTCCTGATGACGCTCGTGAATTCAACTACAATTGGCCGCATGTTGTCTTTCCTTTCCGAGGTTCTATATATGTCCCTGATTTCAGATACATTAATTTTATTATTTATTGCATCTGAGAGGGTTGTGACGATGTCACAGAGGTCAGTCTTTGATTCAAATTTGTTTTTATCGGTCTGAGTTAAAGGTATGTTTCGGATTTCAATGCAGGATGCCCGAGATTTCTTCTCCAGGATATCCAGCTTGTCCTCCAGTGCACGGATTGTGGATATATCTTCACGTTTTTCGTTCTCAAGAATCTCAATTCTTTTCATCAGCTCATCGTGCTTATCAGACATATACTCTACACTCTTAGTGATTTCTGAGTTTTGCTCTCTTATAACCCTGACCGAATCTTGTATTTCATTCAGCTGCGTCTCCATATCAAGGGAGAAGGATGAGAACATACCTCTTACAGAGTTAATCATGACATGAAGATCCGAGGTCTCATCTTTTTCGTGCTTTCTCTTACCGTGGGCCCGAAATGTTACGTTTGGTTTATCTTGACACTGGGCAGAATCGCAAAGGTTAGGTATATAGTTTGAAAACTGTAACAGCGGTGTCGATATATGGAATGCGGTGAACGGGAGCGCAGCGCCGGTAGACGTAGCGTCAGAGGGGGCTGCAGGGGATGGCTCGCTACCCTGCTCCGGCATCGTCTCCGTGTCCATGTGTTTTGGTTGGAGTTTTTTGGGGGGAGGGGTTCGCTTTGTTTTTGATGACATGATGGCAAAGTAAAGTGGTGCAGAAATGTGTTCGGTTACCAGGTACGCAGAGGCAGTTGATAGGTATCGTTACCCTACTACTAGGTTAATATAGTAGGTTACCCTACTACTAGAGCTCCGCACACTTCCATGTATCGCACACTTGGCACAAACAACTCATATCTAAGGATATATGTGACGTTTCAAAATACTATATAAGTTGTCAAAATTATTCGGAATTCCGCTATTCCGCTTTATAGATAGTGGGCTTTATGGCGGTTTCTAGTTTCGGAGGTAATCGCTGTTTTGTGAAATGGCGCGAAAAAGTTTTTTTTATTTTTTTCGTTTTTGGTCACACTAAAATGTGTAACTTTTGCTGTGACACATTGTTGTTATAATAATAACACAAAATTCAACAATAAAATTGTGTATTATTTAAAGTTATATTTATGTGCTGTTGTTATATATTTTTGCCAAAGCTCTCAAAATGCTTTGTTTCCGTGACTATAGACCGTGACCGATTTCGTAATGTTTTAGTTTCTAATTATAATTAGCTTTACCCGGCAGAAGACAAATATGTATAAAAACTAATTCAAATGAGATCCACTCGACTTATGTTGCATTGGTGCAGGGTGCGGCCTGCTACCCCGCCGCCAACCACGCTGCCGCCGCAGCCTACAGCGCAACGCGTGCGGCCATTAACACCCATGCCGAAACGCATGCCGCTGCTGCCGGCGTCGGCATGCGTTCCGGACCACCTGGAGTTCGCAGGCGTGGAAGCGCGCCTGCGAACATTTAGCGGTTGGGCGGGCAATATTGGGCCGGTGGCCTTGGCGGAGGCCGGCTTTTATTACGTAGGCGAGGGCGACCGGACAAAATGCTTTTTCTGTGACGGGGGGCTTCATTGTTGGGAGGACGACGATGAACCCTAGCAAGAGCATGCGATTTGGTTTTCCGGTTGCCCGTTCGTGGCCATGGAACGGGAGTGTGACTATATAGCACTTGTAAGAGAGAAAATTGCTTATTACAAGTTCGAGGGAAAGCACATTCCCCCGTTCCCGCGGCTGCCGCTGCCGCCTCCGCCGCCCGTCGAGCCTTTAGATGGGCATTCTTGCCGCGCATCCTCCGAATCCTCCTAATTATGGAGGATTCGAGGGAATGTTCCCAATGAAATGGGGCATTTACTGAAAACAAGAAAAACCGCCTTTATAAAATAAATCCTATTTTGGAGAGATTCAATACATTGATGTCAGAAATATATTATCCTGAGAGAGATCTTAGCATAGATGAGTCAATGGTACTATGGAGGGGCCGCTTGGTTTTCAGGCAGTACATAAAAAACAAAAAACACAAATACGGAATCAAGCTTTACGAATTATTCGAGTCCTCTGGTTTAATAATGAAAATTCGTGTCTATAGGGGCAAGAGTGAAAAACCACCACCAGGAACACTGCACAGTACAGAAGTTCTTCTTGATCTTCTCGATGGGTATGTAGAAAAAGGCCATGTTTTTTATATAGATAATTTTACAACTCTGTAGATCTAACAAGGACTCTCGGACAAAAAAAACCTATGTTTGTGGTACTTTACGAAGTAACCGTAAAGGCAATCCGTAGGCCGAGACAACAGCAAAACTGAAAAAAGGTGAACTATCCTTTCAGTCATGCGACGACATAACTGTTTGCAAGTGGAATGATAAACGTGACGTTTTAGTTATTTCAAACAAACATAAGCTGGAAATGGTAAATGTAAAAGAAACCAGAATGGAAAAATTTCACGTAAGCCTAATATAGTCGCTGATTATAATTTGGCCATGTCTGGAGTCGATCGAGGTGACCAAATGGTCTCTTATTATTCTTGCCTAAGAAAGACATTGCGATGGCATAAAAAGTTCGCTTTGCACATATTTGATGTGTACGTGCAAAATGCGCATCGACTTCTTCGTAAACAGGATCGCAATTCTAAAATGAGGTAACTGAAATTTCGCGAAGAATTTACTACACATCTACTTGGAATGTCGGACTTTGACACAAAGTCAGCAACTCCACGAGCGTCTACATCATCACAGTCAAACCAGAAATACCAGAAAATCGAATGTCTCCGTTTTCTGAAGACAATTTCCACTGCTTGGAAAAGTTACCTCCCACCGAAAAAAAGAAGATCCCCGGAAAACCGTGTAGAGTGTGCACTAAAGAAAAAAACGCACAGAAAGCTCTTATTTTTGCCCTGTACGCCCAGAAAAGCCAGCCCTATGCATACTCAAATGCTTCAAAGTATATCACACAGATCCCAGATTTATGTCTACATAATGATCCCAGATTTATGTCTACATAATTTGTTATAAGTAAGTTATTCGAATGCCAAAATTGCAAAGGGGTGATAAAAATAATTACCTGTAAATTACTACAATGTGAGACTGATTTCATTTAGATTGGTTCTCATGATTACTTTGTTTACTTTGTTTCTAATAAAATTAATAGTTCCTATTGCAAAAAGTTGTACCTACCAAAGGCTCTTTGATAAAAAAATATTCCTACCTACTTATAATCAATAAAGTAACTTTTTTATGTAAGAGTGTTTTATTTGAGATGCCAACCTACAAGGAAATGTTCTCTTTAGGAGGCCAGCTAACACAATTTTCATATAAACCGTCACAGAAGTCCTACGTATATATCCGTAGTCGGCCTCCTGCAAAGCTGCCTACTACGTATATATACGTAGTTGGCATTCAATGGGTTAAGTAAACATGCGATATTCGGTTTTCACCATAAGTCTGTATTAGGTTTTTTTGCTGTGGTCGGTTCTTTTTGTTTCTAAATATAAAATAACTCTTATTATACCTAATACCAGCAAAATACCTGGACTTAATCACCTAGATTAGGAAAATCGGTGCGAAATATGTTGAAAAGTGGGATTTTTCCTCGAAAATCTTTAAAGGCCCCTAACTCGAAAACGGTAAATTTTCGGGTAGGATGTTTCAAAGTAACAATGGTTGTTTTTGATCCGTGCTAGCATCTCCTAACGTATGTAAGTCGACTTACCAGTCACCCTGTATACACCAATTGTTCAATTCACCGAAAAATGATGTTTCAGATTCACTTAGTATTAAGTTTATTGTCAGATGGATGGCCAGCTCCACCCCCTGTGACAAACTTTGCTCACAAATAGTGTAGGTTTTATTTAATACGAAATGTGTGTGGCCGCTCCACGGCCACACGACTTCTTTTAATATTAACAGATAAAATTGTTCTCTAACGAGGATATCGCTCACGTCATGAACGACCACCATTTTTAAGAATTCACAAAATGCGACTGAACTATGGCCCAAATTCAACTAAATATCCGAAAGACTCTTAGATTATTCAAGTATATCCACTTATAATACCAGGTTTTTTACTTTCACACTTCAGTATTAAAAGAAACATTTACAAGCGAGACCTTTTTAGTTTAATAAAGTCAAAAGAATCAACAAAGAGTCACACCGTTTCCCATATAGGGTGGCAGACAGGCACAATTATTCTGCCCACTGGATTTTGCAATATCTATGGAATATCTAATACTAGCAGACGGCCGCGGCTTCGCACGCGCTAAATTATACATATAAACCTTCCTCTTGTCACTCTGTCTATTAAAAAAACGCATCAAAATCCGTTGCGTAGTTTTAAACCTGCATGCATGTATGACGTCACACTTGTGTGCAAGTGATTTGTATTGGAAACACGATTTTGTGCAACTTGCAGCTTGCATGCAAGTTTTTAGTGGCATACTCAAGTAGTTCAACCTGAAACATAAAAATAATGTTTTGTATTTGTTTCGGTTTCCAAATAGTAGTGAATAGTGGAATGAAATTATTAAAGGATTCTAAGATCGTTGCAATTTTCCACAATGCATTGGAGAAATTGATGGAAAGCATGTCATCTTGAGATGTCCAAATGGGAGTGGTTCTTTGTATTAGGACTATAAGAGACCTTTTAGCATAGTCTTGTTTGCATTATGCGATAGTTAACTTAAACTTTCGATACTTTAATGTTGGACATTATGGGATTGCGCTTGCAACTTGCGTGCAAATGAGCTGACTTGAGTGTTGTGCGTAAAGTTTAAACCTAATTGCATGCAAGTTGCAACTTGTATGCAAGTCATTAGCATAGTGTAAACGCAGCTTTATGCCCAGCGTTTCTTATATCAAAGGTTTGTGCTGTCAACAAACACTGAAAATTGTTTGGGTTACTCTAATACAATGATTACCTTGTGTTAAGTGTCACATTTAAGTTTTAGATTAATGGGCCTCACTATTACCTTATTTATGGTGTAGGTTCTTTGTGTCCCGGATCGCTTCATTTGAAATTAAGATTTCGTAGTAAAAGCATCATGTCTTGGTGAGTAATATTTATTACATATGTGATTAATTTTAATTAATTATGTTCCTAAAACCATAGAAAATATTTTTATAATGAGCCAGATTCAAGTATATTTGATTCGTAATATGCAGTGTTTGGAGCTGTACTTACGGAGCGACATTTTTTGGGGATTAGACATAGTTTGGGGTTTGTGGTGTTGTAAACAGTTAGAATGGACATGAACTAAATATGGTTTTTATAGTGGTGTGGTGTGGTGTCGCTGTTTCTCGTTCCTGCTCCAGATCGCCTACGTTTTCTTGGATATCGTTTCCCATCATGAATGAAGTCATGGATACCTCACAGCAAGTCCCTTCATCTCATGGTTCCCGAGGAAAAGGAAATTTTCCAGCCCGACGTCCCAGGGGATCCCGCGGACGAGGATCTACGAAGGGGAGACCCAACGATAGATCTACCACTTGGCGTTCAAAACAGAACGATCAGTTTCTGGCCCAAATGGATGCTGAACGTAATGCTCGCTTTGCGAAAATTGGTCTTGAAGACCCACCTCCGGCTCCAGAGCCGACCCAGCCACCGTCAACTGCCAAACCATCTTCTACTCCTGAATTCTCATCTGTTCAGTTTCTTGGTGTAGCTCTTACAAGTTACGCTCATCCACTGCCCATTGCCACTCAGGCTTTAGTTTTTATGGTAAATCATTATTACCTAAAACTCCAGGAACAACTCGGCGCTGAAAGAGTCGCAGAAAGGTGTGCCATACATCAGCTGTACCGCCATTCATTGGCCCAACTCTCCTATCATCTATATCGGTTACGAACTGAACAAGTTCCTAGATACAGTTACAGAACTGAGTATCCAAATCGACCAATAATCCAAGCTGATATGCTTGAATGTTTCAAGACTCTTGAACTCAATATTGGGTTTATAACGTCATACATTCAAAGAATCGGTTGCGTGATTGCGCATGATGTACCAATGGTACCTATGCTTATGATGGATTAGTCGTCGTATTAACATATTCAACTTGCGCAACATACTTGAGGCTGCAGCCCGTGACGACGATCGATTTGATGATCTAATGGCACAAAATCCCATTCCTGGTGTTGCAGTCACACACGACAGAATCGTCAACCTCGACGACATCATTCCTCGAGCTTATGGATCTGCAACAATGTACCGCGATGCAAGTGCTGTAAGAGCACTTATGAATTATACCGCTGCAAAGATGCGCGATGTTAATCTGTATACCGGGCGCCTCGGACAGATTGGTGAAGGAAGCCCAGCCATTCTGCTTATGAGGACAACGAAGCAAGGATTCCTACGACACCCACAGGACAACCTGCTCCTATACTTGGTACTGTCGACAACTTTTGGTCCGATCATAGACTCACTGCTGAGAACAAAGGCCAGAAGCAAGTGAATGTGTGTGCCTGTATGATGTTTAAATGTGAGCTTAAAAGTGCTACTCAATCCTTTAAATAAAACTGGAGTAAAGTTACTACTACTCATAGTCTATGTTTTGTCTAGCAGATTAAAAAATATAAACACTCAACTAAAATTAAAACATTTTATGGTTTTTATGATATGCACAGTAATAGTAAGATTTGGGCAAAATTGGGCTAGCCCTCTGTCACGCAAAACATTTAACGGCTCACCTAATAACGTTTGAGCCAAAAACCAATTGAGCTTCTACCACCCCGTAAGAAAAAGTCGTGACTCATTATTTTAGAACGGTGTTTTATGGGGAAGCAGTAATATAGTAGGTTACCCTACTACTAGAGCTCCACACACTTCCATGTATCGCACACTTGGCATAAAAAACTCATATCTAAAGATATATGTGACGTTTCAAAATACTATATAATTTGTATGGAGTTGTCAAAGTTATTCGGAATTCCGCTATTCCGCTTTATACACTGACGAGCAATGAAAAAGTTCCACCCACAAAATGCCGACAAACACCTTAATATCTCCTAAGACATAGAACCTAGCTTCATAAATTAAAAAGTATTTAATTCAACACTGAAGACGGCGTCATTAAGCTAGCCTTTCCCGTTTAGAAGTAATTAAAGTATTATTTAAAGTTATATTTATGTGCTGTTGTTGTATATTTTTGCCAAAGCTCTCAAAATGCTTTGTTTCCGTGACTATAGACCGTGACCGATTTCGTAATGTTTTAGTTTTTAATTATAATTAGCTTTACCCGGATTATTGGATTTCATATTTAGGATAGAATTGCAACCACTGATATGTCGAATTCCATTCATCTCTCCCATTCAAACATACGCATTCGTGATATCGCTCGCTCTCTCGCGCGCCGACAATCTGAAATGCGGGCGACTGCCGCGCCGCTGATGTCAGAATAAAAGAACTAATTAATCAGCCATCTTCGCTGCGCTTGCGTCGGTCTGTGTTGCGAATTTACAAACTGTTTTTTTTAATCCATTGCAATCGCTGCAATAACCCGCTATTTTTATACAAATATACATTTGCTTTATGAGTGTGTTATGGACTGAGGACGTATATTGTGCCCTTTAACGAGTGGTTAAAGACTCCAGCATCTCCGTGAAATTGATACGTGTTACGAACGTGTTGGCGAGCCTGGGTCCAGAAGCTGAGCTGATGGCCAGGTGAGTGCGTATGGATCCTAATCCTTTAACTAAGCACTGTTCATCGTTCTTTGTCCCATCATTCCAGAGATTTTACCCTAAAATATCAGTTGGTTGCAAATAGGTAGGTTGGGTCGCATATTTTTTTTCGAATCAGCTACAGTCTTTAAAAAAGCGCTACGACTGAAGAAGTCAAAAGAAAGCGCCCGCAAATAAAATAAAGAATTGTTATCCAGCAATTTAATGGTCCTTCGAGCCTGGATATAATAATCTTTTAATTAAAATTAATTAATTAATTAATTATTAATTTATGTTCCGCTACTCAAAATCTAAATCACAAACAGTGCGTTAATACTTTATGCTTGTAAAAATTAGTTGTTATTATTTTATTCTTTTTCAATCCCGCACCGCTAACGACTAATTTATTTTATCTTCCGCCGGCATAAGGTAAATAAAGTACTTTCGTGATAACTTCACAATAAAATAAATATCTCATCATCTTGAGTTTCCATTGTTCTCGCATTCGCATTCACACCCACCCACATTTTTGATATAAAAATAATAGTTTGTTCGCTCGCTAACCGACCTTGACCTATTTATCATACCGCTTTCTATTACCGCTAATTGTTAAGTTTATAGACATTTCGTACTGTGTGTTATAGTCATACCTATCGCATATTTTGTTCACGATGTCTAAAACAAACAATAAACCCGAAAAATCTGAGGGGCACGAATCTCCCGCAGATCTCGTTATACTGGAAGCTAAGCGTAATGCTTACTTCACTCGCTTACAAAATATTTATCAATTGTCGCTTCAAGTACAAAATGATGAAATTGAACCTACAACGTTTCTGAATAACGTCACGAATCTAGATCAATTGCGATCTGATTTTGAGCGTGTGTTAGACCAGTATAACGAACGCTCCGAAACTTTGTTGCCTACAGCCGCTGCTGTTAACTATCAACCTCTGATCGCATTTGACGAGATGTATTGTCAAATCAAACGCGTTCATTCTGACATTCAGAAACGATTACAAGACTCGCAGCCAACATCGCAGTCTTATTCTGTGAAACATAAAATTCCCGCTATTGAATTAATGTCGTTTAATGGGGATCTTCGTAACTGGCCCTTATTTTATGAACAATTTAAAAGTGTCATTCAAAAGTGCCCCTTCCCCCGGATATCTCGTTGCGAGTGGACGTGTTTTCGAGTGTCTATCAGTTGTACATAGTTTTAAATAATTTTAAATAATATTTGATTTATTCTCCATTTAACTGCTGATTCTACAGAGGATCGGTACCTCTCGTTCTGCCTAAAGAAGTGTTCCGTAAGTGTCGTCGGCCATATTTGTTGGTGCATCGCCGTCTCTGTCGCGGACTGTTCTGAGAAACGAAAAGTCAACTTCGCGGAGCGGGATTTGAGCCGGGGACCTGCGGATTTGCGGCCGACCGCCTTGTTGTTCGCGCCATCGAGTTGGTGAGCCGCACGCGCGAAATTAGCTATCACCTCGATCCGTTACGCGACAGTTCTCTTCACTCTGCTACGAGCTACGAGTCGGGCCGCTACGGAACACCGACTGCTACGCTTCACACTGCGACTACGTGTGCTACAACGCTGACTTGTCTGAGGCGAATACATTCCGGCTTCTATCTACTAAACCACAGATACTATTTTTCTTCGCATCGCATCATTGGGTGGACGGGTAGCTGACCGTATATTATTGTTTCTGCCTGTTATCGTTCGTTGTCGCCGCTTACTTATTATTGCCGTGCATCTGAGTTGATTAATTTACCACTTTGCAAATTTCAAAATGCAACGCTTTCCCACTCTGCCTTCACCAGTCGGTCTGAAACAGACCTTATGCAGCTCTCAGAAGTTGACACATCAAGGCCTTCTTCTCTTGAAAATATAACAAGGAGAACGAAAAGGCCGCGGTCCTCCGACGAAAACGGCGATCAACTTGGCGACTTAAAAACCGAGTTGATAAATTTGATCCAGGATTTGGTTGCCACCCACAACAATAGGATGGATAAACTCGAGGAACATATACTCCACATCAAAAACCAATCTGGCAATATTGAAGCCACTAACACCGAGATAGAAAAGTCACTCAATTGTATGTCGGACCAGCTTAACTGTCTACAGGGAAAAATCGACACTTTAGAAAAGGAAAGGAAGGATATCAATCTGCACCTGTCCGATTTGGAAGGGAAAATGGAGGCATTTGATAGACACCTCATAAAGACAACTGTGGAAATTAGGAATGTCCCTAAGAACTATTCCGAAACCAAGGAGTCGCTGTATTCCACAATAGCTCATCTAGCTACGCAACTTAACGTGAAACTGCAGCCCGTAGATATACGCGACGTAGCTAGACTTCCCTCCAGAAAAGAAAACAAGTCGTCATCAATTCTAGTCGAGTTTGCAAACACGCTCTTAAAACATGCTTCTTAAAAGGAACTAAGGAATTTAATACGCATAACTCAAACGACAAGCTGAGTACTAAACAACTTGGTATGGTGGCTCCATACACTCCTATATACATATCGGAACTAAATACCACCACAACCAAGAGACTATTCTACCAATGTCGAAGATTCTCCAAGGCGCATGGATATCAATTTTGCTGGGTAAATAATGGCCAAGTCAGATTGAGGAAGACTAGAGACGATCCATATATGATCGTTAAAAATGAAGAGCAACTTGAAACTCTCCTGGCCCCACTCTCACGTGACCAATGACTAGACTTCGATCATATTTTGCACACTGCTTCTGTTACTTATATTTTAATTTGTTATTATAAGCTCAAAAGCCGCACTCTTTATACAATACCCATACCCACAATATACGTACCCATGCACACACCCACACTCTCAATCCAGCTCACATACTTTTACACACATAAAAACATTTACATACACACCCTCATTTCTTATTTACACTATTCATCTATAAGCGCACTACCCTTCTGTATACCTAATCCTCATAAAATATTTAACTATTTTTGCCCCCCGTCTCACCCAAACAATCAACTAATTACCAATGACTGACTCAATTAATAATTTACAGAATTCTATAGATGATTTTAATCTATCTAAAACTATTTCATGCCACCCCGAGGATTGTAAGATTCATCTACTAAACTATAATAATAAACTTATTTTTCTTACACAGAATATACGTTCTATAAATGCTAATTTTGACAGCTTACAAACACTAACACATCGTGTCAATCTAGAAATGGATATCCTTATCCTGACCGAATGCTGGTTACCTTGTCTCTCAAATACAATTTTACCTCAATTGACTGACTATTCCGTTTGCCAGACGACCAAACATCTAAACCAGAGTGACGGTGTGGTGGCGTATGTTAAAAATAATATTAATTATACAGTGGAAGAACCTGACTTCATAACTCCGCGTCAGTCCTAGTTTTAAAACTAATCAACGACGTTGCAATTATCTGTATCTATCGGTCTCCGTCTATCACAAACATTGATCAATTCATTTCCCATCTTAGCACACTTGTCAAAACCCTGAGCACTTTTCGTTCTGTAATAATTTCTGGTGACATTAACATCGATATTAAGCCCACTTCCCGCGACCCTCACTGTCAAAACTATCTCAATCATCTAGCTTTCTTGGGTTTTCTACCAGCACACACATTACCTACAAGAGCGAACAACTGTCTTGACCACACTTTTGTCAGAACTAATGCAATATTGACTACCCTTGTAATCGAAACTTCTGTTACCGATCACTCTGCTACCATCGTATCAATCAATAAATCACATTATGATGCACCTGCAATTAAATCCATAAATAAAATTGATTACAAATCTCTAGATCAAGATATGGAAAAACTAAATAGTGCCGACTTATCAACATCACCTAATCCAGATACCACCATAGATACGCTGGTTACTTTTATAACCGACGCTATCGCGAAAAACACCTCGACTATAATCCTTTCTAAAAGAAAATCCATTCTGAAACCATGGATCACGCCAGGTCTTCTTAAATGTATGCGGAACCGTGACCGGATGCACAGAAAGGCTAAAAATACGCCAGATAATGAGGTCTTGAAAATTACGTATGTTCGCTACCGTAATTTTTGCAATAAAATCATCAAAAAAGCTAAAAGACTTTACGATACTCAGGACTTGATTGATGCTGGAAAAAATTCAAAACGTCTCTGGCAATCAATTCAGCGGATAACCAATACCTCAAAAATACGTAAAGCATCCAACCAATTACTTTTTTCTTCCATCCCTCCCAAAGACAGCAGTAATAATGTAAACAGCTTCTTCGCAAGTATTGGAGAAAATCTTGCTAACTCTATTGTCCCTAACACTTCCCCTAGCTGCCGCACCATTTCTTCTACCAGTTCTACTCATCCATCTTTCCATTCTTCTTCATTCGTTTTATTAGATACAGACCCCGATGAAGTGTCATCCATTATCTCATCCTTGAGATTGTCTGCTTCCACTGGATGGGACGGCATCTCCTCCTTAATATTAAAAAGATACACAAAAGTCCTCACACCTATTTTAAGCCGCATTTTTAATCATTGCTTCCAAACTGGAATATTCCCTACTTCATTCAAGAAGGCTATTATACATCCTATTTTCAAGGGAGGGGATGGGAACTCGGTCAATAATTACAGGCCCATAGCTGTACTGACAGCTCTTTCCAAGGTTCTGGAACGTTTGATCAACAATCGCCTGGTTGATTACCTTGAAAAAAATAGAATTCTATCGACAAATCAATACGGCTTTAGGAGAAATCTTTCCACATCCAACGCCGTTCAGCATGTTATTGATACTGTCGTTAATGGTCTTAACAACAAGAAAAAGGTATTAACAATATTTCTGGACCTTGCTAAGGCATTTGATACCGTACCCACTCCCTCCCTTCTACTTAAACTAGAAGCGATAGGTGTGAGAGGTACTCAATTAGACCTATTTCATTCCTATCTTTCAGAAAGAAGCCAGAGTGTCAAAATAAAGGAATTCCAAAGTGACGAAACACCGATCAACTATGGCGTTCCACAGGGAAGCATATTGGGTCCCACTCTGTTTTTGGTCTTCATTAACGATCTCTGTAACTTACACATCCCAAATGGGAATATTACAACCTATGCAGACGATACAGCAATTACTGTTTGTACAAATACTTGGGACAAACTGCAAGATGAGGCACAACATAACTTTAATCTGGTTTCGGACTGGCTTAAAGAACATGCTCTCACTTTAAATGTCGATAAAACTAAGTTTCTCACCTATTCTATTAGTAGTAACTCCCAACCCGTCCGCCCCATTCATATATGGGCTCACTCATGTGTAACTCCCTGGCATTGTAGCTGCCCGCTTTTATCTTCCACAGACACAATAAAATATCTCGGAGTCACTCTTGATCAACACCTGAACTTTAAGGCACATATAAGCATATTAACTGGTAGAGTTCGAAGACTTATTTACATATTTAAACGTATAAGACACGTTGCACACTCCTCCATAATTCGCATGCTCTATCTCACTCTCTGCCAGTCCATATTAACTTATTGTATTATCTCATGGGGCGGGGCACCTAAAACTACTATGAAGCCTCTCGAAACAGCACAACGAGCTATCTTAAAGATTGCAACTTCTCGACCTATACTTTTTCCCACTCAGCAGCTCTATAAAGAATGTAAGGTATTAAGTGTCAGACAACTTTTTATTACTCAAACAATTTTACTGCAACATAAACTCACTCCTCCCAAAACTATCACCAAGCGAAGGACTGATCGCATATGTTCAGTGCCAACCCCTAATTTTTCATTTACTAAAAGATTCTTCCCCTACATCGGCCCCTTTCTTTATAATAAGATTAGTTCTAGCCTTTCCATACAGCTACTGTCAGACGTAGAATGCTTATGTTCGATTCCAAATCGATATTCGATCGATGGTTTCGGAACGGCCATTTTGAATTTGACGTTGCTGCCAACCTTGCAGTTTTTGACAACTGACAGACGAAAAGCCCTCGCAATGTAACGCGTATTTGATTAGGGTATTGAATTTAAATCGCAAGCCATCTGGAATGTATTCGGGTTCCCCTCAGGATTGTCTATATAGCTGAGTGTGTTGTGGTTCCCCGAACCAGATAAAGTTCGCATTTACGTGGCCGATTGGTTTTTCCCACGTAACATAACCTGTGTTGGAACACTGTGCTCGTCGAAGCTGGCCTGCCAGTCATACCTGGTTGGCTGAAGAACCTGTCTACCAAGAAGAGCCTAGGGTGCACCCGGGCCTTGCAGAGAGACAGGAAGTTGACGGGACCGAAGCACAGACCAGGTTAGATCGACTCCATAAGTATTAGCTCGGTGAATCGCCGACGTTCACACTTCTTGGCATCTGATCGCTACGCTACCTCGTAGCTGATGGGCCCCTACGAGGTCATTAGGTGCCGAGAAGCCTGAACATTTTGGTAGCAAGAGCGTGGTTTCCTGAGATTTGCAGCCGTCAAGGGCTCCAGGAACCCACGATTTGGGACTATCAATCTGTAGGTATAGGCGGTTATTAGCTAACTTGGTGTTGTTCCTGTATCCACATAGATTGGTAGTATTGTAAGCTATAAGTCTATTGCTGGTAGTAGACAGACAGATATTACAGTTTTCCCTAAATGACCAGTTGTACTGAGATGTGACTCAGAATAGTAGGTACTCAACTTAGGTACATTGTAGGTGAATTGAAATTTGCATTGAAGTACCAGTTAGTCAATCTATTAGTGGTCTAGTAATGCTAATGAATGTTTGGTTAACATAGGTAGTTACATCTATTGATAGCAGGCTATTACATTGTTTTCTGTTTATAGCAATTTATAACTTGAACTAATATTGACTATCTGTGTGTGTTATAATGATAAAGGGAAACTAAATTGTTATTTACAGAATTTATATAGATATAAAACTCGGTTCCTATTGTTTAAGGAAAACAGCATTGTTTAAGTTGTGGTTTAGGGTTCCCTCGTTTGGGTTATAGACTGGAGGGTCCAATATAATTGAGTTACTGCAAATTGTGAGTAAGTATCGTTCCGATCATGTCGTTATCTGAAATCCAGAAGGGTGTTTCTAAGGAACTCAGATGGTTTTCCTCCGCACACGGTCTGATAGACCGTTTAGATAGGCATGATGTGGTATTGGAGCGGTCTATGGACGTTAAGGAACGTTACAATAGGGTGCTCGAATTGTCCGCGCAGGCGGAATCAGTTGATGGTTGCGCACCTGACAGGCTGTCACGGTTGCTAGGGGATGTCGACCAATGTATGGAGATGGCAGCTGCTATCACGCAGAAGGCTGCGGACATACGTAGACAGCGCGAGTCCAGCCATGGTGGTGACATTGAAGCACCTCTGCCGCTTCAGGGTTCGGGGTCCAGGTTACCTGCCATAACTATGCCTACTTTTGACGGAGTGTCCGGTGAATGGATGAGCTTCATCAATCTGTTCGACAGTTTGGTGCACATGCGATCGGACATTACCAAGTCTGTCAAGATGGCTCAGCTTGTGGCAGCATTGAGGGGGGAGCCTAGGGAGCTGGTCGCTCATTTGACAGTTACGGAGGGTAACTATGAAACGGCCAGACAATTGTTGGTCAGACGTTACCATAACAAACGGAGGTTGGCCGATGCCCAACTGAACCGTTTATTTAGTATCCCGGTTGTGAACAAGGTCGGGACCATACAGACGGAGGTTTTGAACCCATTGTTGTCCGTCACCAAGGCTCTAGAGAATCTTGGACTTCCGGTTGGTGAATGGTCGTACCTACTGTTGTACATTGTACTTTCCCGCCTACCCGCTGACGTGCAGACTCGTTTCGAACAGTCTCACGGGAGGTCGGCCGAGGACCTGCCCGCCTTCTCCGACTTGGTCGGATTCTTGGAAGAGGAGGCTCGACGGGCAGAGAATTTGGGGTTGACGGTCACCCATCCTTCGGAGCCACAGAGAGCTGCCGGGAGCGCTGTGAGTAGGGGCCCTCCGACGAGGAAGGACCGCACCAACCGGCAGTCGTATGGGACTGTGAGTGCATTGACCCCACATAGTGAGACCTGCCCATGTTGTAGGCAGATTGGCCATGCTGTGGCCAATTGCAATAAGTTCGGGGAACTTAGGGTTGAGGGACGGCGCCGGATGGCCAAGCAGCGGAGCTGGTGTTTCCTGTGCCTCGGGCCACACATGGCTAGGGACTGCACGCGCACAAAAATGTGCGGATATTGTGGTGGGGCCCACAACAATCTGTTGTGCATGAACCGGTCCGGCCAACAGCCTCCACAGGGCCGTATCCAGGGTGACACGGCATGGGGCCCTGAGAATTCGTTTGCGACTCGGAGCGCAACTCAGGAGCCAACGTCCCCACGTCCACAGGGCCGTACCCAGGGTGATACGGAATGGGGCCCTGAGAATTCGTTTGCGACTTGGAGCGCAACTCAGGGGCCAATGTCCCCACGTGCACAGGGCGGTACTAGGGTGCAGGGCCGCACTCAGGGTCATCACATGGGGGGCCCTGAGTTTTCGGTTGCGACTCAGCATCCGACTCAGCGGGCAATGGGGCCACAAGCACGCAGCCACCCAGGGGTGCAGGGCCGCACTCAGGGTCATCACATGGGGGGCCCTGAGTTTTCGGTTGCGACTCAGCATCCGACTCAGCGGGACATTGGGTATGTTGAGCAGGCCGTAACGGGCGGGTGGCATGGGACACCTTCGAGCTATGCGGATGCGGTTCGGACGCCGCCTCAGTTGTCGCCCCGCTCGTCGCCTCGTCCTCGTCGGTCGCATGTGATGTCCCCCCCGCTCATGGAGCGGCCACGGTTGAATTCACGCCCACCCCCCTTCGGGGGGCGTCGTAGGGTGGCAATGGAACCGGCGCGTGGGCCATTTGTACAATGGGACCCTCTGGCGTATAGCTGCCTACCTGATCGGTTACAGGCACAGTGGGGCCCCGGGGGCCCTCGCTAGGAATTTGCGGCCCAACAATTTGTTGCCCCCCAACCGGAGACGGTGGTGTTACCGATCGCCTCTGTGCTTGTTTGGGATTCGGCGGGCAACCCAACATACGTTCGCGCCCTATTAGATTCTGGAGTTCAGGGCTGCATTGTATCGAATGATTTAGCAAAATGGTTGGGCCTCAATATAAATAATGTATCGCTGCCGAGGAAATTGGTCCCTGCTGGGGATTACAGGGCAACCCTTCACGGGTTTTGTGATGCCTCTGAACGAGGGTTTGCGGCAGCGGTTTATTTGCGAACCGTCACCTCCACCGGGGAGGTCGACGTGCGTTTGGTTTTGGCAAAAAGCAAGGTAGCGCCTATTCGGACAAGGATGACGATTCCAAAACTGGAACTGTCCGGGGCTGCTCTTTTGACCAAACTTTTGAATCACACTCTAACAGTGTTGCGTGGGTCAGTGGTTTTGGAGGATACGGTGTACGCGTGGACGGACAGCCAGATTGTTTTGTGCTGGCTGAAGGCTTCGGTCCATAACTTAGAGGTTTTTGTTGCGAACCGTGTCTCCCAGATTGTGTCGTCTGAGGTCCCACTGACCTGGAGACATGTACCAGGAGAATTGAACCCGTCTGATTGTGCATCCAGGGGATGTCGGGCTCCTGAACTCGTTAGACACCATTTGTGGTGGGGACCACCCTGGCTTGCCAGGAGAGAATCGGACTGGCCCCACAGCCATGTAGTAGTATCTTCGGATCATGGCCCCAGAGCGGCCGTGCATGTTACCCAGAAGGCTGAGGACCCTGACGCCGGGTTTCTGCTGGACCGGTATAGCTCATGTGTGTTTGTTTGTTTATCCACCAAGGCGGTACATCTCGAGCTCGTTGCTGATCTCTCGACAGAGGCTTTCATTGCTTGTTTGGATAGGTTTGTTTCTCGAAGGGGACTTCCAACTTTGATCCGCTCTGATAACGGCACTAACTACGTCGGTGCGGAACGATACTTACGAGAGATAGTCAACTTTTTGAATGTAAATAAAGTGGATATTGGAACGGCCCTCTCCCGTCGGCGTATACAGTGGACCTTCAGCCCACCGAGTTGCCCCCACTGGGGTGGGATTTTTGAGGCCGTAGTTAAGTCAGCTAAGACGCACATGGGGCGTATAGTAGGTCAGACCGCGCTGACTTTTGAGGAGCTCGCGACATTGTTTTGTAAGATCGAGGCCGTTCTCAATTCGCGACCGTTGTGTCCGCTCAGCTCGGATCCAAATGACCTGGAGGCTCTGACCCCAGGCCATTTCTTGATAGGACAGCCACTTAACGCGTTGCCCGAGCACCCCTTCGAGGGAGTGAAATTGTATCGGTTGTCAAGGTATCAGATGTTGCAGCAGTTTACTCAGAATTTCTGGAAGCGTTGGTCGCTCGAGTATCTGCATCTCTTACAACAGCGCCTTAAGTGGACTGACAAAACCAGCCCCCCTAGTGTTGGTGACCTCGTTCTGGTTAAGGATGCTAACCTACCGCCACTACGTTGGCGCAGGGGGCGCATTGTTAACTTGTTCCCTGGCAAGGACGGGACCCCCCGGTCTGCAGAGGTTCTAGTAGGAGGCTCGGTTCTAAAACGAGCGGTAGCAACGTTGTCTCGGCTGCCCGTAGATTAGGGGACAGGTGGGTGCCTGTCCGGGCGGGTGATTGTTCGATTCCAAATCGATATTCGATCGATGGTTTCGGAACGGCCATTTTGAATTTGACGTTGCTGCCAACCTGGCAGTTTTTGACAACTGACAGACGAAAAGCCCTCGCAATGTAACGCGTATTGGTATAGGGTATTGAAATTAAATCGCAAGCCATCTGGAATGTATTCGGGTTCCCCTCAGGATTGTCTATATAGCTGAGTGTGTTGTGGTTCCCCGAACCAGATAAAGTTCGCATTTACGTGGCCGATTGGTTTTTCCCACGTAACATAACCTGTGTTGGAACACTGTGCTCGTCGAAGCTGGCCTGCCAGTCATACCTGGTTGGCTGAAGAACCTGTCTACCAAGAAGAGCCTAGGGTGCACCCGGGCCTTGCAGAGAGACAGGAAGTTGACGGGACCGAAGCACAGACCAGGTTAGATCGACTCCATAATTAACAGCTCGGTGAATCGCCGACGTTCACACTTCTTGGCATCTGATCGCTACGCTACCTCGTAGCTGATGGGCCCCTGCGAGGTCATTAGGTGCCGAGAGGCCTGAACAGCTTACGTAAAATTGCCGACTTTTTTCAGAATCTTTCCTACAACGAATCTGAAGAGTTTTTCAACCCCCTCATTTAACAAAACACACACACACACACACACATATACACCCTTACACATACACACACTCACCCTTACAGAGACACACTTACACATACACACACATGGGCTTATTTTCCATAAAATAACCTTTATTATACTATTTTACATTGTCTCTTTACTAAGTATAATATTAACTTTTTACTTATTTGTATTATAAATAAATTCACTATCTTCCGCAACATTTTTATGTACCTATTTTACGATCAAAAAACTATATGTAAAGGGTTTGGGCCTGATATTCCTTACCACAGATTATTTGATAATCTAGCTAGGATATCAGCTCGTCTCCCTTCTTAAATGTACCTACTCATTTTTTCTGCATGTTTAACTTAGTACTAAGGTACCTTTTGTTAAGCAACTGTACTGTACATTCTCTGTTTTTTGAATAAAACCATTTGATTTGATTTGATTTGAATAATCACCCGCGATTAACGGATAGTGAACGTGTTCAGTTTTTAGTAGGCAAACTGACTGATCAGGCGAAGTCAGTCTGCGCTGGCTTACCCGCCACGGGTGAAAATTATGCCATTATATGGCAAGCGCTGATTGCCAAATACGAGAACAAGCGCGCACTAGCAGCCGCGTACGCTAATCAGATGTTGGACTTCAAGTCCATCTCGAGCGGCTCAACGGCTAATCTGGAATCGTTTATGTGTAATTATGACGCGTCGGTCAAGGCACTAAAGGCACTTAAGTTCCCGGATTTAGCGGATTTCTTGTTTTTGCATATCGCATTACAAAAACTAGACCCCGAATCTGTCAAATTGTTCGAAATGTTCTATCGTAAAGAAAAGTGTCCTTCTTACAGTAACCTCATCGAATTTATAAATGAACAAACAAAGGTGGTGGCTCATTCTATGCCAAAACAGGCTTTAACTACGCCGCAACCTAAGAATAATAATAGCAAGAATTTGCCTGCTCCAAAACTTGCCCAGACAAAAACCTTTGTCACCCAGCCAGATGCAACGGCATACTGTCGATTCTGCAAATCTAATAAACATGAACATCTATATCAATGTTCCGCATTCTTGAAATTATCGCCTCATGAAAGGTATAACTTTGTAAAAACTAATTCCATTTGTAACAATTGCCTTAGTTACAAACATAAGTTCTCCGTCTGCTCGTCGCAAAAAACATGCAATGTTTGTGCTCATCGACATCATACGCTATTGCATTTTAACAACCCGAATATTTCACATACAAGAGGTGTAGCCAATAATGCTCCCGCTTCCGCTTCCGCTTCCACTTGTAAATCGTTGCCTTCATCACCATCGTGTTCGACTGATAACGCTGCCGCTGCGGCAAGCAGTTCTCAGCCACAACTCATAAGGAATAAGAGCGATAATAATTTACAATCGAATTCCACCTTATCTCATCTATCGGCAGGCAATCTTGATAACTCGGGCAGATCTATTCACACAGAAACAGTCACCTTGTTGGGTACCGCGAAAATAAAACTATATGATATTAGTGGGACCGCACATTACGTAAGGGCATTAATTGATCCGGGATCGCAAAGTGACTATATTTCTACTGAGTGTTGCCAGCGCTTATCTCTGCCGCGTTCTGCCCAAAATCGCTTCACGAGGGTTCAGGGTATAAGTGGAGTCTCACAAAAAATACAGGGAGTATCCACTGTTAAAATTGGTTCTCGGTTTGATGACAACAATAAAACTTACTCGATTCATCCTCTTATTGTTGAAAACATTACCTCGCAACTGCCCGACTCGGACGTCAACTTGTCCGGTCTTGAGTGTTTTAAGAGCTTGCCGCTAGCTGACGATAGCTTTAACGAACCCGGCCCGATAGATATGCTTTTAGGAGTAAATCTGTTCTGCGAAATATTACTTAATAATAAAGTTCGGCATGTAAGTTCACCTGCCGCTGCGTTAGAGACCACGTTGGGTTATATTATTCTGGGAGATGTCCCCGTGACATCACCATCGCCGTCACAGCACGCAACTCGCACGTTTTGTGCGTTTACAAATGAACAGAGTTTGGAGAAATTTTGGACTTTAGAAGAAGTGCCTTCTAAAAAACATTTAAGCCCTGACGAGCAGGAGTGTGAGAACATATTTACATCTACCACGACTCGTAACGATAATGGTTCTTACGCAGTCGACCTTCCCTTTAAACAAAGCCCTGATAATTTAGGCAATTCGTTTAAAACCGCAAAAAAGAGATTCTTAATGCTCGAAAATAAATTCGCAAAAAATCCGCAACTTCACGAAAAATACAGCGAGGTCATTCATGACTACTTAGATAAAGAGATTATTTCTTTAGTTCCGCCTTAAGAGGATCTCTCGCCGTGTTTTTACCTACCGCATCACCCTGTCATACGTAATGACAAAGCCACTACTAAGCTACGGCTAGTCCTTGACGGTAGCTGTAAGACAGACAGTGGGCTGTCTTTGAATGACATTCTTCACACCGGTTGCAACTTGCAGGCCGATATATTTCACATTCTTTTGAATGTGCGCGTTTTTAAAATCGCGTTTTTCGCTGACGTTCGTCAAATGTACTTGTGCATAGAAGTACATCCCCCGCACCGCTGTTTTCAACGATTTCTATATCGTTTTTCGCCTGATGCCCCTCTAGAGACTTACCACTTCAATCGGGTAACCTTCGGCCTCCGATCGTCACCGTTTCTTGCATTGCGCACGCTTCGTCAGCTCGCTGACGATGAGCGTGATAAATGCCCACTTGCCGCCGCCGTTCTCGAAAGAGACGTATACATGGATGACTTAGCTTCCTCTGCTTCTTCTCTCGAGGAAGCAGTTGCTACAGCAAACCAGCTCATCAGTATTTTTAAGACTGGCGGGTTCGATTTAGTCAAATGGACTAGCAACTCCCCGCAGTTGCTAGATAACATTCCTGAGACGCACCGCCAGTCCGAATCCATCTCTTTCGATGACGGCAGCTCTTTCAAGATCCTCGGTCTCAAGTGGCATCCTGGCTCTGACGAGTTTGTATTTACTGTGTCTCCTCCGCAACTTATTGGCACAAAGCGCGCCATTCTTTCTGCCACCGCCCGCTTATATGACGTGCTCGGCCTAGTCGGCCCCGTTATACTTTACTCCAAACTTCTCATAAAAGATCTTTGGCTTCTGAAAATGGACTGGGATGATACGCCACCCCAGCACATTTTACATTTATGGCATCAGTTTGTCAGTGAACTTCCTTTGAACACCGAACTCCGAAGTTTCCTCGTCATTTGGGTATTAAAAAATATTCAACACTCACGCTTCTTGCTTTTGCGGACGCAAGCGAGAAGGCTTTTGGATGCGTCATATATGCGCATGTCGCAACGGAAAATCAAGATCCAGTTATTCGTCTGATTTGCTCTAAATCAAAGGTCGCTCCAGTGAAGACCGTGACAGTCGCTCGGCTAGAACTTTGCGCCATCGTTTTAATGTCAAAGCTTCTTCGAACTGTTCACGATTCGCTGTCTCAACGTCACTTAATTGACAATACTTTCGCATTCTCAGATTCTGAGGTCGCGCTATGTTGGGTGCACTCTTCACCCCATAGATTCGACACTTTTGTAGCTAACCGTATAGCTCAATGTCAGAATAACTTCGCTTCGGAACACTTCTTTCATGTGTCTGGATCTGAAAACCCCGCAGATTGCCTCTCGCGTGGGCTTATACCCTCTCGCTTACGGGACCACGATCTCTGGTTCCATGGGCCTTCGTGGGCTTTGCTACCCGTGAGTGAGTGGCCGACAGTAAAATTTTCGCCCTCATCTATGAGCTTACCAGAAGAGAAAACCGTTACCCTTGTTGCCCCCGACAGCGGCAGTAATGAGCATTGGATTATAACGTTAAGTAAAAGGTTCTCTTCGTGGCATCGATTCCTTAAAACCGTCGTTGTGGTTCTAAAGTTTCTTAGAAAACTTCCTCGCGGCAGTGAAGTCACCGCGTCAGACTTAGAGACAGCTGAATTGCTTGTCATCAAAATCGTGCAGCAACTCTCATTTGCAGAGGACATACGCCACATACAATGTGGTAGAGTTTGCTCCCCCTCCGTGCGCAAATTATTCCCTTTTATTTGCGACAATATACTTCGAGTAGGGGGTCGTTTAAGGAATTCATCGCTCGATTTCTCTAACAAACATCCCGCGTTATTGCCAAAGAATGGACATATAGTCGAGTTACTAATTGATTCTCTCCACCGCGAAAATGCGCACGCCGGTCCGCAACTTTTACTGTCAATTTTAAGACAAAAATATTGGATTCTCTCCGCCCGTCGCATCTTTAGACACCGCTTTCATAAATGCAACCAGTGCTTTCGCGCCAATCCAACGAACACATTTCCTACGATGGCCGACCTTCCCGAATGCCGTGTAGAGCAAAGTAAATCCTTCACGCACACTGGCGTGGATTACGCGGGCCCGTTTTACATCACCATGGTCAGAAAAAGGGGCGCACGAAGCCAAAAGTCGTGGCTCTGCTTATTCATCTGTCTGGTGACGAAAGCCGTTCACGTGGAGCTCGCTTCATCGCGTAGCTCTGCGTCGTTCTTGGACGCGTTTAAACGGTTCATATCCCAGCGTGGGCCTTGTAAAGTGTTATATAGTGATAATGGCACTAATTTCGTTGCTTCCAAGGCTTACTTCAACGAACTTCTTTCCTTCCTTCGCACTGAGGACTATTATAAAACCTTTCGGGAGGAACTTTTGAAAAACCGCATTACATGGCGTCTTAATCCGCCCACTGCACCTCACTTCGGGGGTATATGGGAGGGAAATATTAAATGTTTCAAAACACATTTGCATCGCGTCATAGGTAAACAACTGTTTTTTTTTTAATCCATTGCAATCGCTGCAATAACCCGCTATTTTTATACAAATATAAATTTAATAAGTGCTTTATGAGTGTGTTATGGACTGAGGACGTATATTGTGCCCTTTAATGAGTGGTTAAAGACTCCAGCATCTCCGTGAAATTGATACGTGTTACGAACGTGTTGGCGAGCCTGGGTCCAGAAGCTGAGCTGATGGCCAGGTGAGTGCGTATGGATCCTAATCCTTTAACTAATCACTGTTCATCGTCCTATGTCCCATCATTCCAGAGATTTTACCCTAAAATATCAGTTGGTTGCAAATAGGTAGGTTGGGTCGCATATTTTTTTTCGAATCAGCTACAGTCTTTAAAAAAGCGCTACGACTGAAGAAGTCCAAAAGAAAGCGCCCGCAAATAAAATAAAGAATTGTTATCCAGCACGGATGAAGACAAATATAATGTATAAAAACTAATTCAAATGAGATCCACTCAACTTATGTTGCATAAATTACTTTTGCAGGGTGCGGCCTGCTACCCCGCCGCCAACCACGCTGCCGCCGCAGCCTACAGCGCAACGCGTGCGGCCATTAACACCCATGCCGAAAAGCATGCCGCTGCTGCCGGCATCGGCATGCGTTCCGGACCACCTGGAGTTCGCAGGCGTGGAAGCGCGCCTGCGAACATTTAGAGGTTGGGAGGGCAATATTGGGCCGGTAGCCTTGGCGGAGGCCGGCTTTTATTACGTAGGCGAGGGCGACCGGACAAAATGCTTTTTCTGTGACGGGGGGCTTCATTGTTGGGAGGACGACGATGACCCCTGGCAAGAGCATGCGTTTTGGTTTTCCGGTTGCCCGTTCGTGGACATGGAACGGGGGGTGACTATATAGCACTTGTAAGAGAGAAAATTGCTTAATACAAGTTCGAGGGAAAGCACATGCCCCCGTTCCCGCCGCTGCCGCCTCCGCCGCTACCGCCACCCGTCGAGCCTTTAGACGGGCATTCTTGCCGCGCATCCTCCGAATCCTCCTAATTTTGGAGGATTCGTGGGAATGTTCCCAATGAAATGGGGCATTTACTGAAAACAAGAAAAACCGCCTTTATAAAATAAATCCTATTTTGGAGAGATTCAATACATTGATGTCAGAAATATATTATCCTGAGAGAGATCTTAGCATAGATGAGTCAATGGTACTATGGAGGGGCCGCTTGGTTTTCAGGCAGTACATAAAAAACAAAAAACACAAATACGGAATCAAGCTTTACGAATTATACGAGTCCTCTGGTTTAATAATGAAAATTCGTGTCTATAGGGGCAAGAGTGAAAAACCACCACCAGGAACACTGCACAGTACAGAAGTTGTTCTTGATCTTCTCGATGGGTATGTAGAAAAAGGCCATGTTTTTTATATAGATAATTTTACAACTCTGTAGATCTAACAAGGACTCTCGGACAAAAAATAACCTATGTTTGTGGTACCTACATTGGTAACGCATTACGGTTACTTTACGAAGTAACCGTAAAGGCAATCCGTCGGCCGAGACAACAGCAAAACTGAAAAAAGGTGAACTATCCTTTCAGTCATGCGACGACATAACTGTTTGCAAGTGGAATGATAAACGTGACGTTTTAGTTATTTCAAACAAACATAAGCTGGAAATGGTAAATGTAAAAGAAACCAGAATGGAAAAATTTCACGTAAGCCTAATATAGTCGCTGATTATAATTTGGCCATGTCTGGAGTCGATCGAGGTGACCAAATGGTCTCTTATTATTCTTGCCTAAGAAAGACATTGCGATGGCATAAAAAGTTCGCTTTGCACATATTTGATGTGTACGTGCAAAATGCGCATCGACTTCTTCGTAAACAGGATCGCAATTCTAAAATGAGGTTACTGAAATTTCGCGAAGAATTTACTACACATCTACTTGGAATGTCGGACATTGACACAAAGTCAGCAACTCCACGAGCGTCTACGTCATCACAGTCAAACCTACCAGAAAATCGAATGTCTCCGTTTTCTGAAGACAATTTCCACTGCTTGGAAAAGTTACCTCCCACCGAAAAAAAGAAGATCCCGGAAAACCGTGTAGAGTGTGCACTAAAGAAAAAAACTCACAGAAAGCTCTTATTTTAGCCCTGTACGCCCAGAAAAGCCAGCCCTATGCATACTCAAATGCTTCAAAGTATATCACACAGATCCCAGATTTATGTCTACATAATTTGTTATAAGTAAGTTATTCGAATGCCAAAATTGCAAAGGGGTGATAAAAATAATTACCTGTAATTAACTACAATGTGAGACTGATTTCATTTAGATTGGTTCTCATGATTACTTTGTTTCTAATAAAATTAATAGTTCCTATTGCAAAAAGTTGTACCTACCAAAGGCTCTTTGATAAAAAAATATTCCTACCTACTTATAATCAATAAAGTAACTTTTTTATGTAAGAGTGTTTTATTTGAGATGCCAACCTACAAGGAAATGTTCTCTTTAGGAGGCCAGCTAACACATTTTTCATATAAACCGTCACAGAATGTAATGGTACACGAGAGTCGGTACATTAGATACTTCATTCTGCGTGATAGAGGGCTAGCCCAACGCCGCGCTGTTTTGAATACGAGAATCGGTTCAGATAACGTTTGAGGGTTTTGTGTAGCTTACTGGCAAAGTTTGCAAAAAAAAAGACGCGTGGGTTCATTCGTGGAATTTCAGTTCAGGTCAAGTTTTTTTGTCGCATTCCTGCGAGATGTGTAGAAATCAGAGCCGATTTGGCTGCGCGTTGAATAAAATTATGAATAACTAAATAATGAAAGGTTATTATGGAACGGAGAAAGCTATTATGTTGATTGCAAATATACAATTGCGATTGAGGTATGATATGGAGGGTCTGACACCTCTGGATTGAATATCATTCTAGTGGTCTTTTGCTACGCGCAGCTAGTGGTCGGGTAATGCTTAATTAATCGCAACAAGCTTTTATTGGTCAGCGATCAACAGATTCTGTGTATCGGCAGTACCAAATGATTTGAGTGATCACCTACGGTTGATCATAGTGAATATGCGTACACACAATTTGTAGAACGGCGGATCTGCATGGCATGGTTGAAATTAGACCCTGTGTAGTTGGTGATAAGAAGCTTCGCTTGGGCAGAGCGTATTCGCAAAGGACGCATGTGGGGCGTATAAATACAATTGTGGGGGAAGGGAGAGCATTCAGTCTCAGCGTCTAGCTACTGTGACAGTCGCCTCACGAGTTCTAAACGGTTTTGTCTGCCGTGTTACGCGTCAGAACTATACGAATTGGTGATTGCGAAGTTTCAGTGGGTTTTCATGAGTGTCTGAAGCGCCGAGATATACCTCGGTTCCTAACCTTTATATCAACCTACCCCTAATTCCAAAACTATCCTTGGGTCGTTAGGAAAGAACTTTTAAGTCAATTTATCTGAGTCTGAGTCTGGGCTTGGAGCGACCCTAAATTCCTTTTTCCTTCACCATAGGGTTCCTGGATTGGCTCTTAGGATATTCGCGGGCTGATCCTCTCCTCATTCCTTCGACTAGCGAGCTTTGAAATTCCCACACACACAGTCGTTAAACATTCAAGCACATTCAAATCAAACTCAACCATTTTCGAGTGGTGTCGATAATGGACGTGGTATAACACTAGGTTTTTAGACTAGGCTAGACAGGAGTTTAGTTGCGGCTAAACCTAGGTTGTCAGGGCATAGGGAGACTGTTTGATCGATGAGGTTCCGCGGATGGAAATAACAAATTCAGAACAAAGTTAAACCGGTGTCAATACAGATAACATATTCTGTTGATATTTTGACATTTGAGTGTTATCGGGGACGCGCGAAGAGATCAATTTACAGTCTAAAGTTCATTGTTTAGGTCCGGGTAGGTGTTTTGCATTGCCTTGGGTCAGATTGGATTCAAGTTGCATTTTTAAATTAAATGTAAATTTCGCTGGATATCTAATGTGTAAGTTGAGTCGGTATATATGATTTGGCTCAGCCCAGGACGTGCTGCGGCTAGTGGAATTCATAGTTCGGTATTTATCGAATTATGCACTTCGCTATGGTGTGGGTTAGATATCCTAAACCAAAAATGCTTGCGTTTCGATAACATCCAGCTCAAATTGCGCAGAGTTGAAGGTTTCAAAACGTTACGGACCTTTTGAGGTAACCGCTAGTTCAGAACCCATTTCGGAACTCAAATCGCAATTGTGTAAACCGGTCTTTTCGGATCGTTATTGCCGTGAATCAAATATATAATTGGAACCACCACAAGCCGCTACTAGCGAGCACATGAAATATCATTGAGTACTCACGTCGTAAAACTACGACGGATATCTATACTATAACTGTGATCGATCACTAAAACTAAAACTAAAACTAAAACAAAAGATGTTCCAAGGCGCTCATATATACAAAAACCAGATGGTGCCATCACATAAAATATAACAACGATCGTTTTGGCGCAATACACCGCTGACTGATGCGAATTACCGGCTCGCGGACATATATGCTTTCTCTGTCTAACTTGAAACTGTAAATTCCTGAACCAATCTTCGTTCGACTATTGTACGCCTGCCGAATTTCTCAACGAACGAGAAATTCAGACTTATCATTCTTACTTACAAATCTTACAGCTGAATCGGGTCCTCTCATTTTGGGATAGAAAGAATAGACGATCATAGCTACTGTTAGCGGCGGCTCAGACCTTAGCCTGGTGCCGGTACAAGAAGTCCTACGTATATACCCGTAGTCGGCCTCCTGCAAAGCTGCCTACTACGTATATATACATAGTTGGCATTCAATGGGTTAAGTAAACATGCGATATTCGGTTTTCACCATAAGTCTGTATTAGGTTTTTTTGCTGTGGTCGGCTTTTTTGTTTCTAAATATTAAATTAACTCTATTTATACCTAATACCAGCAAAATACCTGGACTTAATCACCTAGATTAGGAAAATTGGTGCGAAATATGTTGAAAAGTGGGATTTTTCCTCGAAAATCTTTAAAGGCCCCTAACTCGAAAACGGTAAATTTTCGGGTAGGGTGTTTCATAGTAACAATGGTTGGTTTTGATCCGTGCTAGCATCTCCTAACGTATGTAAGTCGACTTACCAGTCACCCTGTATACACCAATTGTTCAATTCACCGAAAAATTATGTTTCAGATTCACTTAGTACTAAGTTTATTGTCAGATGGATGGCCAGCTCCACCCCCTGTGACAAACTTTGCTCACAAATAGTGTAGGTTTTATTTAATACGAAATGTGTGTGGCCGCTCCACGGCCACACGACTTCTTTTAATATTAACAGATAAAATTGTTCTCTAACGAGGATATCGCTCACGTCATGAACGACCACCATTTTTAAGAATTCACAAAATGCGACTGAACTATGGCCCAAATTCAACTAAATATCCGAAAGACTCTTAGATTATTCAAGTATATCCACTTATAATACCAGGTTTTTTACTTTCACACTTCAGTATTAAAAGAAACATTTACAAGCGAGACCTTTTTAGTTTAATAAAGTCAAAAGAATCAACAAAGAGTCACACCGTTTCCCATATAGGGTGGCAGACAGGCACAATTATTCTGCCCACTGGATTTTGCAATATCTATGGAATATCTAATACTAGCAGACGGCCGCGGCTTCGCACGCGCTAAATTATACATATAAACCTTCCTCTTGTCACTCTGTCTATTAAAAAAACGCATCAAAATCCGTTGCGTAGTTTTAAACCTGCATGCATGTATGACGTCACACTTGTGTGCAAGTGATTTGTATTGGAAACACGATTTTGTGCAACTTGCAGCTTGCATGCAAGTTTTTAGTGGCATACTCAAGTAGTTCAACCTGAAACATAAAAATAATGTTTTGTATTTGTTTCGGTTGCCAAATAGTAGTGAATAGTTGACTGAGCTGACTTGAGTGTTGTGCGTAAAGTTTAAACCTAATTGCATGCAAGTTGCAACTTGTATGCAAGTCATTGGCATAGTGTAAACGCAGCTTTATCCCAGCGTTTCTTATATCAAAGGTTTGTGCTGTCAACAAACACTGAAAATTGTTTGGGTTACTCTAATACAATGATTACCTTGTGTTAAGTGTCACATTTAAGTTTTAGATTAATGGGCCTCACTATTACCTTATTTATGGTAGGTAAGTAGGTTCTTTGTGTCCCGGATCGCTTCATTTGAAATTAAGATTTCGTAGTAAAAGCATCATGTCTTGGTGAGTAATATTTATTACATATGTGATTAATTTTAATTAATTATGTTCCTAAAACCATAGAAAATATTTTTATAATGAGCCAGATTCAAGTATATTTGATTCGTAATATGCAGTGTTTGGAGCTTTACTTACGGAGCGACATTTTTTGGGGATTAGACATAGTTTGGGGTTTGTGGTGTTGTAAACAGTTAGAATGGACATGAACTAAATATGGTTTTTTTAGTGGTGTGGTGTGGTGTCGCTGTTTCTCGTTCCTGCTCCAGATCGCCTACGTTTTCTTGGATATCGTTTCCCATCATGAATGAAGTCATGGATACCTCACAGCAAGTCCCTTCATCTCATGGTTCCCGAGGAAAAGGAAATTTTCCAGCCCGACGTCCCAGGGGATCCCGCGGACGAGGATCTACGAAGGGGAGACCCAACGATAGATCTACCACTTGGCGTTCAAAACAGAACGATCAGTTTCTGGCCCAAATGGATGCTGAACGTAATGCTCGCTTTGCGAAAATTGGTCTTGAAGACCCACCTCCGGCTCCAGAGCCGACCCAGCCACCGTCAACTGCCAAACCATCTTCTACTCCTGAATTCTCATCTGTTCAGTTTCTTGGTGTAGCTCTTACAAGTTACGCTCATCCACTGCCCATTGCCACTCAGGCTTTAGTTTTTATGGTAAATCATTATTACCTAAAACTCCAGGAACAACTCGGCGCTGAAAGAGTCGCAGAAAGGTGTACCATACATCAGCTGTACCGCCATTCATTGGCCCAACTCTCCTATCATCTATATCGGTTACGAACTGAACAAGTTCCTAGATACAGTTACAGAACTGAGTATCCAAATCGACCAATAATCCAAGCTGATATGCTTGAATGTTTCAAGACTCTTGAACTCAATATTGGGTTTATAACGTCATACATTCAAAGAATCGGTTGCGTGATTGCGCATGATGTACCAATGGTACCTATGCTTATGATGGATTAGTCGTCGTATTAACATATTCAACTTGCGCAACATACTTGAGGCTGCAGCCCGTGACGACGATCGATTTGATGATCTAATGGCACAAAATCCCATTCCTGGTGTTGCCGTCACACACGACAGAATCGTCAACCTCGACGACATCATTCCTCGAGCTTATGGATCTGCAACAATGTACCGCGATGCAAGTGCTGTCAGAGCACTTATGAATTATACCGCTGCAAAGATGCGCGATGTTAATCTGTATACCGGGCGCCTCGGACAGATTGGTGAAGGAAGCCCAGCCATTCTGCTTATGAGCACCGCTTCAACGGAGGAGAACGAAGCATGGATTCCTACGACACCCACAGGACAACCTGCTCCTATACTTGGTACTGTCGACAACTTTTGGTCCGATCATAGACTCACTGATGAGAACAAAGGCCAGAATCAAGTGAATGTGTGTGCCTGTATGATGTTTAAATGTGAGCTTAAAAGTGCTACTCAATCCTTTAAATAAGTTACTACTACTATACATCATAGTCTATATTTGTCTAGCAGATTAAAAAAATATAAACACTCAACTAAAATTAAAACATTTTATGGTTTTTATAATATGCACAGTAATAGTAAGATTTGGGCAAAATTGGGCTAGCCCTCTGTCACGCAAAACATTTAACGGCTCACCTAATAACGTTTGAGCCAAAAACCAATTGAGTTTCTACCACCCCGTAAGAAAAAGTCGTGACTCATTATTTTAGAACGGTGTTTTATGGGGAAGCAGTAATATAGTAGGTTACCCTACTACTAGAGCTCCACACACTTCCATGTATCGCACACTTGGCATAAAAAACTCATATCTAAAGATATATGTGACGTTTCAAAATACTATATAATTTGTATGGAGTTGTCAAAGTTATTCGGAATTCCGCTATTCCGCTTTATACACTGACGAGCAATGAAAAAGTTCCACCCACAAAATGCCGACAAACACCTTAATATCTCCTAAGACATAGAACCTAGCTTCATAAATTAAAAAGTATTTAATTCAACACTGAAGACGGCGTCATTAAGCTAGCCTTTCCCGTTTAGAAGTAATTAAAGTATTATTTAAAGTTATATTTATGTGCTGTTGTTGTATATTTTTGCCAAAGCTCTCAAAATGCTTTGTTTCCGTGACTATAGACCGTGACCGATTTCGTAATGTTTTAGTTTTTAATTATAATTAGCTTTACCCGGATGAAGACAAATATAATGTATAAAAACTAATTCAAATGAGATCCACTCAACTTATGTTGCATAAATTACTTTTGCAGGGTGTGGCCTGCTACCCCACCGCCAACCACGCTGCCGCCGCAGCCTACAGCGCAGCGCGTGCGGCCATTAACACCCATGCCGAAAAGCATGCCGCTGCTGCCGGCATCGGCATGCGTTCCGGACCACCTGGAGTTCGCAGGCGTGGAAGCGCGCCTGCGAACATTTAGGCGTTGATTAGACGCTCAATCAATTCCATCAATCAACCATCAATCATGCTGTGATTGAAGAAAAACTGACCGTCTAATGCGATGACTGATGGTGACTGATGGTTGATTGACGAAAATTTAATTTCCTTCAATCATCCATCAATCATGACTTTTGAATGATCGTGTAATGGCATTTCATCAATCACTCGTCAGTCAGCGTGCGGAACGCGATGGAGCCGGACCTGTCTCGCGCCGAAGAGGCGCCCGAACACTCGCGCAGTGACAATGACACATCGCCGCCGCCGCTCTCATCTAATATTGAGATCGAAAAAGATTTTATTTTATCCTTTGAAACTCTATCTCAGTTATGGGACACCAAGAATCCTCTATACACTAACAAGTACAAAAGGTACCTACCATCTTTGATCTTTACATATAATTTGTTTAGGTTATTGTTGACAACATAAAAATAATATAGGTACTTACTTAGGTACTTACACCCTTGATCGATCAAAGGAAGCCGCCCGCGCCGCCCAAGCGACGCACCGATTGCGAACATGGTATAGGGTGACAGCACCTAATAAGGCACACGTCAAACTTTTTTCACTTTTAACTTCCTATAGCATTTATATGAACAACGTTAGGTGTTAGTTATATTTTTTTGCAGTAGGTAAACTATCTGAGATTACTATAACGTACTAAAATAAAGCGATTTTGTTTGGGTTTCGAAGCTATTAATTAATTTAGCCCCAGGGACCCCATTTTCCTTCATGCCCATTTTCGTTTGCCCAAAATCACGAGTCCAAAGCTTGTATAAAAAAAATATTTCAAAAAAATTATTTAAGGGTACTTTTAGGGTATTTTGTTGGTGTTAGTCCTATTATTGTTATACAAAACCCTCTCAACGCGAGTCCAACTCGCACTTGGCAGCTTATTTTCCCTTATATCGCACACACATTTTAAACTTGGAAAAAGCTGAAAACTTGCATCTTTGCTTGTTTATTCAACATGATTTATTAATAAAAATACACATATAGTTATTTAGCAGCTTCATCAGCGTTTCTTTTATTTTTCCATTTTTATGTTTTATTTTCTTGATTTTTTTAATCATTTCGACTCAAAATCACGAGCTCTTTTCACCCCAATAGGAGAAAAAAACGTGGCCAAGTATTATTTTTTGTTTTTAAGACTTCCAATTTTGTTACCACCATACAAAGGAAATGGATGGACAAATGGTAACAAAAAAGAAAACAATGGGACACTTTTTACTTCTATTGTCTATGAAATAGAGTACAATTTCCCGGAAAGAACGTGAATTTAAATTAAGTATATCTATAGACACTGAAGTTTTTGTGCCAAGTGTGCGATACATGAAGGTGTGCGGAATTAGGCGCTCTCACCCTGCCACTGATCATATCGGCAATGGTTAAAATATAATGTTACTTTTTTATGATAATGAATTAAATATATGTATTTTTTTTTTTATTTCAGGAATGCGAATTATGCAAAGCTATTACCAATTTTAAGAAAGTTAAAACCGAATGCAACCTTAGAGGACGTAAAAAAGAAAATAAATGCCATCAGATCAAATTACCGGAGAGAGCTGAAAAAAATCATATCATCTAAAAGATCTGGTGCTGGGACAGATGAAATTTACGCACCTAAAATATGGTATTTCCCATACCTACATTTTCTAAGAAAATTGGAACAACCTGTAGCGATGCAACAAGAATCCGAGCCGACCCATCAGGTAGGTACACGGTAGTTACCTTATATAGGTACATCTAGGGTTATTGTGTTTCAATATCGATCTCTCTTGTAGTTGCGTCTGTCAGCTAGAATAGTAGTGAAAGTGACTAAGCACTAAAAGACCTACCTACTTTAGTCCCTGAAAATATTTTTTATATTCAATATCAGTGGCTATATTTTATATATATTCTTTGCTATTACTATATTTACTATCTAGAAGCGTCTAGGGCCGAACGGCATCCGAACATAGGAAACGATCGTGTGGGTTAAGCAACATCTGTCCGAGACGGGTGTTGGATGGGTGACCTATTTCTATGTGGCAATTGTTTCAAGCGCTTCCAGATGATTATAGTTGATATATTAACATTAATACTATCCAGTACCTATACTTATTTTTTTTTTCATACTGCGCCTGAAGATGTTATATTTACATGTAAGCCACTGATGTATAATATGTATGTATTTACAAAAAAATAATGTATTTAAGTAGTATATCAGCTGTCTAGTACCTATAGTACAAGCTTTGCTTAGTTTAGGGCTAGATGGCGCTGTGTGAAATGTCCAGGGATATTTATTATTTTATTTATTTATTTACTGATATTGAATATAAAAATATATATTTTTGATACACTTAAAATAACAAAACAACTGAGATATGTCTCTTTTCTGTTCGGCCTGTGTTACAAATGCCCCTTCTTCGCCGCCATCTTGAATTTTTTAGTACTTGATCGATTTGCTTTAAAACCAAATAAGTTTGAGAATGGGATACTATGCGATATATGGATTATACCTAGGCGTAGTAGGAGTAAAATTGCGTTTTTATATTTCAATATTTTTATTCATATAGGATGTAGGTACATTATAATTTACCCTCATTATTGAAATAATAACAAAATTTTTCTCTTATTATTTTCGCATCTCTTGAGGGGTTTCGGTTGTTAGTAGGCGCTAAGTCTAATAATTGCTCACTATTTGGTTTTTCAATGTTCCAACTTGCTGTCAAGTACTGTTGTTGTGATGTTTTCATCAAATAATTATGTAAGTAGCAACATGTGGCAACTAGCAATGACGCTTTACTGGGTTCGAAATTAATATTCCTCTGGAAGATTCCAAATTTTGATCGAAGTATCCCAAAGGCACATTCTACTACAGAACGAGCACGAGAAAGTCTGTAGTTGAACGTTTTTCGGTCATTATTACAAGCATTTTGAGGATAGGGCTTCATAAGATTTTTACCCAATGCAAACGCTTCATCACCTATGAATACATAGGGGAAAGCATCTGATGTGTTTGGTAATGCGGTTGCTTCTGGCAAGAATAGGCTTCCTTGTTGATATAATTCCCAGAATTTCGTGTAGAATAATACTCCACCATCAGAAACACGGCCATTAGCACCAATATCGATCATTATAAATTCTTTTCTTGCATTTGCCAAAGCCATAAGAACGATGCTAAAATAGCCTTTGTAGTTGTAATACAACGAGCCTGAATTCGGTGGTTTCTGAATAGAAACATGCTTTCCATCAAGTGCCCCCAAACAATTCCAAAACTGATATCTTTCTCCAAAATCTCTTGCGATATCTTTCCATTCTTCTTCAGATGATGGTATCTGAAATGACAGCATTATATCGTTTTTTATTTATTTTTTTAAATGTAGTCTTGTAAACATAAGTTTATTTTATTGTTAGTTACATATACATTGTTCAATTAGGCTATATCCTAAAAGTAAATGAATGAATAATGTAAATTATGTACTTTTTTTGTTACAGATACAATCAGATTCAGAAACAGACGAAACAAATCAGCAAACTAGCCAACAATCCAGAGAAATTACTCAAGAAAGGTCTTTTTCATCAATCTCTGCGATTGCTCAGCCTTCACAAGCTTCAAAACCAAAAAACAAAAAGATAAATCACGACGAGTTGCTGATTCGTGTTTGCGAATCCTTGAGCGAACCATGTAGTCAACAAGTCAATTTACCTAATCCCATCGCACTGGAATGGTCCAACACATTAGATAGACTCGATCCTATTCAACGACTTTACGCAAAAAAAGCAATTAACGATATTTTGTTTGAAGCTGAACTCGGCAATTTGAATAGGCACTCAGTAAGAATCAATGATCCTCCTTCATCCTCACCATATCAGACAGCTGCTGCGACCACTGATGCAGGAAATTACAGTCCATATTCACATTATGGCTGTTCAAATGATTGTACGATAATATCACCACCACCTCCATCGTCATTCTCATATCCTATTACTGTACCCTCACCTTCGCCTCAACAGAGAGCGCCTATTAACAACTTCAATACACAAAATTACAGTCCAACACCTCCTCCGCCATCACCAGCATCTCAACAAATTGATGCTATTAGAAATGCTAGATCTTCAACTGATCTAGCCACACAACAAACAGGCCCGATAATATCACCACCACCTCCATCGTCATTCTCATATCCTATTGCTGTACCCTCACCTTCGCCTCAACAGAGAGCGCCTATTAACAACTTCACTACACAAAATTACAGTCCACCACCTCCTCCGCCATCACCAGCATCTCAACAAATTGATACTATTAGAAATGCTAGATATTCAACTGATCTAGCCACACAACAAACAGGCCCTGTAGTCAGGACTATAATGACAAACGATAATAACAGACCTTCACAAAGAGGCTCGCCGTCCCAAATAATTATAAGTTCTAACTATCATTGTGATCAGCAATCTCAAATATCTGATTTAAATTCAAACGAATACACACTACACATTCCAAATAGTCCTACACCATCTTCAAGAAGTCATCAAGATGTATTTGCACTGTTTTCTCAATTTAAACCTTAATTTTTAAATTTTGTTAACAGTGATTGGAATAAGGTGAATTAAAAAAATAAATTATCAAGTCCGAACCGGATTTCTCGGCAAAGAGCGTCACAAAACTTCCAGGATATTCACGACTCGTGAATGCCCGAAAATTTTGATTCGCTCTTTGCCGAGAAATCTGGTATTCTGATCACTGCTTATGACTTACTGTAATAGTTAAGTAATAGTTCCTTAAATAAAGTAACAAGATAACAACATACTAACTTAAACTGTTGTTTAATATCACACTTACCTTCATGTAATCTTGTAGAACATAAATAAGCGCTCGACATGTATCCATGATTGCTTCAATAATTGCAGCTGGTGACATTACAGCTGAAAATTTTATGTCCTCAATGTTTCTGCCAGTTGCAAGATACCGCAAAGTTACTGCTAGTTTTTCTTCAGGGGTTATTGCTTTTCGCATACAGGTGTCTTGATTTTTTAGGTACGGTGTAACCAGAACCAAAAGTTTATCAAAACACGCATCTTTCATGCGAAAATAATTTGCGAAGTCTTTATCGTCCTTCGAATCCCGGATTACAGTTAATAGATTTATATGGGTATAGAAATCTCTTTTCAATAACCAATCTTTCACCCAACGCTTTCTTTTTACGCGTCTTTTGCTTAAAATCGCAATCAAAATTGCAATGCAGGCTTTTCTTCTATGAATATCCATAATATCATGAGTGGACACGTGTACTGTTTGTGAAATCTTGTATCTGACTGACCATCAGTCTGATTGAGCGTCTAATGTCGATTAAAATTCCGTCAATCAACATCAATCAACCATCAGTCATGATTGATAGTTGATTGATGGAATTGATTGAGCGTCTAATCAACGCCATAGGTTTATTTCAATGGTTTTGACTCGCATTTTCATTGTACATTCATAGAGAACGCGCGCGTGCATTGTGTATAATAATTATTATAATCACTGATTAACTATGTCAACCAAGGAGTGGAAAAAGTTAATAGACAAGGAAATGTTAATTAGTTTGGTGGAAGATAGGCCAGTTCTTTGGGACAAGACGCTGGTTATATACAGAGATAATACTGCAAGTATTGCAGGTTGGCCCAAAATATGAGTTATTTTAATGGGGGATTTTGAGTTTATGGAACAAAGACAAAGACAAGAGTTCGGTAAGTGTCTGTTTTATTATTTGATTACATTCTAAATAGCTTCATCCTGCCATGGTACTGATCCAGCTTCGGTCATGAAAGTTCACGAAATCTGTTCGAACTGAATTGACAGTATTACCACCTCGTGTTCTTACATGATGGGGTAGGTTTTCGTAAGTAAATTCTTCAGATACGTTATTATCACTGTTTGAGCCCTCCTTGTCCCTTATAAAGTTGTGTAGAATAGTACATGCCTTAACGGTCCATACAGCTGTTGTTTTATCGATGTCTAGAGGCCGATGGAATATTCTCCACTTATTAGCTAAGATACCGAAGGTACATTCAACGTATCTCTTAGCTCTAGTCAAACGATAGTTGAATATTCGCTTATTTTTGTCCAGATGCGTCCCGCCATAAATCTTTCACTTAAATTGTTCCATATGCATCGTGAAACTTCTTTAATAATGTTGCTAACAGTCGATACACCAACGCGATAGGTGTGATGAAGATCTTTAAATGAACACCCGGATGCTGCATACCTGAAAATAAAATCAATTGTTTTATTACTTCTTTAAGGAAACCTTGTTATAAAAATTGGAGACAGATGAGAGATGCCTGGGTGAGAACACTAAAAGATAAAAAGAATTGCAAGACGTCTGAATCCGCTGTCTCAAACACGAAGCCCTACAAATACCATAATCAGATGCTGTTTTTGAAAAAAGTAGTTGCTGCTGGTGAAACGCATGAAAGCGTCTCTGCTAAACAAACTGAAGAACACACCGAATTTGACACCACAACATCGAATGAACCTACAGAGGAAGATGACAGTGTGACTACAATGACACAACTTGACAATGACAGTCAAAAGGACAAACAAAATCTAGCCGCTGCGCCAAAACGCAAAGCATCAGCCAAAAGAAATTGTAATGAAATGGACGCCAAAATGATGTCCTACATTGATTATCAGATGAAAGCACCATCGAAAAAAATTGAGCAGGAAGATCGCAATCTATCATTCTTCAGAGGAATTTTGCCGTCTTTGGTTTTGCTTGATGCTGAACGAACTTTGGAATTCCAGTCAGGGGTGTTAAAGCTATTAAAAAACATCAAACATAAACTATATGGAGCTCCAAAAGCGACAAACACAGTAAACGGATGGATACAAAAAATGCTTGGGAAGGTATTTGTGAAAAATTTATAGAGGATTTAAAAATAAAACTACTGGTGAAAAAAACTCAGCAGGTAACTATAATACCTTGGATAATAATACCTTGGACACTATTTTACACACATTGATCTAGCCCCAAACTAGGATTCCCTGTATCTTGGGTACTAGACAATGGTACACATACTTATATAGATAAATATTATACTTATATAGATAAACAACCATGACTAGGCTACAAACATCCGTTCTCATCAAACAAATATTTGCCCCCACCGGGACTCGAACCTAGGACCCTTGGGTTCGTAGGCAGGGTTACTGCCGACTCGGCCATTTGGGTCGTCAAAACTATTACTACTAACTAACTAGTCAAACTATTTATTTAAATCATATTTTGTTATTTTGCCATGATAATTGTCCTTCGTTTACAAAGTATTCTGCAAATTTATCACGAACTGATGTTGCTGTCAAATTTTGTACATTTTGAACCACCTGATCTGTCTGCCTGTCTTGAAATAATAGATTTCTATTAGACATTTCGTCACAGTCACGTGATGAGAAATTATGTAAAATACAGATAGATTGAACAATATCTGTCGCGAACGATACATCTACATTTATTGGTCGATGTAATATTCGCCATTTATTAGTCATAATTCCGAACGTACACTCTTTGTATCTTCGAGCACGTGATAAGCGGTAGTTATTTTTTTTTTGTTATTTGTTCAAGTAATTGCCACTATAGGCGTGTTGTATGAAATGACTGATGTCAAATGCTTCATCACTGACAAAAACAAAAGGTAGTGGTAAACCATTTTCTGTTATTGGCGTAGAACTTGGTATATTTAAACTGTTATCTTGAAGTTTATTGAACAAGTCACTGTTTTTAAATATTTGTGTATCTGATGCTTTGCCATATGAACCAACATCGATGGAAATGAATTTGTACTTTGAAACACAAATGGCCAATAATACAATAGAGAAAAACTTTTTATAGTTGTAATAAAGCAACCGCTTTTAGGGGGCTTAATTATTCTTACATGTTTCCCATCTATAGCGCCCAAACAATAAGGGAAGTTTGCATTAACTGCAAAACCTTGTGCGATTTTTAACCAATATTCTTTTCTCAGTTCAGGTAAACAAATTTCTCGTAGGGTTTTGTAAATCTGTTGACACGTATCTTTCACAATCCAAAAATAGTTGAGATTCCATGTTGATAAGAATGATGCAATTCAGTCATACTGCAACCAGCGGATAAATACTTGCAATAATATTAATATTAGTTTTTATTTCAGCAATGGTACTTTTATAAGAAATGGAGACATATAAGAGATGCGTATACAAGAGACTTGAAAAAGCAGCGAGAATCAAAAAGTGGATCCGAACCAAAAAGACAACGAAAATATGTTTATTTTGATCGACTGCAATTTTGTGGAACTGTATGAGATAAAACCAGATTCAAAAGAAAAAAATAAACAAATTTGTAACGATTATAATGCGTCAACATCGAAAAATAAAACTAAAAGTTCATCTGCCGACGATAACAATGAAACTTACACGCTTTTAAAAATACTTGCAGAAAGACTGCAGAATAAAAAAAATGCAAAAGATGATTCCGAAGATGGATTCCGAGGATAGATATTTTTATTGTCTTTATTAAACGACTTTAAGAGGATCCCGGAAAGTCGTAAAATGGGTGCCAAATACGACATAATAGGAATAATCCGAAAATACGCGACGCCACAATCGTACACTCGTGATTATTATAACTTAGATTCGGAATTTTATGAACAACAACGCGGCTACTTTACGAATCCATCTCCAGGATCTCAAATACAGACATCTAATAATCAGCTTCAGTCTACATCAGAGGAAATTGCAGCAATCTCATCCGTATCTAATTTGAGTGAAGATTCGGAAATTTCCATTTATAATGATCTTTTTACAGACGATATTCCCACATAATATTTTTTAATTATAATTTTTGCAAATTTACAGACAGTGACGCAATGTAGCACAACTTCGACACCGTCTGGCGTGTGTCAGCTTATTTAAAAAATCCTATGTCGTATTTGATTGTTGATTTTACTGAACTAATTAGTAATTAGATTCGTCTCAATATTATTTTGTAACTAAAAAAAAACTAAAAATAAATTTATATAAAAAGATAAGCTGTTTAATTTACTTACCTCAATGTTATCAGTAGTCGTTCTTCAGCTAATATAGTATGTTTGAATATAGTTTCTTGTCGCTGAATTATACTTTTAACCAATTCCAGTAATTCGTAGAAACGTTCTCTAGACATTCTGAAGTAATTAAAAAAAACTGCTTGGACCTTCTTTTAACCTAGGGTAAAGAGTATGGAAATCACCAAAATCACATGTTAACGAAAACATCGGTGATGCTATTTTACGGAGGCGTGGTTTTTGTTTTTCTTTCTGTTTGATGTTTTTCAACAAGAGCACTAACAGTAATGTTTCTTCGTCAGAGTCCATGTCTTAACTGGTGTCAAATAAATTTAAAACAGCACTAGAATACAAACGCACGGCAGTCAGATACACTTTCAATTTAAGCGTTTGGTAACGGACTGCTACCGTACTACAACGGCACGACAGCGGTTTACAACCAGCGGCACGGAAAACGTGCGGCAGCGGTCCGACATAAAACGTCTAAACTGAAAGAGCCCTTATAGCTCCAAAGATAGAGGGTTTCTTTTTAAAATTCTCGACCAAAATATCGGATACGCGATACCTATAATGACTTATATACGGGGAAAGTCATGTGACAAGTTTTGCAAGACAGGTTGGTTCAGTTGGTCAGGTTTTTTGGGTTGGCTTGGTTGGTTGGATGGATGCCACGCGTGGAACACAACGCCAATCTGAACCCGACCAACCCAACTAACCCGACCAACCCGCCTAACCCGGCCAACCCGACCAACCCGACCAATGTATGTATGGATGGATGTTGCGTAGAGCCTGCAATGTCGCTGCGATGTCGTTGGTATCACAGGTCACCGGCGGCGGCGTCGACTGCAAAATGTCGTTCGTGTGAATTGATAATTGAATTGACCGTGGACCGGAAAATCGAGTCATCATCGCATCAAAACAATGAATTTCCTCGATTTTTTTAAGAAAGACTGGCTAACTAATAAGTTTAGCTCGTCTTCCACCTGCCAAAGACGCAGCTAAGTTTCATTCATTCAGGAGCTACCAGGTTCAGCTGTGGTTGGGGGTGCAACAGACTCGGGTTTAATGCCAATCACGACATCCATGCCTCCAGCCCCTCAACTACTTCTGAAAAGCCTATCCTGCAAGTGCAAGAAAGGTTGTACTGGGTATATTTCTTGCAGGAAGGCTGGGATGAAGTGCTCTACACTCAGCAAATATTGTATGGGGATTGAGTGCACGAATGTCCCTCCAATCGACGATGTAGAAGAATATGGAGATGACCCCGATGATGCTACAGAAGAAGTGTTTGATGTCTCTCGTGTTCTTAAAATAGGCACCAACCTCCCCATTGACATCTCCCCCCGACGAAGTTGATATTGATACTGCTGGGCCCTCAAAGAGACGCGTACGTTAATTTAAGCGCAATAGCGGATATAAGCCTAGTTACATGTAAAATAGTATAAATTATAGTTTTTATAATTATTTAGAAAGAAAGAAAGAAAGAAAGAAAGAAATAAAAAAAGAAAGAAAGAAAGAAAGAAAGAAAGAAAGAAAGAAAGAAAGAAAGAAACATTTATTATAAAGACAGTGAGTGAACACACTACAATTACAACAAAGAAACAAAACACAGAGATAAATAGTTGCACTGACACATGATATAAAATGAAATGACAGTCGTGGTGTGTCACTGTCATTATAAATGGCGTCTGACTCAGCATTGTTGAAGGCCAGGCCTTCAACGATGCTTTTCAGTCAGCGCCAAGTGTTACCTCACGAGCGCCCCAGACCGCGGCGTGGTACAATGCATAAATACATAAATATAAAAAATATATAAAAAATAGGTAACAATAATGGTAAATATAGATATGGCTGTTAAATATGACACATACAAAAAGTTAAATAAATAAACATGGCCCGCGCTTTTCAATCCCTCTTTTCATTAAATTTAAGTGTTGGGTTTTCGGTCCCACTGGCAATGAGCGACCACAGACTCAAGTCTTATTGCGGCGTGAGGTTGGTACGGAGGGGAGGAGTAGTCTCTGCTGATCTAGCAAATGTGCCCTGAGTTTCCGCCCATAGGCACACCTACTAGCCGCTTCACGGACTGGAGGGGGAATATCATTCCAACACTTAGATGCCGCACATCTGAAACTCCCGCGGAAAGTCGCCGTTCGATGCGCCGGTGTAAGTATTTTGTGCTTGTGCACGCCACGTTGCCTGGTCGCCCATTTTATCTTGGTGTACAAGTAGGGTGGGGTTTGCGTGTGTATTACACCAAAGAGTAGTATGGCTAGGTGTAAATGCCGACGAGCTTCCATGTTCAGAAGTTTAGCTGCTTCCAAGTATGGGGTGATATGGGATCTAGGAGGGATTTTAAAACAAAAACGTATACATGCGTTTTGCACACGTTGAATTAACCTTTTCGACCGACCAAGTATACAGCTACCATATAAGACATCACAGTAGTTTAATCTAGATAATATCAATGATTCACTTAGCCTGACACGCAAATCAGTGCTAAGGTAATCACGTATATTATAAAGAATCTTAAGGCGGTAGAAACAATTGCTGACTACGTTTCTGATATGATTTTCGAATCTAAGCTCACCGTCCATCAACAACCCAAGATTTTTTGCTTCTACGACCCTTTCCACCGGGTCGCCCCTGATAGCTATATCATTGGGGGCTAGGGCTTGGACAGTATTATGGATCTGACATTTTGTACCAAGGATCATGTACTTAGATTTTCTAGGGTTTAGCACTAGACAGCTCCTCTCTGACCATGACGCCACCCGCTCTAGATCGTTATTTATGGACTGGACTGCAGTGTTGATGTCGGAAGGGACGGATGATATATATAGCTGGGTATCATCTGCGTAGAGATGGCACATGCTGCTCTCCACGACAGAAACTATCTCTGCTGTGTAAAGAATAAACAAAAGGGGGCCTAATATCGACCCTTGAGGCACACCCCTTGTTAAGCGCTTTATCGAGGAAAACAACATAGTACCATCGCTTTTTTCCAATCCAATAACCTGCACACGGCCCGAGAGGTAGCTGTCAAACCACTTCACCGTGGTACTGTCAAAACCATAATAAGACATTTTCGATAATAAGAGGGGCGCGCTCAGACAGTCGAAAGCTCGGGAGAAATCTAGCAACACCAGAATTGTGCCTCTACCTTGGTCAAGCTCCGACAGGATGTTGTCCACTACGTCAATAAGGGCTGTTGAAGTCCCTCTACCCTTCCTGAAGCCTGACTGCAATTCCGCTAGTATGCCATTTCCCTCCAGATATCCCGACAGCTGAGCACATACTGCCCTCTCTATTATCTTGGAGAGACAGGGAAGGATACTGATGGGACGGAGATCGGAGATATGAACGGGATTAGGAATTTTAGGGAGTGGGGTAACCTTTGCAGTTTTCCAGTCAGTCGGGAAAGTGTTGGTCAGTATGCTGCGATTAACCATGTCAGTCAAGATCGGTAGTGTCCGCGGCATGGTCAATAGCAACATGTCGATGTTAATATAGTCGAGTCCGGTAGCATTTGTCTTGATTTTCATCAGGATCTTCGATACAGCCAAAGGAGTCAATGTATTTAGAGTGAAGTTAGTAGCCCTATGGTGTCGGTTAAACTCAAAGTAAGTAAGCTGTGACATAGTCACGTCGGGTTTTCCTGGAACATTTAGAAAAAGGTCATTAATCATGTCAGGGTCGTTATAGTGTGAGGGTAGCTCCGCATTCCGCTTGCCCGGCAGAACTGTTCGCTTGAGGGTCTTCCACAAACGTCTGGTCGGAACAGCAACGATTTACGTGCGCCTCGAAAAAAGCACATTTTTCATGATACAAGGCAGACAGCACCAGGTGTTTTAACTCTAGGTAGTACTTTCTGTGCCCTTCTAGCCTTGTAGCCTTGTACTTCCTATGTGCTTCGTCTCGTAGGCGCATCATCAAACGCACGTTGTTCGTGAGCCATGGTTTAGGAGCATCCCTCACAACTATAGTCCGTATGGGCGCGTGTCTGTCAAATAGGTCTGTTAAAAGTCGAGTAAAAAGCTGTACCATATCGTCCACGTTGTCCAGTAGTAAAATACTATCCCAGTCTAATGAGTCTCGGTCTTTGTCAAATTGATCGCGATCTATGTCAGTTATGGGTCGATATGTCACATACCTAGGTTGAGGCTTTTTCTTTTTAACGTCGAGGTCGACGGTAAGGAACGCATGCCGGCCTAGGTCTGGTATGTGATGAACGTCGGTCCCACGAATCCGCGCGTCAGTACATATCAAGTCAATAGTCGTCTCACTGTGGTCTGTGAAATGGGTCGGTCGGTCCACAATTTGTGTCAATTTCAGTGATGTCAAAAACTCCGTCAACCGGGAAAAATTTGGGTCGCGATTGTCAGCCACGTTAATGTTAAAGTCACCTAACAGTAAGACACTATCGTAATCAGTCATAGAAGTCAACGAGTCTGTAATCGCATCAAAGAAAGTGACAGCGCCAACCCAGCGTGGCCGGTAAGCCGTGCCGATTAAAAGTTTTTTCCCCCGATGTTGACTCGCATAAACATCTGCTCAACCGCAGCGGCGGGGGTATCCGCGGGCGCGGAGCGGGCAGAGCCGGGCCGCGACGCCGCGCTTCACATAAAAGCCGACGCCACCACCGCGCGCACGCATCCCGCGCGGCCGCGGGATGTGACGCAGACGATAACCAGGCACGACGGGTGCGCAGCCCTCTTGGCCCTCATGAAGCCAGGTCTCATTTATTGCCGCTAAGTCAGGAGACAGTTTGGACATAGTTACTATGAATTCGTCGTGACCAGTATTCAGTGAGCCAGCATTAAATAGACTAACACGAAACGGCTTTGTGCTAGGCATAGCGGTGGTATAATACATATGTTAAAGGTGCATAAAATAGAAGGTAAGAGATACATATAATAAGAATAATAATGCAATTAATGATAACTTTGAGGGCTGACATAGTAATGAGTAGTTTTCGTACAACATAAATATTCGATTTCAGGCACACAACGCAAACCGGTCCGGCCGCGTAAACAACACTCGCTCTGATACCAACAAAAGCGACACACCACGACCTTTCTATAAAAATAAAGCTACTAACGATAGCACAAATAACTGAAAAGTATGAAAAACACTCAAAGGGGCAATTATATACTGGACATGAAATAGGCAACGTAAACAGCGTATATACGAATAAAACAAGTTGATCACGATAGTTCGACTTAACTTGACATAACATAACATAAAACTCTTCAATTTCAGGCTTTTGGCGAACTAAAACTAACACCCGCAAAAATATTTTTAATGTCCAATTCTCTGCGGATGCGGTATTAGGCTGTAACCGGTAGGACGCAGTAACCGGTAGTGTCGACCTCAACGGTCTCAACAAATTCTTTGCTGTCTCCCCTGTCGTGATGGACCCCCCTGTCAATGATGCTACCATTCGTTACTAACGCACCAGAACGACATCCAGTAGCTTACCTTTCAACCTCAGGTCTGTCGGAGTTGGCGCAGTAACAGTGTACTCGATCATTTGTTACCACCCATAACGCATATAATCAATGCGTAAAGCAGTACTCGCTCAGCGGAGCGAGTACTGCTTCCCGAGACAGTGGAAAAGAGCATTAGTGATACCCCTACCTAAAACGTCTAACCCGTCCTCCTTCAAAGAGTTCCGTCCCATTTCCATCCTACCAATCCTTTCCAAAGTCCTTGAATCAATTGTCCACACCCAGCTGTCCTCGTACCTTTACACCATGAATTTACTGAACCCTTTTCAGTCTGGTTTTAGGCCGAGGCAAAGCACCACCACAGCACTGCTCAGGTAACTGAAGATATCCAACTGGCAATGGATAAGAAGCAGCTCACAATCCTGACTCTCCTAGACTTTAGCAGCGCCTTCAACTGCGTCGACTTCGATATACTTGTTGAAATATTAAAATCGCTCAACGTCTCTTCACACTCGGCTCGCTGGTTTGACTCTTACTTGAGAGACCGCCAGCAATGCATCAAGTCTGAAGAGGTCACTACGAAATGGTGCAAGCTCTCTACAGGTGTTCCGCAGGGTGGCATCCTTTCTCCTCTTCTCTCCTCAGTGTCATCCATTCCATCTCGGATGTATTGTCTTCCTCGTATCATCTTTATGCAGATGACCTTCAAATTTATCGCCATTTTCCCTTGTGTGATCTGACTTCGACTGTTGAGGCTTTGAATGCTGACCTCGACAACATCAGGAAATGGGCTCTTTCGTATGGGTTATTAGTCAACCCGGACAAGTCTCATGTGATGATACTGGGTACACGGCACTTACTTAATTTGTTGTAAGCGCGCGTTTGTATCGATACAAACGCAAGTTGAACGCAATTGAAACGCGCCGTAAGCGCGCGTTTGTATCGATACAAACGCAAGTTGAACGCAATTGAAACGCGCCGTAAGCGCGCGTTTGTATCGATACAAACGCACCGCAACCGGGGAGTGGCGGGGGGAGGAGAGGCGCACGCGCCGTGTCCATTTACCCGCCGCCGCACACACCACGTTGGCTTCACTTCGCACACACGCCGTATTTGCTGCGCTTTGTTCCTGTTTCATTACTAATAAAATGGAGCCATTCGATGTGGATATTTTTATAACCGAAATACAAAATCGACCTCCTATATGGTATTCACATTTGCTGGAGTACTGTAACAAAGTTTTGAAGAAGAATGTATGGGAAGAGTTATGCAAAAAAAAATATGAAGATTTTGATTAAAAGACGACCAGGGAAAAAAATGTAGCAAGTAAGTTTTTCTTTACATTATTTTTATTAATTTGAAACTAACCTAATCCCGAGTGTTCAGGTGACTGGGATCGCGGTCCCAGTTTCGAAGTGGTCGCTGCACACTCAGTCAGTACCCAATCTTTATCTACACTATAATACAGAATGACATTTAATTAGCTGACCATATTTTAAGGAACGTAACCATTAATATGATATTTTTTTTGTTATGAACCTACCTTTGTTCCTAAGACATTTTTCTCTCGTAGGTATTCCATAAAAATGCGATCAGCTGTTCTGATTAACTATTTCAATTTTATTTCAAACTGCACAAGCGCCGACTTCACAAAGAACGGCAATTCAAAACCGCCAATTGAAATATCGATGTGTCGTAGTGTGAGTGCCCGGCCCGCCCACTCACACAAAGGCGCGCGCGCAGCTGTGTCGGCGCGGCGCCTTTGGCGGCATCGAACAATGAATGAATGACCTTGCGCGGCGGCGGCGAGTCAGCTGTATGGTCGTCGCATCTTCAATGCCTATCTACTGCCCGTCTGCTACCATTTACCTAAAGACATGTACCATGGCACCAGATGGGTAGTTAGTGGATGAAACATTAAGCCCCGCCGCAGATGCTCACACTCGCTTTGGCCGTCACGAGCCGCGTGCGAGTGGCTGTATTTAAAACGTATGGCGCAGTACCAAACACCGCATTTGCTCTCACGCGTCGACGCAGGCACGTACATGAGTCGTACATGAGCGTGCACGCGCGTGTCGGCTAGGTGACGAGACATTTGTTTCGAGTGGCAGTGTCGCGAGTGTTCAAGTACTAGTGCAAAATGGAGGAACTTATTGAAGCTGTTCGAAGCGAAAAATGTTTATGCGACGTAAACCACCAAGATTATATGAATACAAAATTAAAGGATTCTATTTGGAAACGAATCGCAGAGGCGCTAAATCTCAAGGATGGTAAGTATTACTTGTATAAATCTTACTGATGTTATAAAATTTGAAAGTATGGATGTTTGTTTGTTCATGGTATAAAATATAGTCTAGTATTTGTATTAAATAGATTATGTACGGTATTAAAAGCGGTAGATAACAAAAAATAAAACTGTTGTGCAGGTAGATATTAAATTCTAACATTTATTTAATATACTCATTATGTGCATTTACAAAATAATTACGAGTTCCATTGTACTTGTCGAACGATATCAGTACGCGCCCCGTTGCACGCTGCGGTTTTGCCAAGTCACTCGTCCTTCTACGGAGTTAAAATAATCCGAAAATTGGTCTCTTATTTAAAATGCCCTTTTCGAAACGCGTCCTCTTAATCGCGGTAAAGGCAGTTGAATTTTTTTATGAATTCTCATTTTCCAGGTCCAGGTCCTCATTCATATTTCTAGCAATACTTTTTGTGCGTAAATAGTTATGCAAGACACAACTCGCCATAACAATTTTGTCTACTGTTTCTACTTTCATTTCAAATGGCCGTAAAAATATTCTGAACCGGGAACTCAATGTGCCGAATGCACATTCAACCGTTTGTCTTGCTCTTGAGAGTCTATAATTAAAAACTTTGTTTCTATAACTGTCTATCACTTGTCTCTGAGGAAAAGGTCTCATAAGGTTTTCCATTAAAGGAAATGCCGCATCACCAACAATAACATGAGGCACAACCATGTCTTCTCTTCCAGGTAAACCCTTGGGCTCGGGCAGATGTGGCTGTCTGTTCATCATTTTTCTCTTTAATATGCAATTATCAAATATATTTCCATCTGGGAATCTGCCTTTAGAACCGACATCAATAAATACAAATTTACAATTTGCGTATACTACTGCCAACAGCACGATAGAATGATGTTGCTTATAATTGAAAAAAGAGGATCCACTGTTTATAGGTTTCTTAATTTTTCCATCGATAGCGCCCACAGTATTAGGCATTTGCCATAAATTTTGGAAATCGACGGCATTTTTTTCCATATATCCAGTGTAGGTTCCGGCAAGTAAATAGGTTGCATGTTCCTCCAAATAGCTGAAGATACCTTGGTTATAATATCTGAGATAGTCCTTTCCCCCATTCTGTAACTATAACCAATGCTCCGATACGAGTTACCGCTCGCGACAAACCTGTAAAAAAATACATTTATTATATTTTATATACTTTGATTATTCATGATGGCTAATTTTATTGCAGGAAGTGAAGCTAAGAAATCTTGGGAAAAACTGAGAAACAATCACCGAGATTCGCTTCGTCAGCAGAAAATTTCTAAACCGAAAAGTGGATCAGAGGCTGTTACTATAAAGGCATGGCGCTTTCAAGAAAATATGGCGTTTTTAATCACGCATATGGCAAATAGGCCAAGTAACACCAAAGTTAATGAAGACATACTAAATGAAGAATCATCTCATAGTAATCCAAATACTATAGAAAATGACATTCAAACAAATGTTAATGATACGGATATTCCTGAATCAGGAGTTGAAGAAATTAATGAAACCCCTGAATCACAATCTACTGGTGAGCTGATCAAGGAAGTAAAATACGACGAAAAAGGAACACTTTAAATAACTTACTAACTAAATCGGTTGAGGACCATGAACGTAGAGCAGCAAAAAGACAGCAAGAACGGGAGCACTTAATTGCTAACACCAGTAATGATTTCACCATAAGCACCAGTGGGACCAAAAACCCAACACTAAAATGTATTACAAATTACAAAAATAACAAAATTCTTGAAAAGATGGATTAAAAAGCGCGAGCCATGTTTATTTATTTAACTTTTTGTATGTATCATATATAACAACCATATCTATAATTACCATTATTGTAACCTATTTTTTATATTTATGTATTCATGGATTGTACCACGCCACGGTCTGGGACGCTCGCGAGGTAACACTTGGCGCTAACTGAAAATCAGCGTTGAAGGCCTGGCCTTCAACATAATGCTGAGTCAGACGCCATTTATAATGACAGTGGCACACTACGACTGTCATTTCATTTTATTATATGTGTCATTGTTATTTTTCATCTCTGTTTTGTTTCTCTGTTGTGATTGTAGTGTGTTCACAGTCTTTATAATAAATGTTTCTTTCTTTTCTATTCAGAGGTTAGGGACATTATATATCTAGAAAGGTAATATTTTATACGTTTTATGACATCAAGTAAAATTTGAGAGTTATAGTGGGTAAATTGTATGTTTATATTGCGTAGAATAACAAAGGTAAATTTTAACCCAACTGTAACTATTATGGCTCTAAGAATAACTCCATAATACCAACTGATATGCTATATTGGTGTTTGCTTTTACTATCTTAAGTAGTTATAAATAACTGTGTTGACTTTGACCTTCTCGTTGAACTTCTCAAATCTCTTAATCTCTCTTCCCATTCTATCAGCTGGTTCGACTCATACCTTCGTGACCGTAAACAGCGTATCAAATCGGAGACGACTTGCACGGATTGGTGTGACCTCACCTCCGGTGTCCCCCAAGGTGGCATTCTCTCTCCTCTTCTATTTTCTATATTTATTAACTCCATCTCCGATGCCCTCTCATCTTCTTATCATCTTTACGCGGATGACTTACAAATCTATCGCCACTTCTCTCCCGATAATGTAAACTCCGCTGTGGAGGCGATAAACGCTGACTTAGAGGGTATTAGAGGATGGGCCTCGTCATTTGGGCTACTGGTTAACCCAAACAAGTCCCAGGCCATGATTATAGGTACCAGACACTCACTATGTTTGTTGAAGCAACAGTCTGTCCCTCCTGTATCTTATAACGGTACCGTAATCATGTATAGCGACACAGCGAAAAACCTGGGTGTTGTTTTCGATAACCAGTTAACCTGGTCAACGCATATCAGCGAGGTCAGCAGGCGAGTTTACGCTACCTTTCACTCTCTCAGGAGACTTCAGAACTTTCTTCCTCGTCAGACCAAAATTATTCTCGCCCAGTCTCTTTTACTTCCCCTCATTGACTATGCTGATGTTTGCTGGGTAAGCGCAAATGAAGAGCAACTGAACAAACTCGAACGACTTCAAAACCTCGGGATTCGGTTCATCTTCGGACTGCGAAAATATGATCATGTTTCTCAACATCGCAGGGAGTTGAATTGGCTTCCGATTCGTCTACGACGGGACTCTCATATCCTATGCCTGCTCTACAATATTTTGTGGAACCCTCGGTACCCTAACTTCCTGCGTGATCGCTTCGAATTTCTTTCTTCAGGCAGGCCTCGGAGAACTCACATGGCCACTATGCTTAAAGCCCCACAACGCTCCACTGCAACCTACGAGCACGGGTTTAGAATCCGCGCTTTACGGCTGTGGAATGAACTTCCCTGCACCATCAGGGACAGTCCATCACTGAATATCTTTAAGAACCGACTAAAGAAGCACTATCTTTCACTTTCTATTTAGCTATATAATGTATTAGTATTAGTATATTTGTAAGATATTTATTGATATGCTGTATTTATGTAACTGTGTATGTAGTCTATATTTCTTAGCAATAGGGTTTTATGTATGTGTAATATGTATTATATTAGAATATAGTCTTAATTGTACGCGCAATTCTTTCCCTTACCTATCATCTCCGTCTCCTATCCAACATGGTTTTCTGGAAGAAATCTCTTTTTAGAGATAAGCTCGCCTTTGTACATGTTTTTTTTTATCATAAGTTATCTGTATGTCTGTTTTGTTTAGTACAATAAAGAAATTACGAAATTACGAAATCACGAAATAAGTTACAATTAATACCTTTGTAGCAACTAAGGTGGTACAAAACATTTCGCCAAACTCTTTTCAAGAACTCTTGTCGCTAGTAAGAGCTATAGGTAACTTACTTATTACTCTGAGTAATTGTGTTACTTCGTTTTATAAACGAGAGTGCTATAATAGTTGCGACTAACCCGTTTTTACCTCCTGAAGTCATATAACGTCTCCTAGTCACTTTAGGTGGTACAACGCATTTAACTTCGAGTACTTATTGTTGCTTGTAGTTACCATATCTAGTGTTATTGTGGTTCCACTTAACTCTTTTGTACCTATCTAAGTCATATTAAGTCTTCCAGTAACCGTTGTTCCTCTTGATGAGTTATTTAGTTATAGTCGTGACCATTGAACAAACAAAAGTTTTACTGAACGCTTGTATATACCCATTATACCAATACTAGCGCTAAGGGAGGTGAAAGTTGGCACCAAAATGTTGGTTGAGGCAGTGTACAATATCTAATCTATACTAAAATACATATAATATAAAATACGGAAAATAAAATACTTATATACCAGACTACTAAATACAATACATACATATACCTGCAAATATAGTTTATATATTATAATGATATACATACTATAACTCTCACGAAAGAGAGAGGATGTGCTCTTTTACCCGGTTTTTGACAAAAAAAAGAGACAAGAGTGGGACTGTCTCTTATAGTGCAATGTAGTGCGTTCCACAGTCGGACCGCCTGCAGCCTGAATGAGTGCTCATATGCCGAGGTGCTATGCCTTGGAGTGGCTAAGAGTGAGACCATGTGAGATCTCCGGTGCCGATCTCCTGAAAAGAGATACTCAAAGCGGTCTCGAAGGTCGCTGGGGTAGCGCGGGTTTTTCAATATATTGAAAATATAAGAGAGAATATGAGTGTCTCGGCTACGACGAATTGGAAGCCACCCCAACTCTTTGCGATATCGAGAAACATGGTCGAATTTGCGCAACCCGAAGATAAACCGAATCCCAAGATACTGAAGTCGTTCGAGTTTGTTCAGTAGATCATCGTTCGCGCTCGCCCAACAGACATCGGCGTATTCGATTAGCGGCAGAAGAAGGGACTGAGCAAGGGTGATTTTGGTCTGCCGTGGCAAGAAGTACTGCAAACGCCTGAGGGAGTGAAAAGACGCAAAGACCCGTCTGCTGACCTCGCTGACATGTGAAGACCAAGACAGCAGGTTGTCAAAAATAACCCCAAGGTTTTTCACCTGATCTATATTCTCTATTGTGATGCCATTATATGACACAGGAACAATATGTTTTTGTATCAAGGAAAGCGTCTGCCTGGTTCCTAAAAGCATGGCTTGTGATTTGGTCGGGTTTACCAACAGCCCGAATGATAAGGCCCAGTCTTTGACATTCTCGAGGTCAGCATTCAGTGCCTCCACGGTTGAGCCTACATCGCAGGGGCAAAAGTGGCGATAAATTTGGAGATCATCTGCGTACAGATGATACGAAGTAGAGATAACGTCGGATATGGAGTTGATGAAGACTGAAAATTGAAGAGGAGAGAGAATACCACCTTGAGGCACTCCTGAGGAAAGATCACACCATTGAGTTTCAGTCTCTTCAGACTTAATGCGTTGCTGACCTCTCATGTATGAGTGGAACCAGTTAGCAGCATGGACGGAGACATTCAGTGAGCTCAATATAGCGACCAGAATGTCAAAATCGACGCAGTTAAAGGCATTGCTGAAGTCAAGCAGTGAACTATGGATTCAAGGACTTTGGAGAGATTGAGTAAGATAGATATGGGCCTATAATCTTTGAAGGAGGAGGGATTGGATTTTTTTGGCAGTGGGATAACGAGTGCTTTCTTCCACAGACTAGGAAAGGAGCTTGCCGAGAGAGAGAGAAGTTGATGATGTGGGTAATTGGAGGAAGCAACTCCTCAAGGACGCTGTGGATCATCTGATGGCTGACGTTGTCGCCACCAGCAGCTTTGGATGTGATAGCTAGCACTGCCTTTCTAACTGCACCGATTCCAACAAGCTTAAAGTTAAACGGTGAAGTGCAGACTGCAGCCCTCGAACGTAGACAATGAAGGGTTGCCTCCTTAGTGGTAGGTCCATTACGACGGGAGGAGAAGAAAAAAACTGGTTGAGACCGTTGAGATCGACATTACCTGAAGAAGATTCCTGGGACTTGTCAACACCAATGGTTTTAAGGAACTTCCATATCTGAGCTGGAGTGTACATCTCTATACGCTCATGGATGTGGCGTCGCTTGGCATCGCGGCACATGCGGTTGCACAGGTTACGGAGGCGTTTAAAAGCTAGAAGATTGTCGTTGGTCGGGTCCCTCTTATATCGCCCTTTTGCACGGTTTCTTTTTGCCATTAAACGCTTGATGGCGTCGGTCAGCCACGGGGCAGGAAGATGTTTGACCCTGCCTTTTTATATTGGTGCATGCTTGTCGAAAAGCCCAAGGACAATTGAGTTGAACTTCAGGATTTTGTCATCAACGGTCTCACAAGTCATGAGAGGATTCCAATCCAGGGGTGGGATTACACATTTGGATAAATCCTTCAACCATAGCCAAAAAAATAAATCCAGGTTAACACCTTATTCTAGATTAAAACTTGCTAAAGAAATACGCCATAAGCCAGCGGTTCAAGTGCATAATGAATTAACTAATAAAATTAATTCCAATTGTGAGCATGTAAGTTCTCCCATCGTTCCAACAGTTAATGCGCTTAGAAAAATTAAGTATGATTCTAAAATGGGACGATTAAGAGATGCAAATCCTATTATTTCGTTATTAAGTATGGCTAAAATACCTAGTGAAGATAATTTCCACAAAACTTTTCGTGAAATCTTTGTGCATCCACATTTTCATTTATTTTATTGGTCTGATGAACAAATCGAATATAACAATACTTATCTGAACAAATTTCATAGAGTAACTGTAACAATAAATGCAACGGGTTCCTTTTTTAAACAAATTTATCTTTCCAATGGTCACCAAAATAATGTTTCTTTACGTAGGGCTTATAACAGCCTATGAAAAACTTAAATCTGTGCCAATATTCCAAATGGTCACAGATTCCCGTAGCCAACAGTCAATTACGGCATGGCTGGTATACTGGTTGAGTTGCGTACCTAGTCCCCCTCATGAAATTATAACCGATGACTCCTCAGCATTGATTTCTGCTTGCACTCAGGCTTTTTTACTATATTGTTCCACAAAGTATTATACAGGGTGGCCAAAAAGTCGTGGATCAAACGAAACAGGGAGATAAAGGAGGTAATTTCCAACAAAAAATCTTTCTACAGCATGGCCATAAATTCATTGCACGAAAAGTTATGTTTTTTTTTTTTAAATGAAACTACCGATTTTTTTACAATTTAATCAATAAAAAAGTAAATTGATTGAAATCAATAAAACAAAACGTGTTGTATTATGACTCGATAACGTATCAATACTTCAAGAATTGTATTGCAGGTCTTGGTACCAAATTTAACGAGCAATATTTTTTTTTCCGTAAATTGTGAAGCGTTACGAAAAATTACGTCTCACTTTAAGAGCATCCTGTGAAAAAAAAATGTATCACGGAAAAGGACCCTGTATTAAAAAATCTGGCCGATTTAATGCTGGTTCAAATGAGGTACAACACTTTACTGTTTGACCTTTAGTTTTGGTTTTATGGTAATTTTGTCATATTAAGGTGCAAATTTATAAAATGGTAAATTTAAAGGAAAATTTAGATTTTTGCTGCTTTTTTCTGTTTTTGTCACACTTAGGATTTATGAAATGGACAGACACTCTTTCACACCAACCATTTAATCCTTTGTCAAAAAAGTGTCTTAGTTCATTTAACGATTTATCTTTTCTAGGAAAAAAAAGGTCCATCACAACTCTGTGAAAATAAAATGGAGCCGATACGAAGAAATTGTGCCTCTCTTTCACACTAACCATTTAATCCTTTGTCGAAAAAGGTCAGAACACCCGTCTTAGTTCAGGTAATGCCGGGCGGAGCGGAGCCGGGGGGGAAGCGCGTGAGTATCTTTCTTTGTTTTGTTTAGAAGTGTCTCACTTTCCGCCTGTGACTACGCACACGGTATTTTTTGTGATAGATTGCCTATCTGTGACCTGCGCTGTGTGAATCGGAATTTGTGATCGCTACGGATTGGCTAGACAAACGGAAGATGGCTGCTGCGAGGAGAGCATACACCCAATGGGAGTATGCAGAAATGCATTACCTCTATGGCTTTTGCGACGGCAATGCTCGGGCTGCTGCTAGAGAATATCGACAACGCTACCCTGACCGAGACCGTTTCCCGGACTACAGGGTCTTTATGCGCGTGCATAATGCGTACATGGAGGGAACCTTACCCGAGAACAGGTAGACCAGTGGTACGATTTGACAATGAGGATCAAATACTGAGTCAGCTAAGATGCGACCCTGGTATTAGCCAACGCCAAATATCACGAAATCTCGGGATTCCACGCTCGACGGTGCAGCTCATCATTAAAAGAAATAAATATCACGCTTACCATGTGCAAAGGGTACAAGCTTTGCTGCCCACTGACTATGAACCTAGACTGAGATTTTGCAGAGAGATGCTTAGACGACACAGAGAGGATCCGCAGTTTTTTAACAAAGTTTTATGGAGTGATGAGTAAAATTTTAGAAGAATGGGAATTTTTAACATCCACAATTTAAACTTCTACTCCAGAGTGAACCCACATATCATCAGAAATGATCGATTCCAGCATCTGTTTGGTATAAACATGTGGGCTGGAATAATTGACCAGCAACTTGTGTTACATGAAATGCCACCAAGGCTGAATGGTGCTCTGTATTTGAATTTTTTACAAAATAATTTGAACCAAATACTCAACGAAGATGAGATTCCTGAAGATATAGTGGCAGAAATGTGGCTGCAACAAGACGGCGCCCCGCCTCATTACGCTCGAGCAGTTCGAGGACATTTGAACGAGCGCTTCCCCAACCGGTGGATTGGTCGAGGCGGACCTACTGCATGGCCACCCCGGTCGCCCGACCTTAATCCAATCGACTTTTTTGTTTGGGGCTATTTCAAAGAAATAGTGTATCAAGGAGAGAACAACACCGAACAAGAACTACGACAAAAGCTCGAGTTTGCTAGGTTACAAATTCTTAATAACAGAGGTGCATTCCGCCGATTACGTGCGAATTTTATTAAGCGGTGCAGATTGTGCATTATGGTCAGAGGTAGGAACTTTGAACATTTAATGTAAAAATTTACATTTTAATAAAATTACTAAGTCATAATAAAATTGTTTTTTTTTTATTATTTCATGATGGCTTCTGAAATTACTACATAGTATGTGAGCAAAAATCTAATTTTTCCTTTAAATTTACCATTTTATAAATTTGCACCTTAATATCACAAAACGACCATAAAACCAAAACTAAAGGTCAAACAGTAAAGTGTTGTACCTCATTTGAATCAGCATTAAATCGGCAAGTTTTTTTAATACAGGGTCACTTTTCCGTGATACATTTTTTTTTCACAGGATGCTCTTAAAGTGAGAAGTAATTTTTCGTAACGCTTCACAAGTTACGGAAAAAAATTTATTGCTCGTTAAATTTGGTACCAAGACCTGCAATACAATTCTCGTAGTATTGATACGTTATCGAGTCATAATACAACACGTTTTGTTTTATTGATTTCAATCAATTTACTTTTTTATTGATTAAATTGTAAAAAAATCGGTAGTTACATTGAAATTTTTTTAAAAAATCATAACTTTTCGTGCAATGAATTTATGGCCATGCTGTAGAAAGATTTTTTGTTGGAAATTACCTCCTTTATCTCCCTGTTTCGTTTGATCCACGACTTTTTGGCCACCCTGTATAAAAATATTTTAAAATTTTAGAAAATCGTATCTCTAAAAGACCTAATACTATTTTCAGACTAGAAACAAGCCATTTTATAAAATTTGTTTACAACTTAACATGTTTAAAATGTGCAGATAATAAAATAAGAATGTTTTATGTAAAGTGCATCACATTTCAAAAACAATGTGAATCATATAAAATCACAAACAGCAAACTGTTGGCGACATTATAGAAATTTGTGACGAGCCATCCTACATAGAAAATTGGAAAGGTGAAGGTAAAGACAGCAAAAGAAAACAAAAAAAAACTAAATTCATTAAAAATGGTTGCGTATGCCAGTCAGTAAACGTTTCGGGGAAAAATATTATTCTTACTTATACTTGCGGTTTTGATTCGGTCATGTATTTGTTAAGAGTGGGATATAGTGAGAATGAACATGTTCGGAATATAGTAAAAGCCATTAGTTGTGATGATTTAATCTTACAATATATCAAAGGATTGAGTGACGCCAATTATAAGCTTCTTGAAATGTATACAAAGAGAGCAAGAACAATCTCACAAACTTGCAAGCAAGTAAAGCATATCGGAGAAAACAAAGAAATCTACAATGACGAGTGTAATGTAGATAGAATTTATACAGATCTCCTTATAAATTATTTTTATAGTGCAATATATACAAAACTTTGCTCCAATACTTCGTGCCAGTCAGGGAATATTAAAAAGACGTATGCGTTTCTTAGTCTAAACGTAGATATGATTAAAGTATTTGGAATCCGTGCTTTGGAGGAAGCAATTATGATACGCGAAGAAAAGAAAATTTGTTTATTATGTGATGAGCAAGTCGCCTAGGAATATAATATTTCAAGTTTTATTTATTTTGATTTAAATAATACTAATGAACAACTGATAAGCGATATACCGCAAACGCTGAAAGTAAAAGATAATTACTACAGATTGATTGGAGCTATTGAGTTTGTTCCTGGATCAAAACCTGATGGTCTGGGTCATTATAAATGCCATTGCTGTTTTGGTGAAAGCGTGATTACTTACGATGACTTGGGCATAAAATTTCATAAATGTCCTACTAACAAATCAATTTTCCTCCATTCCTTAAGTTACAGCTTCATTGAATAAATTTAAAATTCGCGTAGATAATAAGTTAGTTTTATGTTGTCCTGATTTAGTGTTAAAATACAGAAGCATTGTATAGTTAAAACATTACAATAAAACAAATTTAATAATAATAACTCTGGTGTACTTTTGATTTTTATTTCATTTTCCAGTTCGTTTATCAACATTGAAGTAACTAATAAATATATGGCCTTACTTATAAAAAAATGACTTGTTTAGTGCAGTGTTTTGTCCTTTTCACAAGTTGAGTAAATGTCAAATGTCAAAATAAGACAAAACACTGAATTAACTAAACAGTGAATTAACTTTTTCATAAGTGAGGCCGTTGTTTAAAATCTCTCAAAATTTGTTTTATACTATACATTTTGAAAACGTACTGATAGTAACTTTTTCGGGTAGGTAGGTACTATTACTAGAAGTAATTGTATAAAAAAATATTCTTCAAATTGTTTTGTTTTGTTATGAATATATTTATTGTTAATACGTATTTTTTCCTATTGACTGTCAAAGGGGTTCTAACATTTTGGCATACTACTGTCAAAAACCATGATTACTGCGGCCAGTGATCAAACGGTTGTCGATAGATAGAGTATTTTTTTACAAACAAATGTGTGTAGTTATGAATTTCTAAATCGATATACTTTTCGAGAAATCTGAAAAAATATGAGTTCAAAGTGCGATAAAAAAATGACACCCTAAAAGACCAGAAATCAGTCATGAAAAAAATTACTCTGCGCGGGTTTTTTGATATGGTTTATGCTCAGAATCTCAGATGAACAAAACTCTTGTGGGTTTATGTGTTGGTGTTACTTGTGTTTGTTTTTAAGTTTTTCTTGTTTTGTTGGCTTGCTATTTGACACTCATTAACTACCATGTCAAGTAGCACGGGCCCGCCAGGGTCGACGTGTTTATTTTGTGACGCCAGTACTGGCTACCGCAGGGGAGGACGCACTCTACGACCGCAGCTACGAAGCTATGAGTTAGTTGAGGAATACCCAACTGCTGATCCACAAATACAAGCATATGCAAACCATAGATTCGGCGCGCGGGATGTAAGTACTTACCTACCTACAATATACCTATAAATCAGCATTACAGCAAGCCTTGTAGACTCTAACTAAAGGTACTGCTACACATGCTATTACTATCACGAAAGCATGTTACTATTGAGCAATTGCTCCTTACTACCTTGTGTGTGTCATACGATGTGCTCGTATTAAGAATGCTCATAAGCAAACTATTCTAGAGCATGTGTAACAGTAGTCAAATCATGGAAACCATCGAACCGATAAATAAATTGAATAAAAGAAAGATAGATAGCTGGAAACATTACTTTATTCCCAATTTTACACGTTTACAGGAAAGAGAGACAAACAAGAGGAGGTTAGGAACAAAAGGTGACATTTACGTGTTTGGCTTTTTTCGTTTTTTTTCGCTATCCGACTCAAAACCCTGAATTCTATCGTTATCTGCAATGATCAGTTTCAAAAGGTGACTACTTTCGTAGAAAAACCAACCTAAAAAGCTGCTTTCGGTTCAAAAAGTGTCATTTTTATCCAATCACTGCAGTGGTCAAGACTTTAATATCAAAAAGTGACATGATCTTAGTAAATACGTCCAACGTTGCTAAAATCGTATCAAATGGGTATATTTACTGACAAAATTTATCGATTTTAATTTTATTCTTCGATTGTGTGTGTTGATTAATCATTTAATCGATCGAAAATCGAAAGGACATTGTGGCAACACTAAATCCATAGACTTGTTTGTTTTTTTTTCGTTGTACTTGACGTTTCAGTTTCAAATTCTGTTGGCGGTTGTGATTTTCTCCAGAGCTCATTCTGTTGTGACTTTGTGACTTCGCAGTGTTTTCTTACTTGCATGAAGGTTTCTTATTGGAAAAAATGGATGAAGGAGTAGTAAATGTGGCGAGTATTAATCAAAGGTCGCTTAAAAAGCAAAGGAAGGAACGAAAGAAGCGAAAAGAACAAGACAGCAAGTGAGTTCATGTTCTGAAAATCATAACCTGTGGTCGATTTTATTTTATTTTGTAACAGTTATTTACGTGTGAGAAATTTATTGATAATTAGTTTTTCACAATGAACTTGCTTTAATTTAATTTGTTGATTTTAATTTAATTTGTTATTTTATAAATTGTATTGCTATATTATTGTATTAATTAATATCTCTATTTCATTGTATTATTACTATTCACATGTGTTGGTGCAAACTGTAAGTGTGATTTATGGATTAATAAAGAAATCTAAATCTAAATCTAAATCTAAAAAAAAAACAGTTCGACTATATGCTTTGTTTTGGTTACAGATATAACGACAAGAACCCCTTATGTCTTGGATTCGTCGTTCCTTGTAATCACAAACCAGCATCGCCGTTCAAGTGTTCAAAAGTGAAAGAGCAAGTTATCACCAGGAATCGCAAACAGTTCTATAACAACAGCGGAAAAATAAAACAAGACATTTATCTATGTCGACTCATAACAGCTTTCAGGCCGCAAAGAATCACTACTGATACAAAAAGTTATAGACCAAAACCCCGGAAGTTTTCCACTAACTTTTATTTACTAGATAAACATAAAAAGGCAGTCGGAATCTGCAAAGCTCTCTTTATGAAAGTTTTTAGCTTGGGTCGCAAAAGACTAAGCACTATTTGCAAAACCATAAAGAATGGTGACATCCCTGAAGAGAAAAGGGGTGGAGATAGAAAGTCCAGAAAAGGTTTTGAAAAAAGGAAGAGTGTTTGCGATTTTATAGAAGCCTTACCTGCCAAGGAAAGCCACTATAACAGGAATAAGTCCAGCAGAGTTAACTTGTCATGTGAACTAAACATATCCAAGTTGTGTAAAGTATACAATGATTCTGTTGAAAGAGACCTCAAGGTGAACGAATGGTTCTTCAGATACATTTTTGCTACACAGTTTAACATTGGATTTTCATCCCCAGCGAGTGATGTGTGTACAACATGCACTTTATTGAAAAACAAACTCAAAGCCGAACAAGATCCACATAAGAAACTGTACACCATGACAGAAAAAAGGATGTATACGCTGAGAGCAAATGCATTTTACCAACTATTGAACGAAAAGGTTGAAAATGCTTATTCACTTTGCTTTGACTTGCAGCAAGTTATGCCATTGCCAAAAACACCAATCCAAGACAGTTTTTATGCAAGACAAGTAAGTTTTTATAACTTCTGCATAGTGAACGTGAATGAAAGTAATCCAGATTTTTATTGTTGGACCGAGGAATGGCTGGTAGGGGCTCAATAGAAGTAGGTTCTGCCTTGTTCAATCATTTAAACACTCTTAAACATAATGGTTCTCTAAACAACATAGAATGCATACGCATGTTTTGCGACGGGTGTGGGGGACAAAATAAAAATTCATTTATTATTGACACACTGATGCTTTGGTTAGCAAAAGAGTCCCCTGCATCTGTGAAAGAAGTCTTGATCGTGTTTCCTGTACGTGGTCATAGCTTTTTACCAGCTGATCGAGTATTTGGTAGGGTAGAAAAGGACCTCAGGAGAGTCACAGTGATAACTACTAAAGAAAAATATCAACAAATAATATCCCAGCACGGCAAGGTACACTTTTTAGGTAAAGATTGGAAATACTATGACATCAAAAACCTTGATAAACATTTTAAGAAAATTGATGGCATGAGGGACATAAAACGCATATGTAAAGAAAAGAAAGTGGGAATGAGGAATAATAGAACTGAAGTGGTAGTCAAAACTTTCAGAAACTATAAGTTTCAAAACATCGAAGAATAAAGGGGTAAAAGCCTATTGAAGCGCAATACCAACTTGACTAATATCAATTTAGAGGAGAAAGAATGGGGGCATTTCATAAAAGGTGCGAAGAAAAAGGATGTTGAAAGTTTACTGATAAAACAGTTTGGAGCAGACTGGCAAAATGAACCCTCCTTGAAATGGTATGGTGACATTTTATATGAAAACAATAGTACTGAAAATGATGTTCAAGATGAAAGTGCTAACTGTGACTGTCTAGAACCTGATTGTGGTGAATTGCACGTTTAATAAACATATTTTGATTAAATCTGTTTACTTTTTTCTTACCTAGTTTGATTCTTATGGTAACATTTTTTATTTAGTGATTTTCAAAAAGTGTCATTTTACAACTTTATTGAATCAAATGGTAACATTTACTTTGTGTAGGATCAAAAGGTGACATTTGACAAATACTTTATTAAATATTGGCTTTATTTAAGGGTCTACATAAATACCTTTATATACGCTGAAATCCAGTTACTAACTGCCACAAATATGTTAAACAAAAATACAAAATAATTGCATGGATCCAGGTGAATTTTGTTTTACTCAATTTACTCAGAAAAGGGAAAAGTGTAAATGACAACTTTTGTTCCTAACCTCCTTGTCAGATACAATAGTGGTTGCTGAATTTTGTAAGCTATTGTGAAAACCAGCAACTATTAAAATTCTTTTCTTGTCACTATATCAACACACTTCTACATATCTTCCTATAACTAAAAATAAATACATTAAAAAGTAGGTAAATAAATTAAACTAATTAAGTTTTAGTTCATTTTTTTAACAAGTAATTGACAAAAACATAAACAAATCTTTAAACAGAGTAACAACTTATATAGATATTATTTATGATCCTTGCTAATGGAATTTTGCTTTCATTAATTAAAATCACATTGTATTTGGCGTTGCAGATAGTGTCATCCGACCGGATTTGCCGTCCCGTTATTATTCCAGCGAACAAGAACGCTTGGCCAGAATAGCCGACTCTCAAGCCGTACAGGATGGCCCTGATGACGTTCCAATGGAAGTTCCCGGTGGTGAAAACAGTTGGATGGCGTGCAAGACAAACATAGAGATGGAGAGGCCGAAAATCTTAGTAACTCGGGAATCCCAGTGCCTGGCTATTCGAGGGTTTCCAACTCATCAACGTATTGTGTTGTGACAGAATGCAATGTCCGCGACAGTTTGCATAGAATAAGCTTTGCAATAAAATCTGATATTTTGCGTATGTTACGGCGAAAAATTTAGGACTACTAACGCTATAGAAGGCTGGCAATGGCGAATCAATGCCAAAAAAAAAACATCCATATATTTCCAAATAAACCATATAATACCAAAATAAACAGAAGTTCTTATCACTGTGAGGAAACAAAACGTCGGCCAAAGCAAATTTTGATTGATAAGCAGATACAAAATATATTATTGGACTGCGTTAACGATAACATTTCAGTCATGACATGCTTAGAACGCATACGGTCGTTAAAATTATCTCAAAAATAGTTTTCATTCCGTAATCAGAAGTTAGAAATTGAAGATTTTTGTTAAGTTAACAAACTCTGAATACACCAGATTGCAAGACAGATCTTATTCTGTCGTCGTGCTTTTGTGTTATATAGAATTTCCTTGAATAAAGTCTTTTTAAATTTAATACCTATGTTTCATAGTTTATTAACTTTTCTTCTCGACTACACTCTGGCCAGCTAATTTGTCCAGCTGAGAAACTGTCCAGCTGAGTATCTGTCCAGTTGCGTATCTGTCCAGTTGCTCCGGAGGGATAGTGAAACCTTTTTTTTTGTTTACCTAACCTCTTGCTTTTTTAAAGAAGAAAAAATAATAACACATTATTTTTTGTGCTTTAAATGTCATCTAATTTAAAATCAATACAATATAAGGGAATTGAAAGAATATTTTGCGAAAAACAACTGGAAAAAGGGAAAGTCGTCTGGATGCACAAAAGTAAACCTGGGCGTAGAATTGTTGCACTGGCAAGCACCTTGCCACTTCTTCCCGATGACGACATTCAACGGGGTATGGACTACATAAAAGCTGAAGCCGATAACGTACCAGAAGCATTTATAAAACACCTCGAATCGTTTTGGTTCAAGATTCATTCCCCAAAAATAATTAGTGTGTTTGGGGAAAGTCACCGAACCACAAACATATTGGAAGCCTTCCACTCAAAAATAAATCTTCCACTGATAAAGAGTGAGCGGAGCGGACTAAACGAGGTCAAAGAGTCACGAAAGTGTGCGTCCATACTAGCGTCGAGCCTAGCGCGGTTGCGTCGACGGGCGCGAAATATCAAATATGAAACGCGTCTTTGCGTCCACAGTGTAGTGAGTTAAGCGAAAGCCTTCTTAAAACCTTCCTATCCGCGCGTTATAACCTCACTACGGGCCTAAGCAACAAGCGAGCTAATGAGCGGATGGCGGGGGTATCAAACCAGTTCGGTCTTGTCGCTCGGCGTATGCGAGTCTGCATAATTGTTGGTTTAAATTGGCGGTAAATACTGAACTTTTTATAAGTGCAATTCAATCTAAACCACCTATATGGCAAAGCACAATAACCGCAGTATTACAAGAAAGTTATGGAATAAAATAAAATAAATATTTCCTGGTAATTAAGGTAAGTGTAAATTAATACTCGTATGTTTGTAACATTCGAAACTGTTCCTAGAAATAATTTGTGAATTGTACCCGAAAATTTTTTGCTCTTCGTGATGGATTATTATTTACTCCGAGGTTTCTTTGCCTATTTAGATTTTGAGTTCATGGCGGGTTAGATAGCACATGTTGAATATCCCCATCGAGATCGCCGTTGAAATCGATAACGACATTGTGCAATATACACGCAGCTTTTATAATATGCAAGGCATTTTCCCTGTTAGTTTCGATAGTTTTAGTAGTATTCACCATTTACATGTTAAAATACCAAATGCGCATTCGATTGTTTGTCTAGCGGTAGACAATCTGATGTAAAAAAAAAACTTTCATTAATAAGTACTCTCTCGGGATAAGGACGCATTAAATAATGTTTTAACGGATATGCTTTATCACCCACTACGACGTAGGGTGCAATGACGTCAGAATTTCTAAGTCTTTTTTTCTATAAGTTTATACAGTGTTGATGCAACAATAGTACCACCATCACTTTGCTTGCCTCGACTGCTACGAATTTTCTTTTGGCGTCAGCCACAGCTTGCATGACAATTGTATTTCTTTTTTTATAGCACCAATGTGCCGAACCAGATTTAGGTGTTTTTTTTATTAGCAATATTTCCCATCAATTGCTCCGATGCAGTGGGAGATATTCCAGGCAGCTTCAAATTCTTCTGCAATAGCTTTCAGGCGTTGTTCAGTAGGTGTGGGCATGTGAATAGGAACTAACTCAGTCCATATAACACGGCATGTTTCGTGAACTACATTCGCAATGCTACTTTTCCCCATACGAAAACTGTCAGCCAGTGCTCTAAACGCAGTTCCTGTTGATAGATACCTGAAATGTAACGTAAATTAAATTAAAATGTTATTTTTACAGAAAAACAACTGCATAAGAAGTGGAAAAACCTTCGCGATCAATTTCGAAAAGAAATAAAGAAATTCCCTACTCCTCGCTCCGGTGACGGCGGCGACGGAACAGAGAGTTCCTGGCCATACTTTCAACTTATGCAATTTATAAACGATGACATACATAACACCTGAAACCATGACAGGGAATCTGCGTGACAGTCATTCGGAATCCCTCAATGAGTCCGCTCTTACTGAGGAGTACGCTAATGTGACGAGTCCAGGTACGTCAACTTGCAGCAGACGCACAAATGCGCCAAAGCGCAAAACTGACTCAGATTATAGAGATGAGCTTATAGAATGTGAAAGAAAAAAAAATTCGCTAATACTACAGAAAATGGACTCAAATAATGAGCTGGAGAAATGCGACGATTATCATTTTTTCACGAGTCTCCTGCCACAAATGAAACAATTTAGTGAATTACAAAAGTTACGCATTCGAAATAAAATTACCCAAGTCATAATAGATGAAACAGAAAGGATGCAGATATACTGTCTTCATAAATTCTACATTTTTATTATAATCTTGTTTTATTCTTACCTCAGAGTTATGAACAATTTCTCCTCAGGACTAATACTTTTGCGAAAGTTTGTATCTTCTTTGGTGATTTTAGCTGATATTTTACTCAGAATGTTGTCAAATGTCGATATGGTCATTCGAGTGTACTCAAAATTTTTTGTAGGGTATAATATTAATGGCCGACCCAGGAAGAGATGCAGTGATGAGTTGGGTCTATGGGACAAGGAGTGGAGGGAGACCGCTAAGGATCGGATAGAGTGGAAGAGGGGGAGAGAGGCCTTTTCCCAGCAGTGGGACTTGGTGGGCTCGTAATAATAATAATAATAATAATCTTAATTCTTCATACAAATTAAAAAATTCACCACATCTTTCTCTGTTTTTATTTATTTCGTGCACACCATCTCTCATGTTTAACACCTCCCATCCCAGGATCGCCGGACTGTCTAGTAAATACACCAAATCGTCGTCCATAGTGTGCAACACCTGACAATGCGTCTAGCCGCTACGAAAAGTCGCGCGTCACTGTGGCCACCCCACGCCTCCGCTTGCCGCACCCGCCTCAGGTCTAAGTCGGTCGCGCTAAGTATGGACACACAGTGGTACTGCATCGGCAAATGCGCAGTTGTCAACATATGGATATTCTACAGCTTCTATATCGGGCTTTGGAATAAGTCGTCCACAGACGTCTTCACATGATTTTGGACACGTTTCTGGTTTGGTGCCACTACACTACCGACCCGAATCGCAATTATCTGCACACAGTGTAAATGCGGAAAGTACCTCTGCAGATTCTCAAGGTTCTATTGAAGAAGAATTCGATTTCAGTACCGCATTCCAGTAGGTAGCATATTCAGCTTAGTGTAGTTTTTTTCACATGTTGCTAAGTCATAGTACATATTCAGTACAATTTTGTTTGTGTGCAATAAATAATTTTAGCGAAAGTATGTCATTTGATTTCAATCAGCCAATCTTTTTGCGGGCGATATACTGTGTCGCATGATAGTACCTTGATGTTTTAGTTTCAGGAATGATGTCAAATGTAGATTTCCGCATTGTAAAATAATTGTAAAACTTGTCTTCATCTTCCCTCAGTTGATTCTTGACAAGTGTATGAAATGCGCCATATTCCTCCCTTTTTTCTAAAATCGGATGTATCCAAGACCGTCTTTCCTTTTTTTTTTCAGTTTTCTATATATGTAATAAGCAACGATAATCTTCTTTTTCGTAAGACAACTCATGAAGCACGTCCTGCACAGCTCCAAATAAAACGCTACTGAGCCGTACTTGGCCGATGTCTCACCCGGTGGTTTTGCCGTGTCGTGTACAAGCTCTCACGTTTTTTCAACCGTACGGCTAACACGCAGTACGGTTGAAAAACCGTGTGTGTATAAGAGGCCAGTTATTGTTTCAAGATGGATATTTTACCAATTATAGAAAAAAAAAACAAAAAAAAAATCTACACTACTGTTTGAAGGATATCGCTATAATAAAAAACTCAAGACGAAACAAAAATGATAGTTTGCTGTGGATATGTGCGAAAAGAGCAACGTGCAGTGCGTCGACAATGACCGACAAGACTGTCCCGGATACTGCAACAATCCCACCATACTTGCCTCAATAATCCTATAGATAATGATGTATTCATTACAATGAATAAGACAAAAAAAGACGTTTGCAACTCACTGAGTTCAATACAACATATTTTTGAAGAAAACTTTTCAGAATAGAATAGTCAAGATGATTCAGATCTAATCCCGATCTTTTCCAGCAAAAGGGACATATTATACAGAGCTTAAAAAACCACTTAAACGCTAAAAAACTCATTTTTAACCCTGTGAATGACTTTTATACCAGCTGCTTTAGCAAACAATGTTCTGGTTAGTGATGCTGATGGCAGTAATGAAGTTATTGTTTTTGCATCAAATTCGTCCCAAACCTTTATGAAATCCTTGGAATCGAGTACATACTTTGGAGACGCTACTTTTGGATGCATCCCAAAACCATTCTATCAACTTAACACCATTCATGTGGATATTGATTCAAATAAGAAATCAACTAATGTAGTTCCAGTTAACTTTGCATTAATGGCACACAAAGTACAAGATAATTACATTCGTCTTTTCAGCATTATTAAAAGCCATGGTATCGATCTTCCGGCGTTTAAATGCGATTACGAAATCGCACAGATACATGCTTATCAAATTGTATTTCCTAACGGTAAAGTGAGCGGGGGCTATCACCACTTTAATGCAGCTATATTTAAAAAAGCAAAATCTCTTAAGGTGAATTTGCTTCCTGAAGAGCGTACAGTTGTACGAAAAACAGCAATTTTGCCTTTGTTACCAGGGCACATGATTCCGCAAGCTTGGTTTGAACTAATTGAATCAGCTCCAAATACCTCTGGTATGAAAGCCTTCAAAAAATTCTTCGAAAGAACTTGAAAGAAAGAAAGAAAGAAAGAAAAAATATCAATTTATTCGGACTACGCCATAACACACACAACATAAAATACACGATAATTATGTGAAAAAAGTGAAACATACAATTGAAGGAGAAAGTAATAACAACCAATGGGCATTTTCACTTTAAAGGCACCCCCCCCAATTTTCGCTGTCCCACGAATTCAAAGATTTTTTGTGACTTTATTAAGAATATTTTTGTGTGGATTTACATTGTATAGTTATCTACTTAAATTAAATTTGTGATTTCTAACATATTTTAGAAATACAAGCTTCAAATTATAAAATTATAGACATTTCAAATACCGAAAGTAGTAATTTTTGGCCTGTCCGGTTGCTAGGCAGCTTTGAAAAAACCAACATTACGGACAGTATTTCTTAAAGATCCCTATCTAATTTTTGGTGTCTACGTAGTTGAATAGTTTTGTCAGCAAATATCATTAAAACTTTGAAGAATAGTCTATCAAAACAAGCGTAAATCTAATTTTAACAAAATACTCAAAAGTGATGCCCGCCGGACATGTCGGTTTTGACACTGGCCAAACGGGTATAAGGATTTTACTAAACTACCTTTATTTATTATGAATGGCAACATTATATTCAAAGGATCATTGGGAAGCCATTTGCAATCTGTCATTTCGACCAAGTTCTTGGAGAAAAGTGAGTGTGTTTGTCGTGTCGGCGGTGGGTCGAGTATTTTCGTGTCAGGTTTGTTGACATTTTTCTACCTATAAGTGTGTGTTTTAAGTTTTCAACTGTTTTTAAACTATTAACCTGTTGTTAGGGAATGCTTTTAACTTGTTAATTCAAGGAAATATCTCAACAAAGTAATTAAATAATGAATTTTTGTGTTAATTTCGGCGGTCAACGTCACGGTCAGTTTGGTCACATTTATCCCGTGACATATAGGGCTGACAAATAAAGTGACCAAACTGACGCATAAAGCTGAGTCTACATAGCGCAGTTGTAAATTATCCAAGTAAACAAAAATAATAAAAGCATTATGCTGCTCTTAGTTTGCGGTTTTGAAAAGCTTTTATAATTAATTTTACCAGTCCAGGACTCTCTAAGATGTGGGCATTTTCACTATAAAGGCACCCCCTCTTGAAAATTGAGGTTTTTTTCAGACCTACGTATATTGGTGATTTCATATTTTTAGTAGATTCTCTATAGTTTAATGCAATGGAAAATACATTTTGTTTCAGATAAATAGCTTTGGTTTAATTTAAAATCAGTAAATAAATGGACAATGTCGTGAAACAGTGGTCAGTTTGGTGACAATTAAAAACTGCTGTAGTGTTAAAAAAAATACCCTTTGGCTTTAAATGTTACTTTAGATTGATGCTAAATGATGTAGTTTATCAGGAAAAACACATAATTAACTATTATTCATAATTACGTTTAACTAAGATGACATTTGAATGTCGGTTTTGTGACTAGTGATGCTTTTACGATCATATTTTGCTTCTTCATTCTTACTGCAGCAATAAGTTTGGTTTAATAAATTGTTAAATAAATCCAATATTATTGAGAAGAATAATGGCTTACAAAGACATAAAGAAAATTCGAAAACAAAATTAATATTCAATAAAATTCATCACATGAAAACTGGGACAGTCACCAAACTGACTCATCAAAAATAGTTAGGGTTGGTCTACCTACATGGCAACAAGTTGAAATTAAAAGTCTGGTTTCCGTTACCACCTTTATCGACTCAAACGTATATCGTCGTCGTCGTCGTCAGTCGTCGTCGTCGTATTTTATTAAATAATAAATAACAGAAAATATTTATTTATTTATTAAGGAACAAAAATTACACATTCTTTCACATTAAAATAAGGCAAAAACAACAACAAGATTAATGTATCAAAAAACAATCATGTATCAATAAACAGTGACAGTACCAAAAACAGTGATTGTGTTGTGTGTGGATGTGGTAAACTGGTTCTGTTGTGTGCGTGGGTGTGTGTATGTTTGGATAAATAATAATAATAATTATTATTATAACACAGAGAATGCCATGCTCCCTTAGGTGGAGCGAAGCCCGATTATTATCCCGAAACATAGAAACACACAGGACCATCTTTCTGATATAATGTTTTGTTTATAAATACGTTAAGAATACATTCACTCGCATTTGTGAATTAGAATCGAATCAGTCTCATGAGAATAAATGTCACAATATTATAAATTGGCACTTAAGAATGTTATTCTTCATCTAATTATTACATATAGGTATATGAGATTGTTTTACAAACTTTTTAACGCATATGTTATAATACCACCACCATCTTTTGCATGAAATATTATGACATCAATTATATTTATCTTTTCAAAAAAATTGAATATATTATATTGAGGTAACGGAGTAACGTAACACAATACTATTTATCAACAATTATCTTTACACATCAGTGTAACAATGAAGTTAAATTATCATACATTTTACAACTTAATAATACCTATAAAGTAGCTTGCAAAAAAGTATTACACTTATGAGTAAACCTAGGAGCGTATACAAATTTAGGGGCCTTTTACTCTCCGAATAAACTACCTACGTTATTGAGTACACAATCAGTCTCATTTGTGAATTACAATCTAATCAGTCTCATTATAATAAATATCACAATATTTTATATTTGCACCTTAGAATGTTATTACAAACTAGACTACTTTTTGACAAAATAGAATATAAATATTAAGGCAAATATTATGGAAGAACGCAATCACACATTCTATTTATCAACAATTAACATTACACATCAGTATACAAAATAAATTTAACAATGCTTAGGTAAGGATTACCTACTTAGGTTAGGAGTCTACACCCAGGAATATACACCGTGACTTTTAAGACACTCTAAAGCTGAAACCTGGTTGGTGTATACAGTCGACACTATCGAATGGTGGTGGTGGCACAAATTTCCAAATCTTTCTTCTTTTAACTAAAAGTTGATTAAATTTTCATATTTCACAAAAATAGTAGCTCCTGAGAATCTGAAACAAAGAAACTTATCAGGCAAATACTTACAAGAGGATTAAAGAGGCTTTCAGATGTTTAAATCTACCTTTTAGACATGCGTCGCAAATATAATCAGAGATGATAGGTCCTCCGACACATTCACTGCAGAACCAGTTTTGGCAACTTATACATTTCGTTTTCTTTCCCAAAAGAAAAGAAAGACAGTTCTTACATTCAAGACAGCCAAGCTTGTTATTTTTATCTTTTTCAGTTTTAGGTTTCTCAGTAATCCGTTTTACTTGATTTTTAACAGCACTACATTTTCCTGGCAGTCCGTTTTGCGAATTCGAAGGAACTGGTAATGTCACATCTTCAATTATAGTGATTGAACCCTTCTTGGTGTGATCTTTGGTTGGAGTTGATGGGTTTATAGGTTGTTCTTGTGACATAATTATCTTTTTTTTGGGTCAACATAGAATCCATCAGGCCACTGCGTCCGTTTTTGGGTTGAAACTTCTTTATCTTTCAGTATATTAAAGGACTGCGTGTTCTCAACACCAACAATATCAGCACGTTTATATGTAGTATCTGCATTTCCAAGTAAACAATTTTCAGTACCGTTTACAGCGCTTCCTACAGTATTTTCAATACTTATGACCTGTGATGTGTTATCAGTGAGTACTTCCCCAAAGATAGATTCCCAATCTTCAATGGTATCCAGGTCAAAAGAATCTTCAATGTTGGTCAAATTCTTCAAATCTTGCGACAGCGAATGTGGGTCAGTTACCACGGCGGGATTTCCGTTTGTTTCTGTTTTGATTGAAGTTGTACTCTGCCTTTTGGGCAAGTCTCGAACGTTAGGTAAACTGACTGTAACAGCATGTGATTTGGGTGAAAAGCAGATACACTGACCTCTCTGGTCACCGCAAAAGCAACCAACATCTCTATAATGTATTATGTTCCACTGCCCATTTTGGCTAGTTGTTAGTTGATGTAATTGCATCGTACCTTTGAGTATTGGTAGTTTAGCCGGTAGGATTATTGCCACTTGCTCAATTTCGGCACTTTCAATGATATATACTTTGGTTATTTTCAAGCATTGGTTTAACAAATTGTACGCGTCTTTCGCGTCAACGATGTCGTTTCCAGAACACACTCTTCGGTCAAGGGTGCGTTTAAAGCTGCCGCCTATCCCATCTGCCACATTTTTTCCATGGCCTGCTTCATAGAATGACCAGGTACAATAATCCAGCATGTACTCTTTGGTGTAGTACGCCAGTAAATAAAAATTATTTTTCTGGCGATATTGCGAAGAGGGTCCGTCCGAGTAAAAGTGTATTATTGTCGTTTCAGGAGATTCTTTTTTAACCATATCTAGAATAGGCATCAAGTGTGCCCAAATCGCAGGTGGTTGATGACTAGTATTGTCCGACAATGTACAGAATGATTGAGACCGGTTTTTCCAAAAAACCATGCCTGTATGCAGACATATCTGAAGGTTTGATGCTCCGAAATGCATGCTGATTCAAATTCTCATCTCCACTTTGGTGATATTGCAGTTTTTTGTCTCTACATTCATCACATTTGCTCCACATGCACTCATAATTATTTATGTCACATGATACTTGACTCAAAATATCTTGTGTACTCACCAGATTATTTTTCTTCAGTGTGTAGTCACCAGATTATTTTTCACCATGGCTGTATGGAGAAATCCAAAGTTGCTGTGCTTTATGCACAAGCAGGTAGATCTTGAAGACATGCCAGGTGATAATACGAAAAACGGCTTGTGTTTATAAAATGTTGTGAAACCGTATCGTCCCCCTTCAGCTTTGTATTTCCGGTAAGTATAAACTAGCGTGTCTAGCAAGTATCGAATTTGTTCCTTCATTTTATTTTTTGTTCGTACTTCTTTTTTACCGGCTGTATTCCGACTAATGTCATCCCTTGTATAAAAGTTTGTAATTTCTGTAATTTCCGTTGGTCTGAGTTTTTTTTTCTTTGGTTTTACTTTGTTTTTCAGTCCCATCATTTTTGATATCATTTTCTTATTTTTTGAGTTCATTACTAGCTTTTTGAGACTTTGTTTTTCTTTTCTGCTAGAGCAACTTTGATAGGTCTTCTTAAGAGTATTTTCTAGTATTTCTTCCCTGGCTTTCATTTTCAATAATTGTAGATTCAGGTCTTCAATTTCTTTATTCTTTTTCAAATTTAGCCTTTTTAGTCTCTTTCGATGAGTTTCAGTACTAGTTTTTAGTTTTATGAACATTTTCGTGTTTCTTCTGCACTTGTTAACCAGGACTTTGTTCCTCCTTTGTAGCATTTGTAAATATTTTTCATTTTTGAAATTAGAATCCGAGTCTTTTTTTTGTGTAGCACTACTTGTCCCAGGTATCCCGGGTACTGAATCTTGAGAACTGTTTTGTATTTTGTCTTTCTTTGGTCTTTTTCTACTTTTCCGTTTTTCCTCCCTCCACTTTTCTCTCCTTATTTCGGCTTCCTCTGGTGTGAGTTCTGATACTTTTTTCTTCTTGGACTTTACTTTAGCTAAATTTTGTTTTTTCTGTCTTTCATACTCTTCAGGGCGCTTTTCTTTGAGCTTTTCTCTATACCGTTTAGTTCTTTCAGCGCAGCTTAAAGGTATGGTGAGGTTTGTTTAAAATTCCTGAAATAAAAACGAACTTTTAGACATACTACACAAGTAAAACATTAAATTAGTTTATCTACTATATACCTACCTACCCTCTATAATACAATAACAAGTAGGTATTAAAAATAAATTATAGTTAAAAAACTAATTACACGCTTTTATAGTTAATCGAGCTAAAAAGTAAAAAAATAAATCTTTAAAAGAATAAAATGAATTAACGAGAAAATTCATGTCATTGTGGTAAAAGCGTGGGGTGCTCGATAAAAAATTCTTACGAGTTCTGTTACGAAACGCAAGATCATGTAAACGTAAATAAATAAATAAATAAAACACCCCATGCTTTTACCACAATGACATGAATTTTCTCGTTAATTGATTTTATTCTTATATTAAGATTTATTTTTATTACTTTTTAGTTAGATTAACTATAAAAGCATGTTTTTAGTTATTTTTAAACTATTAACCTATTTTTATTTTTTTAGTTCGATTTAAAATAACTGTTCAGAGTGGTAAACAACATAAAAATATTGCATTGTCATCCAACTTACATACATAAGCAAAATTTCAGCTCAACCGGAAAACGGGAAGTGGGGAAAGATTTGAAGAATTTGACCAACATTGAAGATTCTTTTGACCTGGATACCATTGAAGATTGGGAATCTATCTTTGGGGAAGTACTCACTGATAACACATCACAGGTCATAAGTATTGAAAATACTGTAGGAAGCGCTGTAAACGGTACTGAAAATTGTTTACTTGGAAATGCAGATACTACATATAAACGTGCTGATATTGTTGGTGTTGAGAACACGCAGTCCTTTAATATACTGAAAGATAAAGAAGTTTCAACCCAAAAACGGACGCAGTGGCCTGATGGATTCTATGTTGACCCAAAAAAAAGATAATTATGTCACAAGAACAACCTATAAACCCATCAACTCCAACCAAAGATCACACCAAGAAGGGTTCAATCACTATAATTGAAGATGTGACAATACCAGTTCCTTCGAATTCGCAAAACGGACTGCCAGGAAAATGTAGTGCTGTTAAAAATCAAGTAAAACGGATTACTGAGAAACCTAAAACTGAAAAAGATAAAAATAACAAGCTTGGCTGTCTTGAATGTAAGAACTGTCTTTCTTTTCTTTTGGGAAAGAAAACGAAATGTATAAGTTGCCAAAACTGGTTCTGCAGTGAATGTGTCGGAGGACCTATCATCTCCGATTATATTTGCGACGCATGTCTAAAAGGTAGATTTAAACATCTGAAAGCCTCTTTAATCCTCTTGTAAGTATTTGCCTGATAAGTTTCTTTGTTTCAGATTCTCAGGAGCTACTATTTTTGTGAAATATGAAAATTTAATCAACTTTTAGTTAAAAGAAGAAAGATTTGGAAATTTGTGCCACCACCACCATTCGATAGTGTCGACTGTATACACCAACCAGGTTTCAGCTTTAGAGTGTCTTAAAAGTCACGGTGTATATTCCTGGGTGTAGACTCCTAACCTAAGTAGGTAATCCTTACCTAAGCATTGTTAAATTTATTTTGTATACTGATGTGTAATGTTAATTGTTGATAAATAGAATGTGTGATTGCGTTCTTCCATAATATTTGCCTTAATATTTATATTCTATTTTGTCAAAAAGTAGTCTAGTTTGTAATAACATTCTAAGGTGCAAATATAAAATATTGTGATATTTATTATAATGAGACTGATTAGATTGTAATTCACAAATGAGACTGATTGTGTACTCAATAACGTAGGTAGTTTATTCGGAGAGTAAAAGGCCCCTAAATTTGTATACGCTCCTAGGTTTACTCATAAGTGTAATACTTTTTTGCAAGCTACTTTATAGGTATTATTAAGTTGTAAAATGTATGATAATTTAACTTCATTGTTATACTGATGTGTAAAGATAATTGTTGATAAATAGTATTGTGTTACGTTACTCCGTTACCTCAATATAATATATTCAGTTTTTTTGAAAAGATAAATATAATTGATGTCATAATATTTCATGCAAAAGATGGTGGTGGTATTATAACATATGCGTTAAAAAGTTTGTAAAACAATCTCATATGTAATAATTAGATGAAGAATAACATTCTTAAGTGCCAATTTATAATATTGTGACATTTATTCTCATGAGACTGATTCGATTCTAATTCACAAATGCGAGTGAATGTATTCTTAACGTATTTATAAACAAAACATTATATCAGAAAGATGGTCTTGTGTGTTTCTATGTTTCGGGATAATAATCGGGCTTCGCTCCACCTAAGGGAGCATGGCATTCTCTGTGTTATAATAATTATTATTATTATTATTTATCCAAACATACACACACCCACGCACACAACAGAACCAGTTTACCACATCCACACACAACACAATCACTGTTTTTGGTACTGTCACTGTTTATTGATACATGATTGTTTTTTGATACATTAATCTTGTTGTTGTTTTTGCCTTATTTTAATGTGAAAGAATGTGTAATTTTTGTTCCTTAATAAATAAATAAATATTTTCTGTTATTTATTATTTAATAAAATACGACGACGACGACTGACGACGACGACGACGATATACGTTTGAGTCGATAAAGGTGGTAACGGAAACCAGACTTTTAATTTCAACTTGTTGCCATGTAGGTAGACCAACCCTAACTATTTTTGATGAGTCAGTTTGGTGACTGTCCCAGTTTTCATGTGATGAATTTTATTGAATATTAATTTTGTTTTCGAATTTTCTTTATGTCTTTGTAAGCCATTATTCTTCTCAATAATATTGGATTTATTTAACAATTTATTAAACCAAACTTATTGCTGCAGTAAGAATGAAGAAGCAAAATATGATCGTAAAAGCATCACTAGTCACAAAACCGACATTCAAATGTCATCTTAGTTAAACGTAATTATGAATAATAGTTAATTATGTGTTTTTCCTGATAAACTACATCATTTAGCATCAATCTAAAGTAACATTTAAAGCCAAAGGGTATTTTTTTTAACACTACAGCAGTTTTTAATTGTCACCAAACTGACCACTGTTTCACGACATTGTCCATTTATTTACTGATTTTAAATTAAACCAAAGCTATTTATCTGAAACAAAATGTATTTTCCATTGCATTAAACTATAGAGAATCTACTAAAAATATGAAATCACCAATATACGTAGGTCTGAAAAAAACCTCAATTTTCAAGAGGGGGTGCCTTTATAGTGAAAATGCCCCAATATCGCAGACAATTATATACACACGCGTCACAAAAGTAAAAGTACATACCACACAGTAACTTATATGTATAGTATAGTATATACAAGACAACAAGAAATAAATAAAAGCAAAATACAATTTTGTAGCGACGAGTAGACAGTAACGTCGTGAAGTGTGTGCCTAGGTGGCGAATAGGTTCCGACTCAGCATGTGCCACAGAACCTGCAAGAGGTCCTGCAACGCTGGTATTCTGTCGGCACCTTATCAAGGAGGAGAAGATAAAGGGTGGGTGTTAATAAACTACTTTTTATTAAAACTGCATATATAATTGATATGAAAATAAATAAACTATAGGAAAAAATTAGGAAAATTTAGTGGATGGATAAGCTAAGTAGGAGACGAATTGACATCAGAAATATAATTATAATTAATAAATAATACATTAAAAAACACTAATTGCATAAATAGTTGAGAGTATAAGGGATATTAAATATTGTATACTATAGATTGTTCAGTGACTTAACCGATTCACATACGTACATTAAAAAGACTTAGCTTTAAGATAATATAACTAGCAAACGCGGGGATTCACTGGGGCAGAATCAGGCATCTGACTTCTGCAGGTGCAGAAGGTGTTTTCTACATGCAAGTTTGAAACTGGCAATAGAATTGTGAACTCGGATTGGTGGTGGCAGGTTGTTCCAACACATCGTCGCCAGATACCTGAAACTGCCCCGAAAAGCAGCTGATCGATGTCGAGGGATTGTTAAAATGCTGGTTGTAGTCCTGTTGATGTAGTGACGAGATACCCGCCATTTAAGCTTTTCAAATAAATACTCTGGTGTTTGTTGCCTTATCACACCAAATAAGAGGGAGGCAAGATGTAGTTGCAGCCTACCATTGATATTGAGCATGTTGGCCTTGTTCAGGTAAGGAGTAATGTGACTACGAGAAGGGATGGTAAAGCAGAACCTGGCGCATGCGTTCTGAACTCTTTGCAGCAACCGGTGAGTGCGTTTGAGCAAACAGGGCCCGTATACTGAAATGCCATAATTTAATTTTGAGAGAACCAATGACTCACACAGTAGTATGCGCATTTGTTCGCTCAGATAATTTCGGATCCTATACAATATATTTAGTCTATAGAAACAGTTTTTGACTACGTCAAGAACATGCTTCTCGAAACGTAATTGGTTATCCATGATAATACCAAGATTTCGGGCCTCACATACACGTTCAATAGGGACACCTGCAATAGTTACTTGTGGATTTAGGTTAGTAAATGTCTCTATCTGATTTTTTGACCCTAATATCATGTATTTGGACTTAATAGGATTTAAGACCAAGGCGTTCCTCGTAGACCAGTTGTTCACTCTATCCAAGTCATCATTAATACGTCTAACGCAGTCGAGAAAGTTGTTTTTATTTAGACTAGTATAAATCTGCAGGTCATCTGCATAAATGTGGTAATGACAATGATTAATGCACTTTGTGACATCGGCGCTGTAGATGATAAATAATAGTGGCCCTAAGATTGAACCTTGGGGGACACCCCTGTCGGTACTAACAGTTTGTGATTGATCGCAGCTACCATCGGCCTTCCTTAGTACCACCTGCTGACTACGAGCCCTAAGATAGGTTTGAAACCATCGCACCGCGGCAACATCAAAGCCGTAGTAGCTCAGCTTGGACAGCAACAGACTAACATTGATCGAGTCGAAGGCTCTAGAATAATCCAGGAGTGTAAGGATTGTTCCATTTGGTTCAACTTGGTATCCCCATCTTCACCCGAACATGATAAGTTGTGCCAACCAAAGGCACCGTACTACAAATGCTGTGGAGGGATGGCACAGGCGTTTGAAAACAAACATTCCCAAAAAAAACAGTTTGTTGTTTTTTATTTTCAAATTACGGAAAGAAGCCAAATTTACTGACAGGAAAATTCGAAATAGTTTTACAGAACCACCAAAAAGAAATCGAAGGAAGCGCGATGTTTTGTTTGACAAAAAGTATAAAAAATATTTGGGACAGCTTGGAAACAGTGAAATAACAATCGGAAGTTTTTTGGTAAAGATGATTTATGCTAGATTATCTGTCTAATTTGTTATTGGCTGAGTCTGTGGCATTTAATTTAGCATTAATGTTTACTTTGGTTATATTAAGGATATAATATATTTTTTAAGTCTTAAGTCTTAAATTTTGTACTTATAAATTAAAATATTTAGTAAAGAAGTATTCTTAAGGTATACAGGCTTACTTGTTCATTTCCCTTCGAAGCATTATGTATGCATTATGTTGGGCCCACTACCCCAGATTCTTCACCTGAGGACTTGAATGTAGCGGATATTTTTTTCCACTTCATTTGAGGATTGATACCTAAAGAGTTCCGCCGTGTACATGAAATAATGTGAGTTAATGTGGACTCGGCGCTTTGCCGGAGCGGAAGATTGTCTACCACCATACCAAAAAGTACTAGGGTAACATGATCTCATGGTGATAAATATAGCTTCCGAAGGGCTTCCATGCGATACAAAAGGACGTTTATGAGAAAAGGGTGTCTGCTTAGACTGCATTCTCAAAAAGTACTGTAGGCTTTTTTTAAGTAATTAAGTTGAAAACCCTAGTATACAGGCTTACTTGTTCATTTTGCGTTTCACTCATTTTGCGTGTGATGCTCCGTATTCTTCATTATGCGATTTCTACATTTTGAGTGTGGTGCTCATTTTGCGTTATCTACATTATGCTCCGAAGCGCATATATTACAAAAGAAAAAGAGCATTCCTGTCAAATTGCCCATATCAAGAACCAAATCGATGAAGCAATAAATGAAATGAAAAACCAAGCTTCTTCTAAAGATACACCAATCCCTCTGTTTAGAGAAAGGCAGAGCAAACTTGGAAAAAGCTGATGAGTTCTTCGTTGATGGAACTTTTCAGAGTTGTCCTCGGCCATTCGAATAACTTTTCACCATCCAGGGAGATATGAAGTTTATCCAGCTAACCTTTCATTTTCACGTGAAAGCCTGAAAATATAAGAGTACGTTATGGCGGAAGCTAATGTTGTCAACTCCGATCCTCCTAAGGAGGACAAGGAGAAAGAGAAGATCCTATTACCCGAAAGCAAAGATGTGACTCCGGTACATATCTTAAACATGCTCTCCTTCCTGACGGAAATGCGCGCAAAGAAGCGCGTCGTTTCAGTGCAGCTAGACCCATTGAACGTGATGGGATACGGACCAAATGATTGGTCCTTTCAAATGTTAGAAAAATGTGATTCCAGGATTAAGGTTGTCCACACCGGACGCGATAATAGCGCCCTCGTGATAATAGAACCGCTCGTCAAAGCGACGTTTACAGGAGTAGACTCGTTCCTACAGCATCTGCTCCTTGCTCTTAAGGAAATAGAGAAGCGCGGCTTCTCGATATACATTGAGCCGTGTACGCAAGTGCTTAACGGACATAATGCAGTAGATCCCGAGGCCCTAGGGATTCCCATTCAAGATCTGTGCGCTCATGAAACCGCTCATGAACGTGTGATTCACACGATAGAACCCTTCTGCCGGCCCGTTAGGGATAGAAATCCTAACTATTCCAACGGATTCGTTGCCGAAGCTTTAGATTTCTCTCCACTGCGTACCATGGCGTCTGAGGTCTCTTTACAAGAAATGCGACCTCTCCGCATGATTTACGTGGAATACGAAAGAGCTATGAATCTGGGCAAAGTGGACCAGCATCTTTACCCGGTTCTACTTCCCAATGACCATCTGAACGTAGTTGCCAATCCCTTTAATTTGAACGAACTTTTCACCTGTCTTCCGATGGGCGTGCGCTATTCAACTGAAATTGTAATGGAGATATTATGTCCCGAGGTCTCCGTTACGCCAATACCTCCGTCGCAGTTACTGGTGCACGCTAGCCAGTCCACCTCACGACTTACGACGCTCAACAGTTTTTCTTCCATAAATGAAAGACCAATGATGGACCAGGCCATAGGATTCTACATGATGTCCCTACTCTGTCCAGGCACCATCAACTTCGCTATTAACTTCGATGACATTCCTCAAGAAGATATCTATCTTCGAGCCCTAGCTGCTCTAAGCTCGAAACTGCTCTTTTCGTACAGTGAAATAGACAGAAGGCGTTCCTCGTAGACCAGTTGTTCACTCTATCCAAGTCATCATTAATACGTCTAACGCAGTCGAGAAAGTTGTTTTTATTTAGACTAGTATAAATCTGCAGGTCATCTGCATAAATGTGGTAATGACAATGATTAATGCACTTTGTGACATCGGCGCTGTAGATGATAAATAATAGTGGCCCTAAGATTGAACCTTGGGGGACACCCCTGTCGGTACTAACAGTTTGTGATTGATCGCAGCTACCATCGGCCTTCCTTAGTACCACCTGCTGACTACGAGCCCTAAGATAGGTTTGAAACCATCGCACCGCGGCAACATCAAAGCCGTAGTAGCTCAGCTTGGACAGCAACAGACTAACATTGATCGAGTCGAAGGCTCTAGAATAATCCAGGAGTGTAAGGATTGTTCCATTTGGTTCAACTTGGTATCCCCATCTTCACCCGAACATGATAAGTTGTGCCAACCAAAGGCACCGTACTACAAATGCTGTGGAGGGATGGCACAGGCGTTTGAAAACAAACATTCCCAAAAAAAACAGTTTGTTGTTTTTTATTTTCAAATTACGGAAAGAAGCCAAATTTACTGACAGGAAAATTCGAAATAGTTTTACAGAACCACCAAAAAGAAATCGAAGGAAGCGCGATGTTTTGTTTGACAAAAAGTATAAAAAATATTTGGGACAGCTTGGAAACAGTGAAATAACAATCGGAAGTTTTTTGGTAAAGATGATTTATGCTAGATTATCTGTCTAATTTGTTATTGGCTGAGTCTGTGGCATTTAATTTAGCATTAATGTTTACTTTGGTTATAATAAGGATATAATATATTTTTTAAGTCTTATGTCTTAAATTTTGTACTTATAAATTAAAATATTTAGTAAAGAAGTATTCTTAAGGTATACAGGCTTACTTGTTCATTTCCCTTCGAAGCATTATGTATGCATTATGTAACATGATCTCATGGTGATAAATATAGCTTCCGAAGGGCTTCCATGCGATACAAAAGGACGTTTATGAGAAAAGGGTGTCTGCTTAGACTGCATTCTCAAAAAGTACTGTAGGCTTTTTTTAAGTAATTAAGTTGAAAACCCTAGTATACAGGCTTACTTGTTCATTTTGCGTTTCACTCATTTTGCGTGTGATGCTCCGTATTCTTCATTATGCGATTTCTACATTTTGAGTGTGGTGCTCATTTTGCGTTATCTACATTATGCTCCGAAGCGCATATATTACAAAAGAAAAAGAGCATTCCTGTCAAATTGCCCATATCAAGAACCAAATCGATGAAGCAATAAATGAAATGAAAAACCAAGCTTCTTCTAAAGATACACCAATCCCTCTGTTTAGAGAAAGGCAGAGCAAACTTGGAAAAAGCTGATGAGTTCTTCGTTGATGGAACTTTTCAGAGTTGTCCTCGGCCATTCGAATAACTTTTCACCATCCAGGGAGATATGAAGTTTATCCAGCTAACCTTTCATTTTCACGTGAAAGCCTGAAAATATAAGAGTACGTTATGGCGGAAGCTAATGTTGTCAACTCCGATCCTCCTAAGGAGGACAAGGAGAAAGAGAAGATCCTATTACCCGAAAGCAAAGATGTGACTCCGGTACATATCTTAAACATGCTCTCCTTCCTGACGGAAATGCGCGCAAAGAAGCGCGTCGTTTCAGTGCAGCTAGACCCATTGAACGTGATGGGATACGGACCAAATGATTGGTCCTTTCAAATGTTAGAAAAATGTGATTCCAGGATTAAGGTTGTCCACACCGGACGCGATAATAGCGCCCTCGTGATAATAGAACCGCTCGTCAAAGCGACGTTTACAGGAGTAGACTCGTTCCTACAGCATCTGCTCCTTGCTCTTAAGGAAATAGAGAAGCGCGGCTTCTCGATATACATTGAGCCGTGTACGCAAGTGATTAACGGACATAATGCAGTAGATCCCGAGGCCCTAGGGATTCCCATTCAAGATCTGTGCGCTCATGAAACCGCTCATGAACGTGTGATTCACACGATAGAACCCTTCTGCCGGCCCGTTAGGGATAGAAATCCTAGCTATTCCAACGGATTCGTTGCCGAAGCTTTAGATTTCTCTCCACTGCGTACCATGGCGTCTGAGGTCTCTTTACAAGAAATGCGACCTCTCCGCATGATTTACGTGGAATACGAAAGAGCTATGAATCTGGGCAAAGTGGACCAGCATCTTTACCCGGTTCTACTTCCCAATGACCATCTGAACGTAGTTGCCAATCCCTTTAATTTGAACGAACTTTTCACCTGTCTTCCGATGGGCGTGCGCTATTCAACTGAAATTGTAATGGAGATATTATGTCCCGAGGTCTCCGTTACGCCAATACCTCCGTCGCAGTTACTGGTGCACGCTAGCCAGTCCACCTCACGACGCTCAACAGTTTTTCTTCCATAAATGAAAGACCAATGATGGACCAGGCCATAGGATTCTACATGATGTCCCTACTCTGTCCAGGCACCATCAACTTCGCTATTAACTTCGATGACATTCCTCAAGAAGATATCTATCTTCGAGCCCTAGCTGCTCTAAGCTCGAAACTGCTCTTTTCGTACAGTGAAATAGACAGAAGGCGTTCCTCGTAGACCAGTTGTTCACTCTATCCAAGTCATCATTAATACGTCTAACGCAGTCGAGAAAGTTGTTTTTATTTAGACTAGTATAAATCTGCAGGTCATCTGCATAAATGTGGTAATGACAATGATTAATGCACTTTGTGACATCGGCGCTGTAGATGATAAATAATAGTGGCCCTAAGATTGAACCTTGGGGGACACCCCTGTCGGTACTAACAGTTTGTGATTGATCGCAGCTACCATCGGCCTTCCTTAGTACCACCTGCTGACTACGAGCCCTAAGATAGGTTTGAAACCATCGCACCGCGGCAACATCAAAGCCGTAGTAGCTCAGCTTGGACAGCAACAGACTAACATTGATCGAGTCGAAGGCTCTAGAATAATCCAGGAGTGTAAGGATTGTTCCATTTGGTTCAACTTGGTATCCCCATCTTCACCCGAACATGATAAGTTGTGCCAACCAAAAGCACCGTACTACAAATGCTGTGGAGGGATGGCACAGGCGTTTGAAAACAAACATTCCCAAAAAAAACAGTTTGTTGTTTTTTATTTTCAAATTACGGAAAGAAGCCAAATTTACTGACAGGAAAATTCGAAATAGTTTTACAGAACCACCAAAAAGAAATCGAAGGAAGCGCGATGTTTTGTTTGACAAATAGTATAAAAAATATTTGGGACAGCTTGGAAACAGTGAAATAACAATCGGAAGTTTTTTGGTAAAGATGATTTATGCTAGATTATCTGTCTAATTTGTTATTGGCTGAGTCTGTGGCATTTAATTTAGCATTAATGTTTACTTTGGTTATAATAAGGATATAATATATTTTTTAAGTCTTAAGTCTTAAATTTTGTACTTATAAATTAAAATATTTAGTAAAGAAGTATTCTTAAGGTATACAGGCTTACTTGTTCATTTCCCTTCGAAGCATTATGTATGCATTATGTAACATGATCTCATGGTGATAAATATAGCTTCCGAAGGGCTTCCATGCGATACAAAAGGACGTTTATGAGAAAAGGGTGTCTGCAGACTGCATTCTCAAAAAGTACTGTAGGCTTTTTTTAAGTAATTAAGTTGAAAACCCTAGTATACAGGCTTACTTGTTCATTTTGCGTTTCACTCATTTTGCGTGTGATGCTCCGTATTCTTCATTATGCGATTTCTACATTTTGAGTGTGGTGCTCATTTTGCGTTATCTACATTATGCTCCGAAGCGCATATATTACAAAAGAAAAAGAGCATTCCTGTCAAATTGCCCATATCAAGAACCAAATCGATGAAGCAATAAATGAAATGAAAAACCAAGCTTCTTCTAAAGATACACCAATCCCTCTGTTTAGAGAAAGGCAGAGCAAACTTGGAAAAAGCTGATGAGTTCTTCGTTGATGGAACTTTTCAGAGTTGTCCTCGGCCATTCGAATAACTTTTCACCATCCAGGGAGATATGAAGTTTATCCAGCTAACCTTTCATTTTCACGTGAAAGCCTGAAAATATAAGAGTACGTTATGGCGGAAGCTAATGTTGTCAACTCCGATCCTCCTAAGGAGGACAAGGAGAAAGAGAAGATCCTATTACCCGAAAGCAAAGATGTGACTCCGGTACATATCTTAAACATGCTCTCCTTCCTGACGGAAATGCGCGCAAAGAAGCGCGTCGTTTCAGTGCAGCTAGACCCATTGAACGTGATGGGATACGGACCAAATGATTGGTCCTTTCAAATGTTAGAAAAATGTGATTCCAGGATTAAGGTTGTCCACACCGGACGCGATAATAGCGCCCTCGTGATAATAGAACCGCTCGTCAAAGCGACGTTTACAGGAGTAGACTCGTTCCTACAGCATCTGCTCCTTGCTCTTAAGGAAATAGAGAAGCGCGGCTTCTCGATATACATTGAGCCGTGTACGCAAGTGCTTAACGGACATAATGCAGTAGATCCCGAGGCCCTAGGGATTCCCATTCAAGATCTGTGCGCTCATGAAACCGCTCATGAACGTGTGATTCACACGATAGAACCCTTCTGCCGGCCCGTTAGGGATAGAAATCCTAACTATTCCAACGGATTCGTTGCCGAAGCTTTAGATTTCTCTCCACTGCGTACCATGGCGTCTGAGGTCTCTTTACAAGAAATGCGACCTCTCCGCATGATTTACGTGGAATACGAAAGAGCTATGAATCTGGGCAAAGTGGACCAGCATCTTTACCCGGTTCTACTTCCCAATGACCATCTGAACGTAGTTGCCAATCCCTTTAATTTGAACGAACTTTTCACCTGTCTTCCGATGGGCGTGCGCTATTCAACTGAAATTGTAATGGAGATATTATGTCCCGAGGTCTCCGTTACGCCAATACCTCCGTCGCAGTTACTGGTGCACGCTAGCCAGTCCACCTCACGACTTACGACGCTCAACAGTTTTTCTTCCATAAATGAAAGACCAATGATGGACCAGGCCATAGGATTCTACATGATGTCCCTACTCTGTCCAGGCACCATCAACTTCGCTATTAACTTCGATGACATTCCTCAAGAAGATATCTATCTTCGAGCCCTAGCTGCTCTAAGCTCGAAACTGCTCTTTTCGTACAGTGAAATAGACAGAAGGCGTTCCTCGTAGACCAGTTGTTCACTCTATCCAAGTCATCATTAATACGTCTAACGCAGTCGAGAAAGTTGTTTTTATTTAGACTAGTATAAATCTGCAGGTCATCTGCATAAATGTGGTAATGACAATGATTAATGCACTTTGTGACATCGGCGCTGTAGATGATAAATAATAGTGGCCCTAAGATTGAACCTTGGGGGACACCCCTGTCGGTACTAACAGTTTGTGATTGATCGCAGCTACCATCGGCCTTCCTTAGTACCACCTGCTGACTACGAGCCCTAAGATAGGTTTGAAACCATCGCACCGCGGCAACATCAAAGCCGTAGTAGCTCAGCTTGGACAGCAACAGACTAACATTGATCGAGTCGAAGGCTCTAGAATAATCCAGGAGTGTAAGGATTGTTCCATTTGGTTCAACTTGGTATCCCCATCTTCACCCGAACATGATAAGTTGTGCCAACCAAAGGCACCGTACTACAAATGCTGTGGAGGGATGGCACAGGCGTTTGAAAACAAACATTCCCAAAAAAAACAGTTTGTTGTTTTTTATTTTCAAATTACGGAAAGAAGCCAAATTTACTGACAGGAAAATTCGAAATAGTTTTACAGAACCACCAAAAAGAAATCGAAGGAAGCGCGATGTTTTGTTTGACAAAAAGTATAAAAAATATTTGGGACAGCTTGGAAACAGTGAAATAACAATCGGAAGTTTTTTGGTAAAGATGATTTATGCTAGATTATCTGTCTAATTTGTTATTGGCTGAGTCTGTGGCATTTAATTTAGCATTAATGTTTACTTTGGTTATAATAAGGATATAATATATTTTTTAAGTCTTATGTCTTAAATTTTGTACTTATAAATTAAAATATTTAGTAAAGAAGTATTCTTAAGGTATACAGGCTTACTTGTTCATTTCCCTTCGAAGCATTATGTATGCATTATGTAACATGATCTCATGGTGATAAATATAGCTTCCGAAGGGCTTCCATGCGATACAAAAGGACGTTTATGAGAAAAGGGTGTCTGCTTAGACTGCATTCTCAAAAAGTACTGTAGGCTTTTTTTAAGTAATTAAGTTGAAAACCCTAGTATACAGGCTTACTTGTTCATTTTGCGTTTCACTCATTTTGCGTGTGATGCTCCGTATTCTTCATTATGCGATTTCTACATTTTGAGTGTGGTGCTCATTTTGCGTTATCTACATTATGCTCCGAAGCGCATATATTACAAAAGAAAAAGAGCATTCCTGTCAAATTGCCCATATCAAGAACCAAATCGATGAAGCAATAAATGAAATGAAAAACCAAGCTTCTTCTAAAGATACACCAATCCCTCTGTTTAGAGAAAGGCAGAGCAAACTTGGAAAAAGCTGATGAGTTCTTCGTTGATGGAACTTTTCAGAGTTGTCCTCGGCCATTCGAATAACTTTTCACCATCCAGGGAGATATGAAGTTTATCCAGCTAACCTTTCATTTTCACGTGAAAGCCTGAAAATATAAGAGTACGTTATGGCGGAAGCTAATGTTGTCAACTCCGATCCTCCTAAGGAGGACAAGGAGAAAGAGAAGATCCTATTACCCGAAAGCAAAGATGTGACTCCGGTACATATCTTAAACATGCTCTCCTTCCTGACGGAAATGCGCACAAAGAAGCGCGTCGTTTCAGTGCAGCTAGACCCATTGAACGTGATGGGATACGGACCAAATGATTGGTCCTTTCAAATGTTAGAAAAATGTGATTCCAGGATTAAGGTTGTCCACACCGGACGCGATAATAGCGCCCTCGTGATAATAGAACCGCTCGTCAAAGCGACGTTTACAGGAGTAGACTCGTTCCTACAGCATCTGCTCCTTGCTCTTAAGGAAATAGAGAAGCGCGGCTTCTCTATATACATTGAGCCGTGTACGCAAGTGCTTAACGGACATAATGCAGTAGATCCCGAGGCCCTAGGGATTCCCATTCAAGATCTGTGCGCTCATGAAACCGCTCATGAACGTGTGATTCACACGATAGAACCCTTCTGCCGGCCCGTTAGGGATAGAAATCCTAACTATTCCAACGGATTCGTTGCCGAAGCTTTAGATTTCTCTCCACTGCGTACCATGGCGTCTGAGGTCTCTTTACAAGAAATGCGACCTCTCCGCATGATTTACGTGGAATACGAAAGAGCTATGAATCTGGGCAAAGTGGACCAGCATCTTTACCCGGTTCTACTTCCCAATGACCATCTGAACGTAGTTGCCAATCCCTTTAATTTGAACGAACTTTTCACCTGTCTTCCGATGGGCGTGCGCTATTCAACTGAAATTGTAATGGAGATATTATGTCCCGAGGTCTCCGTTACGCCAATACCTCCGTCGCAGTTACTGGTGCACGCTAGCCAGTCCACCTCACGACTTACGACGCTCAACAGTTTTTCTTCCATAAATGAAAGACCAATGATGGACCAGGCCATAGGATTCTACATGATGTCCCTACTCTGTCCAGGCACCATCAACTTCGCTATTAACTTCGATGACATTCCTCAAGAAGATATCTATCTTCGAGCCCTAGCTGCTCTAAGCTCGAAACTGCTCTTTTCGTACAGTGAAATAGACAGAAGGCGTTCCTCGTAGACCAGTTGTTCACTCTATCCAAGTCATCATTAATACGTCTAACGCAGTCGAGAAAGTTGTTTTTATTTAGACTAGTATAAATCTGCAGGTCATCTGCATAAATGTGGTAATGACAATGATTAATGCACTTTGTGACATCGGCGCTGTAGATGATAAATAATAGTGGCCCTAAGATTGAACCTTGGGGGACACCCCTGTCGGTACTAACAGTTTGTGATTGATCGCAGCTACCATCGGCCTTCCTTAGTACCACCTGCTGACTACGAGCCCTAAGATAGGTTTGAAACCATCGCACCGCGGCAACATCAAAGCCGTAGTAGCTCAGCTTGGACAGCAACAGACTAACATTGATCGAGTCGAAGGCTCTAGAATAATCCAGGAGTGTAAGGATTGTTCCATTTGGTTCAACTTGGTATCCCCATCTTCACCCGAACATGATAAGTTGTGCCAACCAAAGGCACCGTACTACAAATGCTGTGGAGGGATGGCACAGGCGTTTGAAAACAAACATTCCCAAAAAAAACAGTTTGTTGTTTTTTATTTTCAAATTACGGAAAGAAGCCAAATTTACTGACAGGAAAATTCGAAATAGTTTTACAGAACCACCAAAAAGAAATCGAAGGAAGCGCGATGTTTTGTTTGACAAAAAGTATAAAAAATATTTGGGACAGCTTGGAAACAGTGAAATAACAATCGGAAGTTTTTTGGTAAAGATGATTTATGCTAGATTATCTGTCTAATTTGTTATTGGCTGAGTCTGTGGCATTTAATTTAGCATTAATGTTTACTTTGGTTATAATAAGGATATAATATATTTTTTAAGTCTTAAGTCTTAAATTTTGTACTTATAAATTAAAATATTTAGTAAAGAAGTATTCTTAAGGTATACAGGCTTACTTGTTCATTTCCCTTCGAAGCATTATGTATGCATTATGTAACATGATCTCATGGTGATAAATATAGCTTCCGAAGGGCTTCCATGCGATACAAAAGGACGTTTATCAGAAAAGGGTGTCTGCTTAGACTGCATTCTCAAAAAGTACTGTAGGCTTTTTTTAAGTAATTAAGTTGAAAACCCTAGTATACAGGCTTACTTGTTCATTTTGCGTTTCACTCATTTTGCGTGTGATGCTCCGTATTCTTCATTATGCGATTTCTACATTTTGAGTGTGGTGCTCATTTTGCGTTATCTACATTATGCTCCGAAGCGCATATATTACAAAAGAAAAAGAGCATTCCTGTCAAATTGCCCATATCAAGAACCAAATCGATGAAGCAATAAATGAAATGAAAAACCAAGCTTCTTCTAAAGATACACCAATCCCTCTGTTTAGAGAAAGGCAGAGCAAACTTGGAAAAAGCTGATGAGTTCTTCGTTGATGGAACTTTTCAGAGTTGTCCTCGGCCATTCGAATAACTTTTCACCATCCAGGGAGATATGAAGTTTATCCAGCTAACCTTTCATTTTCACGTGAAAGCCTGAAAATATAAGAGTACGTTATGGCGGAAGCTAATGTTGTCAACTCCGATCCTCCTAAGGAGGACAAGGAGAAAGAGAAGATCCTATTACCCGAAAGCAAAGATGTGACTCCGGTACATATCTTAAACATGCTCTCCTTCCTGACGGAAATGCGCGCAAAGAAGCGCGTCGTTTCAGTGCAGCTAGACCCATTGAACGTGATGGGATACGGACCAAATGATTGGTCCTTTCAAATGTTAGAAAAATGTGATTCCAGGATTAAGGTTGTCCACACCGGACGCGATAATAGCGCCCTCGTGATAATAGAACCGCTCGTCAAAGCGACGTTTACAGGAGTAGACTCGTTCCTACAGCATCTGCTCCTTGCTCTTAAGGAAATAGAGAAGCGCGGCTTCTCGATATACATTGAGCCGTGTACGCAAGTGATTAACGGACATAATGCAGTAGATCCCGAGGCCCTAGGGATTCCCATTCAAGATCTGTGCGCTCATGAAACCGCTCATGAACGTGTGATTCACACGATAGAACCCTTCTGCCGGCCCGTTAGGGATAGAAATCCTAACTATTCCAACGGATTCGTTGCCGAAGCTTTAGATTTCTCTCCACTGCGTACCATGGCGTCTGAGGTCTCTTTACAAGAAATGCGACCTCTCCGCATGATTTACGTGGAATACGAAAGAGCTATGAATCTGGGCAAAGTGGACCAGCATCTTTACCCGGTTCTACTTCCCAATGACCATCTGAACGTAGTTGCCAATCCCTTTAATTTGAACGAACTTTTCACCTGTCTTCCGATGGGCGTGCGCTATTCAACTGAAATTGTAATGGAGATATTATGTCCCGAGGTCTCCGTTACGCCAATACCTCCGTCGCAGTTACTGGTGCACGCTAGCCAGTCCACCTCACGACTTACGACGCTCAACAGTTTTTCTTCCATAAATGAAAGACCAATGATGGACCAGGCCATAGGATTCTACATGATGTCCCTACTCTGTCCAGGCACCATCAACTTCGCTATTAACTTCGATGACATTCCTCAAGAAGATATCTATCTTCGAGCCCTAGCTGCTCTAAGCTCGAAACTGCTCTTTTCGTACAGTGAAATAGACAGAAGGCGTTCCTCGTAGACCAGTTGTTCACTCTATCCAAGTCATCATTAATACGTCTAACGCAGTCGAGAAAGTTGTTTTTATTTAGACTAGTATAAATCTGCAGGTCATCTGCATAAATGTGGTAATGACAATGATTAATGCACTTTGTGACATCGGCGCTGTAGATGATAAATAATAGTGGCCCTAAGATTGAACCTTGGGGGACACCCCTGTCGGTACTAACAGTTTGTGATTGATCGCAGCTACCATCGGCCTTCCTTAGTACCACCTGCTGACTACGAGCCCTAAGATAGGTTTGAAACCATCGCACCGCGGCAACATCAAAGCCGTAGTAGCTCAGCTTGGACAGCAACAGACTAACATTGATCGAGTCGAAGGCTCTAGAATAATCCAGGAGTGTAAGGATTGTTCCATTTGGTTCAACTTGGTATCCCCATCTTCACCCGAACATGATAAGTTGTGCCAACCAAAAGCACCGTACTACAAATGCTGTGGAGGGATGGCACAGGCGTTTGAAAACAAACATTCCCAAAAAAAACAGTTTGTTGTTTTTTATTTTCAAATTACGGAAAGAAGCCAAATTTACTGACAGGAAAATTCGAAATAGTTTTACAGAACCACCAAAAAGAAATCGAAGGAAGCGCGATGTTTTGTTTGACAAATAGTATAAAAAATATTTGGGACAGCTTGGAAACAGTGAAATAACAATCGGAAGTTTTTTGGTAAAGATGATTTATGCTAGATTATCTGACTAATTTGTTATTGGCTGAGTCTGTGGCATTTAATTTAGCATTAATGTTTACTTTGGTTATAATAAGGATATAATATATTTTTTAAGTCTTAAGTCTTAAATTTTGTACTTATAAATTAAAATATTTAGTAAAGAAGTATTCTTAAGGTATACAGGCTTACTTGTTCATTTCCCTTCGAAGCATTATGTATGCATTATGTAACATGATCTCATGGTGATAAATATAGCTTCCGAAGGGCTTCCATGCGATACAAAAGGACGTTTATGAGAAAAGGGTGTCTGCTTAGACTGCATTCTCAAAAAGTACTGTAGGCTTTTTTTAAGTAATTAAGTTGAAAACCCTAGTATACAGGCTTACTTGTTCATTTTGCGTTTCACTCATTTTGCGTGTGATGCTCCGTATTCTTCATTATGCGATTTCTACATTTTGAGTGTGGTGCTCATTTTGCGTTATCTACATTATGCTCCGAAGCGCATATATTACAAAAGAAAAAGAGCATTCCTGTCAAATTGCCCATATCAAGAACCAAATCGATGAAGCAATAAATGAAATGAAAAACCAAGCTTCTTCTAAAGATACACCAATCCCTCTGTTTAGAGAAAGGCAGAGCAAACTTGGAAAAAGCTGATGAGTTCTTCGTTGATGGAACTTTTCAGAGTTGTCCTCGGCCATTCGAATAACTTTTCACCATCCAGGGAGATATGAAGTTTATCCAGCTAACCTTTCATTTTCACGTGAAAGCCTGAAAATATAAGAGTACGTTATGGCGGAAGCTAATGTTGTCAACTCCGATCCTCCTAAGGAGGACAAGGAGAAAGAGAAGATCCTATTACCCGAAAGCAAAGATGTGACTCCGGTACATATCTTAAACATGCTCTCCTTCCTGACGGAAATGCGCGCAAAGAAGCGCGTCGTTTCAGTGCAGCTAGACCCATTGAACGTGATGGGATACGGACCAAATGATTGGTCCTTTCAAATGTTAGAAAAATGTGATTCCAGGATTAAGGTTGTCCACACCGGACGCGATAATAGCGCCCTCGTGATAATAGAACCGCTCGTCAAAGCGACGTTTACAGGAGTAGACTCGTTCCTACAGCATCTGCTCCTTGCTCTTAAGGAAATAGAGAAGCGCGGCTTCTCTATATACATTGAGCCGTGTACGCAAGTGCTTAACGGACATAATGCAGTAGATCCCGAGGCCCTAGGGATTCCCATTCAAGATCTGTGCGCTCATGAAACCGCTCATGAACGTGTGATTCACACGATAGAACCCTTCTGCCGGCCCGTTAGGGATAGAAATCCTAACTATTCCAACGGATTCGTTGCCGAAGCTTTAGATTTCTCTCCACTGCGTACCATGGCGTCTGAGGTCTCTTTACAAGAAATGCGACCTCTCCGCATGATTTACGTGGAATACGAAAGAGCTATGAATCTGGGCAAAGTGGACCAGCATCTTTACCCGGTTCTACTTCCCAATGACCATCTGAACGTAGTTGCCAATCCCTTTAATTTGAACGAACTTTTCACCTGTCTTCCGATGGGCGTGCGCTATTCAACTGAAATTGTAATGGAGATATTATGTCCCGAGGTCTCCGTTACGCCAATACCTCCGTCGCAGTTACTGGTGCACGCTAGCCAGTCCACCTCACGACTTACGACGCTCAACAGTTTTTCTTCCATAAATGAAAGACCAATGATGGACCAGGCCATAGGATTCTACATGATGTCCCTACTCTGTCCAGGCACCATCAACTTCGCTATTAACTTCGATGACATTCCTCAAGAAGATATCTATCTTCGAGCCCTAGCTGCTCTAAGCTCGAAACTGCTCTTTTCGTACAGTGAAATAGACAGAAGGCGTTCCTCGTAGACCAGTTGTTCACTCTATCCAAGTCATCATTAATACGTCTAACGCAGTCGAGAAAGTTGTTTTTATTTAGACTAGTATAAATCTGCAGGTCATCTGCATAAATGTGGTAATGACAATGATTAATGCACTTTGTGACATCGGCGCTGTAGATGATAAATAATAGTGGCCCTAAGATTGAACCTTGGGGGACACCCCTGTCGGTACTAACAGTTTGTGATTGATCGCAGCTACCATCGGCCTTCCTTAGTACCACCTGCTGACTACGAGCCCTAAGATAGGTTTGAAACCATCGCACCGCGGCAACATCAAAGCCGTAGTAGCTCAGCTTGGACAGCAACAGACTAACATTGATCGAGTCGAAGGCTCTAGAATAATCCAGGAGTGTAAGGATTGTTCCATTTGGTTCAACTTGGTATCCCCATCTTCACCCGAACATGATAAGTTGTGCCAACCAAAGGCACCGTACTACAAATGCTGTGGCGGGATGGCACAGGCGTTTGAAAACAAACATTCCCAAAAAAAACAGTTTGTTGTTTTTTATTTTCAAATTACGGAAAGAAGCCAAATTTACTGACAGGAAAATTCGAAATAGTTTTACAGAACCACCAAAAAGAAATCGAAGGAAGCGCGATGTTTTGTTTGACAAAAAGTATAAAAAATATTTGGGACAGCTTGGAAACAGTGAAATAACAATCGGAAGTTTTTTGGTAAAGATGATTTATGCTAGATTATCTGTCTAATTTGTTATTGGCTGAGTCTGTGGCATTAAATTTAGCATTAATGTTTACTTTGGTTATAATAAGGATATAATATATTTTTTAAGTCTTATGTCTTAAATTTTGTACTTATAAATTAAAATATTTAGTAAAGAAGTATTCTTAAGGTATACAGGCTTACTTGTTCATTTCCCTTCGAAGCATTATGTATGCATTATGTAACATGATCTCATGGTGATAAATATAGCTTCCGAAGGGCTTCCATGCGATACAAAAGGACGTTTATGAGAAAAGGGTGTCTGCTTAGACTGCATTCTCAAAAAGTACTGTAGGCTTTTTTTAAGTAATTAAGTTGAAAACCCTAGTATACAGGCTTACTTGTTCATTTTGCGTTTCACTCATTTTGCGTGTGATGCTCCGTATTCTTCATTATGCGATTTCTACATTTTGAGTGTGGTGCTCATTTTGCGTTATCTACATTATGCTCCGAAGCGCATATATTACAAAAGAAAAAGAGCATTCCTGTCAAATTGCCCATATCAAGAACCAAATCGATGAAGCAATAAATGAAATGAAAAACCAAGCTTCTTCTAAAGATACACCAATCCCTCTGTTTAGAGAAAGGCAGAGCAAACTTGGAAAAAGCTGATGAGTTCTTCGTTGATGGAACTTTTCAGAGTTGTCCTCGGCCATTCGAATAACTTTTCACCATCCAGGGAGATATGAAGTTTATCCAGCTAACCTTTCATTTTCACGTGAAAGCCTGAAAATATAAGAGTACGTTATGGCGGAAGCTAATGTTGTCAACTCCGATCCTCCTAAGGAGGACAAGGAGAAAGAGAAGATCCTATTACCCGAAAGCAAAGATGTGACTCCGGTACATATCTTAAACATGCTCTCCTTCCTGACGGAAATGCGCGCAAAGAAGCGCGTCGTTTCAGTGCAGCTAGACCCATTGAACGTGATGGGATACGGACCAAATGATTGGTCCTTTCAAATGTTAGAAAAATGTGATTCCAGGATTAAGGTTGTCCACACCGGACGCGATAATAGCGCCCTCGTGATAATAGAACCGCTCGTCAAAGCGACGTTTACAGGAGTAGACTCGTTCCTACAGCATCTGCTCCTTGCTCTTAAGGAAATAGAGAAGCGCGGCTTCTCGATATACATTGAGCCGTGTACGCAAGTGATTAACGGACATAATGCAGTAGATCCCGAGGCCCTAGGGATTCCCATTCAAGATCTGTGCGCTCATGAAACCGCTCATGAACGTGTGATTCACACGATAGAACCCTTCTGCCGGCCCGTTAGGGATAGAAATCCTAACTATTCCAACGGATTCGTTGCCGAAGCTTTAGATTTCTCTCCACTGCGTACCATGGCGTCTGAGGTCTCTTTACAAGAAATGCGACCTCTCCGCATGATTTACGTGGAATACGAAAGAGCTATGAATCTGGGCAAAGTGGACCAGCATCTTTACCCGGTTCTACTTCCCAATGACCATCTGAACGTAGTTGCCAATCCCTTTAATTTGAACGAACTTTTCACCTGTCTTCCGATGGGCGTGCGCTATTCAACTGAAATTGTAATGGAGATATTATGTCCCGAGGTCTCCGTTACGCCAATACCTCCGTCGCAGTTACTGGTGCACGCTAGCCAGTCCACCTCACGACTTACGACGCTCAACAGTTTTTCTTCCATAAATGAAAGACCAATGATGGACCAGGCCATAGGATTCTACATGATGTCCCTACTCTGTCCAGGCACCATCAACTTCGCTATTAACTTCGATGACATTCCTCAAGAAGATATCTATCTTCGAGCCCTAGCTGCTCTAAGCTCGAAACTGCTCTTTTCGTACAGTGAAATAGACAGAAGGCGTTCCTCGTAGACCAGTTGTTCACTCTATCCAAGTCATCATTAATACGTCTAACGCAGTCGAGAAAGTTGTTTTTATTTAGACTAGTATAAATCTGCAGGTCATCTGCATAAATGTGGTAATGACAATGATTAATGCACTTTGTGACATCGGCGCTGTAGATGATAAATAATAGTGGCCCTAAGATTGAACCTTGGGGGACACCCCTGTAGGTACTAACAGTTTGTGATTGATCGCAGCTACCATCGGCCTTCCTTAGTACCACCTGCTGACTACGAGCCCTAAGATAGGTTTGAAACCATCGCACCGCGGCAACATCAAAGCCGTAGTAGCTCAGCTTGGACAGCAACAGACTAACATTGATCGAGTCGAAGGCTCTAGAATAATCCAGGAGTGTAAGGATTGTTCCATTTGGTTCAACTTGGTATCCCCATCTTCACCCGAACATGATAAGTTGTGCCAACCAAAAGCACCGTACTACAAATGCTGTGGAGGGATGGCACAGGCGTTTGAAAACAAACATTCCCAAAAAAAACAGTTTGTTGTTTTTTATTTTCAAATTACGGAAAGAAGCCAAATTTACTGACAGGAAAATTCGAAATAGTTTTACAGAACCACCAAAAAGAAATCGAAGGAAGCGCGATGTTTTGTTTGACAAAAAGTATAAAAAATATTTGGGACAGCTTGGAAACAGTGAAATAACAATCGGAAGTTTTTTGGTAAAGATGATTTATGCTAGATTATCTGTCTAATTTGTTATTGGCTGAGTCTGTGGCATTTAATTTAGCATTAATGTTTACTTTGGTTATAATAAGGATATAATATATTTTTTAAGTCTTAAGTCTTAAATTTTGTACTTATAAATTAAAATATTTAGTAAAGAAGTATTCTTAAGGTATACAGGCTTACTTGTTCATTTCCCTTCGAAGCATTATGTATGCATTATGTAACATGATCTCATGGTGATAAATATAGCTTCCGAAGGGCTTCCATGCGATACAAAAGGACGTTTATGAGAAAAGGGTGTCTGCTTAGACTGCATTCTCAAAAAGTACTGTAGGCTTTTTTTAAGTAATTAAGTTGAAAACCCTAGTATACAGGCTTACTTGTTCATTTTGCGTTTCACTCATTTTGCGTGTGATGCTCCGTATTCTTCATTATGCGATTTCTACATTTTGAGTGTGGTGCTCATTTTGCGTTATCTACATTATGCTCCGAAGCGCATATATTACAAAAGAAAAAGAGCATTCCTGTCAAATTGCCCATATCAAGAACCAAATCGATGAAGCAATAAATGAAATGAAAAACCAAGCTTCTTCTAAAGATACACCAATCCCTCTGTTTAGAGAAAGGCAGAGCAAACTTGGAAAAAGCTGATGAGTTCTTCGTTGATGGAACTTTTCAGAGTTGTCCTCGGCCATTCGAATAACTTTTCACCATCCAGGGAGATATGAAGTTTATCCAGCTAACCTTTCATTTTCACGTGAAAGCCTGAAAATATAAGAGTACGTTATGGCGGAAGCTAATGTTGTCAACTCCGATCCTCCTAAGGAGGACAAGGAGAAAGAGAAGATCCTATTACCCGAAAGCAAAGATGTGACTCCGGTACATATCTTAAACATGCTCTCCTTCCTGACGGAAATGCGCGCAAAGAAGCGCGTCGTTTCAGTGCAGCTAGACCCATTGAACGTGATGGGATACGGACCAAATGATTGGTCCTTTCAAATGTTAGAAAAATGAGATTCCAGGATTAAGGTTGTCCACACCGGACGCGATAATAGCGCCCTCGTGATAATAGAACCGCTCGTCAAAGCGACGTTTACAGGAGTAGACTCGTTCCTACAGCATCTGCTCCTTGCTCTTAAGGAAATAGAGAAGCGCGGCTTCTCGATATACATTGAGCCGTGTACGCAAGTGATTAACGGACATAATGCAGTAGATCCCGAGGCCCTAGGGATTCCCATTCAAGATCTGTGCGCTCATGAAACCGCTCATGAACGTGTGATTCACACGATAGAACCCTTCTGCCGGCCCGTTAGGGATAGAAATCCTAACTATTCCAACGGATTCGTTGCCGAAGCTTTAGATTTCTCTCCACTGCGTACCATGGCGTCTGAGGTCTCTTTACAAGAAATGCGACCTCTCCGCATGATTTACGTGGAATACGAAAGAGCTATGAATCTGGGCAAAGTGGACCAGCATCTTTACCCGGTTCTACTTCCCAATGACCATCTGAACGTAGTTGCCAATCCCTTTAATTTGAACGAACTTTTCACCTGTCTTCCGATGGGCGTGCGCTATTCAACTGAAATTGTAATGGAGATATTATGTCCCGAGGTCTCCGTTACGCCAATACCTCCGTCGCAGTTACTGGTGCACGCTAGCCAGTCCACCTCACGACGCTCAACAGTTTTTCTTCCATAAATGAAAGACCAATGATGGACCAGGCCATAGGATTCTACATGATGTCCCTACTCTGTCCAGGCACCATCAACTTCGCTATTAACTTCGATGACATTCCTCAAGAAGATATCTATCTTCGAGCCCTAGCTGCTCTAAGCTCGAAACTGCTCTTTTCGTACAGTGAAATAGACAGAAGGCGTTCCTCGTAGACCAGTTGTTCACTCTATCCAAGTCATCATTAATACGTCTAACGCAGTCGAGAAAGTTGTTTTTATTTAGACTAGTATAAATCTGCAGGTCATCTGCATAAATGTGGTAATGACAATGATTAATGCACTTTGTGACATCGGCGCTGTAGATGATAAATAATAGTGGCCCTAAGATTGAACCTTGGGGGACACCCCTGTCGGTACTAACAGTTTGTGATTGATCGCAGCTACCATCGGCCTTCCTTAGTACCACCTGCTGACTACGAGCCCTAAGATAGGTTTGAAACCATCGCACCGCGGCAACATCAAAGCCGTAGTAGCTCAGCTTGGACAGCAACAGACTAACATTGATCGAGTCGAAGGCTCTAGAATAATCCAGGAGTGTAAGGATTGTTCCATTTGGTTCAACTTGGTATCCCCATCTTCACCCGAACATGATAAGTTGTGCCAACCAAAGGCACCGTACTACAAATGCTGTGGAGGGATGGCACAGGCGTTTGAAAACAAACATTCCCAAAAAAAACAGTTTGTTGTTTTTTATTTTCAAATTACGGAAAGAAGCCAAATTTACTGACAGGAAAATTCGAAATAGTTTTACAGAACCACCAAAAAGAAATCGAAGGAAGCGCGATGTTTTGTTTGACAAAAAGTATAAAAAATATTTGGGACAGCTTGGAAACAGTGAAATAACAATCGGAAGTTTTTTGGTAAAGATGATTTATGCTAGATTATCTGTCTAATTTGTTATTGGCTGAGTCTGTGGCATTTAATTTAGCATTAATGTTTACTTTGGTTATAATAAGGATATAATATATTTTTTAAGTCTTAAGTCTTAAATTTTGTACTTATAAATTAAAATATTTAGTAAAGAAGTATTCTTAAGGTATACAGGCTTACTTGTTCATTTCCCTTCGAAGCATTATGTATGCATTATGTAACATGATCTCATGGTGATAAATATAGCTTCCGAAGGGCTTCCATGCGATACAAAAGGACGTTTATGAGAAAAGGGTGTCTGCTTAGACTGCATTCTCAAAAAGTACTGTAGGCTTTTTTTAAGTAATTAAGTTGAAAACCCTAGTATACAGGCTTACTTGTTCATTTTGCGTTTCACTCATTTTGCGTGTGATGCTCCGTATTCTTCATTATGCGATTTCTACATTTTGAGTGTGGTGCTCATTTTGCGTTATCTACATTATGCTCCGAAGCGCATATATTACAAAAGAAAAAGAGCATTCCTGTCAAATTGCCCATATCAAGAACCAAATCGATGAAGCAATAAATGAAATGAAAAACCAAGCTTCTTCTAAAGATACACCAATCCCTCTGTTTAGAGAAAGGCAGAGCAAACTTGGAAAAAGCTGATGAGTTCTTCGTTGATGGAACTTTTCAGAGTTGTCCTCGGCCATTCGAATAACTTTTCACCATCCAGGGAGATATGAAGTTTATCCAGCTAACCTTTCATTTTCACGTGAAAGCCTGAAAATATAAGAGTACGTTATGGCGGAAGCTAATGTTGTCAACTCCGATCCTCCTAAGGAGGACAAGGAGAAAGAGAAGATCCTATTACCCGAAAGCAAAGATGTGACTCCGGTACATATCTTAAACATGCTCTCCTTCCTGACGGAAATGCGCGCAAAGAAGCGCGTCGTTTCAGTGCAGCTAGACCCATTGAACGTGATGGGATACGGACCAAATGATTGGTCCTTTCAAATGTTAGAAAAATGAGATTCCAGGATTAAGGTTGTCCACACCGGACGCGATAATAGCGCCCTCGTGATAATAGAACCGCTCGTCAAAGCGACGTTTACAGGAGTAGACTCGTTCCTACAGCATCTGCTCCTTGCTCTTAAGGAAATAGAGAAGCGCGGCTTCTCGATATACATTGAGCCGTGTACGCAAGTGATTAACGGACATAATGCAGTAGATCCCGAGGCCCTAGGGATTCCCATTCAAGATCTGTGCGCTCATGAAACCGCTCATGAACGTGTGATTCACACGATAGAACCCTTCTGCCGGCCCGTTAGGGATAGAAATCCTAACTATTCCAACGGATTCGTTGCCGAAGCTTTAGATTTCTCTCCACTGCGTACCATGGCGTCTGAGGTCTCTTTACAAGAAATGCGACCTCTCCGCATGATTTACGTGGAATACGAAAGAGCTATGAATCTGGGCAAAGTGGACCAGCATCTTTACCCGGTTCTACTTCCCAATGACCATCTGAACGTAGTTGCCAATCCCTTCAATTTGAACGAACTTTTCACCTGTCTTCCGATGGGCGTGCGCTATTCAACTGAAATTGTAATGGAGATATTATGTCCCGAGGTCTCCGTTACGCCAATACCTCCGTCGCAGTTACTGGTGCACGCTAGCCAGTCCACCTCACGACTTACGACGCTCAACAGTTTTTCTTCCATAAATGAAAGACCAATGATGGACCAGGCCATAGGATTCTACATGATGTCCCTACTCTGTCCAGGCACCATCAACTTCGCTATTAACTTCGATGACATTCCTCAAGAAGATATCTATCTTCGAGCCCTAGCTGCTCTAAGCTCGAAACTGCTCTTTTCGTACAGTGAAATAGACAGAAGGCGTTCCTCGTAGACCAGTTGTTCACTCTATCCAAGTCATCATTAATACGTCTAACGCAGTCGAGAAAGTTGTTTTTATTTAGACTAGTATAAATCTGCAGGTCATCTGCATAAATGTGGTAATGACAATGATTAATGCACTTTGTGACATCGGCGCTGTAGATGATAAATAATAGTGGCCCTAAGATTGAACCTTGGGGGACACCCCTGTCGGTACTAACAGTTTGTGATTGATCGCAGCTACCATCGGCCTTCCTTAGTACCACCTGCTGACTACGAGCCCTAAGATAGGTTTGAAACCATCGCACCGCGGCAACATCAAAGCCGTAGTAGCTCAGCTTGGACAGCAACAGACTAACATTGATCGAGTCGAAGGCTCTAGAATAATCCAGGAGTGTAAGGATTGTTCCATTTGGTTCAACTTGGTATCCCCATCTTCACCCGAACATGATAAGTTGTGCCAACCAAAGGCACCGTACTACAAATGCTGTGGAGGGATGGCACAGGCGTTTGAAAACAAACATTCCCAAAAAAAACAGTTTGTTGTTTTTTATTTTCAAATTACGGAAAGAAGCCAAATTTACTGACAGGAAAATTCGAAATAGTTTTACAGAACCACCAAAAAGAAATCGAAGGAAGCGCGATGTTTTGTTTGACAAAAAGTATAAAAAATATTTGGGACAGCTTGGAAACAGTGAAATAACAATCGGAAGTTTTTTGGTAAAGATGATTTATGCTAGATTATCTGTCTAATTTGTTATTGGCTGAGTCTGTGGCATTTAATTTAGCATTAATGTTTACTTTGGTTATAATAAGGATATAATATATTTTTTAAGTCTTAAGTCTTAAATTTTGTACTTATAAATTAAAATATTTAGTAAAGAAGTATTCTTAAGGTATACAGGCTTACTTGTTCATTTCCCTTCGAAGCATTATGTATGCATTATGTAACATGATCTCATGGTGATAAATATAGCTTCCGAAGGGCTTCCATGCGATACAAAAGGACGTTTATGAGAAAAGGGTGTCTGCTTAGACTGCATTCTCAAAAAGTACTGTAGGCTTTTTTTAAGTAATTAAGTTGAAAACCCTAGTATACAGGCTTACTTGTTCATTTTGCGTTTCACTCATTTTGCGTGTGATGCTCCGTATTCTTCATTATGCGATTTCTACATTTTGAGTGTGGTGCTCATTTTGCGTTATCTACATTATGCTCCGAAGCGCATATATTACAAAAGAAAAAGAGCATTCCTGTCAAATTGCCCATATCAAGAACCAAATCGATGAAGCAATAAATGAAATGAAAAACCAAGCTTCTTCTAAAGATACACCAATCCCTCTGTTTAGAGAAAGGCAGAGCAAACTTGGAAAAAGCTGATGAGTTCTTCGTTGATGGAACTTTTCAGAGTTGTCCTCGGCCATTCGAATAACTTTTCACCATCCAGGGAGATATGAAGTTTATCCAGCTAACCTTTCATTTTCACGTGAAAGCCTGAAAATATAAGAGTACGTTATGGCGGAAGCTAATGTTGTCAACTCCGATCCTCCTAAGGAGGACAAGGAGAAAGAGAAGATCCTATTACCCGAAAGCAAAGATGTGACTCCGGTACATATCTTAAACATGCTCTCCTTCCTGACGGAAATGCGCGCAAAGAAGCGCGTCGTTTCAGTGCAGCTAGACCCATTGAACGTGATGGGATACGGACCAAATGATTGGTCCTTTCAAATGTTAGAAAAATGAGATTCCAGGATTAAGGTTGTCCACACCGGACGCGATAATAGCGCCCTCGTGATAATAGAACCGCTCGTCAAAGCGACGTTTACAGGAGTAGACTCGTTCCTACAGCATCTGCTCCTTGCTCTTAAGGAAATAGAGAAGCGCGGCTTCTCGATATACATTGAGCCGTGTACGCAAGTGCTTAACGGACATAATGCAGTAGATCCCGAGGCCCTAGGGATTCCCATTCAAGATCTGTGCGCTCATGAAACCGCTCATGAACGTGTGATTCACACGATAGAACCCTTCTGCCGGCCCGTTAGGGATAGAAATCCTAACTATTCCAACGGATTCGTTGCCGAAGCTTTAGATTTCTCTCCACTGCGTACCATGGCGTCTGAGGTCTCTTTACAAGAAATGCGACCTCTCCGCATGATTTACGTGGAATACGAAAGAGCTATGAATCTGGGCAAAGTGGACCAGCATCTTTACCCGGTTCTACTTCCCAATGACCATCTGAACGTAGTTGCCAATCCCTTTAATTTGAACGAACTTTTCACCTGTCTTCCGATGGGCGTGCGCTATTCAACTGAAATTGTAATGGAGATATTATGTCCCGAGGTCTCCGTTACGCCAATACCTCCGTCGCAGTTACTGGTGCACGCTAGCCAGTCCACCTCACGACTTACGACGCTCAACAGTTTTTCTTCCATAAATGAAAGACCAATGATGGACCAGGCCATAGGATTCTACATGATGTCCCTACTCTGTCCAGGCACCATCAACTTCGCTATTAACTTCGATGACATTCCTCAAGAAGATATCTATCTTCGAGCCCTAGCTGCTCTAAGCTCGAAACTGCTCTTTTCGTACAGTGAAATAGACAGAAGGCGTTCCTCGTAGACCAGTTGTTCACTCTATCCAAGTCATCATTAATACGTCTAACGCAGTCGAGAAAGTTGTTTTTATTTAGACTAGTATAAATCTGCAGGTCATCTGCATAAATGTGGTAATGACAATGATTAATGCACTTTGTGACATCGGCGCTGTAGATGATAAATAATAGTGGCCCTAAGATTGAACCTTGGGGGACACCCCTGTCGGTACTAACAGTTTGTGATTGATCGCAGCTACCATCGGCCTTCCTTAGTACCACCTGCTGACTACGAGCCCTAAGATAGGTTTGAAACCATCGCACCGCGGCAACATCAAAGCCGTAGTAGCTCAGCTTGGACAGCAACAGACTAACATTGATCGAGTCGAAGGCTCTAGAATAATCCAGGAGTGTAAGGATTGTTCCATTTGGTTCAACTTGGTATCCCCATCTTCACCCGAACATGATAAGTTGTGCCAACCAAAGGCACCGTACTACAAATGCTGTGGAGGGATGGCACAGGCGTTTGAAAACAAACATTCCCAAAAAAAACAGTTTGTTGTTTTTTATTTTCAAATTACGGAAAGAAGCCAAATTTACTGACAGGAAAATTCGAAATAGTTTTACAGAACCACCAAAAAGAAATCGAAGGAAGCGCGATGTTTTGTTTGACAAAAAGTATAAAAAATATTTGGGACAGCTTGGAAACAGTGAAATAACAATCGGAAGTTTTTTGGTAAAGATGATTTATGCTAGATTATCTGTCTAATTTGTTATTGGCTGAGTCTGTGGCATTTAATTTAGCATTAATGTTTACTTTGGTTATAATAAGGATATAATATATTTTTTAAGTCTTATGTCTTAAATTTTGTACTTATAAATTAAAATATTTAGTAAAGAAGTATTCTTAAGGTATACAGGCTTACTTGTTCATTTCCCTTCGAAGCATTATGTATGCATTATGTAACATGATCTCATGGTGATAAATATAGCTTCCGAAGGGCTTCCATGCGATACAAAAGGACGTTTATGAGAAAAGGGTGTCTGCTTAGACTGCATTCTCAAAAAGTACTGTAGGCTTTTTTTAAGTAATTAAGTTGAAAACCCTAGTATACAGGCTTACTTGTTCATTTTGCGTTTCACTCATTTTGCGTGTGATGCTCCGTATTCTTCATTATGCGATTTCTACATTTTGAGTGTGGTGCTCATTTTGCGTTATCTACATTATGCTCCGAAGCGCATATATTACAAAAGAAAAAGAGCATTCCTGTCAAATTGCCCATATCAAGAACCAAATCGATGAAGCAATAAATGAAATGAAAAACCAAGCTTCTTCTAAAGATACACCAATCCCTCTGTTTAGAGAAAGGCAGAGCAAACTTGGAAAAAGCTGATGAGTTCTTCGTTGATGGAACTTTTCAGAGTTGTCCTCGGCCATTCGAATAACTTTTCACCATCCAGGGAGATATGAAGTTTATCCAGCTAACCTTTCATTTTCACGTGAAAGCCTGAAAATATAAGAGTACGTTATGGCGGAAGCTAATGTTGTCAACTCCGATCCTCCTAAGGAGGACAAGGAGAAAGAGAAGATCCTATTACCCGAAAGCAAAGATGTGACTCCGGTACATATCTTAAACATGCTCTCCTTCCTGACGGAAATGCGCGCAAAGAAGCGCGTCGTTTCAGTGCAGCTAGACCCATTGAACGTGATGGGATACGGACCAAATGATTGGTCCTTTCAAATGTTAGAAAAATGTGATTCCAGGATTAAGGTTGTCCACACCGGACGCGATAATAGCGCCCTCGTGATAATAGAACCGCTCGTCAAAGCGACGTTTACAGGAGTAGACTCGTTCCTACAGCATCTGCTCCTTGCTCTTAAGGAAATAGAGAAGCGCGGCTTCTCGATATACATTGAGCCGTGTACGCAAGTGCTTAACGGACATAATGCAGTAGATCCCGAGGCCCTAGGGATTCCCATTCAAGATCTGTGCGCTCATGAAACCGCTCATGAACGTGTGATTCACACGATAGAACCCTTCTGCCGCCCCGTTAGGGATAGAAATCCTAACTATTCCAACGGATTCGTTGCCGAAGCTTTAGATTTCTCTCCACTGCGTACCATGGCGTCTGAGGTCTCTTTACAAGAAATGCGACCTCTCCGCATGATTTACGTGGAATTCGAAAGAGCTATGAATCTGGGCAAAGTGGACCAGCATCTTTACCCGGTTCTACTTCCCAATGACCATCTGAACGTAGTTGCCAATCCCTTCAATTTGAACGAACTTTTCACCTGTCTTCCGATGGGCGTGCGCTATTCAACTGAAATTGTAATGGAGATATTATGTCCCGAGGTCTCCGTTACGCCAATACCTCCGTCGCAGTTACTGGTGCACGCTAGCCAGTCCACCTCACGACTTACGACGCTCAACAGTTTTTCTTCCATAAATGAAAGACCAATGATGGACCAGGCCATAGGATTCTACATGATGTCCCTACTCTGTCCAGGCACCATCAACTTCGCTATTAACTTCGATGACATTCCTCAAGAAGATATCTATCTTCGAGCCCTAGCTGCTCTAAGCTCGAAACTGCTCTTTTCGTACAGTGAAATAGACAGAAGGCGTTCCTCGTAGACCAGTTGTTCACTCTATCCAAGTCATCATTAATACGTCTAACGCAGTCGAGAAAGTTGTTTTTATTTAGACTAGTATAAATCTGCAGGTCATCTGCATAAATGTGGTAATGACAATGATTAATGCACTTTGTGACATCGGCGCTGTAGATGATAAATAATAGTGGCCCTAAGATTGAACCTTGGGGGACACCCCTGTCGGTACTAACAGTTTGTGATTGATCGCAGCTACCATCGGCCTTCCTTAGTACCACCTGCTGACTACGAGCCCTAAGATAGGTTTGAAACCATCGCACCGCGGCAACATCAAAGCCGTAGTAGCTCAGCTTGGACAGCAACAGACTAACATTGATCGAGTCGAAGGCTCTAGAATAATCCAGGAGTGTAAGGATTGTTCCATTTGGTTCAACTTGGTATCCCCATCTTCACCCGAACATGATAAGTTGTGCCAACCAAAGGCACCGTACTACAAATGCTGTGGAGGGATGGCACAGGCGTTTGAAAACAAACATTCCCAAAAAAAACAGTTTGTTGTTTTTTATTTTCAAATTACGGAAAGAAGCCAAATTTACTGACAGGAAAATTCGAAATAGTTTTACAGAACCACCAAAAAGAAATCGAAGGAAGCGCGATGTTTTGTTTGACAAAAAGTATAAAAAATATTTGGGACAGCTTGGAAACAGTGAAATAACAATCGGAAGTTTTTTGGTAAAGATGATTTATGCTAGATTATCTGTCTAATTTGTTATTGGCTGAGTCTGTGGCATTTAATTTAGCATTAATGTTTACTTTGGTTATAATAAGGATATAATATATTTTTTAAGTCTTAAGTCTTAAATTTTGTACTTATAAATTAAAATATTTAGTAAAGAAGTATTCTTAAGGTATACAGGCTTACTTGTTCATTTCCCTTCGAAGCATTATGTATGCATTATGTAACATGATCTCATGGTGATAAATATAGCTTCCGAAGGGCTTCCATGCGATACAAAAGGACGTTTATGAGAAAAGGGTGTCTGCTTAGACTGCATTCTCAAAAAGTACTGTAGGCTTTTTTTAAGTAATTAAGTTGAAAACCCTAGTATACAGGCTTACTTGTTCATTTTGCGTTTCACTCATTTTGCGTGTGATGCTCCGTATTCTTCATTATGCGATTTCTACATTTTGAGTGTGGTGCTCATTTTGCGTTATCTACATTATGCTCCGAAGCGCATATATTACAAAAGAAAAAGAGCATTCCTGTCAAATTGCCCATATCAAGAACCAAATCGATGAAGCAATAAATGAAATGAAAAACCAAGCTTCTTCTAAAGATACACCAATCCCTCTGTTTAGAGAAAGGCAGAGCAAACTTGGAAAAAGCTGATGAGTTCTTCGTTGATGGAACTTTTCAGAGTTGTCCTCGGCCATTCGAATAACTTTTCACCATCCAGGGAGATATGAAGTTTATCCAGCTAACCTTTCATTTTCACGTGAAAGCCTGAAAATATAAGAGTACGTTATGGCGGAAGCTAATGTTGTCAACTCCGATCCTCCTAAGGAGGACAAGGAGAAAGAGAAGATCCTATTACCCGAAAGCAAAGATGTGACTCCGGTACATATCTTAAACATGCTCTCCTTCCTGACGGAAATGCGCGCAAAGAAGCGCGTCGTTTCAGTGCAGCTAGACCCATTGAACGTGATGGGATACGGACCAAATGATTGGTCCTTTCAAATGTTAGAAAAATGTGATTCCAGGATTAAGGTTGTCCACACCGGACGCGATAATAGCGCCCTCGTGATAATAGAACCGCTCGTCAAAGCGACGTTTACAGGAGTAGACTCGTTCCTACAGCATCTGCTCCTTGCTCTTAAGGAAATAGAGAAGCGCGGCTTCTCGATATACATTGAGCCGTGTACGCAAGTGATTAACGGACATAATGCAGTAGATCCCGAGGCCCTAGGGATTCCCATTCAAGATCTGTGCGCTCATGAAACCGCTCATGAACGTGTGATTCACACGATAGAACCCTTCTGCCGGCCCGTTAGGGATAGAAATCCTAACTATTCCAACGGATTCGTTGCCGAAGCTTTAGATTTCTCTCCACTGCGTACCATGGCGTCTGAGGTCTCTTTACAAGAAATGCGACCTCTCCGCATGATTTACGTGGAATACGAAAGAGCTATGAATCTGGGCAAAGTGGACCAGCATCTTTACCCGGTTCTACTTCCCAATGACCATCTGAACGTAGTTGCCAATCCCTTTAATTTGAACGAACTTTTCACCTGTCTTCCGATGGGCGTGCGCTATTCAACTGAAATTGTAATGGAGATATTATGTCCCGAGGTCTCCGTTACGCCAATACCTCCGTCGCAGTTACTGGTGCACGCTAGCCAGTCCACCTCACGACTTACGACGCTCAACAGTTTTTCTTCCATAAATGAAAGACCAATGATGGACCAGGCCATAGGATTCTACATGATGTCCCTACTCTGTCCAGGCACCATCAACTTCGCTATTAACTTCGATGACATTCCTCAAGAAGATATCTATCTTCGAGCCCTAGCTGCTCTAAGCTCGAAACTGCTCTTTTCGTACAGTGAAATAGACAGAAGGCGTTCCTCGTAGACCAGTTGTTCACTCTATCCAAGTCATCATTAATACGTCTAACGCAGTCGAGAAAGTTGTTTTTATTTAGACTAGTATAAATCTGCAGGTCATCTGCATAAATGTGGTAATGACAATGATTAATGCACTTTGTGACATCGGCGCTGTAGATGATAAATAATAGTGGCCCTAAGATTGAACCTTGGGGGACACCCCTGTCGGTACTAACAGTTTGTGATTGATCGCAGCTACCATCGGCCTTCCTTAGTACCACCTGCTGACTACGAGCCCTAAGATAGGTTTGAAACCATCGCACCGCGGCAACATCAAAGCCGTAGTAGCTCAGCTTGGACAGCAACAGACTAACATTGATCGAGTCGAAGGCTCTAGAATAATCCAGGAGTGTAAGGATTGTTCCATTTGGTTCAACTTGGTATCCCCATCTTCACCCGAACATGATAAGTTGTGCCAACCAAAGGCACCGTACTACAAATGCTGTGGAGGGATGGCACAGGCGTTTGAAAACAAACATTCCCAAAAAAAACAGTTTGTTGTTTTTTATTTTCAAATTACGGAAAGAAGCCAAATTTACTGACAGGAAAATTCGAAATAGTTTTACAGAACCACCAAAAAGAAATCGAAGGAAGCGCGATGTTTTGTTTGACAAAAAGTATAAAAAATATTTGGGACAGCTTGGAAACAGTGAAATAACAATCGGAAGTTTTTTGGTAAAGATGATTTATGCTAGATTATCTGTCTAATTTGTTATTGGCTGAGTCTGTGGCATTTAATTTAGCATTAATGTTTACTTTGGTTATAATAAGGATATAATATATTTTTTAAGTCTTAAGTCTTAAATTTTGTACTTATAAATTAAAATATTTAGTAAAGAAGTATTCTTAAGGTATACAGGCTTACTTGTTCATTTCCCTTCGAAGCATTATGTATGCATTATGTAACATGATCTCATGGTGATAAATATAGCTTCCGAAGGGCTTCCATGCGATACAAAAGGACGTTTATGAGAAAAGGGTGTCTGCTTAGACTGCATTCTCAAAAAGTACTGTAGGCTTTTTTTAAGTAATTAAGTTGAAAACCCTAGTATACAGGCTTACTTGTTCATTTTGCGTTTCACTCATTTTGCGTGTGATGCTCCGTATTCTTCATTATGCGATTTCTACATTTTGAGTGTGGTGCTCATTTTGCGTTATCTACATTATGCTCCGAAGCGCATATATTACAAAAGAAAAAGAGCATTCCTGTCAAATTGCCCATATCAAGAACCAAATCGATGAAGCAATAAATGAAATGAAAAACCAAGCTTCTTCTAAAGATACACCAATCCCTCTGTTTAGAGAAAGGCAGAGCAAACTTGGAAAAAGCTGATGAGTTCTTCGTTGATGGAACTTTTCAGAGTTGTCCTCGGCCATTCGAATAACTTTTCACCATCCAGGGAGATATGAAGTTTATCCAGCTAACCTTTCATTTTCACGTGAAAGCCTGAAAATATAAGAGTACGTTATGGCGGAAGCTAATGTTGTCAACTCCGATCCTCCTAAGGAGGACAAGGAGAAAGAGAAGATCCTATTACCCGAAAGCAAAGATGTGACTCCGGTACATATCTTAAACATGCTCTCCTTCCTGACGGAAATGCGCGCAAAGAAGCGCGTCGTTTCAGTGCAGCTAGACCCATTGAACGTGATGGGATACGGACCAAATGATTGGTCCTTTCAAATGTTAGAAAAATGAGATTCCAGGATTAAGGTTGTCCACACCGGACGCGATAATAGCGCCCTCGTGATAATAGAACCGCTCGTCAAAGCGACGTTTACAGGAGTAGACTCGTTCCTACAGCATCTGCTCCTTGCTCTTAAGGAAATAGAGAAGCGCGGCTTCTCGATATACATTGAGCCGTGTACGCAAGTGCTTAACGGACATAATGCAGTAGATCCCGAGGCCCTAGGGATTCCCATTCAAGATCTGTGCGCTCATGAAACCGCTCATGAACGTGTGATTCACACGATAGAACCCTTCTGCCGGCCCGTTAGGGATAGAAATCCTAACTATTCCAACGGATTCGTTGCCGAAGCTTTAGATTTCTCTCCACTGCGTACCATGGCGTCTGAGGTCTCTTTACAAGAAATGCGACCTCTCCGCATGATTTACGTGGAATACGAAAGAGCTATGAATCTGGGCAAAGTGGACCAGCATCTTTACCCGGTTCTACTTCCCAATGACCATCTGAACGTAGTTGCCAATCCCTTCAATTTGAACGAACTTTTCACCTGTCTTCCGATGGGCGTGCGCTATTCAACTGAAATTGTAATGGAGATATTATGTCCCGAAGTCTCCGTTACGCCAATACCTCCGTCGCAGTTACTGGTGCACGCTAGCCATTCCACCTCACGACTTACGACGCTCAACAGTTTTTCTTCCATAAATGAAAGACCAATGATGGACCAGGCCATAGGATTCTACATGATGTCCCTACTCTGTCCAGGCACCATCAACTTCGCTATTAACTTCGATGACATTCCTCAAGAAGATATCTATCTTCGAGCCCTAGCTGCTCTAAGCTCGAAACTGCTCTTTTCGTACAGTGAAATAGACAGAAGGCGTTCCTCGTAGACCAGTTGTTCACTCTATCCAAGTCATCATTAATACGTCTAACGCAGTCGAGAAAGTTGTTTTTATTTAGACTAGTATAAATCTGCAGGTCATCTGCATAAACGTGGTAATGACAATGATTAATGCACTTTGTGACATCGGCGCTGTAGATGATAAATAATAGTGGCCCTAAGATTGAACCTTGGGGGACACCCCTGTCGGTACTAACAGTTTGTGATTGATCGCAGCTACCATCGGCCTTCCTTAGTACCACCTGCTGACTACGAGCCCTAAGATAGGTTTGAAACCATCGCACCGCGGCAACATCAAAGCCGTAGTAGCTCAGCTTGGACAGCAACAGACTAACATTGATCGAGTCGAAGGCTCTAGAATAATCCAGGAGTGTAAGGATTGTTCCATTTGGTTCAACTTGGTATCCCCATCTTCACCCGAACATGATAAGTTGTGCCAACCAAAAGCACCGTACTACAAATGCTGTGGAGGGATGGCACAGGCGTTTGAAAACAAACATTCCCAAAAAAAAACAGTTTGTTGTTTTTTATTTTCAAATTACGGAAAGAAGCCAAATTTACTGACAGGAAAATTCGAAATAGTTTTACAGAACCACCAAAAAGAAATCGAAGGAAGCGCGATGTTTTGTTTGACAAAAAGTATAAAAAATATTTGGGACAGCTTGGAAACAGTGAAATAACAATCGGAAGTTTTTTGGTAAAGATGATTTATGCTAGATTATCTGTCTAATTTGTTATTGGCTGAGTCTGTGGCATTTAATTTAGCATTAATGTTTACTTTGGTTATAATAAGGATATAATATATTTTTTAAGTCTTAAGTCTTAAATTTTGTACTTATAAATTAAAATATTTAGTAAAGAAGTATTCTTAAGGTATACAGGCTTACTTGTTCATTTCCCTTCGAAGCATTATGTATGCATTATGTAACATGATCTCATGGTGATAAATATAGCTTCCGAAGGGCTTCCATGCGATACAAAAGGACGTTTATGAGAAAAGGGTGTCTGCTTAGACTGCATTCTCAAAAAGTACTGTAGGCTTTTTTTAAGTAATTAAGTTGAAAACCCTAGTATACAGGCTTACTTGTTCATTTTGCGTTTCACTCATTTTGCGTGTGATGCTCCGTATTCTTCATTATGCGATTTCTACATTTTGAGTGTGGTGCTCATTTTGCGTTATCTACATTATGCTCCGAAGCGCATATATTACAAAAGAAAAAGAGCATTCCTGTCAAATTGCCCATATCAAGAACCAAATCGATGAAGCAATAAATGAAATGAAAAACCAAGCTTCTTCTAAAGATACACCAATCCCTCTGTTTAGAGAAAGGCAGAGCAAACTTGGAAAAAGCTGATGAGTTCTTCGTTGATGGAACTTTTCAGAGTTGTCCTCGGCCATTCGAATAACTTTTCACCATCCAGGGAGATATGAAGTTTATCCAGCTAACCTTTCATTTTCACGTGAAAGCCTGAAAATATAAGAGTACGTTATGGCGGAAGCTAATGTTGTCAACTCCGATCCTCCTAAGGAGGACAAGGAGAAAGAGAAGATCCTATTACCCGAAAGCAAAGATGTGACTCCGGTACATATCTTAAACATGCTCTCCTTCCTGACGGAAATGCGCGCAAAGAAGCGCGTCGTTTCAGTGCAGCTAGACCCATTGAACGTGATGGGATACGGACCAAATGATTGGTCCTTTCAAATGTTAGAAAAATGAGATTCCAGGATTAAGGTTGTCCACACCGGACGCGATAATAGCGCCCTCGTGATAATAGAACCGCTCGTCAAAGCGACGTTTACAGGAGTAGACTCGTTCCTACAGCATCTGCTCCTTGCTCTTAAGGAAATAGAGAAGCGCGGCTTCTCGATATACATTGAGCCGTGTACGCAAGTGCTTAACGGACATAATGCAGTAGATCCCGAGGCCCTAGGGATTCCCATTCAAGATCTGTGCGCTCATGAAACCGCTCATGAACGTGTGATTCACACGATAGAACCCTTCTGCCGGCCCGTTAGGGATAGAAATCCTAACTATTCCAACGGATTCGTTGCCGAAGCTTTAGATTTCTCTCCACTGCGTACCATGGCGTCTGAGGTCTCTTTACAAGAAATGCGACCTCTCCGCATGATTTACGTGGAATACGAAAGAGCTATGAATCTGGGCAAAGTGGACCAGCATCTTTACCCGGTTCTACTTCCCAATGACCATCTGAACGTAGTTGCCAATCCCTTCAATTTGAACGAACTTTTCACCTGTCTTCCGATGGGCGTGCGCTATTCAACTGAAATTGTAATGGAGATATTATGTCCCGAGGTCTCCGTTACGCCAATACCTCCGTCGCAGTTACTGGTGCACGCTAGCCATTCCACCTCACGACTTACGACGCTCAACAGTTTTTCTTCCATAAATGAAAGACCAATGATGGACCAGGCCATAGGATTCTACATGATGTCCCTACTCTGTCCAGGCACCATCAACTTCGCTATTAACTTCGATGACATTCCTCAAGAAGATATCTATCTTCGAGCCCTAGCTGCTCTAAGCTTGAAACTGCTCTTTTCGTACAGTGAAATAGACAGAAGGCGTTCCTCGTAGACCAGTTGTTCACTCTATCCAAGTCATCATTAATACGTCTAACGCAGTCGAGAAAGTTGTTTTTATTTAGACTAGTATAAATCTGCAGGTCATCTGCATAAACGTGGTAATGACAATGATTAATGCACTTTGTGACATCGGCGCTGTAGATGATAAATAATAGTGGCCCTAAGATTGAACCTTGGGGGACACCCCTGTCGGTACTAACAGTTTGTGATTGATCGCAGCTACCATCGGCCTTCCTTAGTACCACCTGCTGACTACGAGCCCTAAGATAGGTTTGAAACCATCGCACCGCGGCAACATCAAAGCCGTAGTAGCTCAGCTTGGACAGCAACAGACTAACATTGATCGAGTCGAAGGCTCTAGAATAATCCAGGAGTGTAAGGATTGTTCCATTTGGTTCAACTTGGTATCCCCATCTTCACCCGAACATGATAAGTTGTGCCAACCAAAAGCACCGTACTACAAATGCTGTGGAGGGATGGCACAGGCGTTTGAAAACAAACATTCCCAAAAAAAAACAGTTTGTTGTTTTTTATTTTCAAATTACGGAAAGAAGCCAAATTTACTGACAGGAAAATTCGAAATAGTTTTACAGAACCACCAAAAAGAAATCGAAGGAAGCGCGATGTTTTGTTTGACAAAAAGTATAAAAAATATTTGGGACAGCTTGGAAACAGTGAAATAACAATCGGAAGTTTTTTGGTAAAGATGATTTATGCTAGATTATCTGTCTAATTTGTTATTGGCTGAGTCTGTGGCATTTAATTTAGCATTAATGTTTACTTTGGTTATAATAAGGATATAATATATTTTTTAAGTCTTAAGTCTTAAATTTTGTACTTATAAATTAAAATATTTAGTAAAGAAGTATTCTTAAGGTATACAGGCTTACTTGTTCATTTCCCTTCGAAGCATTATGTATGCATTATGTAACATGATCTCATGGTGATAAATATAGCTTCCGAAGGGCTTCCATGCGATACAAAAGGACGTTTATGAGAAAAGGGTGTCTGCTTAGACTGCATTCTCAAAAAGTACTGTAGGCTTTTTTTAAGTAATTAAGTTGAAAACCCTAGTATACAGGCTTACTTGTTCATTTTGCGTTTCACTCATTTTGCGTGTGATGCTCCGTATTCTTCATTATGCGATTTCTACATTTTGAGTGTGGTGCTCATTTTGCGTTATCTACATTATGCTCCGAAGCGCATATATTACAAAAGAAAAAGAGCATTCCTGTCAAATTGCCCATATCAAGAACCAAATCGATGAAGCAATAAATGAAATGAAAAACCAAGCTTCTTCTAAAGATACACCAATCCCTCTGTTTAGAGAAAGGCAGAGCAAACTTGGAAAAAGCTGATGAGTTCTTCGTTGATGGAACTTTTCAGAGTTGTCCTCGGCCATTCGAATAACTTTTCACCATCCAGGGAGATATGAAGTTTATCCAGCTAACCTTTCATTTTCACGTGAAAGCCTGAAAATATAAGAGTACGTTATGGCGGAAGCTAATGTTGTCAACTCCGATCCTCCTAAGGAGGACAAGGAGAAAGAGAAGATCCTATTACCCGAAAGCAAAGATGTGACTCCGGTACATATCTTAAACATGCTCTCCTTCCTGACGGAAATGCGCGCAAAGAAGCGCGTCGTTTCAGTGCAGCTAGACCCATTGAACGTGATGGGATACGGACCAAATGATTGGTCCTTTCAAATGTTAGAAAAATGTGATTCCAGGATTAAGGTTGTCCACACCGGACGCGATAATAGCGCCCTCGTGATAATAGAACCGCTCGTCAAAGCGACGTTTACAGGAGTAGACTCGTTCCTACAGCATCTGCTCCTTGCTCTTAAGGAAATAGAGAAGCGCGGCTTCTCGATATACATTGAGCCGTGTACGCAAGTGCTTAACGGACATAATGCAGTAGATCCCGAGGCCCTAGGGATTCCCATTCAAGATCTGTGCGCTCATGAAACCGCTCATGAACGTGTGATTCACACGATAGAACCCTTCTGCCGGCCCGTTAGGGATAGAAATCCTAACTATTCCAACGGATTTGTTGCCGAAGCTTTAGATTTCTCTCCACTGCGTACCATGGCGTCTGAGGTCTCTTTACAAGAAATGCGACCTCTCCGCATGATTTACGTGGAATACGAAAGAGCTATGAATCTGGGCAAAGTGGACCAGCATCTTTACCCGGTTCTACTTCCCAATGACCATCTGAACGTAGTTGCCAATCCCTTCAATTTGAACGAACTTTTCACCTGTCTTCCGATGGGCGTGCGCTATTCAACTGAAATTGTAATGGAGATATTATGTCCCGAGGTCTCCGTTACGCCAATACCTCCGTCGCAGTTACTGGTGCACGCTAGCCAGTCCACCTCACGACTTACGACGCTCAACAGTTTTTCTTCCATAAATGAAAGACCAATGATGGACCAGGCCATAGGATTCTACATGATATCCCTACTCTGTCCAGGCACCATCAACTTCGCTATTAACTTCGATGACATTCCTCAAGAAGATATCTATCTTCGAGCCCTAGCTGCTCTAAGCTCGAAACTGCTCTTTTCGTACAGTGAAATAGACAGAAGGCGTTCCTCGTAGACCAGTTGTTCACTCTATCCAAGTCATCATTAATACGTCTAACGCAGTCGAGAAAGTTGTTTTTATTTAGACTAGTATAAATCTGCAGGTCATCTGCATAAATGTGGTAATGACAATGATTAATGCACTTTGTGACATCGGCGCTGTAGATGATAAATAATAGTGGCCCTAAGATTGAACCTTGGGGGACACCCCTGTCGGTACTAACAGTTTGTGATTGATCGCAGCTACCATCGGCCTTCCTTAGTACCACCTGCTGACTACGAGCCCTAAGATAGGTTTGAAACCATCGCACCGCGGCAACATCAAAGCCGTAGTAGCTCAGCTTGGACAGCAACAGACTAACATTGATCGAGTCGAAGGCTCTAGAATAATCCAGGAGTGTAAGGATTGTTCCATTTGGTTCAACTTGGTATCCCCATCTTCACCCGAACATGATAAGTTGTGCCAACCAAAGGCACCGTACTACAAATGCTGTGGAGGGATGGCACAGGCGTTTGAAAACAAACATTCCCAAAAAAAACAGTTTGTTGTTTTTTATTTTCAAATTACGGAAAGAAGCCAAATTTACTGACAGGAAAATTCGAAATCGTTTTACAGAACCACCAAAAAGAAATCGAAGGAAGCGCGATGTTTTGTTTGACAAAAAGTATAAAAAATATTTGGGACAGCTTGGAAACAGTGAAATAACAATCGGAAGTTTTTTGGTAAAGATGATTTATGCTAGATTATCTGTCTAATTTGTTATTGGCTGAGTCTGTGGCATTTAATTTAGCATTAATGTTTACTTTGGTTATAATAAGGATATAATATATTTTTTAAGTCTTAAGTCTTAAATTTTGTACTTATAAATTAAAATATTTAGTAAAGAAGTATTCTTAAGGTATACAGGCTTACTTGTTCATTTCCCTTCGAAGCATTATGTATGCATTATGTAACATGATCTCATGGTGATAAATATAGCTTCCGAAGGGCTTCCATGCGATACAAAAGGACGTTTATGAGAAAAGGGTGTCTGCTTAGACTGCATTCTCAAAAAGTACTGTAGGCTTTTTTTAAGTAATTAAGTTGAAAACCCTAGTATACAGGCTTACTTGTTCATTTTGCGTTTCACTCATTTTGCGTGTGATGCTCCGTATTCTTCATTATGCGATTTCTACATTTTGAGTGTGGTGCTCATTTTGCGTTATCTACATTATGCTCCGAAGCGCATATATTACAAAAGAAAAAGAGCATTCCTGTCAAATTGCCCATATCAAGAACCAAATCGATGAAGCAATAAATGAAATGAAAAACCAAGCTTCTTCTAAAGATACACCAATCCCTCTGTTTAGAGAAAGGCAGAGCAAACTTGGAAAAAGCTGATGAGTTCTTCGTTGATGGAACTTTTCAGAGTTGTCCTCGGCCATTCGAATAACTTTTCACCATCCAGGGAGATATGAAGTTTATCCAGCTAACCTTTCATTTTCACGTGAAAGCCTGAAAATATAAGAGTACGTTATGGCGGAAGCTAATGTTGTCAACTCCGATCCTCCTAAGGAGGACAAGGAGAAAGAGAAGATCCTATTACCCGAAAGCAAAGATGTGACTCCGGTACATATCTTAAACATGCTCTCCTTCCTGACGGAAATGCGCGCAAAGAAGCGCGTCGTTTCAGTGCAGCTAGACCCATTGAACGTGATGGGATACGGACCAAATGATTGGTCCTTTCAAATGTTAGAAAAATGTGATTCCAGGATTAAGGTTGTCCACACCGGACGCGATAATAGCGCCCTCGTGATAATAGAACCGCTCGTCAAAGCGACGTTTACAGGAGTAGACTCGTTCCTACAGCATCTGCTCCTTGCTCTTAAGGAAATAGAGAAGCGCGGCTTCTCGATATACATTGAGCCGTGTACGCAAGTGCTTAACGGACATAATGCAGTAGATCCCGAGGCCCTAGGGATTCCCATTCAAGATCTGTGCGCTCATGAAACCGCTCATGAACGTGTGATTCACACGATAGAACCCTTCTGCCGGCCCGTTAGGGATAGAAATCCTAACTATTCCAACGGATTTGTTGCCGAAGCTTTAGATTTCTCTCCACTGCGTACCATGGCGTCTGAGGTCTCTTTACAAGAAATGCGACCTCTCCGCATGATTTACGTGGAATACGAAAGAGCTATGAATCTGGGCAAAGTGGACCAGCATCTTTACCCGGTTCTACTTCCCAATGACCATCTGAACGTAGTTGCCAATCCCTTCAATTTGAACGAACTTTTCACCTGTCTTCCGATGGGCGTGCGCTATTCAACTGAAATTGTAATGGAGATATTATGTCCCGAGGTCTCCGTTACGCCAATACCTCCGTCGCAGTTACTGGTGCACGCTAGCCAGTCCACCTCACGACTTACGACGCTCAACAGTTTTTCTTCCATAAATGAAAGACCAATGATGGACCAGGCCATAGGATTCTACATGATATCCCTACTCTGTCCAGGCACCATCAACTTCGCTATTAACTTCGATGACATTCCTCAAGAAGATATCTATCTTCGAGCCCTAGCTGCTCTAAGCTCGAAACTGCTCTTTTCGTACAGTGAAATAGACAGAAGGCGTTCCTCGTAGACCAGTTGTTCACTCTATCCAAGTCATCATTAATACGTCTAACGCAGTCGAGAAAGTTGTTTTTATTTAGACTAGTATAAATCTGCAGGTCATCTGCATAAATGTGGTAATGACAATGATTAATGCACTTTGTGACATCGGCGCTGTAGATGATAAATAATAGTGGCCCTAAGATTGAACCTTGGGGGACACCCCTGTCGGTACTAACAGTTTGTGATTGATCGCAGCTACCATCGGCCTTCCTTAGTACCACCTGCTGACTACGAGCCCTAAGATAGGTTTGAAACCATCGCACCGCGGCAACATCAAAGCCGTAGTAGCTCAGCTTGGACAGCAACAGACTAACATTGATCGAGTCGAAGGCTCTAGAATAATCCAGGAGTGTAAGGATTGTTCCATTTGGTTCAACTTGGTATCCCCATCTTCACCCGAACATGATAAGTTGTGCCAACCAAAGGCACCGTACTACAAATGCTGTGGAGGGATGGCACAGGCGTTTGAAAACAAACATTCCCAAAAAAAACAGTTTGTTGTTTTTTATTTTCAAATTACGGAAAGAAGCCAAATTTACTGACAGGAAAATTCGAAATCGTTTTACAGAACCACCAAAAAGAAATCGAAGGAAGCGCGATGTTTTGTTTGACAAAAAGTATAAAAAATATTTGGGACAGCTTGGAAACAGTGAAATAACAATCGGAAGTTTTTTGGTAAAGATGATTTATGCTAGATTATCTGTCTAATTTGTTATTGGCTGAGTCTGTGGCATTTAATTTAGCATTAATGTTTACTTTGGTTATAATAAGGATATAATATATTTTTTAAGTCTTAAGTCTTAAATTTTGTACTTATAAATTAAAATATTTAGTAAAGAAGTATTCTTAAGGTATACAGGCTTACTTGTTCATTTCCCTTCGAAGCATTATGTATGCATTATGTAACATGATCTCATGGTGATAAATATAGCTTCCGAAGGGCTTCCATGCGATACAAAAGGACGTTTATGAGAAAAGGGTGTCTGCTTAGACTGCATTCTCAAAAAGTACTGTAGGCTTTTTTTAAGTAATTAAGTTGAAAACCCTAGTATACAGGCTTACTTGTTCATTTTGCCTTTCACTCATTTTGCGTGTGATGCTCCGTATTCTTCATTATGCGATTTCTACATTTTGAGTGTGGTGCTCATTTTGCGTTATCTACATTATGCTCCGAAGCGCATATATTACAAAAGAAAAAGAGCATTCCTGTCAAATTGCCCATATCAAGAACCAAATCGATGAAGCAATAAATGAAATGAAAAACCAAGCTTCTTCTAAAGATACACCAATCCCTCTGTTTAGAGAAAGGCAGAGCAAACTTGGAAAAAGCTGATGAGTTCTTCGTTGATGGAACTTTTCAGAGTTGTCCTCGGCCATTCGAATAACTTTTCACCATCCAGGGAGATATGAAGTTTATCCAGCTAACCTTTCATTTTCACGTGAAAGCCTGAAAATATAAGAGTACGTTATGGCGGAAGCTAATGTTGTCAACTCCGATCCTCCTAAGGAGGACAAGGAGAAAGAGAAGATCCTATTACCCGAAAGCAAAGATGTGACTCCGGTACATATCTTAAACATGCTCTCCTTCCTGACGGAAATGCGCGCAAAGAAGCGCGTCGTTTCAGTGCAGCTAGACCCATTGAACGTGATGGGATACGGACCAAATGATTGGTCCTTTCAAATGTTAGAAAAATGTGATTCCAGGATTAAGGTTGTCCACACCGGACGCGATAATAGCGCCCTCGTGATAATAGAACCGCTCGTCAAAGCGACGTTTACAGGAGTAGACTCGTTCCTACAGCATCTGCTCCTTGCTCTTAAGGAAATAGAGAAGCGCGGCTTCTCGATATACATTGAGCCGTGTACGCAAGTGCTTAACGGACATAATGCAGTAGATCCCGAGGCCCTAGGGATTCCCATTCAAGATCTGTGCGCTCATGAAACCGCTCATGAACGTGTGATTCACACGATAGAACCCTTCTGCCGGCCCGTTAGGGATAGAAATCCTAACTATTCCAACGGATTCGTTGCCGAAGCTTTAGATTTCTCTCCACTGCGTACCATGGCGTCTGAGGTCTCTTTACAAGAAATGCGACCTCTCCGCATGATTTACGTGGAATACGAAAGAGCTATGAATCTGGGCAAAGTGGACCAGCATCTTTACCCGGTTCTACTTCCCAATGACCATCTGAACGTAGTTGCCAATCCCTTTAATTTGAACGAACTTTTCACCTGTCTTCCGATGGGCGTGCGCTATTCAACTGAAATTGTAATGGAGATATTATGTCCCGAGGTCTCCGTTACGCCAATACCTCCGTCGCAGTTACTGGTGCACGCTAGCCAGTCCACCTCACGACTTACGACGCTCAACAGTTTTTCTTCCATAAATGAAAGACCAATGATGGACCAGGCCATAGGATTCTACATGATGTCCCTACTCTGTCCAGGCACCATCAACTTCGCTATTAACTTCGATGACATTCCTCAAGAAGATATCTATCTTCGAGCCCTAGCTGCTCTAAGCTCGAAACTGCTCTTTTCGTACAGTAAAATAGACAGAAGGCGTTCCTCGTAGACCAGTTGTTCACTCTATCCAAGTCATCATTAATACGTCTAACGCAGTCGAGAAAGTTGTTTTTATTTAGACTAGTATAAATCTGCAGGTCATCTGCATAAATGTGGTAATGACAATGATTAATGCACTTTGTGACATCGGCGCTGTAGATGATAAATAATAGTGGCCCTAAGATTGAACCTTGGAGGACACCCCTGTCGGTACTAACAGTTTGTGATTGATCGCAGCTACCATCGGCCTTCCTTAGTACCACCTGCTGACTACGAGCCCTAAGATAGGTTTGAAACCATCGCACCGCGGCAACATCAAAGCCGTAGTAGCTCAGCTTGGACAGCAACAGACTAACATTGATCGAGTCGAAGGCTCTAGAATAATCCAGGAGTGTAAGGATTGTTCCATTTGGTTCAACTTGGTATCCCCATCTTCACCCGAACATGATAAGTTGTGCCAACCAAAGGCACCGTACTACAAATGCTGTGGAGGGATGGCACAGGCGTTTGAAAACAAACATTCCCAAAAAAAACAGTTTGTTGTTTTTTATTTTCAAATTACGGAAAGAAGCCAAATTTACTGACAGGAAAATTCGAAATAGTTTTACAGAACCACCAAAAAGAAATCGAAGGAAGCGCGATGTTTTGTTTGACAAAAAGTATAAAAAATATTTGGGACAGCTTGGAAACAGTGAAATAACAATCGGAAGTTTTTTGGTAAAGATGATTTATGCTAGATTATCTGTCTAATTTGTTATTGGCTGAGTCTGTGGCATTTAATTTAGCATTAATGTTTACTTTGGTTATAATAAGGATATAATATATTTTTTAAGTCTTAAGTCTTAAATTTTGTACTTATAAATTAAAATATTTAGTAAAGAAGTATTCTTAAGGTATACAGGCTTACTTGTTCATTTCCCTTCGAAGCATTATGTATGCATTATGTAACATGATCTCATGGTGATAAATATAGCTTCCGAAGGGCTTCCATGCGATACAAAAGGACGTTTATGAGAAAAGGGTGTCTGCTTAGACTGCATTCTCAAAAAGTACTGTAGGCTTTTTTTAAGTAATTAAGTTGAAAACCCTAGTATACAGGCTTACTTGTTCATTTTGCGTTTCACTCATTTTGCGTGTGATGCTCCGTATTCTTCATTATGCGATTTCTACATTTTGAGTGTGGTGCTCATTTTGCGTTATCTACATTATGCTCCGAAGCGCATATATTACAAAAGAAAAAGAGCATTCCTGTCAAATTGCCCATATCAAGAACCAAATCGATGAAGCAATAAATGAAATGAAAAACCAAGCTTCTTCTAAAGATACACCAATCCCTCTGTTTAGAGAAAGGCAGAGCAAACTTGGAAAAAGCTGATGAGTTCTTCGTTGATGGAACTTTTCAGAGTTGTCCTCGGCCATTCGAATAACTTTTCACCATCCAGGGAGATATGAAGTTTATCCAGCTAACCTTTCATTTTCACGTGAAAGCCTGAAAATATAAGAGTACGTTATGGCGGAAGCTAATGTTGTCAACTCCGATCCTCCTAAGGAGGACAAGGAGAAAGAGAAGATCCTATTACCCGAAAGCAAAGATGTGACTCCGGTACATATCTTAAACATGCTCTCCTTCCTGACGGAAATGCGCGCAAAGAAGCGCGTCGTTTCAGTGCAGCTAGACCCATTGAACGTGATGGGATACGGACCAAATGATTGGTCCTTTCAAATGTTAGAAAAATGTGATTCCAGGATTAAGGTTGTCCACACCGGACGCGATAATAGCGCCCTCGTGATAATAGAACCGCTCGTCAAAGCGACGTTTACAGGAGTAGACTCGTTCCTACAGCATCTGCTCCTTGCTCTTAAGGAAATAGAGAAGCGCGGCTTCTCGATATACATTGAGCCGTGTACGCAAGTGCTTAACGGACATAATGCAGTAGATCCCGAGGCCCTAGGGATTCCCATTCAAGATCTGTGCGCTCATGAAACCGCTCATGAACGTGTGATTCACACGATAGAACCCTTCTGCCGGCCCGTTAGGGATAGAAATCCTAACTATTTCAACGGATTCGTTGCCGAAGCTTTAGATTTCTCTCCACTGCGTACCATAGCGTCTGAGGTCTCTTTACAAGAAATGCGACCTCTCCGCATGATTTACGTGGAATACGAAAGAGCTATGAATCTGGGCAAAGTGGACCAGCATCTTTACCCGGTTCTACTTCCCAATGACCATCTGAACGTAGTTGCCAATCCCTTCAATTTGAACGAACTTTTCACCTGTCTTCCGATGGGCGTGCGCTATTCAACTGAAATTGTAATGGAGATATTATGTCCCGAGGTCTCCGTTACGCCAATACCTCCGTCGCAGTTACTGGTGCACGCTAGCCAGTCCACCTCACGACTTACGACGCTCAACAGTTTTTCTTCCATAAATGAAAGACCAATGATGGACCAGGCCATAGGATTCTACATGATGTCCCTACTCTGTCCAGGCACCATCAACTTCGCTATTAACTTCGATGACATTTCTCAAGAAGATATCTATCTTCGAGCCCTAGCTGCTCTAAGCTCGAAACTGCTCTTTTCGTACAGTGAAATAGACAGAAGGCGTTCCTCGTAGACCAGTTGTTCACTCTATCCAAGTCATCATTAATACGTCTAACGCAGTCGAGAAAGTTGTTTTTATTTAGACTAGTATAAATCTGCAGGTCATCTGCATAAATGTGGTAATGACAATGATTAATGCACTTTGTGACATCGGCGCTGTAGATGATAAATAATAGTGGCCCTAAGATTGAACCTTGGGGGACACCCCTGTCGGTACTAACAGTTTGTGATTGATCGCAGCTACCATCGGCCTTCCTTAGTACCACCTGCTGACTACGAGCCCTAAGATAGGTTTGAAACCATCGCACCGCGGCAACATCAAAGCCGTAGTAGCTCAGCTTGGACAGCAACAGACTAACATTGATCGAGTCGAAGGCTCTAGAATAATCCAGGAGTGTAAGGATTGTTCCATTTGGTTCAACTTGGTATCCCCATCTTCACCCGAACATGATAAGTTGTGCCAACCAAAGGCACCGTACTACAAATGCTGTGGAGGGATGGCACAGGCGTTTGAAAACAAACATTCCCAAAAAAAACAGTTTGTTGTTTTTTATTTTCAAATTACGGAAAGAAGCCAAATTTACTGACAGGAAAATTCGAAATAGTTTTACAGAACCACCAAAAAGAAATCGAAGGAAGCGCGATGTTTTGTTTGACAAAAAGTATAAAAAATATTTGGGACAGCTTGGAAACAGTGAAATAACAATCGGCAGTTTTTTGGTAAAGATGATTTATGCTAGATTATCTGTCTAATTTGTTATTGGCTGAGTCTGTGGCATTTAATTTAGCATTAATGTTTACTTTGGTTATAATAAGGATATAATATATTTTTTAAGTCTTAAGTCTTAAATTTTGTACTTATAAATTAAAATATTTAGTAAAGAAGTATTCTTAAGGTATACAGGCTTACTTGTTCATTTCCCTTCGAAGCATTATGTATGCATTATGTAACATGATCTCATGGTGATAAATATAGCTTCCGAAGGGCTTCCATGCGATACAAAAGGACGTTTATGAGAAAAGGGTGTCTGCTTAGACTGCATTCTCAAAAAGTACTGTAGGCTTTTTTTAAGTAATTAAGTTGAAAACCCTAGTATACAGGCTTACTTGTTCATTTTGCCTTTCACTCATTTTGCGTGTGATGCTCCGTATTCTTCATTATGCGATTTCTACATTTTGAGTGTGGTGCTCATTTTGCGTTATCTACATTATGCTCCGAAGCGCATATATTACAAAAGAAAAAGAGCATTCCTGTCAAATTGCCCATATCAAGAACCAAATCGATGAAGCAATAAATGAAATGAAAAACCAAGCTTCTTCTAAAGATACACCAATCCCTCTGTTTAGAGAAAGGCAGAGCAAACTTGGAAAAAGCTGATGAGTTCTTCGTTGATGGAACTTTTCAGAGTTGTCCTCGGCCATTCGAATAACTTTTCACCATCCAGGGAGATATGAAGTTTATCCAGCTAACCTTTCATTTTCACGTGAAAGCCTGAAAATATAAGAGTACGTTATGGCGGAAGCTAATGTTGTCAACTCCGATCCTCCTAAGGAGGACAAGGAGAAAGAGAAGATCCTATTACCCGAAAGCAAAGATGTGACTCCGGTACATATCTTAAACATGCTCTCCTTCCTGACGGAAATGCGCGCAAAGAAGCGCGTCGTTTCAGTGCAGCTAGACCCATTGAACGTGATGGGATACGGACCAAATGATTGGTCCTTTCAAATGTTAGAAAAATGTGATTCCAGGATTAAGGTTGTCCACACCGGACGCGATAATAGCGCCCTCGTGATAATAGAACCGCTCGTCAAAGCGACGTTTACAGGAGTAGACTCGTTCCTACAGCATCTGCTCCTTGCTCTTAAGGAAATAGAGAAGCGCGGCTTCTCGATATACATTGAGCCGTGTACGCAAGTGCTTAACGGACATAATGCAGTAGATCCCGAGGCCCTAGGGATTCCCATTCAAGATCTGTGCGCTCATGAAACCGCTCATGAACGTGTGATTCACACGATAGAACCCTTCTGCCGGCCCGTTAGGGATAGAAATCCTAACTATTCCAACGGATTCGTTGCCGAAGCTTTAGATTTCTCTCCACTGCGTACCATGGCGTCTGAGGTCTCTTTACAAGAAATGCGACCTCTCCGCATGATTTACGTGGAATACGAAAGAGCTATGAATCTGGGCAAAGTGGACCAGCATCTTTACCCGGTTCTACTTCCCAATGACCATCTGAACGTAGTTGCCAATCCCTTTAATTTGAACGAACTTTTCACCTGTCTTCCGATGGGCGTGCGCTATTCAACTGAAATTGTAATGGAGATATTATGTCCCGAGGTCTCCGTTACGCCAATACCTCCGTCGCAGTTACTGGTGCACGCTAGCCAGTCCACCTCACGACTTACGACGCTCAACAGTTTTTCTTCCATAAATGAAAGACCAATGATGGACCAGGCCATAGGATTCTACATGATGTCCCTACTCTGTCCAGGCACCATCAACTTCGCTATTAACTTCGATGACATTCCTCAAGAAGATATCTATCTTCGAGCCCTAGCTGCTCTAAGCTCGAAACTGCTCTTTTCGTACAGTAAAATAGACAGAAGGCGTTCCTCGTAGACCAGTTGTTCACTCTATCCAAGTCATCATTAATACGTCTAACGCAGTCGAGAAAGTTGTTTTTATTTAGACTAGTATAAATCTGCAGGTCATCTGCATAAATGTGGTAATGACAATGATTAATGCACTTTGTGACATCGGCGCTGTAGATGATAAATAATAGTGGCCCTAAGATTGAACCTTGGGGGACACCCCTGTCGGTACTAACAGTTTGTGATTGATCGCAGCTACCATCGGCCTTCCTTAGTACCACCTGCTGACTACGAGCCCTAAGATAGGTTTGAAACCATCGCACCGCGGCAACATCAAAGCCGTAGTAGCTCAGCTTGGACAGCAACAGACTAACATTGATCGAGTCGAAGGCTCTAGAATAATCCAGGAGTGTAAGGATTGTTCCATTTGGTTCAACTTGGTATCCCCATCTTCACCCGAACATGATAAGTTGTGCCAACCAAAGGCACCGTACTACAAATGCTGTGGAGGGATGGCACAGGCGTTTGAAAACAAACATTCCCAAAAAAAACAGTTTGTTGTTTTTTATTTTCAAATTACGGAAAGAAGCCAAATTTACTGACAGGAAAATTCGAAATCGTTTTACAGAACCACCAAAAAGAAATCGAAGGAAGCGCGATGTTTTGTTTGACAAAAAGTATAAAAAATATTTGGGACAGCTTGGAAACAGTGAAATAACAATCGGAAGTTTTTTGGTAAAGATGATTTATGCTAGATTATCTGTCTAATTTGTTATTGGCTGAGTCTGTGGCATTTAATTTAGCATTAATGTTTACTTTGGTTATAATAAGGATATAATATATTTTTTAAGTCTTAAGTCTTAAATTTTGTACTTATAAATTAAAATATTTAGTAAAGAAGTATTCTTAAGGTATACAGGCTTACTTGTTCATTTCCCTTCGAAGCATTATGTATGCATTATGTAACATGATCTCATGGTGATAAATATAGCTTCCGAAGGGCTTCCATGCGATACAAAAGGACGTTTATGAGAAAAGGGTGTCTGCTTAGACTGCATTCTCAAAAAGTACTGTAGGCTTTTTTTAAGTAATTAAGTTGAAAACCCTAGTATACAGGCTTACTTGTTCATTTTGCGTTTCACTCATTTTGCGTGTGATGCTCCGTATTCTTCATTATGCGATTTCTACATTTTGAGTGTGGTGCTCATTTTGCGTTATCTACATTATGCTCCGAAGCGCATATATTACAAAAGAAAAAGAGCATTCCTGTCAAATTGCCCATATCAAGAACCAAATCGATGAAGCAATAAATGAAATGAAAAACCAAGCTTCTTCTAAAGATACACCAATCCCTCTGTTTAGAGAAAGGCAGAGCAAACTTGGAAAAAGCTGATGAGTTCTTCGTTGATGGAACTTTTCAGAGTTGTCCTCGGCCATTCGAATAACTTTTCACCATCCAGGGAGATATGAAGTTTATCCAGCTAACCTTTCATTTTCACGTGAAAGCCTGAAAATATAAGAGTACGTTATGGCGGAAGCTAATGTTGTCAACTCCGATCCTCCTAAGGAGGACAAGGAGAAAGAGAAGATCCTATTACCCGAAAGCAAAGATGTGACTCCGGTACATATCTTAAACATGCTCTCCTTCCTGACGGAAATGCGCGCAAAGAAGCGCGTCGTTTCAGTGCAGCTAGACCCATTGAACGTGATGGGATACGGACCAAATGATTGGTCCTTTCAAATGTTAGAAAAATGTGATTCCAGGATTAAGGTTGTCCACACCGGACGCGATAATAGCGCCCTCGTGATAATAGAACCGCTCGTCAAAACGACGTTTACAGGAGTAGACTCGTTCCTACAGCATCTTCTCCTTGCTCTTAAGGAAATAGAGAAGCGCGGCTTCTCGATATACATTGAGCCGTGTACGCAAGTGCTTAACGGACATAATGCAGTAGATCCCGAGGCCCTAGGGATTCCCATTCAAGATCTGTGCGCTCATGAAACCGCTCATGAACGTGTGATTCACACGATAGAACCCTTCTGCCGGCCCGTTAGGGATAGAAATCCTAACTATTCCAACGGATTCGTTGCCGAAGCTTTAGATTTCTCTCCACTGCGTACCATGGCGTCTGAGGTCTCTTTACAAGAAATGCGACCTCTCCGCATGATTTACGTGGAATACGAAAGAGCTATGAATCTGGGCAAAGTGGACCAGCATCTTTACCCGGTTCTACTTCCCAATGACCATCTGAACGTAGTTGCCAATCCCTTTAATTTGAACGAACTTTTCACCTGTCTTCCGATGGGCGTGCGCTATTCAACTGAAATTGTAATGGAGATATTATGTCCCGAGGTCTCCGTTACGCCAATACCTCCGTCGCAGTTACTGGTGCACGCTAGCCAGTCCACCTCACGACTTACGACGCTCAACAGTTTTTCTTCCATAAATGAAAGACCAATGATGGACCAGGCCATAGGATTCTACATGATGTCCCTACTCTGTCCAGGCACCATCAACTTCGCTATTAACTTCGATGACATTCCTCAAGAAGATATCTATCTTCGAGCCCTAGCTGCTCTAAGCTCGAAACTGCTCTTTTCGTACAGTGAAATAGACAGAAGGCGTTCCTCGTAGACCAGTTGTTCACTCTATCCAAGTCATCATTAATACGTCTAACGCAGTCGAGAAAGTTGTTTTTATTTAGACTAGTATAAATCTGCAGGTCATCTGCATAAATGTGGTAATGACAATGATTAATGCACTTTGTGACATCGGCGCTGTAGATGATAAATAATAGTGGCCCTAAGATTGAACCTTGGGGGACACCCCTGTCGGTACTAACAGTTTGTGATTGATCGCAGCTACCATCGGCCTTCCTTAGTACCACCTGCTGACTACGAGCCCTAAGATAGGTTTGAAACCATCGCACCGCGGCAACATCAAAGCCGTAGTAGCTCAGCTTGGACAGCAACAGACTAACATTGATCGAGTCGAAGGCTCTAGAATAATCCAGGAGTGTAAGGATTGTTCCATTTGGTTCAACTTGGTATCCCCATCTTCACCCGAACATGATAAGTTGTGCCAACCAAAGGCACCGTACTACAAATGCTGTGGAGGGATGGCACAGGCGTTTGAAAACAAACATTCCCAAAAAAAACAGTTTGTTGTTTTTTATTTTCAAATTACGGAAAGAAGCCAAATTTACTGACAGGAAAATTCGAAATCGTTTTACAGAACCACCAAAAAGAAATCGAAGGAAGCGCGATGTTTTGTTTGACAAAAAGTATAAAAAATATTTGGGACAGCTTGGAAACAGTGAAATAACAATCGGAAGTTTTTTGGTAAAGATGATTTATGCTAGATTATCTGTCTAATTTGTTATTGGCTGAGTCTGTGGCATTTAATTTAGCATTAATGTTTACTTTGGTTATAATAAGGATATAATATATTTTTTAAGTCTTAAGTCTTAAATTTTGTACTTATAAATTAAAATATTTAGTAAAGAAGTATTCTTAAGGTATACAGGCTTACTTGTTCATTTCCCTTCGAAGCATTATGTATGCATTATGTAACATGATCTCATGGTGATAAATATAGCTTCCGAAGGGCTTCCATGCGATACAAAAGGACGTTTATGAGAAAAGGGTGTCTGCTTAGACTGCATTCTCAAAAAGTACTGTAGGCTTTTTTTAAGTAATTAAGTTGAAAACCCTAGTATACAGGCTTACTTGTTCATTTTGCGTTTCACTCATTTTGCGTGTGATGCTCCGTATTCTTCATTATGCGATTTCTACATTTTGAGTGTGGTGCTCATTTTGCGTTATCTACATTATGCTCCGAAGCGCATATATTACAAAAGAAAAAGAGCATTCCTGTCAAATTGCCCATATCAAGAACCAAATCGATGAAGCAATAAATGAAATGAAAAACCAAGCTTCTTCTAAAGATACACCAATCCCTCTGTTTAGAGAAAGGCAGAGCAAACTTGGAAAAAGCTGATGAGTTCTTCGTTGATGGAACTTTTCAGAGTTGTCCTCGGCCATTCGAATAACTTTTCACCATCCAGGGAGATATGAAGTTTATCCAGCTAACCTTTCATTTTCACGTGAAAGCCTGAAAATATAAGAGTACGTTATGGCGGAAGCTAATGTTGTCAACTCCGATCCTCCTAAGGAGGACAAGGAGAAAGAGAAGATCCTATTACCCGAAAGCAAAGATGTGACTCCGGTACATATCTTAAACATGCTCTCCTTCCTGACGGAAATGCGCGCAAAGAAGCGCGTCGTTTCAGTGCAGCTAGACCCATTGAACGTGATGGGATACGGACCAAATGATTGGTCCTTTCAAATGTTAGAAAAATGTGATTCCAGGATTAAGGTTGTCCACACCGGACGCGATAATAGCGCCCTCGTGATAATAGAACCGCTCGTCAAAGCGACGTTTACAGGAGTAGACTCGTTCCTACAGCATCTGCTCCTTGCTCTTAAGGAAATAGAGAAGCGCGGCTTCTCGATATACATTGAGCCGTGTACGCAAGTGCTTAACGGACATAATGCAGTAGATCCCGAGGCCCTAGGGATTCCCATTCAAGATCTGTGCGCTCATGAAACCGCTCATGAACGTGTGATTCACACGATAGAACCCTTCTGCCGGCCCGTTAGGGATAGAAATCCTAACTATTCCAACGGATTCGTTGCCGAAGCTTTAGATTTCTCTCCACTGCGTACCATGGCGTCTGAGGTCTCTTTACAAGAAATGCGACCTCTCCGCATGATTTACGTGGAATACGAAAGAGCTATGAATCTGGGCAAAGTGGACCAGCATCTTTACCCGGTTCTACTTCCCAATGACCATCTGAACGTAGTTGCCAATCCCTTTAATTTGAACGAACTTTTCACCTGTCTTCCGATGGGCGTGCGCTATTCAACTGAAATTGTAATGGAGATATTATGTCCCGAGGTCTCCGTTACGCCAATACCTCCGTCGCAGTTACTGGTGCACGCTAGCCAGTCCACCTCACGACTTACGACGCTCAACAGTTTTTCTTCCATAAATGAAAGACCAATGATGGACCAGGCCATAGGATTCTACATGATGTCCCTACTCTGTCCAGGCACCATCAACTTCGCTATTAACTTCGATGACATTCCTCAAGAAGATATCTATCTTCGAGCCCTAGCTGCTCTAAGCTCGAAACTGCTCTTTTCGTACAGTGAAATAGACAGAAGGCGTTCCTCGTAGACCAGTTGTTCACTCTATCCAAGTCATCATTAATACGTCTAACGCAGTCGAGAAAGTTGTTTTTATTTAGACTAGTATAAATCTGCAGGTCATCTGCATAAATGTGGTAATGACAATGATTAATGCACTTTGTGACATCGGCGCTGTAGATGATAAATAATAGTGGCCCTAAGATTGAACCTTGGGGGACACCCCTGTCGGTACTAACAGTTTGTGATTGATCGCAGCTACCATCGGCCTTCCTTAGTACCACCTGCTGACTACGAGCCCTAAGATAGGTTTGAAACCATCGCACCGCGGCAACATCAAAGCCGTAGTAGCTCAGCTTGGACAGCAACAGACTAACATTGATCGAGTCGAAGGCTCTAGAATAATCCAGGAGTGTAAGGATTGTTCCATTTGGTTCAACTTGGTATCCCCATCTTCACCCGAACATGATAAGTTGTGCCAACCAAAGGCACCGTACTACAAATGCTGTGGAGGGATGGCACAGGCGTTTGAAAACAAACATTCCCAAAAAAAACAGTTTGTTGTTTTTTATTTTCAAATTACGGAAAGAAGCCAAATTTACTGACAGGAAAATTCGAAATAGTTTTACAGAACCACCAAAAAGAAATCGAAGGAAGCGCGATGTTTTGTTTGACAAAAAGTATAAAAAATATTTGGGACAGCTTGGAAACAGTGAAATAACAATCGGAAGTTTTTTGGTAAAGATGATTTATGCTAGATTATCTGTCTAATTTGTTATTGGCTGAGTCTGTGGCATTTAATTTAGCATTAATGTTTACTTTGGTTATAATAAGGATATAATATATTTTTTAAGTCTTAAGTCTTAAATTTTGTACTTATAAATTAAAATATTTAGTAAAGAAGTATTCTTAAGGTATACAGGCTTACTTGTTCATTTCCCTTCGAAGCATTATGTATGCATTATGTAACATGATCTCATGGTGATAAATATAGCTTCCGAAGGGCTTCCATGCGATACAAAAGGACGTTTATGAGAAAAGGGTGTCTGCTTAGACTGCATTCTCAAAAAGTACTGTAGGCTTTTTTTAAGTAATTAAGTTGAAAACCCTAGTATACAGGCTTACTTGTTCATTTTGCGTTTCACTCATTTTGCGTGTGATGCTCCGTATTCTTCATTATGCGATTTCTACATTTTGAGTGTGGTGCTCATTTTGCGTTATCTACATTATGCTCCGAAGCGCATATATTACAAAAGAAAAAGAGCATTCCTGTCAAATTGCCCATATCAAGAACCAAATCGATGAAGCAATAAATGAAATGAAAAACCAAGCTTCTTCTAAAGATACACCAATCCCTCTGTTTAGAGAAAGGCAGAGCAAACTTGGAAAAAGCTGATGAGTTCTTCGTTGATGGAACTTTTCAGAGTTGTCCTCGGCCATTCGAATAACTTTTCACCATCCAGGGAGATATGAAGTTTATCCAGCTAACCTTTCATTTTCACGTGAAAGCCTGAAAATATAAGAGTACGTTATGGCGGAAGCTAATGTTGTCAACTCCGATCCTCCTAAGGAGGACAAGGAGAAAGAGAAGATCCTATTACCCGAAAGCAAAGATGTGACTCCGGTACATATCTTAAACATGCTCTCCTTCCTGACGGAAATGCGCGCAAAGAAGCGCGTCGTTTCAGTGCAGCTAGACCCATTGAACGTGATGGGATACGGACCAAATGATTGGTCCTTTCAAATGTTAGAAAAATGTGATTCCAGGATTAAGGTTGTCCACACCGGACGCGATAATAGCGCCCTCGTGATAATAGAACCGCTCGTCAAAGCGACGTTTACAGGAGTAGACTCGTTCCTACAGCATCTGCTCCTTGCTCTTAAGGAAATAGAGAAGCGCGGCTTCTCGATATACATTGAGCCGTGTACGCAAGTGCTTAACGGACATAATGCAGTAGATCCCGAGGCCCTAGGGATTCCCATTCAAGATCTGTGCGCTCATGAAACCGCTCATGAACGTGTGATTCACACGATAGAACCCTTCTGCCGGCCCGTTAGGGATAGAAATCCTAACTATTCCAACGGATTCGTTGCCGAAGCTTTAGATTTCTCTCCACTGCGTACCATGGCGTCTGAGGTCTCTTTACAAGAAATGCGACCTCTCCGCATGATTTACGTGGAATACGAAAGAGCTATGAATCTGGGCAAAGTGGACCAGCATCTTTACCCGGTTCTACTTCCCAATGACCATCTGAACGTAGTTGCCAATCCCTTCAATTTGAACGAACTTTTCACCTGTCTTCCGATGGGCGTGCGCTATTCAACTGAAATTGTAATGGAGATATTATGTCCCGAGGTCTCCGTTACGCCAATACCTCCGTCGCAGTTACTGGTGCACGCTAGCCAGTCCACCTCACGACTTACGACGCTCAACAGTTTTTCTTCCATAAATGAAAGACCAATGATGGACCAGGCCATAGGATTCTACATGATGTCCCTACTCTGTCCAGGCACCATCAACTTCGCTATTAACTTCGATGACATTCCTCAAGAAGATATCTATCTTCGAGCCCTAGCTGCTCTAAGCTCGAAACTGCTCTTTTCGTACAGTGAAATAGACAGAAGGCGTTCCTCGTAGACCAGTTGTTCACTCTATCCAAGTCATCATTAATACGTCTAACGCAGTCGAGAAAGTTGTTTTTATTTAGACTAGTATAAATCTGCAGGTCATCTGCATAAATGTGGTAATGACAATGATTAATGCACTTTGTGACATCGGCGCTGTAGATGATAAATAATAGTGGCCCTAAGATTGAACCTTGGGGGACACCCCTGTCGGTACTAACAGTTTGTGATTGATCGCAGCTACCATCGGCCTTCCTTAGTACCACCTGCTGACTACGAGCCCTAAGATAGGTTTGAAACCATCGCACCGCGGCAACATCAAAGCCGTAGTAGCTCAGCTTGGACAGCAACAGACTAACATTGATCGAGTCGAAGGCTCTAGAATAATCCAGGAGTGTAAGGATTGTTCCATTTGGTTCAACTTGGTATCCCCATCTTCACCCGAACATGATAAGTTGTGCCAACCAAAGGCACCGTACTACAAATGCTGTGGAGGGATGGCACAGGCGTTTGAAAACAAACATTCCCAAAAAAAACAGTTTGTTGTTTTTTATTTTCAAATTACGGAAAGAAGCCAAATTTACTGACAGGAAAATTCGAAATCGTTTTACAGAACCACCAAAAAGAAATCGAAGGAAGCGCGATGTTTTGTTTGACAAAAAGTATAAAAAATATTTGGGACAGCTTGGAAACAGTGAAATAACAATCGGAAGTTTTTTGGTAAAGATGATTTATGCTAGATTATCTGTCTAATTTGTTATTGGCTGAGTCTGTGGCATTTAATTTAGCATTAATGTTTACTTTGGTTATAATAAGGATATAATATATTTTTTAAGTCTTAAGTCTTAAATTTTGTACTTATAAATTAAAATATTTAGTAAAGAAGTATTCTTAAGGTATACAGGCTTACTTGTTCATTTCCCTTCGAAGCATTATGTATGCATTATGTAACATGATCTCATGGTGATAAATATAGCTTCCGAAGGGCTTCCATGCGATACAAAAGGACGTTTATGAGAAAAGGGTGTCTGCTTAGACTGCATTCTCAAAAAGTACTGTAGGCTTTTTTTAAGTAATTAAGTTGAAAACCCTAGTATACAGGCTTACTTGTTCATTTTGCGTTTCACTCATTTTGCGTGTGATGCTCCGTATTCTTCATTATGCGATTTCTACATTTTGAGTGTGGTGCTCATTTTGCGTTATCTACATTATGCTCCGAAGCGCATATATTACAAAAGAAAAAGAGCATTCCTGTCAAATTGCCCATATCAAGAACCAAATCGATGAAGCAATAAATGAAATGAAAAACCAAGCTTCTTCTAAAGATACACCAATCCCTCTGTTTAGAGAAAGGCAGAGCAAACTTGGAAAAAGCTGATGAGTTCTTCGTTGATGGAACTTTTCAGAGTTGTCCTCGGCCATTCGAATAACTTTTCACCATCCAGGGAGATATGAAGTTTATCCAGCTAACCTTTCATTTTCACGTGAAAGCCTGAAAATATAAGAGTACGTTATGGCGGAAGCTAATGTTGTCAACTCCGATCCTCCTAAGGAGGACAAGGAGAAAGAGAAGATCCTATTACCCGAAAGCAAAGATGTGACTCCGGTACATATCTTAAACATGCTCTCCTTCCTGACGGAAATGCGCGCAAAGAAGCGCGTCGTTTCAGTGCAGCTAGACCCATTGAACGTGATGGGATACGGACCAAATGATTGGTCCTTTCAAATGTTAGAAAAATGTGATTCCAGGATTAAGGTTGTCCACACCGGACGCGATAATAGCGCCCTCGTGATAATAGAACCGCTCGTCAAAGCGACGTTTACAGGAGTAGACTCGTTCCTACAGCATCTGCTCCTTGCTCTTAAGGAAATAGAGAAGCGCGGCTTCTCGATATACATTGAGCCGTGTACGCAAGTGCTTAACGGACATAATGCAGTAGATCCCGAGGCCCTAGGGATTCCCATTCAAGATCTGTGCGCTCATGAAACCGCTCATGAACGTGTGATTCACACGATAGAACCCTTCTGCCGGCCCGTTAGGGATAGAAATCCTAACTATTCCAACGGATTCGTTGCCGAAGCTTTAGATTTCTCTCCACTGCGTACCATGGCGTCTGAGGTCTCTTTACAAGAAATGCGACCTCTCCGCATGATTTACGTGGAATACGAAAGAGCTATGAATCTGGGCAAAGTGGACCAGCATCTTTACCCGGTTCTACTTCCCAATGACCATCTGAACGTAGTTGCCAATCCCTTTAATTTGAACGAACTTTTCACCTGTCTTCCGATGGGCGTGCGCTATTCAACTGAAATTGTAATGGAGATATTATGTCCCGAGGTCTCCGTTACGCCAATACCTCCGTCGCAGTTACTGGTGCACGCTAGCCAGTCCACCTCACGACTTACGACGCTCAACAGTTTTTCTTCCATAAATGAAAGACCAATGATGGACCAGGCCATAGGATTCTACATGATGTCCCTACTCTGTCCAGGCACCATCAACTTCGCTATTAACTTCGATGACATTCCTCAAGAAGATATCTATCTTCGAGCCCTAGCTGCTCTAAGCTCGAAACTGCTCTTTTCGTACAGTGAAATAGACAGAAGGCGTTCCTCGTAGACCAGTTGTTCACTCTATCCAAGTCATCATTAATACGTCTAACGCAGTCGAGAAAGTTGTTTTTATTTAGACTAGTATAAATCTGCAGGTCATCTGCATAAATGTGGTAATGACAATGATTAATGCACTTTGTGACATCGGCGCTGTAGATGATAAATAATAGTGGCCCTAAGATTGAACCTTGGGGGACACCCCTGTCGGTACTAACAGTTTGTGATTGATCGCAGCTACCATCGGCCTTCCTTAGTACCACCTGCTGACTACGAGCCCTAAGATAGGTTTGAAACCATCGCACCGCGGCAACATCAAAGCCGTAGTAGCTCAGCTTGGACAGCAACAGACTAACATTGATCGAGTCGAAGGCTCTAGAATAATCCAGGAGTGTAAGGATTGTTCCATTTGGTTCAACTTGGTATCCCCATCTTCACCCGAACATGATAAGTTGTGCCAACCAAAGGCACCGTACTACAAATGCTGTGGAGGGATGGCACAGGCGTTTGAAAACAAACATTCCCAAAAAAAACAGTTTGTTGTTTTTTATTTTCAAATTACGGAAAGAAGCCAAATTTACTGACAGGAAAATTCGAAATAGTTTTACAGAACCACCAAAAAGAAATCGAAGGAAGCGCGATGTTTTGTTTGACAAAAAGTATAAAAAATATTTGGGACAGCTTGGAAACAGTGAAATAACAATCGGAAGTTTTTTGGTAAAGATGATTTATGCTAGATTATCTGTCTAATTTGTTATTGGCTGAGTCTGTGGCATTTAATTTAGCATTAATGTTTACTTTGGTTATAATAAGGATATAATATATTTTTTAAGTCTTAAGTCTTAAATTTTGTACTTATAAATTAAAATATTTAGTAAAGAAGTATTCTTAAGGTATACAGGCTTACTTGTTCATTTCCCTTCGAAGCATTATGTATGCATTATGTAACATCATCTCATGGTGATAAATATAGCTTCCGAAGGGCTTCCATGCGATACAAAAGGACGTTTATGAGAAAAGGGTGTCTGCTTAGACTGCATTCTCAAAAAGTACTGTAGGCTTTTTTTAAGTAATTAAGTTGAAAACCCTAGTATACAGGCTTACTTGTTCATTTTGCGTTTCACTCATTTTGCGTGTGATGCTCCGTATTCTTCATTATGCGATTTCTACATTTTGAGTGTGGTGCTCATTTTGCGTTATCTACATTATGCTCCGAAGCGCATATATTACAAAAGAAAAAGAGCATTCCTGTCAAATTGCCCATATCAAGAACCAAATCGATGAAGCAATAAATGAAATGAAAAACCAAGCTTCTTCTAAAGATACACCAATCCCTCTGTTTAGAGAAAGGCAGAGCAAACTTGGAAAAAGCTGATGAGTTCTTCGTTGATGGAACTTTTCAGAGTTGTCCTCGGCCATTCGAATAACTTTTCACCATCCAGGGAGATATGAAGTTTATCCAGCTAACCTTTCATTTTCACGTGAAAGCCTGAAAATATAAGAGTACGTTATGGCGGAAGCTAATGTTGTCAACTCCGATCCTCCTAAGGAGGACAAGGAGAAAGAGAAGATCCTATTACCCGAAAGCAAAGATGTGACTCCGGTACATATCTTAAACATGCTCTCCTTCCTGACGGAAATGCGCGCAAAGAAGCGCGTTGTTTCAGTGCAGCTAGACCCATTGAACGTGATGGGATACGGACCAAATGATTGGTCCTTTCAAATGTTAGAAAAATGTGATTCCAGGATTAAGGTTGTCCACACCGGACGCGATAATAGCGCCCTCGTGATAATAGAACCGCTCGTCAAAGCGACGTTTACAGGAGTAGACTCGTTCCTACAGCATCTGCTCCTTGCTCTTAAGGAAATAGAGAAGCGCGGCTTCTCGATATACATTGAGCCGTGTACGCAAGTGCTTAACGGACATAATGCAGTAGATCCCGAGGCCCTAGGGATTCCCATTCAAGATCTGTGCGCTCATGAAACCGCTCATGAACGTGTGATTCACACGATAGAACCCTTCTGCCGGCCCGTTAGGGATAGAAATCCTAACTATTCCAACGGATTCGTTGCCGAAGCTTTAGATTTCTCTCCACTGCGTACCATGGCGTCTGAGGTCTCTTTACAAGAAATGCGACCTCTCCGCATGATTTACGTGGAATACGAAAGAGCTATGAATCTGGGCAAAGTGGACCAGCATCTTTACCCGGTTCTACTTCCCAATGACCATCTGAACGTAGTTGCCAATCCCTTCAATTTGAACGAACTTTTCACCTGTCTTCCGATGGGCGTGCGCTATTCAACTGAAATTGTAATGGAGATATTATGTCCCGAGGTCTCCGTTACGCCAATACCTCCGTCGCAGTTACTGGTGCACGCTAGCCAGTCCACCTCACGACTTACGACGCTCAACAGTTTTTCTTCCATAAATGAAAGACCAATGATGGACCAGGCCATAGGATTCTACATGATGTCCCTACTCTGTCCAGGCACCATCAACTTCGCTATTAACTTCGATGACATTCCTCAAGAAGATATCTATCTTCGAGCCCTAGCTGCTCTAAGCTCGAAACTGCTCTTTTCGTACAGTGAAATAGACAGAAGGCGTTCCTCGTAGACCAGTTGTTCACTCTATCCAAGTCATCATTAATACGTCTAACGCAGTCGAGAAAGTTGTTTTTATTTAGACTAGTATAAATCTGCAGGTCATCTGCATAAATGTGGTAATGACAATGATTAATGCACTTTGTGACATCGGCGCTGTAGATGATAAATAATAGTGGCCCTAAGATTGAACCTTGGGGGACACCCCTGTCGGTACTAACAGTTTGTGATTGATCGCAGCTACCATCGGCCTTCCTTAGTACCACCTGCTGACTACGAGCCCTAAGATAGGTTTGAAACCATCGCACCGCGGCAACATCAAAGCCGTAGTAGCTCAGCTTGGACAGCAACAGACTAACATTGATCGAGTCGAAGGCTCTAGAATAATCCAGGAGTGTAAGGATTGTTCCATTTGGTTCAACTTGGTATCCCCATCTTCACCCGAACATGATAAGTTGTGCCAACCAAAGGCACCGTACTACAAATGCTGTGGAGGGATGGCACAGGCGTTTGAAAACAAACATTCCCAAAAAAAACAGTTTGTTGTTTTTTATTTTCAAATTACGGAAAGAAGCCAAATTTACTGACAGGAAAATTCGAAATAGTTTTACAGAACCACCAAAAAGAAATCGAAGGAAGCGCGATGTTTTGTTTGACAAAAAGTATAAAAAATATTTGGGACAGCTTGGAAACAGTGAAATAACAATCGGAAGTTTTTTGGTAAAGATGATTTATGCTAGATTATCTGTCTAATTTGTTATTGGCTGAGTCTGTGGCATTTAATTTAGCATTAATGTTTACTTTGGTTATAATAAGGATATAATATATTTTTTAAGTCTTAAGTCTTAAATTTTGTACTTATAAATTAAAATATTTAGTAAAGAAGTATTCTTAAGGTATACAGGCTTACTTGTTCATTTCCCTTCGAAGCATTATGTATGCATTATGTAACATGATCTCATGGTGATAAATATAGCTTCCGAAGGGCTTCCATGCGATACAAAAGGACGTTTATGAGAAAAGGGTGTCTGCTTAGACTGCATTCTCAAAAAGTACTGTAGGCTTTTTTTAAGTAATTAAGTTGAAAACCCTAGTATACAGGCTTACTTGTTCATTTTGCGTTTCACTCATTTTGCGTGTGATGCTCCGTATTCTTCATTATGCGATTTCTACATTTTGAGTGTGGTGCTCATTTTGCGTTATCTACATTATGCTCCGAAGCGCATATATTACAAAAGAAAAAGAGCATTCCTGTCAAATTGCCCATATCAAGAACCAAATCGATGAAGCAATAAATGAAATGAAAAACCAAGCTTCTTCTAAAGATACACCAATCCCTCTGTTTAGAGAAAGGCAGAGCAAACTTGGAAAAAGCTGATGAGTTCTTCGTTGATGGAACTTTTCAGAGTTGTCCTCGGCCATTCGAATAACTTTTCACCATCCAGGGAGATATGAAGTTTATCCAGCTAACCTTTCATTTTCACGTGAAAGCCTGAAAATATAAGAGTACGTTATGGCGGAAGCTAATGTTGTCAACTCCGATCCTCCTAAGGAGGACAAGGAGAAAGAGAAGATCCTATTACCCGAAAGCAAAGATGTGACTCCGGTACATATCTTAAACATGCTCTCCTTCCTGACGGAAATGCGCGCAAAGAAGCGCGTCGTTTCAGTGCAGCTAGACCCATTGAACGTGATGGGATACGGACCAAATGATTGGTCCTTTCAAATGTTAGAAAAATGTGATTCCAGGATTAAGGTTGTCCACACCGGACGCGATAATAGCGCCCTCGTGATAATAGAACCGCTCGTCAAAGCGACGTTTACAGGAGTAGACTCGTTCCTACAGCATCTGCTCCTTGCTCTTAAGGAAATAGAGAAGCGCGGCTTCTCGATATACATTGAGCCGTGTACGCAAGTGCTTAACGGACATAATGCAGTAGATCCCGAGGCCCTAGGGATTCCCATTCAAGATCTGTGCGCTCATGAAACCGCTCATGAACGTGTGATTCACACGATAGAACCCTTCTGCCGGCCCGTTAGGGATAGAAATCCTAACTATTCCAACGGATTCGTTGCCGAAGCTTTAGATTTCTCTCCACTGCGTACCATGGCGTCTGAGGTCTCTTTACAAGAAATGCGACCTCTCCGCATGATTTACGTGGAATACGAAAGAGCTATGAATCTGGGCAAAGTGGACCAGCATCTTTACCCGGTTCTACTTCCCAATGACCATCTGAACGTAGTTGCCAATCCCTTTAATTTGAACGGACTTTTCACCTGTCTTCCGATGGGCGTGCGCTATTCAACTGAAATTGTAATGGAGATATTATGTCCCGAGGTCTCCGTTACGCCAATACCTCCGTCGCAGTTACTGGTGCACGCTAGCCAGTCCACCTCACGACTTACGACGCTCAACAGTTTTTCTTCCATAAATGAAAGACCAATGATGGACCAGGCCATAGGATTCTACATGATGTCCCTACTCTGTCCAGGCACCATCAACTTCGCTATTAACTTCGATGACATTCCTCAAGAAGATATCTATCTTCGAGCCCTAGCTGCTCTAAGCTCGAAACTGCTCTTTTCGTACAGTGAAATAGACAGAAGGCGTTCCTCGTAGACCAGTTGTTCACTCTATCCAAGTCATCATTAATACGTCTAACGCAGTCGAGAAAGTTGTTTTTATTTAGACTAGTATAAATCTGCAGGTCATCTGCATAAATGTGGTAATGACAATGATTAATGCACTTTGTGACATCGGCGCTGTAGATGATAAATAATAGTGGCCCTAAGATTGAACCTTGGGGGACACCCCTGTCGGTACTAACAGTTTGTGATTGATCGCAGCTACCATCGGCCTTCCTTAGTACCACCTGCTGACTACGAGCCCTAAGATAGGTTTGAAACCATCGCACCGCGGCAACATCAAAGCCGTAGTAGCTCAGCTTGGACAGCAACAGACTAACATTGATCGAGTCGAAGGCTCTAGAATAATCCAGGAGTGTAAGGATTGTTCCATTTGGTTCAACTTGGTATCCCCATCTTCACCCGAACATGATAAGTTGTGCCAACCAAAGGCACCGTACTACAAATGCTGTGGAGGGATGGCACAGGCGTTTGAAAACAAACATTCCCAAAAAAAACAGTTTGTTGTTTTTTATTTTCAAATTACGGAAAGAAGCCAAATTTACTGACAGGAAAATTCGAAATAGTTTTACAGAACCACCAAAAAGAAATCGAAGGAAGCGCGATGTTTTGTTTGACAAAAAGTATAAAAAATATTTGGGACAGCTTGGAAACAGTGAAATAACAATCGGAAGTTTTTTGGTAAAGATGATTTATGCTAGATTATCTGTCTAATTTGTTATTGGCTGAGTCTGTGGCATTTAATTTAGCATTAATGTTTACTTTGGTTATAATAAGGATATAATATATTTTTTAAGTCTTAAGTCTTAAATTTTGCACTTATAAATTAAAATATTTAGTAAAGAAGTATTCTTAAGGTATACAGGCTTACTTGTTCATTTCCCTTCGAAGCATTATGTATGCATTATGTAACATGATCTCATGGTGATAAATATAGCTTCCGAAGGGCTTCCATGCGATACAAAAGGACGTTTATGAGAAAAGGGTGTCTGCTTAGACTGCATTCTCAAAAAGTACTGTAGGCTTTTTTTAAGTAATTAAGTTGAAAACCCTAGTATACAGGCTTACTTGTTCATTTTGCGTTTCACTCATTTTGCGTGTGATGCTCCGTATTCTTCATTATGCGATTTCTACATTTTGAGTGTGGTGCTCATTTTGCGTTATCTACATTATGCTCCGAAGCGCATATATTACAAAAGAAAAAGAGCATTCCTGTCAAATTGCCCATATCAAGAACCAAATCGATGAAGCAATAAATGAAATGAAAAACCAAGCTTCTTCTAAAGATACACCAATCCCTCTGTTTAGAGAAAGGCAGAGCAAACTTGGAAAAAGCTGATGAGTTCTTCGTTGATGGAACTTTTCAGAGTTGTCCTCGGCCATTCGAATAACTTTTCACCATCCAGGGAGATATGAAGTTTATCCAGCTAACCTTTCATTTTCACGTGAAAGCCTGAAAATATAAGAGTACGTTATGGCGGAAGCTAATGTTGTCAACTCCGATCCTCCTAAGGAGGACAAGGAGAAAGAGAAGATCCTATTACCCGAAAGCAAAGATGTGACTCCGGTACATATCTTAAACATGCTCTCCTTCCTGACGGAAATGCGCGCAAAGAAGCGCGTCGTTTCAGTGCAGCTAGACCCATTGAACGTGATGGGATACGGACCAAATGATTGGTCCTTTCAAATGTTAGAAAAATGTGATTCCAGGATTAAGGTTGTCCACACCGGACGCGATAATAGCGCCCTCGTGATAATAGAACCGCTCGTCAAAGCGACGTTTACAGGAGTAGACTCGTTCCTACAGCATCTGCTCCTTGCTCTTAAGGAAATAGAGAAGCGCGGCTTCTCGATATACATTGAGCCGTGTACGCAAGTGCTTAACGGACATAATGCAGTAGATCCCGAGGCCCTAGGGATTCCCATTCAAGATCTGTGCGCTCATGAAACCGCTCATGAACGTGTGATTCACACGATAGAACCCTTCTGCCGGCCCGTTAGGGATAGAAATCCTAACTATTCCAACGGATTCGTTGCCGAAGCTTTAGATTTCTCTCCACTGCGTACCATGGCGTCTGAGGTCTCTTTACAAGAAATGCGACCTCTCCGCATGATTTACGTGGAATACGAAAGAGCTATGAATCTGGGCAAAGTGGACCAGCATCTTTACCCGGTTCTACTTCCCAATGACCATCTGAACGTAGTTGCCAATCCCTTTAATTTGAACGGACTTTTCACCTGTCTTCCGATGGGCGTGCGCTATTCAACTGAAATTGTAATGGAGATATTATGTCCCGAGGTCTCCGTTACGCCAATACCTCCGTCGCAGTTACTGGTGCACGCTAGCCAGTCCACCTCACGACTTACGACGCTCAACAGTTTTTCTTCCATAAATGAAAGACCAATGATGGACCAGGCCATAGGATTCTACATGATGTCCCTACTCTGTCCAGGCACCATCAACTTCGCTATTAACTTCGATGACATTCCTCAAGAAGATATCTATCTTCGAGCCCTAGCTGCTCTAAGCTCGAAACTGCTCTTTTCGTACAGTGAAATAGACAGAAGGCGTTCCTCGTAGACCAGTTGTTCACTCTATCCAAGTCATCATTAATACGTCTAACGCAGTCGAGAAAGTTGTTTTTATTTAGACTAGTATAAATCTGCAGGTCATCTGCATAAATGTGGTAATGACAATGATTAATGCACTTTGTGACATCGGCGCTGTAGATGATAAATAATAGTGGCCCTAAGATTGAACCTTGGGGGACACCCCTGTCGGTACTAACAGTTTGTGATTGATCGCAGCTACCATCGGCCTTCCTTAGTACCACCTGCTGACTACGAGCCCTAAGATAGGTTTGAAACCATCGCACCGCGGCAACATCAAAGCCGTAGTAGCTCAGCTTGGACAGCAACAGACTAACATTGATCGAGTCGAAGGCTCTAGAATAATCCAGGAGTGTAAGGATTGTTCCATTTGGTTCAACTTGGTATCCCCATCTTCACCCGAACATGATAAGTTGTGCCAACCAAAGGCACCGTACTACAAATGCTGTGGAGGGATGGCACAGGCGTTTGAAGACAAACATTCCCAAAAAAAACAGTTTGTTGTTTTTTATTTTCAAATTACGGAAAGAAGCCAAATTTACTGACAGGAAAATTCGAAATAGTTTTACAGAACCACCAAAAAGAAATCGAAGGAAGCGCGATGTTTTGTTTGACAAAAAGTATAAAAAATATTTGGGACAGCTTGGAAACAGTGAAATAACAATCGGAAGTTTTTTGGTAAAGATGATTTATGCTAGATTATCTGTCTAATTTGTTATTGGCTGAGTCTGTGGCATTTAATTTAGCATTAATGTTTACTTTGGTTATAATAAGGATATAATATATTTTTTAAGTCTTAAGTCTTAAGTTTTGCACTTATAAATTAAAATATTTAGTAAAGAAGTATTCTTAAGGTATACAGGCTTACTTGTTCATTTCCCTTCGAAGCATTATGTATGCATTATGTAACATGATCTCATGGTGATAAATATAGCTTCCGAAGGGCTTCCATGCGATACAAAAGGACGTTTATGAGAAAAGGGTGTCTGCTTAGACTGCATTCTCAAAAAGTACTGTAGGCTTTTTTTAAGTAATTAAGTTGAAAACCCTAGTATACAGGCTTACTTGTTCATTTTGCGTTTCACTCATTTTGCGTGTGATGCTCCGTATTCTTCATTATGCGATTTCTACATTTTGAGTGTGGTGCTCATTTTGCGTTATCTACATTATGCTCCGAAGCGCATATATTACAAAAGAAAAAGAGCATTCCTGTCAAATTGCCCATATCAAGAACCAAATCGATGAAGCAATAAATGAAATGAAAAACCAAGCTTCTTCTAAAGATACACCAATCCCTCTGTTTAGAGAAAGGCAGAGCAAACTTGGAAAAAGCTGATGAGTTCTTCGTTGATGGAACTTTTCAGAGTTGTCCTCGGCCATTCGAATAACTTTTCACCATCCAGGGAGATATGAAGTTTATCCAGCTAACCTTTCATTTTCACGTGAAAGCCTGAAAATATAAGAGTACGTTATGGCGGAAGCTAATGTTGTCAACTCCGATCCTCCTAAGGAGGACAAGGAGAAAGAGAAGATCCTATTACCCGAAAGCAAAGATGTGACTCCGGTACATATCTTAAACATGCTCTCCTTCCTGACGGAAATGCGCGCAAAGAAGCGCGTCGTTTCAGTGCAGCTAGACCCATTGAACGTGATGGGATACGGACCAAATGATTGGTCCTTTCAAATGTTAGAAAAATGTGATTCCAGGATTAAGGTTGTCCACACCGGACGCGATAATAGCGCCCTCGTGATAATAGAACCGCTCGTCAAAGCGACGTTTACAGGAGTAGACTCGTTCCTACAGCATCTGCTCCTTGCTCTTAAGGAAATAGAGAAGCGCGGCTTCTCGATATACATTGAGCCGTGTACGCAAGTGCTTAACGGACATAATGCAGTAGATCCCGAGGCCCTAGGGATTCCCATTCAAGATCTGTGCGCTCATGAAACCGCTCATGAACGTGTGATTCACACGATAGAACCCTTCTGCCGGCCCGTTAGGGATAGAAATCCTAACTATTCCAACGGATTCGTTGCCGAAGCTTTAGATTTCTCTCCACTGCGTACCATGGCGTCTGAGGTCTCTTTACAAGAAATGCGACCTCTCCGCATGATTTACGTGGAATACGAAAGAGCTATGAATCTGGGCAAAGTGGACCAGCATCTTTACCCGGTTCTACTTCCCAATGACCATCTGAACGTAGTTGCCAATCCCTTCAATTTGAACGAACTTTTCACCTGTCTTCCGATGGGCGTGCGCTATTCAACTGAAATTGTAATGGAGATATTATGTCCCGAGGTCTCCGTTACGCCAATACCTCCGTCGCAGTTACTGGTGCACGCTAGCCAGTCCACCTCACGACTTACGACGCTCAACAGTTTTTCTTCCATAAATGAAAGACCAATGATGGACCAGGCCATAGGATTCTACATGATGTCCCTACTCTGTCCAGGCACCATCAACTTCGCTATTAACTTCGATGACATTCCTCAAGAAGATATCTATCTTCGAGCCCTAGCTGCTCTAAGCTCGAAACTGCTCTTTTCGTACAGTGAAATAGACAGAAGGCGTTCCTCGTAGACCAGTTGTTCACTCTATCCAAGTCATCATTAATACGTCTAACGCAGTCGAGAAAGTTGTTTTTATTTAGACTAGTATAAATCTGCAGGTCATCTGCATAAATGTGGTAATGACAATGATTAATGCACTTTGTGACATCGGCGCTGTAGATGATAAATAATAGTGGCCCTAAGATTGAACCTTGGGGGACACCCCTGTCGGTACTAACAGTTTGTGATTGATCGCAGCTACCATCGGCCTTCCTCAGTACCACCTGCTGACTACGAGCCCTAAGATAGGTTTGAAACCATCGCACCGCGGCAACATCAAAGCCGTAGTAGCTCAGCTTGGACAGCAACAGACTAACATTGATCGAGTCGAAGGCTCTAGAATAATCCAGGAGTGTAAGGATTGTTCCATTTGGTTCAACTTGGTATCCCCATCTTCACCCGAACATGATAAGTTGTGCCAACCAAAGGCACCGTACTACAAATGCTGTGGAGGGATGGCACAGGCGTTTGAAAACAAACATTCCCAAAAAAAACAGTTTGTTGTTTTTTATTTTCAAATTACGGAAAGAAGCCAAATTTACTGACAGGAAAATTCGAAATAGTTTTACAGAACCACCAAAAAGAAATCGAAGGAAGCGCGATGTTTTGTTTGACAAAAAGTATAAAAAATATTTGGGACAGCTTGGAAACAGTGAAATAACAATCGGAAGTTTTTTGGTAAAGATGATTTATGCTAGATTATCTGTCTAATTTGTTATTGGCTGAGTCTGTGGCATTTAATTTAGCATTAATGTTTACTTTGGTTATAATAAGGATATAATATATTTTTTAAGTCTTAAGTCTTAAATTTTGTACTTATAAATTAAAATATTTAGTAAAGAAGTATTCTTAAGGTATACAGGCTTACTTGTTCATTTCCCTTCGAAGCATTATGTATGCATTATGTAACATGATCTCATGGTGATAAATATAGCTTCCGAAGGGCTTCCATGCGATACAAAAGGACGTTTATGAGAAAAGGGTGTCTGCTTAGACTGCATTCTCAAAAAGTACTGTAGGCTTTTTTTAAGTAATTAAGTTGAAAACCCTAGTATACAGGCTTACTTGTTCATTTTGCGTTTCACTCATTTTGCGTGTGATGCTCCGTATTCTTCATTATGCGATTTCTACATTTTGAGTGTGGTGCTCATTTTGCGTTATCTACATTATGCTCCGAAGCGCATATATTACAAAAGAAAAAGAGCATTCCTGTCAAATTGCCCATATCAAGAACCAAATCGATGAAGCAATAAATGAAATGAAAAACCAAGCTTCTTCTAAAGATACACCAATCCCTCTGTTTAGAGAAAGGCAGAGCAAACTTGGAAAAAGCTGATGAGTTCTTCGTTGATGGAACTTTTCAGAGTTGTCCTCGGCCATTCGAATAACTTTTCACCATCCAGGGAGATATGAAGTTTATCCAGCTAACCTTTCATTTTCACGTGAAAGCCTGAAAATATAAGAGTACGTTATGGCGGAAGCTAATGTTGTCAACTCCGATCCTCCTAAGGAGGACAAGGAGAAAGAGAAGATCCTATTACCCGAAAGCAAAGATGTGACTCCGGTACATATCTTAAACATGCTCTCCTTCCTGACGGAAATGCGCGCAAAGAAGCGCGTTGTTTCAGTGCAGCTAGACCCATTGAACGTGATGGGATACGGACCAAATGATTGGTCCTTTCAAATGTTAGAAAAATGTGATTCCAGGATTAAGGTTGTCCACACCGGACGCGATAATAGCGCCCTCGTGATAATAGAACCGCTCGTCAAAGCGACGTTTACAGGAGTAGACTCGTTCCTACAGCATCTGCTCCTTGCTCTTAAGGAAATAGAGAAGCGCGGCTTCTCGATATACATTGAGCCGTGTACGCAAGTGCTTAACGGACATAATGCAGTAGATCCCGAGGCCCTAGGGATTCCCATTCAAGATCTGTGCGCTCATGAAACCGCTCATGAACGTGTGATTCACACGATAGAACCCTTCTGCCGGCCCGTTAGGGATAGAAATCCTAACTATTCCAACGGATTCGTTGCCGAAGCTTTAGATTTCTCTCCACTGCGTACCATGGCGTCTGAGGTCTCTTTACAAGAAATGCGACCTCTCCGCATGATTTACGTGGAATACGAAAGAGCTATGAATCTGGGCAAAGTGGACCAGCATCTTTACCCGGTTCTACTTCCCAATGACCATCTGAACGTAGTTGCCAATCCCTTCAATTTGAACGAACTTTTCACCTGTCTTCCGATGGGCGTGCGCTATTCAACTGAAATTGTAATGGAGATATTATGTCCCGAGGTCTCCGTTACGCCAATACCTCCGTCGCAGTTACTGGTGCACGCTAGCCAGTCCACCTCACGACTTACGACGCTCAACAGTTTTTCTTCCATAAATGAAAGACCAATGATGGACCAGGCCATAGGATTCTACATGATGTCCCTACTCTGTCCAGGCACCATCAACTTCGCTATTAACTTCGATGACATTCCTCAAGAAGATATCTATCTTCGAGCCCTAGCTGCTCTAAGCTCGAAACTGCTCTTTTCGTACAGTGAAATAGACAGAAGGCGTTCCTCGTAGACCAGTTGTTCACTCTATCCAAGTCATCATTAATACGTCTAACGCAGTCGAGAAAGTTGTTTTTATTTAGACTAGTATAAATCTGCAGGTCATCTGCATAAATGTGGTAATGACAATGATTAATGCACTTTGTGACATCGGCGCTGTAGATGATAAATAATAGTGGCCCTAAGATTGAACCTTGGGGGACACCCCTGTCGGTACTAACAGTTTGTGATTGATCGCAGCTACCATCGGCCTTCCTTAGTACCACCTGCTGACTACGAGCCCTAAGATAGGTTTGAAACCATCGCACCGCGGCAACATCAAAGCCGTAGTAGCTCAGCTTGGACAGCAACAGACTAACATTGATCGAGTCGAAGGCTCTAGAATAATCCAGGAGTGTAAGGATTGTTCCATTTGGTTCAACTTGGTATCCCCATCTTCACCCGAACATGATAAGTTGTGCCAACCAAAGGCACCGTACTACAAATGCTGTGGAGGGATGGCACAGGCGTTTGAAAACAAACATTCCCAAAAAAAACAGTTTGTTGTTTTTTATTTTCAAATTACGGAAAGAAGCCAAATTTACTGACAGGAAAATTCGAAATAGTTTTACAGAACCACCAAAAAGAAATCGAAGGAAGCGCGATGTTTTGTTTGACAAAAAGTATAAAAAATATTTGGGACAGCTTGGAAACAGTGAAATAACAATCGGAAGTTTTTTGGTAAAGATGATTTATGCTAGATTATCTGTCTAATTTGTTATTGGCTGAGTCTGTGGCATTTAATTTAGCATTAATGTTTACTTTGGTTATAATAAGGATATAATATATTTTTTAAGTCTTAAGTCTTAAATTTTGTACTTATAAATTAAAATATTTAGTAAAGAAGTATTCTTAAGGTATACAGGCTTACTTGTTCATTTCCCTTCGAAGCATTATGTATGCATTATGTAACATGATCTCATGGTGATAAATATAGCTTCCGAAGGGCTTCCATGCGATACAAAAGGACGTTTATGAGAAAAGGGTGTCTGCTTAGACTGCATTCTCAAAAAGTACTGTAGGCTTTTTTTAAGTAATTAAGTTGAAAACCCTAGTATACAGGCTTACTTGTTCATTTTGCGTTTCACTCATTTTGCGTGTGATGCTCCGTATTCTTCATTATGCGATTTCTACATTTTGAGTGTGGTGCTCATTTTGCGTTATCTACATTATGCTCCGAAGCGCATATATTACAAAAGAAAAAGAGCATTCCTGTCAAATTGCCCATATCAAGAACCAAATCGATGAAGCAATAAATGAAATGAAAAACCAAGCTTCTTCTAAAGATACACCAATCCCTCTGTTTAGAGAAAGGCAGAGCAAACTTGGAAAAAGCTGATGAGTTCTTCGTTGATGGAACTTTTCAGAGTTGTCCTCGGCCATTCGAATAACTTTTCACCATCCAGGGAGATATGAAGTTTATCCAGCTAACCTTTCATTTTCACGTGAAAGCCTGAAAATATAAGAGTACGTTATGGCGGAAGCTAATGTTGTCAACTCCGATCCTCCTAAGGAGGACAAGGAGAAAGAGAAGATCCTATTACCCGAAAGCAAAGATGTGACTCCGGTACATATCTTAAACATGCTCTCCTTCCTGACGGAAATGCGCGCAAAGAAGCGCGTCGTTTCAGTGCAGCTAGACCCATTGAACGTGATGGGATACGGACCAAATGATTGGTCCTTTCAAATGTTAGAAAAATGTGATTCCAGGATTAAGGTTGTCCACACCGGACGCGATAATAGCGCCCTCGTGATAATAGAACCGCTCGTCAAAGCGACGTTTACAGGAGTAGACTCGTTCCTACAGCATCTGCTCCTTGCTCTTAAGGAAATAGAGAAGCGCGGCTTCTCGATATACATTGAGCCGTGTACGCAAGTGCTTAACGGACATAATGCAGTAGATCCCGAGGCCCTAGGGATTCCCATTCAAGATCTGTGCGCTCATGAAACCGCTCATGAACGTGTGATTCACACGATAGAACCCTTCTGCCGGCCCGTTAGGGATAGAAATCCTAACTATTCCAACGGATTCGTTGCCGAAGCTTTAGATTTCTCTCCACTGCGTACCATGGCGTCTGAGGTCTCTTTACAAGAAATGCGACCTCTCCGCATGATTTACGTGGAATACGAAAGAGCTATGAATCTGGGCAAAGTGGACCAGCATCTTTACCCGGTTCTACTTCCCAATGACCATCTGAACGTAGTTGCCAATCCCTTTAATTTGAACGGACTTTTCACCTGTCTTCCGATGGGCGTGCGCTATTCAACTGAAATTGTAATGGAGATATTATGTCCCGAGGTCTCCGTTACGCCAATACCTCCGTCGCAGTTACTGGTGCACGCTAGCCAGTCCACCTCACGACTTACGACGCTCAACAGTTTTTCTTCCATAAATGAAAGACCAATGATGGACCAGGCCATAGGATTCTACATGATGTCCCTACTCTGTCCAGGCACCATCAACTTCGCTATTAACTTCGATGACATTCCTCAAGAAGATATCTATCTTCGAGCCCTAGCTGCTCTAAGCTCGAAACTGCTCTTTTCGTACAGTGAAATAGACAGAAGGCGTTCCTCGTAGACCAGTTGTTCACTCTATCCAAGTCATCATTAATACGTCTAACGCAGTCGAGAAAGTTGTTTTTATTTAGACTAGTATAAATCTGCAGGTCATCTGCATAAATGTGGTAATGACAATGATTAATGCACTTTGTGACATCGGCGCTGTAGATGATAAATAATAGTGGCCCTAAGATTGAACCTTGGGGGACACCCCTGTCGGTACTAACAGTTTGTGATTGATCGCAGCTACCATCGGCCTTCCTTAGTACCACCTGCTGACTACGAGCCCTAAGATAGGTTTGAAACCATCGCACCGCGGCAACATCAAAGCCGTAGTAGCTCAGCTTGGACAGCAACAGACTAACATTGATCGAGTCGAAGGCTCTAGAATAATCCAGGAGTGTAAGGATTGTTCCATTTGGTTCAACTTGGTATCCCCATCTTCACCCGAACATGATAAGTTGTGCCAACCAAAGGCACCGTACTACAAATGCTGTGGAGGGATGGCACAGGCGTTTGAAAACAAACATTCCCAAAAAAAACAGTTTGTTGTTTTTTATTTTCAAATTACGGAAAGAAGCCAAATTTACTGACAGGAAAATTCGAAATAGTTTTACAGAACCACCAAAAAGAAATCGAAGGAAGCGCGATGTTTTGTTTGACAAAAAGTATAAAAAATATTTGGGACAGCTTGGAAACAGTGAAATAACAATCGGAAGTTTTTTGGTAAAGATGATTTATGCTAGATTATCTGTCTAATTTGTTATTGGCTGAGTCTGTGGCATTTAATTTAGCATTAATGTTTACTTTGGTTATAATAAGGATATAATATATTTTTTAAGTCTTAAGTCTTAAATTTTGTACTTATAAATTAAAATATTTAGTAAAGAAGTATTCTTAAGGTATACAGGCTTACTTGTTCATTTCCCTTCGAAGCATTATGTATGCATTATGTAACATGATCTCATGGTGATAAATATAGCTTCCGAAGGGCTTCCATGCGATACAAAAGGACGTTTATGAGAAAAGGGTGTCTGCTTAGACTGCATTCTCAAAAAGTACTGTAGGCTTTTTTTAAGTAATTAAGTTGAAAACCCTAGTATACAGGCTTACTTGTTCATTTTGCGTTTCACTCATTTTGCGTGTGATGCTCCGTATTCTTCATTATGCGATTTCTACATTTTGAGTGTGGTGCTCATTTTGCGTTATCTACATTATGCTCCGAAGCGCATATATTACAAAAGAAAAAGAGCATTCCTGTCAAATTGCCCATATCAAGAACCAAATCGATGAAGCAATAAATGAAATGAAAAACCAAGCTTCTTCTAAAGATACACCAATCCCTCTGTTTAGAGAAAGGCAGAGCAAACTTGGAAAAAGCTGATGAGTTCTTCGTTGATGGAACTTTTCAGAGTTGTCCTCGGCCATTCGAATAACTTTTCACCATCCAGGGAGATATGAAGTTTATCCAGCTAACCTTTCATTTTCACGTGAAAGCCTGAAAATATAAGAGTACGTTATGGCGGAAGCTAATGTTGTCAACTCCGATCCTCCTAAGGAGGACAAGGAGAAAGAGAAGATCCTATTACCCGAAAGCAAAGATGTGACTCCGGTACATATCTTAAACATGCTCTCCTTCCTGACGGAAATGCGCGCAAAGAAGCGCGTTGTTTCAGTGCAGCTAGACCCATTGAACGTGATGGGATACGGACCAAATGATTGGTCCTTTCAAATGTTAGAAAAATGTGATTCCAGGATTAAGGTTGTCCACACCGGACGCGATAATAGCGCCCTCGTGATAATAGAACCGCTCGTCAAAGCGACGTTTACAGGAGTAGACTCGTTCCTACAGCATCTGCTCCTTGCTCTTAAGGAAATAGAGAAGCGCGGCTTCTCGATATACATTGAGCCGTGTACGCAAGTGCTTAACGGACATAATGCAGTAGATCCCGAGGCCCTAGGGATTCCCATTCAAGATCTGTGCGCTCATGAAACCGCTCATGAACGTGTGATTCACACGATAGAACCCTTCTGCCGGCCCGTTAGGGATAGAAATCCTAACTATTCCAACGGATTCGTTGCCGAAGCTTTAGATTTCTCTCCACTGCGTACCATGGCGTCTGAGGTCTCTTTACAAGAAATGCGACCTCTCCGCATGATTTACGTGGAATACGAAAGAGCTATGAATCTGGGCAAAGTGGACCAGCATCTTTACCCGGTTCTACTTCCCAATGACCATCTGAACGTAGTTGCCAATCCCTTCAATTTGAACGAACTTTTCACCTGTCTTCCGATGGGCGTGCGCTATTCAACTGAAATTGTAATGGAGATATTATGTCCCGAGGTCTCCGTTACGCCAATACCTCCGTCGCAGTTACTGGTGCACGCTAGCCAGTCCACCTCACGACTTACGACGCTCAACAGTTTTTCTTCCATAAATGAAAGACCAATGATGGACCAGGCCATAGGATTCTACATGATGTCCCTACTCTGTCCAGGCACCATCAACTTCGCTATTAACTTCGATGACATTCCTCAAGAAGATATCTATCTTCGAGCCCTAGCTGCTCTAAGCTCGAAACTGCTCTTTTCGTACAGTGAAATAGACAGAAGGCGTTCCTCGTAGACCAGTTGTTCACTCTATCCAAGTCATCATTAATACGTCTAACGCAGTCGAGAAAGTTGTTTTTATTTAGACTAGTATAAATCTGCAGGTCATCTGCATAAATGTGGTAATGACAATGATTAATGCACTTTGTGACATCGGCGCTGTAGATGATAAATAATAGTGGCCCTAAGATTGAACCTTGGGGGACACCCCTGTCGGTACTAACAGTTTGTGATTGATCGCAGCTACCATCGGCCTTCCTTAGTACCACCTGCTGACTACGAGCCCTAAGATAGGTTTGAAACCATCGCACCGCGGCAACATCAAAGCCGTAGTAGCTCAGCTTGGACAGCAACAGACTAACATTGATCGAGTCGAAGGCTCTAGAATAATCCAGGAGTGTAAGGATTGTTCCATTTGGTTCAACTTGGTATCCCCATCTTCACCCGAACATGATAAGTTGTGCCAACCAAAGGCACCGTACTACAAATGCTGTGGAGGGATGGCACAGGCGTTTGAAAACAAACATTCCCAAAAAAAACAGTTTGTTGTTTTTTATTTTCAAATTACGGAAAGAAGCCAAATTTACTGACAGGAAAATTCGAAATAGTTTTACAGAACCACCAAAAAGAAATCGAAGGAAGCGCGATGTTTTGTTTGACAAAAAGTATAAAAAATATTTGGGACAGCTTGGAAACAGTGAAATAACAATCGGAAGTTTTTTGGTAAAGATGATTTATGCTAGATTATCTGTCTAATTTGTTATTGGCTGAGTCTGTGGCATTTAATTTAGCATTAATGTTTACTTTGGTTATAATAAGGATATAATATATTTTTTAAGTCTTAAGTCTTAAATTTTGTACTTATAAATTAAAATATTTAGTAAAGAAGTATTCTTAAGGTATACAGGCTTACTTGTTCATTTCCCTTCGAAGCATTATGTATGCATTATGTAACATGATCTCATGGTGATAAATATAGCTTCCGAAGGGCTTCCATGCGATACAAAAGGACGTTTATGAGAAAAGGGTGTCTGCTTAGACTGCATTCTCAAAAAGTACTGTAGGCTTTTTTTAAGTAATTAAGTTGAAAACCCTAGTATACAGGCTTACTTGTTCATTTTGCGTTTCACTCATTTTGCGTGTGATGCTCCGTATTCTTCATTATGCGATTTCTACATTTTGAGTGTGGTGCTCATTTTGCGTTATCTACATTATGCTCCGAAGCGCATATATTACAAAAGAAAAAGAGCATTCCTGTCAAATTGCCCATATCAAGAACCAAATCGATGAAGCAATAAATGAAATGAAAAACCAAGCTTCTTCTAAAGATACACCAATCCCTCTGTTTAGAGAAAGGCAGAGCAAACTTGGAAAAAGCTGATGAGTTCTTCGTTGATGGAACTTTTCAGAGTTGTCCTCGGCCATTCGAATAACTTTTCACCATCCAGGGAGATATGAAGTTTATCCAGCTAACCTTTCATTTTCACGTGAAAGCCTGAAAATATAAGAGTACGTTATGGCGGAAGCTAATGTTGTCAACTCCGATCCTCCTAAGGAGGACAAGGAGAAAGAGAAGATCCTATTACCCGAAAGCAAAGATGTGACTCCGGTACATATCTTAAACATGCTCTCCTTCCTGACGGAAATGCGCGCAAAGAAGCGCGTCGTTTCAGTGCAGCTAGACCCATTGAACGTGATGGGATACGGACCAAATGATTGGTCCTTTCAAATGTTAGAAAAATGTGATTCCAGGATTAAGGTTGTCCACACCGGACGCGATAATAGCGCCCTCGTGATAATAGAACCGCTCGTCAAAGCGACGTTTACAGGAGTAGACTCGTTCCTACAGCATCTGCTCCTTGCTCTTAAGGAAATAGAGAAGCGCGGCTTCTCGATATACATTGAGCCGTGTACGCAAGTGCTTAACGGACATAATGCAGTAGATCCCGAGGCCCTAGGGATTCCCATTCAAGATCTGTGCGCTCATGAAACCGCTCATGAACGTGTGATTCACACGATAGAACCCTTCTGCCGGCCCGTTAGGGATAGAAATCCTAACTATTCCAACGGATTCGTTGCCGAAGCTTTAGATTTCTCTCCACTGCGTACCATGGCGTCTGAGGTCTCTTTACAAGAAATGCGACCTCTCCGCATGATTTACGTGGAATACGAAAGAGCTATGAATCTGGGCAAAGTGGACCAGCATCTTTACCCGGTTCTACTTCCCAATGACCATCTGAACGTAGTTGCCAATCCCTTTAATTTGAACGGACTTTTCACCTGTCTTCCGATGGGCGTGCGCTATTCAACTGAAATTGTAATGGAGATATTATGTCCCGAGGTCTCCGTTACGCCAATACCTCCGTCGCAGTTACTGGTGCACGCTAGCCAGTCCACCTCACGACTTACGACGCTCAACAGTTTTTCTTCCATAAATGAAAGACCAATGATGGACCAGGCCATAGGATTCTACATGATGTCCCTACTCTGTCCAGGCACCATCAACTTCGCTATTAACTTCGATGACATTCCTCAAGAAGATATCTATCTTCGAGCCCTAGCTGCTCTAAGCTCGAAACTGCTCTTTTCGTACAGTGAAATAGACAGAAGGCGTTCCTCGTAGACCAGTTGTTCACTCTATCCAAGTCATCATTAATACGTCTAACGCAGTCGAGAAAGTTGTTAACTTCTCTTGAGAAGTTATTATAATAGGTCTGAAAATTGAAATAGGTAATTTTGTGTTTTCTTTACGTTTTAAGACCTGGAGAATCATTTGCAATCATTTTTAGAGTGATGTCTGTGTGTGTGTGTGTGTGTGTGTGTGTGTGTACGTACGTATGTACGTGATCAAAATTATGGAATTCGTTTTCTCAATAACTACTGGACCGAATCGCTTTGATGACCATATCAATCGATACGCCACGTCATGACTTAGATCTGAAAGGAGTCTAGAAAAAATCGGTCCAGCGGTTCGTTTTTTATTTGTAAAAAACTGACTTTTTTGAACACGCAACGTTAATTTTGTATGTAATTCCAAGTATTGAGGGGTAGATGTGGGTTTTTGAGGGTGCTGGTTTCGAATCTTTCATCAGTTTTTTAAAATTCAAAATGGCGGACCCACTATGACGTCATCTTTTTCGTGAAAATTCTTTAAATTCGATAAAATTTATTAATTATTGTGTAATGTTAAAAAATTGTTTTTTTTTTAAATTTTTAACTTCAATTGAAAGTTGTTATGATCAGTTAGGAAATGGGAATAGTTACTTTCGTAATTTCTTTATGTTTTAAGACCTTAAGAATCATTTGCAGCAGAGATCGGCAATAATGATATTTTCATTATTAATATCAGCGAATATTATTAATCAAACTGAAAATTAACTGAATAATTTTGTTTTTTCTTTGCGTTTCAAGACCTGGAAAATCATTTGTTATTATTTTCAGAGCGATGTCTAAGTGTGTGTGTATGCGTATATATACATGTATATATACGTTTTCAACTATATTAATCGATAACTTGTAGTTTAATATCAGGAAAATGCATGGAGATGCACCCTGTAATCGTGTATTCGTAAGGTATGAATTGAAAAGAGTAATAAACACAAAATTTATTCATTCATTTATTTATTCATTTATCATGGTTTTACTTTCCTATAATTACAATTAATCAACTAATAATAAAAAACAATTCATAAACAATAATCAGGTCCATTTTTATCATTACTTTTATGGCAATACTTAAGTCATCGAACAATAAAATATTTTTATTATTATTAATTTATCATTGATTTACACTCGAGGCTGCTATATCGCAGCTAATACTGTCGATTTATTCATTTATTTATTTATATTCTTACAACAGTTATAAAAATTGAACTAGAATAGTTTATACATATTTTTCAAAATAATCAAACTGTTGACAAAAGGTAAAAAAAACCAATTGTACATTTTGTAGATTTAATAATAATACTTTAAACGTGTTCTTATTTTACAAGAAAGAAACAAACTATTATTAAAAAAAAAATTAACAGTAACAAAACTCTTATTAATATAGAAAAGAAAATAATTTGATTTTCGTTAATTAAATTATAGTAGTTAAAGCCTTTTTTTGAAAAAAAAAATAAAATGGATTTGTTTTAAAAACAAAAAAAAAATTCAGCGTTTTTTATAGATTAAACTAATATAGCTTTAACATGTTTTTGATAGAAAATTAGACTGTTATCAACACAGAAAAAAAAATTATTTGTTTTTTGTTAATCATTTAATTATAATAACTCCAGCCTTTTTTAAGAGATAAAATAAAAAAAAAACTGCTACCAAAATAAAAAAAAAACAAGAAAAGTTAACAATTCTGGGTTTTGTAAATTAAATAACAATAGTTAAAGACTTTCGAAAAAAAAAATTAACTGAATGAAACTGTTATTAAAACAAGAAAAAATAATCTTGTATTTTGTAAATCAAACTATTATAGTTTTAACATGTTTTTAAAAGAAAATTAAATTGTTATTAATACAGAAAAAAATAATAAACTTTCCGTAACCTAAATCATAGTAGATAATGCTACAAAAAATAATAAAAAAAACTGTTACGAAAACAAAAAAAAAAACAATTCAGTTTTGTGAATTAAACTATTATAGTATTGACATTTTTTTAAAGAAAATAAAACAGTTATCAATACAAAAAAAAAAATAGTTTACTCTTTGACAAATAAATTAAAGTTAAAGCTTTCTTTTCACCAAAAAAATAAAAGAGAATTGTTATTTAAATAAACAAAAAAATCACTTGTGTAATTTAAACGAAAATACTTAATTTAATGCATTATATTAGTGCATCACTCCTCCCGATCTTCCTCCTCCACGACCACCGTTTCCACCTCTTCTTCTACCACGCCGGTTTTTCCAGCCGCGATAACTATTTGCTAGAAATTTAAGAAATAAAATTACAATAGCATCAGGAAATGACGGAAACTTTATTGATAATTTTCATTTAACGATTAATTAATTGAGTATGAATGAGTATTAATGATCATTAATAATTAATTATTTATTCATTAATCATTTTTCTATTGCTGAAAGAGGGACAGCGGAGTTGAATTAATTAATAAATTAATTATTAATAAAATCTGAGACAATTTCTAATAATTATCAATACGTATCTATTAGATACTATTAATTTATGACGATTAATTGATTGAGTATAAATGAGTATTTATGATCATTAATAAGCAATCATTTCTTTATTAATCACTTTTTTTTCTGTTATCACACATGTAATTTATTTTCAAGTAACTTACTTTTTTGATGATCAACAGCGAAGAACTTTTTCATCAAATTGTAAAATGCCTCCGATGACTGAGGATTGCCTTTTTTGATAGTTTTAAGCATGGCTGTTACATGCGTCAAATTTCGTTCTTTTGTTTTTAATTCCGTTTCTCGCTCTAGTATTTGTTGTTCTCGCTGTAACATTCCAAACACGTCCTCTACCATAGGCGATGCCGCTGCATCCAGCCGCTGTTCAATCAGCTGGATGTATTGAGGTACATAATGCTGATGTACTCCCTGTTGTTGTTGTTGTTGTGGTGATGGTGGTGGTGGTGGTGGTAGATTTAGTTGTGGTAATGGTAGTAATAGTGGTTGTTGTTGTTGTTGTTGCTGTTGTTGTTGTTGTGGTGGTGGTGGTAATTGATGTTCTGGGTGTTCTAGTGGTGGTGGTGGTGGTGGTAGTTGTTGTTCTGGTAGTTGTTGCTGCTGCCATAGGGCTCTTTGTTCGAGCAGCTGCTGCTGCAGTAACGAGATTTGATTTTGGAGTTGATGGTACTCTCGGCGAGGTGACAGAACCGGCGTATCACTGTTGGACTCCATAGTATCTAAAAAGACAATGTATTAGAAAATGAAGTACTACTTATACAATTTATTTCTTTTTTTTTTCAATATAATTTATGTTATTATCACTGAAAAAAAATATAGAGTGGCAAGTAATAATTACTAAAATCGAGTAATTATGTTCTTAGAATAACAGCAAGAAATTGCATTTGTTTGATGAGTTATTATTTATTTTTTGAGTCAAATTTTTAATTTCACCTAATGCACAAAATTCTTGATATAAGTATTTTTTAAAAAATTGGGTCAAATAAAATAAATAATATTGCAGAAATCGAAACAAAAATTATTTTAATTAATAAAAGGCTTGGCTTTATTATATTAACAATCAGTAAACTCAAAGGTATTTTCAAATAAATTTTTTATGAGAAAAAATTAATTTCTTAGAAAAAATAATTTCTTACATATTTTCTTAAAAGAAAATATTTAATTAGCATAATTAATTTTGGTTTAACTCAGTTTTTTTTTCCAACAGCAACCAATTTTGTAAATAATAAATATGCATTTATACAGATGCAACTCACCGAATTCTGGACTCATCGTCGCTTTGCTTTTTTTTCTTTTATAAAATTTCTGCTTAATATCTGAAACAAAATATCCTTATAAATTTTCGTGACTTGTGATCACGGCTATTATTGCTGGCGATTAAGAAAACATAAAATAAATAAAATCAATAGATCAGTTTTGTAAATTGATTTTTAGTAATTAATAATAAATAATTAATGATTATTCTTTTGTGGATTATTTTCGATGGTATTGTTTTAATGTTATTATTGCAATCTTTTTGTTAGATTATTTTTAATTCATAAATATTTATTTTTCGTATTATCGAAAAATATTGTTATAAAGAATTTATATCAAATGATTTTATATTTTCTTAAAAAATTTGAATTTTTTAATATAATGTACAATAGGCTCCAAAAATAAATTGAACTCATAAAAAAAATCGTCAAATTTTTTAAAAATGTTAAAATTTTCATAATTTTTTAAAATATTTTTAGCGTAATTACAGACATACTACTCTATTCTATATTGAAATTTTACTCTATCCTACATTGTGTACACATGGCCGGACAAAAGTAACTTATTGTTAGAAAACAAAATATATTGAACTATAATTTACTTTTATCACATAAAAAATTGATTCTTTGAGTTTTAATTATTCATTAAAATGTATTTATTATTATTATTACATCAAAAACTTTAAATTAAATGATGAATTTTCCATTTATCTCACTATGCAGTGAATGAAATCAGATAACATGATTCATAAATGCCGGAGAACTACACGTGTTCTATATAATAAAAGGGTGATAAAAGATTTTGATCAATTGAAATGAAAAACTTGGAAGACTAAATCGTAAAAAAAGATTAATAAAATGAACCTATTCGTACAAACAACAATTACCAACAATATTTTCTAATAATTAATTTAATTAATTAATGTTACAAAAACAGTAATGCTTTTACTTACGTTGTAAGCGTGGTGGCTCCAATCACTGCAGAAAAGAAAATGGACGAGTCATAGATTGCACATGTTACACATGATACACATTCAACAGTAATTATGTACCGGTAAGAGTTTTATTAGCATGTCCTCTAGGTAGCGGAATCCGGAAGCATTAATTAATACTCAAGAATAAACACAATTTATCGATTGAGGTTTAATTTGCAATATATATGATGAATAAGATGTATATGATGAATGACCACGTGTTTCGCCGTGAGTCGGAAGAATATGACAATTAAAGAATCGATGATAATCGATTACTTCCGAATCGACACGAATAAATCACATGTAAAGGGAACCGCAAAAGGACACGAAATAAACTGGATAAATGTATGAAATCGATGCGCACGCATTTCAATCGTACTAAACTATAATTGATTTTCGATAGATTGCTTCATTATATCAATCAGCTGTGAACCTTCAATTCGACTAGAATATATATTATCATAGCTTCAAGATGGAGAATAATTATTTTATTGGTAAATTTTGTAATATTTAGCATAAAAAAAATATTTATAGTATTTTCTTTATTCTTTTTTATAAAAAAAAAAAATTATAGTATTCTTTTTATTCTTTTTTATAGAATAAAAGTATTTACAGTATTTTTTTTATTCTTGATATTACAATTATTTTCACGTGAAATATTTGGTTTTTACCATTATTATTTCTGTGAAAATTAAAAATCATTTATCGTGTTCTGGGTTATATCTGTCTGCATTAAGTAGCAGATTACATAATTACTTTTCAAGTAATTTTTAAAGAAAATCCAAAATAAGAATCTGTCTGCTGAGCACGATAAATCTATCAATCTTATTCAATTGATTGGAAATAAATGAAAAATAACCCGCAGACAGATTGATTGACTTTAAAAATAGTCATTCAATATATATTGATTTTAAAAGAATCAATCAATAATATTCAAATTAATAAAAAAATAATAACTTAAAAAAATTGACTGAGACATACATTTATGTAGACTCACCAGTCATAATAAAACAAGTAATAACTTTCTAACAGACGTTAAAAAAAATATTGATAAATTAATATAACGATATTAATTTGCAAACGAATAATTAAAATTAAAAACAAACGTCAGATACATATAATTATAATTATTAAGTTAAATAAATTGTTATAATTATAAAGTATAAAATAAATATATTGCATAAAAAACCTGTCTGTTGCCATTGTATAGTTATAATTTTTTCTGCTATTGTTGATTTATCAATATAAATAAAGTTTTTTTGTTAATATCTATAACAAATATCGTAAGAAAACTGGTAAATCACTATGAGAGTAAAAAAACAATCTGTTAAAACTAAAAATCAGAAAAAGAAAATAAATCGTGGCAATGCAAGGGCAGTATCTGATTTAACTATTAGAGACCCTTCTCAAGATAGAAAAGAGAAACACAAACAATGTATGCAAAAGTTACGATCAAATGTAGCTTATAAACAATCAGAAAATGAACAAACTAATAAGCGAATACAAAGTAAAAGAGCAGACGATAAATTCAAAAAAGCTGAAAATGAAAAAAATCAAAAGCGAATAAAAAGCAAAAGAGATGATAAAGAATTCAAAAAAGCTGAAAATGAAAAAACTCAAAAGCGAATAAAAAGCAAAAGAGATGATAAAGAATTCAAAAAAGCTGAAAATGAAAAAACTCAAAAGCGCATACAGCAACTGAGATTAGATGAAAATTTTAAAAAAATTGAAAAGAAAAAAAATGTTAGTCGTATGCAAAAATTGAGAAAACGTGAAGATTATAAAATCAATGAACGTAAAAAAAATATAGAAAGAAATCGAATCCTTCGGCAAAAAATGGATTATATTAAAAAAGAAATGAGAAAAAATATTAAACGAAATTGTATACTTCGACGAAATAGTTTATATACAAAAAATGAAAGAGTAAAAAATATTTTAAGAATGAAAGCTCTAAGATCAAAGTTGAATTACATGCAACAGGAAATTAAAAAAAATATATTGAGAAACCAAAAATTACGTAGCAATAAGAAATACAATTTGAATGAAAGACAGAAAAATATTTCTAGAATGATAAATACACGATACAATTACAGGTATAGAAAGAATGAAAACTTTCAAAACCGAAAAAACATGCAAAATACGAGATTAAACAACAGAAAATATCGTGCAAACGAGAGAAAAAAAAATGCAGCTGCACGTCGTGAAGAACGGCAAATACAAATATTACAGTATCGAAATAATTTATATAATACTTTGTTAAGACAAAGTAAAAGGGGAAATATTTTAGCCCAACACAAATTAAAATATATAAAGTTGCGTGCACAAACTCCTTCATATGTATGCTGTAACTGCGAAGGTTTATTTTTTGAACGTTCAGTTGTCAAATTAAATAAAAGTAAATTAATAAAAGAATTTGGTGTTGAGTTTTTTGAAAAATTATACAACTTTTCATCAGACATGATATGTACTACTTGTAAAAAATATGCTTATAAGGGTGAAATATATAGATTATCCACGATAAATGGTTTAAAATTTAGAAAAATCCCCAAAGAAATACAAGAATTAACAGATCTTGAAGAAAGAATGGTAGCACCAGTTCTTAGTTTTATGCAAATACGATCCCTAAAACCGTATGCACTAAATCCACAAAAGGCATTAGCAGGCAGTATTGTTAATGTAACCAATAACATAAATAATACATTAAAACAAATATTACCCCGTAAGTTTGACGAAATGCAAACCATACAAATAAAATTAAGAAGAAACCTTACTCACAAAAGTCATTACATGTTTGAATCGGTGAGACCTGTGAAAATAATGAAAGCATTGAAATATCTTATTAACACTCCACTATATAAAAAGTATAATGTTGAGATTGATGAAAAGTATTTAAATGATTACAACTCTGATGACGATGAAGAGATTGATTTTGTAGTTGATGAAAATGATCTCACTGATAATTATAAAGAATTAGGAATCAATAATGATGTTTCAGAAACTCGCAATACTATTATTAAGGACATTTTAAATGATATTATAGATAATGTTATAACTATTCATGGGCAAGATAAAGAAAACACTGCCTTCATCAATGATACGATTAATTTCGATATAATTAATAATGATGAAGTGCTGTTGATTGATCATAATGCCCAAATCGCAGAAAATTATAATTCTGTAGTTCAGGAGATTGCACCAGGTCAAAACGAATATCCTTTACCGTGGCTCAAAATTCCAGATATTGATGAACTATGTAATCCTATAATTTTTGGTGGCTATCCGTTTGAATTACCTAAGTGTATATCTTATGCAGATCGTTGTAAATCAGAAATAAGACGTTATGATCGTCGATCTTGTAAACCTCCACGTGTTTTATGGATGGCTAAGAGAATTCAAGAATCCAATGTTATGGCAAGTATGAATGTCTGTTTAAGGCGTATGATGAAAAGTGCAAATAAAGAAAATCTTAAAGCAGCTGATGTATTAGATAAAGAAAATTTAAATAATTTAATTAAATTTGATGATGGATATAAAATGCTCAAAACTATACGATCTTCTCCAGCATATTGGCAAAAAAATAAAAAAGAAAGTTTAGCAATGATTCGGCAATTAGGTAAACCACCGATTTTTTTAACATTCTCATCTGGAGAAACTGAATGGCCTGAGCTCCTGCAAACATTAATGATGTACAGTGAAAAAGGTGGTAATATATCAAAAGCACAAGCTTATAATTTAGACAGTAATATTAAAACTAAATTAATTAGAGATGATCCTGTCACGTGCGCACGGTATTTTGATAGTAAAATTCATAATTTCATGATACTGCTGAAAAGTGAAAATAGTATTTTTGGTGAACATGTTGTTGTAGATAGCTATCAACGTGTTGAATTTCAACAACGTGGAAGTCCACATGAACACATGTTGTTGTGGTTAAAAGATGCACCGTCATATGATAAGAATGATAATGATCCAAAAAATTTAGAAAATTTAATCAATTTCATAGATAGATTTATTACTTGTGAGTATGATGAAAATAATCCATATTTGTATTTACAAACACATAAACATACTCATACATGTTATAAAGGAAATAATAAAAATAAAAAAAATAAACAATGTAGGTTTCATATTCCTTACCCAGTAATGAATAGAACAATGATTTTAGAGCCACTAGCCAAAGATGAAGTAGTATCTAAGTCTTATGAAGATATTGGAGTTTTAATGAATGAATTTTATCATAAAAAAACATCCATGACCTACGATGATATTCTGAAAAAATTAAATATGAATGAAACAGAATATATTCTAGCGATTCGAAGTACTTTAAAGCGAAAGCGAATTTTTTTAAAAAGGACAAGCCTCGAAGTTGGTATTAATTCCTACAACAAACAAATTCTAGAGTTATTCGAATCGAATATGGACATACAATTTATACTTGATGAATATGCAGTTATGAGTTATGTAACTGATTATATTAGCAAAATAGATGGTGGTTTATCAAAGTTACTTCGTGAAGCTGCAATAGATTGTGATAACAATAATACAAGTATTAAAGACAAATTTAGAATAATTGCTAATAAATTTTTAAATAGTACTTTAATGTCTGCCCAGGAAGCAGCATATCATGTCATACCTTTAGCGTTGTCTAAAAGAAGTCGTGAGGCTATATACATTAATACTAACGTTATTAATGAACGCGTTTCAATGCTAAAATCAGAAGCAGATTTGAAAAATTTAAATACCGAATCCACAAATATATATAAACTTGATAATTTCGAAAAATATAGCAAAAGAGAGGTGCGTTTGGATGATCTGTGTCTTGCTGATTATACAGCACTTTGTCGTTTCTCTAAAAAAAAGAATTCATCCAACGATGATGAAGTTAATGACAATCAAATTGATAATAACATTTTCAATATCGAAGAAAATAATAATAATGACAATAATGAAAGTAGCAATATCTGTAAAACTCGAACTAGACCAGCTATTCTTATGTATAGACGGTTTAAACTACATCAAGATCCAGATAATTATTATAGAGAGCGTATATTATTATTTATGCCGTGGAGAAATGAACTTAATGAAGTCGAAAATGTCGATCATGAACAAGTTTATAACGAAAATAAGATAATTATCGAAACAAATCAAGCAAAATATTCAATAATTAGTGATGAAACAATGGATGAATTGTTAGAACAAGTTGAAAATGATAATCTTGAAAAAGAAAACGAAGAAAGTGATGAAATCGAAGGAAATATAGAATATGCAACTGATAATACTGATTCTCCTATGGAAGTAGATATTATAAAGCAAGGTGGTAAAAATATTACTGCGAATAAAACGACTAATAACAGCATAAAAAAAAGTAGATACACATGTCCTACACGAGTACTACCAAATGAAGTTTATGCAATGGTAAACCAATTAAATGCAAAACAAAAAGAATTTGTCATGCATATATTACATTGTTATAAAATAAATAGAGTACCATTCACAATATTTTTAAGTGGTTCTGCTGGTGTCGGCAAAAGTACCGTAATTAATACTATATATCAACTAATAACAAATTATTTTGATGAATTACCTGGTGCAGATAAGGATAAAATAATAGTATTGTTAACAGCACCGTCTGGTAAAGCAGCATTTTTAATAAATGGCGTTACACTCCATTCAGCATTTGCTTTACCAATCAGACGTGAGGGAGTTCATTTGCCACAATTATCCAGTGATTTAGCTAATACAATTCGCGAAAAATTGTCAAAGGTACAATTATTAATTATTGATGAAATTTCAATGGTGAGTACCACAGTATTTAGTCAAGTTGATACACGATTAAGACAAATAACTGGAGTAAATCAGTCATTTGGTGGTATTTCTGTATTAGCAGTTGGTGACTTAAACCAATTACCTCCTGTTGGGGACAGGCCAGTTTATAAAATGCCGTCTTCAAATGAATATAATAAATTTGTTACGATTAATCCTTTATGGGATACATTTGAATTCTATGAATTGACTGAAATAATGAGACAAAAAGATGATTTAGCTTTAGTTAATGCCTTAAATGATATAGCAATTAATAAGATAACTGAAGACGATATGAAGTTATTACAATCAAGAGAAATTACTAATGAAAGAGATGTACCAGAATCAGCAATAAGACTATATGCAACAAACAAACAAGTAGATGCATACAATGCAATCAAAATTCAGAATTGCAAAAGCGATTTAGTTAATTCTAATGCAGAATATTTACATTCTGACAAAATTTCCCGAGAAACACTAAACATTCTACTTCAAAGGTTGAAAGATGACCGTGCAGGATATGAATTATATGATAAACTTGAGTTAAAAGTTGGAATTAAATACATGATAATATACAATATTGATGTTGAAGATGGATTAGTCAATGGTGCATGTGGTACATTAAAGTTAATCACGTTTAATGATGAAGATCAAACTAATCCAAAAATATTATGGTTTGATTTTTACCAATCGAGAGTTGGAAAAAAACAAAGAGTAAAATTTCATGATTACATGGTCGAACATTTAATTAATAATGAACTAACTCCTATTGAGAAACAATCGTTTACAGAAAATATGGGTGATGAAAATAGATCATGGATTGTAAAAAAGCAATTTCCTGTGAGACCAGCAGAAGCAATAACTATTCATAAAAGTCAAGGTCAAACATATGAAGAAATTTGTCTTGATTTCACAAAACCAGAAAGACGATCCTTACCATTACTCTATGTTGCATTAAGCAGAGTTACTAAATTGAGTGGATTATATATTTTGGGAAAATTAAAGTTTCCATCATCCAAAAATACATCCACTTCTAAAAATTATGGATTAGGAGAATTAATACGCCTTAGGACAACAAGACAACTGAATTTATCGTATAATAATCTGCAGATGATTAATAATAGAAAAGAAGTTGTAATTGTTGCATATCAAAATGTTGGTACATTAAAAAATAAATTGGATTATATAAAATCCGACCAATGGTATCATCACTCTGATATTCTAATTTTTAGTGAAACATTATCCAAAGCTAATGATGAACTGAATATTAACAATTATAAAATTATGTTTAGATCTGATAGCAATGACAAAAATCGTGGGTTAATTTGTTATGCAAAATGTGATTTAAACATTGAATTAGTATCAGTACAACAAGGCATTGGAAAAAAAACTAACATGGAATTGTTTGCATTAAAAATAGAAAAATATTATGTTATAAGTGGTTACAAATCACCAAAAATATCAAAAACCGAATTCTTAACAACTTTGGAAAAAATTATAAAAACTGAAAATAATATTATTCTTATTGGTGATTTTAATTTTGATATATTGAATGTTAAAGATGCTAAAAGTAATGAGTTTACCAAGTATTTATTAGAAAATCATAATTTAAAAACAAAACTTCCCACCGATTGCGTAACTACAAGTGCTAATACACAAATAGACGTAATTTTCTCAAATTTTGATGATATAAGTTGTGAAGTTTATGAAACGTATTTTAGCTATCATAAACCAATTTATGCTATACTTGGCAAACCCATTGTTGTTGTTGAAAGTTATATTGAGATAAATAATGATAGCAGTACTAGCGAAAAAATTATGCACAATAAAAATAACTGCAGAAAGCGAAGATCGGAAATCAATTTACGTAATGACGAACCTCCTGAAAAGAAACAAAAAGAAATACAAAAGATTGATCAAAATCTCATAAGTGTTGAGGACTATCAAAAAAATAACTGCAGAAAGCAAAGATCAGAAATCAATTTACGTAATGACAAACCTCCTGAAAAGAAACAAGACGAAATACAATCGATTGATCAAAATTTGATAAGTGTTGAAGACTATCAAAATCATAATGAAGTCTATAATTATAAACTATCCAATAAAGACTGTGAAGACGTAAGAAGACGTGATTTCTATCTAGAAGATAAACATATAAATCTGTTCCATGAAATACTGAATAAAGCGTGTGTATCTAATGGCGGTTTTAATAATGCACAAGATACAGGATTTATTAGAGCTTTCGTTGGAAATCTGCAACCAATTCCTAATGAAAAAAGTAATATTCAAATATTATTTAATTGTGGAGCCGATTTAAGTGGTATAGGACATTGGATTTGCACGAAATATGATGGTAATGGAACAGTTTATATCTATGATAGCTTATGTCATGGAAAGCTGCACAATGATCACACCGGTTACTTGGACGCAATTTATCCATTTAATAAAGCATATAAATATCGTAAAGTACAAAAGCAACAGAATGGATTTGATTGTGGTATATTTGCTATTTTTTTCGCAACATTATTGTTTTATGGAAAAGATCCTAATAAACAAAAGAGACATTACAATCCTGTAAAAATGAGAAATCACGTGGCAAATATGCTTTTATCTCGGAGATTATTACCATTTCCCGAAGACGGATATGAAAAAAAAAAATAATTATAAAAATATTAAGATTTGGTGGTAATAAATGGTAAAGAAAAATAACCCTAACATAATCATCAATATCATAATGTGAGAGGAAAGAGAGGAAATAGGAGGATGACATTATACATGCATATTTATTGATGATTATTTAAAGGATGAAACAAAAAAAATTTAATATGATCAATAATAGTGGTAGGAAAGTGAGGAAGGTTGGTGGGATTATTTGAAATAAAAAAATATATATTTTAATGTTTCCAATTAGCGAAAAATTAGAGAAAACTAATTTGTTATATTTCAAATAAAAATTATAAAAGACTGAGAAATTTCGAGTCAACAGTTAAATGAAAGAATCATGACAGAAAAAATGGATATTCAAAAAAATGCAAAAAAAAACTGAAAATATAGCCATAATTATAATATTAAGCATTATGATGATAGTGGAAGGAAAGTGAGGAAGGTTGGTGGGATTATGTAAAAAAACGATTGAAAATTTCTAGCAAGCTGATTATACAGGACACGTTTTATATTTAATTGATTCGTTTATTATAATTTCTTTCGAATCGTTTAATAATTGTATGATTCAAATTGTTCTGAGTCATTATAAATTTCAAGCTGATAAAAGTAAGCTAATAAAAGGATGGATTCGTAGAGTTGAAATAGATATTCATCAGAATGCCTATGCATTTGTTTAATCTAGATAGATAGTGCTATATAGTAATTATATGAGAATTAATTGAGTGGGAATTTTAGGTGTAGATAAGGAAATACGTGAAGCGTTCATCGCATTAAGGACAGGTAGGGATCGGAGAGGTGGGATAGGTAGGAACGTCGCTAGATATTCCAGTAATAATTCTCAAATGATTTTCTAGGTATCGAAACATTAAAAAAAAGAATTCTTCTCAAGAGAAGTTGCTTGTACGGTACTTGCTGCCGAACCGATTTTTTTTATTTAGACTAGTATAAATCTGCAGGTCATCTGCATAAATGTGGTAATGACAATGATTAATGCACTTTGTGACATCGGCGCTGTAGATGATAAATAATAGTGGCCCTAAGATTGAACCTTGGGGGACACCCCTGTCGGTACTAACAGTTTGTGATTGATCGCAGCTACCATCGGCCTTCCTTAGTACCACCTGCTGACTACGAGCCCTAAGATAGGTTTGAAACCATCGCACCGCGGCAACATCAAAGCCGTAGTAGCTCAGCTTGGACAGCAACAGACTAACATTGATCGAGTCGAAGGCTCTAGAATAATCCAGGAGTGTAAGGATTGTTCCATTTGGTTCAACTTGGTATCCCCATCTTCACCCGAACATGATAAGTTGTGCCAACCAAAGGCACCGTACTACAAATGCTGTGGAGGGATGGCACAGGCGTTTGAAAACAAACATTCCCAAAAAAAACAGTTTGTTGTTTTTTATTTTCAAATTACGGAAAGAAGCCAAATTTACTGACAGGAAAATTCGAAATAGTTTTACAGAACCACCAAAAAGAAATCGAAGGAAGCGCGATGTTTTGTTTGACAAAAAGTATAAAAAATATTTGGGACAGCTTGGAAACAGTGAAATAACAATCGGAAGTTTTTTGGTAAAGATGATTTATGCTAGATTATCTGTCTAATTTGTTATTGGCTGAGTCTGTGGCATTTAATTTAGCATTAATGTTTACTTTGGTTATAATAAGGATATAATATATTTTTTAAGTCTTAAGTCTTAAATTTTGTACTTATAAATTAAAATATTTAGTAAAGAAGTATTCTTAAGGTATACAGGCTTACTTGTTCATTTCCCTTCGAAGCATTATGTATGCATTATGTAACATGATCTCATGGTGATAAATATAGCTTCCGAAGGGCTTCCATGCGATACAAAAGGACGTTTATGAGAAAAGGGTGTCTGCTTAGACTGCATTCTCAAAAAGTACTGTAGGCTTTTTTTAAGTAATTAAGTTGAAAACCCTAGTATACAGGCTTACTTGTTCATTTTGCGTTTCACTCATTTTGCGTGTGATGCTCCGTATTCTTCATTATGCGATTTCTACATTTTGAGTGTGGTGCTCATTTTGCGTTATCTACATTATGCTCCGAAGCGCATATATTACAAAAGAAAAAGAGCATTCCTGTCAAATTGCCCATATCAAGAACCAAATCGATGAAGCAATAAATGAAATGAAAAACCAAGCTTCTTCTAAAGATACACCAATCCCTCTGTTTAGAGAAAGGCAGAGCAAACTTGGAAAAAGCTGATGAGTTCTTCGTTGATGGAACTTTTCAGAGTTGTCCTCGGCCATTCGAATAACTTTTCACCATCCAGGGAGATATGAAGTTTATCCAGCTAACCTTTCATTTTCACGTGAAAGCCTGAAAATATAAGAGTACGTTATGGCGGAAGCTAATGTTGTCAACTCCGATCCTCCTAAGGAGGACAAGGAGAAAGAGAAGATCCTATTACCCGAAAGCAAAGATGTGACTCCGGTACATATCTTAAACATGCTCTCCTTCCTGACGGAAATGCGCGCAAAGAAGCGCGTCGTTTCAGTGCAGCTAGACCCATTGAACGTGATGGGATACGGACCAAATGATTGGTCCTTTCAAATGTTAGAAAAATGTGATTCCAGGATTAAGGTTGTCCACACCGGACGCGATAATAGCGCCCTCGTGATAATAGAACCGCTCGTCAAAGCGACGTTTACAGGAGTAGACTCGTTCCTACAGCATCTGCTCCTTGCTCTTAAGGAAATAGAGAAGCGCGGCTTCTCGATATACATTGAGCCGTGTACGCAAGTGCTTAACGGACATAATGCAGTAGATCCCGAGGCCCTAGGGATTCCCATTCAAGATCTGTGCGCTCATGAAACCGCTCATGAACGTGTGATTCACACGATAGAACCCTTCTGCCGGCCCGTTAGGGATAGAAATCCTAACTATTCCAACGGATTCGTTGCCGAAGCTTTAGATTTCTCTCCACTGCGTACCATGGCGTCTGAGGTCTCTTTACAAGAAATGCGACCTCTCCGCATGATTTACGTGGAATACGAAAGAGCTATGAATCTGGGCAAAGTGGACCAGCATCTTTACCCGGTTCTACTTCCCAATGACCATCTGAACGTAGTTGCCAATCCCTTCAATTTGAACGAACTTTTCACCTGTCTTCCGATGGGCGTGCGCTATTCAACTGAAATTGTAATGGAGATATTATGTCCCGAGGTCTCCGTTACGCCAATACCTCCGTCGCAGTTACTGGTGCACGCTAGCCAGTCCACCTCACGACTTACGACGCTCAACAGTTTTTCTTCCATAAATGAAAGACCAATGATGGACCAGGCCATAGGATTCTACATGATGTCCCTACTCTGTCCAGGCACCATCAACTTCGCTATTAACTTCGATGACATTCCTCAAGAAGATATCTATCTTCGAGCCCTAGCTGCTCTAAGCTCGAAACTGCTCTTTTCGTACAGTGAAATAGACAGAAGGCGTTCCTCGTAGACCAGTTGTTCACTCTATCCAAGTCATCATTAATACGTCTAACGCAGTCGAGAAAGTTGTTTTTATTTAGACTAGTATAAATCTGCAGGTCATCTGCATAAATGTGGTAATGACAATGATTAATGCACTTTGTGACATCGGCGCTGTAGATGATAAATAATAGTGGCCCTAAGATTGAACCTTGGGGGACACCCCTGTCGGTACTAACAGTTTGTGATTGATCGCAGCTACCATCGGCCTTCCTCAGTACCACCTGCTGACTACGAGCCCTAAGATAGGTTTGAAACCATTGCACCGCGGCAACATCAAAGCCGTAGTAGCTCAGCTTGGACAGCAACAGACTAACATTGATCGAGTCGAAGGCTCTAGAATAATCCAGGAGTGTAAGGATTGTTCCATTTGGTTCAACTTGGTATCCCCATCTTCACCCGAACATGATAAGTTGTGCCAACCAAAGGCACCGTACTACAAATGCTGTGGAGGGATGGCACAGGCGTTTGAAAACAAACATTCCCAAAAAAAACAGTTTGTTGTTTTTTATTTTCAAATTACGGAAAGAAGCCAAATTTACTGACAGGAAAATTCGAAATAGTTTTACAGAACCACCAAAAAGAAATCGAAGGAAGCGCGATGTTTTGTTTGACAAAAAGTATAAAAAATATTTGGGACAGCTTGGAAACAGTGAAATAACAATCGGAAGTTTTTTGGTAAAGATGATTTATGCTAGATTATCTGTCTAATTTGTTATTGGCTGAGTCTGTGGCATTTAATTTAGCATTAATGTTTACTTTGGTTATAATAAGGATATAATATATTTTTTAAGTCTTAAGTCTTAAATTTTGTACTTATAAATTAAAATATTTAGTAAAGAAGTATTCTTAAGGTATACAGGCTTACTTGTTCATTTCCCTTCGAAGCATTATGTATGCATTATGTAACATGATCTCATGGTGATAAATATAGCTTCCGAAGGGCTTCCATGCGATACAAAAGGACGTTTATGAGAAAAAGGTGTCTGCTTAGACTGCATTCTCAAAAAGTACTGTAGGCTTTTTTTAAGTAATTAAGTTGAAAACCCTAGTATACAGGCTTACTTGCTCATTTTGCGTTTCACTCATTTTGCGTGTGATGCTCCGTATTCTTCATTATGCGATTTCTACATTTTGAGTGTGGTGCTCATTTTGCGTTATCTACATTATGCTCCGAAGCGCATATATTACAAAAGAAAAAGAGCATTCCTGTCAAATTGCCCATATCAAGAACCAAATCGATGAAGCAATAAATGAAATGAAAAACCAAGCTTCTTCTAAAGATACACCAATCCCTCTGTTTAGAGAAAGGCAGAGCAAACTTGGAAAAAGCTGATGAGTTCTTCGTTGATGGAACTTTTCAGAGTTGTCCTCGGCCATTCGAATAACTTTTCACCATCCAGGGAGATATGAAGTTTATCCAGCTAACCTTTCATTTTCACGTGAAAGCCTGAAAATATAAGAGTACGTTATGGCGGAAGCTAATGTTGTCAACTCCGATCCTCCTAAGGAGGACAAGGAGAAAGAGAAGATCCTATTACCCGAAAGCAAAGATGTGACTCCGGTACATATCTTAAACATGCTCTCCTTCCTGACGGAAATGCGCGCAAAGAAGCGCGTCGTTTCAGTGCAGCTAGACCCATTGAACGTGATGGGATACGGACCAAATGATTGGTCCTTTCAAATGTTAGAAAAATGTGATTCCAGGATTAAGGTTGTCCACACCGGACGCGATAATAGCGCCCTCGTGATAATAGAACCGCTCGTCAAAGCGACGTTTACAGGAGTAGACTCGTTCCTACAGCATCTGCTCCTTGCTCTTAAGGAAATAGAGAAGCGCGGCTTCTCGATATACATTGAGCCGTGTACGCAAGTGCTTAACGGACATAATGCAGTAGATCCCGAGGCCCTAGGGATTCCCATTCAAGATCTGTGCGCTCATGAAACCGCTCATGAACGTGTGATTCACACGATAGAACCCTTCTGCCGGCCCGTTAGGGATAGAAATCCTAAATATTCCAACGGATTCGTTGCCGAAGCTTTAGATTTCTCTCCACTGCGTACCATGGCGTCTGAGGTCTCTTTACAAGAAATGCGACCTCTCCGCATGATTTACGTGGAATACGAAAGAGCTATGAATCTGGGCAAAGTGGACCAGCATCTTTACCCGGTTCTACTTCCCAATGACCATCTGAACGTAGTTGCCAATCCCTTTAATTTGAACGAACTTTTCACCTGTCTTCCGATGGGCGTGCGCTATTCAACTGAAATTGTAATGGAGATATTATGTCCCGAGGTCTCCGTTACGCCAATACCTCCGTCGCAGTTACTGGTGCACGCTAGCCAGTCCACCTCACGACTTACGACGCTCAACAGTTTTTCTTCCATAAATGAAAGACCAATGATGGACCAGGCCATAGGATTCTACATGATGTCCCTACTCTGTCCAGGCACCATCAACTTCGCTATTAACTTCGATGACATTCCTCAAGAAGATATCTATCTTCGAGCCCTAGCTGCTCTAAGCTCGAAACTGCTCTTTTCGTACAGTGAAATAGACAGAAGGCGTTCCTCGTAGACCAGTTGTTCACTCTATCCAAGTCATCATTAATACGTCTAACGCAGTCGAGAAAGTTGTTTTTATTTAGACTAGTATAAATCTGCAGGTCATCTGCATAAATGTGGTAATGACAATGATTAATGCACTTTGTGACATCGGCGCTGTAGATGATAAATAATAGTGGCCCTAAGATTGAACCTTGGGGGACACCCCTGTCGGTACTAACAGTTTGTGATTGATCGCAGCTACCATCGGCCTTCCTTAGTACCACCTGCTGACTACGAGCCCTAAGATAGGTTTGAAACCATCGCACCGCGGCAACATCAAAGCCGTAGTAGCTCAGCTTGGACAGCAACAGACTAACATTGATCGAGTCGAAGGCTCTAGAATAATCCAGGAGTGTAAGGATTGTTCCATTTGGTTCAACTTGGTATCCCCATCTTCACCCGAACATGATAAGTTGTGCCAACCAAAGGCACCGTACTACAAATGCTGTGGAGGGATGGCACAGGCGTTTGAAAACAAACATTCCCAAAAAAAACAGTTTGTTGTTTTTTATTTTCAAATTACGGAAAGAAGCCAAATTTACTGACAGGAAAATTCGAAATAGTTTTACAGAACCACCAAAAAGAAATCGAAGGAAGCGCGATGTTTTGTTTGACAAAAAGTATAAAAAATATTTGGGACAGCTTGGAAACAGTGAAATAACAATCGGAAGTTTTTTGGTAAAGATGATTTATGCTAGATTATCTGTCTAATTTGTTATTGGCTGAGTCTGTGGCATTTAATTTAGCATTAATGTTTACTTTGGTTATAATAAGGATATAATATATTTTTTAAGTCTTAAGTCTTAAATTTTGTACTTATAAATTAAAATATTTAGTAAAGAAGTATTCTTAAGGTATACAGGCTTACTTGTTCATTTCCCTTCGAAGCATTATGTATGCATTATGTAACATGATCTCATGGTGATAAATATAGCTTCCGAAGGGCTTCCATGCGATACAAAAGGACGTTTATGAGAAAAGGGTGTCTGCTTAGACTGCATTCTCAAAAAGTACTGTAGGCTTTTTTTAAGTAATTAAGTTGAAAACCCTAGTATACAGGCTTACTTGTTCATTTTGCGTTTCACTCATTTTGCGTGTGATGCTCCGTATTCTTCATTATGCGATTTCTACATTTTGAGTGTGGTGCTCATTTTGCGTTATCTACATTATGCTCCGAAGCGCATATATTACAAAAGAAAAAGAGCATTCCTGTCAAATTGCCCATATCAAGAACCAAATCGATGAAGCAATAAATGAAATGAAAATCCAAGCTTCTTCTAAAGATACACCAATCCCTCTGTTTAGAGAAAGGCAGAGCAAACTTGGAAAAAGCTGATGAGTTCTTCGTTGATGGAACTTTTCAGAGTTGTCCTCGGCCATTCGAATAACTTTTCACCATCCAGGGAGATATGAAGTTTATCCAGCTAACCTTTCATTTTCACGTGAAAGCCTGAAAATATAAGAGTACGTTATGGCGGAAGCTAATGTTGTCAACTCCGATCCTCCTAAGGAGGACAAGGAGAAAGAGAAGATCCTATTACCCGAAAGCAAAGATGTGACTCCGGTACATATCTTAAACATGCTCTCCTTCCTGACGGAAATGCGCGCAAAGAAGCGCGTCGTTTCAGTGCAGCTAGACCCATTGAACGTGATGGGATACGGACCAAATGATTGGTCCTTTCAAATGTTAGAAAAATGTGATTCCAGGATTAAGGTTGTCCACACCGGACGCGATAATAGCGTCCTCGTGATAATAGAACCGCTCGTCAAAGCGACGTTTACAGGAGTAGACTCGTTCCTACAGCATCTGCTCCTTGCTCTTAAGGAAATAGAGAAGCGCGGCTTCTCGATATACATTGAGCCGTGTACGCAAGTGCTTAACGGACATAATGCAGTAGATCCCGAAGCCCTAGGGATTCCCATTCAAGATCTGTGCGCTCATGAAACCGCTCATGAACGTGTGATTCACACGATAGAACCCTTCTGCCGGCCCGTTAGGGATAGAAATCCTAACTATTCCAACGGATTCGTTGCCGAAGCTTTAGATTTCTCTCCACTGCGTACCATGGCGTCTGAGGTCTCTTTACAAGAAATGCGACCTCTCCGCATGATTTACGTGGAATACGAAAGAGCTATGAATCTGGGCAAAGTGGACCAGCATCTTTACCCGGTTCTACTTCCCAATGACCATCTGAACGTAGTTGCCAATCCCTTTAATTTGAACGAACTTTTCACCTGTCTTCCGATGGGCGTGCGCTATTCAACTGAAATTGTAATGGAGATATTATGTCCCGAGGTCTCCGTTACGCCAATACCTCCGTCGCAGTTACTGGTGCACGCTAGCCAGTCCACCTCACGACTTACGACGCTCAACAGTTTTTCTTCCATAAATGAAAGACCAATGATGGACCAGGCCATAGGATTCTACATGATGTCCCTACTCTGTCCAGGCACCATCAACTTCGCTATTAACTTCGATGACATTCCTCAAGAAGATATCTATCTTCGAGCCCTAGCTGCTCTAAGCTCGAAACTGCTCTTTTCGTACAGTGAAATAGACAGAAGGCGTTCCTCGTAGACCAGTTGTTCACTCTATCCAAGTCATCATTAATACGTCTAACGCAGTCGAGAAAGTTGTTTTTATTTAGACTAGTATAAATCTGCAGGTCATCTGCATAAATGTGGTAATGACAATGATTAATGCACTTTGTGACATCGGCGCTGTAGATGATAAATAATAGTGGCCCTAAGATTGAACCTTGGGGGACACCCCTGTCGGTACTAACAGTTTGTGATTGATCGCAGCTACCATCGGCCTTCCTTAGTACCACCTGCTGACTACGAGCCCTAAGATAGGTTTGAAACCATCGCACCGCGGCAACATCAAAGCCGTAGTAGCTCAGCTTGGACAGCAACAGACTAACATTGATCGAGTCGAAGGCTCTAGAATAATCCAGGAGTGTAAGGATTGTTCCATTTGGTTCAACTTGGTATCCCCATCTTCACCCGAACATGATAAGTTGTGCCAACCAAAGGCACCGTACTACAAATGCTGTGGAGGGATGGCACAGGCGTTTGAAAACAAACATTCCCAAAAAAAACAGTTTGTTGTTTTTTATTTTCAAATTACGGAAAGAAGCCAAATTTACTGACAGAAAAATTCGAAATAGTTTTACAGAACCACCAAAAAGAAATCGAAGGAAGCGCGATGTTTTGTTTGACAAAAAGTATAAAAAATATTTGGGACAGCTTGGAAACAGTGAAATAACAATCGGAAGTTTTTTGGTAAAGATGATTTATGCTAGATTATCTGTCTAATTTGTTATTGGCTGAGTCTGTGGCATTTAATTTAGCATTAATGTTTACTTTGGTTATAATAAGGATATAATATATTTTTTAAGTCTTAAGTCTTAAATTTTGTACTTATAAATTAAAATATTTAGTAAAGAAGTATTCTTAAGGTATACAGGCTTACTTGTTCATTTCCCTTCGAAGCATTATGTATGCATTATGTAACATGATCTCATGGTGATAAATATAGCTTCCGAAGGGCTTCCATGCGATACAAAAGGACGTTTATGAGAAAAGGGTGTCTGCTTAGACTGCATTCTCAAAAAGTACTGTAGGCTTTTTTTAAGTAATTAAGTTGAAAACCCTAGTATACAGGCTTACTTGTTCATTTTGCGTTTCACTCATTTTGCGTGTGATGCTCCGTATTCTTCATTATGCGATTTCTACATTTTGAGTGTGGTGCTCATTTTGCGTTATCTACATTATGCTCCGAAGCGCATATATTACAAAAGAAAAAGAGCATTCCTGTCAAATTGCCCATATCAAGAACCAAATCGATGAAGCAATAAATGAAATGAAAAACCAAGCTTCTTCTAAAGATACACCAATCCCTCTGTTTAGAGAAAGGCAGAGCAAACTTGGAAAAAGCTGATGAGTTCTTCGTTGATGGAACTTTTCAGAGTTGTCCTCGGCCATTCGAATAACTTTTCACCATCCAGGGAGATATGAAGTTTATCCAGCTAACCTTTCATTTTCACGTGAAAGCCTGAAAATATAAGAGTACGTTATGGCGGAAGCTAATGTTGTCAACTCCGATCCTCCTAAGGAGGACAAGGAGAAAGAGAAGATCCTATTACCCGAAAGCAAAGATGTGACTCCGGTACATATCTTAAACATGCTCTCCTTCCTGACGGAAATGCGCGCAAAGAAGCGCGTCGTTTCAGTGCAGCTAGACCCATTGAACGTGATGGGATACGGACCAAATGATTGGTCCTTTCAAATGTTAGAAAAATGTGATTCCAGGATTAAGGTTGTCCACACCGGACGCGATAATAGCGCCCTCGTGATAATAGAACCGCTCGTCAAAGCGACGTTTACAGGAGTAGACTCGTTCCTACAGCATCTGCTCCTTGCTCTTAAGGAAATAGAGAAGCGCGGCTTCTCGATATACATTGAGCCGTGTACGCAAGTGCTTAACGGACATAATGCAGTAGATCCCGAGGCCCTAGGGATTCCCATTCAAGATCTGTGCGCTCATGAACGTGTGATTCACACGATAGAACCCTTCTGCCGGCCCGTTAGGGATAGAAATCCTAACTATTCCAACGGATTCGTTGCCGAAGCTTTAGATTTCTCTCCACTGCGTACCATGGCGTCTGAGGTCTCTTTACAAGAAATGCGACCTCTCCGCATGATTTACGTGGAATACGAAAGAGCTATGAATCTGGGCAAAGTGGACCAGCATCTTTACCCGGTTCTACTTCCCAATGACAATCTGAACGTAGTTGCCAATCCCTTTAATTTGAACGAACTTTTCACCTGTCTTCCGATGGGCGTGCGCTATTCAACTGAAATTGTAATGGAGATATTATGTCCCGAGGTCTCCGTTACGCCAATACCTCCGTCGCAGTTACTGGTGCACGCTAGCCAGTCCACCTCACGACTTACGACGCTCAACAGTTTTTCTTCCATAAATGAGAGACCAATGATGGACCAGGCCATAGGATTCTACATGATGTCCCTACTCTGTCCAGGCACCATCAACTTCGCTATTAACTTCGATGACATTCCTCAAGAAGATATCTATCTTCGAGCCCTAGCTGCTCTAAGCTCGAAACTGCTCTTTTCGTACAGTGAAATAGACAGATGGAACTCTCTTACGGGATCGTCAGTTAGGACCGTTGAATCGGCGATCGTGCGGGCCGGGCTCGCAGCTAAGATATTTGAACAATTAGAAATGGGGGCGCAGGGTCAATTCCCATTGGCCGGGGTGGTCCCCTCCGCTGCAGGAAGGATGACGGGGCTACTTCAATTACAAACAGACGTACACGGTCGCGGATGGCGCGAGGCGGGAGCCGCTCGATTCGGGGAGGCTCCGGAGGAGTGTCCATACGCGATGTGTCAAAACAGGCAACTATACGTTACTCATCTTGACGATGTGGATAACGTACATGAGGAGGAGGTCACCGCTCTTTTTGAGCAATGGCCGACTAAAACAGGCGTTATGGGTATTTTGAACGCCTTATCTCGCGGACACGCGATTCGCACCCCCATGACGGGTATGGACGCGGTCATGCATGTATGCGCGCACAGATTGTTTCAGTTTTTCATGTCTATAAATAGCTATAACAGGGAAAATTGGTACACCTCACTACGGATCACCGAAGCCCGTGCTCAGAATCTCTATCCGGATGACGTAGATGCTCCTCTCGTACATGAGATATCGGGAAGGACAATCTTATACATGATTAGAGCTCTCGATGGTAACAGCGTGGGAATACGGCGTAACCCATTCCAGAAACAGTTCTATCTAGAGTGCGGAATGATGCGAGATTGCATCGAAACGCATGCACGCACTCACCTCTTCGAAAACGCGATCACATCTTTTGGAATAGATCGCGAAAACTTTTCTACCCCAGAGATTGCGGCATTTGTGCATCCCTCTACCGGTCCTCTAGGAGCCATTTTGGCCAATATTCGGAAGTCTGGATACACATCCAGAATACTAGCCTTCAACGTCATAGTTCAAGATTCCTCTATGTCTCGTTTTTACGACGCTGCCGTCCGAATGCTTGTGACTAACCCTTTACACTTTGGCATATCGACTCGCGTAATTCTCAGACCAAAGCTCGATGGTAACCGTCTTCGGACGTTAAGAAATTTAAGCGAGGAAGGCCTCCCTTACACCAATGTTTACGCTCAAGAAGATGGAGCCCCTGCGATCCAAGACATAGCGCTACGAGATCTTCAGAGGCTTATAACCTCCTTCTCTGCCAAGGAAAATCTAAGAGAGATGAGCTTTCGCCGTCCTCTTAGGTTGCTCATCCCCGCTCCTTACGAGATTGAAACGACCACTCTATCTGGGCAGAGTTCCTTCCCGATAGAAATCACGTATGAGAAGATTAACAGGAACAATACCATTCGGAAGGCCGTTGGTATAAATAAAAGGACCATCTGTATCGTCCCGATAGACAGAGACGCACTTCAGAGACCTGATGTTTATTTCAAAAATGCCGGAGATCTAACCTACGTTTACGCCGATCCTACGGAGTGGAAATCGTGCGTGATGAGGGTTCTAGAGAGCTTGGGGCGCATGCAAGAAATCATGAAACCCAGTAGATTTATATGTACTAAGAACATTAAATTCATGCCGTTATTGCATCGAATGTGATCTCAAACCAGTCGCGCGTGATCGCAGCGCATAGCATATATAGATGTATATACCATTATTTCTCGTCTTCTTCAAATTGACAGCTTAATCAGTCTGGCGTCGTCCCATCTTTTATTTTTGGGTGAAAGGGAACCGTACGTGGATAAACGACTCGTAAATATAAAAAAAAAAAAAAAAAAAAAAAAAAAAAAAAAAAAAAAAAAAAAATGGGTTTCGTCATTAGAAACGAAAGTTCAACCACTTGCTTGTGCCCTCATGTCCGATAGGAAACAAGAATCATATGCTGCATTATTTGCAATGATTAAATCACTTATACCAAATTGGACTCCAAAAAAAATCCATTTGGATTTTGAAATAGCCATTGCAAATGCTTTTGTTAAAAAAAAACCAGAAGTGCAATTAAAAAAGTGTTTTTATCATTTATCCAAAGCCATATGGAAAAATGCAACGGACAAAATTAAAATAAATACAAAAACAGAACGCAGGATTGTTGGTTAATGTACGGCTTTGGCTTTGTTACCAGAAAATCCCATTGAAAATGGCATAGATTATATAATAACTGAAAGAACATGTACTCGAAAAATTACTACTTTTTTTAAAAAATATGAAAACCACGTGGTGGAAAAGCAAAGATTACATATCAACATGGTGAACGTCACCGTACAAATAATGCCGCTGCTGCGGCAGCGCACGCTCGGCCAGGACATTTCGCCGTCGCCCTACCAGCCCAAGCGGACGGAGAGCCTGTTCGTGGCGCAGAACCCGGCGCCACCCCCTCCCGTGGCCAAGAGCGGCGGTGGCGGCGGCGGCGGCGGACGGAAGGTCAGTTCTATTATACTATACTCATAATATGGCGATGATGCTATGCCGACCCTTCATTAAAGTCTTGTATCATACATAAGTCATACTAGTCGCAATTGAAAGTTGAAAGTTGGCAATCTCGTTTAAACAGAAATATTAATAAATATAATTTAAAAAAACTAAAAAACACGCTTCTAAAGCACTTCGAACTAAGCGTCGGGCGCTTTGTTCCATATCTTTCGTACATCGAGCGCCCGACGCTTTTTTTTCACAATAATAATAGTATTTTTTATTCATTATTGTTTAAGGTTATATTAAAAAATATTTTTAACTTTTTAGTTCGAAGTGCTTTAAAAGCGTTTTTCAGGTATTCCTGGAACTATTGATGGACGTAAACCATTCTTGTAACTTCTATCTCATCATATCAGAGATCTTACCGGTCGAAAGACTTCTAGTTATTTTAATTAATGTCTAGTGAATGTGACTCAGTTATCCAGTGCCTTCAGCTATTAGTAGCTAAGAACGTACGATCGGATAATTCGTCATGGCTCCACCTAACATCGCCGTGGTGGCACTCGCAGTTTTCGTGTTAAGAGACTCCGAAGATTAAACGTAAACAACGAAAGACAACGACTCTTGGAGGGTATCTCGCTACAGGGGTTAGAACGCTAACTTCCTTTCTACCTGGGCAAAAGATTGTCAGACCAGCTGTAGACAAGCTTCTTAAAGCCTTAGGTATCGTATCAGCAATCAATCTTGTAAACGATAACATCATAGCTTCAACTCATGTGATTGGCCTTACTACACGCAAGGCTTTGTATTACGGTGACCTATTGGCTAACTGCCGAAACATTGGATTACAAGACGTTGACAACGCAGGAAATCCCACAATTAAGTTAAATTTTCTAACGGTAAGAATCTTGTCAATCCATGTAACTGTCGAGCCAACTACAAAGGTATCAGAACGTTCTGGCGAATGGGCTATGGCCCTTGTGCCTTTGAAGGATTCAGTCACAAAGAGCGCTCTCGCAAGCAAATTTCCATAGTTCGAGAAGGTTAAGAACTTACCCTATTCGAAGTTTGGGTTAGCATCCAGGATCATGAGTGTTAAATGGAATTTGCAAAACCCTAGAGATGGGCCAGCTGCAATGGAGAAGGATTTAATATCCAAACACCCAATTGCCTACATGTACATTGCTTATTCTCAAGAGGCTCGAGAAGCATACAACAACTTTCCACCCGATGAATTCAATTTTAGAGTGAGCATCATCACAAAATGCCAGCTCGGTGAAAGAATTGTATTTTTGGTTCACGAAACGATAGCTGATAAATATTTTTTAAATTAATATAATTAGTGTTATAATACTTACTAAATATAAGTGTAATTACTTGTTAGAATAGATAAAACTGTGAACAATGTTTTGAGCTGCACACTACAACCAGAAGATTGCTCCTGCCACTGAAGCCACTCTAACTGTTAACTGCCGATGAATTTGAATGCCCGAACGGAATACTACATATCCAGCTGAGTTCTTTGTTTTATCTAACTAATAGACTAACTACACACAACTACAGTTTCTTGCAATAATTGAACTGAGACTCGTATTCTAGTTGAAAAAATAACTTGAATACCACATTAGAAACAGTTTTCTGACTAGTTGACAATTTCATACAATTTAGCATAATTATTATCAGTAGAACGAGCCCATAACATCCCACTCAAAGGCCAAGGTCCTCTCCCCTTTTTCCCACCCAGGAAATGTTGGTGTGATGAGATAGGTCTCCGGGACATAACTGGATGGTAGCCGCCCAAACAGAAAAACAAGTCCAGAATCTATTTTCTTCTAATAAATAACAAATTGTACTTCAGTATAGGTTTACAGTGTCAATTATACAGATTCAATTTCTCTAGAACACTCATAATATGGAGCTGAAACAGTGTTACAACCCATTATCATAAAATTGTGATTTATAAAATAAAATCTGTATGTTAGCTTCAATAAAAACCTTAGGCAATATCACACATTATATTCTCTTTGTTGTACATCAAATGTAAAAAGCAAACGTCAGTCAGTTGTCAATCCAAGCAAAGAGTTGCGTTTATCTGAGAATTTATGTTGGTTGTTTTATATTATTTTTTTGTTTGAGCATAGTAAATTTTGACACATAACTATACCATTTATTTTCTTTTTTAATTAAGATTACGGTTATGGATTCTCATCCTTCAGTGGACATCCACAGACCCTAAAGGAATAAAATAATTTACAACAGAATTTTAGTTTGAAACTGACTTGCTGTACTTTTATAAATCACAAAAACATAAAACGCTCATTAAGGTTTAAAGAGGATTTTGCTCAAACAGGTGCATAAACATAAATTAGATATTTTTTGTAGGTAAGACTGCTATTGTTTATGTAAATATTCTGTTGTATAAATTTAGGTAAATTGTAAGTATAAATTAGGCCAGTACTTACATAGTAAACTGGGAACGCAGTGTCTTGCTTGTATTTGTGCTTGTTATTTATTTTTGTGCATTTCACAGAAACGGACCCAGAATCTTAACATTTGCCCTACACCGGAAAATAAGAAATTTGAAGATTCAGCAAGACTGCTACAGGAAATGACAGAGGAATATCAGAATACAGTAACTGATTTAGAATTGAAAATATCGCGACTGGACATAGAACTTCAAGATGTAGTTCAATCGGATTGGCCAATGAGTCCACGCGTTACCTCGGCGAACGGCGCCTTGACATTCGGTGTCTGTACGACGCAACCACAGCCGGAAGAGGAGTTCCGCCTGCTGGAACGGTACAGCTCGCTCGTCAAGCTGGTCAATGTGACCGCCTGGATCTTCCGATTTGCGCGGAATTGTCGCAAATCTGAGGCGCAACGGGTGCGGACACAGGTCCTGACACCACGGGAACGGAACCATGCGTTGTTCGCATTGGTACGGAACGTGCAGACTTTAAGTCCGAATTGGACATTCTGAGACGCGGACGCGTCCAACTGAAGGGAGCTGTGGCTCGGCTCAACCCGTTTGTTGACCCTTACGGTTTGCTGAGGGTAGGAGGTCGGCTGCGGAATGCCAACCTGCCTTATGCGGCTCGCCACCCGTTGTTACTCCCTAGGAAAGGGAAGTTGGTCGAAATGTTGATACAGGATCGACACATTCGGAATGGGCATGTCGGATGCCACGAATTGATGGCGTTTCTCCAGCGCGAGTTCTGGATTCTATCGGGAAGACGCTTAGTGCATAGCGTCGTATTTCGGTGCCTGCCTTGTTATCGGGCCAAGGCGGCTACGATGCAGCCCCAGATGGGCGATTTGCCCTTGGATAGGGTTAACGAAATCCGGCCCTTTGCGGGTGTCGGAACGGATTTCGCGGGACCATTCATGGTCAAGTCTTCACAGCTACGGAACGCCAGATTAGTGAAGGCATACCTGTGCGTCTTCGTGTGCTTGGCCACGAAGGCAGTCCACTTGGAGGTGGTCAGTGACCTCACTACAGAGGCATTTATCGCAAGTCTAGATCGGTTCGTCTCACGAAGGGGCCTCCCGACATTAATCCGTTCGGACAACGGCACAAATTTTGTCGGAGCCAGGCGATATCTGCAGGAGGGCACTCAATTCCTGAACGGTAACCAGGACGCCATCGGTACGGCTTGCTCCCGACGAGGGATTGAATGGGTTTTCAGTCCGCCGGGATGTCCTCATTGGGGAGAAATTTTTGAGGCTGCGGTTAAATCGGCTAAGTCGCACCTGACGAGGATCATCGGTGAGACCTCTCTACGCTTTGAAGAGCTTGCGACGCTGTTCTGTAAAATTGAAATGACACTGAACTCGCGTCCTTTGTGCCCGCTCAGTTCGGATCCAAATGATTTGGAAGCGTTGACGCCGGGTCACTTCCTGATAGGTCAGCCCCTTAACGCCCTGCCAGAATACCGTGTTCGGTGATGTTAAGTTAAGTCGGTTAACTAGGTGGCAGATGTTGCAGCAGATGGCTCAAGATTTTTGGAAACGGTGGTCCCTTGAGTACTTGCACATCTTCCAGCAGCGCCTTAAGTGGACTGACCGGACTAGCCCCCCTCAAGTCGGTGATTTGGTGCTGATTAAGGATGCGAACCTGCCATCATTTAAATGGAGACGAGGACGGATCGTCAATTTGTACACGGGTCGGGATGGCACGCCTCGATCAGCAGAAGTCAAGGTGGGGGACTCGGTCCTCAAGAGAGCGGTCGCAACACTTTCTCGCCTTCCTATTGATTAGGGACAGGTTCGGGCCTGTCCGGGCGGGTGACTGTTTAATAATTATGCTTCGGAACGCACCGGTTTTCGTTGCGCGGATCGACCGCAAGTAATCGGGACATCACTAGCGGAAACGGAACTGCAGCTGTCACTTGTACAGAAACGAGATGAAGAATTAGAGGTTACCTTTCTTGTCGAAAAAAAAATGTCTGCACATGGCGTCGGGCTTTGACTGTATTTTAGTGTAACAATTGTCTAACACAGGTGTCGGGCCTGGTCGGAGTGTTAACCATAATAATCGTCGGGAAATAAGTAGATTCACGTCAGCGGAGTGAGTGATTCGTGTTGTGAAGGTTAAAGTTGTTCGGTCCCCAACTCGTCGCATTCGGACAGCGACTCCTCGTGTCGGCAAGCAACACGCCGGCGACAGCATCGGCCTACGACGAGAGTAAGATTCGAATCCTCTCCCCCCACACCTTGTGCTCCTTATCCCGTATTCCTGCCTCGAATTGAGCTTTCGAATTCCGGTCTACGGCGTCAAGGTCAGTACCACTTGCGATTCTCCCCGTGCTGGTGAAAACCACCCCCTCAAGATTCCACGCCGTTCGGTTGAGGCGTGGAATTAAACACCATATATCAATGTACCGGCACCGAGAAATGGTCCAAAACAAAATATTAATAAGAAGCCGAATCCAGTCACGCCATGTGCGAATGAGAAAATATTATACATATATTTTAATTGATCCAACTGTAAATGTAAGACAAAGTATTCAAAACTATTATTGTTCGTGCATACACGGCCGCCGTACGTGTCGCGGTTGACCCCCCCCCCCCCTACACCCTCAGCACACCCCCCACCCTTGAGGACTTTTAGCATGTTTATCTGTAAATCACAATTTACAAGTGTACCAATTTTCAAAACTACACGAATTATTTCCTCTGATTTTATTAATTTTCCTATACTATTATTTGCGCGCCAAAAACGATGTTGCTGAGCGACAACACCGCGAGGAATTCAAAGCATTAGCATGTTGTAACTACGTTGCTCTCGAGTAACACCGCGAAGTATTCAAAGAATTTAGAGATAAGTCGGTCCGGACCGTAATAGTTCCAGGAGACATGTCCGATCACGGAATGACATCGTTCCTGTCCGACCTGTCTTAATTAGTCAAAGTCAAAGTCAAAGTACTTTATTACTGTAGATATTTACAAATACTTAGCAAACGTCATTTTTTTGCCTCTTCTCTACATTGGACCACTGTGGGAGAGAAGGGCGTAGAAACTCCCACAGATTGATTTTGTTTTATTTTTTAGATACTGCAATGAGAGATTTTCTGACAGCTAAAAAAAGTAAAAAAATAGTTCTGAAAGCTACGGCAGACGGCGTTTGATTCGACGTGGCTTTCAAAAATGGATCTATGATCGGTGACTTCATTCAATAATTTGTGTTCTGTGGCTGGTCATATTGTCTAAATTCAATCCGTTTCTCCTGTGGTTACGCGATGTTTTGTTTTCCTGTTCTCCTCTGTTTTGTGACTATTACGACGACCCTGGCTATTCTTTCGGACTCTTGTAGCTCCTTCCCTCGACTGACCTCCTCGTGCACCCTGGACATTTGCTTGCCATTATTGACCCCTGCCTGTGTATTGGACTTCGATTTTGTCATTATGAGTTTTCCGGCACTGGGAAAGGATTACGGTTCTTGGTCTCTGACAGACCTGAAAAACGAGCTTCGAAAACGAAATGCGAAACTTTCTGGGAAAAAGGCAACGCTCATTCAGAGGTATGTAGAGTTTGTATCTACAACAATAAATACTCTTCGTGTTATGTCCACCGAGCGAGACACCAGTTTAACGTTGGCCAAGGTTGGGCATTAGGTGTATGTAGCACAGCCACACCATATTGGCCTGGTCACTTTACAACTTTGGTCGACCGGTGTCTGGCGAGTTGTGGCCTAACCTATAATGGCAATCTTGTTGTCTTACATGTGAACCTAACATCTACGTCGCACCTATTTTTTGGCTTTAGTGAATTTCCATACTACACTTGGCGCCCCCTTATCTACAGTCCATATATATATATATATATATATATATATATATATATATATATGTTACATAACTATACTATTCATTGTTGCAGACTTGAAGATTATGACAAACTCTTTGGACCTCTTGTATCTGATTCCGAATCAGTTTACAAAATCACTGTACCAGCACCTCAACATTTCCGAGACGTCACCAGTAACTCTGCAATGCCGGCACTGAGTTCAGAGGACCTAGAAATCTTTTGCCAGAAGAGACGATGTAGTAGCATCGCACAACATGTACCAAGAATACTTTCTAATGTCGTGCCGTATAGCTATAGTGGATAATGATTATTATTTCACTGGAATGGTTGCTACAGAGATGAGGAAAAACATTACCTATAATGTCACAACCAAAGTGAAAAATCGCCTAATAATAGAGGCACAGTGTGAATGTGCTGCTGGAATGGGACCACATTCCCAGTGTAAGCATGTTTTGGTGGTGATCCTGGGCATAATAGATATGAGTGAAAATAAAACAATCAAAACTAAATCAAGCGTTACTACGAATATTCAAACATTTCATCGGCCAAGTAAAATACATTCCGGAGATCCTTTCAAGGCTGAAGATATCACACTCAAATTCAGAGACGACCAATATAAGAAAATGGCAGTGTTTGATCCAAGACCAATAGCGGAATCTGCAGAAAGTTATATAAGTAATTTTAAAAAGAAAATTGCAAACTTTTGTGGCCAGTCCAAAAACACATCTACAGTGACAATGCCAATGGCTCAAATAATAAAACCTGCAGACAAACCCAGCATTTTCGGGGATCATGATTACCTAGAAAAAACTACTGAAGAGGCATTCCTATAAAACATGATCCTCACAGAAGAAGGAATCCAGCAAGTGGAAGAAAAGACAAGACGAAATAAAAACGAATGGAAAAGACAACGACTCACGAGGATTCATAGTTTTATTTATGGCAAGATAATCAAAACCTGCAACAGCAGTATGAAAAACCTGGCTAAAACTTTAGTAAAAAATGTGGATGTGGCAACTGCAGCAATCAAACATGGTCTGAGATATGAAGCTGAAGCTGTGCACCAGTTTGAGGTAAAAACAAATCTGGTTGCAAGGAAATGTGGCATTATAATTCATAAAGAAAAACAGTTTCTAGCTTCCACACCAGACGGATTAGTGGGCGCAAGTAGTGTACAGATGTAGTGAATAATCCTTTCCTTTCGTATTTTCTCGGAAATGTTCGTTTTTGTCTTACTACTTCACTCGCACTCAGTACCCATCGAGACAACGTAGGGATTTTGTTGATATTTATGTTAGATTTTGTGATAAACTTCATGGACTCGTGTATTAATGCAGGCCACCTATATATTTTTTTTTTGACTTTACATTTCACTCTTGTCTTGTCACTATTTTTGTAAATAATAAACATTGATTTTATTCGATCCACATTAACAATTTATAACAGACATGCCGAAAGCACTAAGAAAAGGGAAACGTTTAGATCGGCAAGCCTGCGAAGTTATTTTCAATATTTATTTATATTTCTTAACTGAAAATGATAAATTCAAACATACCAACTATACTGCTTACTTTTGTAAAGTCCAAAAATGAGTTTCGGAGGCCAGTGGAATTTCTCAACGAACAGTAAATAAAATATTGCAAAAAGAATACATAAATCAATCCACCTCCAATAGTCCGAAGTCGGCAAAGTTGGGTAGACCAAATAAATTATTTTGTCTAGGTCTTGACGATTTTGACTAAAACGTTATACGCCGATTAGTGTATAATTTCCATTTGATATACAAACAAGTACCTACAATTCAAGCCCTGAAGTCCAAGTTATCCGAAGTTATAAACTTATGAACGAATATGGACACAGCGTACTAAGATTGCCACCATATCATCCTGATTTCAATCCGATTGAAAACATATGGTCTCAAATAAAGGGATACGTATCCAAAAGAAACATCAGTATGAATATGACTACTGTGAAACAATTGGTACAGGAAAAGGTTAATATGATTGGTTCCGATGTTTGGGCCAAAGTATGTGACCACGCCATCAAATGCGAAAACGAGTACCGAAAATACGAACCTGAGTTGGAAAATTATATGGCTAGTTTTGTAATCACCGTTCATGAAAACTCTGACGATGATACACCAGAAAATAGTTCTGATTCTGACTGTGATATGGAAGTTGGAAGTATTGTTTCGCATCACACTGTCCACCCCGCTCCTCCTCCTCTTATCCCGCTGTCATAATCGAAGTCGTTCATCCAATCAGAAAATCATATTTATTTATATTAATTTCTCTGCTGGTTTGTTTTGTTTTATGTTGAGGTGTCTTTTTTGTTATGTCATAGTATTTTTAATTAATTACAAAAATTTATTGTTATAAAAAAGGTCTGCAAAATCCTACTGTAGTTTTGACTTATAGTTAGACTTTTGGGGTTCCAATCCTTATAGAATCATTAGATCATCCTAACCGGAATTTGGTTTTTATCAGTGCGTTTTATTGAAATAAAACGTCCTCAGTAACTAGTTATATTTTTGTTTACCTAACGAATTCTTTATATGATAGAATCGTGGTGGTTTAAACATCTCAGTGTAATATACGTCAAACGGGCAATTTGACATTTGACATTGATAAATAAAGTATGCGATTTATTTGATACCTACACGTAATTTAATAATACAGTAATTCATAGACACATCGGCACCATTCGGGTATTGTCGTTGTTCCGAGTTTTGCCGATAGGAAAGGATTATTCACTACACCTGTAGGCTAATTCTACATCTCCGAGTTACGTGGATTCACCGTGCCGGTGAGACAAAGGAGAAAGTACAAAAGGGAAAGCATCATTTAAAGCAAAGTAAAAGTATTCATTTAAATACACATTACAGCACTGATTTGGCCACGCGAATAAAAAGACTTGCTGCTGTAATCTTCCCTTTAACACCAAAAGCAATACGACACCAAGCTTATGTTTTTTGTGACGAAAATGATATTCCAAACAAATTTAATCGCTCTAAAAAGCGAGCAGGAAAGGATTGGTTACAATTGTATTTGAAAAGAAACTCATCGGAGTTTCTCATATCAAAGCGAAAGGTACAGATCTTGAATCCAGGAAGGGCTCAGAAAGTTAATAAACCAATCGTTAATCAGCCCTTTAGCGAATATAAAAAATATACGAAGAACTGATTATAGAGAGCCCCGAAAGTCTTTATAATATGGACGAAAAAGGTTGTAGGTTAACGATACATAATCAACCAGTGGTCTAAGCAGAAAAAGGGGTTAAAAATGTGCCCTTGGTTGCACCAGAGCACGCAGAAAACGTCACTATTGCCATGTGCGTAAATGCAGTAGGCAATGCTATCCCCCCGATGATCCTGTTTAAGGGGAAGAGAATGAAGCCAGAATTCAATGATAATTTGCCATCTGGATCGTTGGTACGAATGTCAAAAAAGGGAGCATGACTACGTCTCTGTTCGTAGAATTTATCCATCGCGAGCAAATACATGTCGGCATGTTGAAGACAAAGAAAAAGAATACTCTGAACATTTTGACATGGATAATGAATTTATTATTTATGTTAACGACTCTGATTCTGAAGAAAGTGAGTCTATTGAGATGAGTGAATAGTGACGTTTCATTTAATTTTACATATTTGTTTATTCAGATTTGTAAGTTAAACTCTGCGCGACCGCAGACAGTACAATATCTCGTTTGCAGGTGATTGGTCCAGGTTTCTTCTAAAAACAGCTTCCACTACTCCCCTGGCTTTTGACTGATATTGACTGCTATCATAACTGTAATTATATTCATTTGTAAAATAGATCTAATCCTTAAAATTTAATACACGATCTTAGTTATTTTTGACTTGATCAGAGCAAATTTTATTTCTCATCTCAGTACATTTCGGGCCGAGCGGTCAGCTGATTTGTATGGGGGAGTGAAAAAAAAAGTTGCTCTGATCAAGTCGGTCCCATAGAGAAAGTTGTTCAGCATGATGTCCCTAAACGTCAGGTCGTTGAAAACACACTAAGGCATTGAATAAAACATAATACTGTTAATATTATGTTTATTATTATGTTACCTATTTGACTTATTTTTTTTTCAGACCGTAATTAGAAGCGGTTTTCTCGGATTTGTTGTCCAACTAGTTCATAAAGTGGCTGAAAGTGCGCGAGAGCGGACGTGTTGTTTCATACAATATGACAGGGCTGCTCTATACATAGAGCATCGTCGGATTTATCACGCGACTAGTCGACCGTGTTGTACGCGTACAGATCTAAAGTTCAGGGAACAGTCAACGCTGCTACACAAATAAAGTGTCGTTATTAATATTTGCACAAATTCTAAAGTGGAGGGGCGCGTTATTTGAGCTTAGACAAGCTCTATAACTATGATTATGGCTGCCCTGCAATACCCACAGTTGGATATGTATTGGTCTCTCAAGTGGAAACAGACAGTTATAGCATCAGCCATGACTCGCGCTCGTTTTAAAATGATTAGTTAGAACTTCGTAGAAAGTGGTTTTTAATCCTGAAATGTCCAGCGATCAAAGAAAAAAAAATTTAGACATTATCTCTTCTTCGATCGTTTTTTACAACAATCAAACTGTGCAATGACTTGTTGTTGTTGTTTATTTAAAGCTGTAGGTGGTACAATTAACACTAGAAATAGAAATAGGTCAGCACCACCATTATTTAGACTAAGTAAAGTAGGCACATGATTCATGTGGCACTGTATTCGCTTCTACAATAAAATACCACAGGAATCATTGATCCTTCCTGAAAAGGAGTTCAAAAACTATGTTAAAAATAAGCTGATAAGAAAGACCTATTAAAGTATTAAGGAATACTTAGATGACAAAACTGCATGGTCCATACCATGTCAGTGCACAGAAATTCGACGAGGAGCGATAGATCAAGTATATCACTCGCCGGCGAATTTCCTTAGACCAAAACCAGTATCTTTTGTGAAGTCACTTTTTAAAAAAGAAGGTATGGGGGGAGTTTCTTGCCGTTTATTCTTAACCCCGAGGCCCACCTTCGGCAACGGTGTAGTCTTTTTTATATAAAAAAATTGACTTGTAGTTATAAGTAAGTAAAATTTTGACGTTGAATAAGATAATATATTTATATATATTTAATAAAAAAAAAAGAATCTTAATCTGAAATCTGTTGCTGCTTCGAGGATTTCATGCAACAGGAACGATGATGAAAAACCGATTACCAAAAGATTGTGTCTTAGAAGATGATATTTTTTATGAAGAGGCCACGAGGACAATGTGAAGATAAAGTTCGAGATGACGGAATATAGCAGTAACACGTTGGATGGACAATAAACCATTAATGTTGATATCAACGCAATTATCCGATAGAATGGCTGATGAAATACATATAAGTACTTTACATAAAGCCTGCAAATGACTTGTATACAGGACCTAAAACTTTACATAAAATATTGATAATCTCTATTTGTCGTAGTGGTAGGACATAAGAAAACCCCAAATTTTCTAGAGCTAGATTTTTTAAATATTTTTTTAGTTAAAAAGTAACCGCTAAAGAACTTCAAAGTCCAAAAACGAGTTTCGGAGGCCAGTGGAATTTCTCAACGAACAGTAAATAAAATATTGCAAAAAGAATACATAAATCAATCCACCTCCAATAGTCCGAAGTCGGCAAAGTTGGGTAGACCAAATAAATTATTGTCTAGGTCTTGACGATTTTGACTACAACGTTATACGCCGATTAGTGTATAATTTCCATTTGATGTACAAACAAGTACCTACAATTAAAACCCTGAAGTCCAAGTTATCCGAAGCCATAAATTTTAAGGGATGTGACTTTACGCTAAGAAAAATTCTTAGAAAAATGGGATTTCGGTATAAAAAAGTTGAAAACAACAGAAAATTACTTATCGAGAAAGATGATGATCGTTTAAAAAGAGTAAAGTTTTTAGCCGCGATAAAAAAGTACAGATTGCAAGGGAGAGAGATTGTTTATATGGATGAAACATACATGCATCCATACCTCACATTTGGCAGGCAAAAGCTGGGCTGACTCGTCAGAAAGTGGAGTGAAACAGTTAATTTCTAAAGGACAACGTCTTATAATAGTGCACTCTGGTAGTAGAAAGGGGTTTATACCTGGGGCATTATTAATGTATCAGTCTACTGATAAAACAGGTGACTATCACAACGCGATGAACAATGAAAACTATGAAAAATGGCTTCGTAATCAACTCATTCCAAACTTAGCTCCACATTCGGTACTAGTAGTAGATAATGCTGCATATCATAATAAGTACGTAGAAAAACCTCCTAATTCAAATACCAGGAAGCAAGACATGATTGATTGGCTATCCAAACATAACGTTCCGATTGATCCGTCATTAACAAAACTTGAAATATATGAAATTATTTGCAAGTACAAACAAGACTTTGAAGAATACTCTATAGATAAACTTATGAACGAATATGGACACAGCGTACTAAGATTGCCACCATATCATCCTGATTTCAATCCGATTGAAAACATATGGTCTCAAATAAAGGGATACGTATCCAAAAGAAACAGCAGTATGAATATGACTACTGTGAAACAATTGGTACAGGAAAAGGTTAATATGATTGGTTCCGATGTTTGGGCCAAAGTATGTGACCACGCCATTAAATGCGAAAACGAGTACCGAAAATACGAACCTGAGTTGGAAAATTATATGGCTAGTTTTGTAATCACCGTTCATGAAAACTCTGACGATGATACACCAGAAAATAGTTCTGATTCTGACTGTGATATTGAAGTTGGAAGTATTGTTTCGCATCACACTGTCCACCCCGCTCCTCCTCCTCTTATCCCGCTGTCATAATCGAAGTCGTTCATCCAATCAGAAAATCATATTTATTTATATTAATTTCTCTGCTGGTTTGTTTTGTTTTATGTTGAGGTGTCTTTTTTGTTATGTCATAGTATTTTTAATTAATTACAAAAAATTATTGTTATAAAAAAGGTCTGCAAAATCCTACTGTAGTTTTGACTTATAGTTAGACTTTTGGGGTTCCAATCCTTATAGAATCATTAGATCATCCCAACCGGAATTTGGTTTTTATCAGTGCGTTTTATTGAAATAAAACGTCCTCAGTAACTAGTTATATTTTTGTTTACCTAACGAATTCTTTATATGATAGAATCGTGGTGGTTTTAACATCTCAGTGTAATATACGTCAAACGGGCAATTTGACATTTGACATTGATAAATAAAGTATGCGATTTATTTGATACCTACACGTAATTTAATAATAATAACCATTCGGGTGTTATCGTTGTTCCGAGTTTTGCCGATAGGAAAGGATTATTCACTACATCTGTACTGGAAGTTAAGTGCCCATACACAGCACGCAATCAAAAGATTTCTCCAGAAAATGTACCCTACTTATACCTGTATGAAAAGACAGGATTATTAAGATTAAATGAAAGTCATAATTATTACTACCAAGAACAGGGGCAAATGATGTGCAGTGGAAAAGAAAATGCATACTTTTGTGTTTATACAATAAGTGATTTTAAAGTAATGGTGATCCAAAGGAACAATTGTTTTATAGAAAGCATGTTAGAAAAATTAGAGAAGTTTTATAATGACTACTTTAAGGAAGCCCTTGTTAATAAATTTCTGTATAATAAAAAATAATGACCCTAGTACATTACCTCTTTTTTGTATTACCCCTTTTCATAGGACAAAGCATAACAGCAATGCAGAGAAGAGGGTGATTTGTATCTAAATCCCTAGTGCCTATACAAAACGTAAAAGCTAAGTACAACTAAGTGTAAAGGAGGCCTTCGACACATCATTGATGTTGCTTAATAAAACTTCATTTTACCTATTCATTTAAGCATCTTTATTTATTATGCTAGACCTAAAATTTACCAACATTGCGCATATAAACACAATGTCGCTCGACAACACAATTTCTGTTTGATTCAAAGGTTGAGTCAAAATCTTGTCTTTAGCAAGCCAATAACCCTTTCTACATGAACTCTTTTGCTTGCCACTTTTCTGGAGGAGCTAAGTGTCTGAGGTAGAATTTGATTGCCTTTTTTGAAGAAAGATGGCATGTTCACTTTGACACCATAGGGAACAAAAATGTCTTGGACATTTAAGCCTTTATCCACCATTATTTCATCATTGTAGTCAAATCTACTAAGTATTGTACTGCGTTCTATAACTTGCCTATCAGTAGCAGAGCCGCCATAGCATGGAGACACAAACTAATGAAGCCACTAGGGTAATTCCAATACGGATCTTTAAGGTGTTCCTGTTTTTATAGGAAGAGAATGTGACTTGCTGCGCAAAAGGTAGTTTAGGTTTTTTAATAGGGATTTCTGTGGCATCAAGTATAACCCGTGTTGATGGATACTTATCATGAATATCTAAAGGCATGTATGCTCTTACGCTATCTCTGTCTAACCACAAGTCCAAATTTTTCCATTGCAGCGAAATGAACCTGACCCAAGTGATAAATTTATTATAGATTTGTTTGGTTGTTACTTGATACATCATAGCAATTTCTTCGAAAGGTTTATGGTTCCGTACTATCATTAAGGTAATGAAAAATTGTTCGAATGCATTGAGGTTCTTTGGTGGATGTCCATAAAAATAGGTAATATTATGAGAACATTGCCCTAAAGTGTCAAACACAAGCATCAATTTTTCAAAATTCTCTAGGCCAGTGTAGAAGTGCACAACTTTATCATTATTTTTGTACAAGTGGATGGTAAAACCCGAGACACTTCACTCATGAGTTTGTACTGACTCATCTTTTGAAGTTGAGACACTACACTCATGAGTTTGTACTGACTCATCTTTTGAAGTTGAGACACTATACTCATGAGTTTGTACTGACTCATATTTTGAAGTTATCTTATCATCTCTCAATGATCCCTCCTGCACCAACTCTTCATGTTGAGAAATCTCTAACTATTCTGCTATATCATTGTGAAGTTCCACAGCAATATTTTCTTGCATGACATCGTTGGGATTTGCAAAGACAGAGTCTGCATCTTCTTTACTCATGTGTATCTTTTGAAGTTGAGACACTACACTCATGAGTTTGTACTGACTCATATTTTGAAGTTATCTTATCATCTCTCAATGATCCCTCCTGCACCAACTCTTCATGTTGAGAAATCTCTAACTCTTCTGCTATATCATTGTGCAGTTCCACAGCAATATCTTCTTGCATGTCATCGTTGGGATTTGCAAAGACAGAGTCTGCATCTTCTTCACTCATGTGTAAGGGATCTTCATTTAAACTACTATCCACAGCAACCAAATATTGTTGCTCTTCTACAAATAATATTGGACACTGTTGGAAATGTGTATCTCACTTTGTAAACGCTATACAATATCATGCTTTGTAAACACACTGTTAAGTGTCTGTAGATTTAAAAATGCTATTGCTGTCTCTCTCTCTCTCTCTCTTGTACCCTTCTAATGTCTGGACGTGTAGAATCTTTACTGCTGAATAAAATCAAGTTAAATCTCGCTAAAGGAAAGTTTCCTTTACGCATAAAATCTAATAGGTTATGGGCCGCATCATTGTGCATTTGGGAAAGATTGTATTTCCACGAAATTTGGAGAAATCAACTGAAGACAGCTCATTCTCATTTCGTCAAGAAACGATTTCATCATGGCGGCTGCCGCACCTGCTTTCATCATTGACAAATTGAAAGGAGTGGAAAATTACGGGACATGGAAATTCATGATGAAAATGGTACTAATTCACGAGGACATTTGGAGCTGCACAGAAAAGGCAGTGGATGATGCAAAGCCGGAAGAACGGAAACGTGATCTGTCCAAGTTGTAGTTTGTAAGTGGTGTGCATCATTTTTAGTTTTTTATCCTTTCCATAGATGGCACCACCAGTACTTTACATCGCGGTATTAAGATGTTTCACGGATTCCTTATATAGAAAATTGAATAAATTTTTGTAAGCTTGTTCCCACAGAGCAGAGATTGTTTTATTTATCCCTTGCTACACGTGGTTCGCTTGGGCCCTATTCATGGTCCTTCAGAGTCGGATTTAGTGCGAATTTTTGTGGTGATAACTGTATTGCACTAGCCGACGCCTTTTTGCTATAACGCACTAAGTGGTGACGGATTGTCACTGAGAGTGCGCACCGAGGCGTGTCGTCCCAGTGAGGAACGATCGTTGACGGGAGGAGGAGTGTGGACAAAACCACATTCAACCAAGGAGCAACAAGTCGTCGGATGCAGCAGCGTGTGAGGATTGCGGCGTTGCAGCAGCGAAGAGTGTGACGCAGCGTCAGAGAAGTACTACACACGGACGAAGCGGATATACAGTGGTCAGTGTATTGCAAAAATTGTGAGTACATTTTGTGATTTTATACATGCGTGTTTCAAGTGAGTTAAGAACTTAGAAAAATTTGCGGAATTTCAAACTGGACTTAGAAAATTTCATAGGAATTTGGGACTTTAACTTTGCATGCTAGCTTTTACACGTTAGACTTAGCACAGTAAGCAAAAAGTGTTCCGACGGGGAACCTATGCCCAATTTCGGTTTAATTTCCAACCACTTGTAAAACTTTCACGGAATTTTGAGACTTGTAAAAATTTGTGTGAGCAAACATGTCAATTAGATTGGAGTCAATGATTCAAAGTCAATATGCAACCAAAGAGATAATTGAAAATGCCTACAAGAACTTTAAAAAGTCACCAAGGGATCGTCTATCTAAAGGTTCATACATGTCAGTTAGAATAGACACTTTGCAAGAATATTGGAAAATATTTTACACCACGCATAATCAATTATCTCAAGATGCTCCAACCGACTTACTAAAGAATGCTTATTTTACTAAAGTTATATTTCAAGAAGTAGAAGAAATTTACCTTGACTATTTGGTTGAACTAAAAGAAGCTTTATCAAGGGCAACACCTTCTACAAGTAACTCAAGCTCACAACAAGAAAAAATGTCTAAGGGTTCTAAAAGTGAAGGCAACGTAAAACTACCCAAAATTGCGATTCCTACATTTTCCGGGAAGTATAGCGAATGGACGACCTTTAGAGACTTATACTTGTCGCTCATTCACAACAACACTTCATTGGACGAAGTCCAAAAGATGCACTACTTAAAAGGCTATTTAGTCGGAGAGGCAGAACAGCTTTTAAGACATGTTCCGATTACTGCCGCTAACTATAAAGAGTCGTGGTCAATGTTGAACAACAGATACAACAATAAGAAGTATTTGTCAAACTGTTTATTGAAACGGTTTATGAACTATCCAAATATCAACGTCGAGTCCTGTAACAATGTTAGAGATCTTTTAGACACAACAACGGACACGTTGAATGGTTTGAAGAATTTGGGAATCGATGTAAGCTCATGGGATGTTATAATTATTCACATTATAACTTCGAAATTGGATACAGAATCTCGCAAACAATGGGAACTGAAAATTAGCACATCTGATGAGCTTCCAACGCTGAATCAAATGAGAGAATTCTTAGAGTCTAGATTCCGCTCTCTTGAATTTCTAGACCCCAAGCCGAAGCCGAAACCAAACTTTTCAAACAAGCCAAAGGTCATGCATGCAATTTCCGCTGATGTTCATAAAACGTGTCAATTCTGTAAAAATGATCACAAGATTGGCAATTGTAAAGAGTTCGCTAAGGTAAATTATGAAACACGTCACAACTTTGTTCAAACAAATGGAATTTGTTTCAATTGTCTCGGTCAGAACCACTCCGCTCACATTTGTAGAGTAACCACTAGATGTCGCATTTGCAGAGGCAAACATCATTCATTGCTTCATCCATACAACCCCAAGCCAACCAACGAACCGCTTAATCCAAATGATTCTAAGCCAAATATAGCGGTTGAAGTCGGCTCAGCGGTGTCTAATGTTAAGGCATCGTTAGCTGAGGAACCATCAACGTCGAACGTTGCAGCACATTTTTCGAAGGAGAGTGTACCTAACCAAGTTTTGCTAGCCACAGCATTGGTAAAGGTGCAGGCAAGGAACGGTCACGCACAGTTGTTGAGAGCCTTGTTAGATCAGGGTTCGCAAGCGTCGTTCGTGACAGAATCAGCAGTGCAACTACTTGGACTCAAGAAAGTACCGACCAAAACGGTTATCTCTGGATTAGGTGGTGATAAGAGCGCTTTAGCCTCTAGGTATATCGTAAATATTAATATTCAATCACGCCATGATCCAAGTTTTTCTGTCCAAGTACGCGCACATGTATTAGGTACAATAACGAGTCTTCTTCCCTCTGAGAAGATAACTCACTGTGATTGGCCTGAGTTAGCACAGATAACTTTGGCTGATCCTAGTTTTGCTACTCCAAACAAGATCGATATCTTGCTTGGGGCAGATGTTTATGGAGAAATCATCAGAGAAGGTTTGATCAAGGGTCCTAAAGGCTTACCTGTAGCCCAAAATACAGCCTTAGGATGGATCTTGTCAGGTCCTACACATCCCACTGAGGATGACGATCACTCCAATTCACAGATTTGTTACCATAATGTCATTGTGAGCATGTACTCACAAGTAGATGACAACGAGATGCTTAAAAGATTTTGGCAGATTGAGTCTGATTCTTTTGACACGAAAATCCTCACTCAAGAAGAAAGGCTATGTGAGAATTCTTATAGCCAATCTACACAGAGAGATGAAACAGGTCGCTACATTGTACGGCTACCTTTCCGTGATGAAGACCCTCAGTGTAAATACGGGAATTCAAGAAACATTGCACTCAAGAGATTTCACCTTCTTGAAAATCGTTTCATGAAGAACCCAGAAATCAAAGCAAAGTACACCGAAGTGATTCACGAATATCATGACCTTGGCCATATGGAACGTATACAGACTGGTGACGATCCTAAACGATCAGAGGCTGTTTATTTACCACACCACGCTGTCATACGTGACGACAAAACAACAACCAAGGTCAGAGTTGTGTTCGATGCTTCATGCAAAGGTTCCAACGGGGTTTCTCTCAACGATACACTGATGGTTGGTCCTACACTGCAGCAAGACTTACGACACATTATCATCAGATGGCGCATCTCTCCTATTTGCTTGAGCGCTGACATTGTCAAAATGTATCGGCAAGTTATAGTCGCAAACGAAGATGCAGACTTCCAACGTCTCGTGTGGCGCGATGATCCGGAATCTGAAATAGAAGAGTATAGATTAGTAAGAGTTACTTTCGGAACTGCATCTGCTCCATACCTGGCCGTGAAGACACTGCAGCAGCTGGCACTCGACGAAGAAGAGAAGCATCCCATGGTGGCTGAAAAGGTGAAAACAGATTTTTACGTTGATGATCTAATGACAGGGTGCCAAACAGTGGAAGAAGGAAAGCAAATTCATAAGGAAATGACAGAACTACTTACCAAGGGTGGCTTCCAGCTTCAAAAATGGGTCACTAATAACAGGGAATTGGCGGAAGTATTTGAAGGAGAAGGCAAACAAAAGGGAAAGGTAGATATAAAGATGGATGAAGTCATTAAGATTCTAGGCCTTTCTTGGGACAGAGAAACAGACAGTTTTCAGTACTCTGTGCAACTTCCAGACCAACAATCTCCAATCACCAAACGAAAGGTAGTTTCAGACATTTCGCGGTTGTTTGATCCTTTAGGATGGGCAGCACCTTGCGTCATTCCGGCCAAAGTCATGATCCAAAAACTATGGCTGTCAGGAATAGATTGGGATGACGAGTTACCGCCCGAATTGCTGTCAGAATGGCTGTCGTATAAAGGAGAACTGACTCAATTACGCGAGTTTCGTGTTCCCAGATGGGTCGAAGCTAAGGCGGGAGATATATGTGTGGAACTCCAAGGTTTCTGTGACGCATCTAATGTAGCGTATGCAGCAGTGGTCTACTTGAGAATTATCGATGCTGATGGTAATGTGCACGTTAATTTAGTCACTGCCAAAACCAAGGTAGCTCCTACCATGCAAGTCTCGATACCTCGCCTTGAATTAATGGGAGCAGTTCTCTTAGCAAAATTGCTCACCGAAGTCGCCAAGTTATTGGCAATTAATCGATCTCATGTTCATGGATGGACCGATTCAACTGTGGTGTTAGCGTGGCTTAGTAGCCACCCAAGTCGTTGGACAACGTTCATCGGCAATAGGACGTCTGATATTCTGACAAAAATGGACAATACGCAATGGGCTCATGTGCAGTCTGCTCATAATCCCGCAGATATGGCGTCCAGAGGGTTGACACCATCAGAATTGCTACAAAACGAATTGTGGATGCAAGGGCCGGCGTGGCTTAGAAACTCTGAAATCAACTACACAAGACCCAAATCGATATCCACTGAACTTGAACAGCGGAAAGTAAAGGCTCACTTGTCTGCGAAAAAGGAAGATCAGGAATTTCCACTTTGGACGAAATATTCGTCACTCCAAAAATTGCTTCGAGTTGTCGCAGTCTGCCGAAGATTCCTGAAACTCAAAATGAACAAATTAGAAAACAAAAGGTGTACAACTTACCCGACAAGTGAAGAACTCGCTGAAGCTCTCGAAGTTTGCATAAGGCAATGTCAGAACCATGGATTCGACGAAGATAAGAAAAGCTTGAAGCCGTTATGTCCCATAATAGACAAAAAGGGTATATTACGAGTTGGTGGGCGAATTCAAAATGCTGATGTCCCCGTTGACGTCAAACACCCCGTAATACTACCAAAAGGTAGTCACTTCACTAACTTAGTGATTGATGACGCGCACAAAAGGACGCTCCATGGTGGACCTACTCTTATGCTGAACTACTTGCGTACCAAATATTGGGTACTTTCAGCTAAAGGTTTAGTCAAAACCCACGTACGCAAATGTATCACTTGTACTCGACATGCTGCAGCTACTAAAAATCAGTTAATGGGGCAGCTACCATCAAGCAGAGTTACACCAGCAAGAGCATTTTTGCACAGTGGTGTGGACTTCGCAGGCCCCATCAACATTCGCGTTTCAAAGGGTCGTGGCAATAAGTCGTACAAGGGCTACATTTCTCTATTTATTTGTATGGTCACCAAGGCTATACATCTCGAAGTAGTGAGTGACCTTACTTCTGAAGGTTTCATTGCAGCGTTCAAAAGGTTTGTCGCGAGACGTGGACATGTCAGCAATATTTGGAGCGACAATGGAACAAACTTCGTCGGCGCTTCCACAGAACTGCACAAGTTAATTGCTGCCGAAAAATCTTCAGTTGCTACAGAAATTCGGGACTGGCTAAACAACAATTCTGTGTCATGGCACTTCATCCCACCTCGTGCACCAAACTTCGGTGGCTTGTGGGAAGCAGGGGTGAAATCAACAAAATTTCACTTAAAACGAGTGATAGGCAATTCTACACTCACTTATGAAGAGTTAGCCACACTCCTAACGCAAGTGGAGTCTTGTTTAAATTCAAGGCCCCTATCTAAGATGCCAGATAATGAAAACGAACCCTTGCCACTAACACCAGGTCATTTTCTAATTGGCGAACCCTTGATCACCATCCCAGAACGAAATTATGAAAGGTGCAGTTTGGCAGTTTGAGGCGTTGGCAGATGACACAACGAATGATGCAAGACTTTTGGCGTAGATGGTCGAACGAGTATTTAGCTAATTGTCTACAAAGATACAAGTGGTCCAAACTTACCCCTGAACCCAATGTTGGCGATGTGGTTTTGGTAAAGGAAGACAATTTGCCTCCAGCTCGCTGGCTCATGGGTAAAATTGTTGAGAAACATCCAGGTTTGGACCAGGTTACTCGAGTGGTAACATTAAAATGTAATGGTTCCTTGATTAAGAGACCAACTTCTAAATTGTGTGTATTGCCAATTGCAAATTAAAATTAAGGTTTATTTTGTTATCCGTACTCTTTAGAGTTTTATGTTTACATAAGTTATAGTCAGTGTTTAAACTTTATATGGAATTTTGTTTATTTTGATCAATGGTTGTTTCATACGCATATAGAGTTTAACTTGAATAATGTTAAGTTTTAAAAATATTAGGATTTGTTAATACTATACCCTCTTGACCTCATGGTGGGCGGTATTATATATGTAAGAACGTATTAGAATAGCGTTCTTGGTGGGCGGAATGTCCAAGTTGTAGTTTGTAAGTGGTGTGCATCATTTTTAGTTTTTTATCCTTTCCATAGATGGCACCACCAGTACTTTACATCGCGGTATTAAGATGTTTCACGGATTCCTTATATAGAAAATTGAATAAATTTTTGTAAGCTTGTTCCCACAGAGCAGAGATTGTTTTATTTATCCCTTGCTACACGTGGTTCGCTTGGGCCCTAATCAAAAGGCGTTGGCTCGAATTGCACTTTCAGTGCAACCAACAGCTCACGTGCATATTCGTAATGTTACCTCAGCGTACCAGGCTTGGATCAACCTACAAAAGGCTTATGAGGACACGGGATTGAGCAGGCGATTAAGTCTCCTAATAAGTTTGTTTTCAACTAAACTAGCAGACCATCATACTATGGAGATGTATGTCAACAGAATCAGAGAATTAGCACAAATGCTCACGGATATTGGCTCAGGACTAGAAGACGAATTAGTAGCCGTCATCATGCTGAGCGGACTGACGGATGATTATGATCCACTAATAATGGCGATTGAGAACTCGAACATAAAATTGACCATGGATGTAGTCTCCGGCAAGTTACTGCAAGAAAAACAAAGGCGTGACGAAAAGGGTGAGAATGTCTCTGCTCTGGCAACCGTGAAGAAACAGACGAAGTGTTTTCGGTGCAAACAAGTAGGACACTACATCAAGGGCTGTCCGAAAGGAAAAAAATCGGTTGATACACCGAAAAAGGGCACAACGAAGGCATTACTCACTGCGTTATCAGTGAATGTGCAAAGTGATATGTGGCATGTTGACAGTGGTGCAACAAATCACATGTGTAACAATAAGGCGCTCTTGAGCAACTATCAAGACATGGCGCCAGTACATGTGACAGTGGCAAATGGACATCGACTGTACACAGCAGGAAAGGGACAGGTACAAATAAAACTGAAGAACGGTGACCTAAAGACAATAAGTGAGGTGTTCTATGTACCGAATCTGACCGCTAACTTACTGTCAGTCAGTTCAATGGCCAAGAAGGGTTTTGAGGTTGTGTTCAGCTGCAGTACTTGTCAAATTTTAGATAATGGGGAATTGGTGGCCAGTGTTGATGAAGGGCACCTATTTACTTGACACTGCTGAACGAATATCGGGAGTGTGTGATTCTATTGTTTCACAGGATGCAGTTGCGTCAGTAGCGAATGCAGCAGTCCAGTGTGAGACTAGTGAAACTAGTTGCGCTGGTGCTGAGACTTCTGATGCTGGAACTGGTCCTGGAGTTGTGACAATGAAGGTATGGCATCGTCGACTCATGCACCTCAACCGAAGAAGTATGGAACTACTTAAGAAAGGTATGGTTACTGGAATTGATTATGACAACTCTAGCTTTGAAGCGTGTTTACCTTGCGTAGAAGGGAAACAGTGTAGGTTGCCATTCCCAAAGAAATCATACAATAGAGCTACCCAAGTGTTAGGATTAGTTCATACAGACCTGTGTGGCCCTCTACCCTGTCCGTCGTTGAGTGGAGCTCTTGTATTCTATGCTGTTCATAGATGACTACACTCGAAAGACGTTTGTGTTCTTTCTGAAGAGAAAGAGTGAGGCCTTTGATAAATTCAAGGAATTTAAGGCTTTGGTGGAGAACCTAACTGAGAAAAGAATAAAGATTCTCAGGAGTGACAATGGTGGTGAGTACATGAGTTCTGAGGCCTTTGATAAATTCAAGGAATTTAAGGCTTTGGTGGAGAACCTAACTGAGAAAAGAATAAAGATTCACAGGAGTGACAATGGTGGTGAGTACATGAGTTCTATGTTTCAGGAATATCTGAAAACAAGTGGAATTGGCACCAAACTACGGTTCCTCATTCACCGCAACAAAACGGCGTGGCTGAGCGCGCCAACCGAACTGTGATGGAGGCGGCGAGATGTATGCTGCAAGATGCCGGCCTGAAGAAGGAGTTCTGGGCTGAGGCAGTAAACACAGCTGTCTACATCAAAAATCGCTGTCCTACAAAAGCGGTCCTGGGGAGCACTCCAGAAGAAAAGTGGACGGGCAAAAAGGTATCCGTAGCTCACTTGCGCATATTTGGTACAGTTGTCTATGCATTGAATCAAAAACGTAACAAACTAGGTTCAAAATGCAAGAAATACATATTTGTTGGTTACTGTGATGAGACAAAGGGTTATAGGCTAATTGATCCTGAGTTTCCAACAAACTGTATTAAAGCCAGGAATGTGACATTTCTAGAAAATGAACTAATAGAAAAGGTATCGCATGATGATAATGACAGGTCCATACAGATATTCACGAACAATGATGTTGTGAATGATGAAACTCATTACTCTGACCCAACTCTTGTACGTTCAGATTCATCTGCTGTGGATACTGATACGACTGATGATACAATTTCGTCACAAATTAGTCAACGAATCAGTACGAACACACTGGATGATACTGAAAGATCAACTGAAAGCAGTGATCCTGCGGATGAAACATACATTCCAGAGGAGGAGACGGAAACCAGCGAGTCCGATATCACTGACACATCGGGGATGAATATGTCTACCTCAATGGTGGGTACTTCAGACGCAGAAGCTCCACGGACTGTACAAGAAGCAATAAGAGGGCCAGATGCCAAGCAATGGAAAAAAGCCATGGATAGTGGGTACAATTATTTTTTTAAAATAAATGTTGGACTTTGACAGATAGACAGAAGTCTCAAAAGCCTGTGAAATGCAAATGGGTTTTGAAAATAAAACGTGGGTTAAACGGAGAAATTCTGAAATACTAGGCACGTCTTGTAGCCAAAGGCTACACACAAAAGTATGGCATAAGACTATGGGGAAACATTTTCTCCAGTTGTCAGGTATTCCACCATACGGATGTTGTTGGCCTTATCTGCTGAGTATGGAATGGAAATAGAACATATCGACGTTAAAACAGCGTTTCTCAATGGTGAATTGAAAGAGATAGTGATCATGGAACAACCTGAAGGCTTTAAAGTGATAGGTCAAGAAGATAAGGTTTACAAACTTAATAAAGCCATTTATGGCTTAAAACAGGCCTCTAAAGCATGGTATGAGAAGATTGATGGGGTCTTGTGTAAGAAAATAGGATTTACAAGGTCATCATCGGAACCTTGCGTTTATTTCAAGTGTGACAAGGATGCACTTATCATAATCGCACTGCATGTTGATGATATTATCTTGTTTACGAACTGCAAACACGCTATTTCAGATGTGAAAACAAAACTAAAGGAAGAATTTGATATTACAGATCTAGGGCCTGCCTATGTGTTAGGTATGCATTTGTGTCGAGATGAAAACAAAATTACTCTCGATCAGTCAACCTACATAAAGACGGTGTTGCAGAAGTATAACATGGAAGAGTGTAAGTCTGCTCCCACTCCTATGGAGACGGGGTTGAAGTTACCATGAGGTGATCGTAAAGATGAAACCTATGATTACAGAGGTCTAATAGGTTCTCTCATGTACTTAGCAGTATGCACTCGACCAGATATTACGCAGTCAGTACGTACGTACGCAGTCAGCTACCTGAGCCAATTCAATGAGTGTTTCACGGAGATCCACTGGAAGGCAGCGAAGAGAGTTCTCCGCTATCTAAAAGGTACAGTAGATAATCGTCTTACTTTTACCAAAGGCAAGCTGGATGTGACTGCGTATGCGGACGCTGATTGGGGAAACGACGGTGTGGACCGCAGATCGTACACGGGCTACGTCTTCAAACTTGGTGAGTCGGTAGTGTCATGGGAAAGTCGTAAACAAAAAACCGTGGCATTGTCAAGTACTGAAGCTGAATATATGGCTTTGTCAGACTCATGTAAAGAGAGTTTGTCTATCCGCAAACTCTTGAAGGAAATTGTTAATAAAGATATAATAGTAACTATTTATAATGATAACCAATCTGCTCTAAAGTTGTGCAGCAACATGATATTTCATGCTAGGCCAAACACATTGATGTTAGGCATCATTTTATTAGGCAATTGGTAAATGATAAAACTGATATTGTTAAATACTTGTATACTAATGACATGTTAGCGGACTTATTGACTAAGGCTTTATGTAAGGAAAAGTTTCAACATTTTGTGAAACAACTTATGTAATGAAAATATAGTATAACAATATGGGTAGGTAAACATGCCAATAAATTAGGAAAATAAGATGTACTTGTTTCGAATCAAATAAAATGCACAGGGTTTGATTCATTTTGTTTATATTTTTTCGAACAATAATTTTTTAAGTTGTATTTTCCTGTTAGAAATACATAGCATAGCATTGTATTGTGTTGTTATAAAACAACATTTTTTAAGTTGTATTTTTTCTGTTAGAAATACATAGGCATAGCATTATATTGTATTGTTATGATATTGTATTGGTTTAAGGGCCAGTGTTGGAAATGTGTATCTCTCTTTGTAAACGCTATACAATATCATGCTTTGTAAACACACTGTTAAGTGTCTGTAGATTTAAAAATGCTATTGCTGTCTCTCTCTATCTGTTGTACCCTTCTAATGTCTGGACGTGTAGAATCTTTGCTGCTGAATAAAATCAAGTTGAATCTCGCTAAAAGAAAGTTTCCTTTACGCATTCCTTTACACACTGGAAATAAAAGAAAACATATTTGAATCTCTAGTTATATTTTTACATTTACATACAGGCACATACATTGCTTCTGGTTTCACACTAGGATACCCTGTGTTGTAGGAACCAGAAACAGCAACATCACAAACATGTAAACATCCATGCCATGAGGGTGTTTTTTTCCTCCCGCCCCACCAGGTCTCGAACCCGGGACGTCTCACTAGTAAAGCACAGCCCCAACTGCAACGCTAAAGAGGTCGTCAAACAACATTAAATATACCTACCTACTTGCAATGCGGCATTTCTCAATGTTTGTCACAGTATCTTGTTCATATTCCTGTCTGCAGTACGGCCGGCTAAGCAGGACAACAAACCACAGAACAATATTACTGTGCAAAGGACTACAAGCAGTTTTCCGAGTTTACAGGCCCTGTGCAGGATATCAAATAACTGCACCTGCACGGTATCAAATATTATGTTTTTTGTGACGGTATTTCTATCCACCTTGCAGAACTATTCTGCATGCTTCGCAGTCCTGCAAGGCTCAATGCAAGACAGAATATTGAATGAATTCCTTTAGGCTATAGATAACAACTTTAATTAGGTGACTTACTTCGTGCATAGGTTTTTTCAACTTTGGTTAGGTTAAGAGTTAGCGAGTTTTGTTCTTCAGACGTTGATGGAGATTGTTGAGGAGTTGTTTTCCATGAAAACAATGAAGGAACAGAGGTTTTCTTCAAAGTTTTTGGAGCAATATCTATAAAAAAAAAACACATGTTAATAAGGACATTTTAGTAGCTATTTAATACTATTCGGGCTAGGCGAGCTGTGTATGTTGGCATCTGCCACCTGTCAAACGGATTATGTGTAAGGATAGGTACAGATTGGGCAAGAACATTGCTGATAAGCTTGCTCGCATAAGCACTAATTAGTGCAAAAGATGAAATCACACCTGACTCGCGAAAGTAAGCACTCATGAGCACGGGTATGGTGCGTACTAGGCATACTCGGAAATCTTTAGGTAAACTTACCTGGCTGTAACAATGATAACTCTATTAAAATCGGATGGCTTGAAGTGATCGGAGCATATCCTGCTATGCTTTCCTAGGGTAAATCCAGGCTTTGCTGGTTCAACAGCTTGAACCCATAGTGAACGTCGATGTTCATCACTAGGGAAACGGTGAGTACCATTTTTTTTACAAAACCTAACATCTATTGACAAATTTGGAACTTCTGAAGTTTTTTTTTTTTTAATCCCTCATTGCGTGTCCGCACGAGCTCGGACTGAGTACATACGACGCTATCCCGACCGTCGAGTACCTGATGTGAGCATTTTCGACGGAGTTTACCGACGACTTCGTGAAACTGGCTCTGTTTCGCGACGACGTACGGAATTAGGAAGACCACGTGTCATTGATGACGACGAGGAACAAGACAAAGAAATCGTAGAACGGTTCAGAAGAGACCCAACCACTTCGACCAATATTGTTGCCCGTGAACTGGGCCTAACTCAGTGGAAAGTGTGGTTTACGGTTCATACGGCAGGCCTGTATCCATACCACTACACGCCGGTACATGAAATTGAAGAAGGAGATCCCGCGAGACGTATGGACTTCTGCAGATTTATACTCAATGCAGATATCGAGGACCCGAATTTCCTAAAATGAATATTGTGGACAGATGAATCCAAATTCGATAAGGACGGGATTACTAATTATCATAACGCACACTTTCGGGCACCTAAAGAACTAGGCAATCCAAATAAGAAAATAGTAAAGGGGTCACAACGACGATTTAGTGTAAATGTGTGGATGGGCATAATTTCCAACCATTTTATTGGGCCTTACTTTCTTCCAGACAATCTCAATGGTGAAACTTATGAAAATTTCTTAAGGCGACGTGAGTTCAGCGCTTGACTGCTTTCGAGGGGGTGAGGTGCGGGGCCTGAGGGGGCCAGGTGCGGGGTTGCCCCGCTTGCAAGCGCGCGAAATATTCATCTTTGCGCGCTCGCTCGCTACTGAGATGCCACAGTATAGCTGATAAAGACGACGACGACGGTGCTTTTAAATAAAGATAATTGTATATGGAAAATTATACAGGATGTTTTGGGGAGAGTGTAGGTATTTTGCAGATGGACAGGGTCGGTCCATACGATCATTTTATAGTATGGAAACTATGGTCCGATATCCTTTAGTTTTTAAGTTATGGGTTTTATCAAATCTTTACACTTTTTGGGTTAGCAAGCTAAAAAATAAACACAGTTTCAGAATAAATACAGTTTTATTTTATTCATCGATTTAAACACATACACACGATTAATTAAAAGTCTTAAAACTATCCCGATATCAAAAACAATCAAATTTTGGTCAAAAGAAAAAAAAATCTAAAAACAAATCTTAGTGACTTTTATCATTTCAATGTGTATTTTTAAAAAAATGTGTTGGTGAAAAATTATTAAAATTTCTAAAAAAAATGCTTATCTTTTCCCCTTTTTATTGATGTATCAAATTACAAACTACGTCTCAAATTCACGGAGATATGAGACTTTACATGCAGGGATACCTCAAACCGGACTCGCCTTAGGTAACAAAGTTGCAATAATAATACCTGCTAGGTATTATTATTGCAACGGTACTCAGCAGCAGAAAGGTAACTAACATTTCACAAATTCCGCAGAGATATCAGTCACATTTTTGTCAATACCATACATAATGTGTTAACTGTCATTTGTAGATTCATGCCAGCAATATATATATTATCTATAAATACAGCTGTATTCGGAATGTTAGCCAGTTTACTACTCATTAATCGTTGGAAAGAACCTGGGCCAGTACTGACACCATACGGTAAGTATCGATATTTAAATGTTCCTACCTCTGTTACTATAGTAATTGGCACTACTTGGAACAATTTCATCAAGATAGGATCTCTCTTCTCGGGTGTATTTGGAATTATGATAGTCCTCAAGGTTGTGAAAATATTATTTGACACCATTGTGAACACAAGAGGCCTGTACGAGGTGTATGGATTCGGATGGCGATTAATTGCTGGAATCTGGGATGCTGCAACCACATATCTGCTATCGCCTCATAGAGTGTTTAAACATGCTGAGACAAAGAGCAAATCCAATGTCTGTCCACATCCTCCACCATACAATAACGAGATGCATGTGATGTCATCCAAGAATGATGCTGATAAAGAGCAGGAATTATTGTATCCGAATCTCCAAGAATCTGGATGTAATCCTACTTGCCCCACAGACGTAGATGTTCCTATAACTGGTAACTCCAAGGACCAATACCTCTCAGCAGCTAACCGTGAACATAAGATAGATGTAAGACGATTCAAGATGTAATTTATAGACACGAAGGATTGTATTATCAAGATATGTCCATGAATTAGACTAAATTGTAATATACCATACCATAAGCAATGCATTTAGCTGTATGTTTTATATACTTAGATTACTAACAGTTAATCGATAAAAATCAAATGTGAAGATATAACCATTAATTACCATCCTTTTCAACTTATAATATTTTGTTAAGGTTGTGGTTGTGTTACTATTGCAAACTGAAGATCTACGAGTGACGACCGACAATATGGGAGGCTCGAATAAAATCGGACAAGCTATCGTATGGGTCATATGTATAAAGCTGACGACGGGATTGTACGTTTATGACTGTGCGTCAGATGGTCTGAATGTCACAAGTTTATCATTGCTGGAAGTTGACCATTGCCCCGAGTATAAAACAGTCGACGTAATAGATGACATTGATATCCAAGTGTTGCAACAACGAGAAACATATGACGTTCATGTCTACCGGTGTTCTGTGCGTTACAAGTATATAGTGACGTACTGCGGTATGCATAGCCATGTGTCTAGAGTGAGGAACGGCGAAGGAACAGGCTTATGGCCACTAACATCTGCAGAATGTCAGAACATGCACAACACACGACAGGCGACGATCATGGGCAAGCATCTCATTGACTTAAAGTTGAATTCCTCGGACATTCGCAGTTACGCTATCGGGGGATCTACCAGTATGGACGGGAGCTGCACGGGGTCTACGGTCACTATAGGAGAAAATACATGGGAAAATGTAAATGCAACAGTCGAAGCCTCAATTGTACTGAGTGACTTCACAGCAACTCAAAGGCTGTCGGACAATACTATGTTGACAAAAACAGGCATAAAATGCACCTTTACAGATGGATCTTGTGCGGACGTCGAACTAGGACTCTTATGCTGGAATACAGATAAAAGAGCTAAATGTGATAGATCAACATATCATGTCCTCTACTCAGGGAAATCTCAAAGGATCACGGTAACTGAACAGACAACCAATGCGGTAAAGTATGTGATGTACTCCATTAAGACCAGCGGCTTCTTGGCCACACTAGTTCGAAACCATGTGATTTAAGTGTGTGGGATGAAGATGCATACAACCGACCATACTAAGCTGCTTATACAAGAAGTTAATAATGGACTGAAGTTCTTTGAAGAGGATGCCATTAATGTCCAAGACATGGATCTGATCCTATATGTTAACGCCAAATTCACTCACCTAGAAACGCATACCCGTTCGGAGCTCACAAGAATGTACTCAATGATTATGAAGGAGACATGCGAGACTAAGCGGCAGACCATGAAAAACCTGCTGACAATAGCTACAATTGATCCAGTGGAATTCGCATTTGCTTATATGGGTAGACCAGGGTATACCGCTCTATTGATGGGGGAAGCCATAAACATAGTTCAGTGTAAACCAGTTTATGTGACACATGCCAAGGTAGACAACTGCTACTTAGAACTTCCTGTAAATTACTCAGGCAAAGTATATTTCATGTCACCTAAGTCTCATATTCTCCAGAAGACAGGCACACCACTGACATGCAGCATGTTTATGCGCCCATTATACAAGCTTGAGGACCATCCTCCGTCTCCGGTCATCCAAGACTCCGTCATCTCCGACACTATGTTTTTCAAGAACTTTATAACAAAAGAAGCTCTAGAGGAATCAGTATCTTCCTTTTTTGGCACTACTTGCGAACGCTATAGGCCGGACAACTCCTTTCTCATCTCTATTTGACAAAACGGCTCCCAACCCTGTATCAGATGCATCACATGTCAATATCACTAGTACCTCCCAGTGCGACGTACGTGTGTAGGTACGGTCGCAATTATAAACAAACAGTGATTACAACTTCAACGACGTGCGGTGTAAATTGACTCATCGATTCCTGAACAACATGTGCGGCTACAGCATCAGACGACTCTCCTGCGGATCTTTTCCAGTTATAGGTTAGGTTAGTTTACTAACCGCGAAGCCCCACTTTCCTGGTGTTTTTCTGTTTTCCAGTTTTTAGTTTATTTTATGTAGTGTGCGGCCAGACACAAGACTCGCCGGTAGGTAAATAAGGTGGGTGGACCATGGAAGGCCACGCTCCTTTGAAGGCCAACTATCAAAAAGTCGTAGTTATTGACATGTAAACACATATTCCTTCGGCTATACACTAAGATACATCAAACTCAAGGCCACAGATGCGGCGGCGAGTCGCTCGCGCCGCTATTGTGGCAGTGCGATCTCACGCTTCGTAGACTTCGGTCGTCGACGTTACAATTGTTATTCGCGCGCACAGCAAAACGTAAGTTTTTAGTTAGATAACCTATTATTATTTCATATTTTTTTACTGTGGATTGTCGTATAAGGATATGTTTATGGTACTAAAGAAAAAAAAATTGTTTTGCCTCGATTTAAGTTAAAATATTGGTAGTGTTCCCAGGAAAGCCGATGGTTCCTTATAAGGCCTATCAAAAATTTGACGGTTGGCCTTGCTAGGGTACATGAGCCTTACAAAGAACATGTACAAACCATGAACATATGAACAGTTACTTTTTAGTTATAAATACGTACCGTTACAGTTAAAACAATGTTTTATATTTATAATATTTTTATTTATAAGGGTTATTAAACTTTTTAACTCATATTGAATAGACATTTCTTTTAAAATTATTTTATTATCAGTATATATTTAAATTTCTTTTATGGAAAGGTTATGTCTGAAAATAAACTAAACTAATTTACATGAAAAGCAACGAATATAAAAAATATTTACATGTTAAAAACGGTAAAGTATGTGATAAAGTAAGTATGTGATAAGTTATATATAAGATAGTCTGTCTATAATCATATTTTAAGCAAAAAAAACTTTATAACAATAAGCCGGTAATTGAATAGATGATTAAATTTTATGCGTATAATTTCAGATTTCAAGAATGTCGGAGTCAAAACCCAGGAAAAGAGGTAGTACATGGGATGAAGACAGTTTAAGACGTGCCATGGAAGCAGTACAAAATAATCAACTTAATACAAATGCTGCAGCGTTGAAGTTCAATATTCCAAGACGCACCCTTAGAAACCATTTAGTAAGCGGTAACAGTACTAAAATAATTGGGAAGACAACTATTCTTACAAAACAATTAGAAGAAGATTTATCGCAGCGAATCAAACGTTTTGCAAAACTGGGTGTACCACTTACGCCTAAATTTATCAGGAAACAAGCCTTTTTATTTTGTGAGAGGTTTAAAATCAAGCACTCGTTCAATATGTCAACAAGAATGGCTGGACGCAAATGGCTCAAAATGTTTTTGGCTCGAAACCGATCAATATCAAAAAGAAAACCCCAGCTAATGAATCCAGCTAGAGCTCAAAAAATGAATAAGCCCATTGTGAAAAACCATTTTGAAGAAGTGAAGAAACTCTATGAAGAGCTAGACATTATTGCACATCCAGAACGCTTGTATAACATGGATGAAAAAGGGTGTCGCATTACGGTCCACAAACAAACTGTAGTTTTGGCTGAAAAAGGGAATACAAGAGTACATCTTGTTGCTCCGGATCACGCCGAGAACGTTACAATAGCGATGTGCGTAAATGCGGTGGGTATTGCTATACCGCCTATGATTATTTTAAGGGTATTAGGCACAGATCAGAATTAGCATCAAATTTTCCACCTGGAACAAAGGTAAGCATGGCACCCAAAGGCAGCATGACCAGTAGCTTATTCGTAGAGTTCATACAACATTTAGCACAACATAAAGTACCCGGTAAATGTCTGCTTATCTTTGATGGCGCAAAGTGTCATTTATCATATGAGTCTCTGGAAGAAGCAGATAAAAATAATATACCTGCTGCTTACCTTCGAACACCACGCACGAACTCCAACCTCTAGATAAATCAGTGAATCGGTCCTTCGAACATCACTGGGATGAAGAAGTTTTGAACTACCTGTGCAATTCTCAAGAGAGAACTTTAAACAAAGCTGCGTTTAACAAAATTTTCTCCCGAACATGGCCAAAGTGTATGACTCAAACCAATATAACGAATGGATTCAAAGCCCCTTTGATCCTGATGTCATACCCGAAGATGCTTATGCTCCTTCAATTGTAACTGAAAGACCTTTATCGGAAACATTACAACACCAGATCGACCAACCACTTATATCTGTTCAAGTCTCGCCCCCTGTGTCTGAATTTAAAAAAGTGTCAGAATTGTCGTCTCAGTCTCTGATAGATGAAAGGAGGTCAGCTCATGTTTCTAACGTTTCTTCAATTTTTCCATCAACTTCCAAAGAGAAGATAGTATCGACATCGCCAAAATTTTCAGCTGCAACAGCAAAAAGAAAACCCGTTCTTGTTTCTTACAGTTCTTCAACTGATGCTTCAGACTTAGAAGTAGATATTACGGTCAATGATCAGTGCCGCCCCATGCTGCTGAGTTCAGTACATCGTGTCAACGTCGCAGATACGAAACATGACCCTCAACCATCTCTGTACGATTATCCTCTTCCGAGTACGTCTGGCCTACAAGAAAATATCGTCTGTTCTAGCTCTGAATCTGATCTTGATTTGAATCTTAGTGAATCATTTATCAAAGATAACTACCTGACTAAACTTCAAGTCTCGGATTTATACACTTCTTCTTCGTCATTTGATGATGAACTAGAGCAGAAAAAAGAAATCACTCCGAAAAAACGATTAATACAAAACAAAAGCTCAATTAAAACAAAAGCTCAACTAAAGAGTCATAAGACTAGATCTTCGGATGATGACGAGCCGTTAATTAATCTAATAGAGGATGAAGAAGAATCGTTTCATGCTTTTTTGCCTACTCCAAACTACGCTACAATAAAGTCTTCACGTCCACGGCAAAAAGCTCTTAATTATAAGGGACAAAGAATAGTTAAAGATTTATTCAAGACTGAAGAAAAAAAGAATGAGATGACGCAAGCGACGAGTAAGAAAAAAGGAAAGTCTACAATTAAACGAGACCAAAAAAAGAAAACCAAAAATAAAAATGATTCCGTAAAACGGCTAAAAAGAACAGTACAACAAGAAAACAGTAAAAGATCGAAAATAGAGATGAAGAAAAGTGCAGAAGGTGGAGAAAAGGAATGGTACTGTCACGCATGTGGCGAGAATAGAATGGAAGACATGAGACAATGTCCCGAATGTCAAAAGTGGTATCACGAGAAGTGTATGGGTCTCACTAAAAACGATCTCAAATTTATATGCTCAGATTGTGATTAAAATATCCAAAAGTATTATCCTTTTTAGTTTCTAAGTTTGTTTCCGAAGTTAATTTTTATTTTGTTACAATTATTTTCGTTTTTTAATCTTAAGAATCGTTGATTTTAAACATTCCTGACTTCAAGACTGACTATGTACCATAATATAGCATATTTGTAAGACTTAACATACATTTGTTCACAAAATTGTCCAATGTTACTTCATTCAATACTCGATTTCCTAATCGCTTAGTTCTACCTCGAGCCAATACAGCATTGCACAATAGGAACTGCTACGCAATGGCTGTAAAGATATTTAATGGTATTCCAGCAGAGATACAGTATCTACCCCTGCCTATTTTTAAAATAAAACTAAGAAATTGGCTAGTACATAATTGTTCAGGCCTCTCGGCACCCAATGACCTCGCAGGGGCCCATAGCTACGAGGTAGCGTAGCGATCGGATGCCAAGAAGCAAGAACGTCGGCGATTCACCGAGCTAAAGTAAATAGATTCTATCTGACCTGGTCTGTGCTTCGTTCCCGTCAAACTCCTGTCTCTCTGCAAGGCCTGGGTGCACCCTAGGCTCTTCTTGGTAGACAGGTTCTTCAGCCAACCAGGTGTGGCTGGCAGGCCAGCTTCGACGCGCACAGGTTTCCAACACAGGTTATGTTACGTAAATGCGAACTTTATCTGGTTCGGTGAACCACAATACACTCAGCTAAATAGACAATCCTGAGGGGAGCCCGAATACAATTCCAGATGGCTTACGATTTAATTTCAATGCCCTATACCAATACGCGTTCCATCGCGAGGGCTTTTCGTCTGTCAGTTGTCAAAAAACTGCTGGGTTGGCAGCTCCGTCAAATTCAAAATGGCCGTTCCGAAAACCATCGATCGAGTATCGATTCTGAATCGAACAATCACCCGCCCGGACAGGCACCCACCTGTCCCTTAATCTACGGGCAGCCGAGACAACGTTGCTACCGCTCGTTTTAGTACCGAGCCTCCTACTAGAACCTCTGCAGACCGGGGGGTCCCGTCCCTGCCAGGGAACAAGTTAACAATGCGCCCCCTGCGCCAACGCAGTGGCGGTAGGTTAGCATCCTTAACCAGAACGAGGTCACCAACACTAGAGGGGCTGGTTTGTCAGTCCACTTAAGGCGCTGTTGTAAGATATGCAGATACTCGAGCGACCAACGCTTCCAGAAATTCTGAGTAAACTGCTGCAACATCTGATACCTTGACAACCGATACAATTTCACTCCCTCGAAGGGGTGCTCGGGCAACGCGTTAAGTGGCTGTCCTATCAAGAGATGGCCTGGGGTCAGAGCCTCCAGGTCATTTGGATCCGAGCTGAGCGGACACAACGGTCGCGAATTGAGATCGGCCTCGATCTTACAAAACAATGTCGCGAGCTCCTCAAAAGTCAGCGCGGTCTGACCTACTATACGCCCCAAGTGCGTCTTAGCTGACTTAACTACGGCCTCAAAAATCCCACCCCAGTGGGGGCAACTCGGTGGGCTGAAGGTCCACTGTATACCCCCACGGGAGAGGGCCGTTCCAATATCCACTTTATTTACATTCAAAAAGTTGACTATCTCTCGTAAGCATCGTTCCGCACCGATGCAGTTAGTGCCGTTATCAGAGCGGATCAAAGTTGGAAGTCCCCTTCGAGAAACAAACCTATCCAAACAAGCAATGAAAGCCTCTGTCGAGAGATCAGCAACGAGCTCGAGTTCAGGAGCCCGACATCCCCTGGATGCACAATCAGACGGGTTCAATTCTCCTGGTACATGTCTCCAAGTCAGTGGGACCTCAGACGACACAATCTGGGAGACACGGTTCGCAACAAAAACCTCTAAGGTATGGACCGAAGCCTTCAGCCAGCACAAAACAATCTGGCTGTCCGTCCACGCGTACACCGTATCCTCCAAAACCACTGACCCACGCAACACTGTTAGAGTGTGATTCAAAAGTTTGGTCAAAAGAGCAGCCCCGGGCAGTTCCAGTTTTGGAATCGTCATCCTTGTCCGAATAGGCGCTACCTTGCTTTTTGCCAAAACCAAACGCACGTCGACCTCCCCGGTGGAGGTGACGGTTCGCAAATAAACCGCTGCCGCAAACCCTCGTTCAGAGGCATCACAAAACCCGTGAAGGGTTGCCCTGTAATCCCCAGCAGGGACCAATTTCCTCGGCAGCGATACATTATTTATATTGAGGCCCAACCATTTCGCTAAATCGTTCGATACAATGCAGCCCTGAGCTCCAGAATCTAATAGGGCGCGAACGTATGTTGGGTTGCCCGCCAAATCCCAAATAAGCACAGAGGCGATCGGTAACACCACCGTCTCCGGTTGGGGGGCAACAAATTGTTGGGCCGCAAATTCCTAGCTAGGGCCCCCGGGGCCCCACTGTGCCTGCAACCGATCAGGCAGGCAGCTATACGCCAGAGGGTCCCATTGTACAAATGGCCCACGCGCCGGTTCCATTGCCACCCTACGACGCCCCCCGAAGGGTTGTGGGCGTGAGTTCAACCGTGGCCGCTCCATGAGCGGGGGGGACATCACATGCGACCGACGAGGACGAGGCGACGAGCGGGGCGACAACTGAGGCGGCGTCCGAACCGCACCCGCATAGCTCGAAGTTGTCCCATGCCACCCGCCCGTTACGGCCTGCTCAACACACCCAATGTGCCGCTGAGTCGGATGCTGAGTCGCAACCGAGAACTCAGGGCCCCCCATGTGATGACCCTGAGTGCGGCCCTGCACCCCTGGGTGGCCGCGTGCTTGTGGCCCCATTGCCCGCTGAGTCGGATGCTGAGTCGCAACCGAAAACTCAGGGCCCCCCATGTGATGACCCTGAGTGCGGCCCCGCACCCTAGTACTACCCTGTGCACGTGGGGACGCTGGCCCCTGAGTTGCGCTCCAAGTCGCAAACGAATTCTCAGGGCCCCATTCCGTATCACTCTGGGTACGGCCCTGTGGACGGGGGGACGTTGGCTCCTGAGTTGCGCTCCGAGTCGCAAACGAATTCTCAGGGCCCCATGCCGTGTCACCCTGGGTACGGCCCTGTGGTGGCTGTTGGCCGGACCGGTTCATGCACAACAAATTGTTGTGGGCCCCACCACAATATCCGCACAATTTTGTGCGCGTGCAGTCCCTAGCCATGTGTGGCCCGAGGCACAGGAAACACCAGCCCCGCTGCTTGGCCATCCGGCGCCGTCCCTCAACCCTAAGTTCCCCGAACTTATTGCAATTGGCCACAGCATGGCCAATCTGCCTACAACATGGGCAGGTCTCACTATGTGGGGTCAATGCACTCACAGTCCCATACGACTGCCGGTTGGTGCGGTCCTTCCTCGTCGGAGGGCCCCTACTCACAGCGCTCCCGGCAGCTCTCTGTGGCTCCGAAGGATGGGTGACCGTCAACCCCAAATTCTCTGCCCGTCGAGCCTCCTCTTCCAAAAATCCGACCAAGTCGGAGAAGGCGGGCAGGTCCTCGGCCGACCTCCCGTGAGACTGTTCGAAACGAGTCTGCACGTCAGCGGGTAGGCGGGAAAGTACAATGTACAGCAGTAGGTACGACCATTCACCAACCGGAAGTCCAAGATTCTCTAGGGCCTTGGTGACGGACAACAACGGGTTCAAAACCTCCGTCTGTATGGCCCCGACCTTGTTCACAACCGGGATGCTAAACAAACGGTTCAGTTGGGCATCGGCCAACCTCCGTTTGTTGTGGTAACGTCTGACCAACAATTGCCTGGCCGTTTCATAGTTACCCTCCGTAACTGTCAAATGAGCGACCAGCTCCCTGGGCTCACCCCTCAATGCTGCCACCAGCTGAGCCATTTTGACAGACTTGGTAATGTCCGATCGCATGTGCACCAAACTGTCGAACAGATTGATGAAGCTCATCCATTCACCGGACACTCCGTCAAAAGTAGGCATAGTTATAACGGGTAACCTGGTCCCCGATCCCTGATGCGGCAGAGGTGCTTCAATGTCACCACCACGGCTGGACTCGCGCTGCCTACGTATGTCCGCAGCCTTCTGCGTGATAGCAGCTGCCATCTCCATACACTGGTCGACATCCCCTAGCAACCGTGACAGCCTGTCAGGTGCGCAACCATCAACTGATTCCGCCTGCGCGGACAATTCGAGCACCCTGTTGTAGCGTTCCTTGACGTCCATGGACCGCTCCAATACCACATCATGCCTATCTAAACGGTCTATCAGACCGTGTGCGGAGGAAAACCATCTGAGTTCCTTAGAAACACCCTTCTGTATTTCAGATAACGACATGATCGGAACGATACTTACTCACAATTTGCAATAACTCAATTATATTGGACCCTCCAGTCTACAACCCAAACGAGGGAACCCTAAACTATAACTTAAACAATGCTGATTTCCCCAAACAATAGAAACCGAGTTTTATATCTACACAAATTCTGTAAACAACAATTTAGTTTCCCTATATCATATAACACACACAGATAGTCAATATTAGTTCAAGTTATAATTGCTATAAACTGAAAACAATGTCATAGCCTGCTATCAATAGATGTAACTACCTATGTTAACCAAACATTCATTAGCATTACTAGACCACTAATAGATTGACTAACTGGTAACTGGTACTTCAATGCAAATTTCAATTCACCTACAATGTACCTGTAATGTAATTACTATTCTGAGTCACATCTGAGTACAACTGGTCATTTAGGGAAAACTGTTATATCTGTCTGTCTACTACCAGCAATAGACTTATAGCTTACAATACTACCAATCTATGTGGATACAGGAACAACACCAAGTTAGCTAATAACCGCCTATACCTACAGATTGATAGTCCCAAATCGTGGGTTCCTGGAGCCCTTGACGGCTGCAAATCTCAGGAAACCACGCTCTGCTACCAAAATGTTCAGGCCTCTCGGCACCCAATGACCTCGCTGGGGCCCATAGCTACGAGGTAGCGTAGCGATCGGATGCCAAGAAGCAAGAACGTCGGCGATTCACCGAGCTAAAGTAAATAGATTCTATCTGACCTGGTCTGTGCTTCGTTCCCGTCAAACTCCTGTCTCTCTGCAAGGCCTGGGTGCACCCTAGGCTCTTCTTGGTAGACAGGTTCTTCAGCCAACCAGGTGTGGCTGGCAGGCCAGCTTCGACGCGCACAGTGTTCCAACACAGGTTATGTTACGTAAATGCGAACTTTATCTGGTTTGGTGAACCACAATACACTCAGCTAAATAGACAATCCTGAGGGGAGCCCGAATACAATTCCAGATGGCTTACGATTTAATTTCAATGCCCTATACCAATACGCGTTCCATCGCGAGGGCTTTTCGTCTGTCAGTTGTCAAAAAACTGCTGGGTTGGCAGCTCCGTCAAATTCAAAATGGCCGTTCCGAAAACCATCGATCGAGTATCGATTCTGAATCGAACATAATGGTTTTTATGACATGTGCGAATTTTATAAAATTAAACCTCGATTACTTAATTAACATGGTACTATGTAGATCCAATTGTGTATTTTCTCTTATGTAAATTGTGAACTACACTGATAATTATCTGACTATTTTGTACTTGTAAGAACCTGTAAATTTTGACATTAAGTAATTTTAATTTTGACGTTTACAAAGGATTTATAAATAATTATCTATTATTATCTTTAAAAAATATGTTAATAATTTGCATGCCCAGGGTTGGCTAAATGTGTGAAACTTATCAATATTTAAGAACCTAATGTAACCACATTTAAAGCAAATAAATGAATATGAATATGAATATATGAATATGAATATGAATAAGTTTGTAATAAGTACAGTACTTAGTCTGTAGTGTCTATTATTTTATTATAATTAATATAAGAAAGTCATTGATAATTTTTAGTTTGGCCTTCTTAGGAACATTTTGGCCTTACAAAGAACGGACCCATAAGAAGGCCATTTGATGTAAAAAAAAAAGTTTTTAATTTCATTATAATACGCGTTGGCAAGTTATTTGATGTCAATTTAATACTCATTACTACTGTTTTTAAATAATTTCCATTAATATATTCTTAGTTATACGATGGTGTTCAAGTAATGTTCGTTGAGTTTTTTATAAATGATAAAAATATATTGAGCATTTAATGTTTTGCTGAAATGAAAGAGCTTATTATGTAGTTTTAGTAAAAGCGAATATATTAATTGTTACAACTCTATTTTTAAGTTGAACGACTGATGTATAATATTGGCCTTGTTTGGAGCCGTGTTCCTTGCAAGGCCATTTGGAAGTGCTTAACAAAACTTAAGTTTAATGAATACTGATTAAAGCTAGGTTAAAAAAAAGTGATTTATATGGTACACAATAAAACAAACTATTATTTGATAATTTGTTTTTTTCATTTATCCAGTTAATAAACGAATAAAAAGCGTTTACTCGTTAGAGTGGCCTTCCATGGTCCACCCACATGTGATTATTTAAACTTATGTAGAATTCACATAACCGTAGTTCCTTTATTTTCTTAATTACCTTTAGATTAAGTTGAAATATGCTCTATTACTGTCTAGTTTTATTTAACAATAACTTTCCTTATATATAAAAATAGATTAAGTTAAAGTATGCACGATTAAGATCTGGTTGTATGTTTATTAAAATACTACTAGTTATTATTGCAGTTGATAAGTTTGTTATGGTATCTAGCTTAGATTTTTTCCATTGTTATAAGTACATTCATTTATTTTTTTCCCTAAAGGGGGGAGTATCTGTGCCGGCACATACGCCCGCCACAGATATGCGGAAATATCTATTTCCACGTAATGTTAAGATAAGTTGACGACCGTCACAGATAAGGTATATTTATATTCATCACGTGGTTTTGTAGTAAGTTGTATCTAAGCTTAGTATATCCTATAATGAAGTAATCTAGTATAGTCTGGTATTTACGCGTATCTCAAGCCTTTTATTTTATCATTTAATACATGTTCATTATTACAGTATTCCATCGTATGTGGAGATTTACTCCACATATCACAACCATCAGTGTCCAGAATTGTGTCGACAGTGTCTAGATTGCTGGCACTGTTGTATGACAGATACATCAAGTATCCTGAGGATATTGTCGCACACAGACTTGAGTTTTATAGGCTTGGCCAAATAGGCCAAAGACCAGGCCTGCCAGAAGTAGAAGGTGCAATTGACTGTACCCACATCAAAATTATTCACACTCCTGGGGTAGCCAATCATAAAGCTTTCAGGAATAGGAAGTCATTATTCTCTGTTAATACTCAAGTAAGTAAGAAATTATTTAAATGGGACCATCACTAATCTCAGATCCTTTATGTGTAAAGCCTTTTGCTGGATATGTCCTTCATTAAGTTCTGTCCTAAGGACAATGTCTCTTATAATAAATATCCCTTGTATGGTGGAGGAACCAATATATTGTAACGTACTACCTCTTTGACCATATTGGCTACTGGCGGATTAGCCAGATAAAAAGTACAAGGTGTCCAAAAAGAGTATCGGGTATTTGTTTTCGCGCCATATTCGAAACGGGGCGTTTAAAGGGAGCGGGGAGGGGTTCGTGGCGTCCGCCATTTTGTGGAGTTTTAGTCACGATGGAACAGTACTCGGGGACGCATCGCGCATTTTGCGTACGAGCGTATTATCGTAATAGTGATTCAATAGTGACCGCTCAACGTCTCTATCGTGCGGAATATCGTACACGCCACGCGCCAAGTGACGATAGCATTAGGAAATGGATCAGGATGTTCGAGAATACAGGTGCGACAGTTAAAATTCAAAACTCTGGTCGTCCTCGTTCAGTTCGCGATGAAGAAACAATTGAAGGAGTTGAGGCGTCGGTTCGTCAAAATCCGTCTTTATCCATCCGAAAGCGAAGTCAAGCGTTGAACATCAAAAAATCGTCTTTACATTCGATTTTAAAGAAAGACTTACATCTTAAAGCCTACAAAATTCAATTGGTTCAAGAATTGAAGGATACGGACTATGCTAATCGACTGAATTTTGCGAACGAAATGCTGCAGCGATTTAACAACTTTAACAACATACTGTTCAGTGACGAAGCAAATTTTCACCTGAATGGTCATGTCAATAAGCAGAATTGTCGGTACTGGGCAGTGGAGAATCCGAGACGAAAGCATGAACGACCCCTGCATAGCCCAAAGGTCGTTATTTGGGCCGCTATGTCTGCTAAAGGCATAATTGGTCCTTATTTTCATGAAGATCAACGAGGCCGAGCAATTAATGTGAATAGTGACCGTTATTGCGATATGTTGCGAAATTTTTTGGTCCCGGAGTTGCAGGAGTTTGCAGGTTTCAACTCAAGAACGTGGTTCCAGCAAGATGGGGCCACTTGCCATACCTCAAATGACTCAATGGAAGTTGTTAACGAATTATTCCCTAATAAAGTCATTTCGCGAAGGGGTAACATCAACTGGCCTCCCAGAAGCCCCGACCTTAGCCCGCTTGACTATTTTGCATGGGGATACCTTAAAAGTAAGGTTTATCAAAATAATCCGACGAATCTAACCCAGTTGAAGCAAAACATACGGTCAGAAATGGCAGCAATATCGATAGCTATGTGTCAACGTGTTATCGCCAATCTTCGTTCCCGTTTAGAAGAGTGCCAGCAACGTAGCGGTCATCATTTGGATAACATAATCTTTTCCAAATAATTCTCCAATTCATATGCTAATAATAAACAATAAACTTTTTTATTGCTTACCAAAAAAATTTTGTTTTATTGAACTTACAAATACCCGATACCCTTTCTGGACACCTTGTACAACTATAGAAATTCGGGTCTGGAATCTCGTCTGGCAGCTGATTGTTTTTTTTGACGCAGACATTGTTTGAGCTCTGAAACGTTAGGTTGTATCTTCTGCATCAATAATTTTTAAGTCACGCCTTTAGTTGCGGCGATGGGCTAGTCCCTTTAGTACTGTTATTCCTTTTAGTACTGTATTGGAGCTGAATGTTTAGTTGCTGTAAAGTGCAGTAGTTGATATGAAACTTCCCTACTATCCCCAATCCATGGGTAAGCATTGGTTCGTAGTTAGTCTTTCTTATTTTCGTGTATTTTATACTCTCTATGTATTTCCCTTTTTTATACAGTGTCTATTCTGCCGTCATAAGAAAAAAGGGCGCATCTAACATTTTTTCCTAAATTGAGTTATATATATATTCGGAATGAGCGAAAAGAGACGCATCTACCAGTATTTTTATAATTTGGCTAAAACTAACGCAACCCCAAAAAACGTACTTATAAATAGGCCGCATCTGCGCTACGAATTTAATATTACTAAATAAGAAAGACGTTTGTGCTTTTGCGCCTGGTGATTTTTCGTAATACTACAAGAAAAAGGCACATCTACCCCAATGCGTCCTTTTAACTTAGTATATTTGTGTATACTAAGTTAAAAGGACGCATTGGGCTACCTCAATCCACATGTGTCTTTTTGTTGAGTATTAGGAAAAATCACCAGGCGCAATATACTAAATTAAAAGGACGCATTTGGGTAGATGAGTCTTTTTGTTTTAGTATTACGAAAAATCACCAGGCGCTAGTGGCACAAGCGTCTTTTTTACTTAGTGTTCTTAGTTTTGCAGGGGGGAGTGGGGTGCGTGGACTGGTGTCTTTCTGTCAGTCGCGCCCGCGCAGTGGAGAGGGAGCGCGTACGCACGACTCTCTGCACTTCATTTGATCGCGAAACGTAAGTATTGAGTTATTTTAAGGTTTCGTACCGAAATGGAATAATCATAGGATTTGTTGTTTGTATGTCCTTGAATATGTAACTAGAGGCAAAATGGAATTGCTAAAATAGTTAGGATTGCATTGGGCTTATTGAAACAACGTCGGTTGGCGGTTTATATTATCTAAAATAGGGAATCATTTATCCAGTTCATTTACTAAATATTTATGGTTTCAAATAGGTAATTGCTTTATTTCAGTGTGACAGAATGACATCTAATCGCAGCTCACGCATTATTGCGTTGGTACCACCAACCAGTTCATCTCAGAAGTCGACGTCTAATATTAAAGATGTGCAGCAACCCTCGTGTAGTACAAATGAAAAGGACTTCTACAGTGTTGATCATCTTCATAACAGCTCAAACAGCGAACTGGATTTCGATTCGGATGACTCGGTCTTTGATAAGGACTATATGCCTTCAAGTTTAGGCCGGGTGTCAGAAGATTCATATTCATCTACGTCTATCATCCCCAATTCACAGCCCATCAATGTTACTATTTCTGAGTCGCCTGAACTTTCATCCGAAGAAAACATAGAAGAAAATCTTACAAAAAAAGGAGCAGCCAGAAAACGCAAAAAATATGATTCTTCACAGGTCCAGAGGAAACAGATGAAAAAAATTGAAGATATGGAAACTAAATATAAACTGAAGCCAGGATGTACTACAGAATGCAAGAAAAAATGTCAGACAGGATTTACAGAAAAAGCGAGAGAAAAATTAACCATTACTTTAGAAGCATGTCATGGAAAGAGCAGCAAAATTACATAATTAATAACACATCAAAAGAGTAGCCTAAAAGAAAAACTGTTAATGAAAACCGGAAAATACCAAGAAATGTAAGCGTTACATATTTCTTAACAAATGAATCAGGATTAAAAGTGAACGTTTGCAAGGTATTTTTCCTTGAAACTCTCGGTTTCAACCGCAAGAATGATAAAGCTGTGAGGACCTCGTTACGTAATGTGCCAAATACAGAACCAGAAGATAGAAGAGGACGCCATCGTAATCCAAGAAAGATAGACGACGCCAAGATTTTACAGCATATTGAATCATTCAAACCCTGCGTTTCTCACTACCGCCGCGAGCACGCTCCAAATAGGAGATATCTTCCTTCTGATCTGACAGTGACCAAAATGCATACAGATTTTTGTGAAGAACAAAATATGAAAGACCTTCCTGATAACGAAAAAATATCTTATGACCACTATAGAAAAATTGTGAAGAAATTAAATATAAGCTTCACAAATCTTGGTAACGAAGAATGCGAGTTATGTGAAAAGTTTTACATTCACAATCCTGAGCAGAAGGAAATAAGACACAGAAACTGTCAAGAATGTCGAGATTACGAAAAACACCATGAAAGATATGTATCTGCTAGGCAAGCATACAAAAGAGACGTTCAAAAACAAGAAAATGCAGGAATAAACTCAGATATTGCCTATTTTTCAGCTGATTTAGAGAAGGTAATAATGCTGCCGCGTATGGAAACATTCAAAACGGTCATGTTCTGCCCGCGATTAATCGTATTTAACGAAAGCTTCGTCCCAATAGGAGAAAAAAATAAAGACTCGGCTACTAAAACATACGCCGCGATATGGCATGAAGCGACAACAGGCCGCAAAATGGGTGATATTACAAGCTGTTTCAGAGCTTTTTTGCTGGCTTACAGAGACTTGAAAAAAATATTAATCTGGTTAGATAACTGTGCAGGGCAGAACAAAAACTGGACGTTGTACTCATATTTGCTTCATGCCGTGAATTCAGTTGATGTGACTCACATCAACTGAACACATCATGTGAGTTTTGAATCCATAACTCTAAAATATTTGGAGGTGGGACACACCTTTATGTCTGCAGACGAATTCCACAAGCAAGTAGAACTTGCAATGAAGAAGAAAAAACGCTTGTACGACTTCGAAGATTTTCACCAAGCAGTTCTCAGCACCAGAACAGATATCGCAGTGAAAGTCATGAATGTAGAAGATTTTTGTCAGTTTGAAGACTGTTCTTCAACTTACAAACTTCAACATTCATCCCCTCGTGCATATCTACATGATATGTGTGAAGTAACGTTCAAAAGAGGCACCCACGTAATTTATTATAAGACGGATTTCTGTGGCGACGAAGAATATTCACTGGATTTTCTGAGAATTAAAAACATCAAGTTCGGCATTCCACCTCCAAAACCCAAAAATGAGAGTAGAGGCATTACTCAGGAGCGAAAGTCAACAATTCTTCAAAAACTGACGCCCTTAATGCCAGACAATAGAAGGAAATTTTGGTATAATATACCCACTGGCAACAATTATGTTGATCTTACTCAAGCCCATGAAGTCTGATTTAAATAAGCTTGTCTGACTGATGTACTTTTTAGATTAAACTATGTTTATTAATATACAGCGTGTAACAGAAGGGTGTAGTCATATTTTCGGGGGTTGTTAGGGAGACCATTCTGAACAACTTTTACAATGAAACCGATTTCATCAGAGCAACATTATTTTTCATTGCTCCATACGTTTTGGTCTGGGCGTTCAGCTGATTTGTATAGATAAGTGAAAAGTAAAGTTGCTCTGATCAAATCGGTTTCATAGTGAAAGTTGCTCAGAATGATGTCCCTTACAACCCCCTAAAATATGACTACACCTTTCTGTTATACCCTGCAGTTATTCACTGATCTCATGGAAGTAGTGTTTAAGATCATTATCGGTAATGAAGAATTTAGTTTTGGTTTGTGAGAGGTTAAAAATATTTTGTTATAAGAAATTAAGGTAAGGATGGAACAAGAGGTACGTATAATACTTATATCGTAATTAAAGATTATACTTATATGTGATTGATCTCATAGGCTTACAATAGAGTGATATTATTTAGTAAAGAATTAAGTTTCTGTTTGTAAAAGGTATAGGTTATAAGCTTATAACTATTATGCGAATTTCGTAACTATTATGTGCCTAAAATATGTGTCTGAACATCTGATTTTCACAAGTTGTTTTTATTGAACCGATTTCCACTGATCGCTCGTTTTAGATAACCCTAACATTCTGTGTTTCCATGCAAAAAATACAGTATTTTCAGTTAAAATAGAGTTGGGCTTGTTAAAATATGTTTGCCATTTTGGGCGTAATGGGCGCCAGATAGGTATTATCACTAAGATAGAAAGCAGTAACTGGCTAGAAACGACTTTTTGATTCAGTTAAATGGAAGCTAATAAATTAATATCCCTAAGTTAAAAAGACGTTTCAGAAATAACTTAGTAAAAAGGGCGCATCTAGCCAGAAACGTCCTTTCAATGCAGTATTTCATTAATATTCATATTTTTTTACTAAGAAAAAAAGGAAATTTATTTGTTTTTAATACAAAATACTATTTTCATTGAAATTTATATATGCGGTCTGACAAAACATACTCTATCCCACAGGTGTGCAAACAATATATTATTTTGGTCTATTGTCTTAGGCACAGCACATGATTTAATAAAAAAAACACAAAATATTTTTTTCTCCATTTTGATCTTTTGGTAGAAACGTCCTTTTTCCTTATGACGGCAGTATTGGACTGCGGCACTCTTAGATCCTAATTACCCTAGGGCCCTCGTCGGAAGTCTCCGTGTGGGGAGCCGTCGCCTGATAGCTGGGCGCTGTAGCGCTTTTGTATTCCTATCATTCACACTGGTCTCTTTCCAGGGTTCCACGCCGAGGAGTAATATCCTCCTGGCGCTAACCGCAAAATCACTTGTTGACGTCTGGAGAAGTGGACCAGTTGGATTGATTCTACCAAGGAGCTGAAGTCTACAAATTCCCGGCGAGTCCCTATCCCGCGTTTCAACTATATCACCAATATTCAACTCACGACCCTGTGATTAATAAACGTATCTTGAGCCTGCCAACAATCTCTTAGAGTCTCACTGTTTCAATATAACAATTGAATATTCATTAAAATCGTCTGTATTATTCCACCGTCAAGGTTAATTCTATTAATGTTTTAATGCTACCTACTTACAACATAGAGGCTCTGTCAACAATCGAAGAAATGGTGGAAGTGACTCCACAAACTTATTGTAAATGTTACATTACCTGAGTTACTACTGTGTATGTACTTCTAATAATAAAGTTTGATTACAAGACAGTTATGTTTTGTTTGTGACAGGCCGTGGTTGGACCCAGAGGACAATTCATAGACATAGTGGCAAGATGGGCTGGTAGTACTCATGATAGCAGAATATTGCAACTGTCATCTATAAACCTGAAATACAGAGACGGGCAACATACTGGTGTACTCATTGGAGACAATGGATACCCTTCCTTACCCTACCTACTGACCCCTATTCTAAATCCTACACAGCCTTCAGAGGAGAGGTACAACAGGGCTCACATAAAGACCCGAAATGTTGTTGAAAGGGCATTCGGGATGTGGAAGAGAAGATTCCCATGTCTGAGTAGGGGTTTGGACAACAAAATTGAAACATTGGCCAACATAATAGTTGCCTGTGCAGTACTGCACAACATTTCATTAACTGCTCAAGACCCTATACCAGAAGATGGGGATGAAGAAATACATAATGATGACATAAATATTGTCACCCGAGAAGGTTCTACAGATGGTTTTGCATTTAGAAATGCGATTGTAAATAGATTTGTTTAAATAACAAAAACTTTATATTTTATGGTACTTGCTTCTTTTATTGATCAAATAATATACCTTGTATAAGTATATACCTTGTGTAACTAGTTAAACTAACTTATTCAGTCGGTGTCTGTAAAGTATAAAGCCAAAATTATAAAGTGAATTGAACAAAATACAACAAACAAAAGTGGCTATGGGTAATAGATCATTTTGGTTCAAGCACTAGTTGGTCAGTTAAGAAAGGTTATGGCATTTTGGCTGTATGTTACAAAATTTTACTTACAATAAAATGACATTATGAACTAATCAACAAAATAATTAAACTTATAATAAACAAACATTAACAATAACATTTGAGTGAAACCCAATCAATGTTATTTAAAAACATTATCACAATGATTACAAACTAAATTTATATATTAATTCGCTTCTATCTCAGTCAAGTATTAGTACATATATTATTATATCAGCTAGGTATAATCATTGGTACAGATAGAGCTAGGCCGCCACTGTACATACATCCAGTGTCCATGGGGTCACTCCCCACTGTTAAGGTGTCTGCTGAGGTGATAGAGACTTGCAAGGATGTCTCTCTCGCAGACAAACTCTTCTCGGTTCCTAGTCCCATAGATTTATTGATAGGAATGGATCTTTTTAATCAAATATTCGATGGAAGGAGACTGCAGCTGGGTGAGGGAATGCCAGTCGCCCATGGTTCTATATTTGGCTGGGTTTTGATGGGTAGAGCTCCCGTGGAGAGTTCGTCGTGTCATCAAGTAGTCTTTATCCTGCACTGTCGACTTGGACTCGGTGTTAACCAGGTTCTGGGAGGTCGAGGAGGTACCTTCCAAGGTTTGACAGGATCCAGAGAATCTGCTGTGTGAAAAACATTTTGTAGAGACTCATACACGAGATGTCACAGGAAGGTTTATGGTTCGTTTACCGTTCAAGCCAATTCAAAAACCTCTAGGGGAAGTTTGACACGAAAGCAGCACGCAGGGATATTATAAATCAAAGAACATTTATAGCTCTTTAATATGACAACAATAATTACAACAACTGCTATCATGATTCTATTCATGATGGCAATGCCAGTTGATGCAGGGGAGGTCCAAGTTGAATATGGGAGATTGATAGTGAACGGGTATAATAAATGCTTTATTGACATTAATGGGGTTAAGAGCACTGTTGAACTGAAATCAACAACTTATGTTTATGATGGTGTAGTGTTTGGGCTCATAAAATGGAAGTGTGATTCAGAGTATGGCAGTATAATCTCAGAAATAAAATGTAAAGATTGTGGCCTTTACTGCAGTTATAATCAACAATTCACTAAATGCAGAAATAACTGGATTCTACCAACAATTGGCTTTATACTCTCATTACTAATTGTGTTGACAGCCATTATAATTATAACTTGCACCTGTAGGAGAAGGTTCCATACTATTATCCTAACAATTGTCAAGTATTTCTTAACATGTAGTGATAGAAGAAGAGCAAAGTTAGTAAAGCGTCAGAATAACATTACAGGCACTAAAAACCCAATATTATTCAAGTATGTGCACACTCATTCAGTAGAGCTAAACAACATGATAATGGAAAGTAGGCTTAAGATACGGAAGGAACTATCTGGAGATGAACCAATATATGAAGAGATATGTAAGAAAGAATATGGTGGCAGCACATTTACTACTTATTTAGAAAACAAAGTTATGAATAATCCCCATCATAGACGTGGTGAGAGAGCATCAAGCCCATCAAGGCTACTGACAGCTGGGATTGCATTAACAACACTGGCTGGACCTGTTTATACGTGTGACAAGACACTATTTCTATCTTCAAATGGTAAAATATGTGATGGGTCAACCTGCTTGAATATTAACATGTATTCTATACCAATACTTACTGGATCAACCATATGTTTTAACACTTTGAGTGGTGATAAGATTGAGATGAGGATCAGAGATGCAAAATCTGTGACAAGATATCATGCATCATACTATGCATGTAGCTTCGGAGTTGACACTAGGACTACGTATGAGTGCAAGTCACCTGCTTCCAACTGCTGGAATGGGGGCACTTGCAAGCTAGGCCATGTTCACCCAAACCTTAAAATGTCTGAGACTGATCTTAAATACCCAAATGGTGCTGGATGTATGTCAAATAGCATCGGATGTGACACATGGTGCTGGCACCAGACATCATGCACATGGTACACATGGGTTATGAAGCCTATAATGAACAAGTGCTATAAAGTGTACCATAAGATCTCAGAGATCTGGCAGACAAGCCTAATAGTCAAGTACAAAGGGGTGACTAAGCATGTCAAACTGAACACTAACAACCCCCGTTATAACTTGAATGGATTTGAGATTGAAGGATTGAAAGACATGCCAATTATAATAAATGGCTTCGCATATGAGACAATACATCTTAGAAACTCAATACTGATAAGAGGAGGGATGTGTCATGAAGTTGATTCATCCATGCCAAACTTCCCAATTAAAAATTCAATTGGTGAGTATCAAATGTCCATTGATAGCCAAACATTCACTGCATACACCAGTACGCTTGAATGTCAGATGCACTCATGCACCGGTAATTGTACATATGATCAACCTGCAGTTGAAAGGCTGGATGATGCAAAGTATAGTATCATACCAAAAGGACAAATGTTCAAGAATGGAGAGAATGTGATTAAACGACAGATACCAATAACTGCTAGCGCCAATTTAGTTATTGGGTCTGTTAATATTGAATCACTAATGGTCACACCAAGCTACTGTAAACTTTCTGTTGAACAGGTATTTGGATGTATTGGATGTGATGTGGTCCCTTATGTTATTCTCAAAGCATATGACATTAAAAATGAGGGAATGTTAGAATACGAATCGAACTGCACTTGGGTTGAACCATTCTTAAGTTGCAATCCAGAGCCATACTCAATTAGATTAGATCAGATATCTGATGCTTGCTTGATAAATATACGATCCACAAACCAAACATTAATGATAAGCTTCACGTATGAGAACATGGCTAAGCTATCGTTACTAAAGACATATTACTCTGAGTCAATTGCTGAAATGTTTGAATCAGCAGTTTCAGACAAGGCATTCTGGGGTGCTATTATTGGATCACTGAATATTATGGCCTTGGTATCTGTGGGGGAGTTGCGAGGATTTAAATTCTTCTACTATGCTCGACGAAACAGTATGGAATTCAACTATGCTTGACTCAACAACCCAAAGTCTTCCACCAACTATACTGGACACTTCTCAAGTAAGTGAATTACAGGAACAAATTCAAATACTTAAAATAAACCTAGATAGTGCAAATACTGAAATTGATAAGTTAATAACAGAAAACTACAACCTTAAATCTAAATTGGAAGAAAGGAGTAAGGAAATAGAATTAATGAGGAAAATTTATTTTACATCCCCGGGCACACCTACTCCAAATAAACACACTCCGATAAAGAAAACTCGGAAAACTGGACCTCAAAAAGCTATCTTGGAGCAACGCCATCTAGGTAACGACACGTCTGAATCGAGGCAAAACTTAGTTGTTGAAAAACCAAAGCACTGCTCCCCTGTTATGAGTAACATGCCTACGCAGTCCTCTATACCCATACTAGAGGGCACTACAGGTACAAATAGATCAGTATTAGAAAACCTACAGCTGGCACCGCCACTGGCTTTACCGGCCCCTCCAGTCTCAAAACCAGCGAAAATATCTAGGGCAGTAAAATGTACCTACCTACCTACTAAAAGTATAAAGGATAAAAAACCCAATATATTTATAAATGGAGATGAAAATGTACGAGGATTAGCAAGCACAATGCTTCACTGCCGAAAAAACACCTGGAATGATATATACACTGTATCATCTACTACCAAGCCGCACGCAAACAGTTTTCAAATTTTAAACCCCGTATATAATAGTTTGGCAAGTATAACTGATGATGACATTTTTGTATTTTCTGTAGGCAATCATGACAGCTGTAATGAAATGTTGTCAAGTGAACTGGGTAAAACACTTAAAAGTCTCAAAAATAATTATGTATTCATATTAAGTATAACCGATGGTCAGAATAAGTTTGCACTTAATGAAATACTGAACAATTTAGAACAGCAATATCCAAAATGTAAAATAATTAACACAAAATCTATTAGAATGAGACAGGAAAACCCATTGTTTGTAGACCAAATTAGCTTTAAACTGAATGTAGAAATAGATTACATACGATACAGGAAGGATTACATTGTAAATTGGCCAAAATGTGTAAAGAATTTAAATAAAAATGATAAAAAGCTTGTGAAGGGCACAATACCTTATTATTTTAATAAACAAAATATGAATATAGTAAAAAAACAGATTTGTAATAAAAAAGGTACAATTCCATATTACTTTCAGAAGTTGAAAACCAAAAATATGCAAACGAAACAAAAGCAAACTGTAGAGGCAAGGGAAAATATAGTGTCAAGGGACAATGTAGAGTCAGGGGTTAATGTAGAGTCAGGGGTTAATGTAGAGTCAGGGGTTGATGTAGAGTCAGGGGTTAATGTAGAGTCAGGGGTTAATGTAGAGTCAGGGGTTAATGTAGAGTCAGGGGTTAATGTAGAGTCAGGGGTTAATGTAGAGGTAGGGGTTAATGTAGAGTCAGAAATTAATGTAGAGTCAGGGGTTAATGTAGAGTCAAAGGTTAATAAAACAGAGTTTTTTCGTTCATCTTAATATACTTCACCAAAATATCAATGGTTTAATAAACAAATCTGACATTTTAACATTGCATGTGAATGAATTAATTAATGACAAAATGGACCTCGATGTAATATGTATAACTGAGCATAACATGGTGGAAACCGATATACCTGTTTTACATGTACAAAATTACAAATTGGCCACTTATTCAGCTAGAAACAATAGGCATGGAGGGACATGCATTCTTGTAAACAGTAGGCACAGATACAAGGAAATTAATCTAAATAGTTTTAACACTCCCGTTATCTTTGAATGCTGCGGAATACAATTAATAGAGCAAAACATAAATATTATCTGTATTTATAGGTCACCTAAGACAGCAACTTGGGCATTTAACGCATTTTTAGAAAAATTGGATAGTTTATTAGAAAAAATCTGTGATAAAAATAAAAAAACTATACTATGTGGCGATTTTAATATTGATCGACTGACTCGAAACGCTAGGTCTAATGAGTTTGAGACTTTATTACTGACATACAATCTGAAACTAATTATTAATGAACCAACAAGATTAAGTAGCGGAACCTGCCTAGACAATTTTTGTCACAACATACGTGGATGCAAGGGTAAGGTAATAGAATTGGCCTTATCCGACCATACAGCACAAATTTTAAAATGTCCGGTCAAAGAATACTGCAGTTTTAGCCATTGGTTTATTGAGCGTAGAGACATTAATGAGGATAATTTAAAAAAATTTGCAGAACATATTTCTCAACTAAGTTTTAACGAAGTATATTTAAGCCAAGATGCAAATGAAGCATTTGATAATTTTCACAATTTATTTAAGTTATTTTACGATCTTTGCTTCCCAATCATCAAAGTTAAAGTAACAGCGTCAAAGAAGCCTAAATGGATTTCGAATGGAATTAAATGTTGCTCTAAGCGGAAAAGAGAATTACTGTGGAAGTATAGGTTATCCCCCAGCCAAGAAAACAAGAACATCTTTCAGAACTATTCCAAACGCTTCAGGAAAATAGTCAAACTGACCCAAAGATCCCAAAATGACTATTATATAAAAAATTCTAATAACAAATGTAAAGCGACCTGGAACATTATCAATAAAAACAAGTATAAACAATCTATTGAGGACATAAAACAAATCAAATTTGACAATAAGATTATTGATGATCCTCAAGAAATTGCAAAGGCTTTCAATGATTTTTACATTGAACAAATTAAGCCAATTACTGAGCCTAACAATCCGGCTACATTAAAAACTTGCTCCAGTGTTCACTCAATTTTTATGAGCCCTACTACGACTTATGACATAAATAAAATCATAAAAAATCTTAAAAACAAAAGTAGTACCGGTTTTGATGACATTTGCACTAAAGTTATTCAGTATGTTTCTGAAATTATATCACCTGTTTTGAGCTACATCATGAACTTATGTATAGAGCAAGGCACCTTCCCAAAAAAATTAAAAACATCTATTATCAAACCAATGTATAAAAGTACAGATAAAGAGAACATGGCCTACTACAGACCAATTGCTCTTATTCCTATATTTGCTAAGATCCTTGAAAAAGTTATTTATAATTGTCTATACTATTATTTCGAGAAAAACAATATCTTTGCGTCGGAACAAAAGGGATTTAGGAAAAACAAAAACATAAATTTAGCTCTATATGATTTTTTATCGGACGTAATCACATCTTTGGATAAAAGAATATTAACAGTAGCTTTATATATGGACATGACAAAGGCTTTCGATTATGTGAACCATTCGATTTTATTAGGGAAGTTACAAGCTTATGGAGTTAGAGGTAACGTGATGAACCTCATTAAATCATATTTGAGTGACAGGAAGCAGAGGACCGTAGTAACAAGGCTAAGCCAAGATAATAGGACTCTCCAAAATTACGTTTCTGATGATAGATTTATCAAATATGGTGTACCCCAAGGTAGTGTTCTTGGGCCTTTGCTATTTTTAGTCTACATAAATGACCTGCCTAGAGAAACTAAGAATACAATGGTATTATTTGCTGACGACAGCACAGTTCTATTTAAAAATAATAATGTAATTGCTTTGGAATCTGACATTACAAGTACACTATCACATGTGATTGAGTGGCTGACATCTAATAATCTTTTAATTAATATTGACAAATCGAACATAATGACATTTAAAAATAATTACAACCATAATCCAGAATTAGATAATCTTGAAATTAAATACAATAATAAGAATATTAATAAAGTTGATTCCACAAAATTTTTAGGTTTGTATATAGATTCTCATTTGACATGGAAAAACCACATAGAAAAGGTTTGTTCTAAATTGAAGTCATTTTCTTATGCCTTACACATGCTTTCCAAAGTTGTCAGTCAAAAAGCAGTCTTAACTGCATATCATGCATATGTTGTCTCTGCTCTGAGGTATGGTCTCATTTTCTGGGGTAACTCCACGGACAAAACTGATGCCTTCAAGGCTCAGAAAAGATGCATCAGGTCAATTTGTAAACTGAAATCTACAGATACCTGCAAACCCCATTTTATAAAACTAAAATTATTCACATTGCCGTCATTATATATTTTAGAGATAGTACTATTTGTAAAAACTAATTATGATTTATTTGGCAAATTTAACAGTGCAAGATATAAAAATAAGATCAGTGCTGCGAGTCACTCAACAGCTTTATTTAATAAAAGTATATTTGGAATGGCGCCCATAATATATAACCATCTGCCTAATAGTATTAGAGAAATTCAAGTTGTCCATTTATTTAAAAAAAGGCTATCACAACTTCTTCTTGAAAAAGCCTATTATAGCCTTGGTGAATTTCTCCAAGACAAATTTTAGTTTCCTTCCTTGTGACTGTGCCTAGGGTTCCTAATAAATTAATGTTAAATATGTACCCAGTGTGTAATGTATGATAGTGTTGACATTTTATATTTAAGCCTAATTTAATCTTGAATACTGTCTTGACATTTTTTATGCTTTAATTAATTAAATTATATTGTTAACACTCAAAATTTTGCAAACCCTTTCGGGTAGAGTATAGCTAAGCGACCGTTATTATAATTTTATCACCTATGTAACCTATATTCAGCAAATAAATGCCTTTGACTTTGACTTTGACTTTGAAAACTCGCAATAACGCTCTGAGGCGCTTCCACCATTTGGAGCGAAAGCTTCTCAGAGACGTCAAACTCAAGGAAATGTATGTAGCTTTCATGGCCGAGTATCTAGAGACAGGTCTCATGCGCCCAATATATGATGTCTCTACAAAGGAAAGGTACTTCATTCTCCACCATGCTCAGGCGTGTCGCTCAATCAGGTTTTGATGCCGGGTCCCAAGTTGCAACTATAGAGGACATCATTTTACGTTTCAGGACGCATCCCATCGTGTTCACCTGCGATATAAAACAAATGTATCGGCAGATCCGGATGCACGATGACGACTGCAGGTTCCAGACTATATTTTGGCGCGAATCACCGCATCGTCCTTTACAACAGTTTGAGCTCACGACTGTGACTTACGGGGTTTCTAGCGCCGCACAGACCGGTAAAACACCCAAAAACATGGCCATAAATCAATTATTTTAAAATAGTTTCCCAGACTTCAAACTTAATCTCATAAAAGGTAGGTAATCCGCACGTCACTAGGCAAAATATCTACCTGCTTCCTAGTTATAGTCCGCCAGCAGAGCAGTCGGAACCTAGCGTTTGATAACAACTCTCGTCTCTGTTCGCGGCTAACCTAAAATAACACTATTTCTCCGTGGCTTTGTTTATGTGCAAAGTAATTCGAGATACAAAAATTTTCATGGATTCTATAGCCTAGTACAGACACAGACACTTTGGTCTCTGACACCAGTGTATACACTAGTGTATGTAGTGTGTACATCGATGTCTGCTCTAGCTAGACTGATCTACGGACACTAGCTCAGTGTCGCGGCGACCGCTGTGTGAACAGGTTGTGTGTGGTGTCCGTAGAGCAGTTGCTGAGTGTCTGGAGACGAGACATTTTTACATACACTTTTGCCTACTCATCGAAGATGGCGAAAAAAATCTGGACCAGAGAAGAAACAAAACTGTTGATTGAGAGGGTGGAAGAAATGCCAGAGTTATGGAATATATCTGGTCAAACTAAGAGAGCTACTACTAGAGACCGAGTAAAAAAAACAGCGGCTATAGAGAGCCTGGCAGAACAATTTCATATTGATTCCGCAGAAATAAACCGGAAACTACATAATTTAAGGACCCAGCTCAATAACGAATTGAGAAAAATGAGACAAAAAAAAAGTGGGCAAGGAGCTGACGAAACATACAAGAGCATTTGTAGAGTTGTGGGTCTTCATTATGGAGTTCCAATATCAGTTTGTTATATGCGCCTAGTTCGTTTCTCCTTTTTATCCACTCCTTGACCCATAGTCGCCTTTTGGTCCTTTTACGACGTCGACGTTTAATTAAAATACACGCTGCTACTATAGCGGCAATACGACTGTCCTCCATAGCGTCACCGAACCGAGTGGCAGCCGGTGTATACACTGGTGTCATAGATCGCAGTGTGAACAGCTCCGACACCAATTTCAGACACCGAGTGTCTGCCTCGACGCTGGACATCATACACTCGCTCTAGTGTGAACAGCAGAGACACTAGTGTCGACACAAGTTTCGGTGTCCGGTGTCTGTGTCTGTACTAGGCTTATTAATCAAGGTATGTACAACATTTTATGATGTTTTTTTTTATTATTTAGAGGTCTTATTAATGTCCTACTATGAACTATATCAACATGCCTGAAAATTTAAAAAAATACGTATTTTTTTCTCAAGATGTGTATTTTTAAACAAGTGCAACTCATCGCCACTGCATTATAGTTATATTGGAATAAAGTTAAGAATATGTGCAATAATACTAACTAGCGTAAACATTCACATATTTTCACATAAAAAATTATTTTAACTCTAAAAACTGTAACATTGACCGCGATTTTCTGACGATTATTTTTATTGTTTCAGACTCTCCAATATCTGTCCTATCTATGACCAGGAAAGAGCTTCATAAATTAGTTAGATCAAGTCCGCAATGGTTATTTGACGGAAAACTTCAAGATTTGGACAAGAAGTTAGTGGAAGTGACTAAGTGCCCCGCTGAGAAACATGAAAAACTTTTTAAAATCAGTAAGTCATTTAAAACTGTATATAAAAGAAAGTGGTTAGCCAGCAATAGTACTGAGACACGTTTTCTGGAACAAAACGAGAAATGGCTTAACGAACCCGTCACTCTACCTGCTGGGCCGATTCCAGGAACTTCTAAGGGCCGTCCAACTAAAGAGTTCGGTGAATTAAGTGATCGGTCAAAGCGTCGTAAAACAATGAAACTTAGACAAGACATATCTGCGGAGGAACTCACTTACGCGGCACAGATGAGTCATAGAGCTTCACTAAACAATGATCTTGCATCTGTGATTCAAGAAGTGACAAAAAGCCCTACCCGAGCAACTAAGTTTCGCAAGGCTGCGGCTATCGGTAGTAAAACTACTATTACTAAGAAGCATACGCCAGAAGATGCCCTAATGATTTTTGTGGAAGCTAACATGACCTTAGCTCAATACGAGGTGATACACCAGGCGAATAAAGACGTATACCCTTGTTATACGTATGTTCAGAGGGCAAAACAGGATTGTTATCCAAATAAAAATGTAAGTGAAACGATTGCAGAGGTGATGCTACAGGATCTGCTTGATCACACATCTTCGCGGCTCTGCAAATATTTGGAACCAGTTCTCGAACAACTACAGCCAAATACTGAGTTGGAACTGATTTATAAATGGGGATGCGATGGGTCTACTCAAAACGAATACAAGCAAAAATTCGAGGAAGATGGTAATAGTGACGCACATATATTTATGAGTTCTATGGTACCAGTTCGGCTCACATACGGTTCTAAAGTCATATGGCAGAATCCCCATCCGTCCTCCCCCAGATTTTGCAGGCCAATTAGGTTTCGGTATGTAAAGGAAGACAAGGACGTCACTAATGAAGAAATTAATCATATTGAGAACCAAATAAAATCTCTCCAGCCTACAGTTGTTAGAGAAAATATTGTAATTAAACACCTGTTATTTCCTACAATGATCGATGGAAAAGTTTGTAACGCGGCCACCAATACGAATTCAACATTGCGTTGTTATATATGCGGCAAAACATCTAAAGAATTCCACAATTTAAAAACATACCCTGAAAATCGAGAGACTTTTAAATTTGGGTTGTCAATATTGCACGCGCGAATCCGTTTTTTCGAATTTTTATTACATATATCTTATAAAATTAAAGCTGGAGTAAATAAGGGACGGATATATGGGAAAGAAGATAAAGATAAAATAGAAAATGCCAAGAGAAGTATACAAAAAGAATTTCGTGAAAGAATGGGTTTACTAGTAGATATTCCGAAGGCTGGGTACGGAAACACCAATGATGGTAATACCTCCCGCAGATTCTTTTCCGACCCAGAAGCAGCATCATCTATTACGTCTATTGACAAAGATCTTATTATAAAATTTAAAATAATTTTAGAAGTCATTTCATGGGGATTCAAAATAGATTTAGAAAAATTTTCAGCGTACAATATGGGTGTAGCCCATTATTATATTAACTTGTACGGTTGGCAACCAATGAGCCCCACTGTACACAAAATATTGGTTCACTCTGCTCGTGTGATATCTCATGCGCTTCTGCCTATTGGACAATTGTCAGAAGAGGCTGCAGAGGCCCGCAACAAGCACTTTCGGCTATATAGGGAAAGCTTCTCTAGGAAGTTTTCTAGAATAGCTTGCAATGAGGATGTGATAAACCGGCTTCTCCTGACATCAGACCCTTACATAAGTAGCCGACAAAGTGAAAAAAAGTGGACTAAAAGTAAATCGCCTTTTTCTAATGAAGCAGCAGCATTCTTTATACTGGAACCTGAGAATGTAGATGAAGAATAATTTATCTTTTTATACGTCCATTTTTAGTTTGTATTTTGTTTTCGAATCTTATATATTTGTAAATCTAGTGTTCAAGCAGTCATAATTTTATTGTATCGTATACGTACCACAATAAATGATATTATTATATTTTTTCTTCTTCCTTTTTCTTTTGTCTTATCATAACAATATATGTATAATACAAATAATATATATATACAGTGGTGGTCATATAATTAAGAACGACTGTTTGAAAACAAGCTTTTTTCAAACTTACGAGAATAACACTTATTGCATATCGTTTTGTATCTCTCTCGGTATCGTAAAACTGTTTTACACAATCATAGCATACAGTTATAATATGATAAATTCAACAATATTATTATATAAGTAAACTTTTTGTATATAATATATCTTAACATGTTATTGCAAACTTACTGGCTGGCCACATAATTAAAAACGCTGGATAGTTTTTTTTATTCAAATTTAAATAGAGAACACTCTGTAACTAGGCCACTATTCGAGTAATTTTGGCGCCATTTAGTTCTGTAAAAGTCAAAAAGTTGATCGTTTTATAATAAAAAAATGGGAAAAAATAAAAGTTGTGATGCATCTACAAGGGAAGTAATAATAAAACTTCGCGATATGAATTGGTCATATAAAAAGATTGCCAATCATTTGCAGTGCTCAAAAACGATGATATTCCACGCTGTGAAGCATTTCAACACACATCAAACAACTTTAAATATTCCTCGTGTACCTAAACAGAGAAAGTCATCTCAGCGAGACGATCGAAATATCGTGCGTTTGGCAAAACAATACCCTTTTAAGGGGTCTAATGAGTTAAAAAAAGAATACTTTGGTGAAAATAACCCTTCAGCGATCTCAGCGCGCACTATCCGAAGGCGATTGGCAGAAGCGAAGTTGAACGGAAGGATAGCAAGAAAGGTGCCCATGTTGAAACAGTGTCATAGGCAAGCCCGGCTTGCATTTGCTAGGAGGTATGAAAGCTGGACAGCAAGACAGTGGAAAAATGTTCTTTTCTCTGACGAAACAAAAATTAACAGAGTATGTTCTGATGGGAAACGATATGTTCGACGCCCTCCGAATACAGCATTCGACCCCAAGTACACAAAAATGACATTAAAGCATGGTGGTGGAAATGTGAAAATTTGGGGATGCTTCTCTGGTCATGGTGTTGCACCTGTTAGACTGATAGAAGGAAACATGGATCAATTCCAGTACAAAAATATACTCGAAGAAACTATGTTACCATATGCTGAAGACGTACTTCCGATTATTTGGACATTCCAACACGACAACGATCCGAAACACACTGCACGCACCGTTAAAGAATTCCTCACATCTCAATCAGTTTCTGTCTTAGAATGGCCACCGAACAGCCCAGATTTAAATCCCATAGAGCATCTTTGGTGCTAAGTCAAGAAAAAGGTTTCAAATCGACGATGTGGTAACCTAACTGAGTTATATAACGTTTTTTTTAGAAGAATGGCGCTCTATTTCTATTGAAAAATGTAAAAAATTGATAGAATCAATGCCTCGTCGGTGTAAGGCAGTTATTAAAAGCCATGGTCACGCTACAAACTATTAACTTAGAATAAAATGTATTAAATTATAATTTTTAACATTGTCACTGTCTTATTTAATGTGATTTGTAAAATCTAAGTATCTACGGAAACAACTCTCGAGCAGCTTAAGAATCGTTCTTAATTATTTGTCCAGCATTTTTACTACTTGAATTTGTAATTATCCATAATCAATTAAATTTGTAAAAAAATAGTAAATGTTTTAAATATTTACTCCTAATCCCGTTTACTTTATCGATGTAGCTATTTCATAACACAACTAATTACTTTTAAGAAGGAACTTAAAAGTACACATAGCATAGTTTTGAAAAAAAATAACTGGTACTACAAATCGTTCTTAATTATCCACTTGAACGTCCGTCGCGCCACGCCACCACACGCTCAAACGTCCGAGCGCGCGATCCAGTGGTGTAGCGACTCGAGCGGCAGGCACCATGTTACGAAAAACGTGATATCTGCTTCACTAACATAGTTATATAGATAATAAAAATATTAATTAACAGGTGATTAGATACAAAATAATAATATGGAAAGTAATACTACATTTAACAAAAACAAATGCGTCAAAAAAAATAGTAAACTTCACAATGTCACATTTTTTTGTCGTATGTTTTATTTACATCGAGCCCGGCCCTTAATTTTATTACTTGAAGCCTAATTAATTATTTAAAAATAAACTACATTTATTTAGCTTTCTAACGATATCAATAACTCTTCACTGCATATGTTTAATGTAGCAGAAATAAATGTATTACTTACCGCTACCAGAACAAATTTCGACCAACCCAATCGGGCTTCATGTCGATGAAATATTGGCAAGATGGCCGCCGATGTAAGGTTTTCGTCAAACAGTTTGATTTTTTCAATGAAAGATATTTGGATGTGCTGTTACTGCAAAATATTTATTAAATTAAAGAACACATTATATAAATAAAAAAAAACGACTATACAGGATGAACACACAATTATACAGTATACAGGGTGACATTTTTTTACTTTGTTCCTTTTGGGGAATGATATGGATCCCATCCATATGGATGCGCTTTACTGCAAAATATTTATTTTAAATTAAAACAATATACTTAAAGAAATCAACTATACAGGGTGATTCCTCCTGGGAAATGATATGGATACCTATCCATATGGATGCGCTATTACTGCAATGTATTTATTTTAAATTAAAGAGACAATTATAAATAAAAAAACTATACCGGGTGAACGTACAATGTATACGGATTGTCATTTTATTAACTTTGTTCCTTTTGGGTAATGATAGTACCCATCAATATGAACAACTTTCCAATTTTAATGCAAAAATTGAAAGAAAAAAAAATGGGGGCTTCCAATACATGGAACTAAAACAAAAAAAAATCATCAAACATATGTGTGGAGTATCTATACACCGTTACTTTTTTATCACCTTTAGAATTTTCAGGGCTAACTTGCAACACGATACACGACGTATATCAACAAAAAAAACGTGAAATTATTTTTCAAAAATATTATGCATTTTTTGGTACTTGTCCTATGTAGTGAGAGCATCCTAGTAGCGCTAATGTATCGTTGGAAAACACCAGGATTACGCGAAATCTGGCAACAAGGCGTAAACAATAACGATCAAGCAAAAACCAGTCTTATGCGCTGCAAATATGAGAGAGAAATAGTTTACCTGCGGCCCGGCCTGTGCATGCGCCGGTCATTCAACTCACCCTCTCACCCCTTCCCCGTTCCCTGACACTCTAGCTCGCCAGTCGGTTCGCGTACGTGTCACTTGTCGCACGCGTCAAAATGGCACAGCCCCCGGGTCGCCGCGGGCGCGAATTTCCGCAGTACGGGCCGCGCGAGTACACGATGATGTTACGGGCTTATTTTATAGCTGGGGAGTCTACGGTAGCGGCTCGGAGGCTCTACCAAGAGCTTCACCCTGGCTGGAGGGTTCCGAGTTGTGCCACATTTCAACGAGTATATCAGAACTCGTTGGAGTACGGACAATTTGTTGAACCCTTTCACGCACAAGGTAGAGGCAGACCGAGGTACAACATTTATGACGATGTACTGGATTGGTTCGAAGAGGATCCGCGACGCAGTACGAATGAGGCAGCACGGCACTTTGGCATCAGCCAGTATTGTGCCTGGAAAATTGTGAATAGTTCCGGACAACACCCGTACCACTTCCGTAAAGTGCAAGAATTAACTGAAAGAGACAGAGTACCACGCATGCAGTTTTGCCAGTGGCTCTTAGAGCATCGGGATGTGAACATTTTATACACCGACGAGTGCTTTTTTACAAGAATCGGATTATTTAATGTTCATAATGAACATTACTGGGACTATACAAATCCGCATCTTGCACGACAGCACTCTTTCCAGCACCGATTCAGTGTCAATGTGTGGGCTGGTATAATAAACGGCCGTGTTATCGGACCGCATTTTATCAGTGGACGTTTAACTGGTCAAAGTTATTTGACCGACATTTTGCAAAGGGAGCTTCCAAGACTGCTTGACGGTGTTCCTTTGGCATATTTGCCCGGGATGTATTTCCAACATGACGGTGCTCCACCGCATTACGCCAGTGCAGTGAGAGAATACCTAAACGGACAGTTCGGAGACCGCTGGATCGGTCGCCTGGGTCCCGGCGGCACGGCCGTGCCATGGCCGGCACGCTCTCCTGATCTCACTCCACTGGACTTTTATTTGTGGAGTGAAATCAAACGGCTAGTGTACGTAAATGAGCCCGACAGTGAAAATCAACTGAAAGAACGCATACAAAGTGCTTTTCAGTCTGTAAAAAGACAAAGTGACGTGCTGTGGTCCCTAAAAAACAATGGATTCAAACGAGCTCAGCTGTGCATTAATCAAAACGGAGGACATTTTGAACAATTGCTTAAGTACACTACGTAGAACTTTTCATTTTAGTTTATTGTAAATATTGATTTTGATTGATTACTGTAAATAGGTACGTCGTTGATTCCAATTTTTTAACTACGCCAAAACAACATGTAATCTACGGAATTTAATTACCTACTACTATTTCAATCATTGATTGTTTTGACGGTCCTCAGCCCGCCAAAGTAGGAAGGAAAAATTGTTATCAACGAAGTGAACGATCTCAGCTGATGCGCGCGCGCGACGTTGCCAAACTGCGTCTCTGATAGCTCGCGGCAATCATTTCGGATAATTTGGAGACAAGTTCCTGTCCCTCTTTACATGTAAAGGTAAGACTTTTTCAGCGAATTTTTTTTTGAATCAGTTTATGACTATAGTACTAGTCGACTGTAAAAATTCTAAAGGTGATAAAAAAGTAACGGTGTAGATAGGTCTTTAAAAATGACATATTAAAAAAACATATGTGTGGGGTATTTATAGATAGGTCTTTAAAAATGTCTTTGAAAATAGTGTTTGTTAAAGACCCCAAAAGAACCGCAATATTAAAAAAAAGTGATAAATAATGTTAATGGTCTGGTCAGCTAATTAAAAGTCACCCTGTATATTGCATAAAGACCCCGTAGGTACTGCGAAAGCAATTCCAATCTAAGTTCAAAATGGTAATAATCTAGTCAGTTAATTAAAAGTCACCTTGTATAGTGCATGAAGACCCCGTAGGTACTGCAAAACCAAATCCAATTTAAGTTAAAAATGGTAATAATCTGGTCAGCTAAATAAAAGTCATCCTGTATAGACTCCGTAGGAGTCCAATGAAGGTAATGCAAAAGCAATTCAAATCAAAGTAAAAAATCTCCCATTTTCCTACGTCTGTCTGTCGAGAGCCTTATTGTCATTCATTTGCAATTGTCCGCTGGGGAGTCAAGTCCCCAGACCGGTAAAGGCACCAACCAAAGTACTCAAAGCTGACTCAAAGCATGAAATAGTCACAAATCTCTCAATAAATCTTCACGACAAAGGTTGTTCAACTTAATTAAGGAACTACTCCTTCAATTTCTGCTATAACTACATCAGGTCTTTGTAAAATTGGCACTAGAAACTCGTAAGTAGTTTGACGGCATGTTTGATTCGGTACGAGGAAGTTATCTTTTGCATTTCTTTGGGCTTGGTAGCCATTAAACTATTATAATACGTGCCTATACGTAATCTAGGCATCCTCAGGATTCTATTTTGGTATGATATTTGTATAATTAAATAGTAAAAACAGCGAAATTACCTCATAATTGCGGAGATACACAACACCAATTTCACAAAATGTCACTTCGAAATCGCCTCGCGAAATTTCCATTTTTTTTTGCACATTGCATGTTGCCAGAAAGAAATTTCTGTTTTATACCACTAAAAAACAATCAAGAGTACCATCTAGCGCCGAGTAGCAGTACTAAAGTTTAAAGAAAACAACAAAAGATGGCATTAGATACCGCAAGTCGTTTTGGTGTCTTGCCTCCCCCGGACGCCTAACCCTCTTTTATTTTTGGGGAGTTGAGTAACCTGGACGCTTGACTGATTATATGACCACCACTGTATATACAGGGTTACAGGAAAAGTCGACCTAGATCCGTTAAGGGCGTGTAGTACATATCATTTCTAAATGATTTCACTATGGAACCCCCCATCCTAAACTTAACCGTTTTCGAGATATTCGAGATTTTTTTTTTTTTATGAAAATGCCCAATTTTTCGGCTATTGAATTGAATATTTTGATTTTTTTTGACTCTAATGATAATTTTTTTGGTTTTTTACATGAAGAATGAGATGCTTAATGACCTCAATGACTAAAATTGCAAGTAAGTTAACTAAATAGGTCATTGTAGACGATCGAAACTTAAGAAAATAAGTACAAATTATAAAAAAAAATAACTTTTCTGGATATCCCAAAAAAATATTATGGCACTTGCTCTGCAGATGTGCTTAAAAACATCTACATTTTATCAGCTATCCAACGAGGTATAGCACTCTAGGGTATTTATTAACCTCAAAGGTGAAACTTAGTTTCTAAGGCTACATGGCAGTCAGAATAAATAGCGCTTATTTAATCTAATTAATTTAACTTAAGTTTAGCATCATCATTTCAGCCTACTGGCTTCCATTACTGAACATAGGCCTCCCTCGGCTAGGTACAACCTTCACCATCCATCGATGTCCCGCTATCCTGACCTAGAGATCATTCAGTTTTTATAGCATTTTTTTTTGTTCAGATCGTCGATCGCTCCACTAGTCCACTTTTCACTACACCAGTGGTTAATGTTCTTCTTATGTCGTTAGCAGCATTAATTATCCTTTCTTTGAGAACTTCCACTGACGATATGGGGTTGGGCTCACTGTAAACGAGGCTCTTCATGTGCCCCCATACATAAACATCCATGGGAGTCAGGTCGGGACTTCTTGCTGGCCAGGGTAAAGGCCCACCTCGTCCAATCCATTTGTTAGGATAGTTAGTGTCCAACCATTCCCTAACGCTTCTTCTGAAATGAGCAGGGCAGCCATCATGTTGAAACCACATGTCCCGCAGTAATTGTAATGGGAGATCATCTAGTAGGTCACCTTAGTCACCTCTTAAGAAATTTTCATAAGTTTCACCATTGAGATTGTCTGGAAGAAAGTAAGGCCCAATCAAATGGTTGGAAATGATGCCCATCCACACATTTACACTAAATCGTCGTTGTGACCCCTTTACTCTTTTCTTATTTGGATTGCCTAGTTCTTTAGGAGCCCAAAAGTGTGCGTTATGATAATTAGTAATACCGTCCTTATCGAATTTGGATTCATCTGTCCACAATATTAATTTTAGGAAATTCGGGTCCTCGATATCTGCATTGAGCATAAATCTGCAGAAGTCCATACGTCTCGCGGGATCTCCTTCTTCAATTTCATGTACCGGCGTGTAGTGGTATGGATGCAGGCCTGCCGTATGAACCGTAAACCACACTTTCCACTGAGTTAGGCCCAGTTCACGGGCAACAATATTGGTCGAAGTGGTTGGGTCTCTTCTGAACCGTTCTACGATTTCGTTGTCTTGTTCCTCGTCGTCATCAATGACACGTGGTCTTCCTAAGTCCGTACGTCGTCGCGAAACAGAGCCAGTTTCACGAAGTCGTCGGTAAACTCCGTCGAAAACGCTCACATCAGGTACTCGACGGTCGGGATAGCGTCGTATGTACTCAGTCCGAGCTCGTGCGGACACGCAATTGCAGTATCCGTAGCAGATAAGCATATCCGCATATTCTTCGTTCGAGTATGTTGCCATTTTCAACAGTCCAGTATCACAAGCACAAATCAGAGTCCAGTAAACAAGAACAGTAGTCACAGTTAGAAAAATCAGTCCAGAAACAAAGCCAAGTCGGGTGGGAATCCGAAAGCACAATAATTCGCATCTACCATGGACGAATCGCATGAGCAGACTAAAATGGATGGCAAGCAAACAAACAACCAAATACAAAACAATGGGCATGTTGTATCCCCAAACTTGTTTTTGCTCATTATTTTTCTCACTCTTAACTGCATAAATCGTAAGTTGTCTCGCTCACACGCACCGGATTAACTTGAAGGACAATAGCCGAGGGACCCGTTAGACCTACTACCTGAACCTTTTCAACTATGTTTTTTTCTATGAGTTTAAATACAACCCTAGGTTATTATACCTCGTTGGATAGCTGATAAAATGTAGATGTTTTAAGCACATCTGCAGAGCAAGTGCCATAATAATTTTTTGAGATATCCAGAAAAGATTTTTTTTTTTTTTATAATTTGTACTTATTTTCTTAAGTTTCGATCGTCTACAATGACCTATTTAGTTAACTTACGTGCAATTTTAGTCATTGAGGTCATTAAGCATCTCATTCTTCATGTAAAAAGACAAAAAAATAATCATTAGAGTAAAAAAAAATCAAAATATTCAATTCAATAGCCGAAAAATTGGGCATTTTCATAAAAAAAAAAATCTCGAATATCTCGAAAACGGTTAAGTTTAGGATGGGGGGTTCCATAGTGAAAAAAAGTAGAAATGATGTGTACTACACGCCCTTAACGGATCTAGGTCGACTTTTCCTGTAAACCTGTATATATAGATACACATAGACAAATTACACAGATCCCATTAGCCTTAAACTAAGTAAAACATTACTATACTAATATACTATATTTATTAATAAAAATAATGAAGGGTGCTGATTCGACGATATATAGGGTACATACTGTTACGCCGGTAGGTTAGGTCAAAAACTTTGAACGTCAATTTCAGTGCTTTAGAGGCGTTTTCAGCAGGCTGAAAAGTCATTTCAGGCCGTTTCAGAAGTTACTCTATCACATATCTAAAGATCGAAATTTCACCCAAGTTGCCGTCGTTTTCAGGCGCCTGAAACATGTTTTCAGTCCGTTTCAGGGCACCCTCTATCAGATGACGCCATAACCTGAAAACCCGTTTTCAGGCGTTTTCAGGACCCCTTATGGGCCTCTGAAGCACAAATCGTTATATGGCGAAATATCCGGTAGGAGTGACAGAGATAGCACTACTAGAAAGAGATAGCTATACTCGGAACATTCGAGAAGTGTGTGACAGAGATAGCACTACTAGAAAGAGATAGCTATACTCGGAACATTCGAGAAGGGAGTGACAGAGAGAGTGCACCATTAGAGAGAGACATATATGGTCTCGAATGTTCTCGGCCCGCACGCTGGTCCTTACTAGAATATTCGCGATATGTGTGGACAATGTGTCCAGAGCGGCTTCGCGGGATATAAAAGGCGTCGACGGCCGGCGCGAGTTAGTTACATTTTAACTGCGATCGAGTGCTAGTACAAGGATAATCGGAGAGAAAGACTCTTCGTGTGAATAGTGAGTGCATAATTAGTGAAATAGTGTGTGTGTTTTAATTAGTGGATTTTATGTACAGTTCGTGTGAATTGTAAGTGCCTAATTTGGGTAATAAAGTGAGTGTTTTATTTAGTGGATTAATTCGTGCTTTTCTATCAAATACGAACCCCACGCTCGTAACATTTGGTGTCAGAAGTGGGATAGAAAATGCCGTTAATGCCACGAGAAACCGAGCCAAAAGGAGTGACGACGCGAAGCCAAACGTCTGGGTCTGGAGACTCGACGCCTGGTACGTCGGAATCACCTGCTCCAGCTGCACAAGGAGTAGACCTCAACGTTATCTTCGTCCTCCTAAAGGAACAAGCGAGAGAGCTAAAGGAACAGGCCAGGAAACAGGAAGAACAGTCTCTAATCCTCCAGAATGAGCTTAGGGAACAAAAGGATCACCAGGAGGTACAGGCACGAATGCTTCGTGAGGTACATGAGTCCACGACCGAATGGAAGAGAGAGTTGTTCGAGGCCCTGGCAGAAGGAGATTGAGAAGAAGGATATTGTTACCATGGAGACATCAATGGGTGTGTTCGAGGTACCCGTACCAACTATTCAAGCCGTTTCGAAATACCAAAAGGTTCTGAACAACGTCGCAGCCGCCAGCATCAAAACTTTAATGGATACATCTTTATTGATGAGTTCAAAAGGGATAGATGTTAAAGCGACTATCAACAAAATAAAACAGGAGAGCAGGAAAGCTGTGTCAAAGCACTCGAAAACTGCAGACCGCGTGGAAGTTATGTCTAACATACTATCGGTTCTGATGATTGAGAGAGTTAAAGACAAGCAGCTAGCTAACATTAGCGACCTGTATTCCAAGCCAGAGATGTGGGTAGACCCGCTAACTCAAGGCTTATGGGTTGTCAACCCAACTGAGTCTCATCCGGCGTTTAGCGCCGCAAGAATCAGGAAAGTGACGTCCACTTACGAACTGGACGACACCCAGGCACAAAACTTAATCGCCATGTCCTTTTCCAAAAAGCCGCGAGAGACAGCTTCAGCAAAGCTAAATCTCTTCGCAAAGCTACGCGGAAGCAAGCGAGATGACATTAAGAAGGATCCGAAGAAAGTATTAGCGATAGTGTTTTCTGAATCGGAGCTTACACAAGCGGAGATTAAGGCAATGATTTTCACGAAACCGAGAGAGCCTCAACCCTCATGCCCGTAATGCGACGCGCCTGTAGAGATTGAAGGGTCCACCTATCACATTAGGTGCGAGGTAGTGGAATGGTTAGTCGAACACTTCTTCTTTAAATACGATGCTAGCTTAGGTTTACTGTCTTCACAGACAGTGATCTATCTGGACCACAACCAACGACCGATGCTCGAGACCATACAGAGATACCACCGAACCTTGAACAGTCCGTTCAAGATTAAAGGAGGTGGCAAGTACACGGTCATGCAACGCGAAGGGAACAGTGTCAAGACTCTAACGAGCTTAAAGGAAGACTTTGTGAAACGCCAATATTGGGGTATCCAGACCCGGACGAGGATTTCATTGTGGATACAGATGCTAGTAATACTGGAATTGGAGGTGTCTTGTCGAAAAAGAAAGGAGGTAACGAAGTTGTGATTGCATATTTCAGTAAGTCATTGTCAAAACCAGAGAGGAATTACTGTGTAACTCGGAGGGAATTGCTAGCAGTTGTCAAGACGTTACAGCATTTCAGCAAATACCTGCTGGGAATAAAGTTTCGTATCAGAACTGACCATGCTGCTTTAAAGTGGTTGCTAGAATTTAAAAACCCCGAGGGACAAGTGGCGAGATGGATTGAACAACTGCAGGAGTATGATTTCATCATCGAACACCGTAGTGGGAAATCACATGGAAATGCTGACGCCCTATCACGTAGACCTTGTGCGGACGACTGTAAACATTGCTCAAGACAAGAAGGCAAGGAATGTGTTCGAATGATAAGAACTGATACGGTTAGCGACGAGTGGAGTGATGAAATCATGCAGCAAGCGCAACAAGAGGACCCTGACGTGAGACCCATTTTTGATTGGATTAATGCTGGCGCACCTAAACCAAGATGGTGTGATGTAGCTCCTATGAGTGCGGTAACAAAAAGCTACTGGGCACAATGGGATAGCTTGGTTATGCATAATGGCGTTCTATGTAGAAAATGGGAAGGATGCTCACCTGCAAGTCGTTGTCCCAAAGAAAAGGGTGAAAGATGTTTTGAGAATATTTCACGATGGAACATCCGGTGGACACCTTGGAGTAAAAAGGACCCTAATGAAAATTCGGCAACGCTTTTATTGGATTCACTGCCGAGAAGATGTTGAAAATTGGTGTAAACGATGCACTAACTGTGCATCAGTCAAGGGACCGCATACCCGTAGCCGAGGAACACTCAAGTTGTACAACGTGGGAGCCCCTTGGGAAAGGGTTGCGTTAGATGTCGCAGGACCATTCCCAGCATCGGACTCCGGAAACAAGTACATTCTTGTCGTGATGGATTACTTCACGAAGTGGCCTGAAGTATTTGCCATTCCTAATCAAGAAGCGGTAACCATAGCTGAAAAGTTAGTGAACGAAGTATTCTGCCGGTTTGGGGTACCACTCGAAATCCACAGTGATCAAGGAAGAAACTTCGAGTCTGCGGTCTTTCAGGAGACTTGTCGCATAATGGGAATTCATAAGACGAGGACTACGGCGTATCATCCACAGTCAGATGGAATGGTTGAGAGATTTAACCAGACACTGGAGAGACATCTAGCCAAGGTCGTTAAGAGCCATCAAAAAGATTGGGATCGGCATATCCCCCTCTTCTTGTTGTCTTATAGGTCGGCAACTCACGAAAGTACGGCGGTTACTCCATCGTATGCGAATTTTGGAAGAGAACTCCGTCTGCCTGCAGATCTCCTGACTGGACGTCCGCCCGGTACACCAAGGACCATCACGGAATATGCAAGTGATTTGCGGGATCGGATTGATGATGTTCACAGCCTGGTACGTGAACACGGGCTCCACGCTAGCATAAAGATTAAAACCCGATATGACCGGAAGTCTTATCAAGTGGGTTTTGAGGAAGGTTCGTTGGTGTGGCTACATAACCCTATGCGACGAGTAGGAAAGTCCCCGAAACTATCTCCGAATTGGGAAGGGCCTTACAAGGTAGTCACCAAAATAAACGACGTCACGTATCGAATCCAGCGGAATCCTCGTAGTCCGAGCAAGATTGTTCATGTTGACCGGCTGGCCAGATACCACGGAAATAATGATGCTCGAGACGAGCATGTCTTAGGAGGGGGTAGTGTTACGCCGGTAGGTTAGGTCAAAAACTTTGAACGTCAATTTCAGTGCTTTAGAGGCGTTTTCAGCAGGCTGAAAAGTCATTTCAGGCCGTTTCAGAAGTTACTCTATCACATATCTAAAGATCGAAATTTCACCCAAGTTGCCGTCGTTTTCAGGCGCCTGAAACATGTTTTCAGTCCGTTTCAGGGCACCCTCTATCAGATGACGCCATAACCTGAAAACCCGTTTTCAGGCGTTTTCAGGACCCCTTATGGGCCTCTGAAGCACAAATCGTTATATGGCGAAATATCCGGTAGGAGTGACAGAGATAGCACTACTAGAAAGAGATAGCTATACTCGGAACATTCGAGAAGTGTGTGACAGAGATAGCACTACTAGAAAGAGATAGCTATACTCGGAACATTCGAGAAAGGAGTGACAGAGAGAGTGCACCATTAGAGAGAGACATATATGGTCTCGAATGTTCTCGGCCCGCACGCTGGTCCTTACTAGAATATTCGCGATATGTGTGGACAATGTGTCCAGAGCGGCTCCGCGGGATATAAAAGGCGTCGACGGCCGGCGCGAGTTAGTTACATTTTAACTGCGATCGAGTGCTAGTACAAGGATAATCGGAGAGAAAGACTCTTCGTGTGAATAGTGAGTGCATAATTAGTGAAATAGTGTGTGTTTTAATTAGTGGATTTTATGTACAGTTCGTGTGAATTGTAAGTGCCTAATTTGGGTAATAAAGTGAGTGTTTTATTTAGTGGATTAATTCGTGCTTTTCTATCAAATACGAACCCCACGCTCGTAACATTTGGTGTCAGAAGTGGGATAGAAAATGCCGTTAATGCCACGAGAAACCGAGCCAAAAGGAGTGACGACGCGAAGCCAAACGTCTGGGTCTGGAGACTCGACGCCTGGTACGTCGGAATCACCTGCTCCAGCTGCACAAGGAGTAGACCTCAACGTTATCTTCGTCCTCCTAAAGGAACAAGCGAGAGAGCTAAAGGAACAGGCCAGGAAACAGGAAGAACAGTCTCTAATCCTCCAGAATGAGCTTAGGGAACAAAAGGATCACCAGGAGGTACAGGCACGAATGCTTCGTGAGGTACATGAGTCCACGACCGAATGGAAGAGAGAGTTGTTCGAGGCCCTGGCAGAAGGGATTGAGAAGAAGGATATTGTTACCATGGAGACATCAATGGGTGTGTTCGAGGTACCCGTACCAACTATTCAAGCCGTTTCGAAATACCAAAAGGTTCTGAACAACGTCGCAGCCGCCAGCATCAAAACTTTAATGGATACATCTTTATTGATGAGTTCAAAAGGGATAGATGTTAAAGCGACTATCAACAAAATAAAACAGGAGAGCAGGAAAGCTGTGTCAAAGCACTCGAAAACTGCAGACCGCGTGGAAGTTATGTCTAACATACTATCGGTTCTGATGATTGAGAGAGTTAAAGACAAGCAGCTAGCTAACATTAGCGACCTGTATTCCAAGCCAGAGATGTGGGTAGACCCGCTAACTCAAGGCTTATGGGTTGTCAACCCAACTGAGTCTCATCCGGCGTTTAGCGCCGCAAGAATCAGGAAAGTGACGTCCACTTACGAACTGGACGACACCCAGGCACAAAACTTAATCGCCATGTCCTTTTCCAAAAAGCCGCGAGAGACAGCTTCAGCAAAGCTAAATCTCTTCGCAAAGCTACGCGGAAGCAAGCGAGATGACATTAAGAAGGATCCGAAGAAAGTATTAGCGATAGTGTTTTCTGAATCGGAGCTTACACAAGCGGAGATTAAGGCAATGATTTTCACGAAACCGAGAGAGCCTCAACCCTCATGCCCGTCATGCGACGCGCCTGTAGAGATTGAAGGGTCCACCTATCACATTAGTTGCGAGGTAGTGGAATGGTTAGTCGAACACTTCTTCTTTAAATACGATGCTAGCTTAGGTTTACTGTCTTCACAGACAGTGATCTATCTGGACCACAACCAACGACCGATGCTCGAGACCATACAGAGATACCACCGAACCTTGAACAGTCCGTTCAAGATTAAAGGAGGTGGCAAGTACACGGTCATGCAACGCGAAGGGAACAGTGTCAAGACTCTAACGAGCTTAAAGGAAGACTTTGTGAAACGCCAATATTGGGGTATCCAGACCCGGACGAGGATTTCATTGTGGATACAGATGCTAGTAATACTGGAATTGGAGGTGTCTTGTCGCAAAAGAAAGGAGGTAACGAAGTTGTGATTGCATATTTCAGTAAGTCATTGTCAAAACCAGAGAGGAATTACTGTGTAACTCGGAGGGAATTGCTAGCAGTTGTCAAGACGTTACAGCATTTCAGCAAATACCTGCTGGGAATAAAGTTTCGTATCAGAACTGACCATGCTGCTTTAAAGTGGTTGCTAGAATTTAAAAACCCCGAGGGACAAGTGGCGAGATGGATTGAACAACTGCAGGAGTATGATTTCATCATCGAACACCGTAGTGGGAAATCACATGGAAATGCTGACGCCCTATCACGTAGACCTTGTGCGGACGACTGTAAACATTGCTCAAGACAAGAAGGCAAGGAATGTGTTCGAATGATAAGAACTGATACGGTTAGCGACGAGTGGAGTGATGAAATCATGCAGCAAGCGCAACAAGAGGACCCTGACGTGAGACCCATTTTTGATTGGATTAATGCTGGCGCACCTAAACCAAGATGGTGTGATGTAGCTCCTATGAGTGCGGTAACAAAAAGCTACTGGGCACAATGGGATAGCTTGGTTATGCATAATGGCGTTCTATGTAGAAAATGGGAAGGATGCTCACCTGCAAGTCGTTGTCCCAAAGAAAAGGGTGAAAGATGTTTTGAGAATATTTCACGATGGAACATCCGGTGGACACCTTGGAGTAAAAAGGACCCTAATGAAAATTCGGCAACGCTTTTATTGGATTCACTGCCGAGAAGATGTTGAAAATTGGTGTAAACGATGCACTAACTGTGCATCAGTCAAGGGACCGCATACCCGTAGCCGAGGAACACTCAAGTTGTACAACGTGGGAGCCCCTTGGGAAAGGGTTGCGTTAGATGTCGCAGGACCATTCCCAGCATCGGACTCCGGAAACAAGTACATTCTTGTCGTGATGGATTACTTCACGAAGTGGCCTGAAGTATTTGCCATTCCTAATCAAGAAGCGGTAACCAAACTTTAAATACGATGCTAGCTTAGGTTTACTGTCTTCACAGACAGTGATCTATCTGGACCACAACCAACGACCGATGCTCGAGACCATACAGAGATACCACCGAACCTTGAACAGTCCGTTCAAGATTAAAGGAGGTGGCAAGTACACGGTCATGCAACGCGAAGGGAACAGTGTCAAGACTCTAACGAGCTTAAAGGAAGACTTTGTGAAACGCCAATATTGGGGTATCCAGACCCGGACGAGGATTTCATTGTGGATACAGATGCTAGTAATACTGGAATTGGAGGTGTCTTGTCGCAAAAGAAAGGAGGTAACGAAGTTGTGATTGCATATTTCAGTAAGTCATTGTCAAAACCAGAGAGGAATTACTGTGTAACTCGGAGGGAATTGCTAGCAGTTGTCAAGACGTTACAGCATTTCAGCAAATACCTGCTGGGAATAAAGTTTCGTATCAGAACTGACCATGCTGCTTTAAAGTGGTTGCTAGAATTTAAAAACCCCGAGGGACAAGTGGCGAGATGGATTGAACAACTGCAGGAGTATGATTTCATCATCGAACACCGTAGTGGGAAATCACATGGAAATGCTGACGCCCTATCACGTAGACCTTGTGCGGACGACTGTAAACATTGCTCAAGACAAGAAGGCAAGGAATGTGTTCGAATGATAAGAACTGATACGGTTAGCGACGAGTGGAGTGATGAAATCATGCAGCAAGCGCAACAAGAGGACCCTGACGTGAGACCCATTTTTGATTGGATTAATGCTGGCGCACCTAAACCAAGATGGTGTGATGTAGCTCCTATGAGTGCGGTAACAAAAAGCTACTGGGCACAATGGGATAGCTTGGTTATGCATAATGGCGTTCTATGTAGAAAATGGGAAGGATGCTCACCTGCAAGTCGTTGTCCCAAAGAAAAGGGTGAAAGATGTTTTGAGAATATTTCACGATGGAACATCCGGTGGACACCTTGGAGTAAAAAGGACCCTAATGAAAATTCGGCAACGCTTTTATTGGATTCACTGCCGAGAAGATGTTGAAAATTGGTGTAAACGATGCACTAACTGTGCATCAGTCAAGGGACCGCATACCCGTAGCCGAGGAACACTCAAGTTGTACAACGTGGGAGCCCCTTGGGAAAGGGTTGCGTTAGATGTCGCAGGACCATTCCCAGCATCGGACTCCGGAAACAAGTACATTCTTGTCGTGATGGATTACTTCACGAAGTGGCCTGAAGTATTTGCCATTCCTAATCAAGAAGCGGTAACCATAGCTGAAAAGTTAGTGAACGAAGTATTCTGCCGGTTTGGGGTACCACTCGAAATCCACAGTGATCAAGGAAGAAACTTCGAGTCTGCGGTCTTTCAGGAGACTTGTCGCATAATGGGAATTCATAAGACGAGGACTACGGCGTATCATCCACAGTCAGATGGAATGGTTGAGAGATTTAACCAGACACTGGAGAGACATCTAGCCAAGGTCGTTAAGAGCCATCAAAAAGATTGGGATCGGCATATCCCCCTCTTCTTGTTGTCTTATAGGTCGGCAACTCACGAAAGTACGGCGGTTACTCCATCGTATGCGAATTTTGGAAGAGAACTCCGTCTGCCTGCAGATCTCCTGACTGGACGTCCGCCCGGTACACCAAGGACCATCACGGAATATGCAAGTGATTTGCGGGATCGGATTGATGATGTTCACAGCCTGGTACGTGAACACGGGCTCCACGCTAGCATAAAGATTAAAACCCGATATGACCGGAAGTCTTATCAAGTGGGTTTTGAGGAAGGTTCGTTGGTGTGGCTACATAACCCTATGCGACGAGTAGGAAAGTCCCCGAAACTATCTCCGAATTGGGAAGGGCCTTACAAGGTAGTCACCAAAATAAACGACGTCACGTATCGAATCCAGCGGAATCCTCGTAGTCCGAGCAAGATTGTTCATGTTGACCGGCTGGCCAGATACCACGGAAATAATGATGCTCGAGACGAGCATGTCTTAGGAGGGGGTAGTGTTACGCCGGTAGGTTAGGTCAAAAACTTTGAACGTCAATTTCAGTGCATTAGAGGCGTTTTCAGCAGGCTGAAAAGTCATTTCAGGCCGTTTCAGAAGTTACTCTATCACATATCTAAAGATCGAAATTTCACCCAAGTTGCCGTCGTTTTCAGGCGCCTGAAACATGTTTTCAGTCCGTTTCAGGGCACCCTCTATCAGATGACGCCATAACCTGAAAACCCGTTTTCAGGCGTTTTCAGGACCCCTTATGGGCCTCTGAAGCACAAATCGTTATATGGCGAAATATCCGGTAGGAGTGACAGAGATAGCACTACTAGAAAGAGATAGCTATACTCGGAACATTCGAGAAGTGTGTGACAGAGATAGCACTACTAGAAAGAGATAGCTATACTCGGAACATTCGAGAAGGGAGTGACAGAGAGAGTGCACCATTAGAGAGAGACATATATGGTCTCGAATGTTCTCGGCCCGCACGCTGGTCCTTACTAGAATATTCGCGATATGTGTGGACAATGTGTCCAGAGCGGCTCCGCGGGATATAAAAGGCGTCGACGGCCGGCGCGAGTTAGTTACATTTTAACTGCGATCGAGTGCTAGTACAAGGATAATCGGAGAGAAAGACTCTTCGTGTGAATAGTGAGTGCATAATTAGTGAAATAGTGTGTGTGTTTTAATTAGTGGATTTTATGTACAGTTCGTGTGAATTGTAAGTGCCTAATTTGGGTAATAAAGTGAGTGTTTTATTTAGTGGATTAATTCGTGCTTTTCTATCAAATACGAACCCCACGCTCGTAACATTTGGTGTCAGAAGTGGGATAGAAAATGCCGTTAATGCCACGAGAAACCGAGCCAAAAGGAGTGACGACGCGAAGCCAAACGTCTGGGTCTGGAGACTCGACGCCTGGTACGTCGGAATCACCTGCTCCAGCTGCACAAGGAGTAGACCTCAACGTTATCTTCGTCCTCCTAAAGGAACAAGCGAGAGAGCTAAAGGAACAGGCCAGGAAACAGGAAGAACAGTCTCTAATCCTCCAGAATGAGCTTAGGGAACAAAAGGATCACCAGGAGGTACAGGCACGAATGCTTCATGAGGTACATGAGTCCACGACCGAATGGAAGAGAGAGTTGTTGGAGTTGAGAGTGAGGCCCTGGTAGAAGGGATTGAGAAGAAGGATATTGTTACCCTTTGGACCGGCGAACGCCCGCAGCGGGCAAGTTTTCAAAATGCGTCGACCGGCAAGCGACCCGCAGCGGGCGGATTTCCGGTCGCATAGAGATGGGCGCTTTTAAACTAAAAATATAGGTTGGGAGCCGCGTTTGTACTTACAGTTGGTACCCCATACACGAACGTATCTGTGGAGCTATCAAAAACCAGTCCGTGCATAGGAAAAAAATAAGTTCTGACCCAGTTTATCGGAACGATTTCTCGCGCGCTGTCACCGCGTTTTGGATGAATCGCAGTTCACGGGAATAGGTTGTTTTGAGTGAAATTTAGTGGAATTTAGAAGAAACCAAGTGAAAACGATGGAGAGTATATATAGTATAGAGATGGTGAGTACATAACACTTTACTATTGATTGTTTGTCGTGAGCATTGGTTTTCATGGAAATAAACACATTTTCATCCATCTCGTTGACTTTTTTACAGCCTTTCGGGCGACAATAATTGAAATATTTACTTTACAATGGAATATCTCCAATTGAAACAGATAGTCCTTGATAGTCCAGTTATTCCAGACCGTAACCTAAGTCTTGATTTGCTTCTAAACAGTAAAATGAATGCGGAAAAGCCAAATCAGTTGATGTCGAATGCATTTTGACTCCCACGGCCACTTTTCGTGACGTCACGCCACGGGGCTATCATATTACGGATACGGCTTGTTGGTTGGAGTTTCAAATTTCCTCGTAACTTGAAAACGGAGCGTTTCCCGGCACCAAGTCATACTACCTTTTTTGCTTCCTAGAACCTACCCAATCTATTTCCGTCAAAAACATGGATGTTGAAATGTTGTTTTTTAAAAATAATAATAAAAATTCCAGCCTCGTAACTCGAAAACGGTGTGTTCCCCGGAACCAAGTCATATCACCTTTTTTGCTTCCTAGAACCTACCTAATCTATTTCCGTAAAAAAACATGGATGTTAAAATGTTATTTATTTTTATTTTTTAGTGTTTTTATTTGACTTTTCTTCCTCACCTATAGTTTTTTGCATGTGTACAGTCAACTGTACAAAGGTTATTTTATATTTTTTGCATACATAAGCGTGTCATCGTTTTCTTGTTAAGTTTTTATATTCATTATTTTTAGTGCAATAAACGTCTTCATCGTTAGCGGTTGTTCCCTCATTTCAACTAGCACTCAACACTCACTGATATCATTATAGCTGTAGAACCCTACAGTTTTTGGTCCTTCGAACCATTGCGACTTGGTACCGTCTGTTTCCTTTGAAGTGTGTTAGCAATCGGTTGGTCAGCCTCCCACCAGCGGGAACCACTGGCTAATTGAGAAGGTGCTTCAATCACACCAAAAGGTTGCGGATGTGCTAGGTCGTACGGACCATCGGCAGTGCCATATATCTGCATACGAGGTGGTTCGTCAGCATCTGTCGACATCTACAGTCAACAGCGCCACATTCATCGGGTAGCCACAGCACTCAGCTGGACTATCGAAGATATCAATCATTCAATCAGTTCGAGGAAGTCGCAGCAGATCAACTGGGCTTCAAGAACCTCGGGGAACTTCATCACCGAGCATCAATAAAGATCTATCGACTTGTACACACAGTCCATAGCGTCACGTTCATCGGGTAGGCACAGCATTCAGCTGGACTATCGAAAATATCATTAATTCACTCAGTTCGAGAAAGTCGCAGCCGCTCAACTGGGCTTCAGGAACCTCGGTGTCATATCAGCACTGAGCATCATTCAAGAGTTCTGTTCATAGAATACACTCATTCAATCAATCATCATGGCCGAAACTCTACTCAAGCGTCAACAGGAGATTCTTCAAGAGATTGAACGTGTCTATATCAACTTTTCCAAGGACAGCGCGACTCGAAAAAACGCTGAATACCTCAAGAAGCGTGTGGATACATTAGATCTACTTTGGCGAGAGTTTGACGGCAATCATGCAAGTCTGCAATCGTGCGAAGATAAAACAGGCGAATACTTTTCACGTAACATTTACGCTGAATGGAAGGCCTACTACGAGAAGACCAGACTTACGATAACATCATTCAAGCGACCGGTGGATTCAAAACCGGTGAGGTTTCATCTGCCGACTCCCGTGGAAACCGGAGAATTGGAACAACTTATCAGTCAGCAAGGTACTAATTTCCGTGCCTTTGAGCGCCACATGAACAGGATCGAGGCCAGCCACTTGGAAGAAAAATGGGAGATCGAGGATGAGCTGAAAACCCTGCATCATCTCTGGAAGAACATCGATATTCTCCACCTGCAGATAGACAATATTCTTCAAGGTAGCGACGGGGAGTATGAAAACGACTTTATAACCATCGAAAGTCAGTACACAGCGATTAAGAAGAAACTAAACAGGAGTTTGAGCTCTACAGATCATCTTCGTCACTCTACACCTAAGATTGACATACCTGTCTTTCTAGGAACTTACACTCAATGGCCAACATTTTATGATCTATTCACGGAAACGATACATAACAACAAGTATCTCACAAGCGCTCAGAAGATGCAGCATCTCAAGACTAAGGTCAAAGGGGAAGCTGAGCGCATAATTCAGCACTTAAACATAACAGCGGAAAATTACGGCACTGCTTGGAACCTCTTGACTGGTCGCTACAACAATCCTCAGGTTCTATTTACAAGCCATATAGAACTTTTTCTCAATCAACCAGTCATTCAGAAGGCGACGTCGTACGAGTTAAAGAGATTGTATGATACAACAATGGAAAGCATTCATGCCATTCATAACTTGGGTATCGATACTTCAACCTGGGTCCCTCTTCTTGTGCATATCATCTCGAAAAAGTTGGATGCAGACACCTACGTCGATTACAAGGAGTCTCGTGCGTCACCCAGGACTATGCCAGTCTTCGACGATTTCATGTCATTTATCGAGCGGAAATTCATGGCCCTCGAACCAATTCAACAGAAGGCTAAGGATCCTGCATCATTGGTTTCTAAGCAACCGACTCATCAACCTTCGAAGTACAACTACAACAACTTCAAACGGAATAATTTTTCCCCGAGAGGTTATCAAGCTGCTACAACATCATACGGAAAGAAATGTCCGATGTGTGACGGAACCCACCATTTGTACCAGTGTACACAATTCCTTAACCAGCCAGTCGACGCAGTAATGAATACGATTGCGAAACTTCACGTATGCCAAAACTGCCTATACAAGCATGACAACAGTATTTGCCCGTCAAAAAAAACATGCAATACATGCGATGGAAATCACAATTCTATTATCCACGACGCAGCGGTTATTAAGCCAATGAACTCAGGAAACACGACCTCTACACGGCCGTCTGCATCTACGACAAATTCGACATCATCATTCAAGCGACAGCATAATGTTAATTACGTTGCGAGCGAGGAGGAAGAAATCCTTCTAACGACTCTATCACTCAATATCAGATCTTCAGATGGAACTCTAATCAACTTCAGAGCTCTTCTAGACCAAGGCGCTCAAGTTTCACTCATCTCTGAAAGCGCTGCTCAGCTGTTAGGGCTGAAGCGTAGACGCAATCAAGCGTCAATATTGGGCATTGGTACTAGCTCAAAACAGAGCAAAGGATTAGTATCAATGGAATGTCACTCAATCTACGCAGACTACGAGTTCATTACTGAAGCACTGGTTGTTTCACAAGTCATTAACAACCTCCCCAGCACTTCACTCCCGAACACCTCTTGGGAACATCTTCAAAATACAAGATTGGCTGACCCCGAGTATCATATATCGAAGCCTATCGACATACTCCTAGATGCTAGTGTCTACTCTGAAATCATCATGAGTGGACTCGTGAAAGGCACGCATCCATCACCCATTGCTCAGCAGACAAAACTGGGCTGGATTCTGTCGGGTCATGTTCGAACCTTCACATGCAACGTCGTTATTAGAAGCCTTGACGACATAAAAAAGTACTGGGATGTCGAGGATATCCATGGATCAGAGGAATCCTTGACCGCCGAGGAACAACATTGCGAAGAGTACTTTCAAGCGACAGCCAAGCGATTGGAGAATGGAAGGTACGAGGTCGCTATTCCCATGAAAACAGGGTTTGAAGAGCACTTGGGACACTCGAAATCAAGGGCTACTGCCCAATTTATTCAGCAGGAGAAAAAAATGGCGAAAAATGTTTCATTATCTGAGGGATACAAAAAATTCATTCACGAGTACCAACAACTAGGTCACATGCGCCCGGCCGACTCAGCAGACACCCCAAACGCATGTTATCTTCCCCATCATGGCGTGTTAAAATTGGACTCTACAACAACTTCCCTGCGCGTCGTTTTTAATGCATCATCCAAAACATCATCGGGCCTCAGCCTCAACGACATGATGGAAAGCGGTCCGAACCTACAACAGGACCTGCAGTCACTCATTCTAAGATGGCGACAATACAGATATGTTGTCACAGCGGACATAGAAAAGATGTTCCGCCAAATACTTGTGAGAGAGGCCGACCAACATCTACAATCAATCATATGGAGAGACTCGCCTCGCGACCTACTTCGAGAATACAATCTCACAACGGTCACATATGGTACAAAGTCCGCCCCATATCTTGCCATGAGAACACTCAAACAGATTGGTCGAGACAATGCTCACACATTCAAACTTGCCGCCGCAGCTTTGGAAAGCTCTTTCTACATGGACGACCTGTTGACTGGCAGCGACTCACTCAGTCAAGCGAAGGAAATTCAACGAGAACTTACAGCTGTCCTGAAAGCAGCCGGCATGAGTATTCGCAAGTGGTCCAGTAACAAATCCGAACTCATAAAAGATTTGCCACCGGAATTACTCAACGCCCCATTCGAGTTCAAAGACTCTGAAACACGTAAAACGCTGGGTCTGCAGTGGAATTCCTCCTCGGACACTTTTGCATACGCATACAAAAGTGAGTGCGATACAAGTACCGTGCATTGTACTAAACGTCAGCTATTATCCGACATAGCAAAAATATACGATCCAATGGGCTGGATTACTCCACTTACAATCAAGGCGAAAATCATATTTCAAAAGACGTGGGCTTTAACGCTATCATGGGATGACGACCTACCTCAAGAAATACTTCATGAATGGCGGCAAATCAGAGACGACTTGAAGAATATTCCCATGTTTAAAATTCCCAGATACATAGGTGATATGGGAGAATCATTTGAAATCCATGGCTATTGCGACGCTTCCGAAAAGGCCTATGCCTGCGTAATTTATATCGTCTCACTAAATAAAGGCGAATATACATCCAAGCTGATCGCCGCCAAATCAAAGGTGGCTCCACACAACAAGGTGGTCACACTTCCCAGATTGGAACTACTGGGCGCACTTTTACTGTCACAATTAATGGCAAAATTCCTCGAGACCGTCACTTCCAGTAACTTCAAGGTTTACGCCTGGACAGATTCAATGGTAGTCTTGGGCTGGCTACATGGAAAGGAATCGAAATGGAAACCATTTGTGGCTAACCGAGTACATCAGATAAAGAAAATCATCCCACAATCAGCGTGGAATCATGTAAAATCGGAGGATAATGCTGCAGACTGCGCCACGCGTGGAATGAACGCCACAAGTTTGTTGAAGCACAAGCTGTGGTGGGAAGGGCCTGGATGGCTAATCACCCGCAACATGAACCACACCGAGCAACAATCATACCCAGACCCTGCGATCGAAGTAAAAAAGGCCAGTGTGAACACAGCCTTAGTGCAAAATTCTTCATCACTCACTCAAGAACTGCTAAATAAATGTAGTTCGATAACTCTGGCTACTAAAATCACTGCATGGGTTTTGAGATTCGTCAGCCATTTGCAAAATAAGCAGACGACGCACGGCAGCACATTGACTTCAGCGGAAATGAACTCTGCTCACAACCTCATTATTAAAAACGCACAAATTTGCGACTTCGAAGAAGAGATTGCTCAATTGAATAAATACGGGCATATCAAAAGCAGCAACAAGCTCACGTCCCTCAAACCATTCCTGGATGAACAAGGAATATTACGAGTAGGTGGACGGCTCGAGAACGCCCTGGTCAGCTACCAAGCTAAGCATCCCGTCATCCTGGCATCCAAGAGCCGCCTCACTGAGCTCGTCATTCACCAAGCCCATATCTCAACCCTTCATGGAGGCCCGCGACTAACTTTGTCATTCATCAGAGACAAATACTGGATACTCAGCGGCATTCGTACCGTAAAGAGTCGAATTAGATTATGCATCAAATGCCGAAGATTCAACCCTGATAATCATCAACAACTCATGGCAGACTTACCAGGTCCAAGAGTCATTCCTTCTCGCCCCTTTACTCACGTCGGTGTGGACTTTACGGGTCACATGGATATCAAGTCAAACAAGGGGAGAGGAATAAGGACCACAAAGGGATATGTAGCAGTATTTGTCTGCCTTGTCACCAAAGCCGTCCATCTGGAATTGGTATCAGACCTAAGTACTGCAAACTTCCTTGCATCTCTGCGAAGAATGTGTGCCCGTAGGGGGTATCCCGAATGTATCTACAGTGATAACGGCACCAACTTTCGTGGCGCCGCTAGAATGCTGAAAAGGGAGTATATGGATATCATTCACTCAATCAAAACGGAGAATGTCATAATGGATATCACCAACATGGGCATCATTTGGCAATTCAACGCCCCCGCATGGCCCAACGCTGGAGGCTTATGGGAAGCTGCGGTAAAAAGTCTCAAATTTCATCTAAGGCGCATCATCGGAGAGCAAAAGATGACGTACGAGGAATTCACCACGCTCCTACATCAAATAGAAGCATGCCTCAACTCGCGGCCTCTCTGTTCACTCACTGAGAGTCCAGATGACTTCTACCTCACACCAGGACACTTTCTCATTGGAGGATCAATGTTATCCAGACCGCAGACCGATCCTGACCACATGAACTTGTCAACACGATGGCGACTCGTCCAATCTATAAACAAACAGTTTTGGAAGATTTGGTCCAGCGAGTACTTACAACAGCTGCAGACACGCTCAAAGTGGAGGACTCCAACGGATAATCTAAAGATCGACGACGTAGTAATCATCAAGGAGGACAATCAACCTCCTGGCAAGTGGGCAATGGGACGAGTAAAGGAGATTCACCCTGGAAAAGATGGCCATGTTCGAGTCGTTACATTGAAAACTCAAAACAATGTATTGAAACGACCCATCAATAAACTCATAGTTTTGCCTGTTCAAGAAAGTGCTAATAACGCCGACGTGATCAAAACTGCTGCGTCACCAACACCTACTCCAAGCGCGGCTCAAGAAATAACACAAGGACGTCGCAAAACGCGTGGAAAAACAGTCCAGAGTCTCTTCGCTACAGCGTTACTATTTATGTCATTACTGACACCCGGCACGCAGCAAGCCTCAAATACATTCATGGTTACGCCTTTAAATGGAAGCCAAAACTTCTACTTCGACAAAATCTCAGATCTTCAACATATCAGAGACGAGTGGAAATTGGTTGTCTATTACAACATGTCAATGTACTGGCAAGGCATAGAAGACATGGATTTATACATAAATCACATACAAAAAATATGCCGCACAATGTGTCGACATCAAGAGAAACAATACGAAGGAGTCATATTACAGTTGGAGCATCAATTAAAAGAAATTACTCACTACAACGATATACTCAAATACCAAAACAAACGATACAAGCGAGGATTAATCAACGGAGTTGGAAACGTAGCCAGCTATTTGTTTGGGGTACTGGATGACTCATTCGCAAAGCAGTACAAGGCGGATATCGAGAAAATATCATTGAACGAGAACCATCTTCAGAAACTTATCCGGAACCAAACATTAGTTGTTGAATCAGAGTACAATATTCTGAGACGCCATGAAGGTATTATCAACACTCAATTCGACACCATGAGGAAATCTTTTCGCAACATATCGATGGAGGCCAATCAAGCCCGACTCGAAAATCAAAACAGCCTTTACATCATGTCATCGACTTTATCCGCAAACATTATTTTATCGAACTTACGGAGCATTCAGCAAAGCATAATCAGCACCATCACTGACGTCACTCATGGCCGCATAGATATTCATCTATTGTCTCCGGAACAACTAGAATCCCAAGTCGATATTATCAGTCGTCAACTACAGGGTGATCTAGTTGTACCCGACAAGGAAAACATCCGAAACTTGTACAAAATACTGCGAGTATCTGCAAGAGTTACCGGCGACTACCTCATCATGGAGTTCAGGATCCCGCTGATCACAAATGAAGTTTACGAGCTGGACAAAATCATCAGTCTACCATACAAGAAAGCGCTCAGTGCAGTGCGCATAACAACAGCCTACCCATACTTGGCCTTTAATCTCCGAAAGGATATAGTTTTGTTCCTATCTCAAAGCGATTTACAAATGTGCATTCACGCTTCAAGAGAGAGGATTCTGTGCCCAGTAGACAAGCCAATCTACGACATGAGATCAAGACAATCAATTTGTGACCTGAAGTTGGTCAACATGGAGTTGGAAAAGGAATCACTCTGTACATCGCAACAATCAACATGCGACGATAAATGGATCAAGTTACAACACGGCAGACAGAATGTCTGGCTTTACGCCTGTTGCGAAGAATGCACAGTGCGCATTTTATGCCCAGCTGACACGTTAATACGAACCCTGTCCGGCAACGGAATCATTAGCCTAGGTCAAGGCTGCACACTCAAGGGAAATGCATTTACGATCCTTTCACATAAGGACCGTTTCAACCGCATAGACACGGCGGCGTCTGAGATGGACCCACCATCACTGTCCATCCTGAATAACATCATTAACACCAACACGGCGTTCAGCGCTATGCCGCCAGTCTTAGAAGATCAGTCTATCAATGGAACAGACATTCAATGGAAGAAACTGGGAGCTCAGATTGCGCAACTGAAGCATCAGTCAACGCAGACGCTCACCGTACACGATGTCCATCAGTACATCATATCGTATAGCATGCTTGGCTTGCTGCTACTGATTGGTCTCATCGTGGGAATCGTCTACATACGGAGGAGACGAGCGCAGCAGACGCTGGATGTACCAGAGCTACCGGTGCCGCAGCCACGGACGCTCTACAGGAAGACGACAACAGAGAGGGGTACTTCGCCACAAGAAGAAGACCATTCCGTGAAGTTTGACCTACCTAAGAATATTGTTATTTAAGTTTACATAATTTTATACATTCATCTTATATTCTTTTAGTTCTAACTTATCATGATTTGTAATTTTATAAGTTTATATCTGTGTTCATCTCGTTCTCGGCAGCATGTACAGTCAACTGTACAAAGGTTATTTTATATTTTTTGCATACATAAGCGTGTCATCGTTTTCTTGTTAAGTTTTTATATTCATTATTTTTAGTGCAATAAACGTCTTCATCGTTAGCGGTTGTTCCCTCATTTCAACTAGCACTCAACACTCACTGATATCATTATAGCTGTAGAACCCTACAGCATGGGTTTCACTAACTTTTTTGGTGCCTAGAACTACTCATTCTATTTCCGTCAAAAAACATGGATGTTGAAATGTTTTTATATTTTTGTTTTATTATTTAACTTTTCTTCCTTTTTGCATGGGTTTTATTAACAATTTGGTTTTTGCATGTGTTTTTGCTTTTTCTGCGTTAGTAACCGAACTGTGCGCACGCGAGGAGGGAGGCGGGGTGCACGTGCCCGTGGCGGCCTAGGTCGCGGTGACGTTTTTGGCGCCGTTGAACCGCCAGCGGTAGGCGGTGCCGCTGGTGGTGGGGTTGGCGGCCGTGGCGCATCGCGTGGTGGTCGCCGTGGTGGTCGGAGTGCTGGTAGCAGGCCAGTTCGACCCTCCGCTATTGAAGAGTAAGTTTTATGTATCATTATAAAAGGTGTTACAAAAGATTCTACTATTTTTACAGGGTGTGACCTACTAATCAACAGGACTACAATTCTATATGAAAAGTTGTCTTATTTTTATAACCATAAAATCGTATTTTAAATTACTAATTTAGACTTTTTTCACTAGGTTTTATTTTTTTTACTATAATTTACTAAACATAAATATAAAGATAATAATGTTTTACACGTTTTTCTTAGTGCACCAATGCGGAGCATCTATGATCTTCCCGTGGGTGTCCAAATAGAACGACCTTTAATCCCGCCGGAGAAAAGGAGACGTGTTTGGGTACCGTAAGTACTCTCCATTAAAAATAATTTTAAGTATTTAATTTCCTTTGTCTAATTTTATATGTTTTTTCTCCAGCACGGGAAGACCACTAGAAGTGCCTGCTACCGGCACTCCTGAGCCTATCGCAGGCTGCAGTGGTACCAGTACCCCGCGGGCTACTGGGACAAGTCCGGTGCCTTCGCCTGCCATGTAAGTTCCCTCATTTACCATTTACCTGGATTTCTACATTTAACATTGTGTCAGTTGACTTAATTCATTATGTCATTGTTTAGGTACATGGAATGTGGTGAAGGCGGCAGTGGCACCAGTACCCCGCGGGCTACTGGCTCAAGTTGGGTGCCTTCGCCTGCCGTGTAAGTTCCCTCATTTACCATTTACCTGGATTTCTACATTTAACATTGTGTCAGTTGACTTAATTCATTATGTCATTGTTTAGGTACATGGAATGTGGTGAAGGCGGCAGTGGCACCAGTACCCCGCGGGCTACTGGCTCAAGTTGGGTGCCTTCGCCTGCCGTGTAAGTTCCCTCATTTACCATTTACCTGGATTTCTACATTTAACATTGTGTCATCATCACATCATCATCATCACTCAGCCCACATTCACCCACTGCTGGGTATAGGCCTCTTCTTTACCACGCCATCCACTCCGGTCCTGAGCCTCCATTGTGTCAGTTGACTTTATTAATTAAGTCTTTGTTTAGGTTCGTGGAAGTTGGTGGTGGCAGTAGCGGTGGCACCAGCAGTGGACAGTGGCGTCCTCGTCGTGCACTCCGAGACACGGAAATAGACCATTTGTTGCATTATGGTAAGTACACGATTGAGATGTCACTTGTCAGACTTAACTTGACTGACTTATGCCCGATTTCACCAACAGTTAGGGGATACTTAGCTCTTTTTTTGGCGATTGTATGAAACTGAAGAAGAAAATATCCTATGTGTTCTCTTAGACAAAATAATTCATATACCCTGCAAACGATACGTGAAAAGATTGCTCTGAATGAAATTCTCTCGCACCCCACCTTTACTAATTTTGACATATAACCTTCTCATTCGCACCTTTCGTTCAAAGACAAAGATATTTAGCATAGTCTGTACATTCACAGGGAGTGAGTCGGATGACGGGGACTCCGACGAGAACGACGACGACGAGGTGATGCCAGGCGTCTTCGTTTCGAGGGTGTTCCAGTTATTTAATATTGATACACCCGAGGACGAAGAAGCCGATGGTGGCATCCCTGCTCCTGCTGACGTCCCTGCTGGTGCCACCTCTGTTGCCACCACCGGCAGTATGTATGATTTTGTTTGGAAACCGTTTCCGAATCCTCCGATTCCGACTGAGTCAAGGAGGGAAACGTTTTCCTCGAGCAATGGCCCAGCCACTCCGATGATCGATCCCTATGATATTTTTGTTGCCATGTGGGATCAGTCCTTTATGGAGTACATTGCCTCGGAAACAAACAGATATGCTCAGCAGTTGGCTTCCAAAATGAGTCACGAGAACACCCTTGGCCCAAGTAGTCGCATATGTGACTGGTGCGACACTAACTCTGACGAGTTATACCGTTATTTTGCGATTATTTTGGCCATGGGTGTTCTCGTGAAGACCAACATGGACCACTATTGGAATACAACTGGTGACATATTTGTCACTCCAGGATTTCGCATACACATGTCCATCAGACGTTTCCAATTGTTAAACAAATGTTTACATTTTGCGAATTCTGAGGACATGTGTGAGCGAACCCTGGATGTTTCAGAGGCAAAACTTTTTAAAATTGCACCTGTCGTTGAGCACCTCAACGACAGGTTCAGTGCAATGTACAACCTCGGCCAAAATATTTCTTTAGACGAATCACTTCTGCAGTGGAAGGGTTGGTTGAGTATCAACCAACTCATCCCTAACAAAGCCGCCAAAATAGGTATTAAAAGTTACGCGGTTTGTGAATCGCAAACAGGGTATTTGTGGCGCTTCAAGCTGCATGCCCACCCCAAAGTAGGCCCCCAGCCTTCAGCTGCCCAGTCCGATCTCATGAGTGGGACAACGCCGGCTCTTGTGCTCAACCTAGTAAGAGGTCTCGAGTACAAAGGTCACACGCTATGGATGGACAACTACTACAATTCACCAGCTCTGGCCCGAAAGTTGAAGTCTATCGGCTTTGACGTCGCAGGGACCCTGCGAACAAACCGGCAATTTGTGCCGGTTGAGTTATCGTCTTTAACCAAGGGTAGCATGAGGCCAGGTGATATCATCGGCTTCACTTCCGGAGACGTCGATCTTCAGGTATGGAGAGATTCGAACCGAGTGGCTCTAATCTCTACATACCATGGGGACGTCGTCTCTGGGAATCCACCGAAGCCGAACTTGGTTAGGGATTATAACATTTGCATGGGTGGGGTGGACAAGAAGGACCAGATGCTGGCAATGTACCCCATCGAAAGGAAACGCACAAAAGTCTGGTACAAAAAGTTATTCCGACACCTCCTCAACAATTCAGTCTTAAATGGCTACATAATTCAGAAAGAATCCAAAGTCCCAAACTCCACCAAACTTTTGCACAGAGGCTATCGCGTCTCTCTCATCAAATCCCTCCTCTCCAAACACCAAAATTTAGTCCCTAGACCAGTCACTGCCTCCAATCCCACTCCCAGTGTATTTGAAGTGAAGGACCATTATATTGCCCAATACCCACTCCTGGATATGGCTGACGGGGGTCAAGGCGGAGGGAAAAATAATGGAAGACTCAGGAGGTCATGCACGGTTTGTCGTAAGCGATCACAGTATTACTGTGCGGGTTGCAACAAACCTTCATGCCTCCTGACTTGCTTCGTTCAAATGCACTCATCATAACTTATCTTATTATATATTTTATTTTGTACCAGACTTTTTTCACGTTACTGTTCATGGGTGCATATTTTTTTGTTTTTTTCTTATTTATTTTTTTAACGTTAACTATTCATTTTTTTTTTGTCATTCATAGCGTGATGTGCGTTGTACATAAATAATGCGATACAAGCCACTTAACTCTTTTTATCTTCACTTGGCGGATGAGTATGACGAAGCGATTTCGCGAAAAGGAGTATTTTGGTCGTAGCTTGTCATTGTCCTGTTACTGTTACTGTTGTGTGTTGATTTAATTGTTTTACATTGTGTTTTTATTGTGTATTAATTTAATTAATTTGCTTTTTTTTACAATGTAAAAAATATACCCTGTATAAATTCTACATTCTGTATACAGCGATAATGGTTTTCAATTGACACATCAAAAGTTATTTCCTTTATTAATTTAATTGATTTTCTAAATTATTTTGCATAAATTGTCTGTATAAATGAGTGTTGATACCCTGTATAAATTCTACTCCCTGTATACTGCGATAATGTTTTTCAAATGGCACATCAAGTTATTTACTTTATTAATTTTATTGATTTTTAAATTATTTGACATCAAATTGTCTGTATAAATGAGTGTTGTAAAAAATTACCCTGTCTAAATTCTACATCCTGTATACTACGATAATGTTTTTCAAATGGCACATCAAAAATTATTTACAACTTGTGCTCAGTGAAGTGTTACATACTGTATGTGATACAAAAAGTCGTCTCCATATTATGATAGCATCAGTCCTCGTTTCTCAGAAGGAATCTTGGTTTTTGTTTAACTTTTTGATGTTGATTTTCTTTGTGTTTTTGTATGGCAACACGGATATCTTTTGTATCAATAGTATTGCAAATTTAGTGTTATTTTAGGTTACTTACTCTTTTCATTCAAAATAGATACACAATTCCTCCTAAACAGCCTAGCGTGATTGTACCTTTTTCGGTGTGAGATTACAAGGGTCCTTTGTTTTGCTTGTAGCTATCAAATTGTACACAACAGGTACCAGATGTTTATTTTATGTGTTGGCATTGAACTGAGCTCAACAAAAAACGAATGGTACAAGCCACTCGACTTACAGTTTTTTAGAACGACCACTCCACAGTCGGCCGTTTTTTTGTCGGGCGATAAATGTACCTACTTACACCGTTAGGATTGTAGCGAAAAAAAAACATGTTTTTCTTTAGATATGTATTATTTTTAGTTGATACACAGGTTGGTGTTGTACATATTGTATAAATAAAACAGAAAGTTAGTAAAAAATGTGTTTAATTTAAAACATTTTTGGGTTCTTGCAAAAAAAACGGAAAAAAATCATAAATGCTACGTTTGACCTTGGACAGCTAGGCTCACGAATACATTATTGTTTTCATTCTTAAACACTAAACTAGCTTGTTTCATGGCAATTCTAAAAATATAGAGGTTCCTATCCTTTTCATACAATAAAACGCCGTGAGCGACGTTTTAGTAGGCGCAGGCAACAGCCCGCGGGGACCACCCACGTAGCCCTTGCCGGTTGAGCGTAATTTTCAAAATGGCGCCCGCCACGAGAAGGTTTACCATGGAGACATCAATGGGTGTGTTCGACGTACCCGTACCAACTATTCAAGCCGTTTCGAAATACCAAAAGGTTCTGAACAACGTCGCAGCCGCCAGCATCAAAACTTTAATGGATACATCTTTATTGATGAGTTCAAAAGGGATAGATGTTAAAGCGACTATCAACAAAATAAAACAGGAGAGCAGGAAAGCTGTGTCAAAGCACTCGAAAACTGCAGACCGCGTGGAAGTTATGTCTAACATACTATCGGTTCTGATGATTGAGAGAGTTAAAGACAAGCAAACATTAGCGACCTGTATTCCAAGCCAGAGATATGGGTAGACCCGCTAACTCAAGGCTTATGGGTTGTCAACCCAACTGAGTCTCATCCGGCGTTTAGCGCCGCAAGAATCAGGAAAGTGACGTCCACTTACGAACTGGACGACACCCAGGCACAAAACTTAATCGCCATGTCCTTTTCCAAAAAGCCGCGAGAGACAGCTTCAGCAAAGCTAAATCTCTTCGCAAAGCTACGCGGAAGCAAGCGAGATGACATTAAGAAGGATCCGAAGAAAGTATTAGCGATAGTGTTTTCTGAATCGGAGCTTACACAAGCGGAGATTAAGGCAATGATTTTCACGAAACCGAGAGAGCCTCAACCCTCATGCCCGTCATGCGACGCGCCTGTAGAGATTGAAGGGTCCACCTATCACATTAGGTGCGAGGTAGTGGAATGGTTAGTCGAACACTTCTTCTTTAAATACGATGCTAACTTAGGTTTACTGTCTTCACAGACAGTGATCTATCTGGACCACAACCAACGAGCGATGCTCGAGACCATACAGAGATACCACCGAACCTTGAACAGTCCGTTCAAGATTAAAGGAGGTGGCAAGTACACGGTCATGCAACGCGAAGGGAACAGTGTCAAGACTCTAACGAGCTTAAAGGAAGACTTTGTGAAACGCCAATATTGGGGTATCCAGACCCGGACGAGGATTTCATTGTGGATACAGATGCTAGTAATACTGGAATTGGAGGTGTCTTGTCGCAAAAGAAAGGAGGTAACGAAGTTGTGATTGCATATTTCAGTAAGTCATTGTCAAAACCAGAGAGGAATTACTGTGTAACTCGGAGGGAATTGCTAGCAGTTGTCAAGACGTTACAGCATTTCAGCAAATACCTGCTGGGAATAAAGTTTCGTATCAGAACTGACCATGCTGCTTTAAAGTGGTTGCTAGAATTTAAAAACCCCGAGGGACAAGTGGCGAGATGGATTGAACAACTGCAGGAGTATGATTTCATCATCGAACACCGTAGTGGGAAATCACATGGAAATGCTGACGCCCTATCACGCAGACCTTGTGCGGACGACTGTAAACATTGCTCAAGACAAGAAGGCAAGGAATGTGTTCGAATGATAAGAACTGATACAGTTAGCGACGAGTGGAGTGATGAAATCATGCAGCAAGCGCAACAAGAGGACCCTGACGTGAGACCCATTTTTGATTGGATTAATGCTGGCGCACCTAAACCAAGATGGTGTGATGTAGCTCCTATGAGTGCGGTAACAAAAAGCTACTGGGCACAATGGGATAGCTTGGTTATGCATAATGGCGTTCTATGTAGAAAATGGGAAGGATGCTCACCTGCAAGTCGTTGTCCCAAAGAAAAGGGTGAAAGATGTTTTGAGAATATTTCACGATGGAACATCCGGTGGACACCTTGGAGTAAAAAGGACCCTAATGAAAATTCGGCAACGCTTTTATTGGATTCACTGCCGAGAAGATGTTGAAAATTGGTGTAAACGATGCACTAACTGTGCATCAGTCAAGGGACCGCATACCCGTAGCCGAGGAACACTCAAGTTGTACAACGTGGGAGCCCCTTGGGAAAGGGTTGCATTAGATGTCGCAGGACCATTCCCAGCATCGGACTCCGGAAACAAGTACATTCTTGTCGTGATGGATTACTTCACGAAGTGGCCTGAAGTATTTGCCATTCCTAATCAAGAAGCGGTAACCATAGCTGAAAAGTTAGTGAACGAAGTATTCTGCCGGTTTGGGGTACCACTCGAAATCCACAGTGATCAAGGAAGAAACTTCGAGTCTGCGGTCTTTCAGGAGACTTGTCGCATAATGGGAATTCATAAGACGAGGACTACGGCGTATCATCCACAGTCAGATGGAATGGTTGAGAGATTTAACCAGACACTGGAGAGACATCTAGCCAAGGTCGTTAAGAGCCATCAAAAAGATTGGGATCGGCATATCCCCCTCTTCTTGTTGTCTTATAGGTCGGCAACTCACGAAAGTACGGCGGTTACTCCATCGTATGCGAATTTTGGAAGAGAACTCCGTCTGCCTGCAGATCTCCTGACTGGAAGTCCGCCCGATAAACCAAGGACCATCACGGAATATGCAAGTGATTTGCGGGATCGGATTGATGATGTTCACAGCCTGGTACGTGAACACGGGCTCCACGCTAGCATAAAGATGAAAACCCGATATGACCGGAAGTCTTATCAAGTGGGTTTTGAGGAAGGTTCGTTGGTGTGGCTACATAACCCTATGCGACGAGTAGGAAAGTCCCCGAAACTATCTCCGAATTGGGAAGGGCCTTACAAGGTAGTCACCAAAATAAACGACGTCACGTATCGAATCCAGCGGAATCCTCGTAGTCCGAGCAAGATTGTTCATGTTGACCGGCTGGCCAGATACCACGGAAATAATGATGCTCGGGACGAGCATGTCTTAGGAGGGGGTAGTGTTACGCCGGTAGGTTAGGTCAAAAACTTTGAACGTCAATTTCAGTGCTTTAGAGGCGTTTTCAGCAGGCTGAAAAGTCATTTCAGGCCGTTTCAGAAGTTACTCTATCACATATCTAAAGATCGAAATTTCAGCCAAGTTGCCGTCGTTTTCAGGCGCCTGAAACATGTTTTCAGTCCGTTTCAGGGCACCCTCTATCAGATGACGCCATAACCTGAAAACCCGTTTTCAGGCGTTTTCAGGACCCCTTATGGGCCTCTGAAGCACAAATCGTTATATGGCGAAATATCCGGTAGGAGTGACAGAGATAGCACTACTAGAAAGAGATAGCTATACTCGGATCATTCGAGAAGTGTGTGACAGAGATAGCACTACTAGAAAGAGATAACTATACTCGGAACATTCGAGAAGGGAGTGACAGAGAGAGTGCACCATTAGAGAGAGACATATATGGTCTCGAATGTTCTCGGCCCGCACGCTGGTCCTTACTAGAATATTCGCGATATGTGTGGACAATGTGTCCAGAGCGGCTCCGCGGGATATAAAAGGCGTCGACGGCCGGCGCGAGTTAGTTACATTTTAACTGCGATCGAGTGCTAGTACAAGGATAATCGGAGAGAAAGACTCTTCGTGTGAATAGTGAGTGCATAATTAGTGAAATAGTGTGTGTGTTTTAATTAGTGGATTTTATGTACAGTTCGTGTGAATTGTAAGTGCCTAATTTGGGTAATAAAGTGAGTGTTTTATTTAGTGGATTAATTCGTGCTTTTCTATCAAATACGAACCCCACGCTCGTAACATTTGGTGTCAGAAGTGGGATAGTAAATGCCGTTAATGCCACGAGAAACCGAGCCAAAAGGAGTGACGACGCGAAGCCAAACGTCTGGGTCTGGAGACTCGACGCCTGGTACGTCGGAATCATCTGCTCCAGCTGCACAAGGAGTAGACCTCAACGTTATCTTCGTCCTCCTAAAGGAACAAGCGAGAGAGCTAAAGGAACAGGCCAGGAAACAGGAAGAACAGTCTCTAATCCTCCAGAATGAGCTTAGGGAACAAAAGGATCACCAGGAGGTACAGGCACGAATGCTTCGTGAGGTACATGAGTCCACGACCGAATGGAAGAGAGAGTTGTTCGAGGCCCTGGCAGAAGGGATTGAGAAGAAGGATATTGTTACTATGGAGACATCAATGGGTGTGTTCGAGGTACCCGTACCAACTATTCAAGCCGTTTCGAAATACCAAAAGGTTCTGAACAACGTCGCAGCCGCCAGCATCAAAACTTTAATGGATACATCTTTATTGATGAGTTCAAAAGGGATAGATGTTAAAGCGACTATCAACAAAATAAAACAGGAGAGCAGGAAAGCTGTGTCAAAGCACTCGAAAACTGCAGACCGCGTGGAAGTTATGTCTAACATACTATCGGTTCTGATGATTGAGAGAGTTAAAGACAAGCAGCTAGCTAACATTAGCGACCTGTATTCCAAGCCAGAGATGTGGGTAGACCCGCTAACTCAAGGCTTATGGGTTGTCAACCCAACTGAGTCTCATCCGGCGTTTAGCGCCGCAAGAATCAGGAAAGTGACGTCCACTTACGAACTGGACGACACCCAGGCACAAAACTTAATCGCCATGTCCTTTTCCAAAAAGCCGCGAGAGACAGCTTCAGCAAAGCTAAATCTCTTCGCAAAGCTACGCGGAAGCAAGCGAGATGACATTAAGAAGGATCCGAAGAAAGTATTAGCGATAGTGTTTTCTGAATCGGAGCTTACACAAGCGGAGATTAAGGCAATGATTTTCACGAAACCGAGAGAGCCTCAACCCTCATGCCCGTCATGCGACGCGCCTGTAGAGATTGAAGGGTCCACCTATCACATTAGGTGCGAGGTAGTGGAATGGTTAGTCGAACACTTCTTCTTTAAATACGATGCTAGCTTAGGTTTACTGTCTTCACAGACAGTGATCTATCTGGACCACAACCAACGACCGATGCTCGAGACCATACAGAGATACCACCGAACCTTGAACAGTCCGTTCAAGATTAAAGGAGGTGGCAAGTACACGGTCATGCAACGCGAAGGGAACAGTGTCAAGACTCTAACGAGCTTAAAGGAAGACTTTGTGAAACGCCAATATTGGGGTATCCAGACCCGGACGAGGATTTCATTGTGGATACAGATGCTAGTAATACTGGAATTGGAGGTGTCTTGTCGCAAAAGAAAGGAGGTAACGAAGTTGTGATTGCATATTTCAGTAAGTCATTGTCAAAACCAGAGAGGAATTACTGTGTAACTCGGAGGGAATTGCTAGCAGTTGTCAAGACGTTACAGCATTTCAGCAAATACCTGCTGGGAATAAAGTTTCGTATCAGAACTGACCATGCTGCTTTAAAGTGGTTGCTAGAATTTAAAAACCCCGAGGGACAAGTGGCGAGATGGATTGAACAACTGCAGGAGTATGATTTCATCATCGAACACCGTAGTGGGAAATCACATGGAAATGCTGACGCCCTATCACGTAGACCTTGTGCGGACGACTGTAAACATTGCTCAAGACAAGAAGGCAAGGAATGTGTTCGAATGATAAGAACTGATACGGTTAGCGACGAGTGGAGTGATGAAATCATGCAGCAAGCGCAACAAGAGGACCCTGACGTGAGACCCATTTTTGATTGGATTAATGCTGGCGCACCTAAACCAAGATGGTGTGATGTAGCTCCTATGAGTGCGGTAACAAAAAGCTACTGGGCACAATGGGATAGCTTGGTTATGCATAATGGCGTTCTATGTAGAAAATGGGAAGGATGCTCACCTGCAAGTCGTTGTCCCAAAGAAAAGGGTGAAAGATGTTTTGAGAATATTTCACGATGGAACATCCGGTGGACACCTTGGAGTAAAAAGGACCCTAATGAAAATTCGGCAACGCTTTTATTGGATTCACTGCCGAGAAGATGTTGAAAATTGGTGTAAACGATGCACTGACTGTGCATCAGTCAAGGGACCGCATACCCGTAGCCGAGGAACACTCAAGTTGTACAACGTGGGAGCCCCTTGGGAAAGGGTTGCATTAGATGTCGCAGGAACATTCCCAGCATCGGACTCCGGAAACAAGTACATTCTTGTCGTGATGGATTACTTCACGAAGTGGCCTGAAGTATTTGCCATTCCTAATCAAGAAGCGGTAACCATAGCTGAAAAGTTAGTGAACGAAGTATTCTGCCGGTTTGGGGTACCACTCGAAATCCACAGTGATCAAGGAAGAAACTTCGAGTCTGCGGTCTTTCAGGAGACTTGTCGCATAATGGGAATTCATAAGACGAGGACTACGGCGTATCATCCACAGTCAGATGGAATGGTTGAGAGATTTAACCAGACACTGGAGAGACATCTAGCCAAGGTCGTTGAGAGCCATCAAAAAGATTGGGATCGGCATATCCCCCTCTTCTTGTTGTCTTATAGGTCGGCAACTCACGAAAGTACGGCGGTTACTCCATCGTATGCGAATTTTGGAAGAGAACTCCGTCTGCCTGCAGATCTCCTGACTGGACCTCCGCCCGATACAAACTCAAACTCAAACTCAAAAGTACTTTATTACTGTAGATATTTACATATTCTTAGCAAACGTCATTTTTTGCCTCTTCTCTACATTGGACCACTGTGGGAGAAGAAGGGCGTAGAAACTCCCACAGATTGATTTTTAGATCTCTTTTAAAAATAGGTTGTGCTTAACTAATACAATTATGATTTATTTTTATTTAATAAGCTGGAATAAATAATTACAAAATTATTAACAGCAAGGTCTGTGTTGAGCCAGATTAACCCCATACAGTCCTGTCATTTAAGTAATCTTGAACATTGTAATATCCCTTTTTCGACAAAGTCGCTTTAACATGCTTTTTAAATTGCTCAAATGGCAATTTCAAAATCTCCAGAGGTATCTTATTGTAGTAGAGAATGCACTGACCCTTGAAAGAATTGCTAACCTTCGCGAGTCTAAAACGGGGCGCACATAGTCTGTGATTATTTCTTAGGTAAACATTACAGCTATCGCTAAGTTTGGAAAATGTTGTAAGGTTCTTGCGTACATACATTATATTTTCGAAAATAAATTGACTAGCTACAGTTAGTATTTCAATTTCTTTAAAAAGCTCTCTTAAGGAGTCTGTTCGTTTTAAATTATAAATTGCTCGAATAGCTCTTTTCTGTAAAATAAAAATAGTTTGAATATCCGCTGCTTTCCCCCACAAAAAGATACCATAGGACATCACACTATGAAAGTAACTAAAATATACTAGCCTAGATGTAGCCACATCTGTGCTTTGTCTGATGTTCCTAACAGCGTAAGCCGCAGAACTTAATTTACCAGCCAATTTATCTATGTGGGGTCCCCACTGCAATTTGCTATCAATGGTTATTCCAAGAAACTTCGTATCATTTACTAATTCTAACGTGCTGTTGTCTAACACCAAACTGGTCTCAACTTGCCTGACATTTGGAAGTGAGAATTTGATACACTTGGTTTTACCAGCGTTTAACAATAAATTATTAACTGTGAACCAATTCAAGGTTAAAGACAATACACCATTAACATCATCAAATTCTCCTTTTTGTCTTTCAATTTTGAAGACCAGTGAAGTATCATCAGCAAACAACACTATGTCAGTTAATTTCTTCACCATGAAAGGCAGATCATTAATATATACCAGGAATAAGAAAGGGCCTAATATGGAACCTTGTGGAACGCCCATTTTAACACCCGATCCATCAGATTTTACGCCGTTAACTTCTGCCTTTTGAATTCTATTGCTTAGGTATGATCTTAGTAGATCCAACGCTTTATTTCTAACTCCGTAATGATTTAATTTAATTAATAGCGTATTATGATCAACACAATCAAACGCCTTCGACAGGTCGCAAAAAACTCCGATAGCATCCTGTGCGGCCTCCCATGCAGAATAAATATGATATATAAGGGTAATACCTGCATCCGTAGTCGATTTACCCCTAGGGAAACCGTATTGTTTGGCATGGAGTTGTTTTGTACGGTTGAAGTGTGAGAGCATTTGATTGAGTATAATCTTTTCAAATATTTTACTTAGTGTTGGAAGAACAGATATTGGTCTGAAATTTGAAGGATCACCCTTATCTCCCGACTTGAACAGAGGTCTCAGTTTACTGTGTTTCATGAGGTCTGGGAAAGCCCCATCGTCAACACATTTATTGAATATATAAGCTAAGTGTGGGGCTATAACTAGAATTACTGAACCAATGACTTTGACTGATATACCCCACAGGTCTTCCGTATTTTTTAAGTTAAGTAATTTAAACGTTTTGACAATGTCCTGGGGATATACATGATGAAATTTTAAATATACATTACTGGCGCTAGTGTTATTTTTTAATAAAGTCTCTGCTTCATATGGAGATGAATTTAGACGGTCTGTTGTGAGTAAGGGTACATTGGTGAAGAATGTTTCAAAAGCTCGAGCAACATCAGCGCTGGATTTAACAACATCATCACCTATATAAGTAATTTATATAGTATAGGCAGAAATCATTGTCCCTTGGTATAACTTTGCCAGTTTCGCGGTTTATTATTTGGCAAACTGTTTTCATTCTATTATTTGAATTTTTAATTTTTCTATTAATGTGTAAAGTTTTTGCAGTTCTACAAACCAACTTGAAAGTTTTGGAATAATTTTTAACGTAGTCATGAAATTTTCGATCAAAGTTATAGGTTTTTTGTTCATAAAGGTCATATAAGATAACTCTACTTTTACGAATTCCAAACGTTGCCCAGTCATTAAATTTAGATTTACCGTTGTAGTCACTGACTTTCTTTAATTTAAAAACTTTATTGAATTCTGTCTGAATAATGCTGAAGAAGTCTGAGTAGATTTTGTTTGGGTTCTGTTCATCAAAATCCGGTACTGGCAAATTTATATCTAACTTTTTCATATACGTCTCTAGTCTATGGGATGTAATAGGCCTATAAAATGATGGATCAGTCCTATTTTTACTGGCAATTGGGAATGAAACTGTTTGACCACTGTGATCGGAGGGTAAGCAGTTAATTACATTTTTACTTGTGAATGCACAGTCACAAAATACGTTATCTAAGCAAGTTTGGCTGGTAAGTGTAATTCTAGTCGGCTCTAGAAATATATGACATAAATTAAATGATTTGAACAGAGTTATTAATCGTTGTTACAATGTTGTATCTATAAGCAAATCTACATTAAAATCGCCACAAATAATTAACTTTTTTCTGTTATTACAAAGTATAATGAGGGCATCCTCCATAATTTTCTCGAACATTTCAAAATTGCCATGGCCGTTTTCATCTCTCGGAGGTCTGTAGACACAAACAATAATATGGCTATCCAACTCAACACAGGATACCTCTATTTGTCTTTCTACAGTAAGTGCAAGAATATCTTTCCGTTGTTTCACCTTAATATTATTTTTTACTAAGATTAAAGAACCACCTCTATCGGCAGTCTTTCTATTGTAGCAACTGACAATTTTGTAATTATTTATGTTAAAAGACATCATATTTTCCTTTAACCAGTGTTCTGTAATACAAATAACATCGGTGTCTGAATGATTAAGAAATAATTCTAATACAAGTTCTTTGCCAGGTAGCCCCTGCATGTTTTGATGGGAAATATTTAAGTGGGGCTTACCCTTTGTCCTAGTATTTTTCATTTGATTGCCAGAAAACCCCTGCTTATTTTGTAAAATTTTCTTATGTTTTGAGGGGTCCTCTTTTGTCGAACTATCTAGTTTAAAACACTACTATTAGTACTAATACTAACTAAAACTGAAGGCGACTGCGTTATAGTATTTACAACTGTGTCGCATATATTATACGCTAACAATGTAGCTACTCGTTTTTTTGTTTTATGAGACAGGTACATAGTATCCTGAGTCAAAGTAAAGTTATGAATAAAATTATTCATGTCGAAATATAAAATAGCATCACTATGATGACACGTTATATTGTATAGATGCATGTTCATTCTATGTACACTTTTATTTTGTTTCCCCGATAAATTAGAACAATAAGGAAAGTTACATAGAATAAACCTGCACTTCATCTTATTATATAAATTGAGTAGTACCTCTATACCGGTATCTAATGCACTCCGACTAATGTTTGAGTGGTTTCCTACATACAATGACCATCACGGAACACCAAGGACCATCACGGAACACCAAGGACCATCACGGAATATGCAAGTGATTTGCGGGATCGGATTGATGATGTTCACAGCCTGGTACGTGAACACGGGCTCCACGCTAGCATAAAGATGAAAACCCGATATGACCGGAAGTCTTATCAAGTGGATTTTGAGGAAGGTTCGTTGGTGTGGCTACATAACCCTATGCGACGAGTAGGAAAGTCCCCGAAACTATCTCCGAATTGGGAAGGGCCTTACAAGGTAGTCACCAAAATAAACGACGTCACGTATCGAATCCAGCGGAATCCTCGTAGTCCGAGCAAGATTGTTCATGTTGACCGGGTGGCCAGCTACCACGGAAATAATGATGCTCGGGACGAGCATGTCTTAGGAGGGGGTAGTGTTACGCCGGTAGGTTAGGTCAAAAACTTTGAACGTCAATTTCAGTGCTTTAGAGGCGTTTTCAGCAGGCTGAAAAGTCATTTCAGGCCGTTTCAGAAGTTACTCTATCACATATCTAAAGATCGAAATTTCACCCAAGTTGCCGTCGTTTTCAGGCGCCTGAAACATGTTTTCAGTCCGTTTCAGGGCACCCTCTATCAGATGACGCCATAACCTGAAAACCCGTTTTCAGGCGTTTTCAGGACCCCTTATGGGCCTCTGAAGCACAAATCGTTATATGGCGAAATATCCGGTAGGAGTGACAGAGATAGCACTACTAGAAAGAGATAGCTATACTCGGAACGCGGACGTTAGCGGGCGGAGTTCGCGTGCGACCACGTGACAGACGCGGCCATTTTGCATTTTTGGGTTTGACAGTACAGAGGTTAACCTCTAGACTCAAAGTGAAGTTGGGTCGTTGATGAGGTAATGGTAGGGGGGTTTTAGGACATTTTGCGTTTAGGGCGTTTCGCGATTGGGGCATATTGCGTTTATGGCGTTTCGCGATTGGGACATTTTGCGTTTGGGGCATTTTGCGTATGGGGCATTTTGCGTTTGGGGCATTTTGCGATAGGGGCATTTTGCGATTAGGGCAATATGCGTTCGTAAAATAGGTCATTGTGCGTCTGACGCGTTTTTTTCCTTGTATCTCTCGTTTGTGTTATTTTCTGGAAATTTCAAATCATTATTACTCAAAATCGCGAGCTCTTTTTTCCCTAATAGGAGAGAAAAAGTGTCCTATTTTTTTCCTTTTCTTTACTATTTTCCATATAGTCGTAACTCAGTCGAAGTCTGAAAAGTGTATGGAAATTTTGGGATACTTTTTTTCTTCTATTAGGGTGAAAGGAGCTCGTGATTTTGAGAGGAAATTATTAAAATTTCTAGAAAATAAGACATAAAGGGGAAGTACAAGAAAATAAAAAACCACCCTTTTACTAACTTTATTTATCTAAGCAACTTATTGGTTTTAAATGCAATAGTCTAAGCTCTTTAATTTTTTTAACTCACGTTACTATAAAAATAGCAGATTTAGTAAAAGAGTAAATAGCAAAATCTCACTCTTTAGTTTCCAGATTTTTTGGACAATCTGTACATTAATTTAACTAAATGTTTCTATTGATTTGGTTTTAATTTAATTTGATTTCAGTAAATGGTAAATGTTGGCACTTTACGAATAATAAACGTTGGATCAAACATGTTCTATCAATCTTATTTCCTGAACACCTATAAAAGCACTCAGAGCACTAATGGGTACTTACCTTAATTTTCACTGTTTCGTTACAATGTAAACTATTTCATTACAATTTTTCGTTACGTACATTCTATTTGAGAAATACTCATTTATTTCATTTGCAAACTACAATATTTTTAATACTAATATTGCTTTCCAGGTGAAAGAGTTGGACGAGTTCTGCTCCATTGGAAAATACATGCCCAACATCTTGGCTCTTCCAACCTCCAACGCGGAATGCGAGAGAATGTTTAGCCTAATTAACGACACCAAAACGAAGAAAAGAAATAGGTTAATTACGAGAACAATACGAGGCAACATGTTGGCCCAACAAACGATTCAACGTAACGGCACGAATTGCATTAATTTTAAACCTAGTGACAAAATGATAAAATCATTTGATTCGGGGATATACAAAAAAGAAACGACTATCGGGCTAAATGATAGTGACAGTGATTGATAAGTTTAAGTAAGTTGGTTAACTAGAAAGTGTATTTTGCATTTAAATAAAATACAATACTTGATACATTGTGTCTGCTGTAAAATTCGCTGTATTTATTTTTTATTTTGAGTGTATACTGTATGTTCCGAAAATCGTTATTTCCTAATTGCAGTTAATACCATTCGCATTATTTCTCACTTTATATTTTTCAAGTAATCTTTCTTTCCCTATAGCAACTTTAGTCATTCGCATATTTTTCCATTCTATTTTTTTATGAAAAGCTTATTTTCCCGGTATGTTTTGTAACCATTCTCATTAATATCCCTATATGTTTTATGACCAGCCGCATAATTAAATAAATAAATAATAAATACTCAAATATTTTTGTTAGCAAAGAAGTAATAGTAGTCGGTTCGTAAATTGATGATTAGTAAATACTCTAAGGTTGAAAACTAGTTGATTAGGCATAAACGTTTAAATAATCATAGACACTAGATAATAATCAATATGCATACACTTCAACATACGTATCTATCATTGTCATATGTGACATAACATGATTTAGTCGTTGTGAGAATATAATTCTTGTCTTCTCAAAAAAGTAATTTGTCAGGACTTTCAATGGCATCAAACAATTTGGAAGATAGTGTTGCAACTTTTAGCTTCATTGAAAGCAACCGCAGAGGTAAAATTTTGATCAAGGGCGGTCGGAGGCATTACTTAAAACGCGAAAATCACAAATGCCGGACTTCTGTATGGACTTGCGACAAGGTTGGTCATTGCTATGGCTCAGTATTGCTCAACCCTGACAAAACTGAGATAATTCGAGAGCGCGAACATTGCTGTATACCAGACCATGAGAGCATTGACATAGAGCGCAGCATAATTAATTTAAAAAAGAAGGTGACTACTACATATCGACGGTTGAAAGGCAAAAATTACCAAGCGACACGTTGGGCGAAATTGAGTTATATACATCATTGAAATCAGAAAAAAATTCTGCGTCGATTGGTCATACTCTTGTAGCGCTAGAAGGACTTTTGTTGTCGCTTGGTAACTTTACAAAAAGAACATTTTCACAGTTTTCGGCGTCCAAGCGACTAAAATTTTACTGATTTTTGAATAACTTTCACTTGGTAGGTATTGCATTTTATCATTTTACACTTAGTCATTTTTGCCTTGACTCGAATTAGTGCATTAAAATATAAAGATATTTTTGCCTTATGGTATATAGGGTATGAGCATTGCTTATGAAACTTTACCGGATTAAAAATTATAATTTTTCGTCATTTGAGACTTTTTACCATGCCTTCATTATGTACTGATTTTCGTTTAGTTTTTTTTTTCTAAATGGAATGTAATTAGCAACGTCATAAAGTCGTATTTTACCTGCCTAAAAATGATATATTTTGTCGCTTGGTAATATTTTACCTGCCGTTTTTTATACTGTTTTCGTCACTTAGATAACTATTTCTGGTATGAAATTTGTATGAAAATGCGGTTATCCCTGTTGCACCTATTTTGTTATGTCGCATAGACGCGCTGTACAGCAGATTTTGGGTGGCGGTTGGTAACAAAATATCGATTAGTCTTCACCGAACTGTCGCTTAGGCATCCGTGTGCTCGTGCGCATCACAAAAAGTACCTACTTTGCCACGTAGCTTGAGACAAGTACTCGGTAAGTGTTTTAATTAATTATAAAGATTATGAGTGTTATCTTATTTAACACGCACTTTACGGTCTAAATTTATTGTTTTAGGTGCATAATGAATCGCAAACGCAATAGCCGAGTAGACAGTATCATTGAGAAAGCTATGTCAAACGCGGGTGTAAATAGCAGCGATTTGAGCTCGGTAATGTACCTGCTTAGTTCAATATTAAATCATTAGGTATTCTTAGGGATGAAACGATACGAGTAAATACAAGTACCTACTCGATACTTTTCTTTCGATACCAAGTACTTTGGCATCGATACTTTAGAACTGAGTACCAAGTAGTATCGCAAAGAAAGTACTCGTATCGGTACTCAGTCGGTCACTCACCTCACTGATGATGAGGATAGAAAAACAAAAAAAAAACTTTCAAATCGAAGTTCAAATCTGTGATTAAGCGTTTTTCCATTACGCCGGCAAAGTCACCGCGACGACGGCAGTAAGTGAGGGACAGAGCTATACAGAGCTTAAAGCTCTGTCCCTCACTTACTGCCGTCGCGGCGACTTTGCCGGCGTAATGGAAAAACGCATATTGAGACCCGATTTCCGTCAAGTTGTTTCTTGCAGTGCAGTCACGGCGGCATTCATTCATTCATTCATTCTCATTCAGCAGATTCAGCTCAGCTATTCGATGCGTGCGTGCGTGTGTTGTTTTGTTTGCTAACTCATTTCATTATACAGCTCTGTGACTGACTGAATTAGTAATAAATCAGTGAAAATGGGACCTCAAAGGTCTGAGGTATGGCTATATTATACCAAAAAAAACGGGAAAACAGCCAAGTGCAAGAAATGCTTCAAAGACGTGCAATATTGTGGCAATACTTCCAATTTGCACAAGCATCTAAAAAGCCATCCTGACTATACTCCAACTACTAACATCAAGATTTCAAGGTCAGTATTTACCCAGTATTTACCATTATAGGCTCCAATCTAACTTGTCAAGTTATCCTTGTGAATTGTGTAGGTAGTTGTCGAAAAATTGCTGTTTTTCCTTACGCCGACACGGCAATGGTACCGGCACCTGTTTAGTGCGAAAGTGAGGGGCAGACAGAGCTATAATTATATCCCTCACTTTCGCATTAAACCGGTACCGGGCCGGCGTATTGAAAAACGGCAATTCAGCCATATTTTTATAACTGTTAGTGTGGGGCGCTAGTCGATACCGATGAAAGTATCGATATTATTGAAATTTTGAACATCGACATTTGAAATGAGCTTGGATAAAACAAAAAATAGGTCAGTATTACCCGGTTCAAGTGCTATTAGGATTCGACATTTTGGAGTTGCGTTACGCGACAGTGATGGCTTATAGGGTCAGAAAGAGAAAGAAGTAGCCGCTGCCGGGCGGAGCGCCGCCATAGCACTGACAGCTTCATTCCAAAAGGTCGTATCCTAATAGCATTTGAACCGGATAATATCAATAATAAAGTTTTGGATTAAATATATTTCATAAATTTGTAGGAGAACGCAAAAGGAAACCGACGTCGCAGACGTTGCAGTAGCAGGACCCAGCAAGACTCAATCTTGTGAAGTAAGTTTAGTTGAAGCCTCGACGACATCGATGTCAGAGAAATCGATGGATTTGGATCAAGAAATTCATCACACATTGAAAGCGGCCTTCGAAAAAGCTGTTTCACAAAAAGGTAGGTAAATAGATGAATGTTTGTTACTTTCACGCTGAAATTACTAGATGAATTTAAATGAAATTTGGAATGACATATACGCATATGATTTATTATTTCTTTGCAATGTTAACGGTGGTTATTTAACGCTCTTGACTCCCACTGGCTAAAATATGCTATGCTATAACAATCATTTTACTTTGTTTCAGAGGGTGGCGTAAAATATAATAATATAAATATGTGCATTCTATATTTCATATGCAAAGATATGCGGCCCTTCAATGTCGTTGAAGGGGAAGGCTTTCTGAAATTGATAAAGGAATTAGCACCTTACTATAAAGTACCGTCATCACGCATTTCAAGAAACTGCTCAGTGACAAATTCGACGTCGTAAAGTTGGAGTTTTTCAAAAGAATATCAAATGCAAATGATGTGTGTGTGACGCTCGACACATGGACCGAGACTATGAATGAAAAAAGCTTTTTGGGTGTAACTGTACATTTTCTAGAGAAAATAGCTTTTACCAGCGCTAATATTGCCACAAGAGAACTCAAATCAAACCACACAGCGGAGTACATATCAAATGTATTTGTAGATATTCTCAACGAATGGAAAATTCCACTGCCAAAAGTAACTTGTGCCATTACAGACAATGGCGCTAATATGGTTGCCGCAATGAAAAGAACTCTAGGTGAAACCAAACATTTGCCATGTTTTGCGCACACCATTAATTTGATCGTAGATTCCTCACTAAATGATCCTTTGACACCAGTTCATGGTATTATAAAAAAAGTCAGAGAAATTGTTAAATGGGTCAAAAACAGTGTTGTAAATTCAGATAAACTTAGAAAAATCCAGACTGATAATGGGGTTTCTGAAGGATGTACGAAAAAAACAGATGGTCCTGAAATGGTGTTCGGCCATGAAATCGAAACTATAAAACAGATAATCCACTTGTTAAAACCATTCGAGTTTGTGACCAGGGAATCTTCAGGCCAGAATTATGTCACTTTATCAAAGATAATACCGATGATTAGTTGCCTCACGTCCCAGTTAAGGACATTTCAGACACAGATAGACTGTGTGACACAGTTGCAAACTAAATTATTAGCCGAATTGAAAAAGAGGTTTGGCCAGATTGAATTCAATACATTCGCAGCGCTGGGAACTATCTTAGACCCACGCTTTAAAAATCTGCATTTTCAGGATCCAAGTGCTTGTGGCAGGGCTATACAAAAATTGAAAAATATAACTATAGGCGATACTTCGACTTCAACAAGTGGATCAGATGAGGAAGCCCCCAAAGAAAATTTTGATTTTTGGCTGCATCACAAAGAGCTAGCAGTTGGCCAAAAGCGACGACGTGCTAACTCCAAGGCTGATGAGGTGTCAATATATTTGAGTAGTCCTGTTTGCCCTTTAAAATCCAATCCATTGGAAGAATGGGAAGATAAGAAACAAGTTTTCCCATCACTATATAGACAGGCGAGATTGTATCTGAATATAGTCGGTACCTCTGTACCGTGCGAGAGGTTGTTTTCCAAAGCTGGCGCGACAATGACTTCTGCCAGAATTAGATTAACAGGGAAACATCTCGAGAAACTATTGACTTTTTTGCTTAATATTTTTTGTATTTGAGTTGGTTGATTCCAAAACCCGCTAAATCCACCCCCAATTTTTCAGCCTTATGGCATGGTAATAAAGTCTAAAACCAATGAAAATTTGGGGGTGGATTTATCGGGTTTTGAAATCAAAATAAAATACATACCATGTACTTACTGCTGTTCTTATTTTCCTCTAATAGTTCCTACGAAAAAACTGACCGATACAAGTAGGTATCGATACTTTTCATTCGATACCAAGTAGGTATCGATACTTCACGACCGATACGGTATCGAGTAAAAGTATCGATACCTAGATGGTATCGTTTCATCCCTAGGTATTCTCTCAATCGAAACTATTTGAAGCAATTAATATTAAATTTAATTTCTAGGGGCCAAATCGAGAACTCACTCGTATATACGAATATAAAAATCAGAAACGATTCGAACGAGTTCGCAAAAAACTGGCGTTTAATGAAGTGGTACGTTTTTAATTAATTTATTTACTTGTTGCGTATAGTAAAAGTGTGTGTTCGTGTTGGTTGAATACATTTCAGATTCTATGAGTTTGCCATCACTTCTTCAAAACACATAAAATATTACTCTGTAAAGAAGCGGCACTCACCTACACATTTTATTTTCAGGATGAGACACTTTCAGATGAAGTCCGTCCAATGACAACCTCCACAAGTACTCGTGGGACTGTTGCTGCTAACAATGATATGGAGTTGACTGGCCTGATAAATGATGTTCTACCTAGAGAGCACAGTAAAGTCGCTGAAGATTATTCTTTTATTCTTTTATTCTTGTAGGTGGAAAACATTTCAGATTCGATGATTTAGCCATCACTTTGTCAAAATATTACTCGAAATTATAAAGAAGCGGCACTCATCTTCATATTTTATTTTCAGGATGAGACACTTTCATGTGAAGGCCCTCCAATGACAACCTCCGCAAGTACTCGTGGGACTCTTGCTGCTGCCAATAAGGCCAGTTATCTCCTCAGTCAGCAGACTGAGGAGATAACTGGCCTTATTGGCATATCCAAAAAAAAACTACTAAAGAACATACACACATCGAGGTTGAAGTGATTGTACTGGAAAAGTCTACTGCAAGAAACTCCCAAGAACAAACAGTTAAAAACACTGAAGATGGATTGACTACACCAGAAACGTCTTCTCCATGCCAGACCCAAGTAAGTGCCGATTCTACAAATTCTACAATTGTGGAAAGCTCTCAACCTGGCGGATCAAAAACTTGTCCCAATTCTACCATTGGGGGAAGCTCTCGACCTGGAGGATCAAAAACTAGAAAGCCTCAGAAAGGTCGTAAACGTAAATGTAAAACTGATAAAATGTACATTGATTATTTATCAGATGAAGATTACTCGACCTTTATTAATTGCGAAGAAGCTGTTTCAGATGAATTGGTAGGATATGCTTCTTCTTCTAATGATGATGAGTTGGTTTCAAAAATGGCGAAAACCAAAAAAAAACGGACAAAAAAGACAGAATCGAAAAAGCTAAAAACAACTTTGGATGAAATTGAGGAAGAAATAGTTAAGAGAAAAAGGCTTGAGAAAAAGAAAAAAAAACTTGAGGAATGAACGGTCACAAAAAAGAACTGCTGGAGAATATGTGCGAAATGATGGCAAAACCATTGATGCCAAATTTGTTCTACCTAACCCGTGCATTGGAAAAAAATGTCGTAATAACTGTGGAAATATTTATTCTTATAAAAGACAGAAGGTATTTGATCACTTTTGGGGACTCTCATGAAATCGTAGAAGAGACTGGATAGTAAGTATAACACAGAAAGAAGAGATAAAGCGTAAGCGAGTTGAATCGGGGAACGTATATATATAAGTATCATATTAACGAAGGAGAGGTTAGGAGACCAGTGTGTTTGCAATTTTAGCAGCTACGCTAAATGTATCGTCGAAAACTATCTATCACACTGTCAAAAACTCTAGCTGGGGCTGCGCTAAAGAAGATTTACGTGGCAAACACGTACCGCCTAATAAAACCCAACCATCTACAATTGAATCGGTGATCAATTTAATCAAAAAATTACCTGCAGTACCGTCGCATTATTGCCGACATGATTCCACTAGAGTCTACTTATCACATTAGTGTATATCTATAATAAGTAGGTGCGGGTACTTGCATCTGTATACTACCGTCGTATGTTAATAAATCCAGTCTCGTTTACAAGGGCGTTTCAATCGAGTGCTAGTCCTCTATTTATTCCCAAACAGACCATTTGGCGACGATTAAGCTATCTAAACAGTGCTAAAACGTGAACAAAATGCCGAACGACGATAAGAAAGTGTTGGTCACGAAAAATATTCCGGATTTGAGTGGTATACGAGAATTCAAGGTGAACGCTGACCGCTGGTCGACTTACGTAAGCAGGTTGAAGGCGTGGTTCGAGCTTCAAGAGGTTGGCACGTCGATGTATTCTAAATATTTGGTTGCTGTTGTGGGAACAGAAGCATTGGATCTTATAATCGACCTTTGTTACCCAGAGAAGCCCGAGGTAACTCACTTTGACACAATCGTGAAGTTAGTCGAAGATCACCTGTCTCCGAAGCGGTCGCTTATCGCGGAACGCATGATTTATCGTGCATGTAAACAAACGGAAGGAATGTCTATTACGGAGTATTTGGTGAAGTTGAAGAAGCTTAGTAAACCATGCAAGTTTGGGACGGTTGAATCTCTCAAAGAAAACTTGCGTGACCAATTTGTGTACGGTTTGGCAAGCGAACGAATAAAACAACGGTTGTTAGTCGAGGAGGACTTGACGTTCCAGCGCGCTTCTGAATTAGCGCTGTCGTTGGAGGCGGCAGTACGAGACTCAAGGTCAGGAGGTGGCGGCGAGGCCACGACCGAAGAAACCCGCGGTGAGGCGGTGTTCGCCGTGAGCGGCGCGGGGGCCGGGCAGCGCCCCCGACCCACGATCTCAGGCGGCGGCGGCGGTGGCGGCGCAGGGCGCGGCGGCCGCGGCGGCGGTGGCAGTGGCCGGGGCGGGCGCGGCTACTGGGCTCGTCGGTCAGCTCGTGGAGGAGCATCGAGCAGCGCCGCCCAACGCTGTTTTAGATGTGACGGCCAGCATCCAGCGGAACGTTGCCCTTTCATCGATAGCGAGTGTTATGTGTGTGGTGTAGCCGGTCATCTGGCGAAAATGTGTCGGTTGCGTAAGCATAAGTCTGTGCATCAAGTGAATGACGAATATGAAGACGCGGAATCGTCATCTTCTGGGTCTGACGGCAAAGAGCCATGTGTTTACCAATTAGGTGATAGAGATAGTGACGATCGATGGATCATTAAGTTATCGATAAATGGTACTCGTATTGATATGGAGGGTGATACAGGTTCCGCTGTGAGTGTTATCTCATACGGGACGTATAAAAAGTATTTTGACAAAAATAACTGTAAGTTGAGGCCGTGTGGTTCACATTTAAAAATGTATGGAGGTCAAAGGGTGAAACCGAAAGGTGAGTTTATGTGTTCTGTACAGTTAAATGGTAAAACTGTAAATCACCTACCGTTACTGGTCATCGATAATGAGTTTAGCCCATCACTAGTAGGTCGTAATTGGATGAGAGTTTTTGACATTAAATTTCCAAACACGACAGGGGCTGTGGTAAACAGCATAGTACAGGTGCGATATCCGGATAACGGTGAGTTACAAAAGTTACTGGTAAAGAAATTCCCAGATGTATTTCAATCAGGGATTGGTACATTCAATAAAGGTGTGATTCGTTTAGAGGTGATTGCGGGCGCGGAACCGGTTTGGCGCCGGGCGCGGCCCGTGCCGCTGGCGCTGAGGCCGGCGGTGGAGCAGGAGCTGCGTCGGCTGCAGCGCGAGCGCATCATCACGCCCGTCGACTGGAGCGAGTGGGGCACGCCCGTCGTGCCAGTCATGAAGAAGTCGGGGGAGGTAAGACTCTGTGGAGATTTCAAAACTACGCTCAATCCAGTGTTAGTGGACGACAAGTACCCCTTACCGAAGATCGAAGATATCTTTGCGTCGCTGCAGGGTGGTAAGTTGTTCAGTAAAGTCGATTTATCACAAGCTTATCAGCAGGTGCTATTAGAGGATGGCTCTAAAAAGTTGTGTACAATAGTTACATTACAGGGAATGTTTTGCTATAACAGATTACCATTCGGCGTTAAGTCAGCCCCGAGTAAATTTCAACGAATAATGGAAAAATTATTTAGAAGGAAGTTTGTTACTGTTTATTTGGATGATCTGTTGGTAAGTGGGGTCGATAATAATGATCATTGGCAGCGGTTGCTTGAAGTATTTAAGATATTGTCGGATTCTGGTTTGCGGGTGGCACCGAAGAAATGTAAATTCTTTCAAAAGTCCATTTCTTATTTAGGGTATATAATAGACGCAGAAGGTTTGAGAACAGAGATACCAAAAATTGATGCAATAAATAATACACCGGTACCGACAAACGTGAAAGAATTGAGAGCTTTCTTGGGGCTAGTTAATTATTACGGCAAATTTATACAAAATTTAAGCGATTGTCTCAGTCCATTATATGATTTATTGAAAGTTAAAAATACAAAATTTAACTGGACAGAAAAATGCGAAAAAGCATTTAATGAAGTAAAAAGTGCATTAGTTAGGGCGCCGGTACTGGCTCATTTTGATAGTTCGTTGCCGACACTGGTGACGTGTGACGCGTCGCCGTGCGGAGTGTCGGCCGTGCTGAGCCAGCGCGCGGCGGACGGGCGCGAGCGGCCCGTGCTGCATGCCTCGCGCACTCTCTCACCGGCTGAGAGGAATTACGCACAGATTTGTCGCGAGGGGCTCGCGATAATATTTGGAGTCACTAAATTTCATGATTATTTGTACGGCCGTCATTTTACTTTAATAACGGATTGTAAACCGTTGGCGTCAATATTTCATGAAAAGAAAGGCATACCACTCATGGTAGCCGGTCGTCTTCAGAGGTGGGCGATTATTTTGGGGGCATACGATTACGAAATTAAATGCATCGGAACAAAACACAATTGTTTGGCTGATAGTTTATCGCGCATACCGGTCATTGACCATGAAGATCACAGCCGAACTTATTCCTACATAAATTTCGTTGAAAAATCATTACCGGTCGATTGGAAGCTAGTTGCAAAAGAATCTGGGACACACCCAGTATTACGTAAACTGGTACAGGCAATTAAATTAAACTGGCAATATTGTAAAGACGCAGATTTGAAACAATATTTCGAGATAAAATCTTGTTTAAGTATTGAGCAAGGGTGCATATTATATGGCCATCGCATTGTAATACCATTGACATTACGCGGGGCAATTTTGAACATGATACACATGACTCATCAGGGCATAGTAAAGAGCAAAAATTTTGCTCGTAACTATGTGTATTGGCCAGGTATTGACGGCGACATTGAGATCACGTGCCGCGCATGTGAGACGTGCGCGCGGGAGCGAGCGGCGCCGGCCGCGGCCACACTACACCCGTGGGTGTGGCCACAGGAGCCATGGTACAGACTACACATTGACTTTTTCACAATATCGGGTAATACAGTATATTATTTAGTGGTAGTCGATGCCCACTCCAAGTGGATTGAGGCATACCGAGTAGGCGGCACTTCAGCAAAATGTACAATTAGTAAACTGCAATGTTTATTTGGTCAATTCGGGTATCCACGGGAGTTGGTCTCCGACAATGGCCCGCCTTTTAGCGGTTACGAGTTTAAAGAGTACATGGTCAGCAAAGGAATCAAACATATATTAGTGACACCATACAAACCAAGTAGTAATGGTGCGGCAGAAAATGCCGTTAAAATAGTAAAAAATTACATCAAAAAGGCAATGCGGGAAAGTCAGGATATTGAGATATCCTTGCACAACTTTCTAATGATATATCGGTCCACCCCGCACAGTATAACGGGACGCACGCCCGCTAGCTTACTCCTGGGTCGTGACTTGCGCACGCAGTTTGATCTACTGCGACCAAGTGCGAGTGACACAGTCATGGAGAGACAAGCTGCTCAAATCAGGGGTAAAGGGGGTAAGGAGCGGAACTTTGAAGAAGGAGAAACGGTTTTCTTTAAATTGTTTAGGAAAAATAAATTTTCTTGGGAAAAGGGTATAATTAATGCAAGAAAGGGGCCAGTAACATATATTGTAAAGTATAAAAATTTAGAATATAAGAAACATGCAGATCAATTGTTCAAGGATGTAACGGAATGTTCGAATGATGATGGCGAAATAACAGATAGCTTCATGAGCCCAGGTACGCGTGCCACTGTGGAGTCACACAGTGAACCATCTGCAGGTAGGTCCGACGATGTGGAGCGTGACAGCGGCGCTGGCACCAGCACCGCGGCGCCGCCGGGAGCGAGCGCGGCGACCACGTCGCCGGCGAGGGGCGCGAGGCTCAGCCCTGCCGGCGGCGGGACACCGGACACCATTCGACACCAGGTAGGAAGTCCGATGATTGTAGATAGATATAACGATGATCAAGTAACGGCGGATCGTTCTAAACGGATACGGAAACCAGTAGAACGTTATGGTTTTCCAATTAGACAATAAATAAATGAAAAGGTTCGGTTTCACCTAATTATAAATATAGGTATTAGTTTACTTTGCATTACTTTGATTATAAGGTGTATAGTTGTTAAGGAAGATAGTTGTCATTTATAGAAATAAAATTATAATATTTGTCTAGATTTAATGTTGGCATTACACATAGCATTTAAACATAAAATTACATAAATAGGTAGATATTATTACTGTGTTATACTTTATTATTTATCTTGTAAACATGGGGGGAGATAATAGTGTATATCTATAATAAGTAGGTGCGGGTACTTGCATCTGTATACTACCGTCGTATGTTAATAAATCCAGTCTCGTTTACAAGGGCGTTTCAATCGAGTGCTAGTCCTCTATTTATTCCCAAACAGACCACACATGAATACAAAAATGTTGCTAATCTTTACAGCACTTACCAAAAACTCTCTAAAGAGAATTGTGTAGATTTTGTTAGTGAGAGAGTTTTCCGTAAAATATTCTCTGAAGATTTCAATATAGGGTTCCACGTACCCAAGAAAGATAAATGTTTGAAATGCTTAAAACTCGAACAAACAGATAATTCAGATCCAGCAAAAGCTAAAGAAAAAGCTGAACATGAAACTGAAAAAGATGAAAGCTATAACAGGTTTTATACTCATAAGCATATTCACGAAAATGACCCAAACACTCTATGTGTAAGCTTTGATTTAGAGAAGGTTCTGAATACCCCGTATGGTCAGTCAATGCTTTTATATTACTCGCGCAAATTGGCTGTATATAATTTGTGCTTTTACGAGAACGGGACGCGCAGAGTTTCATGCTATTACTGGGATGAAAGTGACAGAAAAAGAGGTGCGAACGAAGTATCTAGTATTCTACATAGATACATAAAATCGTTTGACGAAAGGGGTAATGTTAAAAACTTACTTCCATATTGTGATTGCTGCCCTGGGCAAAACCGAAATCGGGAGGTTTTAGCAATGGCACACTCCGCGTTATCGCAATGCAAAAATTTAGAAACCATACAGATAAATTATCTACTCACTGGTCATACATATATGCCGGTCGACAGTGTTCACGGTGTAATTGAAACGAATCTGACAAATACAAGTATTTATGCACCATCTCAATGGTAGAGTTTGACCAGCGAGTCGCTGCACAAGCATTTTTACAGAATTCTATATATGGCAACAATTTTATCTGTCAAAAGTGTCAAACTAATTGTCAACCTCTGTTCGCACATAACCTAGAATAGCGTCTCAGTGCATTTGTTACGGAAGATTACATCGTATTATAATGGCTAAACCGATCAAAAGCAGTGTTAGAAGCATGTTATTTACGATAATCTCTAGCTATAATCAGGTTAGACGCGACGAAAATGAGAGATTACTGAAAAAGAAACGAATGTTGGACGAAATCATTCAGGCGACCGGTAAGTTATTGTCAAACAATGTTGATACTTCCCTGAATATAAATCTTTAATTCACGAAGTAGGAACGTTAGTGTTTGTATTACTTATGAATAATTTTTATTACAGCTGGCGTGGATGACGAAAATGTCAAACAAACTATTGAAAAGCTAGCAAGAGAACTAAAGAAGGTTATTGATAATAACGAATCAGAATCAGGTTATTTGGAGAAAGTGTCCACTATGACAGGTAATACACTCAGCGGCAGAAAATGTGGCCCGAACACTTGTCACTTATCCGTAAACAAACTAAGCATTATTTATGCGATGTTTGAATGAGGGTAGTTGTCAAGTGATGTGTTTAGTTCATTTATGTGGGTGATTTAAGATAAAGTTGCGTTTCATTTCACTTTTCTTTGAAATGAGTGCCAGTACTGTTTAGTGCCTTCACGAGACAGGTAAGTTAAAAATTCTTTTTTAATTTATTGTACATTGAATCTTTCCATTTAAGGTTTTTTATTGATTTCTGGGTTATTTCTATTCCAGAAAGGATTAGAAGATGCCACTTACAGTTGCTCAGGTTGCTCAGGCGGTGTTGTTAACCGACCAAGGACGAACTCAACGTGAGGTGGCTTCAATTCTCAATGTACCGCGTACCACCTTGAGGTTTGCTCTTAAAAGGTACCGGGAGACTGGTCTTTATACACGACGACCTGGGAGCGGCAGAGTAAGGTGCACCTCGGCCCGTGACGACCGTTTCATTATCTTGGCTGTGTTGAGGAACCGGTTCCTCACCGCTGTTGAGATTAGGCGGCGGCTTCAAGCGGCACGAGGTGTCATTGTTAGCGAGCGAACAATAAGAAGAAGGATGGAGGAACGTGATTTGCGTGCCCAGAGACCAGCTCGAGGACCGGAGCTCGAGAGACAGCACAGAACTGCTCGATTAAGATTTGCCCGGGAACACGTGAACTGGACGAACGATCAGTGGAGCAAAGTTCTGTTCACAGACGAATGCAGAGTGGCCTTACGAGCACCAGATAGCCGTGAGAGAGTGTACAGACGACGAGGGGAACGTTTTCTTCCCATCACAACGCGCCAAACTGTCAGTTATCAAGGTGGATCCGTTATGGTTTGGGGAGGCATATGTTTAGATGCCCGCACGGAGTTGGTCATCGTGGATCGCCGCCTGACAGCAGCCAGGTACATCGAAGAGATCCTCCAAGACCATGTTGTGCCCTTCGTAGACCTCATTGGTCCAGAGGATTTCTTGTTAATGCACGACAACGCAAGAGCTCACGTCGCTGCCGAGGTCGAACAGTACTTGTTAGCTGTCAGAATTCGAAGACTGCCATGGCCTGCACGTAGCCCAGACATGAACAGTAGGGTAACATTGGGGGTTCTGCATCACAAATTCGCGCCGCTCGCTTCGCTCGCTCCGCTCGGTTTGTGCTGCAAAACCCCACAATGTTATCCTACCCTGCAGGTTTTAAACGGCAACCTGTTTATTCTGAAGTGTGTCTAATTCATACTGCACCTCTTTTCTATTGACTGATGACGACCTGAGCTACAAAATCTTATTGTACGCTATGCAGTTAACAATTAGTCTGCTTGACAGACATAAAATAATGAAAATTGTGTCCACTAAGTGATCAATAATTTTCATTTCAAGATATAAAAAATAGCAGCAAAACCTTCGCGTTTCGAGAGATGTCTTTACTTGATACGTGGTACGTGGTACGTGGCACTTGTTGCGACATCTCTCTCAACACTTAGGTTGGTCTGGTATGTGGCATATGGTACTTGGCACTTGGTATGTGGTACTTGTTCCCTTGCGGTTATGTCTAAAGCTGCTTTCGGGTTGCCCAAACCCTAATCACCTCAAGAGACAAATTTGCATGGTTGACAATGGGACATGTATAAGAGCAGTAGTAAATCGGGCCAATTTAACTAAAGCATCTCACACAGAACCAGTCTAACTGTAGTTTATCTTACACTTCTTATATACTAAAAGAATGAAAAACTTTGATAGCGCGATGTAGGACTTGATTCATTTTATACTGGAGAATTAAAGTTTTAAACCTGAATCCATATTATGATGACCCTTGGAACTCTGATGACAAGGTTGTGACGTATTTCATTCACACTGCATTTGTTTACTTAGAGATGTCGTAGCCATATCGTCGATTTGGCCATATCACAATATGGTCAGAAATGGCTTGACCATATCATGAAATGGGTTGCCATATCATGATATGACCTGTTTTAATGAAAACATGTCTTTTTAAAAGCATTGTTATTCAGCACTGCATGATGTTTTTTTTGTGTTATACATGTCAAACTAACACGAAGACTATTCGAGGGCTTCGCTGCGCTCACTCCCTCTAGTCTTCACCTAAGCTACCGCAGTGTGTGCCCTAAAAGATTTAATCGATTTATGATATTTCACGTTTGGCCATATCGTGATATGGCCAATTCGATGATATGCCTACGACAGAGATATTCCTTATAAGTGTTCCATGTCATAATCATAACAAACTTATGCATATAAGGAGCTATCACGAATAAGGAAGGCGCTATGCGCTTTATACAGGGTGTTGATTTGTAAAGTTACGCCGAGCTCAGAGGTGGTTAAATACATGATACTAAAGCAAAAATAATTTTTTTTTTTCAGTAAAAATTAAATTAATATTTTTTTGATTTTACAAATATTAAAAAAACATAGAAATGTCGTCCAAAAAGTGTTGCACTGGGTGGATTGAGGTTCAGGGCGCGGGGAAGAGTCTATTAGCACTCGGGCGCGGTGACTGGGGGGGTGTATCCACACTTTTAGGTAATTTCAGGAAAATTTTCAGATGGTAAACTATCGGCTCTGAGTCGGGTGTAACTTTACAAATCAACACCCTGTATGAATCCATTGCATTGAGAGCTCAACATAATTCAGTTATCCTAAACAATTGTCTCAAAAACCATGCTCTTAAAAACCCTGCTTACATTGAAATTTTCACTGCTTGTTTAGAGTGGACGATATTTTTAATGATGCCAATAAACCCATCAATGTATTTAAAGGTACATCTCATAACCATTTAAAAATTATGTTTCTAATTACACACTTGTCCTTATCCAGTACAACCATTGACCAAATTCAGTCAGCTAAGGCAGCGTTCATACAATGATTGTTAATAGTTGGAAACAAAATTGATAATAAGTACTTGAAATATACTAAGTATAAGGTTCAAAATCCTATGCCATTAGATTTTTTTAATTTTTTTTATTACACCGGTTAACAGTATTTTTTCCATTGAAAGTTCGATGTTGATGCACCTTTATAAATCAAAGCTTATAAATATTGATGCAACTAGATGAAAGCCGCTTTTCTAATACTTGCGTCGATATCTTCGAGTGAGCTCGTGTTTTGTGAATTAGTGCTGCTGAAGAACTGAAGACATAAGTATGTAAGTTTGATTTTTTATCACTTATGGATCCCGCACTTGGATACCTTGTGTCATGGGAACCAGAAACAGCGATAATACAAACATGTTAATCTCTAAGACCTAGGAAGGTTTTTTTGTCCCAACGGAATTAGAATCCGAAACCTCTAGCATGGTAGGCAGACGTACAACCGCTGCGCCACCGAGACCGTTTTTTTTTTTTTTTTTTTTTTTTTCATTCTATTAACCCCTTGAATGTCCTAAGCACGACATGTGTGCCGAATTTTTTGTGGCGGGTAGTGTCCAGCGCACGACATGTGTGCCGAACGGGAGCTGCAAACTTTGCGGTACCATAGCCAATAAGTTGATTTTGAACGCAGCCGGAAATGGGCTCCATATTATCAGTTGTGAAGTTGGCTGTACTGTAAGATGAAATAATTGACATTAGATAGCCAATCACGACTCAGGCGATATAAAATACGAAATGTTGGCACCAAAAGTCAGCCATTGTTGCATGTTTGCTGTGAGTGAGTTTGTTGTTTGAGTAAATATGCCCAGAGGATTGAAACGGTAAGTGTTTGTGTTATGTTTTATATACCTAATTACTGAGAATTTTGTGTAGAATATGTTTCAAGTATTAGTTTCAGCCATTTCGGAAGATCTGTTTGAGATAAAAGTCTCAAACCTTTTTCCGACGCCATTCTACTTCCGCACGGCCGTCGTCCATTGTAGTTTTATGGAATATTTCCATGTTAGTTTGATAAAATAAATATATCAGGTTTCTCGTAATTTAACCAGGAATACGTTTTTTATGTTTGTTTTTACGTATCTTATAAGGTGCGGCGGGGCTATTCCGTCAGCGGGGTAATTCCGTCAGCTGGCTATTACCCTCGTTCTGTGAGCATTTATGACTAGTGACACCTATGTTTAGGTAGATAAAACGCTTCTTTCTTCAATAAATCACAGATGGAGCCACTAACGCTCAACCTGTTTGATCGACAGACCCATTTTGACAGCAGCCATCTTTTTTGAACACGCAAAAAAATACGTTCCGCAAGTTGAATAAGTTTTCAAGTGAATAAAGTGGTTTTTTCGGAGATCTATCAAGGTGAGCTATGAAATTAAAAGCCGGAGTTTCATTTCAGCTTATTTGTTTATACCTACGCTTAGATTTCACCGTGTTATACAACCTGACGTAATAGCCCCATCTAACTGGTGAGAAATGTATTTGGCGCCAAAATTTGCCGACGTAATTGCCCCTTTGTTTTTCTATGGAGTTGCAAAAAAACAGTGATGCCCATAGGTCGACAAGTAGTGTCGACATTACGAATGTGTCTTCGACGCTTCACTTGTATGTATCTATTTATGTATGTATGTAACGGAATCTTCGAACGCTCTTTTGTCCACGTCCGATTTCCGATCGAGCTGAAAATTTGCATTCGTTTGTAAGCTGGACGACAATGCCATATTTTTTTTACATGGAGCTGATCTGATGATGGAGACGGAAGGTACCCAAGAGAACTCTGTTACCAAACATCACAACCCCGTCGAGTTTGGGCTCGTTTGATTCGTCTTGACGAGTAATTTGATCCCAGATGAGGTCCAGGGTCAGATGATGAAGCCGGAAGGTGGTCATGGGAACTCTGTTACCAAACGCCGCAACCCCATCGAGTTTGGGCTCGTTGGGTTCGTCTTGACAAGTACTTTGATCCTAGATGAAGTCCAGGGTCTGATGATGGAGCCGGAAGGTGGCCATAGGAACTCTGTTACCAAACGTCGCAACCCCATCGAGTTTGGGCTCGTTGGGTTCGTCTTGAAAAGAACTTTAATCCTAGATGATGTCCAGGGTCTGATGATGGAGCCGGAAAGTGGCCATAGGAACTCTGTTACCAAACGTCGCAACCCCATCGAGTTTGGGTTCGTTGGGTTCGTCTTGACAAGTACTTTGATTCTAGATGAAGTCCAGGGTCTGATGATGGAGCCGGAAGGTGGCCATAGGAACTCTGTTACCAAACGTCACAACCCCATCGAGTTTGGGCTCGTTGAATTCGTCTTGACAAATACTTTGATCCCAGATGAGCTCCAGGGTCTTATGGTGGAGCCTGATTCGAAAGAATTGACGTTGAAAGAGCCCTACTGGTATTGTTACAGGATCCTCAGGAAACTTTTTAACCTTCCGGAGACTTGAGAAATTCGTAATATCAGGATAACGCTGTAGAAGAACAAGGTTCCATAGTCGAACAACCCTAATCGTTTCATAATACTTATTTGTATTTTTTTGTTAATCTGTGAATCAAATAATCCCTCCGTTTGTTTTTGAATCTCACTTTAAATAGGTCTTAATAGCACAAATAAAGTTTCAAATGATGTTCTAACTTACTTATTTATGTCTCGTTCTAGATGGTCCGACATTATATAAGGAAAAAACAAAAAACCTACTCTGATTCTGTGCTGGAGCAAGCTGTAGAAGACGTTAGAAATGGTCTTATGACCTGTTCTGTAGCAGCTACAGTCCATGGGGTGCCCAGGACTACCATAAACACAAGACTCCTGTTAGACAGACAATACCAAAACAATACCGCTGGCCGACCAACAGTGTTTTCGGCAGCGACTGAGAAAAAAATGGCCGAAAACCTTCATATTATGGAAAAACATGGTTTCCCACTAACAAGAAAAGAAGCGAGGATTTTAATTGCAGAATATGTTCGAATAAACAAAATTGAAACTCCTTTCAAAAATGACGTTCCAGGTAAGGACTGGTTTTTAGGATTCCAAAAACGAAATGGCATGTCGATCAAGAAACCCCAAAACGTTGAGATGAAACGGCGAAAGGCTGTCGATCCATTTATAGTGCATGGGTACATAGATTTGCTCGAGAAAGTAGTAGAGGACTTAAATATAAAGGATAAACCACATCGAATCTATAACCTTGACGAAACGTCTATCTGTAATGATCCAGTTAAAGGAAAAGTCATGGGGAAGAAAGGGTTTCGGTCGACCAGAACTACAAGTGGACCTGGGCGGAATAATACAACAGTCCTTCTAGCAAGCAATGCCTGTGGTGATAAAGTACCACCGCTGATTATTTTTCAAGGCATGTATCTTTGGTCGGAGTGGCTGTATCCAGACCAAAACGTAGAAACCGCTTATGCGGTAAGTAAGAAAGGTTGGATGGAGACATCGATCTTCGAACAATACATGAGAAAAACGTTTGTGCCTGCATTAGGGGATGAAAGACCTGTCCTTGTCATATTAGATGGTCACTCTACTCACGTGGATTTGAATGTCATAGAATATGCAGCATCACAAGACATCACAGTTCTCAAACTCCCACCACACTCATCTCATATTTTGCAACCGCTGGATTGTAGCACAATGAAGCCCCTGAAGGACAACTGGGAAGATGAAATCATCAAATGGCAGAGGCTTCATGTCGGAGCAAAACTACAAAAAAGCGAATTCGCGAAAATGTTAACAAAAATATGGAATGACATGGACGCCACCATTTTACAAAATGGGTTCAGGAAAGCCGGAGCATATCCAATAAATCGAGAAGCTATTCCAAAAGAAGAATACGATAGCTTGTTGTGGAAAAAATGGGTAGAATTCAAAAGACAGCAAGCGGAGCTGGTCCAAATGGCACCAGGGGACAGTGTCAAAACTGATTGTGAAGCTATAGAAAATACAGTTCCAAGTTTGTTAAGCTTGGCTATAAAAAAGATCAATGATCATCTACTTACTGAGATCAATAATAATTACATTATTGAAGAAAGCTATTCGAAGAACATCTTTCAAACAAGTCAAGGACAAAAGATGGACGAAGAAATGCTGGAAGTACAGGACTTAAGTGAAGAAGTACGCAGTAGTTTGAAAGTAACCAGCAAAAGAGCACCAAAAATGCAACTAAAGCAAAAACAACAAAAAAGTGAAGAATTTCAATATTTGCCAAATATAAAAAAAACAAAGAACGTTAAATCGGAAGAAGTAAAAAATTTCATGCTGGTTAATAAAGAAAAAACACAGACATTGAAGATGGACGAAGAAATGATGGAAATACGGGAATTAAGTGAAAAAGTAAGCAGTAGTGTGAAAGTAACCAGCAAAGTAGCACCAAAAATGCAACTAAAGCAGAAACAAGAAAAAAGTGAAGAATTTCAATATTTGCCAAATATAAAAGAAACAAAGAACGTTAAATCGGAAGAAATAAAAGATTTCATGGTGGTAAATAAAGAAAAAACACAGACATTGAAGATGGACGAAGAAATGATGGAAATACGGGAATTAAGTGAAGAAGTAAGCAGTGGTGTGGAAGTAACCAGCAAAGTATCACCAAAAATGCAACTAAAGCAGAAACAAGAAAAAAGTGAAGAATTTCAATATTTGCCAATTATAAAAGAAACAAAGAACGTTAAATCGGAACAAACAAAAGATTTCATGGTGGTAAATAAAGAAAAAACACAGACATTGAAAACTTATAAAGGAAAAATAAACCAGAAATCTAACAAAATTAAACAGGATCTACTTCATCAAAATAATGAAAAAAAATTACGGAATACCTCTCAAGGTGTTGTCGTAAAAACACCGAGTGCATTTAAACTGAACATACCCAAAAGAATGGATACAAGCAAACTGTCTACGAGTACAATAACAATTTTAGACACAAGAACGATTGCGATTCCGGAAACAGCTCCTGACGACCACGTTTCATTCGAAACACTTCTGCTAAAGAAAATAGCAAGAAATGATCCTAATGTTAACCGAAAAAAGCGTGTTACTAATAGTAATAACAAAGCTGAAGTATTGACGTACAAACATGTCATGGAACAAATGAAAAAAGAAAAAGAAGAAAAAGACATAATTATACAAAATAAATTAAAAAGAAAAATGGCAATGGAACAAAAGAAACAAGAAAAGACACAAAAAAAGAGACAAAAGACAGTTAAAAAAAAAAAACAGCCGAAGAAAACCCTCCAAAAAATAAAGCAAAAACACAAAATAGACGTCGATAGTGATAGCACAGGATCCTATCAATCACGGGACTCGAGCGATTCTGAAGATGTAAATAGTTTTTTCGAAAGCATTTTACAAAATCAGCTGGATGCAGACGAGCAGATGGATGTGTGTGACGATGTTAATGACGATGTTAAAACCATCACAGAAAAAAAAAAGCAACCGTCCAAAGAAAGAATTCCACTCATTTCAAATGCGCCGAAAGCTGGTTCTTCCAAACAAGAGTCAATTTCTTCTCAAGAGCTTATTTCTTATCCAGAAAAAGGAAAATTCATCTTAGGAAAATTTAGTTCATCTAAAGGAAAAAAAACTTATAAGTATGTTTGCCAAATTGATGAACTGTATAACGAACAACTGGTAGTTTTAGGTTTTAAGTCGAAAGACAAACAAAAACACATCTTTCGGGCTGTTGAGGGTGATTGTTCTATTATAGATACTGCAGACATAGTTACTTATCTTCCTGACCCCCTCATTCAGGGCAATAATTACATTTTCCCTTGTAAAGTTGAAGTATTCGAGCTATAATGTAAATGTAATTATAGTCCTGAATGAGGAGGTCAGGAAGATTACTAACCTACCCAAATTGAGAAGAAGTTCAAAACCTATGAAAAACCAGAACAAAATACCCAACGACCCCAAAGGACCAAACTCTTTTTTTTCTATTTTTTCATAGGATTTGAAATTTCTCTTGATGTGGGTAGGTCGAACAACGCGGGCCGTGCGCTTTGGACAGACGACGACGGTTGTGTTTTAAATAAATAATTAGTTTGTAAGAAATACAATAAACATATTTCATTCATATTTCATTCTTTCATTTCATTACATAAGTATGTAAGTACTCTGTTCTCTTGAAGAGAAGACTTTAAATAAAATAAAATGTACGTGTAAAATTTATTAATATTTCATCATTATCGTCGCAAAACATACAGGCTTACAAAAAAAATATCATTATGGGCCAAGTACAAAATAAATAAAGTGTTTTTTCTGTTAATCGACTACAATGTATCCCATCACTAGCATAAATGGGAAAAGGTGGGGTCTTGACGGAATAGCCCCTCCAATATTTTTTTTAATATATAAAGTGTTTTTTTCCTTAATCATACCATCCTACGTGGTTTTTAAGTGTAAATTTGCATGCCTTAGGTCTTGATATTGTCTTGTTTTTAATTTTAGCATCACACCCCACTAGATGTCGGAGCAATAGTCAGTTGACGGAATAGCCCCATGGGGGGCAATTCCGTCAATTTCCAGTTTTTTTGACAAATTGTCATTTTTGATAATTTAAACAAGCGTTTAATGCAATGAGAGTATGGTGCAAACAATTGCAGATAAAGACTTAATAATAAGAATTTGTTAAAACTCCCGTAAGTTTGTGATTGAAGAGAATGACAAGGTGCAAACTTTTGTCTTAACTTTTTTTGACGGAATAGCCCCGCCGCACCTTAGTAAAAGATGTAATATCGCATTTCCAAACAAATAAGTCCAAATCTTCCGTGTAAGTACCGTAGGCAAAAAAAGTTGTTTTGTATTTCTAAAGTTGGGTTGGTGTATTTCGTATTTGTCTCATACATAGTGTCAATATTAGTAATACACACAAATATTATAACAACCAGAGGAGATTTTTTAAATTTATATTTTTTTAAATATTTTTTCCGTTCAGTATGAGCATGCTTGTGTGCCGATGCTTGTATTCGTCTGATTGAGTCTAGCTAAAATAATACCTATGCTGTGAAACATCAACAAATCTAAATAAATAAATAATATAGCGTCACGTCTTTTTCCCATACGGGGTGGCAGAGGCAGCTATGGAGTAATAATAATATAATAATAATATATGAAGGTTTCCTTACGATTAATAAAAAAGTGTAGATAATTAAATAAATAAATAAAAATTAAAAGCGCTTGTAATAAATAAAAACTGTATTTTTTCTGTAGCTTATTTTTTGTATTTCTAGTAGTCGATCGCGATCCACCTCGACCTCAAGGTCGAGGTCGGCGACGCCTGTGGCGCATGAGCTGCGGGCCAGGCGTTGCCTGGGCATGGTGATGGCGGCGACAGCCTCCACCGAGCGGGAACCTGAAGTGGAAATCGAACCTAAAATTTGGAGACCGGTGATTCCGTGAGTATTTTATCTAGAATTATTATTTTATATCACTTAAATCTATGGCTCATCATCAGTAAAGTAATAGTATATTTTTTTGTTAGTCCTTCTATGAATTTATTTTTATATCTTCCAGTGCTCGACCACCTCCACGACCTCAACAGTCCCACCGACGACCCGTCGCTCCGGGTGTGGAAGCAACTCCCGAAGGCTCTATCCGGCGCAAGAAGGAGTTGGAGCAGTCGATTTTGTAAGCCAACATTTCCGTATAGTACCGTTCCGTACCCAAAGAGTAAAAATGGGACCCTATTTCTAAGACTTCGCTGTCCGTCTGTCCGTGCGTCTGTCACCAGGCTGTATCTCATGCACCGTGATAAGTAGTGAGTTGAAATTTTCACAGAGTTATATTTCAGTTGCCACTATGACAACAAATACTATAAACCAGAATAAAATAAATATTTACGGGGCTCCCATAAAACAAACGTATTTTTTGCTCATTTTTTATCGATATTGTCAATAGTTGGAATGATACCTATGTCGACGCTTGAAATATATACAAAATATTGAGGTGACAAACGTGATTTTTGCGTTGTTTATTTTTTATAGATAATGGCAAGGAACCCTTCGTCTGTCCGAGTCCGTCTCGCACTTGTTATTATTTTACACACATATATATAGCTATTTTTTTATTTTTTTACAGCCTTCGCCCTGAGGAAATCATAGAAGAGTGTGGGATGGACGCCCAGGAGGGAGAAGCGGCTGTAGCGGATCACTTTGATCATGTAAGAAAATGGGTGGATGGGTTGCAGTCGGGAACTCCCGAAAGCATGAGCCCTTCTCGCAGCATGCTTGGGTCTGAGGTAGAACCTGAATATCTGTCGGTGGTCACTGCTAGTGATCGTGCTCATACTGATCTGCTGATACCTGGTTGTCAGTCAGCTGATCAGAGACCGGCAACTAGCAGTGACAATCACAGTGGGTTAGCAGTGTCTACTTTTCGGCAGATGGATGCTGTTCCGTCATGTTCAGGGATGACAGCAGTAGCACCCATCAGGAATGCTGCGCGACCGGTCAACGACGGCAGTGATCTCGATTCAGATTTCGACGACGAGTTCGATGTTGACGCGATCATTGACGCTCGTGATCCCATGCTAAGGATTATTCCTGACGACAGGGAGTTAGATCCACGTACTCGCGAAATAGTAACTTCGGTTGAGAGGGAAATGGATGCAGCCATTGACCGTCTGGTGGGCCCATGTGATGGTTTTACTTGGCAGGAAGACTTTGCCACTTTCAGGGGTGTGCAGGAAATTTTTTCCGGCCCACGCCCTGGATCTGTCAAAGACTACGATACGCCCTATGATGCCTTTTGTGATATCTGGAGCGATGACATCATTGGTCGTATGGTTGAGGAAACCAACAGATATGCTCATCAGACGATTAACGCATTACTTGAAGCAAGACATTTGAAGCGGACATCTCGTTTGGATCGGTGGATTGACACCGATGCAAATGAGATGCGCGTGCTTCTAGCCATATATATGTTGATGGGGTTTTTGAAACATTCATCTCAGCATGAATACTGGAAGACGACCGGCATCCTACAGTTGCCCTACTTCAGGCAGGTGATGTCGTTCAATCGTTTTGTTTTGCTGAACAAATTCCTCCACTTTACGGACAATGTTGGTGTGAGTCAAGATTTACCGCAAATTGGAGGGGTTTTGCTCTCAGCAAAGCTACGAAAGATAGCATCACTGATCGTGCACCTCAATGATAAATTTTTTTCAATGTACAACCTCGACCAAGATGTCGCCATCGATGAGTCGTTGACCTTATACAAAGGCCGCTTGTCCTGGGTCCAAGCGATAAGGTCAAAGGCTGCGCGTTTTGGTATCAAATCATTTGAGCTGTGCGAGTCAAGCACTGGGTATTTGTCTAGATTTCAAATCTATACGGGGAAGGATACGAATTCCGTTCGCAGCGATGTTGCGACTCTTAGTGCAGACTTGGCTGGTAAGAGTACCCAAGTGGTACTCGATTTATTGAAAGGTCTTGAACATCGGGGTCACTGCGTCACGATGGACAATTATTATAATTCTCCAGCGTTGGCAAGGTACCTTAAGAGTAAAGGATTTGATTGTGTGGGGACGTTGCGTGCTAATCGCAAGAATGTACCAGTTCCGATCGCGAAGGCTCCGAAGAAGATGGCTAAGGGGACAATCATTGCTCGCCATTCTGGTGACGTGTCATGCCTCGCATGGCAAGACACTAGGACGGTGAGTATGATCTCCACTTACCATAATTCGGACACCGTCGTAGGTCGAAAGGCTGGAAAGGAACTAGTGAAGCCCTGTGTAGTCCAGGACTACAACAATACTATGGGAGGAGTTGATCTAAAAGATCAAAAACTCTCCATGTATTTGTTGGAAAGAAAGAGATGCCTGAAATGGTATATGAAAATTTTTAAAAGGTTACTGAATGTCAGTGTGCACAACGCTTTCGTTTTGATGACGAATTCCAGGAGACGTCGCGATTTGTCCGTGATGACGCACCGCCTTTTCCGGGAACAACTGGCCGAAACGTTGGTGAAAGTTCACCGCCAATCGGACCCAACAACCAACTTAGGTCTTTCGACGGAGACGCGTCTGAATCGAAACATATTGCATAGACCAGAACATGTTTCGTCAAAATATCGAAAGCGTTGTCATATCTGTCATCGGCAAGATATTCGTACAGCGGTAGCTTCTAAATGCGTCACCTGCGACCGGTTCCTGTGCTTTCAACCTTGTTGGGAAATTTGGCACTGGTGTCAACACTTGCCTGGCAAGGATAAACAAACCAGGGCCCCGGCACGGAGGCGCGAATAAAATCTACCCTTGTACGAATACTTGAGCGTGGGAGTTGATGAATATAAGGTTTTTATTAGCGGGATTTGAATGTGCCTAGCTGGTATTTTTTGCAATTCCATGTAACGTACTCACACATTCTTCTTTCCATAAATAGGGCAATTATCAGGGACACCGTATTGTAAAAACCAGATATTTTTTTTATGGTGTAAGTTGCACTAGGCGGAATTCTTGGCTTGGTCAACAAGCTCTTGCTTGTCATCGTTATGATGATCTTAGTATTCATGCAAGATATTCGTTCCACTAGTCTCCTCAAAATATACAAGTGCCATTTTTCTTGTTTCTTTCATACATTTTTCTCATTGCCCTGACATTCGAATTTATTATTTTGCAAAGTACGTACATATAGCTTCTTGGGCAACCTTACCATCTGGTTTATTACAGATACAAGTGATCGTCTACAATTTCATGTAAACACGGTTATTTTTAATTCACCGTTAAATTAAAAATTTAACGGTAAATTAAAAATAACCGTGTACCATATATGTTTTGTTGTAAATAATTGTTTTGACTTTTTTAATAAAAAAATTTCTGTGAATTTCTTCCTCGTTTTCTTTTATACCAATATAAATATAAAAATAACCGTGTATAGTATATTTATACCATGACTTTTTTAATAAAATATTTTTCTGTGAATTTCTTCCTCGTTTTCTTTTATACCTACAAAACTATGGTACTAGGTACTGAATTTGACAAAATAATAATTAGGTATTAACAAAAATATAATTTTTAATTAACATAAATTTACCTACAAAACTATGGTACTAGGTACTGAATTTGACAAAATAATAATTAGGTACTAACAAAAATATAATTTTTAATTAACATAAATTTACCTACAAAACTATGGTACTAGGTACTGAATTTGACAAAATAATAATTAGGTATTAACAAAAATATAATTTTTAATAAACATAAATTTTGTATTTGAAATACAAACGTGTTTCAACTTGCTATGCGAACGGTACCTCGGTTGGTTCAGTACCGAAACATGGCGGCAGCGCGGGAGCCGTGATATTTCGTGTCTGTCTATTTTTGTTTACTGTGAAGTAATTACTATGTTTTGTAATACAATAAAAGATGTAATCGCCGCGGAAAATAATGGTGGTCATGTGGAAAGCAGTAAATAGTGTCAGTTTTGTGTGAGTGGGCTCTATTGACGAAATATAATCGGAAGTTGCTGCGAAAATAACAAATTCTGCAAACATAATCGAACTAAAAGCTTATCATTTGTATTATCATAGGTAAGTATTTTACATTATATGATAGGAAATTTCATGAGGATTATTCTAGTGTATAATATGTTAGGAAACATTTATAATAACCTAACCAAAAGAACAAATTTCTAACGCAAGTCATTTGCCAATTGTCAACCGCGAAAAGGCTGGACACTATAGCGTCTGAGAAATTCATTGTTCCTGGACATTCAATCGGTTAATATTTTAGGTGGTCCAGCCCATTTGATTCTGACGTAGACGAGGAGATCAGGAGCGAAGTTCAGAAGAAAAAACCTGCTGCGAAGGCGAAAAAAACTTCAACCCCTAAAGCGAAAAAAGCGGCGGCAATCCCAACACCAGCACTAACTGATGCCGGTTCTGAGTCGGATGAGGAGCCCATTCCTTGTGCTCAGCCCAAGAAACGGAAGAGAATTGCTACCTTCCCAGATTCCGAGGTAAGCTTTAATATTATTTTATTTAAACAACCATTTCTCATGTTTTAAACTAAATGTAGCATCTTGTTTGAATAATATTTTATGCTCGTCTATTTTAATTTTTTAATCATTATTTACTTTTATCTGTAGCACAAACATGTAAACATTCAAGATCTGATGTTTGTTTTTTATTTAGTTATCCAGCCGGGATTCGAATCCGCGATCCCTCGCATGGTAGGCAGACGCACAACTTCTGCACCGCAAGCCCCGCCCCTAATTTTATTTGTAATTACTTTGATTAACTTTTGATTAAAGATATACCAAAAATGTTTCGTAAAAACAATTTCCTCTTATCTTAATCCAACTTAACTCACAGTTTTAAAATAATTGCTAATAATAATTGATTGACATGCATATTTTACTAGTGAAATTACATTGACAATGTAAAATATATTTTTTTTAAATAATAGCGAATGCCTATTTCACATCTTTACAGGATGAGCTAGAGCCGATTCGTGCATCAGCGCTCAAGAACTTTCTTTCACGTCGCACCGGCTCGGGGTGTTCATTCCAGTCCGATCCTTCACGTCGAGGCGAATATTATGTGGAGCTACGGGTGTACAACAGCCGTGAGTTAGAGGGAAGCAAGTTAGGAGATCGGGACAGATGTAAATTGGCTTTGATACATATGAAAACGAATGTAAATGGAGATGCTCCCCTATGGCATTCGATTTCAAAAGTAGTTACTGATAGTAAGGAGCAATTCAAGGGAGTAAGACCAGTCATTTATCCTTTGAATATTATGTAATGCAAAGCTGTCGATATCCGAATATCGCAAGCGTAAGAATCAGCCTCCGTCTGTCATTTATCCTTTGTTTTTTTAAATCTTAATATTTTTAGCAACTTATTAACATAAAAATTCATGTAATCAATACAAGTCATTGTTATAATTTTTTCATCGTTCACATAATTTGATATTTTACTAATCTTTTACAACAGCAGTATTTGATTAAATAGATAATTCTCTTACCTACAGATAAAAATGGTTTATTGTCAAGAATGTCAAGCATATGTCTCACGATTATCTTCTCACAAGAAAAGTAGCATTCACAAATCTAACTGTTTGATACGAACTGAGTTAAGCAATGTTAAAATAATAGCAACAGCGTTTAGAAATAGAATAATCAGTTATAGAGTCAATCCTGAAAAAGAATATCTTGTACCTGATTTTTTTTTGTCAGATAACTATTCTACCGTTAGTAATCTTATAAGCACCCTTCTAAGAAAACATCGATCGTTAAAAGTAAACATAGAACTTTTTATTACATATAATCTACCTAAAGATAACACTCAATCTTTAAAATCATTTAACACAAAATATACCATGGTATTGCAAAGTACTGATATTTCCGTTTTATACCATGATTTATCAAACCTTTTGCTAATGAAGTGCTTAGAGTTTGAACACGCAGAGTCGGGGTGGACTATAGAGTCAGTAAGTCATTTGGAGATAAACATTGCGAAATTTAGTCCGTTGAAAGCAGGATCGTACATACCACTTCCGAAAAGTATTCAAAACACAAAGTCTTGTCTAAATATAAAAAATAATGATGAGTACTGTTTTTTGTGGAGCATTGTAGCACATTTATATCCTGCAAAAAATAATCCCAATAGACTTTCATCTTACCCTCATTTCTCTAACTTTTTTAACACTTCAGGAATGTCATTTCCCCCCAGCTTTAAATGTATTAAATGGTTTGAAAGACATAATACGGGAGTGAGTGTCAATATTTATGGATTAGATGAACATGGTAGTATAACAGGTCCTCTATACAAAACTTTGCGAAGACGTGTTAAGCATGTGAATTTGTTATTTATCAGTTGTAAATCGAAAAATCATTTCTGTTTAATTAAAGATATGGGAAAGCTCTTACACAACCAACTCACGAAACACAAATCACGAATTCATCTTTGTGATGAATGCTTCATGTACTTTAGTACAGAAGAGAAGTTAGCAAGTCATAATTGTGCAGGGATACAGACTGTTCTTCCTGAGGAAGGCAGCAAAACAGGTTTTTCAAATTATGAAAGAACACAAAGGATTCCAATAGTGATATATGGTGACTTCGAGAGTTTACTCCGCGAGTATTCAGATAAACATAAATCCACTCATGTAGAGAATGCGCAGGTACACGAAGCAACTTGTTTCGGTTATTTCATTTGTTGTAAGTCTAATCCAGAGTTAAATGATTATGTTTCCTACAGGGGTTCCAACTGTTCTCAAAAGTTTTGTGAGTCAATTTGCAAGGATTTGCTTCGTTTACATAAAATATTATCTGTACAAAGAGAAATGACTCCCTTAACAGAAGAAGAAAAATTAAGAGTGGAAAATACAACTAACTGTCATATATGTAAAAAATCATTTTCTCTCGAAGATACAAAAGTTCTAGATCATGATCACTTTACTGGGAAATTTAGAGGACCTGCACACAATTCATGCAATTTAAATTGTAAGACTTGTCCATTCATTCCAATAATTTTCCATAACCTTTCTGGTTACGATTGTCATCTATTTATTGTAGAGCTATCTAAAATATGTGGTCGCATTAAACTATTACCAAAAAACAAAGAAAAATATATTTCCTTTACAAAGTTTATCCCACTTGACAGACAACATACTGCTCAGCTGAAATTTGTTGATTCTTTAAATTTTTTGGATTCAAGTTTAGATAATCTCATTAAAACACTTGAAACCGAAGACTTCATTAACTTAAAGTCATTTTATGAAGATGAAAAGATGTTTAATTTAGCTCGGAGAAAAGGTGTCTTTTGCTATGACTATGTAGATTCGTGGGATAGATATAATGAGACCACATTACCAGACAGAAACAAATTTTATAACAAACTCACTTCTGAGATTATTACCAATGATGATTATAATCATGCTATGAATGTTTGGGAAACATTTGGAATGAAAACTCTTGGAGACTATACAGATTTTTACTTGAAATGTGATGTTTTATTACTTTCTGACGTATTTGAAAAATTTAGATTTATGAGTCTTAATCATTACAATCTAGACCCTTGTCACTATGTTTCTTCACCATCTTTAAGTTGGGATGCTATGCAGCTTTATACAGGTGTTGAGTTAGACTTAATATCAGATGTTGAAATCTATCAAATGTTTGAAAAAGGTATCAGAGGGGGTTTAGCTCAATGCTCACGACGGTATGCAAAAGCGAATAATAAATATTTATCCGATTATAAACCTAACATATCTTCAAATTATTTAATGTATTTTGACTGTGTTAATTTATATGGATATGTGATGATGTCAAAATTACCCACCGGAAATTTTAGATTTTTAAAAGAAAATGAATTGATCAATTTTAATGTCATGACGATAAGTTCTCATAGTGATACAGGTTTCATTCTTGAAGTAGATTTACATTATCCTTCTGAAATTCATGACAATCATGCAGATCTACCGTTTGCTGCAGAACAATTAAAGGTTCCATTTCCCCTTGGTAAAAATATAAAATTAGTATCCAATTTATTTGATAAATATAAGTATGTGATTCATTATGTACATTTACAAAAATGCTTAGAACATGGCTTACAATTACTTAAAATTCATAGAGTTCTTTCATTTGATCAAAGAGCATTTTTAGAACCTTATATAACTCTCAATACAACTCTAAGACAAAACGCAAAGTCTGAATTCGAAAAAAATTTTTTCAAGAAACAAAATAACTCAATTTTTGGTAAGACTATAGAGAATAAGAGAAAGCAGGTAGATGTGAAACTGATAAACATTTGGTCTGATTCATCAAATAAAACAAACAAATATATTGGTGCTGAAAAATATATAAGCGCTCCTAATTTTAAAAATTTGGCCATTATTTCAAAAGATTTGGTAGTCATACAGATGGAGCCCTCAAAAGTCATTCTGGATAAACCAATTTATGTAGGTTTTAGTATATTAGATCTAGCAAAAACACATTTATATAATTTTCATTACTCAGTAATGAAAAAAATTTATGACAAGAACATCCAACTATGTTACACAGATACAGATAGCCTTCTGTATCTTATAAATACAGAGGATATTTATGAAGACATGAAAAAACATATTAAATATTTTGATACTAGTAATTTTAAGTGTGACAATGTGTACAATATGCCATGTTTAAATAAACAAATTCCAGGATATTTTAAAGATGAGATGAGTGGGGATGTTATTTCAGAATTTGTGGGCTTAAGAGCCAAGTTGTATTGTATAGAGACAAATAAAAACTGTTCAGTTAAGAAAGCCAAGGGTGTGAAAAAATGTGTTGTAAAAAAATTGGATATTAATAAATATAAGGATGCTTTATTTAAAAACATAGAATTTAAAGATTCAATGTATTTTATACGATCTAAAAATCACTGTGTCTATACACAAAAAGTAAATAAGGTTGTTTTAAATGCAAATGATGATAAAAGACAGATATTAAATGGAAGTTTTAAAACATTGCCCTGGGGACATTATTCCACTATATTTTAAGAAATAACCTGCTGTTGTAAATTAATTAAAAAAAATAAACAAAATTTAACCATGTTATATCTAAAGTGGAATCATCACTTTAGATATAATGTTGTTAAATTTTGCGGTTTAACTTTGTAAAAATAACCAAATGAGGTTTTATGTATTTGTAGTTAATATAATTTGCTCCATGTACTGTTGATATTTACTCGCTTATTCCAATAAAATAATATTGTTTAACCTTATTGTTTGTATCATTTATTGAAACCCTCCAGTTCCTTAACAATGTAGAGCTTGTCTTATCTCAAATGACGCACCACCTCATTTCTCATACAAGCAGATGGAGTTTAAAGTGGAGAGGCATGTCATTTGAGCTGAGACAAGCTCTACTTTGTAAATTTTTATCTACTGAAGTTTTTATCTATCCTAGTTAAAATCTCATTAAATAAATTAAACACAAACTTTTAAATATCAATTTATTCACATTTACATTTACATGGGATATATTTATTAGATAAAATAGTATGAAGTCATCGTATACTAGAATAAGGTGAGATAGCTAACATAAATAACAAAAACTACTTATTGATATTAATTATCACTATTATCACATATTTTTTTTGAAATTTTTCTAATTAAATTCTCAGTCTCTTCGAGTACATCCTCATATAAATTTTTTACCACATATTGCACAACAACATTTCTATTCTTATTTCGTTCGTCTAGTGCCTCGATTTCAATTTTTATAACACATGATCCCGAAGCATTTTCTTTTTTAATAAAGGAAGCATCATTCAGTTTCCTTTTTTTAGGGGCAATGGTTTTTTCCTTCTTCTTGGATTCCAACCATGCTATCCTCCTATTTTCAGCTTTATCTAGCCAAGCGTTTACATCTTGACCTTCACCCCCAACACCGAACTCATCAATCAAACTAGGGTCCACAGCTGGGGGGCTAACATTGTAGTAGTTGAAGACAGAGTTCTCCGACATTTCTGAAACAACATTCACATGTTTTTTAAAACTTACTGCAGCAATGATTTGAAGTATAATATTATTTTTAAACAGACATGTAAAATAGGTACTCACTTGTAAATAATAAAGTTGCTTGAATAGTTTATTAGATCCTTGAGACTGGAAGTAATCCCTCAGAGCTCTAAGACACTTAGATGTGCACACTGATTAGGTTAAATATACACTGATATAAAATAAACTGCTTGTGATGAGTATAGACTGAGCGAGGGGAAGGGAGGGTTGTTTAGGTTTTGTTAATATAAAAGGAGATCTGCTGACGTAAGTAAAGATGAAACTTAAAACGGATACATTTTCTAGGAATTTCAGAAACTAATCAAACTTTTATAAGTATTCAATAACATAATAATATACATACATACATACATACATACATATGCTTGAACCTTTTCACCTAAGAGGGGTAGGCATAGACTAAAGATCTTCATTTGCTATGATCCTGGTATACTATATGAAATCTATTCTTATGCAAACAATAAATACACATGCTATTTAATGTATTAATAGCTCATTATGTCATCAGAAACTAAAATGAAGTTAATCAAACAACCCGTTTCTTTAAATATTTGTGAAATAAAAGTTGATAAAAATACTAACACTTTTAGACATAGCATTCTTTTACCAAATTCCATTCGCTGCATAATATGCGGGCCATCGAATTGTGGAAAAACAAATGTAATGATAAGTTTGTTATTAAATGAAAATGGGTTAAAATTTCATAACATTTATCTTTATTCGAAAACAGCTTTCCAGCCAAAATATCTATTTTTAGAGGAAGTGATAAGATACATTCCAGAAATTAAATTGTTCCTGTTCCAAGATGAAAAAAATGTTATTCCACCCCACGATGCTTTGACAAAATCAATATTTATTTTTGATGATGTAGTCTGTGAAAATCAGAGTGATATACGTAATTATTTTTCCATGGGTCGACATAAAAAAATTGATTGTTTTTATTTATCGCAAACTTACTCAAAAATACCTAAGCAGTTGATTCGAGATAATGCTAATTTATTAGTTATCTTCAAACAAGATGATGTAAATTTAAAACATATTTATGATGAGCATGTCAATTCTGATATGAGTTGGCATAGATTTAAATCAATGGCTACTGATATATGGAAAGAAAAATACGCATGTTTAATAATTAACAAAGATTGTGAGCTAGATAAGGGAAGGTACAGGAAATATTTTGATATATTTATTAAATTAGAATAAAAGGATTATATATTACTGTCATTAGAAAAAAAATACCACTATAGTGCAAGCTATAAGAACGAACAGAAGTGTACAATTATTAGTACTTTAAAATGGATGTAGATATAAAAAAACAAATAATAAAATCAGTAAGGAATATTAAAAATAAATTAAAAATACTGAAAGAGGAAGAAGATATTTCAGAACGTAAACAACGTAAGATATTAAAACCCATTACTGATCCGTTAGAGTCGATAGTCTCGATACATAAAAACGAAGAGAATAAAAACAATCAAATGGAAGCTTCCAATGAGAATAATGATGATTACTTTAGCTCATGTACAAGTGACACTAGTATGCATACTGAAGATGAATTAGATGATAGTATTTTCCATGATGAAAGGAATAAAAACATTACTTATGGTATAAGAAACGAAGGAGGCAAAGTACTAATAGGAAACGTTCCCATCGTAATAAAGAAAACTGAAGATAGTTCAGTGTTTAGTATTAAAGATAAAAGCTATGTCATTACTCCAGGTCTATCAGAGTTGTTGTTTGAAAATAAACCTAAGATAGATTTGATCACAGAACAAGATAGGTTACTATATAAAGATATTTTAATTGCTACTAATGCACATAGAAGAGGATTTATTCCATCAGGACAAATACAAGGTAATTCAGGAATAAAATATTCAAAAATAATTAAGCCTTTATTTCTTGAAACTGAAACAAAAAAAGTACAACAAGGTGGTAGTTTACCAATATTAAAAAAATATAAATCAAATACTGATTTAGTATACTGGGACAATCCTAATGAACTTATTGATAGGTTAAAACTTTTAGTTGCCTCAAAGAGTGCAGGAAATACCAATCATGATAATGAAATAATTTCTATAATAGAGGAATTAAAAGAAGCAGGTATTATTAGAGAATAAATAGAGCGTAAACTTTTTCATTAAACTAGTTTATTACTGACGGGCTAGCGATGAACATCGATAAGTTTGGACATCATGTATTTAAACGACAGAAAATGGATAGTCACTCAGATTATCTGATTTGTAGTATGACTGATGGATCTTTAAATAAGCTCCTTAAAAATATTGTAAATCCAGTAGATGCTGGAGATTGTGTGAACAAACAATATGTTGATAAGAATATAGAGAGCTTAGAAATTAAACTCAAATCAATAAACCAAAATCTGGCACAAATTGGATCAGAAATCAACAGTATCAAACAAAGTATAGAGTCAGTGAAACAGAAAATTAAAAAAAAATGAGTAAAGAAATTGTAGTGAAAGAAATACATAAGCAAGCAAGAAAAAATTTTCCAAGAAGACATGTTGTGATGAAAGACATTGATGATTTATGGCAAGCTGATCTAATCGACATGCAATCTATTTCTAGAGAAAATTCTAATTTCAAATACATATTGGCTGTTATTGATGTCTTTTCAAAGTATGCTTGGGTATATCCTTTAAAACAAAAGAATATGGAACAAACATTTAAAGCATTCCAACATTTATTTAGTAAAAATCGTATTCCTAAAAATTTGCAAACTGATTTAGGAACTGAATTTTACAACAAGAAACTTAAAACATTGTTCAATCATTATAATATAAATCATTACTCAACATATTCTACTAAGAAAGCTTCTGTAGTAGAAAGATTTATTAGAACCTTTAAAGGTATTATGTATAGATATTTTAGTTTAAAAGGAAACTATGTTTGGTTTAGTCATGATATTCTTTCAAAATTAATAGAAATGTATAATGGCAGAATGCATAGAACAATAGGTTTGAAACCCAATCAAGTAAATGCAAGTCATAAAGAACAGATATTGCAAAAATATAAAAATAATATACGTTTAGATAAAAGGTTCATACAAAATAAAACTATACTTAAGTTTGGAGATTATGTGCGTATAAGTAAGTATAAAGGAACTTTTGAAAAAGGGTATACACCAAATTGGTCGACAGAAATATTTAAAATTATAAAAATCCAGAACACAGACCCTGTCACTTATCTCCTAGAAGATGCTAAAAAAAATCCTATATTAGGATCGTTCTATATTCAAGAATTACAAAAAACTAGACATCCTGATATTTATCTTGTTGAAAAAGTCATAAAAAAGAATGGAAATAAGCTATTCGTAAAATGGTTAGGTTTGCCTTCTAATGAAAACTGTTGGATAGATAAATCAAAAGTTTTATAAGCAAAATATACAAGTTACATTCTCATTCTGATAATACCTCTTCGAAAAGAAACATCTTTTCATACAATTTTTATAAATAGTATTTTACAATTCGTTTAGATTACAATGGTGATGCAAAAATCAAAAACAAATCAAAAAAAATGTATTAATAAAAATGACAAAAATAATATCAAAAAAGGCACTGGAATGAAAAAAACTTTTAAAAATATAGTTTCAATTACAAAAAAGCATATAAAAAAATTTAAACCTCAATGCAAAAAGGCAGCTATCGAACTCGCCATGGCTGTTGTTAAAGAATTGGGTTCAGATTCAGATGAGTCTGTGATTACCCCGCGTGTGATACCTATCCCAAAAGTTGGAGGATTCTTGCCATTGATACCGATATTTGCTGGACTGTCTGCTGCTGGTGGTTTGGCTGGAGGGGCAGCTGGCATTGCTAAAGCAGTTAATGCTATTAAATGCGCTAAGGAACGCTTGAAAGAATTAAAACGACATAACAAGAAAATGGAAACACTGTGTATAGGAAAAGGATTATGTCTCAAAGAGCGTGGTGATGGTTTGGGAATTTATGTAAATAATAAAAAAAACTAAATCATAGGCTACCCAAGAGAGCGCTTACTAATATAGATTTACTTAAATATGGTCAAAACATTCCATTTTTCAGAGGAGTGTTTATGAGGGATGATTTACCTCAGCATCCATTAAAAAAGGAATGTGCTATTATGAATCTTGACAATTCTGAGAATGCTGGAACTCATTGGGTAGCCTATGCAAAATTAGATAATTATGTAGAGTATTATGATAGTTATGGTAATTTAAAGCCACCAGAAGAATTAATCAAATACATAGGACCAAATATATTTTATAATTATGATAACGATCAGAAACGTAACACATACAAATGTGGTCATTTATGTTTAAAGTTTTTAAATGCCTTTTGGGATCTAAATAAATACTGAGTACTTTACGTTTGAGTTCAGTTGTTGCAATGTCTGTGACTCTAACAATCGTTGGTAATAAATCTATTCTCCAATCTGAATTTACATCTCCTTTGAGTTTAGATGGTAATTATGAGTGTGGTTTATTATTTTTTTCCACATTCAATTCAATTCCTAACATACATGAAAGCAATAACGTATTTGCATATGGGAATAATGATGTGATAAAAATTCCAAATGGCATTTATGATTTATCTGCTTTAAATGAATATATAAAATCGAAAATGGAGAATTGTAACATTATGATTCATCCAAATAACAATACTTTAAAATGTTCTTTATTTTGCACTAAACCAATTGATTTTCGCGTGAAAAATAGTATCGGTGCAATGCTTGGATTCTCGAGTACGATTTTGGAAGCGAATAAATGGCATGATTCAACTCATCCAGTGAACATTATACCAGCGTCTGTGATACGAGTCGAATGTGATCTAATACAGGGCTCTTTTACAAATGGTTCACCTACACATATAATACATGAATTTGTGCTTAATATTCCATCAGGATATCAAGTTATTGAAGTACCAAAAAACGTTATTTATTTCCCAATAAAAAATAAATACATTTCATCAGTAACATTAAAAATTTTGGATTTAGAGGGAAACCTAATTAATTTTAACAACGAAAAAATTCAACTGCGTCTTCATCTAAGGAAAAGAAATGATAGTCTTCAATGATAATCATGATGTCTATAAAATAAACAAAAATAATAAATCTAAAGCCATTATCAAGAGCAACGTGAAACAAACCACACGTAAAAAGTTAAAAATAATTACAAAAAGTAATAAGGAATTTCTTCAAACTTTGGGGTTTAAAATATGAGTATTCTAAAAATATCAGATTATCCGCAGTTCGATAATTCTATCGAAAGTTATGAAACGCATACCTACAATCCCTACAATAATAGCTTTAATGAAAATGATGAAATAAGAATACCAATTCATCAGCAAGATATCTACTTACTACCATCATCAAGTGCGATATACATCGAGGGAAAATTTTGTGTGCAGGCGCGAGATCTGGCTGGAGTTATCAAAAAAAAAAAAGTTAATCTAACTAATAATGCAATTTCCTTTCTATTTCAAGACATTAGATATGAAATGAATGGTGTAGAAATAGATCGTGTACGAAATGTTGGAATAACAACAACTATGAAATCTTTAGTATCTATGAGTAGTGGAGAAAATAAAGTAGCAGCTATATGGGGTTGGAACATAGACGGATTTCATGATCAAGATGGTAGTTTTTACGTCTTACTACCATTAAATAAATTATTAGGCTTTGCAGAAGATTATAGAAAAATAATAATAAATTGTAAACATGAACTAATTCTCAATAGAACTAGTACAAGTTTAAATAGTGTAGTTACTGACAAAGATGACTCTGTTACAGTAAGTTTACAAAAAGTGCAATGGCGTATGCCTCATATCAAGGTATCTGACCAGCAAAAGCTTACTTTAATAAAACACTTAGAGAAAGACAAACCTATACAAATCGCATACAGAAATTGGGATCTATATGAATATCCATTATTACCTAAATCTACCAAGCATACATGGTCTGTTAAAACAACTTCACAATTAGAGAAACCACGTTATGTTATATTTGGATTACAAACAAATAGAAAAAATAATAATGTTAAAGACAGTGCCATTTTCGATCATTGTAATTTGAAAAATGTTACTTTATTCTTAAATTCTTACTATTATCCATACGATGCTCTTAATTTGAAATTTGATGAAAACAAGTACAATATATTATACGATATGTATGCTAGATTTCGTCAGTCGTTCTATAATCTTCCTGTAGACCCGTTGATTGATCACCTAACATTTAAAACTAAAGCTCCGTTGTATGTAATTGATTGTTCACGGCAAAACGAAAATTTAAAAACAGGACCTGTTGATGTACGTTTAGAAATTGAATGTGAAAAGGATATTCCGGATAACACAAGCGCATATTGCTTAATAATAAACGATCATCTGGTAGAGTACAGACCTTTAAGTAATATAGTACGAAAAATATCATGAAATCATCAGCTATTGTAGATGTACAAGGATTCAGAAGAGAAAATAATGAATTTATTATTAAAGAAATTGCTATCATTTGTGGTGATCAAGTTCAAGTTTTATTAATTCTTCCACCTTTTTCATTTCACCACCTTACATACACAGAAAAGATGCAAATCAGATGGATAGAACGAAATAGAAAAATTTTCTGGAATGATGGCTTCATTACCTATGACAATTTTTTAATGAACACGCAGCCATTCTTGGTTGACAAAACAATTTATTGTAAAGGGGTAGAAAAAGCGACTTGGATTAAGAATATATTTAATCATGATGATGTTATAAATTTAGAATACGTTAAATGTCCTAGTTTGTTAAGTTTGCATAAAGAATATAGATTTTGTAATGATATTTTAAATTGTATGTATCATCCTTCATTTTGTGCACTAAAAAATGTTACATGTTTAAAAAAATGGTGTACTTTTTTAAAAATAATATAAACCATCGTTGAAATATCTTTTTTTTATTTTTCAAATACCTTATTTCCTTTTGTAATTTATAAGAAATATATACGCATAGCGTAGGCGGCGTACCCGTCCTATCAGATAAAAAAAAAACAGTAAGATTCTGTAGCTCAGATCGTCATCAGTCAACATAAGCAATTGAAAAGAGCTGCAGTACGAATCAGACACACTTCAGAATAAACAGGTTGCCGTTTAAAACCTGCAGGGTAGGATAACATTGCGGGGTTTTGCAGCACAAACCGAGCGGAGCGAGCGAAGCGAGCGGCGCGAATTTGTGATGCAGAACCCCCAATGTTACCCTACTATGAACCCAATAGAACATGTCTGGGACATGCTTAAAAGGCGCATCAGAGCACTGCCTAACCCGCCAGAGACCCTTCGTGAGCTAAGGGATGCTGTCGTGGCTGCTTGGGAAGAAATTCCTCAAGTGGAACTCAGAAACATACTGCAGAGCATGCCAGACCGTATGCAAGCTGTAATTACAGCTAGAGGTGGTAACACACGTTATTAACCCGTCAAACGTCCTATGCGCTACATAAGCGCATAACTTTTTTGGGCGGCTAGCGTCCTGTGCGCTGCATAAGCGCATAGAAAGTATTGCAAACTTCGACGTTTTATGAATATTCACCAAGTTTCAGAACGTTCCCGGAAGTAGTCATAGATTATGAGTAGTTTAGTTGGCAACAGTGTGAAATGAATAGAACTGACTTTGAGACAGCCAATCAGATCAAAAAAAATAAAATAGCAAATCATGTCGCCATTTTCTACATTTCGTGTTCGGTTCGCTCGTGAGTGTCTGTTTACGGGAATAAAATAATGTCTAGACGCATGAAACGGTAAGTGTTGTATTATGTATTATATACCTGATAACTAAGAATTTAGTGGAGAATATGTTTCAAGTATTCGTTTTAGCCATTTCGCAGAATATGTATGTGAAAAAACCCTCCAAACTTTATGCGTCGGAATTATTCTACCACACGGCTGGCAGCCATTGTAGCTTTGATGAATATTCTGATGTTAGTTTGCTAAAAGAAATACATCAGGTTTTTCGTTATTTCACCAGGATTTAGTTTTTCATGTTTTTTTTAACGTAATTTATCGTAAAAGTAGTAAAATTGCAATTCCAACCAAAGACGTGAAATTTTTCGGTGCAAGTAGGGTCAGCAACGAAATTACTTATTTTTGTTGACGCATTATCTCGAGAAGGGTGAGTTGCACGATGAAAATGTATATGACCTAAAGTGATGGCAAAAAGCAACACTACGTGATAGCGGAATATTTTTTTTTATTTTTTTTTTGAGTACTTACATTATAAAATATTTTTTTACTACTTTGTTTTACACCGGTATCGCGTAGTGTTGCTTACTGCCATCATTTTAGGTCATATACATTTTCATCGTGAACCTCACCCTTCTCGAGATAATAATAATAATAATTTATTTCAGATAAGTATCCATAGTTACACGGTACAATGAAAATATAATGCGTCATAATTATTTTTTTTTTGTTTATATATATTTTTTTTTATTATTTACACTCCAACCGGTATTTGTCCCACAAATGGTGTCAAGGGTAATACAATCAAACGTGAGAAAGAATTATTTCTGTATTTTATTTTTCTTCTAGATCTTTATCGGTGCGGTCGCGATCCCGGTCCCGGTCCCGATCGGCGACGCCTGTGCCCCAGCGACCAAGCGACAGCCAGCTGCGGGCCAGGCGTTGCTTGAATCTGGTGTCATCTGCACTCGCCTCAAGCAGACAGCCTGAGTCAGACGACCCGAAAGCCTGGAGACCGGTGATCCCGTGAGTGATTTTTTTATGTAAAATTATTATTTCTAAATAAGTCAATGCCAGTAAAATTGTGCTACCTATATTATTTTTTTACTAGTATTCAAATGTTTTTATATCTTTCAGCGCGCCGCCACCTCCACGACGCCCAACGCTGGAGGGCATAAATGTGACACCCCCAGGGACAGTGCGAGTCGCGGGAAGTGAGATCCCGCTGGTTGCCACTCCCGGGGGTACCGTGCGGCTCAAACAGTCGATTTCGTAAGTGGCCAGCATCCTATTACCAGAGCTACCGCCACTTTTTATATTATTTTATATGATATAGATATGTTGCTAATTGTAAATTATTTTTTCAGTCATGAACGAAAACTAGAGATCCCGGTGGTTGCGACTCCCGGGGGTACCATACGGCTACAGCAGCGCAAGGACTTGAAGAAGTCGATTTTGTAAGTGGCCAGCATCCTATAATTTGAGCTACCGCCGATTTTTGTATTACGGATATATTTATAGATAGCTAATTTTTATTTTTTTTGCAGCCTTCGTCCTGAGGAAATCATTGAAGAGTGCGGGCTGGACGCTGAGGAGGGGGAAGCGGCTATAGCGGATCACTACGATCATGTAAGGAAATGGGTGGATGGGTTGCCTTCGTTGCCGAGATCGCCCGAGAGCACGACACCTTCTCGCAGCATGCTTGGGCCAGCGAAAGAACCTGCTGATCTGTCGTTGATTGCCGGTATTCGTGCTCATGCTGATCAGTCGAGACCTGGAACTAGCTTTAGTTTTAGTGTTCAGGCTGATGAGCAGATACCCGATACTAGCAGTCACTATGGGTTAGCAGTGTCTTCCATTGTGCCGATGGATGCTGTTCCGTCTTCTTCAGGGATAGCAGCTGCTGTGGTATCGATCAATAACGGCAGTGATCTCGATTCAGATTTCGACGACCAGTTCGATGTTGACGCGATCATTGCCGATCATGATCCCACGAGTAGGGCTATTCCTGACGACAGCGAGTTAGATCCGCAAACCCGCAATCTGGTAGCTATGGTTGAGAGTGAAATGGATGAAGCCATTGAACGTCTGGTGGGCCCATCTGATGGTTTTACTTGGCAGACAGACTTTGCCACTTTCAGGGGTGTGCAGGAATTATTTTCCGGCCCACTCCCTGGAGCTGTCAAAGACTACAATACGCCCTATGATGCCTTTTGTGATATCTGGAGCGAAGACATCATTGGTCTTATGGTTGAGGAAACCAATAGATATGCTGAACAGACGCTCAACGCACAACGTGAAGCAGGAAATTTGAAGCAGTCGTCTCGTTTGGATCGATGGACTGACACCAATGCAAACGAGATGCGTTTGCTTCTTGCAATGTATATGTTGATGGGTTATGTACAACACACATCTCAGCACGAGTATTGGAAAACGACCGGCATTCTACAAATGCCCTACTTCAGGCAGGTGATGTCTTACAACCGCTTCATTTTGCTGAACAAGTTCCTTCACTTTTCGGACAATGTTGGTATTAGTCAACATTTGCCGGGAATCGGAGGGGCTATGCTCTCTGCAAGGTTGCGGAAGATAGCACCACTCATCGTGCACCTCAATGAAAAATTCTCAAGTCTTTACAAACTCGACCAAGATGTCGCTATCGACGAGTCTTTGACCTTATTCAAAGGCCGCTTGTCCTGGGTCCAAGCGATAAGGTCAAAGGCTGCGCGATTCGGAGTAAAATCATTCGAGCTGTGCGAATCAAGGACTGGGTACATGTATAGATTCCAAATCTATACGGGCAAGAACTCGAATCCCGATCGCGACGTCGCGAATCTTGGTGCAGACTTGGCTGGTAAGAGTACCCAAGTGGTACTCGATTTATTGAAAGGTCTGGAACATCGGGGTCACTGCGTCACGATGGACAATTATTATAATTCTCCAGCGTTGGCGAGGTACCTTAAAAGTAAAGGATTTGATTGTGTGGGGACGTTGCGTCCTAATCGCAAGAATGTACCGGAAGCGATCGCGAAGGCTCCGAAGAAGCTTGATAAGGGGGCGATTATTGCTCGCCATTCTGGTGACGTGACATGTCTTGCATGGCAAGACACCAAAAAGGTGAACCTGATCTCCACTTATCACAATTCGGAGACCGTCGTAGGTCGGAAGAGTGGTAAGGAATTGGTGAAGCCCTGTGTTGTACAGGACTACAACAATACAATGGGAGGTATTGATCTGAAAGATCAAAAACTCTCAATGTATTTGTTGGAAAGAAAGAGATGCCTGAAATGGTATATGAAGATTTTTAAAAGGTTGCTCAACGTATCTGTACACAACGCATTAGTTCTGATGTCGGACTCGAGGAAACGTCATGATTTGCCTCCGATGACGCATCGCAATTTCCGCATAGATCTGGCTGAAACGTTGGTGAAGGTTCACAGCCAATCTCCACCAGCGGTCGGCTTAGATCAGTTGTTGGAATTTGGGGTGCGTCTGAATACCACTATCATGCACGAACCTATGCATGTCTCGCAACAGGAACGAAAGCGTTGCCATATCTGTCACCGGCAAGGTTTGCGTCGGACGGTGCCTACAAAATGCGTCACCTGCGGAGAGTTTCTCTGCTTTGCACCCAAGCCTTGCTGGAAAATTTGGCATTCTCTTCGAGAATTGCCTGGCCGCAATGTACATGTCAGGTTAACGAAGCGAAAATAATTAATTTTATATTCGCTTCCCTAATATGCCATTGTACAAGAGGAGAGGAGGTCTATACTCAACAGTGGGGGCGGGAGGCTGGATAGACAGATAGTACAGGTGCTTGATATATGTAGATTAGATGAATAAAAGGTTTTTTACTAGCGGGATTTGAATGTGCCTGGCTGGTATTTCTAGCAATTAGCATATAACGTACTCACACAATCTTCTTTCAATAAACAGGGCAATTATCGGGGACACCGTATTGTAAAAACAGATATTTATCTTATGGTGAAAGTTGTACCAGGCGGAATTCATGGCGGTCATTAGTACAGTATTCATGTAAGATGTTCGTCCGATCTCATAAAAATATACAAGTGCCATTTTTCCTTTTTCTTTCATACATTTCTCTCAGAACCATATTGGGCAACCTAACCATCTAGTTTCTTGCAGATGCTATAGTTCGCCAGGTCTCCTCAACAAGTGTTTTTTTCTCTTGTATATTATGTTTTTCTGTAATTTGAAAATGTGTCAACACAAAATTTGTGTAGTATCTTGTGAAAACGTGTTTTACTGTAATTTGAAAATGTGCAACGAAATACTGTAATGTCTCTACAATTGTGTAGGTACTAATTTCAATATAATTTTTTAATATAAGTTAATAATTTGACCCAAACATCAATATTGTCACTTTCACAAATGGGTTATTTTTTGTAAAACCATATGTGTTTTTATTGTATGGATAATACATGATATATAGTTAGCCAGGTCTCCTCAACAAGTGCTTTTTTCTCTTGTATATTATGTTTTACTGTAATTTGAAAATGTGTCAACACAAAATTTGTGTAGTATCTTGTAAAAACGTGTTTTACTGTAATTTGAAAATGTGCAACGAAATACTGTAATGTCTCTACAATTGTGTAGGTACTAATTTCAATATTTTTTTTTAATATAAGTTAATAATTTGACCCAAACATCAATATTGTCACTTTCACAAATGGGTTATTTTTTGTAAAACCATATGTGTTTTTATTGTATGGATAATACATGATATATAGTTAGCCAGGTCTCCTCAACAAGTGCTTTTTTCTCTTGTATATTATGTTTTACTGTAATTTGAAAATGTGTCAACACAAAATTTGTGTAGTATCTTGTAAAAACGTGTTTTACTGTAATTTGAAAATGTGCAACGAAATACTGTAATGTCTCTACAATTGTGTAGGTACTAATTTCAATATAATTTTTCATTATAAGTTAATAATTTGACCCAAACATCAATATTGTCACTTTCACAAATGGGTTATTTTTTTGTAAAACCATATGTGTTTTTATTGTATGGATAATACATGATATATAGTTAGCCAGGTCTCCTCAACAAGTGCTTTTTTCTCTTGTATATTATGTTTTACTGTAATTTGAAAATGTGTCAACACAAAATTTGTGTAGTATCTTGTAAAAACGTGTTTTACTGTAATTTGAAAATGTGCAACGAAATACTGTAATGTCTCTACAATTGTGTAGGTACTAATTTCAATATAATTTTTCATTATAAGTTAATAATTTGACCCAAACATCAATATTGTCACTTTCACAAATGTTTTTTTTTTATTGTATGGATAATACATGATATGAGTTTGAATTACAATACCTATTTACAATTTGTAAACTAGACTATATACACACATATTGATTGTACCTATTGTATTTTTTGTAATTTCAAAATGTCTGTTTTTATTAAAAATATTTTTTCTTATACATATATTTTATCGTTTTTTTTCAAATCCCGCAGCTCAAGTGCCTAATAAGTGGGTTCGAATCCCACCAGAGTAATCCTCACAAAACAACAGGCAAGTACATAATCAAATATGTTGGTTCGAATCCCACTAGAATATTGCTAAAGCATTTTTATTAGTAATATGTTGAAGTGAGTTTGTTTTATGTTAAGTATAAAATCAAATAAATCGAGTGTCCCTCTGCCAAACTTATCAAATAGTGTAGTTAGTCAGCCGTAACAGCCTAACTTTGAAGCCGCATATTGGCAGCGAGGCCGAGACTGCATTTATCAAATTCTAAATCCAACAAATCACACCACGGGAAAGCGATGTTATAGCGAGTGGTGCCATCTCTCGGCGCTCGACCTATTTATCACTATTTATTTATAAGCAACTTTTCCGCCCAGGAGGTATGGTGGGGGGCTTGTAATAATATAATGAGAGTGTAGATAGATAGAATAAAATCACCTGTTTGTTTACTGTTTTCCCATGTAATTTTATTTTCTGCCATAACATTCAGTTTTCATTATGATACTGATATTACTGAATTTGTAGTCTACCAGACTCGCCAGACCAAAATGCGCAACAATTACCCATTTATTCATAAATCTGTTCTTTTGGGCAATAATATAAATATCTATACAAAAATACGAACGCGTTTCAACTTGTCGTGCGAACGGTACCTCGCTGTTGAATAGCGCGGGTGGACAGGCGACCGGCCGCAGACTTACATTTTATGTTTGTCAATATTGATTTATTGTGAAGTAATTACTGTGTTTTGTAATAAAATAATACATCTTATCGCTGGAGAAATTAATAGTGGTGATGTGAAAAATGGATAATAGTGTAAGTTTTGTGTGAGTGGCCCGAAAGAACGAAATATAATTAGAGGTGTCGGTGTCAAATAATGGATTCTGCAAACAATCGATGAAAAGCCTTACCAACTTTATTATCACATGTGAGTACTATACATCACAAGATAGGTAATTTCATTAGCAACAACTAACAAACAACTAACAAACTTATCAAATTCCTAACGCAAGTCGATTGAAAATTTATTTTCGCCAGAACCATGGACGCTATAGGGTACACGAGATTCGCTGTACGGGGACATTCCAGAGGTTAAAATTAAGTCACATCTAAGTTTAAATTAATTTTTAATTGAATAAATCTTCCCATACATTTTGTTTTTTTAATTAATTTCAGTTTTTTTAATTATTTAAAAGCATTTTAGTCTAACTTTTAAATGTAAATAAAGTTAAAAACAAATTAACCTAATAATAATCCAATTAAAATTAATTCAATATTTCACCAACAAAAAATGTTTGAGTAACTTTTGTCTTTGGGCCACTTTTTCTGCCGCTGAGTGTATAAATAATAAACTATATTTACACATCTCGATTTCTTAATATTTTAATGTGTCGATTTCCTTTAGTTAACACTTGTTTTTTTTTTCAGGTGTAAGCATTCGAACGTTACGCACAATTAAAAAAGAGGGCTCTATTAACCAAGGCGAATGGAATACGCCAGGAAAAAAACGTCCCCGCCCACCAACTGTGTCAAATTTAGATAATTTTGATGTGACAGCCATCCGTAATAAAATTAACGAATTTTATTGTGTCAAAAAGCAGGTACCTACTCTAAGAACCTTACATGCGGAATTGAAAGAATCTATAGGATTCTCAGGATGTCGTGAAACACTGAGGAAAATACTGCATCGGAATGGATTTCAGTTTAAAAAAAATAAAGAAGAACGCTCCATTCTCATGGAAAATTTTGAAATATCTGGATGGAGACAAAGATTTCTAAGAACTATACATAAAAAACGACAAGAAGGAAAAATGATTGTGTATCTTGATGAGACATATGTCCACCAAAATTATAGACCGAAGAAGTCATCGCAAGGGCCTTCGACTTCCGGTGTAGTTGAAAAAATTTCTTCGGGTAAAAGGCATATCATAGTGCATGCTGGTTCGGAGCAAGGATTTGTGCCCAACGCTTTGCTTGTTTTTAGCACAAAATCCAAAGCAGCTGATTATCATGACGATATGAACAGTGTAAATTTTTAAAAGTGGTTACGAGAAATGTTGATCCCAAATTTGACCGAGCCTAGTGTAATTGTAATGGACAATGCAAGTTACCATGTAACACAAATAAATAAGCCTCCAACCATTCACAGCTTAAAGGCCGATATTCAAAAATGGCTAAGGGAAAATAATATACCATATGAAGACTGTTATAAAAAAGAGGAATTGATGTGCCTTGTTCAGGAAAACAAAATTGGTCCTGTATATGCAGCAGAGGAGATATTGAAGCAGCATGGGCATGAGGTCCTTAAATTGCCTCCATATCATTGTGACCTAAATGCTATTGAGCTCATATGGAGCCTCGCAAAGCGAAAAGTAGCTAGCAGAAATGTGGGGTTACATGGTTCAGAAACTGAAAATTTGATCCGGGAATGTTTTTCAATGATTACAGCAGAAGATTGGAAAAAATGTACAGACCATGTAATCAATGTTGAACAACAATACAAGTCTAAGGACAACATTCTGGATAACGAACTGGCTCCATTCATTATAGAAGTTCGTGAAAGTGATACTGATAGTTCTCTTTCAGGCGTTGAATTTCTGGAATCTGATTTTGACTATGAATCTTGAATAAATCTGTACCTTCTTTAGAAATTTATGATTATAGAAAATATAATATTAAAATTAGTTTAAAATATTATTGTTTTCTTTCACCTTACTACATTCAGCTCCATTAAATGTATCTACAGGTATGTGTAGCACTTTACCCTTTAGATGACATTTCCAAGTGGAAATAATATATATACATATGTCACTTTATTCTGATTACTAGTAAAACTTTGTTAGGGCAAGGGATAATTTCCTGTCTTATGCTAAAAAAGTAATTGTCGTGTTATACTATACATATATACAAGTTACAAAAAAAAGAAATTCAGTCACTTGAAATACATCATCTGTGAAAATTTAAACTGACTAGTTATAACGGTTTAGACACTATCGCAAAAAACAACGAAGAAATTAGATTTTTTGTATGGGTTTTTTTTTATATACTTATTTATTTATTTATTTTTACTTATTTAATTTTCTATTTATAATATTTGTTGTTATAGCGGCCACAGATGATGATGACCAAGTATCAAATTACTTTTTTTGCACTATGCTTCGTGTTACCAGCTAAAGATATTTTGAATTTGCCGCTTTTTTTTGTGCAGCCACTCGCTGGTCAAACTCTATACTGTTTTCACCACAGCTCGAAAGGAACCCTTCCCCTACGAGGTTCAAAAACTGACTTTTGAGGATTTTTACAGATGGGACTCTATTGCTGAAAAGTACTTTAAAGGTAACCTTGCGGGAAAAATCAGCAAAGTCAAAGTAGCAACATTCAAAAAAAGTAATCTTTCAAATGTGTCCATCAAGTATTCCATGAACAAGTTTGCTAAGTCGAGCGTGGTTGAAATCCAATCTAAGACAAGGGTGCCTCTTATGTCATGTTACCGTTCACGTCTGCCGATAGCGAAGGCAAATTATGATGACCTGATGAAGCTTGGCAAGGACAAAGTTATTCCGGCTCAATTCCAAAAATAATTCACCGAAATACCTTGTTCTCCATCCACAAAAGATGCTTTGCCACAATCAGATATCGATGACATAGATCTTGATGATGTTTAAACACCTATTTGTAAAAACATTAGAGAACATGTTGTGATTTTTAAAGTCGAAGCATGGATCTCAATCTATAATTATAAGATTTATAATCTATAGGTAGGTACCTCGCCTGAACAACAAATAAGTTGAAGACTATTTAATTGTGATAATAAAGTACAAAGTTTAATACTTTGTACTTAATAGTTTAATAGTTTAATACTTTGTACTTTATTATCAGTGCCATAATAACATTATGTGCTGTTAAAATGTTATTGATAAGCCATAATTACCTAATATGCCAAATCTACCTAATAAGTAAGTAGTAACTAAGGCTTGATCTTAATTGTGTTGTTTAATTGATTCTTTATATAAATGTTTTCACTCATGTTGTATGGAAAACGATTATTATTGCAATTCTATTTTCCATTTGTGCCATTGGTTACATTGTGTCCTGTTATATTTTTATGGATAAGCTTGCCTTATGTGCCAAATCTACCTAATAAGTAGTACCTAAAGCTCAAAATTATTACGACTTAACTTAATTGTGCTGTTTAATATATATAATATAATAATTACGTAAGTAATGATGAATGTAGTTTAGTCGATGATATGCTTATGCATAGTTTATACCAGTACAATAATGTCCTAAATAATTATGATAAGTTGTTGGATCTTGTTTTTTCTAATGATGAAGTAGTTGTAAGGGAATGCCTGAACCCATTAGTGCCAATAGACCCGTACCATAAGGCTTTATTAATAGACATCAAATACACAGTTACAAACATGTTGCGGCCAGACACTCGTTTGAAATACTTTTATAATAAGGGTGACTATACGTCTATTAATAGTGAGTTGTTTTCCATCAACTGGGAAGAAGAGTTTTGTGCGCGGTCATTACTTAAATCCTTTGACTTCTTTTAACGAGAAATTGAGGCTCAAATTTATTCCTAGTAAAAAGATAACAGTTGATACGTATCCTCTATGGCAGCGGTTCCCGAATGGTGTTCCGCGGAACCCTGGGGTTCCGTAGAAGGCTCTCAGGGGTTCCGCAAAAATTCAAGATTTCGATGTTTTTTTTTCTAGTCTAGCTAGCTATTTTTTATTTTACTCGTACCTTTGATATATTTAGATATAGATATGGGTTTTTTTTTAAATGGACGTAATTATTATCTTAATTTAAAATATTATATTCCGAAATTACGTTTAGGTACCTATCTATGTAGGTTGGTACCGCTCGCGAGTGTAAATACGAGTTCGCGACGAGTAGCAAGGTCTGGCGGCCGGACGGGGAGCTGCGGCGGCTGGAGCGGGGGTCACAGCGTCCGCCCGCGCCGCCCGCCAGTCACCAAATCAGTCGAGTCAGCACGATAAGTGAGACTGCACGTGATTACGTTTTTGATGACACATGATCAAAACTCGACAGTAACGATAAAAAGCAACATTAAAGATAGTAATTGCAGTGATTGTTTTCAGTTTTACGCGCATTGTTATGATAAGCAGGTATGTTTTAATATTTTTACTTATTATAAAACGATAAGAAGTAGATTTTTCCTAAAATATTTCTGTTTCTTACTTACAGTTAACTATGGATAAATGGCTAAAAACTGGGCTTGCTAAGGGGAAACGTGGTCCAAGCTTTTCGAACACTAATGCTAATACTAACCAACCTAACCAAGCTTTTGACCAAGTCTCACCATCACCAGAAGGAGAGTTAATTGAAAACATTTCGGAAGATACCAGTGGTGCTAGTTGTTTAGTAAGAAAATAATCATTTAATTTAATGTACCTACTCATAATAACCTGTGTGTCGCCGCACACGGGTGTTTGTGGCGGCGTTTTGAAGCGTATGGCGACCACAAGAAGCGAGCAGCGCGTGGCCACCTCACGCTTCAAAACGCCGCCACACGTCATCCACCTCACCTTATATCTATTATGATACGGCGCGCATGTCCATAAACGTGGCTGCCGCGCGCTTCAGCTTCCTTAGTGGCCGCTTCTAGTTTCTTGCAGCGGCGTTTGTGGCTGTCGTGTACGGGGACACTCACACAAACTAAGCTGCGATTTTATAACTTAATTCTATTTTTTTTTAAAGTCACATGTGTGTGCCAGCCAGGGTGATTGGTACTAAATAGGGTGCCAGCTCTTTTATAAGAACTTATTTTTTATTACATATTTTTTTCAGAGAATAGGTACGGAAGACTCTTTTGTTGTACAAAATCAGCAAAATGCAGAGACACCAACTACCGACCGGACTGAACGTCAAGAGGGAACTTCTTCAAAAAAGAGGAAATATGATGAGTCCTATCTGAGCTATGGATTTATACCGGTAAGGAATGCTGAAAATCCTGATGGGAAATGTGTTGTTTGTAACAGGATTTTGTTTAATAGCTCTCTGGCACCTGCAAAACTTAAGCGTCACCTTGACACTAATCATCCTCACCTCAAAGATAAAAACATTAGTTTTTTTTAAAGACATAGAGATGTACATCAAGCAGGTGTGACGGCTTTACAAAAATATGCAAAAACCGATAATGAAAACGCAACGAAAGCCTCATTTATGCTAAGTTATAGGATTGCACGAGCTGGAAAACTTCATACAATCGCCGAGGATTTATTAAACCCATGCATATCAGAAGTTGTCACCTGCGTGCTTGGAGAGGATTCAGCCAAGAAAGTCGCAGCAGTTCATTGTTCGAACAACATCGTATCTGACCGTATTCATAAGATTTCAGACCACATCGAAGATGAATTGATAGGTAGGTTGAAAGAGAGCAATGCATTTGCAATGCAACTGGACGAAAGTACGGATGTTGCTGGACTAGCGATACTGCTCGTTTTTGTTAGATATCCATTCGGAGGATCTATCGAAGAAGATTTGTTTCTCTGTGCTCCTTTGGAGACCAATACGACTGGAGAAGAAATTTTTAAAGTCATTGATGACTACATGAAAAAACACAATATTGATTGGAACAAATGTAGAGATGTATGCAGCGATGGAGCTGCAGCCATGATTGGAAAAGTAAAAGGAACAGTGTCAAGAATTAAGACTGTTGCGCCAAATTGTACTAGCAGTCATTGCATTTTACATCGACATGCTCTTGCCGTGAAAAGAATGCCATCTGATTTAAAACAAGTCCTTGATCAAGCCGTACAAATCGTCAATTTTGTGAAAATGCGTCCACTGCAGTCAAGGCTATTCAAAAAGACGTGTGAAGACATGGAAAGTCAGCACCAATCACTCCTTCTACACACGGAAGTAAGATGGCTTTCCAGAGGAAGGGTTTTAACCAGATTTTACGAATTGCGCGATGAACTGAAGCTTTTCTTACAGACCCTCCCTTCGCCTGCAAGTGCTAGACGAGCGGTGGTCAATGAGATTGGCTTATCTGGCCGACATATTTGATAAATTGAACATAGTGAGCAGCTCTCTGCAGGAAAGACAGATAACCATGTTTACAGTGAGCGGCAAAATATCTTCATTGAAAGAGAAAATCGCCTTCTGGATTGAATGTCTTGGACAAAAAAGTTATGACTGCTTTCCGCTACTCCAGCAATTTCTCGAAAAATATCATCTTCAAATCGCTCCAGACATGGAAAAAAGTATATGTTAACATTTGACAAACCTGAAAAAGTCTTTGGACGAATATTTTCCAGAAGAAAAGTTACAGTTACAGGAAATCAAATGGGTCCGAAGTCCATTTAGGATTCATACCAAACCTTCAACATTGACTGTGTCGGAGTATGAAAATTTAATTGATATTAAAAATTCATCCACACTCAAACAACTTTTTGAATCAAAAGCTACCACGAACTAGAGCCAATTTTGGTTTGGCCTGAAAAACGAATACCCGGGCATCGTCGAAAAGGCTATCATGGCGTTACTTCCATTTTTGTCAACTTATAGATGCGAGGCTGGGTTTTCAGCTTACGCCTACACGAAAAATAAGTTTAGGAGTAGGCTAAGTGCTGCACCAGACCTCCGAATCCAATTGTCAGACATAAAACCTGACTTCAATGTTATTTTGTCAAAAACTATGAAAAGATTTCATTCTTCGCATTAAGTTTATCTAAATTAAATATCTTTTTGTTATAACTAAATAAATATTTTTATCTTAAAAAGTCTTTCTTTTAAAGTTAAACTATACTTACAAGATGCGAACACCAAGCCGAAAAGCCTCAGTATGGTGTGATCTCACGTAAAAAAACAATGTTACAGTAAGTTTACTTCTTACTTGACCTAGGGTTCCGCACAAAAATGGTGAGCCAAATAGGGTTCCGTAGCCAAAAGAATTCGGGAACCGCTGCTCTATGGTACTCACGCCCGTTGAAGTGCGCTATTAAAGAAAAATTCAAATACTTAAGAAAATATAATAAATATAAAAATAAATCAGACTTAGTTACCTTCACTGTACTACGTGATAGAGTGCGAAGACTGGAGCAACAATGTTTTGATTCGTATATTAGTAGTGTCGAAAACAACATATGTAAAAATCCTAAGCACTTTTGGTCATTCATAAAATCGCGGTCTGGCTCACATGGCATACCTAGCAGCTTAAGTTACGATGGTTATTTGGTTAACACTGGGACGGACATATGTAAGGCTTTTTCAGAATATTTTCTATCATCCTTCTCAGCGTCCAACACTAAAACCCTAGATCCTATCACTGGCGATGATGTTAATTCTACAGCATTTTTGTCACACATTGAAGTGACCCCTGTCCTAGTTAAAAATCTTCTACTTAAACTTGATCCCTCTAAATCAGCTGGCCCGGATGATCTACCTGCTCATTTTTTAATCAATTGTGCTGAAAGTTTGGCGATTCCCATTTCATTATTACTTAGAAGATCATTCTCTGAGTGTATTGTTCCGCCTTTATGGAAATCTGCTTTTATCACGCCAGAACATAAAAAAGGACCAAAAATAGACATCAAAAATTATAGGCCAATTTCTAAATTATGTATATTATCGAAAGTCATGGAAAAAATTGTGTACAATCAAGTGTACTGCGCTTTAAAGAATTCTATTAGTCCCAACCAACACGGTTTTGTACAGCGCCGATCCACTGTATCTAATCTCGTTCTCCTGAATGAGTATGTCACTGAAGTGATGGACGCTGGCTTTCAGGTTGATGTAATTTATACTGATTATAGTAAGGCCTTCGATCGAATTGACCATGGCATCTTATTAACCAAGTTACATGGCATTGGAATCAGTGGTGATTTGCTCAGATGGTTTTCTTCCTACATTGACAATAGATCTCAGGCTGTTGTAGTCAATAACTATATCTCGGGATGGGTGACTATTCCAAGTGGTGTCCCCCAAGGTTCTTTGCTTGGGCCATTGCTTTTCAATATTTTTATTAACGATATTAGTAAATGTTTTATACATTCTAAACTACTTTGTTTTGCTGACGATATGAAGGTTTATATGAAGGTAAAGTCGAGCAGTGACTCACTTTTAATACAGTCAGACCTCGAGCGACTTGATGAGTATTGTCAGAATAACAAATTAGATTTGAATCCGTTGAAATGCTTTTTCCTGACATTCTCTAGAAAACGAAATTTAATTCCAACTACCTACAAACTTAAAGGTCAACCTCTGAACAAAGTCCAATGTATGAGAGACTTGGGGGTAATACACGACTCCAAACTTTTATTTGACACCCACATAGATACTATTGTCCGCGGTGCTCTGAAAACATTAGGTTTTATAATGCGGAGTTCCGCTCATTTTACTCAAGCCAAAACACTTAAAATTTTGTTTTGCTCCTTGGTTCGGAGCAAACTTGAATATGCGTCCCAAATTTGGAATCCTTGCTACAATATTTATATAGATAGAATTGAACGTGTTCAGAAAAAATTTATTAAATACTTGTGTTATAAATCTAAATATCCTTATAATTCTTCAAATTACCTTAATATTTGCAAGAAGCATCATCTGATCCCATTATATAGGCGCCGAGAAATAGCCGACGCTACTTTCTTGCTAAAAATCACAACCGGCGGCATTGACTGTCCAGAACTGCTCCAAGAACTGTCATTTGTTATCCCTTCTCGGTCCAAGAGGCACTTCCCCCCTATCTCTTTAAGGCGAATATCATCCAACTACAGACGAAATAGTTTCCTTAAACGTGCTAGTCGAAACTTGAACAATGCGACGAAAGAGCTTGAGATTGATATATTTAATTGTATAGTTCCATCTGTGAGGCGAAATTTAAGTAGTGTATTTTTTGATTGAGCGATTTGTTTACCATATGTTTACCATGTTTATGTAGTGTTATTGTAGTGTAATGTATTAGGTATTTAGGTTGTTTGTTTATTTCGGCTTTGTAAGATAAATTATATGCTGGTAGTTTTTATATACCTACATCTGCTGTGTGTGCGCGCCGTTATTTGAATGTGCGTATCACTGATCTATTTTTTGTGCGATATCTATTTGTGAGTTCCTGTAATTGGCTTCATATTTCTATTTAAATTTTCTTCATGTGATGTATTAGCTGTTGATTCTCCTAGAATAAATAAATAAAATAAAATAAATAAAATAATTCATAGTTTACCTAAATACTTTCACTCGTGTCATGTTGTATTAAAAACTATTATTATTTTAATTTTGTTTCTAATTCCTAAGTAATAATCATGTCAGACTGCAGAAAAAGGCTGATGTAAAACTTTAACACTCGATGTGAATCGGTTGACTTTTTGGGTAACTTAAGAAATGAATAGCAGAAACCCATTCCAATTTAGCATTTTTTGTAACAGAACGTTGGTAGCAATGTTGATACTAAAAACTTGTACTGATTTTGAATTTAATAATAAATCTATGAAAATAAACTGTCTATTTTATTGTACAGTAGTGTACTAAAACCTAAATTCCTTGTTATTTGGTTAAAAAAAAACCTACACTAACATTATTTAATTTGTACTACAGTTAAAATTGGCTGGTAGACAATTTGTTTTATTTTCTATTCAGATCAGCGTAATTTTTCTTCAAACCCAATTATAAAATAATAGGGTTTAGTTAATTTTACTCGTTTTATAATACAATTTTGCTGTCTGTAAGTAACTTTTTCCTAATTGTGATTTTGATGGAATTATTGACTAACCGACACTATTTCATAACATATCAAGAAAAGTAGTTATCTTTAAATGCCACTTTATTAAGTCTTCAAACTTCATTTAAAATTCGTTGGAATCAAGTAGTTATGACTAATAGGAAAGTTTCTATGTATTTTTTTCGAAAAAAAAAATCTTTAAAATGCTCTGGTGTAAAGTTGCAAATATGTCGCTTGGTTATTTTTGCCTTTCTAGCGTCGATATAAACCAATCCCAACCTTGTTTAAGACGCTGATTAAATAAATATGGGGTGCTGTTTTCATGTGTTTTTCAGGAAATACTGGGCAAATCGTAATTAATTTCTGGTATATGTAATTTGACTATATAATCTAGAGATTCTTAATTGGAAAACATGTTTGGATAAAATTTTCTCGATAGAAAATAAATACAAAGTCAACCCTTTGTTTATGGTTTTATCCTATTACACCGCAGTAGTAAGTGAATATGACTGTGTGATAATTGCAATGTATGAACAATTGTTATTTCTAACGATTTTCAATTTGAAAGTTAATTCCCTGAAATAGTTTATTTTTTATGTTTTTTTTTACGTTTTGGCGCTTACGTTGTTTCAGATTAGTCGCGAGTGAATTATTGGCATCCCGCTTTTTCTTATTCGCGAGTAATTATTGCATCTGACTTCCACTCGACAGCGCATTTTTATTCCATCATCGCCTTAAGGAAGAAATGAGGCAGTTTATGACCGAAGAATATGTAGACAAACTGCCGATTCTACGCAACAAAAAAGATAGTTTATATAGAGCCCGCCGCGAGGAAGAATCTTTCGAATGCTGCGAAGACATCATGTTACCAGAAAGCTTAGCCCAGGACTGGCTTTGTGTCAAAGAAGACGACTTTTTAATATTTGTTACTGAAAAAGCCAAGGAATGGCTCGCAAATTGTAAGTTTTTTGCAGACGGTACTTTTCGGATCGTTCCAAAACCGTTTGTGCAATTGTACACTTTTCATGCGGACATTGGGTCTACTGCTGACCACACAAGAGTACTGCCTTGCATTTATGTCCTATTGCCCAACAAGCAGCAGGAGACCTATGAAAAAATGTTTGAAAGTTTTCAACAAAACATTCCTGGGTTTCAACCTGATGAATTAAAAGTGGATTTTGAGAAAGCGGCAATCAACGCGTTCCGCAAACTGTACCCGTTAGCAAAAATCACAGGATGTTATTTTCATTTTTCGCAAGCAGTGTACAACAATGCCGAAAAATTTAATATATTATCCAGACGCGAGGGTTGTACCTATGTAGCAAAATGTGCGGCCATTGCCCATTTGCCGGCCCTAAAAATTCACGAAACTTGGATCGAAATTTCGTCAGACATGCCACAAATGACAGGCATCAAAAACTTTAATGAATACATGTCATCGCAATGGGTTCAAATGGAAATGATCCAAATAGTACCGTGCTTTAAGCAGCGTCACCGAACGAACAACGTGACTGAGAGTTGGCACAAAAAAAAAAAAAAAAAACATTAGAAAAAATTCTAATATTTTATTAGTGCTCTCAGAAATGAAGGACGAGGCACAGGCAGTGGATTTCCAAGAGCTACAAAATGATGTTCGCCCTGTTGTCTTTCGGAAAAGGGCTAAAAAATACATTGGATATGAAAATCGATAACATTGTCAATAATTTTCTGCTGGGAAAATATGACATTAAAAAAACCATCTTACTTTTGGCCTGCTTGAAGTATTGATATGCTTGTTAGTTAAGTTAATGAATACTGATTTTAACTTTCACAATTGTCAGTCATATTTATAAAACATAATTTTTAAGAAAAATAAAAATAAGTTTAACTTTAAGTTTCAATAAACGATTTTAATTTATTCATATTTTTTTATTTATTTATTTATATGAGCCTTCAGTGTTCCACTACTGGGCAAAGGCCTCCCTCCTCTCCTTTCAACCATCCTAATCTTGACCCGTCTAAATGCACAGAATGGGAAAATATGAAAACGGCTCAAAAACATATCGAGAAAATAAGCTACTAAAAATTTCAGGATAACCATTACAGTTTTCAGTATTTTGATTTAAAAATATGTTTGTTAGGCGCTCTATGCATCATCCTAAATAGTCCAAATTATTACTTTACCTCCCACAGTCTTATGGTCCTGAAAGGGTTTAGTATTTAATTTAATATTAAAATATAACTTAAACTAGGAGGTCTGCTACTTTTTAGGTTGGACGTGTGAGCTTGTCTTATCACAACACAAGCATTGAATTCCACGTCTAACCAACTCTGATGTTAGAAGCCACCTGGGGCATTCCAAGCTAACGGTGACGGCATCTGTGAAAAACTGTTTAGCATAAAAACGTATTTATTACAGCTAAACGTCTAATAAACATTCCATATTTATCAACTATAACATTTAAAATAATTAAAAACTACGAATTTATCATTATTTTTAGGGCGAAACACTGTTCACTTTTTATCCTAAGGTAGTTATTATTCTTCAATGTTGGCAACACTGTTCTCCTCCATCACGTTTACGTTTCGCGCGTGCTAGCTATATTCTTTTAAAATATACTATCAGCTCTATTACTTGCAGAAAGGAAGAGTGAAACAGGTTAGTGAATGTTAAACTTATTGCGTTTTGAAGTGACACATATAGCTTGTCCCGACCGTCTCGGGGAAACAGATATAAGTTTTTCCTAACCTAAAAATATACATGTGAGTAAACAAAAACCTGCTGCAAAGTAAGGCACAGCATTGGACACACCGTTTTATCTTGTTTTTGCTCTCCCTAATTATATAGTCCATTTTTATTACAATTTCAAGATTGTCCCGACCGTCACAATTGTCCCGACCGTCACAAATTCGCCTGTCACGATTACGAGAAGTGTATGTGCCATTGACTGATGACATTGATAGGGAATCGTCGGTGGTTTGGTTTTGAGGTGGGGTCGTCGAGGTAAGGTGGCGGTTGTCAATCTGCTGGCTTAGCCCCCGTCGCGCCGCGCTTCTTTCGCTTTAGTCTTAATGTTTTTGGTTTTTGTACTAGTTACATTATGGTGTTTCTATTTTTATTACAGCATGGACCCAGCCGAAAGAAAACGTCGGTCTAGAGAAAGGATGAAAGAAAACCCCGAAGTTTGGAAACAGAAATTATCTAAGGAAAAAGAAAGAAGTCGTAAGAGAAGAGAAAAAACTAAAGAAGAACGTCATGATGACAAAGTTGCCAAAGAGTTATGGAAAGAGAAAGAAAGTCTAAAAAAAAGGAAGCAAAGAGAAAAGAAAAGGGCAGCCCAAGCTGTACTAGTCTGTTCAAACATCACCTTTGGGTTCTTATAAGTGTAAAAACACACTGCGAAAAGCTGTTATGAAACTAAAAAAGTCAATGCCAGAGAGTCCAAGAAAACAAGAGGCTGTTATGATAGAGTTAGTAAAAGATGTATTACCAAAGTGTTCTCAGCAAATGTCTCATGCACACAAAGTCAAAAAACCAAGATCTGACATAGTGTCTGATGAAGCTGTAAAGAATGTAAAACAATTTTATGATACAGATGACATCAGTCCCCTCCGGCATACAATGTCTTCATCCTATAATGTCCTCATTTAGTATTGTCCTCATCTTATAAAACCATTTCTTAATAAGACTTCATTTTAAAATGTCTGCATCCTATATTGTCTCCATTTGAAAATGACCTCCCGGTATCGCACAATCAGAACTTGACAATACAGGATGTGCAATACCTTCATGTACCTTCAAACTTCAAACTTTAATAACTCTCTATTAGTCCTAGACAAGTCCTAAAGCACTGGTTTCTACGGAGAAATTATTTGACAGCTGGCACAGTCGGCACCAGCTACAACAAAACTTATAGTGTGAAGAGGTTTGATATGAGAAGATACTGGCCACAAGTGGCCACTGATAAAAACAATTACGCTATAATGACATTGACACATTGAACAAAAAAGCATTTATTTACATAATTTTTACGTAAAACCAATAAAATGGAAATTAAATTTTCGAAAAATCAAAAAGGCGGTGATTTGTTAATATACAGTGAAAATCACTATAATCTATGTAAAATAAATAAGTCTGGCACTTCAAGATGGAGATGTGTATCGAGAGACGATTGCTCCTCAACTGTGACATTAAATTCATTACGAAATGCTGTCTTACGCTCGGATGAACATTCTTGTGTACCTTATACCGAAAAAACACACATATTCCTTTTTATTCATGCTTGTAAACAGGCAGTATGCAATGATTTCAGGCCTATTCAACAGATTTTTGAAGACATGGTAGTTAAGTTCAAGGATGAGAAACGAATTGAAATTTGTGATATACCACTGTTTTCATCAGTAAGAAGTACGCTTTACAAATGCCGTAAGGACTACCTAGGGGTCCAAAAGTTAACGAATAAGTTAGTAGAGACTGTCGTACCAGAATCACTTGGTAAAGAATTGCTTTTAGCCGATGACGGAGGCAAAGGCCGTAGCAGCCTTGGGAACAAAAAGTGCCCCCAGAGCTATCGACTCCTAAATTGGATCAGTGGTTACCTAAGTAGAGTTTGTCAAGTATGCCAAGTATTAGTCCAAAATCATTTAGGGTTCCGTATAAAATGAAACAAGTAAATGTAAATAGATTTTTATTTTTTCTCCGAAAGTTCTTTGTTATAATGCTTGATTTTTTGGGGAGGTACTAAAGCGATTATTGTGCAAAATCTGGCAATTAAATCATAAAACTTCTTCTTTGATATTTCCAAGAAAACTTAAAATAAAATCTTTGAAACTTTTTTTTGACACTTCTAAAATAACGACCACTCTAAATTACAACTTGATATTTGCCTTTAATCGCTACAATTAACCTTGAAAAAAATCAGGTATTTAACAAACCAGTAACACTGTCAAAATTCAAAATTTACATAACAACATCGTCGAAATAAGGCATATTAATTGGTAATATACGATTTGAAGAGTATCGTTCAAAAATAGCAGTGGTATTAATCTTCATCGCTGTTATCGTTGATTACGACAACGGTCGCTTGATCTGAAAACACCTTACTTAATATTTCAGCGGGTCTTATAAGTTTTGCCAAAAATCTGGCATGCGATAAGTAGTAAATGACAGCGGCGACGTGTGAACTACATGGGGGAGAACTACAAAACTATTTTGAATTAAAGAAATGTCTCTTTGACAGATTACTAGAAATCTTTGACTATCTAGTCAAAGCTCCTTTATGGTCAAAGCTCTCTTTGAAAAAATGGATATAGAAATTATAATTAAAAATATATTTTCTGCAAAAAGAAATAAACGATTATATGAATTATGTATAAATAAAATTATCGATTGCTTGAATGAAGCGAAAATTGCTGATTTTGTTAATTCAGGTGAATGTGTGTTTGAAATAATTTCAAACATACAATCTGTTATTTTTTCGTTACCGTTGCCGAGAGTGATATTGGTAGAAATATTTTTTATAGCACTTCCGCCATATGAGGTCTATCTCTCTGAAGAAGGAATGGTGTCCACGGGCCAGTGCCAAGACTGCGAAAATATTTCATATCCTGTATACAATAATCAAGAACTCGTTAATGTACATAATCTCTATTGTGAACGTTGCGGTGGTGAATTATTTTTGCAGGAAACTTATTATATGTAGCTAATAGTTTTGTGAATATACTCTTTGGATTTATTGACTTTGAATCTTTGAATGTAGTAAGAATGTGTAGATGTCAACATAGGTAGCACTCGTCATTCTTGATATCAGTAGGAAAACATGACACACAATAATCAAACAACATCATAATATGTACATACGTACTGTTATCTAGACATTATACACAATCTTTATTTTTAAGTGGTCTGCAAACGCGATGGCTGATAAAAGGGAAGTGAGTTGTGCTGCTTGTAATCGTTTACTAAAAAATGTTCCTGGAAGAAAAAGAAAATTATCCACAGATAAGGATGTTGAATACTTTTATAATATTACTGGGCAACTATTTTCTATCGGAGATATATTGTGTAATAAATGTCGACTCAAAAAATATCGCGATTTACAAGTTCTGCAAGCGCAAAGCTCCATCAATAATAATAACACGCCGAGCAATAGTAGTTTTGCCACTAACCCTGATGATATTAACCCTGGTTACGACTCCGATGATATTAACCCTGGTTACGACTCTGATGATATTAACCCTGGTTACGAATCCGATGATGATTTTGTGATTCACGCAGTGAATACAAATAATGATAACATCTCCGAACACATTGAGCTTATGATCTCGAGAACTGTATCGACTCATAAATACTGTTGCTTATGTTCAAAAAAAACTAACATAACTACTGTACCACAAATTGCTAGAGTGCAAGCATACACAATGCGGAAAATCTTTATTCCAAAGGGAAATAGGTGTTGCAGAGATCACCTAATTAAAAACAGATTTTTTGATAATTGTTTAAATGATTTAAGAGCTTATTCTCCTTCATCGGTTTTTGATTTAACGGATTTAACAACGATTTTAGGACTTCTGGGAAATGACGCCAAAAATACTATGTTTACATCAATAGGTAATTTTTCTCTATCAGATAATGATATAAAAGTATTTACTGGTCTGACTTGGGAAAACATAACTGCAGTAACGAACTTGCTGTCATCATCGTTGCGAGACACGAAGACAAGGAGTGTTGTTCAAGCAGTTGTAGTTTTTCTCATGAAACTGAGAACTGGCAACTCTAACGTAATGATTAAAACTATTTTACAACTGCCGTATGAACAAGCCGTTTCAGAATATGTGGGAAGTGTGATCAATGCTTTTGAAATCATTTTACCTTTACGATTTGGCATCAAAAGTTGCATAAGACAAGACTTGATTGTGAACCACACCACAATTATTGCAAATGAGCTATGTGGCACTAATGATACGTTGATTGTTATTTGTGATGGTACATATGCGAGCCACCAAAAAAGTAAAAACAACAACTATCAAAGAAAGTCATATTCTGGTCAAAAGAAAAAGCACTTATGCAAACCTTTTACAATATGTGCAACGGATGGCTTCGTTATTGACATGTTGGGCCCTTATACTGCAAATGAAAATGATGCAAGTATACTGAGAAAAATAATGGACGATCCATCAACGGGTTTGAGTTCTTTAATGTGCCCAGGAGATATTTTTGTTCTTGATAGGGGTTTTCGCGATATTGTGCCATACTTGGAAACAAAAGGATTTAAAGTGTTGATGCCAGCTCTTAAGGGCAACCGGAAACAATTAACTTGCCAAGAGGCTAATGAGTCTCGATTTGTAACAAAAATTCGATGGCCTGTGGAAGCGGTGCATGGCATGATAAAACAAAAAAATAAGCTTTTAGACAATGTTATTAACAACAAAATTCTACCTAAAACCGGTAGTTTATACAGAATAGCCTCCTACTTACTTAATGGTTTCGGGAAAAGGTTAACATCAGATGCAACCACAACCGAAGAGGTTCTTAACCGTTTTCATAGTATGAGAAATATTGACAATACATTAGAAAACGAAGTCGAAAAAAATGGTTGGCTCCGAAAAAAACTCCCCTTTGAAGCTGTAGACTCAAGTGCTATTCTGGACTTTCCTGAACTAACGGAACGTGAAATGATTATTCTTTTTAAGGGTAGGTAGCCCTTCAAGACTATTTCGGCATATTTTCTTCGTTACGCATATCTGCCAGTACGGGACAATATGTTTTTCATACAGTTAGTTGATTTTCTGATCGTTAATAGTTTCTTTTTCTTTCAGGCACTTATCAATTCCACCAAGCCGTATCGTACTTAGCAGAAGTGATAAACGACGACGGCACTTTGAACATACAATACGTGAAAGATAAAACAAACATTTTGAAAATTCAAATTCAGTCGCGGCATATTTCTAAAACGATTTATAAATGTTTTATTCATTACAATCCGCATATTGTTGGCATTGCTGGGATCGAAAGGTACTATTGCGAGTGTGCTAACGGATTGCGGACGGTAGGATGCTGTTCACACGTCGCCGCTGTCATTTACTACTTATCGCATGCCAGATTTTTGGCAAAACTTATAAGACCCGCTGAAATATTAAGTAAGGTGTTTTCAGATCAAGCGACCGTTGTCGTAATCAACGATGACAGCGATGAAGATTAATACCACTGCTATTTTTGAACGATACTCTTCAAATCGTATATTACCAATTAATATGCCTTATTTCGACGATGTTGTTATGTAAATTTTGAATTTTGACAGTGTTACTGGTTTGTTAAATACCTGATTTTTTTCAAGGTTAATTATAGCGATTAAAGGCAAATATCAAGTTGTAATTTAGAGTGGTCGTTATTTTAGAAGTGTCAAAAAAAAAGTTTCAAAGATTTTATTTTAAGTTTTCTTGGAAATATCAAAGAAGAAGTTTTATGATTTAATTGCCAGATTTTGCACAATAATCGCTTTAGTACCTCCCCAAAAAATCAAGCATTATAACAAAGAACTTTCGGAGAAAAAATAAAAATCTATTTACATTTACTTGTTTCATTTTATAGGGAACCCTAAATGATTTTGGACTAATACTTAGCATACTTGACAAACTCTACTTAGGTAACCACTGATCCAATTTAGGAGTCGATAGCTCTGGGGGCACTTTTTGTTCCCAAGGCTGCTACGGCCAGATAAAATTTTGATTTTTTGCTCTCAAACTTCAAGGAAAATGCTTAAGACAATGAAAAGTAATGAAGCATCCTTCTATGGCGACGGGACGTTCAAAAGTTGCCCTAAGCCATTCTACCAAATGTTCACTGTGAATTTGGATTATAAATCAAATCAGAACACAACCAATGTTATACCAGTAATTTTTGGTTTATTGCCCAACAAGACTGAAAAGACCTACACTCGTTTCTTCAAATTAATCAGGGATATTCTGCATATTAATATTTCCCATTACACGTGCGATTTTGAAACAGCTCAAAGTAATGGAGTCAAAAACGTATTTCCGGAGGTAAAGATACATGGCTGTTTCTTCCACTACAATAGAGCTATCTGGAAAAGGGTAGCCGATTTGGAAATAGAACGAAGTCGGGAGGGGAGAAATGTTGCTAGACTGACCTCTATTTTGCCACTCCTGCCAGAAAAACATATTTCTGAGACATGGAAACGTTTAAAGAACAGTTTTCCGTCCGAAGCAAAAGAAATAAAAGAGTTTATAGAATACTTTGAGAAGCAGTGGCTTACGAAGGATCACTCAATGTTGAGTTGTTCAGGAACGAAGCACCGAACCAACAATGCCGTTGAGGGTTGGCATCGTCGTGTAAATGCCAAAATGCCACAGCATCCGAATTTATATCAATTTTTATACTTTTTACGCAAGGAAGCCAAACATTGTGACATAAGATTCACGAAATGTTTATTCCAAAATCTGAAGAAAAACAAGAAACCGAGATATTAATTTTGATAAAGCGTACACCAAGCTATTAAAAAAACTAAATAATAAGAAAATTGAACCTTTAGATTTTTTGAAGCGTATAATTTATAAAAAGATGTTCCGCTAAATACCTATTACCTAATTAGTTGTTAAGAGTTAACGTATTTTTTATTTTACGGTAAGGAATAATTCACTGTTTTTTTGTCATCTGACAACAAAATGTTTTTTCTAATTTTATGTTAGCTCATTTAAAATAAATTAAATGTGTTAAGAAAATGGGAGTATTTGAGTTATTTATCTTGTTAGTTGAGTTATTGACAATGTAGGATTAGGACTGTTTAGGATGAAGACATTGTCATATAGAGACAATATAGGAAGGAGACATTTTTAGGATGCAGGCTTTTTAGGATCAGGACAATATTGAATGAGGACATTATAGGATGAAGACATTGTATGCCGGAGGGCATCAGTCGAGCTGCGCCTGGTCGGAAGGACACTATATCACTTAAAGATGAAAGTACTGGGAAACAGACTCATGTGGCAAAACGGCACATGGTCATGTCCGTTCTCGAAGCATATACATTATTTAAAGATGAGTACCCTGGCTTGAAGGTAGGGAAAAGCAAATTCTTTGAACTCCGGCCGAGACACATCAAACCAACAAGTGAAATGCCACATAACGTATGCGTGTGCATGTATCATGCAAATGTACAGTACTTGATTGAAGCTGTGAATAAAAACGTTTCAGACTTTCCAGCATCTTCAAAGCAGTATCTATCTGAAATCACGTGTGATACAGAATCAGAAAAATGCATGTCTGGAGAATGCCTAAAGTGCTTTGATGTTCACGACATAGTCAAATTAAACATTGATTCATCACGCAGAGTCACCTGGAAACAGTGGGTGAAACAAGACAAAGTATTACAGGTTACAACTATCAACGGAACTCTCCAGGAACTATTGACAGAGTTATCAAAGCAGTCACCAAAATTTAAACACCACGTATATGTAAAAAACCAGCAAGCCAAACATTTTGAGGACACAAAGAAGGCCACCTCTTCAACAGAAATTGTTGTTCAGGTAGACTTTGCAAAAAATTTTGCTATTCTATCTCAAGATGAGATCCAAAGCACCCACTGGTCTCACCCGCAAGCAACCTTATTTACAGGTGTGCATGGGGAAACAAAGGCGAGGAAAAGCGCTCCTATGTCATTCTTAGCAATGAGTTATCACACGATAAATTTGCAGTGTGGGCTTTTCTAACCAAAATCATTGATGATTTGAAGTCCCACTACCCGGAACTCAAAAAATCTGCATATTTACTGACGGCTGCGCTGCTCAATTCAAGAACAGATTCACCCTCAGTAATATATGCCACGCGAAGTCGGACTGGGGTGTCGATGTCGTGTGGAGTTTTTTCGCATCGAGCCACGGGAAAGGCGCAGTCGATGGGGTGGGAGCCACGGCAAAACGTATGCTGTGGTCAGCCAAAATGAGCAGGAGAGCGACAATTAACAATAGCTGAGAATGCTATGATTATTTAAAATCCAAATGCATCAAAAGTATGCACATTTATTATGTTGCGACAGCCGATATTGAACGTGAAAACTGCAAAGAAGATGGGAGTTCATACCCCCTATACCAATACCTATACCTACAAAAACAGCACCATTTCGAAGCTTTGAGTGCAAACTGTTTGTCATACAGCATAACATCTAGCTCGAACAGAATATCAAAAAAGAGAATCTTATTAAACCAGAAAGGAAAGTTAAATTACAATGATGTTTACAGTAACAGTGATACAGACTTAGACGAAATTGCATCAATTGACCATTGTGAGGTAGTTGGAATTGGAATGACTGGAGATGAGGCAGAATTTGAAATGGCTGGAAATAGAAAGTCAGGAGATGAGAGGGAATTTGAAATGGCTGGAAGTGGAAAGACTGGAGATGAGGCAGATTTTGAAATGGCTGGGGGAAGTAAGACCGGACATGAGGCAGAATTTGAAATAACTGGAAATGGAAAGTCTGGAGATGAGAGGGAATTTGAAATAGCTGGAAGTGGAAACACTGGAGATGAGGCAGATTTTGAAATGGCTGGGGGAAGTAAGACCGGACATGAGGCAGAATTTGAAATAACTGGAAATGGAAAGTCTGGAGATGAGAGGGAATTTGAAATAGCTGGAAGTGGAAACACTGGAGATGAGGCAGATTTTGAAATGGCTGGGAGTAGTAAGACCGGACATGAGGCAGAATTTGAAATGGCTGGAAATGGAAAGACCGCAGATGAGGGGGAAATAGAGGTGGCTGGAAAGGGACAGTCCGAAGACAAACCAGAAAATTTGATTCGAATAGGTTCTTATGTGTTAGTGAGATTTGTGTCTAAGAAAAGAACAGAACGAGTAAAGGTGTACAAATTCATAGCCGTTTGTCAAGGACCAGTCGACGAAGATTCTGAGGTTGAAGTCATGTTCATGAAACCTATTAATATCTTAGCCAAAGGGGATACATTTGTCATGGATGAAAATGATACTTGTTATATAAATACGAGCCAGGTTTTAAAAATTCTTAAAGTTCCTTTGATAAAAACTTGCGGTGATCGTATATACTACGAATTTACAGATGGTCTGTAAGATGATTAATAATTACCTATGTATAACATACCAGATTACTATGTTTGTGTTTTATTCTCTAATAAAAACATTCTTATATGAGAACTAAGTTGTATGAATTTCTTACTTGTCCCGACCGTCACAAGACGTTGTCCCGACCGTCACAGACTTAAAAAAATTCTTTCATTAAAACAGTAAGTTTTTTAAGAGTTATGTCTTAGGACAAATTGTTACAGCACTCTTCAGGTGTCGAATATAAAAAAATGAAATATTCAAGACATTTGGTTTAACTGAAATCAAGTGCAGTATGTACTAGTGCAAGGTAGGCGGAATTGTGCGTGTCCCGACCGTCACAGTGATTTGGTAATTAATTTGACGCAGAAAACAACAAAAAATTATATTTATTCGTCCAGATTATTATTATACCTTTAATGAGCTGTCAAACCTCATTTATTTTTCACTGATTAATATGTTAATCACCAGGTATTTAAAAAAGATTTCAAAGGAATGAGTAAAAATGTCCCGACCGTCACCGTGGTATGCCCCACCTGTCACATCACAACCGCATCAATTCTATACTATGTGACAAGACGTTCCAGGATGTTGTTGTCATTTGTATGGGGAAAAAAGTGTCACATCAATAGGACCAGGCCTGAACAAAGTGTCCACGAATGTGTAAACACAGTTTCAGAGTTAGACCCGCAGATAACTCTGTAGCAGTTTTTTTGCTTTTCCCAAATAAAAAAAACACTCATAGCGGTGTTCCCAATGTGGATACTCATATGCAGTATGAGATTTCTTTTTTTGGAGCTCCTTAGAAAACATTCAACAGTATCTGGACTGAGCTTAAGATTATTTGCCGACCCCAGCAATAAACAGTGCCTCAAAAAGCAACCAAAAGATCTGGCAAGACACCTTCACTTTTCACCAGACAGAGGTATAAGCAGCAATCATTAGTGACTTTCACTAGCATAGGTCCTCTTATATGCAGGAGAGAGTCAGATTGTCTCAACTTCCACCCCCATAGAGAACAGTCTTAGCCCGGCTAAGATTTCAAACCAGCACAAAATTCCTAGAAAGGTTATTCCGCCCCCTTATCGACACTCTGACCTTTATTACAGATAAGTAGTAGGGGGCTTCCGCCCCCTTATCGACACTCTGACCGTAAGAAGTATTATTTGACCAAACAAACCTATTTGTCAAGCTGTATTCACATCTTTCAGACACGATAGCAGACCAGAGCACGATAGCAGACCAGAGAGGAATTTCCCAACCTCATTTATTGAAATAGTTTTACAAACCCAACCCCACATTAGCGACCTGACCGACAAAAGATCCAAATCACTACATGAAAACAGATTTTGTGCTTAGGCGCAGAATATGCGACGCGATGCTGACCCACAAGAATCACCATGTTTTGTCACATTCTCATGATTGAGCGTCATCTCGTGTCGTTGTTGCGTTCCATAGTTATTTCCAGTAAATCTCTGATGGCGACTTATACTCTCACTTGGGAGTCTTCATATTTTTGTTCATTCAGAAAACTTATTTAAGCGGCGGATAGAAACCTTGGCCGTGGATAAAGTAAACATTTTAAAATCGGAAAACGAACAGTGCAGACGCCGACTCCGAAACAAGCAAAGCAAGAAGACCAAACCAACCAATATAATACAAAACACCACGATACCTATTCACATATTTACTGAATTTAATACAGACAGAGAAAACAATGGCGGACATATGGATGGACGGACGTATAAAAAAAGACGGACCGTAGTCTCGCTAAGACAAAACTGAGGAACCGTAATGGCGGCGGCGGATATCTAGTAGGGACGTTCCGAATTTCCGATTCAAGTAAATACGAGTATTGTACTCGATGCGTTTGTATCGATACCAACTACTTTTAGCATCGAATCAATCTAGCGAGTACCTACTTGGTATCGAAACAAATGTACTTGAATCAAATCGAATCAAACCAATTTTGTTGTACGAAGGAACGGAACTAGTTTTTTTAACGCATCTTACAATTACGACTTATGAACGCGCCGCAATCCCTTCCAACCGCCCTTGTTGTTATTATTATTCCCTCTCTCTCGACCTCGCTCAAGCAGCCGCGGCGTGACATTGCCCGTCACCAACCAGCCAAGAGCAGCCATTTATTTGTTTGGTTGAGCCATATTTATTTATCTGACATTGTTTATTGTTGTTTGGCGAACAAGTCGGCGTAGAAAACCTTTTTTTTTCTATTATTCCTAAAAAAAAGCCTTAATCCTATCGATATAACTAGGTATCGATACTTTATGGTTACATAAATGAGTAGTATAAAAATAAGCCCCGCAGGATGCTAATGCGCTTGACGGTTCCATACATTTTCGTTTTATTGATAGAACATGGCTCATAATTCTGAATAAATAATGTTCAGAAAGTTCACGTGCCTGCCGTTACATGGATGCTTTGCAATTATTACATCTAATTTCTAAAAAGTTGAATAAAAGTATCGATATGAGTAAGTATCGATACTTTTTAGGTACTCAAATAAGTAGTATCGCAAGACTATTTGAGTACTACTCATTTGAGTAGGTATCGATACTTCGGTGGTACCGGAACGTCCCTTATGTCTATGAGCGATCTTTAAGATAAGTGAGTGAGTGAATTTAGGGTTGCCACGTTAGCCAAAATGTTTACTTTAATAAAACACAGTCAAAAAATTCAATTATTTTAATGAGAGAGAGAAGAAAAATCACTGTTCTACAAAGTCCAACAGATGGGGCTGTATTTCGCTCTTGGGTTCTTTTGCTTCTTTTCTCAAACGGGTCTATAAATCGAAAAATTGGCATATTGATATTATTTTTAAAACATCTATCCAATGACATCTCACACTATGGGATAGAGTATAATAATATCATTGGATCTATCCAATGATATTAAGATCTATCTTTTAGAAATAATATCAATATTATTATATTCACCATTTTTCGATTTATGGACCCGTTTGAGTAATACAAGCGCAAGAAACAAATTCCAATTCACAGCATCATCTGTTGGATTTTTTGCAAAGTTGTATAAAAAATACCTAATGGAGATGATACAAGAATGGTAGACAAAAAAATACTAATTCTGTTTAAATTGATAGCCCTAACAAGAAAAATTACCGTCAATATCACAGTCAATAATAATTTTAAGCAATTAAATTAATTTTAATAATAATGTTTCGGATTTCAATACAACTCTCATATAAATCGACTGTTTCGACAGTTCTTAAAAAAGTATCTAACTTGACTAACGTGCAACATCCCGATTGTTCAAAATTTTAATGTTCCTACCGTTTATGACTGCTGTAAAAGTGATAAAAATTCCAAATACTGAGTAAGTTTTTTATAGTAATCTCTTTTACTTTGAGAGGTTCTTGATATATCTTATAATTTTGAAATGTGGTGAAGCCGAATCGTTAAATATTTTTCCGATATATATTTAATAACACTTATTTTGTGTTATATTGAACCAGTAACTACGAAGTTAAAAAAAGGCGGCACTTTTTTTAAATCGGACTTTAGAATCATAATTGGACTCCAACCCAGCCTTATGGCGTAACTAGTCTGAGCTATCAACTCATATAGACTTTTACGTTTGAAACCTTGCACCAGCTTCAACTGTCAAATTAGACTTGCGCAAAGTGTGTCTTTATCAGGAGTAATAATATCTCATATCTATATTATAATTTTAATAATTTTAGAAACAGTTTTTACCTATTACATATTATAAACTAAAACTAAACTATAACTGCACTAAACTAAATTAAAAATTTCCCTGAGTTCACTGCCGGGCGGGAGGGTGCCCAAGACGCTGGCACTGTTACCTCGCTGTATCGCAATACTGATGCGTTGAGCGAGGTAGGCGCCAGCTCTGCGGTCCCCTGACGCTTCGACGAGCCTCTTAGAGATGTCTTTGAGGACTCTTCGAGCGTCAGGGCCCCACGGCCCGAGGGTCTCAAAGCCGAACGGAATAAACAAATAGTCGTCGCCGAGAGCGGCGTATTTGCGGGTTTTGAGACACTCTGCTGCTGCCGCCGCAGCGCCGGCTGTGGCTGAGGTTGCCGAAAGGTGACACGGTGCCAGCGTATCTACGCAGGTCGCGTCCCATACTAGCGACCTCCCGCTCTGCCAGGGAATGAGCGTCATTCCGTCTGGCCTCTTGCCATCGTCGCGTGCCAGTCCATTGGGTTCAAGTATTGCTGGCACGCCACAGCTGGCAAGGGCCCGACGGATGACGTCATTAAGATTGGCATGACGGGACCACCGACCGGCGCTGCGTTGGCAGGAGAGGCCGTGGTGACCTAGTTGGTCCACCCTAGCACCGCAGCGGCACCGATGGATTTCGTTTGTCATATCTATTGATTCGGTGACACATTAATCTCTATCATATCTCACTCATTCAAATCTATGGCTTCTCATAACGCTCCAACTCCCACTTATTTTTTCTTACTCTTTTATCTCACAAGGCTCTTATATTTGTTTAATGAGTTGATGAGTTGGAAGAGTCTCGAAAAATAACCTACTCAATACAAAATATATAACAAACGAATTGCAACAGTTGCATTTTAATTTCACCTTTGAACTATACCTTAACCAACTTACCTAGAGACCACTTTTTATTGCCCGCTTCGATCCCTTGATCACTTTTGCCTTGGCAGCGAACTGAGGCCTCCATAGCTTCTTCATACATTATTATGAACGTTATATCCCATAGATTTTTTATTGCTTTTCGAGCTTATTGCAATGCGATAAGATTCAAATCAATAAGCAAACTTTTGGAAACATTATGCCTATTATAGTATGACAAACACATACTCTTTCTCGCTCATCTTAATCCAACCGATGATAGCCGAAAAAACCCACGTGTTCGTTTCCGCGAATCTCGCTCTAGTGTACAGATGAACGCACACCTATCCATGCTTATCCGGTCATGCGTGGCGTGCGAGTGCGACAGAGCAACGCGCGAGAGCAGCGTGGTAGATTCCTTCGGCGCCGTCGATCCGTTCGGTGCGGTTAGTGTGTGTTCGCCTTCGCTATCGCTACTACTAGATATCCGGCTCAAATTTGGACCAAGGATTATGGTGATAAGGTTGTTATTCGCCTAAAAGTGACATTTAAGACTGAAATACGTGTGGTTGGTTTGGTCAATTGTGTATTTGCCAACAAGATGTGGACCAAATGTTAAGGTGATAAGGTTGCTGTTTGCCTAATAGTGACATTTTAAAACTGGAAGACGTCTGGTTTTGTTGGTTTGTTCTCACACAACTGTGTTTAGTGTAGCCTGGGCAGAGAGAGCGAGATTTGTTTGGGGAGTAAGATATGATTCATATCGCTGGGATGTAACTATGATATAATGGACGTCAAGCGATATGTGTGTCATATTATATCTTACTCTCGAGTTACCCAAGTCTATGTCAAATTGGTATCACGCAAGTAGCATCCTAACCCAAGCTCATTGAATGAACGAAATCATATATAATAATAATAATAATAATAATAATAATAAATCTTTTTATTTCAGGTATAAAAACCCATATTGACAAATACCTTAAACACTAGAGATATATAACATTTTATGAACCTTTAGTTCATAAAATGTTATATCATCCTAAGTTAAGTTAAAGTAAGTTAGATTAACTTACTTTAACTTAACTTAAACCTAGCTAGGGATTTTCTTCCTCGTCGGTCTCGCCTCCCTATAGCGTCTATATACGATGCCTTCCGGCCAGTAGTCCTTGGCCAGGAACATCTTCTTGAGTTCGGCCGGCACCCGAAGTTTAAACGACAGGAAGTCCTTTGGTCTTTCTGACTCTAAAGGACTTATCTGCAGCGTAATCGTCTTCTGACTGCAAGGCGGAACCTGGACTTTCTTTACCCTTTCCTGGATGTGACGCTCAATGTCCTCTTTGGTCATATTCACGTCGAGCCTGGAAAGGTATATCTGCGTCGTGGGAGCGGCAGCTTTGAGGCTGCACTCGGCGGCGGGGGCGGTGCCACGCTGATTGCGGCTGCGTCTGGAGCGGCGTTTCCTGTTGTGGACCAGGATAAATCCGTCTCCATCAACGGTCGCATTCGGCGGGCCGCGGGCGGGCCTGGCCAGCGGCGCGCGCGGCGCAGCCTGCAGCTTCTGTTGTTCGGCGGCGGGCGGTGCGGGGCGCGGGCGGCGGCGGCGGGCACGGCGGGACACAGCAGCATACGTGTCCTTCTGGGGTTCCGGTGTTTTGGATGGACCAGAAGAGACCGCATCAGGTGCTGGTGGAATTGGCTTCGTGACGTCACGAGGCGGTGCGGTATTCGTCGACGCGGGCTTAGCAACCCGCGTAACTAGGTCAGTCGCTTGTTGGGCGTTTTTGCTGACCGTCGCGTTGTCGGCACGTGCGTCGGCTATTCGCTGCGTCGGCAGCGAGGTATGAGCCTGACGCAATACTGACAACTCACGTTTGAGGTCAGCGCAGATGCCCTCCGAAGCCTCCAACTTGCTTCGAATTTCCGTGACGTCACCCTGGAGCCGCACGATATCCTTCAGCAGCCGGGTGACATCGACGTGGTCGAATGTCACCGGCGTAAATCGGTATCATGTAATGTTTCAAGCGAAACCCAAGCCCATATCCAAATGTCAAAATAAGATGAGACCTACTTTGTTTGACGTTGGCTTTCCATCAGTGTTGCCGTTCTAGCCACTTTGTGGCTAGATCTAGCGGATTTTCAACGGTTTTAGCCAAAAATAATCAATTTTAGCCACCAAAACTAATTTTGGTAATTTTTAGATTATTACTGTTGAAAGTCCACCGAGCAAGTAATTTTAAATAAATCTGAGGTTATCGCCTTTTACGGAGTATATATCATAATACAGGGTGATTGGTAGATGGGTGCAAAGCTTTAAGGCGACGATAGTATAGACAATTATGATCAAATTAAGCCATAGTTGTCCTAGACAAAGTTTGAATATTTTTTTTAACAAATTTTTCAAGTTTTTTGTGAAATTACCCAAATATTCACAGATAACTGCAAATTTATAAAAAAAAAATGGTACTTTTTAGATTATTTAATTTATTTTATTGAAATAATGTGTAGCCAATCTAACAAAATACGGTCTAAGCATTCTAACAGTGATGGCATGTTAAAATACAAAAATATAACTAGTTTTAGTAAATCTCTGCTATGTATACCGGTATCGAATGCTGCATGCGAGCGCATATTTTCACAGATAAATTTAATAAAAACGGACCAAAGAAATAGATTTGTAAACAAAAATGTGTCAGCAATTTTAAAAACAAAGCAAGGTGTTAAGGATGAAGGAGGTTGTGTAAAATTTAATCCTTCGAAAAAGATGTTAAAATATAACTCTAACATTTATTGTGAAAATGAATAAATAAAACCTGTTAAGAAAATCAGTATTTTTATTGGTATATCTGTCCTATGTAAATCGGTATATTTCAGTATTTTTTTGAGGTGCCTCGGTATTTTCGTAAAATTTAATCTGGTCACACTGCTGTGATATGGTCTATGACAGACATACGACATTTACAGAAAGTCGCGCCAGTTCTTTCTCCGAAAGTTTGAAAAGTTTATCATGGATTTACTTAGAAAGAAACAGTAAGTCTAATATCTTCATATCTTTACACTTCTAAATTTTACTTTCTACCAACGCGTGCGGTTGTCATAATCGTGAATTTGTTTTCTAAACTTCGGAGTACAAAGAAACAACTGCAAGAACTGGTGAATTTTAAGGCCCTAAATGCTAGGTTCGCTAACGGAGACTATAAAGGCCACAGTCTTGGCAAAGAACATTATGACCGCGAGTGGCAGCTCTTAAAGGCACACCTTGCTGAACATGGTCCAGACAAATCTGTTGAACAATGGCAACACGTAAGTCATCTATCATCTTAATCTTATTTGACTCGCTGATCGGGCTGCATTTTTATCGCTTTGATTATCTAAAAAAAATGGGCAAGTAAATGGATGGAATAGGTAATAAATAGATACACCTGATTTTTCAGACTTGACGTGACTTGCGCAGGAAAGCTCGAGAGGAAGGTGCACAGGTAAAAGCTGCCCGAATAAAAACTGGGAATTCGGCACCTGTACCTACGATGAGCGCTCACACTGAAACAATATTAGGGGTTATAGGCGCAGAGAGTGCTTTCGGAATTACAGGAGCACAAGAAAGCACAATTGGCGTAAGCATTAAATATTTTGTTTGCATCTACATTAAGTAGTTAAATGAAAACTTATGTTTATAATAAATTAAATATTTTATTTCCAGGTATCAACTCCGGCTAACAACCCTATTTCTTTATGGTTCAACACTGTTGAAACACCATCCACCATCACCTCCAGCTATGATCCTGCCAACCCCACCATCCAAATTCCCTCTTCATCACAAGTACATGATGATGATGATGTTATTTTAAGGGTAAGTGTACATTTTTTTAGATTATCAGGATTAGAAGAAATCCTAATAAGTAAATATGCATATAATAAATATGAATATTTTGTATATTTCCAGACAAGCGGCCACATTCGGCGATCATCATCAGCCAATTACCCGATAATGATTCACTCCGATGGTGCCATCACCTCCCACTCAAATCCTGTCATCACCTCCAGCTCCAGAGGGAATGATAATCCCTCGGCACAACCAACCCCCCAGCAGACAAGGTCTCAAGACTTGGCAGAAGATGACACAAATATGGTTTTAATGGTATGTGTGAATTTATTTTTTGTATATGGTATTACATTTGAGTTGCATTTATTATTTTGTGTATATTTATTTCCAGACAGGTGAAGTTCATGAAGCAACTTTGACCTATGAGTCAAACCCTGTCGAAGAGCAACCTACCATCAGCCCCAGCTCCATTCCTATGCCCTCTTCAGCTCCCCAGCAGCGTCGGACAGGCCTTACAACCAGAGCTCAAGATTTTTTACAGGCAGAACTTGAAAATAATAGGATTTTAAGGGTATGTGTGAATTAATTAATAAATAGATGGAAATTGACATATAGAGAATTGAGTGATTTGATTGATTGAGTTTCAAAGTTCTTTATTAATATAAATTATAACACATCCTAAACACAGTTGATGGTATAGGAACAAAATTAAAGAAAGAGAATTGAGTAGTAGGTTTAATACTATCACACTGGAGTAAATAAAAACTGTCAAGAATTTATCAAATGTTTTTAAGTAGAAGCAAAAAATAGTGCTTTATAACCCAAAGTAAAATAAAAATATACTTTTTCTCCGACAGGATATATCAAATTTATTGCGGCAACGCCTTCAAGCAGACAGATTGAGAGCATGCATGGAATCTCGAGAAAGGTAGTATTTCTATGCAAAATATGTATTAACAATATTGTCTCTTTTTTGCCTAGCCACAATAAGAGGCCTCGCATTATTAAGAGGCTGATTAACCACCCTGTCCACAGCTGGGGGATCTCCTTGAGTCGTCATCTGGTAATCAAGGGGAACCCTGTTGAATAGATAAAAATATCCAATATCAGTATCATGTAACAAGCAAGACTAATCCAACTATAATAACATGACATGCAAAATATATTTATTATGGATTACCGAAAATGCTTCATTATATTATAAAGCGTGCAGCTGGCATAAATAATTTCGGACGCCTTTTCCGGTAAATAGTGCAGGTTCCGGTCAATTCCCAAGGACCTCAATGTGCCTTTCAGGTACCCATTTGTTCTTTCTACTACATTTCGTATTTTACAATGCCATTTGGTGTACCGCTCTTGTGGAGAGTCCAATGGCGCATCCCTTATTGGCGTTAATAGCCATGGTTCTAGGGCATAACCAGAATCACCTGAAAGATAACATTTATCAAATAATTTTAATATATTTTTATTATTACAGATTACGACAATCCAGACGGAGGTTCTATTAAAAAAAAGAAGAAAATATATATACATATATGTATATTATATATGACTTATCAGTACATACCTAAGGCTGTAATTAGTCAGTAAGATGATTGTACCAATATGACTATGTTAATAAATACGATGATTGTAAGTTTATAAAATTCTGAGTTTACTGACAGTTTTACACTTTTACAGTTCACAAGGGCGCTAGGCTTTACTTGTGTGACATGTATCTGTATAAAGCTTGACTCTCGCTCTTGCAGGCACACATACACACTCACACTACCGACACAAGTACTACCTATACATATACACATTAATTAATGACAGTGCTAGTTAACTTACCCAAGAGATGATATTGCCCAATCCTGTTTTCATGTAATCGCTTTAATTCTTCTTTTACCATGGAATGATTAAATATAAATTGGTCATGGACTCTCCCCGGGTAATTGGCATTCACATTTAAAATGCGGCAGTCTGCATCACAAATCTGAAAAGAATATATACATGCATAATGAGTACCTCTCTAAATTTTTGCTCATTAGATAGGTGGTGTCTTTACATTATAGCCTTACCAATTGTGTATTTATGGACATGACCCCATGGTGATTTCTAAACTGTGCATTGTCAAATCCCGGTGGTGGAAATAGTGTTATGTGGGTGCAGTCAATAGCTCCAAGAACATCCGGTAAGCCAAATTTGGTTTCAAATTTTGAAGCAACTGCCTGTCGTGCTTCCTCTGTACCGGGGAAAACAAGCCACATTGGTTTCAGTCTGTAACAAATGTGTACATTGAATAATTTGCTTTACATCTTTGAGGTCACCAACTGATATTTATAATTATGAAACTAAGTATATAAAGAAACATTTTGTTTCATAAAGAGAGAGTAAAAGAACCATGGTATGCTGAAATATATGACCTCTAGATAAACCAAAAAATATAGGTACCTAAGTATGTATGACCGCAGCTATGAATTAGTTACCCACCTCGCATTTACGGCTGTAACAAATTGTCCAAGGTATTTGCTTACAGTCGTTTGAGCAATTGACACCAATGCGTCATTCCCGTTTCCCCTCTGGTAATGGCCATCCAGTAATATGCGGAGAGAAGACAGAACCTGTGAAATATAACTTAGATAACAATTTCCGTCCATGGTTTTAGGTAAGTACTACTTAAACATCATTATATGTAACCATCTCAATTTACCTTTACTTCGACGGGATATCCCCCAGGGCCCCGAGGCGCCAGGTCTTCTTGAAGCGAATCTATTAGGTATCGGACCATATCCTTGCTCACTTTATAATTCTCTAAAAATTCGTTTTCGGGCAAAGCAAAGACGTCAGCATTCTGGCGTATATCACTCCTCTGTATTCTCCTCATTTCTTTTTCCTCGTAAAAGAGAATACTATTGCGTATCCACCCCCTTGCCATTGTATTTTTTGGTTGATTTTGTTTGTTTGATTGAAAAGAAATCCGACCGTCACTCCAATTGTCAACACAAACGAAACGACTAATGCTCATCTCGCACCCTCCGGAGATGTTGATAAACCAGTGGCGCGAAACGTCATAATTCGCGATAAGAACCCGCACAAACTTGACGGCATGCTCGCATCTCGAGATACTTGTGGCGCGCGGCGCGGTGTGGGCTTGCATGCTCGCACATGGTGAGTCACCGCGAGAAGCGTAATTATGTGGCAAATTTTGACGTTCTAAACGTCAAAATTTGCGAGAAAATTGTGAGTCGCCTGCGGCATGCTACGGACGGCTGCAGCAATAGAGTTAAGATCATTTTATCACGGCGATGGCAGCGTAAGTTTACTCATGACTATAAATTTGTTATTAATTTCATGCAGCGACATAATGTGATGATTGCATCTATGTAAAAATAAGACGTATGTATGTACCTACTCATTGTTTGTTTCAGTTCAACAGTCGATAATTCTGACGCCGCATCGCGACGCCGGGTAACTGTGACACAGCTGGATGTCCTGTGGGAGTTTCTTAACTCCAATCGCGATGTGGCCTTAGGCCATAACAAGGCTGCCCAGGCACGGGAATATGCTCGGAGGAAGTGGTCTGGTGCAGCCACTAATTTAAATGCACAGGGTGTGGGTGCAGTTAAAGACTGGAAGGGATGGTCAAAGGTATGTACCTACAGTGTTTAGTAAGGAATGTTCACATGACCTGGCTCACCGGCTACCATATTGTGGCAGCCGCAAGTATGAAAGAATTTCTGTGAGTTAACGGGTAAATAAATTTCTGTGTTTTGTTGTTTTAGTACTGGGTGGACTACAAAGCCAAATTAAAAAGGAGAGCTGCTGATGTACGCGCATCCCAAAACCAAACTGGCGGTGGTCAATGAAATTGAAAATAAATTTCTTTTAATCACTGGCCAAGATTTTGGTCTAGGGATGCCCGGAATAAGAGCCTTTTGAGGATGTAAGTTGATATTTTATAAACTCCATTTAGTAAGAATAGCGACAGGCACAATGTCAACACTAGAAATAGGAATAAACTAGCTATACCTTCTACTAGGCTCCATAAGGTTAATATACCTTGTAAAGGGCAATGTATTCGATTTTACAACAAAATCCGAACTGAGTTACAAGAATTGTCTGTAAATACATTTAAAAATGTTGTTAAAAATCACTTCTGTAATAAGGTTTACTACAAAATATCAGATTATGTAGAAGACAAGAAAGCTTGGGAACGTGTTTGCTCCAATTCTGTAAAAAATAACGTATAAAGCTCGATTTTGCTATTCGCCTCTTTGCCTCCAGCACCTAAAACATTGATGTGACGGAATTCAAATTGAGTTCTTTATTTCCCTATATCTCATAAGTATGTGTTAGTTTTAGATTTGACATTCTCCAAATGTAACCTATGTGATTCTTATAGATATAAACTCATTTTGAATTTTTTGTCAGATGAAAATTTGAACTTCGAAGTTACTGGTCCGATTTCCTTCACAATCGATAACTGGGGCTCTGGTTGGAATTAATCATGATTCAGAAGTCAGATTTTTAAAAAGTGGCTCCCATTTTGTACTTCGTATTGACTGGTCCGATTTATTTCAAAATCAATATCTGGGGAACACAAAAAAGGTTAACAAGATACAATAAAGGTTTTTAACTTTAATTTCAATTCTTTCCTCAATATTTATGAAAATCTATGCATCCGATTACATTACGCAACAAAACGCAACATCATAACATGCTCATCGATGCACGTCCCACGATGCTCAGAGCTGATAGAAGCCTTCGGTGATACCCCGCAATCGATGAAATTGTATGAGCATGAGATGAACCATAGACACTCGCTCTGAACTTCAGTGAAGTTACGCCGTATGGCTGTTCCCCAGATATTGATTTTGAAGCAAATCGGACCAGTCAATACGAAGTACAAAATGGGAGCCACTTTTTAAAAATCTGACTTCCGAATCATGATTAATTCCAACCAGAGCCCCAGTTATCGATTGTGAAGGAAATCGGACCAGTAACTTCGAAGTTCAAATTTTCATCTGACGAAAAATTCAAAATTCAAAAAGAGTTTATATCCATAAGAATCACATAGGTTACATTTGGAGAATGTCAAATCTAAAACTAACACATACTTATGAGATATAGGGAAATAAAGAACTCAATTTGAATTCCGTCACATCAATGTTTTAGGTGCTGGAGGCAAAGAGGCGAATAGAAACCTCGAGCTTTATACGTTATTTTTTACAGAATTGGAGCAAACACGTTCCCAAGCTTTCTTGTCTTCTACATAATCTGATATTTTGTAGTAAACCTTATTACAGAAGTGATTTTTAACAACATTTTTAAATGTATTTACAGACAATTCTTGTAACTCAGTTGGGATTTTGTTGTAAAATCGAATACATTGCCCTTTACAAGGTATATTAACCTTATGGAGCCTAGTAGAAGGTATAGCTAGTTTATTCCTATTTCTAGTGTTGACATTGTGCCTGTCGCTATTCTTACTAAATGGAGTTTAAAAACTGAAAGCTCGTCGTAGATGGCAGCACTGTTGAGTGTTCCTAAGAACCGCCATATTGTCTATTTGTTGTTGTTTGCTAAAGTATTCAATATTAGATATCACGATAAAAATGTATTCGACCTGTAGTATATCTAAGATAAAAGATGAGCTTAAAAAACGGAGAGCGTCTGCCATTGGTAAAAAAGCAGCTTTAGTTGAAAGGTAAGTTTAAAACTGGCATTGTTATGATTTAAAGGTTATGTTGCGTTTTTTTTTGTTAAGTCCATTTTTTTACAACAGGAATAACCTTGTCGGGGTTGAAGACGAACTTGAGGATGAGATTCAAGTACCGAATAAAGGAAGACTTCTGTACGAAAGTAGAAGCCTGGTAACTCTTCGTGTTGCTTTTGAAGGAAACCAAAATATGAAAATATTGAGGGTACAGCTGTTGTCTTCAATACTTTGTGTATAGATTTATCACCTGTATATGAATTGGGTCCATAATAATCTTCAGGTAGAAAATGGGCAACACATAACCACGACAAAGCATTCCATTTTTTTTCTAAGAAGAGCTTTCTCCCACAATTTTCTTCTTTTAGCTTCTTTGGGGAATAAATGAATCCCCGTATTTTTGCAATCAACAGCTGCACAAAGAGTCAATATAAGAAATTATTCATAAACCAATTGGTTTGTTTACATAATTAGTTAGGAGAACTGTCAAATTCATGGACCACTCAACACTGCTGACATCTGAAGTGAGCAAAAGGCAGTTTTTAACCCCATATTTGTGGACGTACATTAGGTTTTCATAACTATATTGACAAGGCACTGTCTTAATGTTAATTTCCTTAAATTTACAACGCAGTGACCCTCTGGGACCCACATTGTAGATTTCATCTTATGCAGCACAAATATTATGTTAATGTCTGCAGCGTTCCCCCACAGCAGTATGCCGTAAGACATAATGCTATGGTAGTAGCTGAAGTAAACTAGACTAGCTGTTTCCACGTCCGTAAAAAGACGCATTTTTTTCACAGCATAAACTGCGGAACTGTGTTCTTTCGATAGCTTATCTATGTGTGGGCCCCATTGAAGCTTATTATCTAAGGTAATTCCTAGGAATACCGTGCTATCTACAGTTTATAAATTTTCACCTTTAACATTAACATTAGCCGAGACTTGTTTAACATTGGGGAGTATAAACCGAATACATTTAGTTTTGTTATTGTTCAGTAAAAGATTATTGGCACTAAACCAATTGACTACCTTCAGTGAACGATTATACCATAATATCGTATAATCGTTCACTGACTACCTTTGAGATTGCATTATTCACATCGTCAAAGTTCAAACTGTTTCGTTTCATTTTAAACAAAAGTGAAGTGTCACCTGCATACAGTACAATCTCATGATTATCTCTGACAAGATGTGGCAAGTCATTAATGTAAACCAAAAACAGGAATGGCCCGAGCATGGAACGCTGCGGTACACCCATAGTAACAACAGACCCTGGAGATCGTTTTCCATTATTGTCAACTCTGTATCCTGTCATTTAAATAAGAACAGAGAAGATCTAAAGAGTTATCCTTAATTCCATAGTGATGTGATTTCCTGATCAATGTCCCATGGTCAACGCCATCAAAACATGCGACTCCTCCCAGGCATCATATATATGTGATATTAACTCAATACCGACATCAGTAGTTGATTTGCCTTGTGTCAAACCAAATTGTTTAAAGTGGAGCATGTTGTTGGTGTTTAAATGTGTAAGAAGTTGATTTAAAATTACTTTTACAAAAACTTTACTAAATGTAGGCAATAACGATATCGGTCTGAAGTTAGAAGGGTCAGATGTACCACCCGATTTAAACAAAGGTACTATTTCACTGTGTTACTATTTCGGAACGCTGCAGCTTGTCAACATCAGCTCTGTAATATTTGCTTAAATAAAACTATAGAAGTGGCTAGAAATACAAGAATATCACTCACTACCAAAGGAGAAGTGTTAAACTCAGTGAAAAATTGTTATCCACACCATTCAAGCAACAGTGAAGCAATAAAATATGAATTTCCTGTCATAACGACCAACCGAAATAATTTACAAATACAGTGACAATACACAAAGAAATCACAGCAAGAATACGTTTTGAAGGTTAGTCTACGTGTGCCAATAATATTACTCAATACTGCACTCCCTAAAAGACTTCTAAGAAAACATAACCTATAATTTTCATCATATGTATTCTAACGGTTATTTATTATCGTAAACAAGTTATGTGACATTTGCGGACGGCTACAAACTTGACGGACTTAAAGGTGCGTTTCAAAGTCTAACCAACGAGTGGTGGAACTCACCAAACGAAGATTGCGTTTTGTTTCACTGCATGCAATCTTACATTGTCGACCAATATGGATCAAACCGACTTCGTTACTATTAGATCCCGATACCGGAGAAACTCGTATGGTGATGAACCAAACTCATCCCTATTCGAAACTACAAGCCAGAGCCTACCCAACACAACGTGTGATATCAGTCAAAATGTAATATCACAAGAAGAAATACAAAAAATAAAAAATGATTTACATTCAGCAGAACAGGAGATTGAAAACCTGCTAACTGAAAATATGAAACTGAAAAGTGAAATAGAAAAATCTAATAAATTAATCGAAGTATACAAAGCATTTAAATTTTCTGAAACAATTATGACACCAATAACAGCAAGACGAAGAAAAAAGCCCAGAAAGGCACTGTTGGACTCAAATATAAACAAAAAACTGATCTTTTTATCAAGAGATTCAAATCAAAACAGTTCAATACAAGACAATGACGACGATGTATCAAAGATCATTAACGAAAACAAAAAAGAACACAATGATAACAGTCAAACAAAAGAACGGAATGAAGACATACATCCAGATCAACCAATAAATGACCAAGAATTCAATACAAATACGGAGAAAATTACAGAAGCGATTATCGAAACCATGGTGGAGACTAGCCCTGGACCCTCGCTGGATCCTAACGTCAAGAACACACTGAAAGCAAGCGCTGAAACAACTACGAAAACAAACGATGAGGCCAACAACAAGGGAAAAATAACAACTCAGATTGGAAAGACAAATAATGAAATCATACAGCAAGAAGAACGTACATTGGACTTATATATGGAAGCAAATAAACCCCAAGAAACAAAACAAAGTGAGAAAGACAAAACAACACAAGCAAACAATGAGACTAAGGTCGACGCAAAAATACCAAAACGTAAGAGGAAAATTATAATAATTGGCGACCAACAAAGTGGAGGGATGAGAAATGCGCTTCAGACCCTAGTAGGACCTAAATTCTTAGTGACATGTTTCTGGAAGGCCGGAGCTAGACTTAGCGACATAAATACAGCAGAGAGAGCAGAAATATCAACACTAACTGATCAAGATTACGTGATACTGATGGGTGGTATAAATGAAGTAAACCCGTTTGAATTTACGTCAAGCATGATAGTATGGCTGCATTCTAACAAGAATTTAAATATCATTGTGTGTGAGATTCCATACAATAAGAATTTACAGGAATCCAAATTAAACTACGAACTTAGACTGATCTGCAAACAATACAACAACGTCTCGTTCCTTGATATGAACTACGGAAGATTTCAATCCACAAAACATACTTTTACAAGAAACCTTAGCAGATCACTATTAAGAATGCTGTTGCAAAAAGACTATGCCGCCGAAAGAGATAAGTATCAGAACATGCTTAATCAACGACACGTTTCCAATCAACTGCGGGCTTCCAAAGAACAGATAGACAGGTGTACACAGACGGATGCAGACTTGAATGAAAATAACGACACATCAACAAGTAACATAAATATATCAGACAAAGACAAATCTGCGAACTCTGTAGTGTCAAATAATAACAAAAGTAATAAAACAGCAGGTGACAAAGAAAATGAGAGAGACAAGAGCAATAGAGAGTTATTTCGTGTTTAAAAAAATAAATATATTGCACCAAAACATTAGCGGACTCATAAGCAAGTGTGAACTACTAACTGTACATTTGGATGAACTAGAAAGAGATGACGTTTCTGTGGATGTTATATGTGTAACAGAACATAATATGATGCAAGGTGATGAAAATCAACTATGTATTCCAAATTTCCAGTTAGCGTCATGTTATTCACGCATGAGCAGAAAGGGTGGATCATGTATATTGGTAAGGAATAAACATAAATCAAAAGATCTTGACGGTTTACGACGCTTCAACATACCCAATACACTAGAATGTTCTGCGATTGAACTCGTCAATCACAACATAATAATTATGTGCATCTATAGAATCCCTAAATATCATTTGACAGATTTAAATCCATTCTTTGAGAACCTCTATGACATTCTGCAGGAATACGCATGCAATAATAAATATCTTATAATAGTAGGTGACTTCAATATTAATACTTTAAAAGTTAGTCCAATGTCTAAGCGATTCCAACAACTTATATTAAGCTTCAATTTAAAAATATCAATCAAAGAACCCACAAGGCTGAGTAGTGGTACTTGCCTTGACAATATAATTCACAATATACGCGGAGCAGAAAGCCAAGTGCATGAATTTGCGCTGTCAGACCACACTGCACAAATACTTAAATGTCCAGTAAAAAAAACCAGCAGTCTTGGTCACTGGTATACTATGAAGCGTGACTATAGTCTCGAAAATATGTTTAAATTCAAAGAACATCTTAGCAAATTGGGTTTTGCTGACGTATACAATACATCAGATCCTAATGACGCATTTGATCGGTTCTCAGATATTTTCAAATTGTTATATGATTTATGTTTTCCCAAAATAAGAGTTAAAATCAGTAGTAAACGAAGGCCAAAATGGATTACCAAAGGTATTATAAAATGTAGCAAACGCAAAAGGGAGCTCCTATGGCAGTACAGACGAAGACCAAACGCCGAAAATAGGAACACTTACAAATCCTATTCCCAAAGACTGCATAAAATTATAAAATTGACTCAAAAATCCCAAAATAACTATTATATCCAATCATCACAAAATAAGTCAAAGGCCACATGGAATATTATTAATAGTACTAAGCCAAATCACCCCAGGGACCAAATAGAGCAAATTGAGCATAATGGGGATAAAATAAAAAACCCTACGGACATAGCAAAAGCATTCAATAATCATTTCACAATACCAGAACCATTAGACAATACTTGTAGTAATCATCCTCTAAAATCAACCTTGACATACAATAAATTAAATTCTATGTATTTAAGTCCCACCAATCCTATTGACATAACAAGGATAATTATGACCTTAAAAAACACAAGCAGCACAGGGTATGACGAGATTTGCACGAAAGTATTAAAATATGTGGTACATAATATAAGCGTGGTGATCAGCTACATCGTAAATTTATGCATCGAATTCGGTACGTATCCAAATGCTTTGAAGACGTCGATAATCAAGCCTTTATTTAAAAAAGAAGATAAAGAAAATATGAACTTCTATAGGCCTATCGCCCTAATACCAGTGTTTTCCAAAGTATTCGAAAAGGTAATATATAACGCCCTATACAACTACTTCGAAAAGAATGATATTCTGGTTCCCGAGCAAAAAGGTTTTAGGAAACACAAAACAATCAATCTGGCTATATACGACTTCATAGGAAAAATAGTTTTCAATTTAGACAATAAAATACCTGTGTCAGCCATATATATGGACATGACAAAAGCGTTCGACTATGTAAACCACAAAATATTATTACAAAAGTTACACACATACGGAGTCAGAGGCAACGTTATAGATTTGATAAAATCATACCTATCTGATCGGAAACAAATAACTCAAATTCAGAGATTGTGTGGCCAAAGTAACATGGAGCAAATCTACTCATCTGAACCTTCTAAGGTAACTCTAGGTGTACCACAAGGAAGCGTTCTAGGCCCGCTGCTATTCCTGATCTATATTAACGACATTGTTGACTCGACATCAAACCCTATGATCCTATTTGCTGATGACAGTACCGTAGTTTATAAAAACGTAAGTAATGATAATTTGATATTTGAAAATGAAATAAACAATTCACTTAATGACATCATAACATGGCTACAGCATAATAATTTAAAAATAAACTTAAAGAAAACATATATAATGAACTTTAAACAAATTAAAGAACGGATACCATTAACTATCAAACACGACGACAATAACATTGACGAAGTACCATCAACGAAATTTTTAGGATTACAAATCGACAATAAACTAAACTGGAAAGAGCAAATTGAAAATGTCAGCAAAAAACTAAACCGGTTTTCATATGCACTGTATATGCTCCGCAAAGTTGTGGATGTTACCGCAGTTCTGACAGCTTATCACGGCTACGTAGTGTCTACACTCAGATACGGAATAATATTCTGGGGTAACGGAATAAATAGGGAAATTGCGTTCAAGTCTCAGAAAAAATGCATTAGAGCTATATTTTCGTTAAAAAGAACAGACAGCTGCAAACCATATTTTAAACGCCATAAACTTTTAACAATGCCTTCCTTATACATATATGAAATAATAATGTTTATTAAAATAAACCCAACCCTATTCGAAAACCTGAAGAGTCGCCGCAACAACAAAAATATACGCGCTACCAGACACAAAACTGCACTGTTCAGCAACAGTGTATTCGGTATGGCCTCGACAATATACAATAAGGTTCCTGTCTCAATTATGAATATAGATAACCCAAACAAGTTCAAGCTTAGATTAAAAGATTATTTGGCTGATAAAGCATACTACTCTGTAGGTGAATATTTAGCATAGTGTTGACATGTTATATCTACTAAACTATTGCCATTGACATCTTTTTTAATTTTTTTAATCACCTTTTACTAAATACAATTTTACATATGACATACAATAATAATATATTTGACATTTTTTTTTTTTTTTTGACATCATTGTAATATTGTAATGGTTTATTGTATTGTTTGTTGCCTATATTTTTTAACTCACCTGTTGTTTATTTGGTTATTTGTATTATTTGTACGCCTCGCGGCTGGACGTAAGGACAAAACATACTATGTAACATCTACTTTAAACTACGTACCACAATAAAATATCTGATTTCTGATTTCTGATTTCTGTTCATTACTAAAAATTATAAATCAGGAAACACGCCAGATTCAATAGATGTAGTAACCCCCTTTACCCTTCACCTAAGCTACCGCAGTGTTTTGCCCTGATATTAGAAATAGCTTTCTCATCAGAATAAAATTACCCCGCCCCGCTCCCCGCAGTCGCACGAATACTTCGTTTCAAATATTAGCTAACTAATGTCCAACATTAACCGAAACGCATCGGCTAATGTGCAGTCTAGCCGATTAAAGATGACATTCGTTATCTATCACAATCGACCATGACTTCGGACATTAGCCGAGGCTCGAAATTAATCTCAAGACTAGCCGGCTAAACTTAAATTTAGTTTCACACCTAGCTTTAGCCGTAACACATACACCAGTTTAATTATTGTAAAGTGTAATTGCAATATATTTTGATTTTAATGATATAAAATGTCATACTTACTCATAAATTAAAAATGATTGAATTATTTATCACTCCTTTTTTATTTTAGTTCACTAAAAATGAATGTAAATAAACGAAGCCTACAATCATCTCTCTCCAAATTAAGTTTGTATGATGTCCACGCAAATAATCTTAAGTGGTCATCCATCTAAACTCAATTTGAAGGTTAATGAATTAATGATTGTAGGTTTCCTTCTTACATTACACTGCTGCAGCTATGTATAGCTATAGGTATGTTTTAATAGACTTGGTTTGGTTATTTCACTCGCCGCCAGACGGCCTTGACCGTAAAGGCAGACTGATGTCTTTATATCAAGACTAATAATGTACTCTGTGGATACTACGTATCAGACGGCCAACTTCTATACCACAGAGTAAATAAGTAAATAGAGGGAGGGCTATTTTCCATGAACAGAAGTTAATATACCGACACTCTTTACTTATACGACCGTTTTACTTTGTATGGTTTGTATGTCTGAAACCAATATAGTTTTGACAGGACATGTAGGGCGTATAATTTTAGCGAAATTAATTATTATAATGAAAAATATATAATCAATAAAAAACACACATATTAAAGTCAAAAATTAAAGAGAGTCAGAGAGTCAATTTTTTTTTGAATATAAATAAATAAATTATCTTATTCAACGTCAAAATTATAATTACTTATAACTACAAGTAATTTTTTTATATAAAAAAAAGACTACACCGTTTCGGAAGGTGGGCCTCGGGGTTAAGAAGAAAGGGCAAGAAACTCCCCCATACCTTTTTTTTTTAAAAGTGACTTTACAACAGGTACTGGTTTCGGTCTAAGGAAATTCGCCGGCGAGTGATAGACTTGATCCATCGCCCCTCGTCGAATTTCTGTGCGCTGAGATGGTATGGACCATGCAGTTTTGTCATCTAAGTATTCCTTAATACTGTAATAGGACTTTCTTATCAGCTCATTTTTAACATATTTTTTGAACCTCTTTTCAGGAAGTATCAATGATTCCTTTGGTATTTTATTGTAGAAGCGAATACAGTGCCCCATGAATGATGTGCCTACTTTACTTAATCTAAATTATGGTAGTGCTAACCTATTTCTATTTCTAGTGTTAATTGTATGGCTATCACCTACAATTTGAAATAAAGCTATGTTTTTTCTTACATGCATGATATTCTCGTAAATATATTGACAGGTAACCGTAAGTATATTAATTTCTTTGAATTTTTCTCTTAATGATTCTCTAGCATCTAATTGATATATCGCCCTGATCGCCCTTTTTTGTAAGACAAATATCGTATTTATATCTGCTGCTCTCCCCCAGAGCAATATGCCATAAGACATAATACTGTGAAAATAACTAAAGTAAACCAATCTGGCAGTTTCAACATCTGTAAGATATCTGATTTGCCTGACCGCAGAAGCGGCTGAGCTAAGTCTTCGTGCGAGATTAGTTATGTGAGGAACCCATTGAAGTTTCGAATCTATAGTGATTCCGAGAAAGACTGTGTCCTCAACGGGGTCCAATCTTTCAGATCCTATTCTTACACTGCTTTCAACCCGTCGTACAATAGGCAAACAAAATTTGATACATTTAATCTTCTTTGAGTTTAATAACAGGTTGTTTACATTGAACCAACCTAACACATGAGAGAGTGTACTATTTGCGTCGTCTAGAATTTCTTCTTGTCTTTTCACCTTGAAAATAATAGATGTGTCATCAGCAAATAGAACAATCTAAGTATTTTTTTCTACCATATAAGGCAGGTCATTCATGTACACTAAGAAAAGGAAAGGACCTAAGATAGAATCCTGGGGTGCACCAATATTCATATGGGTTCCAGTGGACTTGCATCTGTTTATATCTACTTTTAGCAATATTTCCATTAAATAAGTTTCCATTAATTTTAACGTATTATCTTTGATACCATAGTGTTGGAGTTTGAGCAAAAGAGTTTGATGGTCCACACATTCAAAGGCTTTGGAAAGATCACAGAAAATACCAACCGCATCCTGTGATCCTTCCCACGCACTATAAATGTGTTCTACTAGCGCTACTCCGGCGTCTGTTGTTGATCTGCCTTTAGTGAATCCGAACTGTTTTTTGTGGAGTAGCCCAGATGCATTGAAGTGAGAGAGTAGTTGACTCAATATGACCTTTTCAAACACCTCGCTCAACACTGGCAATACAGATACAGGTCTGAAGTTGGCAGGGTCTTGTTTACTACCGGATTTGAAAAGTGGTATTAATCTGCTCATTTTCATGAGGTCAGGAAAAACTCCGTTTGCTATACAACTATTGAATGTGATTGCCATGTATGGTGCAATCACATCAATTACTGATTTAACCACGTTAACCGACATGCCCCATAAATCTTCAGTCTTTTTCATGTTAAGAAGTTTAAATGTTTTAACTATAGTTATAGAGCCTATTGGCTTGAAGTTAAAGCCATGTTTTGGGGCACATTTTCAACCAAGTAATCTAAAGACTTTTCAGAAGAGGATGGTGGTGCTTCTGTTGTTATTATAGGTATGGTACTGAAGAACTTTTCAAATGCGTTAGCAACGTCCTCGTTTGATGAGAGTAATTTGTCGTTAACTTTGAAATTAAAACTAGATTCACTAGACCTAACCTTGACTGTCTCTTTTTTAATAATGTTCCATGTAGTTTTAATTTTGTCACCAGAAGCTTTGATTTCATTGTTAAGATGTAGGCACTTGGCTTTGTGGCAGTCTTTCCTGAAATTTTTAGAATAATTTTTGACAAAGAGAGACAAAGTTAAACTCAGGACTGTGATCATAGGATTTTTACTCATACAATTCATATAGTCTGGACCTGCTCTGTATTAAATCCTCTGTTGCCCATTCAGAGAATTTTGATTTGTTTTCCGTTCTCACTTTTGTCAGATTGAAAACCTTTTCAAATTCCGCAGGTACAGATTTGAAGAAGCTGGAATATAATGTGTTCGGATCTTCACAGTAAGGTGTTAACGGTAGACTTGACACTAGTCCACTACGAAATTTTTCCATTTTCTTCAAAGTTACTGGTCTACACAATACTTTAATGGGCTTTATAGCATTACTTTCTTCAAATACTACAATCTGACCAATGTGAATGTGTGAATACTACATCCAGAGAATACGTTATCTAGACAAGTAGCGGAGGTAGCGATTATTCGTGTAGGCTCCAGAAAGACATTGCACATATTGTAAGACTTAAATACTGCTAAGATCCTAGTGCCAATAGAGCGGTTTGCGGTGTCTAGTAAATCTACGTAAACGTCGCCGCAAACTATGATGCGTTTGGACTTGTTTCTGGATGCAAGTTGAAGAACTTGTTCCATCACTGTCTCAAAGACTTCAAAATCTCCTTCGTCCCGCCTGTACACACTAACAATTGCATATTTTGACGCGGTCATGTGCCTTGCTTCAGAGGCAAACTTGGTCGTTTGGGTGCCTCAGTCGGAAGACACGGAAGATTCACGTGGAGTTGATACCCGACAAGACCCGAGTCACCCTGGATCCCATTGTGGAGAACAATGTGGAACAGGGTTCCTATATTATGTCCGATATGCATCGGTCATATACGGGCATAAATTTACGGTTAGGCATGCGCGGTCATGCTGTGGTTAACCACAGCATCCAATTTGTCGCTGGGACCGTGGCCATCCCTGCACACCCTTCCCTTGGGGTCCCGATTCCCCACACCCCCAACGTACACGTGAAAGTGCACACGAATACGTTGGAGGGGCAGTGGCTGGAGCTGAAGCGGCACTGCCGCACATGCAGGAACGAACGCCGACTAAAGTGGTACATGGGCGAGTTTATGTATCGCAATAATGTACTTAGATTTTTGCCCATCGACGCCGCCAGGTTCCGACGCCGCCAGGTTCCGACGCCTCCTACGTGATATTCAAAGGGTGTACCTGTAACGGCACAAAGGCTAAGGTCGAGCCACCGCTATCAGTAGCTATGATCGTCTATTCTACCTACCCCAAGAGATGTCCCGATTCAGCTGTAAGATTTGTAAGTTAAGAATGATAAGTCCGAATTTCTCGTTCGTTGAGAAGTTCGTTAGGCGTACAATAGTCGAACGAAGTTTGGTTCAGGAAGTTACAGTTTCAAGTTAGACAGAGAAAGCATATATGTCCGCAAGCCGATATTTCGCATCAGTCAGCGGTGTATTGCGCCAGATCGATCGTTGTTATATTTATGTGTGATGGTACCATTTATTTTTTTGTATATATGGGCGCTTGGAACTTCTTTTAGTGGTCGACCACGATTTGTAATATTTGTTTGGGATATCGTATAGATATCCGTCGTAGTTTTACGACGTGAGTACTCAATGATATTTCATGTGCTCGCTAGTAGCGGCTTGTGGTGGTTCCAATTATATAATTAGTTCACGGCAATAACGATCCGAAAAGACCGGTTTACACAATTGCGATTTGATTTTCCGAAATGGGTTCTGAACTAGCGGTTACCTCAAAAGGTCCGTAACGTTTTGAAACCTTCAACTCTGCGCAATTTGAGCTGGATGTTATCGAAACGTAGTCATTAGCGCTTTAGGAGATCTAACCCACACCATAGCGAAATGCATACTTCGGTAAATTCCGATCTATGAATTCCACTAGCCACAGCACGTCCTCGACTGAGCCTAATCATATATATTTGACTCAGCCTACACATTAGACCTCCAGCGAAATTTACATTTAATTTAAAGATGCAACTTGAATCCAACCTGACCCAAGGCAAAGCAAAACACCTACCCGGTCCTAAACAATGAACTTTAGACTGTAAATTGATCTCTTCGCGCGTCCTCGACAACACTCAAATGTCAAAATATCAACAGGATAGGTTATCTGTGTTGACACCGGTTTAACTTTGTTCTGAATTTGTTATTTCCATCCGCGGAACCTCATCGATCAAACAGTCTCCCTATGCCCTGCCAACCTAGGTTTAGCCGCAACTAAACTCCTGTCTAGCCTAGTGTTATACCACGTCCATTATCGACACCACTCGAAAATGGTTGAGTTTGATTTGAATGTGCTTGTATGTTTAATGACTGTGTGTGTGGGAATTTCAAAACTCGCTACTCGAAAGGAATGAGGAGAGGATTAGCCCGCGAATATCCTAAGAGCCAATCCAGGAACCCTATGGTGAAGGAAAAAGGAATTTAGGGTCGCTCCAAGCCCAGACTCAGACTCAGATAAATTACCTAAAAGTTCTTATCTAACGACCCAAGGATAGTTTTGGAATTTGGGGTAGGTTGATATAAAGGATAGGAACCGAGGTATATCTCGGCGCTTCAGACACTCACGAAAAACCACTGAAACTTCGGAATCACAATTCGTATAGTTCTGACGCGTAACACGGCAGACCAAAACTGTTTAGAACTCGTGAAAGACGACTGTCACAGTAGCTAGACGCTGAGACTGAATGCTCTCCCTTCCCCCGCAATCGTATTTATACACCCCACATGTCTGAAAGAAAAAAATGGCGTCCTTTGCGAACACGCTCTGCCCAAGCGAAGCTTCTTATCACTAACTACACAGGGTCTAATTTCAACCATGCCATGCAGATCCGCCGTTCTACAAATTGTGTGTACGCATATTCACTATGATCAACCGTAGGTTATCACTCAAATCATTTGGTACTGCCGATACACAGAATCTGTTGATCGCTGACCATAAAGCGTTGCGATTAATTAAGCCTTCCCGACCGCTAGCGCGCGAAGTAAAAAACCACTAGAATGCTATTCATACTAGTCGTGTCAGACTCTCCATCTCATACCTCAATCGCAATTGTATATTTGCAATCAACATAATAGCTTTCTCCGTATCGTTCCATAATAACCTTTCATTATTTAGTTATTCATCATTTTATTCAGCGCGCAGCCAAATCGGCTCTGATCCCTACACATCTCGCAGGAATGCGACAAAAAAACCTGACCTGTAACCTTCCTCGAACCATCCCACGCGTCGGCTCATTGTTTTTTGCTAACTTGCCCAGAGCTACGCAAAAACCCCAAACGTTATATGAACCGATTCTCGTATTCAAAACAGCGCGGCGATGGGCCAGCCCTCTATCACGCAGAATGAAGTATCAAATGTACCGACTCTCGTGTACCATTACATACCCAGGGCACGGGAGGCGCGGCATCAAAATAAGGCGGTGCCGATGCAGTCCGAATTGTCCCCGTCGTTAGAGGAAGTAAACATAATATTATATAGAAAGAACTCGGCTTGCACACGGAACCAGCTCCCGCTTCATCACCATTCGTGCATCACACCATCTTCTGACATTGCGGATTGACTTTCGATCCCTAAATATATTCTTGAGCTTCTTGAAAGCTACCCATCCTAGCTGTATTTGCCTATTATTAATTTCGAGTTTGTCGCCCCCCCTTGATACGACCCTGTCATCGTACTTTATCGTCGTACCGCAAAACACTTCCATACCATTTTATTTGCATACACTTCGCTCCGCTCCGCTCCGCTCGCTCCGGTTTTGCTTTTTCGAAGTTCTATTGAAACTTAGCCACAATAACCTACTCTAGCGAAAAGTATTTCAGTAGAAATATTGACTAAACTTACTTTTAAAAATATTGTATAAATATTTTTAATAGTACTCTTGTTTTCAATTCCAAATTCGTTTCTTTATTTCCTTTTAAGGATCGGAAATTATTACGGCAGAATTACCAACTTCAGAGAAAAGTTTATTTGACAAATGTTGCTTATAATGATGCCACCTATCAGCTGAGTCCATAATAATATATGGTTTATTAGACAAAAAATTTGTACTTTTCTGAAAGAAATTACAAGTCTCGGGAGATTTCAAAAAATTATTACGGCAGAATTACCAACTTCAGAGGAAAGTTTATTTGACAAATGTTGCTTATAATGATGCCACCATAGCCATGCCAGCTGAGTCCATAGTAATATATGGTTTATTAGACAAAAAATTTGTACTTTTCTGAAAAAAATTACAAGTGTCGGAAGTTTTTGAAGAATTATTACGGCTAAACTACCAACTTCAGAGAAAAGTTTATTTGACAAAAACTTAACTATTTACTGCCCTTAATAAGGGCCCATCAACAACAGAGCAAATATACGAAATTTAAAAAAATCTCCTAAATTTTTCTGTCCTGTAAAACAGTAGTGTCCAAAAAGTCGAAAATACGCGTCTAAGAAAAAAGTTTATTTGACAATATATGTTTGTATTAACGCATTAAACAACCCCCCCCTTAATGATTTAATAAAAGAAAAAAAAAAAAAAGATGAAGAAAAAGGCTTTTGCGCACACCCTTTCGTTAACACTAACCCAAGTTATCTGCTATAGCGCCAGTCTCCAAAGTTCTTTTCGCATGTAGAAAGATGTTGACTTGATAATATCGTCGGACAATGCCAACTGCTGCTATCTTTCCTCTTGTACAATGGTGTTACCTATTGCTACGGTCCACTGTCCGTCATCTTCTCTAACCAAGTGTTTCGCCCACCTCTCTCTTAGTATTTTGGAATAAATTAATTGAAATCTTGTCTTTTCAGCACCGGCAAAGCCGCCATACATACTTGAATAAAATATGGAAATAAAAACCTGTGATAGAAGATGAACATAAATTGTGGTGTAAACCCTCAGATAGAAACATTAATAATGGCGAAAAAAAATCTATCAAGGAATTGGCTATATTAAAGAAATTGTGAAATAACATTGAATGAAACTTTTATCAACAAGATAAATTATGCAGACGACATGACATTGCTCACCCCCTCGATTAGTGCAATGGTGTGTGCGAGAGTTACGCTGAGAGCCATGACCTTCGATATAATGTGAAGAAGAGTGTATATTGTTTTTCGATCTTGTATCAAGACTCCTGAATATGTACCTCCTCTTGTCAACCATTTCAGATCTCGGTCACATTATGTCGGAGGATCTCAGAGATGACTTAGATATTGAAAGGGAGCGCAGGGCGTTGGCAGTCAGAGGTAATATGCTGGCTCGTAGGTTTGCAATATGTTCAAGACAAGTCAAAATTACTTTGTTTAAGTCCTACTGTCAAACATTCTACACATGCAGCCTATGGGTCAGTTATAAGCTGAAGACTCAATGCCTTGCGTGTCAATGCCAATGCCAATATTACAATATCTTCAGAATGTTCATGGGGCTGCCCCGGTTCTGTAGTGCATGCAAATAACAATGTGTGCAGAAGCGCGCGCGCACAGACGACTTCTATGCAATCATGCGAAAACGCATTGCATCCATTGTCGACAGTACCTGGAGCAGTACCGACCTTATTCTCAGGGTGATCGCGTGGAGTTTTGATTGTCCAATGTTACAACATTCGACATTCAAACTTACCATGAGAAACAAATAAATAATGTAAATTTAATTTAATTATGGAGCGCAGCATCCTAAGTGTTCGTAGGACGGACCGCATAAGGAAAACCACACTGCGCTCCTTAACTGGCATCGCTGATGTGGGTGCATAGACCGCTAAGCTAAAGTCGCATGCACCCAGATAGATGGGCGAAAATCGCCACTAACTGGGTGCCACAGGACGGATACCGGCGTAGAGGCAGGCCTAAACGGAGATGGCGGGACGACCTCGACAAGTTTTTGCCGGGGTGACCGGAGGTGGCACAGACCAGGGAAGTGTGGACGAAAGAGGGGGAGGCCTTTGCCCAGCAGTGGGAGACCTTAATGGCTAAATAAAAAAAATAAAACAATTTAATGTAATGTAATGAAATTAACTTAAATGTGTAGGTACTAATATTAGTTTAAAAAATACTACTAAAAAAATGGGTCTTTGTAATCTGAATAAAATCTTATTATTATTATTAAAGAAATAAAAAATGTTGATATCAAACTGTGGTGTTATTACTGCTCCGCTTTATTTCGCATAGAGCCAGCTTTTCACTATGGGATATGATCTAATATAAATTACATCTCAAGATGTAAAGTAAATATTGCTGAACGGGCTCCTATTAAGACTGGCAAGCAACAACTTGAGATGTTAAGCTGGGTTTACCGGAGGCCAGTGCTGGCTGGCTTGGGGTTGGCCTTGATTAACCTTGTATTGAACTTATAAAATCGAGCCCAGCCAGTGCTGGGTAGGGATCTAGTATCGTTTTGCAAGAGAATGGGAGGGAGGGGGGAGGTCCCCCCATCCCCGTGACACTACTCCCGTTACAAGGTAATGCACCATTCTTGAGAAAATGAACTTTTTGTAACCTCATTTTTGAGGTTATGTTTACATAATTTTGCTTAATATTTGCATAATTTTTAAATTGGTCACATTCGTAAGTGACCAATTTCGCATTATAATTTCAAAATCGCCCTTCCCCCCATCCCTCTGACACTACTCCCATTACAACTACAAGCTAATGAACCGTTGTTGAGAATATAAATTTTTAGAACCCCATTTTTGAGGTTATGTTTACATAACTTCGCTACGAAAGTGACTTATTTCGCATTATTATTTCGAAATCGCCTTAGCTCCTGCTACTAGGGCTCATAAAAAACGCAAGTATTTAATCGCACATCAAAAATATTTTTGTTGTTCTTACATGTTCAACCTAATACGAAGGATAAAGGAGGGGGCTTCGCTTCCCTCACCCCCTTTACCCTTCCCTTCACCTAAGATACCGCAGTATTTGCCCTGAATGCCCATTTGTACATTTCCTTATCGCTTTTTATCTGATTTGAAGTTAGAAACGATTTTTATTTAAACTCGATAAATATGCATTACCTTGTAATAAGAGTGGTAGTGTTATAATCAGGGAGCCAGCCCCTACCAGATTTAACCCCTTTTACCCCCCTTCTCCTGCGAAACGATTCTAGACCAAGCCGTGTATCTGCATCTTAATATTACTCAAAGATCTTAATAGGTACAGGAAAGTAGTCGGGTTGAAAAACGACTCTGTTGTTATATTGTAACACGTTGTTATATTACTCAAAGTTCTTTAACAATGTGGTTTAACTTATTAAAGGTATGTAAGTCCAACACCACAATAAGACTAGTTTATGATTACCTACTCTTTTACCCTTTGAGTTTTGTATTATATAGATTCCCGGTCCTCCAGCCAGCCACATACCCAATGTTTAGAACTCCCTTTTAATCCCTTAAAAACAGCAGTGCTAAAATGGAAATTATCGATTTCAAAGTAAATGAAGTTACCTACATAAAGTAATTAGTATAAAGGGAATATTAATAGTGTTGATTTTATATTTCTTCGTCACTGGCTTAAAAATGGTTAAGACATCACGGAAATGAGTAAAAGATTACAATAAAACTGTAGGAAAATTGTTTGCCTCCACTCTGTCCGGCTCGTTCTATCGATGGGCGATGTTTCTGTATGAAAATGTCCCTTTGAACCTTGTGTAACGTACTACCTCCTTGACCATATTGGCTACTGGCGGATTAGCCAGTTAAAAACTAAAACTATAAAAATTTGGAAATTCGGGTCTGGAATCTCGTCTGGCAGCTGATTGTTTTTTTTGGCAGACATTGTTTGAGCTCTGAAACGTGAGGTTGTATCTTCTGCATCAATAATTTTTAAGTCACGCCTTTAGTTGCGGCGATGGGCTAGCCCCTTTAGTACTGTAATGGAGCTGAATGTTTAGTTGCTGTCAAGTGCAGTAGTTGATTTGAAACTTCCCTACTATCCCCAATCCATGGGTAAGCATTGGTTCGTAGTTAGTCTTTCTTATTTTCGTGTATTTTATACTCTCTATGTATTTCCCTTTTCTATACAGTGTCTATTGGACTGCGGCACTCTTAGATCCTAATTACCCTAGGGCCCTCGTCGGAAGTCTCCGTGTGGGGAGCCGTCGCCTGATAGCTGGGCGCTGTAGCGCTTCTGTATTCCTATCATTCACACTGGTCTCTTTCCAGGGTTCTACGCTGAGGAGTAATATCCTCCTGGCGCTAACGGAGCTCTGAATCGGTTCCACGCTGAGGAGTAATATCCTCCTGGCGCTAACGGAGCTCTGAATCGGTTCCACGCTGAGGAGTAATATCCTCCTGGCGCTAACGGAGCTCTGAATCGGTTCCACGCTGAGGAGTAATATCCTCCTGGCGCTACCGCATAATGACTTGTTGACGTCTGGAGAATTGGACCAGTTGGATTGAGCCTTATCAAGGAGCTGAAATCTACAAATTCCCGGCGAGTCCCTATCCAGCGTTTCAACTATATCACCAATAATCGACTCACGACCCTGTGATTAATAAATGTATCTTGAGCCTGCCAACAATCTCTTTTGGTCAGGTTAGTCTCACTGTTTCACTTGTACAGATGGAAACGTTGCAGAGACTGAGCTAGATCTCAAGTTTCGCCGGGGCACAAGAAATACACGACAACCAGCCATCAAGCCGCCAGCCTGCGCAAGGCTGGCGCGCGCTTGGAGGGGAAGCAGGAGACAAACGACGACACGGCGACTGCGCGCATTTTCGTGAGTTAGACATAAACGGCTTGTGATAATAATAATAATAGTAGTTTATGTGACTGCTACATAACGGAGGGCATCAATACTCGAGAGAGGGTTTATGAAACGAGCCGAAGCCGAGTTCCATAATAATATCACTCGAGAGTTTTAATGCCTAATTATGTACAGTTACATACACTAGTTGAACTACACACGTATTATAAGCTCTCTTTGATGTGTTCAGGAACCGCATGTTCGACCGGCATTGTGGCTCTGCAGTTGTTTAGCTTGTTCTGTAGTACCAACTTCACAGACAAACTAGGGGCGGCAATCAGGCGGGCGTCGGCGTTCGAAATTTGAGTGTCATAATATGCAGAAAATTTACACATTATGTGTCGCGACAGAACGCGATCCTTCAATAAAACCGGTAAGCATGTTTTCTTGTCACTCATAAAGCTTTGAATATTGTTATTATTATCTGGCAATACTAGAAAGAATATGACAAGAGAGGGAGAATTCCAACATGGCGGCTTTTTGACAGTTCTTGGAGGGGATTCACAGCGAAATGACCCCGTGAGCTGAGGAAGGCTGGTAAGAGCGACTGTGAGGCGATCGCTGCAATGTGCGGAGTCACGTGAGTCTTTTGTACACTTGTATATTCAAGAGCACATGAGATGAGAGACGAACGTGTAGAACTTAGATGAGAATCAGTAGAAGCAACCTAGAACAGAATTGGTTGTGCGAGGCATGGGCGAGCTGTAAGGGGTGTTTGGGAGGCTCGTAAGGAGAACAGAACATCTCCAAATAGAAGTAGAACAAACGTAGGTCAGACAATGTCTGATGCTGCCGGTAGAAATGTCAGTTCATCTCTCGTCGTCATCTGCTACATAGAACATAACCTTAATGTCTTGTCGTGGCGTTGAACACTCAGGCAGGTCAAGCAGGTCATTCATGCTTGTCCCCTTCTGTTACCTAGGTGCATAAGAAAGATACACTGAACGCAGTAGTATTCAGAATAACGCGGCGACAAAATGGTGGAGGAGCTGGGATCTGATTTTTTAAGAATAGCGAAGCATGAGTAAGAAGATAAAACCATTTCCCTCCGCTCGGGAGGCTCCTTAGAAGGATAAGTCATAGCAGAAGTAAACAATGTTAGTGGTATACTAAACTAGTCTCTCTTTCAGGACAGAAACTCATGTGGTGGAGACCTAGAAACTCATGTGGTGGAGACCTAGAAACTCATGTGGTGGAGACCGAGAAACTCATGTGGTGGAGACCTAGAAACTCATGTGGTGGAGACCGAGAAACTCATGTGGTGGAGACCGAGAAACTCATGTGGTGGAGACCTAGAAACTCATGTGGTGGAGACCGAGAAACTCATGTGGTGGAGACCGAGAAACTCATGTGATGGAGATCGAGAAACTCATGTGGTGGAGACCTAGAAACTCATGTGGTGGAGACCGAGAAACTCATGTGATGGAGATCGAGAAACTCATGTGGTGGAGACCTAGAAACTCATGTGGTGGAGACCGAGAAACTCATGTGATGGAGATCGAGAAACTCATGTGATGGAGATCTAGAAACTCATGTGGCGGAGACCTAGAAACTAATATGATGGAGTTCGAGAAACTCATGTGGTGGAGACCTAGAAACTCGAAGATGTGGTGGAGACCTAGAAACTCGAAGATGTGGCGGAGACCTAGAAACTCTAAGATAGGTGGAGACCGAGAAACTCAAGGGTTAAATGGTGAAAAAGAACTGTTGGCACTGAGTTCACTATTTGTACTGTTTGTTTCCATGTATAGATGATCAGAATTTCATTCGAGACCTAGAAACAGGTCTAGAAATCTAAGCTAGAAATAAATCAAATTTACATTATGATGTCTTGTTTATTTGAAGTAGAAGTAGATATGAGTCCATAGCCTAGGAATCCTAGTGTGGACTCACAAGCAAGAATAGAATGAATTAAAACTTATCTTGGTAAGTTGTATTATTTTTATTTTTTTTTAGCTATATTGACCTACCAAACGAGGAAAATGTTTTGTTTGACTTGTTTAGTTAGTTATTATTCATTTTTAATAGGGCACTAATGTAAATGAGAGAGTTGTTTTGGTATTTTATAGCATTACAGCAGGAAGCGTTCCGGTAACACAAACAAACAAAGGTTGGTTTTGTTTTGATCGGTTCGGTGGTTCATGTCGACAATGTTTGACGTTTTAGAATAAAACTTTTTGCACGAGTTTAGCTCATTCGCATGGGTGCGTTCCAAGGAAAATTAAAACGCCCGGGCGCCCATAGAATGTAACAACCTGAATGCTGACCGAAATAAATAAATTTATCGATCGATCGATCGAAACAACAGATCAAATTGGCACAGCGCAGCAATGTCTCCAATGACGCCGTAATTACGGTAAACCTACCGTAATTTGAACATATCTACCACCTACCGTAAACATTTTAAATTCTGCCGTAATTTCGTATCTAAGAGTGGCGCCTTAAAAATGATGTAACATACAGTTTATTTTTTCAACATTGTATCAGTCCCCGTACACTTACAATCAACTTGTGTGAGTGATTCCCCGTAAACAAACAATCAACTTGCTCGTATAGCATAGACAAGTAGACGAAGCTTATGCGACCAAATTACGAAGTTATTGAATATACTACTGCAGTAGAACTTAGCCATACCTCCGCGTTTTGTCAACTTTAATTTCTGTTCGCCGTTCGTTTTTTCACAATAGTGTGCTGAGCGCAGTGAAGGTTTGTTTTGTTTTCATTACAAGCAGTGCGATAAAGAAACAGTGGGTGCGCAGCAACCACATTCAAGTGATGCAACTTGGGCAGTACGCGAGACACGACAAAATCAAGGTGAGTGCAAATAAGATAACCACAATCTCGTGGCCGGATACCGGCATCTTTTGTTGCTTCGCCCTCTTTGGGGCTTACGAAAGCGAAGCGAGGAAAGGATTGAGATTTATCATCACCATGTATGGTGGCACCCTGCCGTTGGTACAGCGTAAAACGGAAACGTTAGGGTGATAGCCCATGCTGTACAAGCCCATGCGCAGGAGCACAATACAGTTGGACACACATGTGCAAAGTATTACGGCCTGACAGAAGGAATACATAGTAGGAGCAATACTTAGAAGAACGCATTGCCGTATTGTTCTCAAACGAACCATGTCTTAGACGAAAGGGAATTTACAATACGTCACGCGCTCATGATTACAGGTGCAAGATGGCGGACCCCAGATTGCTCCGGCTGAAGCTCATACACGAGAAGCTAGTGAGCGTCATCGAGCAGACCTCAGAGTTGGAGAGGATCACTATGGATGAATTGGCAAGGAAGTGCAATGTAATTGAACGGTACATTGCCACACTATCAGAAGAAGTACACAGGTATGTTGCAAATAACATCAACCCGGCCACGGAGGACATCGAAAGGTGCACCGAGACGCAACTAAGGGCAGAAGAAGTCTTGGCAGGCCTTAAGGCGTTGCAGGAGGGTAGCAGGGCAGAAACCAGCAAAGCAAAGGAAAGGGAGAACACGGCTAAGCTGCCCAAACTCACCTTGCCAAAATTCGGTGGCGAAATCCTGCGGTGGTCCGAGTTCTGGGACAGATTCGAGACCAACATCGACTCCAGACCCTTGCCAGGAGTGGACAAGCTAGCGTACCTACTAGGATGTCTGGAGGGAGAAGCCCTACGTGCAGTCGAGGGACTGAGTGTCACAAGCGTGAATTATGTGGTGGCATTGGATATTCTGAAGGAGCGGTATGGGAGCAGTCAAAAGGTGCTAGACGCCCACTATGACGCTATTCACAATCTTCAGAAAGCGCAGCACGACAGGACGGATTGTAGAAACAATCTTAACACGATCGAGAGGCATCTGAGAACACTACGAGCCCTTGGAGAAGAAACAAATGGGAACCATCTTCGTTCCGCCATTCTCTCCAAGTTCCCAGATAAGGTTGTGTACGAACTGCATCTCCTGTCGTGCACAGACAGTGTCGAGAAGATCCGTGAGGGCCTGCAGCGTGTGATAACAGCAATGGAGAGCACCGCGGGTGAGACGAGCCAATCGACACCGTCAACCTCTAAAGAGATATCTACGGGGGCATTACACGTTGCAGTCCATCGTGTAAGAGCCCAGCGGGGAAGAGAGAGGCCAGGAAGAGCTCAAGAATCCACACCACCAAAACCCACCTCTACGACAGTATTTCACGGAAAGAGGAAGACAGAGTATGCCATTAGGAAGGGAGCGAAACGCCCTAAGGTGGCATGCATTTTCTGTGATGGGGACCACTACAACGCCAGGTGTCTCACTGTCAAGGGGGTTGTGGAAAGGAAAAAGAAGCTAGGCAGAAAATGCTACCTCTGCTTTAAAGAAGGACACGGACTAGCGGCATGCACGTATAAAAAACCATGTTACTACTGCAAAGGGAAACACAATCAGGCGCTATGCCCCACACGCGAGCCAGGTAAAACAGTAGCGACATTTAGTTCTTTAAGAGATCAAGACGAAGAAATCGATCATAACTCTTATTTGCAGACCGCGGTGGTAATGGCGGGACGTCTAGGAAAGAGCAAGAACAGGCGGTGCCGAGTTCTGCTGGACAGCGGTAGCCAGCGCAGCTATATAACAGAGCAATTGGCCAGAGATACAGGACTGGAACTGGTAAGAGAAGACCTTTTGATGATCTACGTGTTTGGCGCCAATAACCCCATAGAGATATCTAGCCCGTCTGCCACACTGGAAATTGAGACGAGAAGAGGTATTACCAAAACAATCCAAGTCAGCGTAGTACCCCATATTGCGGGCAATGTTATATTGCCTCGGAGCATAAACGGAGTGGATGTCGTAGCAGACGATGGTTCAGCAGGAGAAGGCATTCAGCTGTTGATTGGCAATGACTATTACTTTTCGTTTTTCAGAAATGGAATGAAACAACTTAGAAATAACCTATACCTAGTGGACACAGACTTTGGATGGATGATCACAGGTAAAAACTTAGAGCAGAAAGGCGACATTCTGTCAGTGGTCACCTACTGTCGGTGCCAAGAAGGATCATATCTAACGGAACCCGACTTACCTTTGCAAAGGACAGATATCAAATTTCTGTGGGCCCTAGAAAGCATAGGGATCAGTGACTCTCCGAAGGTAACGAGGGAAGAAGAAGCAGTTCGTCATTTCAACAAGACTGTTCAATACCAGGATAACAGATACCAGGTGAAATGGCCCTGGATCTCCTACCCACCTGACCTCCCTACCAACTACGGCTTAGCACACGGCAGACTGTCAAGCCTGATAAAGAGGCTCACACCGGACATGAAAAAGGAATACAATGAGATTCTGAAAGGCCAACTGCACGCCGGCATTATAGAAGTCGTTGAACCCTCAGATATAGACTTAGCTGATCAGAAACCCGTACATTACCTCCCACACCACGTCATCGTGCAGGACGGAAAGAAGTGCCGAATCGTGTACGATGCATCCGCCAAGTTAAGAGACAGTAAAAGCCTTAACGAATGTATGTACAGAGGACCTCTGATGCTCGAAGACCTCACCACACTACTTTTGAAGTTCAGGCTTAATAAGATAGGTATCACCGCCGATATTGAAAAGGCTTTCCTACAAGTCGGACTGCAGCAGGAAGATAGAGACGTGACCCGGTTCTTATGGCTCAAGGATGTGGCGCAAGGAGTTACCGAAGAGAATGTCCTCCATCTGCGATTCTGCAGAGTTCCCTTTGGGATAGTCGCGAGTCCCTTCTTATTAACAGCAACCATTAGACATCACCTTTCCAAGGGCGACGGATCTCTCGTCACGGAAATCGTAGAGAAGACGTACGTGGACAACCTAGTCACAGGATCGGATAACACTCAGAGAGCACGCGACCTTGTAAACCGAGCAAGGTCAGCCTTCTCAGAACTATCTATGAACATAAGAGACTGGACCTCAAATGATCACCAACTCATGAAGCACATTCCTAAACAATACCGTGCCAAAGACCTAAAGCAAGCAAAGGTATTAGGACTAACATGGCATATAGAGGAAGATTCGTTGACGCTGAAGTTAGATGAAAAGTTATTCAAAAATAACAGTGCCTCAAAGCGAGAAGTCTTAAGAACGCTAGCATCGGTGTACGACCCATGCGGATTTGCCGCTCCACTAGCCCTGCCAGCCAAGTCACTCTTGCAAGAACTGTGGAAGAGAAAAATAAAATGGGACTGTCCACTCCCAGAGGACTTAGAGGATGAATGGAACGAAGCCCGGAGTTCCCTCGAGACAGCAAAGGAGATTGAAGTCCCTCGGTATGTAGGAAACACATCGAAGGATTTTGCAGAATGTGAACTTCACTGTTTTACTGATGCGTCCAAGAAAGCATTCGCAGCAGTGGTTTACTTGCGAATAGTTTACAAGAATGGAACGGATCCCAAGATAGTGTTCATCATGGCCAAATCCAGAATAACCCCCATAGCACACAAAGAAGATTTAAAAATACCCAAGCTAGAGCTCCTCGGATTCATCATTGGGAAACGTCTACTAACTTATGTGAAAGAGACCTTAGGCTTAGAATTCAGTCGGCTATGCCTGTGGTCAGACAGCGAGATAGTCCTGTATTGGATGAAGTCGGAAAAACTGCTACCTCCTTTCGTGTCCAGAAGAATAAACGAAGTAAAACAAGTAAAGGAAATAGAACCCAGATATGTAGATACAGAGTCGAACCCAGCCGATCTAGCGACCCGACCAGAGTTATGGCACATGAAGAAGGAACTATGGACCAATGGTCCACAATTCCTTTTGCTTGGTGAGGAGGACTGGCCAAGTTTGCAGGAACATGGCCAGGCGACGCTTTTCACTGCCCTGGAACAAGGGATTGAAGATACAGACATGGAAGATCGACCAGAAACTGAAAACCAACTACCAGGGCTTCCAGAACCAATGGACATAGAAACAAATGAGTCAACGAAAAACTTCACAGAAGAAATAATAGAAACAAATGAGTCAACGGAAACCGAGAGAAACCTCACAGAAGAAATAATAGAAGCGAATGACTCAACAGGAAATGAGAAAGACCTCACAGCAGAAATAGTAGAACTACAGAGACTTCACTTCCCCGAAGAAACAGCAGGCAAGAAAACGAGCCTCACCAGAAACCTGGGGCTATTTACAGACACTGAAGGATTGCTAAGATGCAAAGGACGTATCATGAACACCGCATGCCCATACGACACGATACACCCAATCATTATTCCAAAGGACTCCGAATTCACCGACAAACTCATCCGAGACACGCATGAGACTCATTACCACGTGGGAGCCCCGCACACATTAAGCATCATCCGGCAGAAATATTGGATACCTCATGGAAAGGCAAAGGTGCAAAGAGTAATAAAGAAGTGTCAGAAATGCGTGAAGCATGGAGGAGGTCCGTACAAACTTCCGCCCACTCCAGCGTTACCACCCGAACGTGCCAATTATAGCGCTCCGTTTACCTACACAGGGATTGACTACTTCGGACCCATGTTCATCAATGACAATGGTCAAACACAGAAAAGATGGATCTGCATATACACATGCCTAGCTGTCCGTGCGGTGCACTTAGAAAGCGTCCGAGACCTCACCGCAGAAGAATGCCTACTAGCTATGCGAAGGTTCATATCAACACGAGGCCGTCCAGAACTCGTCTTATCGGACAACGCCCTACAGTTCAAACTAACAGCAGAAGTGATGGCAGAAACCCGGTTCTCAGGCGAAAGGATTCGATGGAAGTTTATACCGCAGCTTAGCCCATGGCATGGAGCTTTCTATGAGAGGTTGATCGGTATTGTGAAGAATTGTCTGAAGAGAACGATTGGGAAACAGTTGCTGACGGACACACAATTAAACACGATCATCAAAGAAGTAGAAGCAGTAACTAACACTCGCCCTTTGATCTGTGTTGGCGCGGACATCGAATATGTTTTGAAGCCCTCAGATTTCCTCACCTTGGGTAAGTGCATAGCCATTGAGCCTTCCATCCAAGGTCAGAATCCCGGAGGCACAGTCACCAAAGAGAACCTCATACTAGGGTGGAAGAAAGGACTGCGGATGTTAGAGGAATTCAAAAGGATGTTCCACAGTCAATATCTTTGCAGCCTACGAGAAAGGTACAGACATTCGCCTAAAGAACCTCGAGTAACTGCGAAGCAAGACCCGCGTGTAGGAGACGTGGTACAGCTCAAAGGCGACTCCAAAAATAGAGAAAATTGGCAGGTGGGAAAGATTTCCAGTCTGGTAACAGGCGCGGACGGAGAGCACAGAGTGGCCAAAGTAGATGTGAACGGAAAGGAGTTCATACGATCAGTAGGACACCTATATCCTCTGGAGGTGGAGGAAGACGCTCCTCAAAGCACCACGGTAGAACCCCCAATGAGAGACTCATTCGAACAAGAAATTGAGATAAGAAACCCAGCAAGAAACTGCGAGAAGACCACCCAAGAAGATGTGATCACCCCATGCGAAATGTTTCCGACGGAGACTGTATCAGAGGTCTCGAGAACTACCAATGAAGAGACGAGGACAGAAGGCACCGGTGACGCAGAAGACCACTTCGCTCAAGGAGTTACGGGAGTGGAAGCTGGAAGCGAGGAACCACGATCTGTCAGAACTGGAGAAAGAGCGAAACGACTGGCGGCCATACGAGCAAGAGAAAAGATTGCTTCGTGGACCGACCAGTTGACCGCCCTCCTCCTGATGTAAAAACCTCACCCTCGCTGTCGGGAGTGTCGCGACAGAACGCGATCCTTCAATAAAACCGGTAAGCATGTTTTCTTGTCACTCATAAAGCTTTGAATATTGTTATTATTATCTGGCAATACTAGAAAGAATATGACAAGAGAGGGAGAATTCCAACATGGCGGCTTTTTGACAGTTCTTGGAGGGGATTCACAGCGAAATGACCCCGTGAGCTGAGGAAGGCTGGTAAGAGCGACTGTGAGGCGATCGCTGCAATGTGCGGAGTCACGTGAGTCTTTTGTACACTTGTATATTCAAGAGCACATGAGATGAGAGACGAACGTGTAGAACTTAGATGAGAATCAGTAGAAGCAACCTAGAACAGAATTGGTTGTGCGAGGCATGGGCGAGCTGTAAGGGGTGTTTGGGAGGCTCGTAAGGAGAACAGAACATCTCCAAATAGAAGTAGAACAAACGTAGGTCAGACAATGTCTGATGCTGCCGGTAGAAATGTCAGTTCATCTCTCGTCGTCATCTGCTACATAGAACATAACCTTAATGTCTTGTCGTGGCGTTGAACACTCAGGCAGGTCAAGCAGGTCATTCATGCTTGTCCCCTTCTGTTACCTAGGTGCATAAGAAAGATACACTGAACGCAGTAGTATTCAGAATAACGCGGCGACATTATGGTCATAATGTACAAATTTTCAGATAAGAAATTAGTTTTTACCAAATACAGTGGACCCCCGGTAATCCGGCAAACATTATGCAGGGCAGTGTCGGACTATCGAATTTGTCGGATTATAGAGCACTGCCTAAGACCCCTATAGTCCGGATTTTTTTACGAAAGAGTACCTTGTAATCCGACAAATTACATATCTAATGACGAGAGTCAATATATTATACGTACATATGTATGTACATACTTTGAAGTACAAATCAGACTTAATTTATGTAAGTCGAATTTAGTAAATTAAATAACAATTGAGAGCTTACGTTTTATTATAAAAATAAGCATAAATGCACATACATACATATCTACCAAAATAATCAAGAATTATTAATCAAAATCATGTAGTGAATACTATATCAAATTATGAAGCTTTGAAATATTCATCAATTTTTTTTTGTTTAAGGTTGTTATAACGCGAGATCAGAGCTTTGTCCCTCAGTCTTCTCAAAAGTAAAAGTTCCTTGTAGGATGTACCATTCTCTTCAGCCCATTGTAAACCTAGCTCACACGCGTTAACTGCGTCTTGATCTGTGACTTGTGGAGCAGCCGTACCGCTATCACTAGTAGTCAAATTCAAACTAAGTAAAACAATGCATACGCGTCGAGCACAATAGCGGTGGCGCGTACTAGTTGTGACCTGTTCAAACTTGCGTGATCTATACATACATACATATTAGCAAAGATTGTCAAACATAATTCTGTCATGTCGGATTACAGGGGGCGCCGGATTAGACAGGGGCCGGATTACCGGGGGTCCACTGTAGTTTTACATTATGCTGGTCTTAACGTGTGGTTTTTAGACGCAGTAAAGAGGGTTAATGATACGTGTGTAGATAAAAATAATAAAATAGCACAGAATAGAAGAATCATTTCAATAGAAAGTACATACCTACTAAGCGTACGCTACGTATGACATGTGCATCTACGACATGACAAGAGATCGTGTTTCGCGTGCGTTCAATTCCGTCACCACGGACGCGAATTGAACGCGTTGGTTCTCTCTGGTTCAAGACGACACGGACTCGGGAGTGGACCTATAAGAGCGTAAACACCGACCGGGTTCTTTGAGGAGCGGTGAGCTAAATTGACCGAACCTATATCAATTTTCAGAGCCCTAGAATCAAAACGGACGTCTCATGCAAACTTCGGGTAGCGGGTGAAAATTCCAAGTTTCAGATTTTTTCGTTGTTTGTGTACTAATTAATGAAGTACATAAGTGGCGTAATATTATTCGTATAATTATGTACTAATATTCTGAAACCTGACGAGAGCGCTATCCCCTACTCTTAAGGGGTTGAAGGATGTTTTTTTAAAGACTGAACATATATAAATATGTCTCTAGTCTCTACCGACTGCCCCACTGGAAGTGAAGGAGGGATAAGTCCGTGTTCGTCGATGACTTACAGACAAAAAGCTGAAAATACAAGCTCTCTACCGACTGTCCCACAGGAAGTGGAGGAGAGATAAGTCAGTGTTCGCCCATGACTAACAGAGAAAAAGCTGAAAACACAGGCTCTCTGCCATCTGTTTCACAGGAAGTGGAGGAGAGATAAGCCACTCTTCGCCCATGACTTATAGACAAAACGCTAAAAATACTGGCTCTCTAGTCTTTACCGACTGCCCCACAGGAAGTGGAGGAGAGATAAGTCAGTGTTCGCCCATGACTAACAGACAAAAAGCTGAAAACACAGGCTCTCTGCCATCTGTTTCACAGGAAGTGGAGGAGAGATAAGCCACTCTTCGCCCATGACTTATAGACAAAACGCTAAAAATACTGGCTCTCTAGTCTTTACCGACTGCCCCACAGGAAGTGGAGGAGAGATAAGTCAGTGTTCGCCCATGACTAACAGACAAAAAGCTGAAAACACAGGCTCTCTGCCATCTGTTTCACAGGAAGTGGAGGAGAGATAAGCCACTCTTCGCCCATGACTTATAGACAAAACGCTAAAAATACTGGCTCTCTAGTCTTTACCGACTGCCCCACAGGAAGTGGAGGAGAGATAAGTCAGTGTTCGCCCATGACTAACAGACAAAAAGCTGAAAACACAGGCTCTCTGCCATCTGTTTCACAGGAAGTGGAGGAGAGATAAGCCACTCTTCGCCCATGACTTATAGACAAAACGCTAAAAATACTGGCTCTCTAGTCTTTACCGACTGCCCCACAGGAAGTGGAGGAGAGATAAGTCAGTGTTCGCCCATGACTAACAGACAAAAAGCTGAAAACACAGGCTCTCTGCCATCTGTTTCACAGGAAGTGGGCATATTTTCTTATTTGTAATATACTATAACAAGCTTTTGCCCGTGACTTCGTCCGCGTCGTGTTATGTGACCAAACGGCAGCGTAGAGGATACAATACGCAGGGGAGCTATAGGTCGTTACAATACTTCGAATGAAGTTGCTTTGGTGATGGTAGATCAACAATTCTAAGTCCCGAGAAAAAAGGGACATCAAACTGTACAGTATGTATTGATTGATTGTGTGATTTGTGAAGAATTTTATTAATAATTTTCAATATTTTGCATAAATCATCGAAATAAATATAAAATAATATAATACATTACATAACACTTGTTTTATATTTTTTTAAATAATAGGTGTCAAATTTGCTAATTAATCCTGAAATTGAAATAAAAGACTCGCAGTTTTTTAATATTTATTTGTACGGCAAATATCTTACGATAAAGGAAAATTATCACTTATTTACACAAACTACAAGTATTTGGAAAACATACTTAAGTACTATAACATCATCACTTAACAACAACATTATCACTTACTCAACCTGACGACACTACAAAATTCAACTACTATGTATTAGTTAGTTATAGGAGAAATCTTAAAAAATCTACCGCCCTCTTAAAATGCTCCAATGAAACCAATTTTTCGACACAAACTCGTCGTTTGTCTACCTTTAACTTGCCACTTTTCTTAGTACGTATTTTTTCTTACTGAAGAGTTTTCTGACAGTTCCAAATAGCCCGCTAGAGGGCGTCCGAGAATTGGAGGTCCAACCCTGCCGCGGCCCGAAATTATGAAAATACCCAATCAGACCACAGTACAAATATGAAATGTCGCAGACCACAATAAAATTGTACTTTGTGGCAGAACAACAAATTCTACAACGCCGCTAGATGGCGCACAGCAGCTTTGATGAAGCTGTCAGAAAAGCCCTAATTGGTCACAATGAAACTTTCCGTCATTGGTTGTTTTCAAAACAACAGGAGTCTTGAAATTATAATTCGCAAGACAAACCTGGGTATAATGCGGACCTTTCCCACGTAGTTTCACAGAACCGTAAAGGGTGAGTCACTTTCTGTCCGAATACTAAAGATAGGTTTGTTAGGGGACGGTCCTCCTTCCTCAATAGGTATTTTTTTATCTACAGTGGCCAATTATGGAAAATGACATTTCTTTTTTTCGGCGAATGCAAAACCTCTTGTGCATGGTCCCTGTTTCTCTTCCGTGACAAGACAAGGAAACTATGTTAGTTATTTACACAATATCAATGACGAAAACAAAATGTCTAAAATGACTAAATCCCATATTAAAATAAAATTATTGTTCCCACATTTTTTATAAATAATTCTATTATAATAATAATACTCATTTTAATTGCAGACTGCTTTGATTTGGAATTTAACAAGAGTTATTTTGCCTTGCTGTTAGTTATGTGGGACCAGATGTAAGTTGAACTAGACAAAAGATTGTTTGGAAAAACAATCTAACCATGGCATGTAAACTTAAAAAAACGGGCCAAGTGCGTGTCAGACTTCGCACATTTAGGGTTCCGTCATAAATTTAGAATATAAGCCAAAAAAAAATATTGGGAAGGAACTCACTTCGCCTACACCTGATACACCTAGCCAAAATATCACTATCATTCTTCACCAGCAAATAATTACTTTGTTTTTCATTGTGCTTGTATGAATGACAAAGTTATCTTTGAGGTTTTTAATAAATGTTTTATACCTTAAACACTGCTTATTTTATTTTGTTCACACCAATTTTCGTTGAAAGTCTTCATTGAAATACACAACATACATATTTTTTTTGTTTTTCACTCTGTTACTTTAAAAGTAAGACGGGGGGGCACAACTTTTCCACTTTGGAAGGGTTTGTCTCTTTAACAATTAATTTACTTTGAGGAAAAAAGGTTTCAGAAACCTCAACGTCATTTTTAAAGACAGACACCTATAGACACCTTACACATATAGGTTTGATGAAAAAATATTTTTTGGTTTAAGTTCCATGTATGGGGGAGCCCCCCTTAATTATTTATTTTTTAAATTTTTGTATAAAAATCGTAAAGCGGTTTACAGAACATATACATACCAAGTTTCAACTGTGTAGCCCTGTTAGTTTCGGAATAAAGTTTCTGTGACATACGGACAGACGGACAGACAGACATGACGAACCCTAAAAATGAGGTTTAGAATATTGCCGGCAAGGTAAAATAAAAATACTACAATTTGACACTTTCATTAATTGGTCGCCCTCCTCTCAGTCTCGTTTTGTCACTCATTTCTTTGCCAAAAATGATAACAAAATTTTCATTTTTTTACTAGGTATTTTCATAAAATTATCTAAATTTCGAGATACATACAAAGCATCGTTACAGACGTTATTTAGTAACAGCAATTTCCCTGTTTACAGGGAAACAAATACAGTAATTATAAACCCTAGAGAGATCAGCAAAGGAAAATCAGCTTATGTTTTAACAGGCAGTGTTGTTATCATCGAACACACCTTCAAAGGTGCCATAACACTTCCACAAATCAAACTAAAAGTAACAATCGTCCAACAAACTCCTCGCCGCCCACAGGTCTCGGAATCCTAGGTGGATTAGTTAGAGTTCTTCGTAGTCGGTGTACTGGCGAGCGTAGTGTTCAACAATCCGGAATAACTCCTGAACTGTGTTGCCATCAGCTCTCTATACAAGGCCATTTGCCGCGGGTCCACCTGCCCCGCCAGCTGGGAGTACAGAGCGCTCATGCCGCTCATGTACACAGGGTCCAGGTACGGCAAGTTAGGCACGCTCTTTGACATCTCGATCATTTGAGCGAGGTTCGCGCCCTTGTAAGCGTTCAGGACCGCGCTGTTCTGTGAGTCTCGCGAGTTGCTGGAGCCAGTCGGCGACGGCTCGTCTCTGGTCGAGTTTACTTGGTACGTGGGGACCACGATGCTTGGTTTGCGTTCTTTGGAGGGCGTCGGCGCCGCGTGACTCTTGCTGGGCTCTTTAGGAGGCGTCGGGGTCTTCGTGGAGATAAATTTGCCGTTCGAAGACCGCTTTTGGGGCTGTCTGGTTTTGACCGGCGTCTGTTGTTTTGGGTTGACTAGCGTTATTTCTAAGTTGGAGCCGACGACCGCTTTGCCGTCGACCAGGGTGTAGGCTTTGTGCGAGAGGTTTTGCGCTGAATCGCTGCTTTCCTGGATGGAGGGTACTCTGACGATCTCCACTGCGGGCTGAGAGACTTTGCAGGTTAAGTCCAGAACCTGGAAATAAGAAATAAATTGGTTATTAAAATGCACTGAAGAAAACCCTAACTCGCCATTTTCTCTCAATGGATCCCTAATGTACACAAGAGGGCGACGCAAGCCGCCCCAGAAATGTCACATGGTTACTATAGTGGAGTCTCAAGTAACAATCAATGTAATAGCTGGCACAAAAATGATCCCGGTAACTATAGCCCTGTATCTGTTTTACCGATATTTAGTACAGTGTTTGAAAAGATCATGCTCAATCAAATGCTTTCCCATTTTAATCGCAATAGTCTATTTAATAGACTATTGCGATTAAAATGGCAACTCTATTACATAACCAGCATTTCGGCTTTATAAAGGGATCTTGTACCACAGATGCTGAGAAGAATCATAAGATGCCATTGGTGTCTTCTGTGACCATTCTAAAGCATTTAATGGCGTAGATCATGAAACTTCACAGTTAAAATTGGAACACTGCGGTATTAAAAATAAATCTCTGGAACTTTTGAGTTTTTATTTGGATAATATGATTAAAAAGGTTCAGATTAACAGAACCAAATAATTAGGATCTCGCGTAAAAATTGGTGTGCCTCAAGAATCCATGTTAGGTCCTTTCATATTTTTGGTCTTTGTTAATGATTTGCAATACATTGATCAGAATTCGTCAAAGATTGCGTTATTTGCTGACGATACTCTTATATTTAAAGTTGATTGACATATACAGAACTATGACAAAGTAAATAACGCTCTTGGATAACTTCATAATTGGTTGCCGACGTTAGAATGAAATTACGAAAAATCACCAAAACGAGGAGACAAAAATAATGGCACTACTAGAGGTGCCAATAAACTAGCCGTCGTTCCGCGTAGGCAAAGAGAATACTAGTGACGGGTTCAGAAGTATACAAGGCGCTACCAGAAGAGATCACTAATGCTCCGAGCTTGCCAAACTTCAAATAAAAACACAAAAAAATGGCTCCTCGAGAAGTAGTTTTATACCTATGAGGAATTGATAAAGGACGAGGCCCATACATAAGTATGGAAAATGAATGACTAGTAAAATTTATCGAATATTCAACAAAATTAATTGAATATGTACAAATTTATAAAATTAATATAATTATTTTGGAGAAAAATATTTTGGTCATCATTTAAATTTGTTGCTTTTCTTTATTACTATAGATTTTCACATATACTTAACAAACGTCATATTTTGCCTCTTCTCTACATTGGACCACTGTGGGAGAAGAAGGGCGTAGAAACTACCATAGATTGATTTTTAGATCTCTTTTAAAAATTTCTTGTGCTTAATTAAAACAAATATTACATATTAATTATTATGATTAATAAGCAGGAATACGTAATTATAAAACTATTAACAGCAAGGTCTGTGTTGAGCCAGATTAACCTCATACAGTCCCGTCATTGAACATTGTAATATCGCTTTTTAGACAGTCGCTTTAACATGCTTTTTAAATTGCTCAAATGGCAATTTCAAGATCTCCAGAGGTATCTTGTTGTAGTAGAGAATGCACTGACCCTTGAAAGAATTGCTAACCTTCGCGAGTCTAAACCCGGGCGCAAGTAGTCTGTAATTATTTCTTAGGTTAACATTACTTCTTGCGTACATACATTATGTTTTCGAAATTAAATTGCCTAGCTACAGTTAGTATGTCAATTTCTTGTTGTTGGTTTTTAATTGCTCAAACGGCAAGCACATCGACACGTGCACCCTGCGCGTGCGCTGGATAGAGTAGAGACAGGTGATGGGTACCTCTCTCGGCGGGACAGTGTTGACGCTGCGGGCCGGCTTGATGGGCGCTCCGGCGAACGTGTGCGGGGGCGGCATGAAAAGGTCGCGAGGGTTGTTGTATACCGTCCTCTCCTTGGCCGACGTGCCGAATATGGAGTTGCCCTGCAGCACCTGCGGAAGGCAATCCACATGATCTTTGTGCTGCAAAACAGGGCTGTTCGTGCAATCTACAATGTGGGCCCCAGAGAGTCACTGCGTTGTAAATTTAAGGAAATTAACATTATGACAGTGCCGTGTCATTATGAAAACCTAATGTACGTCCACAAAAATATTGATAAATTTCCTAAGAATAGCGAAAGCACAATGTCAACACTAGAAATTGGAATAAACTAGCTATACCTACTACTAGGCTCCATAAGGTTAATGTATCTTTAAAAGGGCAGTGTATTCGCTTTTACAACAAAACCCCAACTGAGTTACAAGAATTGTCTGTAAATAAATTTAAAAATGTTGTTAAAAATCACTGTAAAAAGGCTTACTACAAAATATCAGATTATGTAGAAGACAAGAAAGCTTGGGAAGGTGTTTGCTCCAATTCTGAAAAAATATCGTATAAAGCTGGAGGTTTCTAGTCGCCTCTTTGCCTCCAGCATATAAACCATTGAGGTGACGGAATTCGAATTGAGTTCTATATTTCCCTATATCTTATGTTAGTGTTAGTTTAAGATTTGACACTCTCCTCTTCTTATGGATATAAATTCTTTTTGATTTTTTTGAATTTGACCATGGCTGATGATTGCCCTCGCGTCTCCGTTGCTGCGGGGATGGGCTAGCCCCGCGACACGCCAAATAGTGTATGGTGTGTCTATAACTAACATTTGTAATTAGCATAAAATAATCACGAAAATAGTGCTGTCTCCCCTGACGTATTTCCGAAGGACTGGTGGAGTTAGTGGAGTTTCCTTTTCCTGTGCGAGATACAGCTATTAAATAGTGCTGTCTTCCCTGACGTATTTCCGAAGGACTGGTGGAGTTAGTGGAGTTTCCTTTTCCTGTGCGAGATACAGCTATTAAATAGTGCTGTCTTCCCTGACGTATTTCCGAAGGACTGGTGGAGTTAGTGGAGTTTCCTTTTCCTTTGCGAGATACAGCTATTAATCACCAATAAAAAGGGTTTTTTTTTTTTAAACTCAAACCATAGCTCATAAGTTTAGTTGATCATATGTTTTTTTTCTCTCTATGAATCTGATGTTTATGCATGTGTCTGACTTGTAAAAAAGCATTATTTTTGCCTACTTACAATAAAATAGCATAGTAATAAAATAATGGCATCCGACTGTCAGAAGTTATCAAGCTGCACTATTACACTCGTAACAGAAAAGTGTAGCAAAATTTTATACGGATTTTATTTATTTATTTATTTATTTATTTAGAAGACCAACAAATGATACACTTGTAACATACATCTAGACTTAAAATAGAATACTAGACAAAGTGTTCACTTAATTATAGGTACTTACAGCTATGTTTATAACGAGGAGACATTGAAAGAAAATAGATTTCATCAGAGCAACTTTATTTTTCACTTCTCCATTTCGAACTTTGACGACCCGAATGGCCGAGTCGGCAGTGACCCTGCCTACGAAGCCAAGGGTCCCGGGTTCGAGTCCCGGTGGGGCCAATATTTGTTCGATGAGAACGGATGTTTGTACCCTAGTCATGGTTGTTTATCTATCTAAGTATAATATTTATCTATTTAAGTATGTGTATCGTTGTCTAGTACCCAAGATACAGGGAATCCTAGTTTGGGGCTAGATCAATGTCTGTAAATAGTGTCCAAGGTATTGTTATTATTATTATTATTACCTAGGCGGTCAGCTATCAATCGTTTTGTCAGTGAAAGTTGTTCAGAATGATGTCCCCAACAAATTACTCAACACTTGTGAACATCATGTATTTATTTATGTGGCCCCGCACTGAGCCAGCGCGGCGGATAATGGCTCAATCTCACTCGTATCCGGGTAAAGACCCGCGCCCCTGGGTGGGGACATTAATGGAATAAATTTATTTATAATAATACCTTGGACACTATTGACACACATTGATCTAGCCCCAAACTAGGATTCCCTGTATCTTGAGTATATTATACTACGATAAACATACTTATATAGTTAAATACTATACTTAGATAGATAAACAACCATGACTAGGGTACAAACATCCATTCTCATCAAACAAATATTTATTCCCGGGAATCGAACCCGGGACCCTTGGCCTCGTAGGCAGGGTCACTGCCGACTCGGCCATTCGGGTCGTCGTCATATTTTATTTATTTACAAAAGACAATGAGTTCTATAACTTAAACATCGCGCTCTAAAGAGCATGAAACCGTTAGCCACCGGGAACCAAAAGCAAGCAAAGCAGCGAGCAAGCGCTAGTAATATACATATTTTTAGATAAATAACACAGACCTATTAAAAAACGGCTAGTATTAAATGCACATCAAAAATACTGATTTGCACAGCGAAAAAGGATCAACAAAAACACTTTTTATGTTTTAAGTTTTTTTGTTGTTCTTGCATGTTCAACCTAATACGAAGGAAAAAAGGGGGCTTCGCGTCGCTCACCCCCTTTACCCTTCACCTAAGCTAAAGCAGTATTTTGCCCTGATATTTTCTGTGAAAATCAGTAGATTTGCTGTGCAAATCAGTATTATTGATGTGCAATTAAAATTTCCCTTCAAAAACTTTAAAAAAACAGCACCTTATGCCCTCTAGAAGGCCCCATGTTGAATTTCGTTAGTCGTCACATAGCCTATAACCAGTGGACTGCTAGACGCTTCTAACAATACCTCATTTGTCAAAATCAAACAAGCAGTTTAGAAGTTCTGGTGGAACAAACATACATACACATACCCGTCAAACTGCGCTGTAATCGGCCGAAAATGGCGACGCTGCCTACCTTTGGCGGCGCCTGCTGCCCTGTGTAGTTGGGCGGCGTGTACATCAGCAGCTGGTGCTGCAGCGCCGGGTTCAGCAGCACAGCTGGCTGCATCAGCGGCGGCAGCGGCGGCACCCAGTTGTTGGGGATAGCGGTCACTTCCAGTCCTGTAAACATAAACATGTACATACATTCTACGCCCTTCCTCTCCTACAGTGGTCCAATGTAGAGAAGTGGCAAAAAATGACGATTGCTAAGTATATGTAAATATCTACAGTAATAAAGAGTTTGGAATTTGGAAAATTTGGAAAATTTGGAAAAACAGGCACATTCATTGCTTCTGGCCCCATGCCACATATTAGATAATAATAATAATACCTTGGACACTATTGACACACATTGATCTAGCCCCAAACTAGGATTCCCTGTGTCTTGGGTACTAGACAACGTTACACATACTTATATAGATAAATATTATACTTAGATAGACAAACAACCATGACTAGCGTACAAACATCCGCCCTCATCAAACAACTATTTTCCCCCACCGGGACTCGAACCCGGGACTCTTGGCTTCGCAGGCAGGGTCACTGCCGACTCGGCCATTCGGGTCGTTGTTTTTTTTTTTGTTAAAGCGCAATAGAAATATACCATCTGTGAAACTTTCAGCTCTATTATCCTGGGTTTTTTTTACCCCCAGCCGGGGATCGAACCCGGGACCCCTCGCATGGTAGGCAGAGCCACAACCGCTGCACCACGGAGGTCGTCCACCACTGTGAAGTAGACATCGATAGATAGCTATGCGAGGGAGTCGTAAATTACACCCGAGATATTTGAGCGCACGTGCGAGAGAAGCGAGAGATTGTGCTTAGGGTTCGAGGGTGTAATTGATTATTTACACCCGAGGGCAATATTCTAGTTTTTTTCACTAATGCGAGGAAATAAAGAATAACCAAAAAAGTACTTTTTCATTACAAATATATATAATATATAACCTTTTCAACTAGATTTGCGTGGCACTAATTTTTTTTCATGCGATGTTTTTGCTTGCGATCTTTTTAAAAAGAAAACCAACTTTATCTACACACTTATCTTAAACCCTCTTTACTGCGTCCAAAAACCACACATTACGATCAGCATAGGTAAAAGCTCATTTCTTATCTGAATATTGATACATTATGACCATAATGTACCAAAATTTGTCATATTATGACATTCAAATTTCGAACGCCGACATAGTTTGTCTGTGAAGTTGGTACTACTGAACAAGCTAAACAACTGCAGAGCAATGATCAATGCCACAATGCCGGTCGAACATGCGGTTCCTGAACACATCAAAGAGAGCTTATAATAGGTGTGTAGATAAACTAGTGTATGTAACTGTACATAATTAGGCATTAAAACTTAAGTTTGCGTACGTTACGTTTTAATGCCCTCCATTATGTAGCAGTCACATTAACATTATTATTATTATTATTATTATGACTTTATATCCATAACCATAAACATATACTTAAGTATGTATTTCAATGTTTACATTTAGCCGATAAAATGGGAATAATAAATAAATAAAATTAACAAAGGAAACTTAAAAAGAAATGTCCTAGAAAGCTATAAACATTATCTCTATATTCCGTTAGGCTTCTATTTTTCTCATCTTCTTTCAATCGTTCATATTGTTTTCCCCCATTTCGTCAATTTGTCAAATTGTTTTCTTGTCGTTGAGAAGTTTCGCAAAATACGTTCTTAGTGCTCCCCTACTATATACGGAACCTCTGTACAAAGTTTCATGATTCTAGCTCCACTGGTTAAGAGGATACCTCGTCCGTGCAAAGGTCCCCATTACTCCAGGCGGAACGACCCGCAGTGTGAGAGGGACGTAATCGGGGAAAAATTGCATAATGTAGCGCTAAACCACACAAAAATTGTTTAAAAATAAACTACGCTATTTTGTCAAAAAGATTTTCAAGGAAAGTTTACTAATACATAATATAGCAATTTTACCTGAAAATAAAATTGTTATTATACATACTTACCTGGCTTTAAGCCTAATATTGAGAGTAGCATACTTGACTTCCTTTCCGGTGCGACGAATTTAGCCCTAAACAGCTCACTTCCTGTTTAAAACTCCTAAAATACATGTCATATCCGTTTGGAACCTCAGCAACATTGCGCGCGTAAAGTTTCAGAAATGGCGGCAATTGTAGCCAGCGTTATTGCGCGCGCTCAATTTTCAGGTCATTGGCAACTCAATAAAGAGCTGATCGTGTCTAAGAATGTGTCACGATCATGCAATGCACAGTAATGTGCACAGCAGGCAGCGATTTACCTAGGCTTAAAGCCAGGTAAGTATGTATAATAACAATTTTATTTTCAGGTAAAATTGCTATATTATACCTGACGTTACCTGGCTTTAAGCCTAATATTGAGTAGTGTTTGGTATCGACTGCTGAGTTAAAAACGCCAATGTGATATGACTAGGAGTTCATTTATGGAAACCTTATATAAATTCATAATTTATATAAGGTTTAACTGAATGTGTATGCATCATCGTGTACGTGATGAAAAGACAGGCTGCGCAAATGCAGCTCAAAAATAAGGCAAATAGATATAAACAAACACAGACTTAAGGAAGGTCTGATGAAGTCATCTTTTGAAGCCAGCCGAGTTTCGGGCTGGCTAGGTTAGACTTGGTTAGTTAGTTTCTGGCTATCAAGACTCATCTGATCTATATGAATCTAAGAATATGCAAAGCTTTACCTCCAGTAGGTTTTCCCTTTAGTCATCACTTACGTACAAGTTCACCGAGATTGGTGCTCGGTGGTTGGCTGCTAGTTCGCCATTCTGTTCGACGACTACCAAGACTGCAGTTGTGAGGTCAGGATATCAGGTCGGTCGCCTGACCTACGAAACTCTGAGCTAGAGACGTAGGCGTGCCGAATCGAATACGTGTGAAAATGAGTTATTATAATCTGTACCTTGCACAGACAGGGCCAATCTGATTTAAACACAAAACATTGATGAAATTAGTGATTAGCAGTAGGTATAATCAAATTACAATTGCTGTATTTTGAATTGGGTGTGCGCCTCCTGGATGTATTACCATTGATTATGTACTTCCACATATGATTGGTCTTTGCAAAAATCTGGCGAACAACTCTGTAATCTGACTTTAATGATAAAGTTACTCAATTAATCTAAATACCTTTTCGTATCACTTCTGAGAAGAATAGCTAGATGTGGCTGATTCTATTACAGGAGCTAGTGTGGCTATCTGAATCAACTGAAGATGCTTCGACAGTGGGCAAGCATAGAGAAAAAGACAAGTTTACGCGTAATAAGCATATTTGTAAATGCCTACAGTGATAAAGAAGTTTAGTATCCATCGTATTCAATTATCATTGATCAGATACCTAATACAAGTATCTGAACGCGTTTTCATTATTACCCGCAGATGTGTAGACAACATTAACTGAAACCATGTTACCTAGGACTGGACCATAAAAGTCAAATATACATATTTCATTGGGATAATCCAGCATGGCCATAACATTCATTAAAATAATAATGTGTAATGGTTATAAAAGTTTTGAAAAACTGTCATTATGCTAGTTCACTGGAGAAATACCAGGTTGGTGTCCTAACATAACATAGCGTCACGCCTTTTCCCATACGGGGCGGCAGAGGCACAATGGCGCCCACGCTCAATATGCTGACGTATATCATGCTCAGTCCTATATTCAATACTCCATTGCTACTTTATAATTATTATTCCTTTACTATGCAGGTACTCTACGGAACAGCTGTAGAAATATTAAGGAACTCTGCTTGTGGGCTGTATGCCGCACCGGCCACATCCAAGACACATTATGGTTAGATTACCTCGATTTCGTCGACTTGGTTAAAGCTGCCTTTGCTGTTCGCTTGGGATACGTCGAAGTAAAGCGACTATTGAGAAAGAACTAAATAAATAGTGGAGATGTGAAAAAATCACGATGTATATATAATCTCAAATTTATATTAATGTCCTGAGAGACTCGAGGACTGTCATCAGCTCCTTTTGGATAATATACTGAAAAGTGCATTCTTACAGCCACTTACCTAGTGAATTATGAAGACCTGCGCGGTCCAGTGACACGTAGGTCATTTGTGAGAAGTAATGTAGATAACTTCTCTATATGGCTCCGACAGTATCCTGGTGGATAACTGTCTGAATAATATTAGCAGACTATATCTTTGGATAATGAATCTGAAAGGTGACTGCTACAATGATAATTTTCTGAAGCAGTGAAGTAGGCATATTGCCGACCATATACTGCAGGATTGATGAAAGTAGTCGGGTTGAAAAACAACGGCTCTGTTAGATTGTAACGCGTTGTTATATTAGGGTTTAGGAGTGTCAATAATATTCACTTAGTCTTTAGTATAGATCCTTTATTACAGTTCAGCTTTACACGGTACACCTGGGATAACACAGAAGAGACAAGTTACTTAGAACGCGATTACGGAACGACTAACTCGCAAGCAGAGCGCACTCGCTACCACTGTTACATATTGCTGACATAAGCATGTCCCTACACTCATCCCCCTCTTAAAAAACAAAAATTTTACTTGAAATTTTTAACAATTACAAAACATTATGCAAAAACTTACTTGACTGACTGTACTTTGAAACGTCCAATACAATGCAAAAATACCTGATACTATCTGTAATGATTCTGCTGACTCTAAGTTCTGAGCAACGCTGCAATGATAAACACTAATGCAAAAGTGTATTCTGATTCTGAATGATGAAATATACCTTCTGTTAATATATATCGTGTTTCATTTGTTATTTATAACAATGCTTATGCCTACATCCGTTTAACAAAACATTGTCTACATGTATTCCTTTCTAATTCAAAGATTAGAAATTACACTTGCAATTAAATACGTTAGTTAAAACTTGTTGGAATGAGTACCTCCTTGGCGTCATACTAAGTACACAATCCCACGAAAGTCCTACGTTGATACTCATTCCAACAATTACACATAAGTTGTATATCAATCAATACGTTATCAAACTTACTTGGGACGAAATACTGTAGTTATACAAAACTGAACTGAGGATAACCCACTTAAGTCTAACATAAAATACTTTAGTACATTCCATATTAACTTGTGTGACACAAAAATAAACGTACACCTATTGTTTTTAAGTCAGTAATTTTATCTCGCAAACATTTCCCACTTACATCAACTAACAGCTTATAATGCTCTAAAAAATCTGCTCCCAAGATTGGTTTGCTTACATTGGCAATTACAAACACCCATTTCAATGCTCTTCTTAATCTTAAATTTAATTCTAAAGTCACAGTTCCGTAGGTTTGTATCTCCGAACCGTTTGCCGCATATAGTTTATAAGATACATTTCCACGTCGCAAATGTTTGTTCACTTTTGATTTTGGAATAACTGAAATGTTCGCACCAGTATCCACTAACCACCGCAACGCGTTTTTACGATCGTACACACAGAGACGATTTTCTCGCAGCACGGTATTTCCTACGTCTCCTGAGGCCGTTGCTTCTAGTTTTCCGCCGGTTGTTTCCATGCGCAGGGTTTCTCACATCTAGTCGCTCTTGATCTAAATCGGAAATGGTACCGACAGAGCCAGTCCGGACTCTCTGGAGTTCTGTTAGGTGATGGCGATCTGCCCCTTGACGCTGATCTGCCCCTACTCTGGTACCTTGCTTGTGACCTGCCACGTATCTCGCCGCGCAGAGAAGCTACCTCCAGGACCAATTTGTTCATAGCTGTCATCATCTCTTGCATCGCGAAGTTTGCTGCACCGCTGCTTACCGACGCTACCTCGTTCACACTCGTTATGTTTTCCACTACCTTATCTGCAATTGTCCCCAGGTTCTCCAATGTCTGATCTTGACTCGCTGTCAACACCGCTCTTACAGGCGTCGGTAGTCGTGCCATCCATAATCTATGAACTGTTTCATCACTCGCTTGGCAGTTCCTTGCTAAAGTCATCATTTTTCGTAGCAGCTGCGTGGGTTTCTGTGATCCCAAATCCATTTCACCGACCAGACGCTGAAATTGTCGTTCTGGAGACTCTTCGTACACCTTGAGAAGCCTCACTTTGAGTGAATTATATTTCCCTTCTGCTGGTGGTGTATAAAGTATGTCTGAGCACTGTTGTAATGCATCCCTACTTAACTTTGACACTGCCAGTTGGTATTTATATTCGTCACCTTGTTTCTGGGGGCTGACTATCGCCTCGAACTGCGCGAACCATAAACGCGGCTGTTCCTGCCAGAATTCAGGGATTCTCGCCGACACCGAAATTGACGCCATTTCAGATGGTTGCTCTTCTTTGCTGGGTCCGGCGGCGGCTCCAGCCTTGTCTTGGCCCGCTCCCTTACTCATTGTTCCACGTTGAAACTCCGGCCAAGTCGTGGTTACTTAGCCGGGAATCGTCCCGTCGCCGCTCGTTTGTAGGTAGGTATACACTTGTCACTGCACTGATTCCCAGAAAAAAAAGAGTCGGGGTCACCAATTTAGGAGTGTCAATAATATTCACTTAGTCTTTAGTATAGATCCTTTATTACAGTTCAGCTTTACACGGTACACCTGGGATAACACAGAAGAGACAAGTTACTTAGAACGCGATTACGGAACGACTAACTCGCAAGCAGAGCGCACTCGCTACCACTGTTACATATTGCTGACATAAGCATGTCCCTACAAGGGGTTGGAGGAAATCAGCTAGGTAGGTACTCAAAGTTCTTTAACAATGTGGTTTAACTTATTAAATGTAAGACCAACACCACAATAAGAGTAATTTATGATTACCCTTTTACCCTTTGAGTATTGTATTATATAGATAGCCGGTCCTCCAGCCACATACCTAATGTTTAGAACTCCCTATTAATCCCTTTAAAGCAGCAGCGCTAAAATGTAAATTATTGATTTCAAAGTAAAGAAAGTTACATAAAGTAATTATTATAAATGGAATATAAAATAGTGTTGATTTTATATTTCTTCGTCACTGGCGTAAAAAGGGTTAAGATATCACGTAAATGAGTAAAACGTAACAATAAAACTGTAGGAAAATTGTTTTCTTCCACTCTGTCCGCCTCGTTCTACCCACGTCATGCGATGTTTCTGTATGAAAATGTCGCTTTGAACCTTGTACAGATGGAAACGTTGCAGAGACTGAGCTAGATCTCAAGTTTCGCCGGGATACTAGAAATACACGACAACCAGCCATCAGATATCTACATCTTTGCGCAAGATGTTTAATTGAACCGTCTCGCATAGACTGATTCATTTCGTACTCACACGAGCGTTTAGTAGCGATGTCCCCTTACGCGCAGGCACTACCGGCATAACCGCGAACGGCTGACATAACTGCATGTCAATGTCGCTTTAAACCTTGCAGGTGGACTAAGTTGCAGAAACTGTATCAGCGGTATCTTACCATCGAAGATTGATCAACAGGTCACTTCACGCGGGATTTTCAATTTCTCTGTAGCCAAGCCGCGCTGATTGGTGTACTCATGGCGCTCAGACTGGGCTGCGGTACCAACACGTGGCTGCCGCTCGTTTTCGCCGCGTCGTCGTTCGCCTCCTGCCTCCCCTCCGCGCACGCACCAGCCTTGCGCAGGCTGGCGGCCCGGAGCGCTCGCCGTATGCCGGCTCCGGGCGGCGGGGGCGCGTCACCGCTGCGCGCGGGCGCGGGCTAAGTGTAGCAGGAGGTCGAACTCACGAAAATGCACGCAGTCGCCGTGTCGTCGCTTGTCTCCTGACTCCACTCCGCGCGCGCGCCAGCTTGCGCAGGCTGGCGGCCCGGAGCGCTAGCCGGGCTCCGGGCGGCGGGGGCGCGACACCGCTGCGCACGGGCGCGGGCTTACCTTCTCTGTTTGCCTTGCTCTGGATGGTAAACTCACGAAAAATCTCCAGGTTTCTCCTTCCTCGGACATAAAATCTGTAAAACTGGGATAAGTTATGGACTATCCACCGAGGGCAAAATCTTGCACGAGGTTACCATTACGCGATGGTCGTGAATGCATTGAGTATAGATTGAGTAGAGATCCACTCGTCCAACGTCAATAGTTCGCAATTGATAAGAATCGATTTTATTATTTTCCCCCTCGGAAGACCTCTCGTTGGTTGTATTACATACCTTATCCCTGTAGCCGGAATCTGCTTGGTGCTAAACAAGCCAAGACATGACCGTCGAAAATATCCCTTTTTGCGCCTCCTTCTGCTTGATCAAACCATGTGGTATAACCATGGGCGGTCACTACGTTCCCGCCAAGTATGATTGCCATCGAAGGACTCGGCGCACTCGAGTTCAATGAACCCCAGCACAGAAAAATAAAAGTTTGTAACTCATGCGAACGGCAAATACCTAACCTGATTGGATTGGATTTACTTATGATTTTCTCGGCGTGAGATTCGGATAAATGCAATGTTTGTACTTTCGAGGGTAGTTACAAATAGCTACTTATAAATATCACTCCTATATCACTCCTATAACATATCTTATTGCGAGATTGTGTGAGTTACTAAACATTGCATCACTCGATCGGTTTAGCATACGATCATGCATTGCCGAGATATTACTAGCTGAATCTTGGAACGATTTTTCCAGATTACTTGTCCTTGAATTCTTTCTTACTCCCCGTCTTCTCCTCCGGCTGCTCCTCCTCTCCGGAGACGTGGAAGTGGAACTGCTGTAGCGATCACTCCTCGATGATTCACTACGCGGGGCTATTTACCGCGGTTTTTATTAAACGGATTATTTTTTGCTGTTACACTGAACAATTAACACTATAACCGTAACAAAATTCCAAGGATGTTTCGAAAAGTAACTTGGAATATTTTCAAATTTGTTAAACACGTGCGCACGGAAAGAAATCCACAACGCCAATGACCTGAAAATTGAGCGCGCGCAATAACGCTGGCTACAATTGCCGCCATTTCTGAAACTTTACGCGCGCAATGTTTCTGAGGTTCCAAACGGATATGACATGTATTTTAGGAGTTTTAAACAGGAAGTGAGCTGTTTAGGGCTAAATTCGTCGCACCGGAAAGGAAGTCAAGTATGCTACTCTCAATATTAGGCTTAAAGCCAGGTAACGTCAGGTATAATATCCACATTTTGAATGCAATTCCGCAATGAAATAAGTTAGCATTTCAGAATTACAGGAAACACTAAAACAATTTAGAGGTCTTTTCGCAATTAAATTCTATCGAGAAAATTTCACCCAATCGCGTTTTCCTTCAGTGAGAATCTTAATCAAATACTCAATAAACGTTAACCCAAAAATAAAATTTTATAAAAACTTTATACGAAAAAACCCCATATTTTTTTCGTATCACCTTAAGCTGTGTGGTGTCTGTCAGTCAGTCAGACATTAGTTATGTGTCCTTTTTTATACTTTTGATTTTACAAACAAATAAATTATGAACACGGAGTAGTGCAGCACGGCTTGTCTCGCGAGCAGCGCCGCGTTCTGTTCCTGACGTCTTGCAGGTCCACGTGCGCCAGGAACGTGTCCTTCGTCTTCACTAGCTAGCTACAGAGGCACAAGTGAAGAGCGTCACTCACGGAACAGTGCTTGTCTTCACTAGCTAGCTACAGAGGCACAAGTGAAGAGCGTCACTCACGGAACAGCGCTTGTCTTCACTAGCTAGCTACAGAAGCACAAGTGAAGAGCGTCACTCACGGAACAGCGCTTGTCTTCACTAGCTAGCTACAGAGGCACAAGTGAAGAGCGTCACTCACGGAACAGCGCTTGTCTTCACTAGCTAGCTACAGAGGCACAAGTGAAGAGCGCCACTCACGGAACAGTGCTTGTCTTCACTAGCTAGCTACAGAAGTACAAGTGAAGAGCGCCACTCACGGAACAGTGCTTGTCTTCACTAGCTAGCTACAGATATACAAGTGAAGAGCGTCACTCACGGAACAGTGCTTGTCTTCACTAGCTAGCTACAGAGGCACAAGTGAAGAGCGTCACTCACGGAACAGCGCTTGTCTTCACTAGCTAGCTACAGAGGCACAAGTGAAGAGCGTCACTCACGGAACAGTGCTTGTCTTCACTAGCTAGCTACAGAGGCACAAGTGAAGAGCGTCACTCACGGAACAGTGCTTGTCTTCACTAGCTAGCTACAGAGGCACAAGTGAAGAGCGTCACTCACGGAACAGTGCTTGTCTTCACTAGCTAGCTACAGAGGCACAAGTGAAGAGCGTCACTCACGGAACAGCGCTTGTCTTCACTAGCTAGCTACAGAGGCACAAGTGAAGAGCGTCACTCACGGAACAGCGCTTGTCTTCACTGGCTAGCTACAGAAGTACAAGTGAAGAGCGCCACTCACGGAACAGTGCTTGTCTTCACTAGCTAGCTACAGAAGTACAAGTGAAGAGCGCCACTCACGGAACAGTGCTTGTCTTCACTAGCTAGCTACAGAAGTACAAGTGAAGAGCGCCACTCACGGAACAGTGCTTATCAATTGTGTTATTTTTTGTCAATATCAAGCTGCCAACACTAGACTTTAAGATATTGTTACTAGCACTATGGACATAACAGTCGGCAATGGATAATAATTATTAATAAACATAAATGTCGCCCATTAATGTCCCCCCCCCCCCGAGGGGGACAGGCCTTTACCCGGATACGAGGAAGATTAAGCCATACTCCACCGCGCTGGCTCAGTGCGGGTTGATGGAGAGGTTTTACCACCGCTACCATGTAGCGATATGTAGCCGGGAGTTACAGCTTAACGTGTCATCCGACATCCGACACACTCAAAGTCAAGTCAAATTCCTTTATTACTGTAGATATTTACAGATACTTAGCAAACGTTATTTTTTGCCACTTCTCTACATTGTACCACTGTGGGAGTAGGAGGGCGTAGAAACGCCCACAGATTGATTTTTAGATCTCTTTTAAAAATTGGTCGTGCTTAACTGATACAAATATTTAAAAAAATATATAATAAGCAAATTACAAAATTATTAACAGCAAGGTCTGTGTTGAGCTAGATTATCCCCATACAGTCCCGTTATTTAAGTAATCTTGAACATTGTAATATCCCTTTTTCGACAAAGTTAAAGTTAAAGCAATTTACAAACCATGTTAAAGCTAACATGGTTTTTAAATTGCTCAAATGGCATTTTCAAGATCTCCAGAGGTATCTTGTTGTAGTAGAGAATGCACTGACCCTTGAAAGAATTGCTAATCCTTCGCGAGTCTAAACCGGGTCACTGAACGTCCGATAGAGTACGTAAGATAAATTATTTATCTCATTGGTACATGGTCCGGATTCGACCTGCATCTCCTGTTTGCGAAGCAAGCGTGAAACCCATTAGACCACGGAGCCCGAATTATGATTATCAAGTATAAAGATGTTTGCTGTACCTACCTCTTTCCTTGAGTATGTCGAGTTTCTTCTTCTTCAGCGCCTGCGGGCTCTCCGGGTATTCGTCGAGGTCGATGATCTCCGGAGTCTTCGGTCGGTACGGCACCTCCACGATCTCGTCGTCGCTGCCCGCGTCGTGCTTATTGCTCGAAGACACCTGGATACGGTACGTTTGTGGTGAACACGAGAAGACGTGTGCAATGTAGCGTGGTGGTCAGCGTCAAATCAGCTGGCACCTCTCTCCCCACCTTGCTCTATGCCAGAAAGAGAGGTCTCACTAATCACTCAGAGCCAAAGACACTTGGGGCGGACTGTGGTAAGCTTTATAGCAACTTCTCATATACACAGGGGTTTTTCCGCCCATAGGCTACGAGCTGAGGCCGGGTCATTGCAGAATTTGGCACAGCGGGAAGGTCTGAGGCAAATTATCACGTTACTGCACGGCGAACGACTGCGTGCCTACATTTCCTTAGCGATGCAGTGAGTGATAAGTTAGCAAACGCAATACGGTATTTGACAAGGTAGTCCAATAAATTCAGAAACGTGTCTCAAGCTGAACCTTTTTCAACAAAAACGTTTGACAGTATCAGAATTGTATATTTCCAGCAGTTGTATTTTATAAACTCAGTTTTGTGTTAAAAAGACAACATTTGACTGTGACGTCACATGCTAGTATTTCATAGAACTCGTGAACAAAATTACCGTTTTGATAGTTCCAAAAAAGTATCTATTTTGACCAGCAGTCAAATACCGTATTCCGCTGTAGGTACGTTTTCGCGCCAAGCTGTCACCTGTCAGTTTGAACCCACCATAAAGCTTATTGCAAGGGTCTTACCACAAAAAAATAAACTCCCGTCCAAGATTTGGACGTTTGTTTTGAGGTTAAACTATGTGCAACATTTTTTAGTAACACGTTTATAACGTTTTATATGCTCGTAGTCTATTCAACATGTTATATGTGAACATAAAATCAAAGATGAAATTGATTCATGATTCGTTCAGTCCAGTGTTTTCGTGTTGTGTTGCCTTGTCTATCCCGAGGGCATTGCGCCTTGGCTTTCTTTGATGGGTTGAAGTTGGCAAGGCGCATTTGTCAAGGTTCAACAAAAATATTGATAAATTTCCTAAGAATAGCGACAGGCACAATGTCAGCACTAGAAATAGGAATAAACTAGCTATACCTAAGTATTAATGTATCTTTTAAAAGTTTTTTCGCTTTTACAACAAAATCCCAAATGAGTGACAAGAATTGTCTGTAAATAAATTTAAAAATGTTGTTAAAATCACTTATGTAAAAAGGCTTACTACAAAATATCAGATTATGTAGAAGACAAGAAAGCTTGGGAAGGTGTTTGCTCCAATTCTGAAAAAAATAACGTATAAAGCTGGAGGTTTCTATTCGCCTCTTTGCCTCCAGCATCTAAAACATTGAGGTGACGGAATTCAAATAGAGTTCTATATTCCCTATACCTTACATATGTGTTAGTTTAAGATTTGACGTTCTCCAAACGTAACCTATGTGTTTCATATGGAAATAAACTCTTTTTGAATTTTGAATTTCGAAGGGTTCCAAGTACAATCCAGTCTGCAATCAGCCGTGATGACGCAGTCGGTCTGGTTTTGACCGGTTACCATCGACTGACCTGACTGTTCGGCGGGTAGTTGATGCCGAAGTTGGTCGCGGTGGGCGCGGCGGGGGCGGCGGGGGCGGCCGGGGGGCAGGTGGTGCTGCTGACGGTGGGCACGTCGCGACCCGTCTGACCCGTCGCGCCCATGTCGCGCGAGGTCACGCTCGACGGCGGCGACGACGAGGCCGAGTCGGGCTGTGTGGCTGTCGGCAGACCAATCTTAGATAAGTCAAATAAAACCGGTGAAGCGCGAGTAGGGCGCCGGACGCGCACACGGAGGGTTCCTTACCATTGTACACGGGTAAAAGTAAAACGACTGTCTTTTGTACGAGTATACCTTTTTTATTTTCGGGGTTCCGTACCCGAAAGGTGGAACCGTGATAGTAAGACAGTTGAAAATTTCACAGATGATGTTTTTCTGTTGCCGCTATAACAACAAATACTAAAAAACAGAATAAAATAAATATTTAAGGGGGCTCCCATACAAACATTCTTTCAATACCACATACAAACTTAAGAATGCACCTGGTTATGTACATGGAGTGTGAAAGTACATACATGTTGCCTATGACCAATAATTTTCTTTTTTCCCCTGCCATACTTGATGCAACAAGCACGGTGATTCTATCTTTTGATAATTTTCCACCAACGCACTTTTCCCCTTTAAATTTCAAGGTTTTGTCAGGAGTTAACTTAAAAAACAAACCTGTCTCGTCAGCGTTCCATATTTGGCTATCAGTATAACCTTCAGTCAATTTTGGGAAAACTGTTTTTAGCCAGTTGTCACAGTCACTTTGCGATACACTAGCGGCTTCTCCACAAACTTTGCCTACTACAATATCGTGTCGTTGACGAAATCGGTATATCCAGCTTTCCGAACACTCAAAATCCATTTTTCCAAACAGTCTGCCAAATTGATTAGCCTTTTCTTGCAGCAGACGACCGCTCAAAGGTACGTTTTTGCTTCTTTGGGCTTTGAACCACATTAGAAGGGCATTTTCGATATCTTGATGCGTCGGTTTGCGGTTTTTCTTAATTTTTAAGGATTTGGATTCAAAGCATTCTAATATTTTATCACGGTTTTTCCACATCGTAGATACTGTTGAATGGGAAACTTTGTACTCTTTGCACAAATCAGCATTGTTTTCACCGTTTTTCAATTTTGAAATGATTTCCGCCTTTTCTTTAACAGTGAATGTGCGTCTAGCAGCCATACTTATTCAAAAGTTTACTAAACCCAGTTGCTACTCAGAATATCACTTTGTAACTGAACCATAAAAGCTCCGAAACGTACACGCTTCCCTTACCTACTTAGTTGATATCTATAAACAAAAGGTAAAGGTCTCCACACTTGCTGACCATCTGTGTGCAATGGATGTAAACAAAAGATAAGAAATGTTTGTGAAAGAAAAAAATCTTTGTGTCTTTGGCGGCCGACTCCGGTCGCAATATCTGCATGGGATTTCTAGGAATTTGTTACAAATGATTCATTAAAAACAGTCGCTACACCCGAACTCGGCGTTACATCCAAAGTCGCCATAGCCACATGAATTTTGTACTAAAGTATGCTTTAAATTCAAGGGACTTAGATTTAACGTCGCTATAGGTAAATGGTCGCTACAACCAAGGTCGTAATAAATGAAATCCACTGTAGTATGTAAGTATTGAACTACGTACTCAGGTTAACGAAACTCTTTGGTCATTGAAGCCGGAATTGGATAGAAATTGAGTATTTACAGAAATAAAATCAAATATGATAAAAAAGCTTAATATTATTTATTATAATTCGAATGAGCAATTATTACTCGTCAATCGATAAATAACTATGCAATTAAAGATCTTTTCCGATAAGATCGGGAGAGTCCCGTATTCACCGACAAACAAAACCAATAATTTATTGTATGGCTACTACTTTTAATTCTTAAATCAATCAATCAATCAAATTTCTTTCTCCTACAGATTGATTTTTAGATCTCTTTTAAAAATTGGTTGTGCTTAACTAATACAAATATTAAAAATTTTATTATGATAAATAAGCAATAATAAATAATTACAAAATTATTAACAGCAAGGTCTGTGTTGAGCCAGATTAACCCCATACAGTCCCCTCATTTAAGTAATCTTGAACATTGTAATATCCCTTTTTCGACAAAGTCGCTTTTAACATGGTTTGTAAATTGCTCAAAAGACAATTTCAAGATCTCCATAGGTATCTTGTTGTAGTAGAGAATCCATTGACCCTTGAAAGAATTGCTAACCTTCGCGAGTCTAAACCGGGGCGCAAGTAGTCTGTAATTATTTATTAGGTTAACATTACAGCTATCGCTAAGTTTGGAAAATGTTGTAAGGTTCTTGCGTACATACATTATAATTTCGAAAATAGATTGACTAGCTACAGTTAGTATGTTCATTTCTTTAAAAAGCTCTCTTAACGAGTCTGTGCGTTTTAAATTGCCAGATTGACGCCAGGATTGACGATTTCTTTGCAATAATCCGAAAAAGGATTGCCTCCTTAAGAAACCGCTTTCGGCAGCTCCAACGCTACCCTCAGCACACTAGCTGGGAAGGTGGACTATGCACTATGTTGAGGTACTGGGTGGGGGTGCACCTTCGCAGTAATAAACCCTAATAACTATATTATAATGATTAGGATAATGTACGTGTGTGACTGTGTGAGGGTGTGTGCACAATTATTTAAAATATTGTTTAAGTTATTGTTAATCTACAATTTATTTCTTTTTAATGTCAGGACAAATTTATTTTAAGAGTGATTGAATGTAAGGGTGATTGAATGTAAGAGTGATTGAATGTAAGGAGTGATTGAATGTAAGAGTGATTGAATGTAAGAGTAATTGAATATAAGAGTGAATGAACGTAAGAGTGATTGAATGTAGGAGTGATTGAATGAGTTCGTATTGGCTATATTGCTATTCCCTTCACTCACCGCTGCCGCTCGCGAGTTGCATCCTGCTCTCTCTCGCGGGCTTGACTCGCACCGAGCGCAGCGAGGACCTGCCCGGCCGCCGCGCCGTCTGCTGGACAAGGATACTTTCATCGAAATCGGTTCATCGAAATGGGATTAACGAAACTGTTTCTGACTGAACAAGGTCACTGAACAGTCTTTTTAGGTGTTGACGTGTTAGTCTTTTTATTCGTTTTGTTAACTTCGCGGAATGATATAACCCATCAATATGACATTTTCCCGAGAAACATATGTTCGCAAACGAAAAAAAAATGTGTTTTCCATAGTAACCTGATTATCAATATTCGTTCCTCAGTTGACCCATCAACTGATTATCAGTTGATGGGTCAACTGAGGAACGAATATTTTTTTTCGTTCGCGACCATATCTTTCTTGGGGAAAGTTGTTCATATTGATAGGTACTATGATTCCTCGAAGTTAACAAAAGGAACAAAAAGTCACCGTGTTCATCGATCAATCATGCCTGCTGCCGTTTATGGTGGTCCTGGCCCGACCTGGTGCACTGATGGCCGGCGGCTCTGGAGATGTCCACCGACAACCCAACACTCAAAACTAAAATCATTTATTGCAAGTAGGCAAAATAATGCACTTTTACAAGTCAAACACTTTATAACAGTCTATTGATACTTCATAATTGGTAGTAATAAACACAAAATAACCTAACTTATGTACAAATATTTAATTAAAAAAAAATATCTCTCAGATCGCCGCCGCCGAGAGGCAGAGTGCCCAACATGCTGGCACCATTGCCTCGCTGTATAGCCAGGCTTATGCGCTGGGCGAGGAAGGTGCCAGCTCTTGGATCACCCGACGCTTCAACGAGTCTTTTCGCAATCTCTTTAAAGACTCGCCGTGCGTCAGTTCCCCACGGCCCGAGGGTCTCCACGCCAGACGGCACAAATATGTAGTCCTCCCCGAGGGCGGCATACTTGCGCCGCTTGAGACCCTCCGCAGGGTCCGCCGCTGCGCCGGCCCTTGAATAAGTCGCTGGTAAATGGGATGGCGCTAGTGTGTCAACACATGTCGCATCCCACACCAGCGACCTCCCATGCTGCCATGGAATGAGCGTCATTCCGTCGGGCCTGTTACCGTGGTCGCGGGCTATGCCTGGGGGTTCGAGAACAGATGGCAAGCCCGCGCTGGAAGGGGCCCGACGGATGAAGTCTTGGGTAAATGGAAAAAAATAAATCAAATATGATCAACTAAACTAATGAGTACATAACTGATTATGGTTTCAGTTTGAAAAAGGAAATTCCCTTTCAAGTGGTGATTCATGGCTGAATCTCGCGCAGTAAAAGGAAACTCCATGAACTCTACCGTGTGTGTAATCTGCCTATCGCTCTTTATGTCCCGCCCACCTCCCCGTCAATATTGGAACCCACATTTACGACGTAAGTTACGTTACTAATTTATAATGGCCGACCGAAACTTGATTTCAAGGCGAAACCGAAACAGAACCTTCGGCTACAGTTTCGGCCAAAACCGAAACTTTTTAATCCTGTGATAATGCCAATCCGCTGAATTTTAGAGCAGCTTTACCGCCAAAGGAATTACTTGGGCAACGTAATAACTACCTACTAATTTGGGAATTGATAAACATAACATAACATTGCGTCACGCCTTTTCCCATACTTGTGGGCAGAGGCACAATTATGCCCACTTTGAGACAGTTATTCAATCCTCCATTTTGCGTGGGGCTAGCCCATCGCCGCAGCTTTGGAGGTTAATGAAGGTTTCCTCACGATGTCTTCCATCAGCGTTATAACGTCTATATAATATACTTAAGATAAATTAATTATCTCATTAATACATTGTCAGGAATCGAACCTGCATCTCCTGTGTGAGAAGCAAGCGTTAAACCTTGGAAAGCTCTTGGGAATTGATATTATCACAAGTTTAAGATGTTTCGGTTTGGCTCAACTGTGGTCGGAACCACTCTCATAATCTGTGTTTTTCTTAAGGCGATTTGCAATTCCCAGAAGACAGATAACTTAATTCGACATTTCTCAAGCACAAATTCTGCCAAATCTCTTAGAAACAGACAGATGAACGTTATCTGAGAATTTAAAAATCGGCCATTAGTGTAATTTGAAACAATGCAAATTACAAATTAATTTGCATTGTTTCAAATTACACTAATTGCCGATTTTGCTTTTACTTGGTATACAAAATTTTATATTTCAGATGCAGAGCGCATCAGCTACGAATCGAATATTTCGGCCGAGAAGAAGATTCGGCCGGTTTGTGACCGAAACAGGAACCTTGACCGAAAGCAAAATTTTTGCCCGAAACGTCATCGGTCTCTACCAGTTTATGGACCCACCTGGTTAATTTATTAAACCCACCTTGTCAAATTTTTAACCCACCTGGTCATTCTGCAGGTCACTGTCAGGTATGTGACCATTACTGATGCTGGCCGGGGGGTAGTGCCGACTGAGGTCCGTCACTAATGTGGAGTCGGGGTGGCCTGCCAATTATTTAAGGCAACAAATATAACATCACCAAAATATTTTTTCCTACCCAAAATGGATAAATGAACACCAAAAGTTGCAAAAAATATCAGGGCAAAATACTGCGGTAGCTTAGGTGAAGGGTAAAGGGGTGAGCGAAGCGAAGCCCCATTTATCCTTCGTGTTAGGTTGAACATGTAAGAACAACAAAAAATACTTAAAACATAAACTTATTAATACACAAAACATAAAAAGAAGTTTGGTGATCATTTATCCAAACACAATTTGGTGGACATTTATCCATTCTGGCAGTAATTTCGAATTTATTGGTAGGAAAATAGGTGCGTTTTTCGTAATCGTTTACACATAAGCCATTATTTAATACATCGTAACTTATACAGTGTTTCTCTTGCTTTGACATTTACTCGACGTATGAAAAGGACAAAACACTGTTTAAGTTAAACAGTGAATAACTTTCTTTATTAGTAAGGCCGTAGCCGTGTTACCACAAAAATATTAAACAGCGTTTAACCTCAAAACAAACGTCAAATCCCATACGTTTTTGTTTTTAAACAAGTGTTGAACAGTAGTTTATTTTTTTGTGGTAAGGCCCTTAATATTTACATACAGGCACATACATTGCTTCTGGGCCCACACTAGGATACCCTGTGTCGTGGGAGCCAGAAACAAGCGACATCACACACATATCTATAAACATCCAAGACCTGTTTTTTTTTCCTTTACCCCCAGCCGGGGATCGAACCCGGGACCTCTCGCATGGTAGGCAGAGCCACAACCGCGGCGCCACAAAGGCCGACATTATGGACATTACTTAGTTAAGATAATTTCTTTATTTAAGATAATTTCTTTATTTATATTCAATAAAAATGAATCTTAAATCTAATCTTGAATCTTAGTACAGGCAAAAGTAAACTAGGCGCCTCGCTCTAATGACGTCATGGCGTCCGGTCACTGACCTAGTCCTAGCAAGAGAGGGAGGAGAAACCGCATTCCTCGCAGGTGTCGAGTTAACTTTGTGGCGTAGAACATATGTATATATGTCACCGTAAGATAATCAAAACCGTTTTTTTTTTCTCGTTAGTTGGTCAACTTTCGACAGATAGTAAACTGTACCGAACTGCTTACTATATGACGCGTTAGTTGATCAACTAACGGTTAAAACCTTTAAATAGTAAACTGGTTTAAACTTGAATTGCAAACGAAATGCCAGGGCAAACACTGCGGTAGCTTAGGTGAAGACTAGAGGGGGAGAGCGCAGCAAAGCCCCTGAATAGTCTTCGTGTTAGGTTGACATGTATGAACATAAGAAACGTAAATTTTAAACCCTGTCGGTCTGGTTAACTATCTGTCGATAGTTGATCAGCTACCGCGTTAGTTTATCAACTAACGGTTTTGACTATCTTACGGTGACATATACACAAACAAATATATGCGACATGAAATAAATAAATAAATTAGAGGTAATAATAATTTGGGCCTTTCTGACAGCTCAATTTTTAAAAGCTGCTCGCTAGATGGCGTTTTAGAGTTTGTGGTTTTACCACAGCGTACAATTTTACTTTGGTCTGTGACATTTCACATGTGCACTGTGGTCGTGCAAGTCTCGAAGCGCTAATACACTTTCATCATTTAGGACCTGCGGATTGGACATCGAGTTCTCTCACGCCCTCTAGCGGGCTATTTGGAAGCTTTGGTGTTTAATCAACTGTCACAAAACTGGGCAAAACTCAAAACTCTAACGGCGATACTAATAAAAAGAAGTTATTCACAGTATAACATATGCAGTGTTTTGTCTTGCTTTGACATTTGACATTTACTCGACGTATCAAAAGGAGAACACTGTATAAGTTAAACAGAGAATAACTTTTTTATTAGTAAGGCCATAAGCATTTATTGTGAGTAGGCAAAAATATAGCTCTATTTATAAGCCAAACACTTAATTCACATATACATGGAGAAAAACAAATAAAATATGATCAACTAAACTAATGAACTGATTTTGGTTTAAGTTTGAAAAAGGAAATTTCACTTTCAAGGTGATTCATGGCTGAATCTCGCACAGGAAAAGGAAACTCCATTAACTCTACCATTGCTTCGAGAATACGCTCGTCAGAGAAGATAGCACCAAGAAACTCTACTTTATTTTTTAATATTTAATAACCTAAAACCCCTTTTGAAATCTAAGAGCCTCGAATCCAACACGATGTTTTCATAGGTTGTATTGAAAAGTTAGTTACAGCTTGACTGCAAGGGTGTTTAGAATAAATGTACAGATAGATAGCATAGGCAAAACACTCGCAAAACAAATATATAACCGTTCAGGTTTACTAACACGTTTACTCATATGGGGATATGACTAAATAAGGGCCCGAGTCTCTTATGAAACACGAATTGCGGTAGCCATGGTGTTTCTGTCGCAGTTGGTTTAATAGGCCTTCATACAGTTATATAAAAATACTAACAAGCCTAATTACAGGCCATTGTACACTAAACAAACACTTGACAATTACAGGTGCAACAGACAGCCCCCTGTGCAGGGGGTGCATGGAAGTGGATGAAACAGGAGCACATGCTGCTGGCATGTCCGTCCACAATAGAAACCAGGATAGCTATCCTGGGTGATACAATATACACCCACGAGCTCCTAGAACACCCAAGCCTCCTACTCCAGTTGGTGCAGGAGTTGGGATGGCTGAACTAGATGTGCAGGCGAAGGGGACATGCACAAAGGTCCCGCTCAAGTGGGCCAGGTGCAGGCGCTACACCCCCTTGAAGGAGAATAGAATAGGCCTGCATAGCCTTGGATTTTGTTGTTCATACATGTTCAACGTAACTCGAAGGATAAAGGGGGTGAGCTCCTTTATCCTTCACCTACCCTGACTCACCACTTCGCCCAGAGTCCAGACAGTCTTTATTGGACGTATCTACCGCCTAGTATCCTAGCTATGGCAGCAGACACCAACATGCATTTTGAACCGTGATGTAACCTTTTTTCTATGAATAAATATTTTGTTTATCTACCGCATAAGACGTTGCGTTCATTGACTTTTACCTAAGATTGAATACGGTCTGAAGGTTTTAATATCTATCTCACGCGACTCACCATTTGACGACCTCTTAGCGCAGCGGTTGTGGCTCTGCCTACCATGAGAGAGGTCCCGGGTTCGATCCCCGATTGGGGGTAAAGAAAAAAAAAAGGCTTGGATGTTTATATGTGTGTGACGTCGCTGTTTCTGGTTCCCACAACACAGGGTATCCTAGTCTGGGGCCGGAAGCAATGTACGTAAATGTTTATGTTTTATGTTTATCTTAATATTAATGTCCATGTCACTCCGCTCCAAATTGCAAGGAATAAATTCATTACAACGCGACCTGCCCCTCCGGTCTAGGTAGACCGGAGAGCAAGCGAAGGGTTAAGAGACTCGGGTCCCAGAAACATTTCCCCAGCTCCGCTGGGCGGAAATGCAATATGTTTTCTTCCCCCACAATAGAATTATCAGTACTCTAATAACGAAAATATCTATATAGATCCTTAGTTGTTATGACAAAATTTTACTTTTCCGGCCAGCAGAGCAAGAGAATGGCTTAAAACAATCAAAACTCACCCAAATTCAGTTTATGTGCCAGGTCATTCAAAAACATGTTAGACCCGTCACTCAGTCCCTGTTTGCTTGTCAGCTCCTCCAATAATTTGCTCGAGTCACTCAAATTATACTGCTTAGCTAACTCAGCTATCAAAGCGCTGTTGTCCGTCGCGAAATTCTTCAGCACCTCACTGTTTTTGAGATACTCTTTGATATCTGTCATTTGGTCTGGCTTTTCTGAGGTTTTTATTGTGATTGTGAGCGGTGATATCTCGTCTTTTGGCATGGAGTCCAGGAATTCTTGGTTGAGGTCTGAAGCTGAGTTCGGTTTGGTGTCTTGGTCGGCTGTGGATGGACATATGGTGTTTAGAAAACTTACTTATCAATGCTTTAAAGGTGCAAATGATGCGACTGATTTATTTTATTTATTTATTTTATTTTATTTGATATTCTTAAGGAAGGTAACAGCTTTAATTCTTAATAATAACAGAAAAAATACTTACTTATAAGCTAATAATAACCTCCCACAGATGAAAACCTAAGCATAAAAACTATAAACTACTCAACTACTTAATTAAGTGGCCTATCTTTAAGGACACATAATTTTAGGTAGAAGCAAAACACAAACATCACACCACCACTAGTCATCCTTTAGAGAATTTACAAATTGCCTTGTAACATGAATCCTTACTGATTGAGCATTGCCACTGCAATGTCAACGCCATCATCACCCTTACCGCCACCGCCACCACCACCACATACGTTATTGTAGGTAGAACCTAACTTTTACATAAAAACTTCAATTGACCGAGCGAGCGAAGCGTCTCTGCTCAGCTCGGTCAGAAATGCTTTCGTATGTCCGCATTTCTCAAACGATTCCCGTGAAATTTTGTGAGCAGGTTCAATAATTATAAAGTAAATTTATGATTCTGGCTGTTACTGCGAATATATGTTTATCGATGATAGGTTTCATTACCTCCAACTTTATAAACAGTTACAGTATTACAGGACGACCTTTGAGGCGCTGCAGTGGTGGCTCTGCCTACCATGCGAGAGGTCCCGGGTTCGATCCCCGGCTGGGGATACAGAAGAAAAAACCCCAGGTCTTGGATGGTTATGTGTGTGTGACATCGCTGTCTCTGGTTCCCACGACACAAGGTATCCTAGTGTTGGGCCAGGAGCTATGTATGTGCCTGTATGTAAATGTTCATGTTTAGTCTGTATTTCTGGGGTACTAGATATTATTATGAAAAAAAAAACTGAGCTTCAGATAAGCGTGATGAACTGATCTAATTTTGAAATAATTATTAAATTTTGACAGATGCTAAATGGATTTAAGATGCTAAACGTGTTTAGTGGAATTGGTACAAGTCATCCTGAGAATCGCAATTTAAAAATATGAATTAGGAAGTATGCAACCTATACATAGAGTTATTAAGTAAAGAGTTTCGTTAATCTGTGGCCCAAATTCCTCACCTGCATCAATTTCCGCCTTCGCCTCCTGCGGCGGAGGCGTGCGCAGTCTCTTCCTCTCCCTCTCTCCCGCGGCGGCCGCTACACCCGTCTCTGTCTCGCGCGGCGGCGAGTCCGTCACGTCTATCGTGTCTATGGGCGCGCCATTTTGAAGCTTGCTGGTTCGCCGCTCGTGGTTCTCGTAGGCTAATAGGAATCTGGGAATATTTTGATAATTCAATTAGGCTAGTATTTAATCGCTTATCAAAAATACTGATTTGCCCAGCAAAAAAGGATCAACAAAAACACTTTTTATCTACACACGTATCATAAACCCTCTTTACTGCGTCTAAAAACCGCACGTTAAGACCAGCTTAATGTAAAACTATTTGGTAAAAACTCATTTTTTATCTGAAATTTCACATAAACAAATTATGCCGCCCCTAGTTTGTCTGTGAAGTTGGTACTACAGAACAAGCTAAACAACTGCAGAGCAATGATCAATGCCACAATGCCGGTCAAACATGCGGTTCCTGAACACATGATATGTGTGTAGATAAACTAGTGTATGTAACTGTACATAATTAGGCATTATGTAGCAGTCACATAAACTACTTTTATGTTTTAAATATTTTATGTGTACTTAAGTTTATGTTTTAAGTATTTTTTGTTGTTCTTACATGTTCAACCTAGCACGACGGATAAAGGGGGCTTCGTTTCGCTCACCCCCTTTAGCCTTCACCTAAGCTACCGCAGCATTTTGCCCTGATATTTGCTGTACAAATCAGTGTTTTCGATGTGCAGTTTAATATTTCCCATTCAATAAGTATAGGTAGTTCAAGTCACGGCTGGGGAAAAGAAAAAACCCCAAATCGTGTATGTTTATTGTGTGAAGTCGCTGTATCTGGCTCCCAGGACCCACGACACTGGTTATCCTAGTGTGGGGCCAGAACCATTGTATGAGACTGTTAATAAATATTTATGTTTATGTGGTGTTGGTACCTATAAGTGATTACTTATACAATATAGCAGAATTATCTTGAAATTGTCTTTTGAGCAATTTTAAAACCATGTTAAAGCGACTTTGTGGAAAAAGGGATATTACAATGTTCAAGATGTATGGGGTTATGACAGGACTGTATGGGGTTAATCTGGCTGTTAATAATTTTGTAATTATTTATTCCTGCTTATTAATTATAATAACTCATATTGAAATATTTGTATTAGTTAAGTACAAGCAATTTTTAAAGGAGCTATAAAAATCCCTTCTTCTCCCACAGCGGTCCAATGCAGAGAAGTGGCAAAAAATGACGAATGCTAAGTATATGTAAATATCTACTGTAATAAAGAGATTTGATTGATTGATTGACCAGGCCAGTGTACTTTATTTAGCACCTAAGTATTTATTTGTATGACGTCATTGTTCACCTATTAAGATTTATCAAAATATATATTCAGTTCTCAATTGGCTGCTTTGAGTATGTCCCGTCTTCTCTCATATTAGCAAGCTAGATCTTACACATGCAATGGCAACAAAATGTCATAATTGACTTGTTTGACAACTCAAAATGGGCATATATTGCTAGAACTTGCATTGCGCTCATATCGAAAACCAATAATCACTCAGATAATAACGCAAACATTCAATATGCTTGCCTGAGGCGCCTGGCGAAGCTGCGAAATATACTTGAAACTTGAAACATTGTGGTTTGTATGAATTAATATCTTATCATCTATTTATTGCACTAAATAATCTCCAGGGCCAAGGTACTAGCTGTCCTTTCTAGCGACAATTTTTTATAAAACGAAAACAATAAAACCTATCTACGTTCTAGGTGGATATTATTAGAAATCCCTTAAGGGACCCGCGAATCACTGATCACTGCTAGTTTATTTTACTATTATTTAGTCAACAAATAATGTGGTGTAGGCAGCATGGCTTTTATCGATAAAAATATCGTTATTTTCCCCATCACCATTAAAATTTTGTTGAATTAAATATCAGACGATAGTGACAATCACTCATACATACATACATACATATGTTCACGCCTATTTCCCGGAAGAGGGGTAGGCAGAGACCAAAGCCCTCCACCAGCTACGATCCTGGCATACATCTCTCGCTTCCTCAACTTTCACAAGTCTCTTCATGCAAGCTCGCCGGTTACGGGTACTTCGAATTTGCCCCTTCACTAACAAATCGCTGATTTGGTCTTTATAGGACCTTCTTGGGCGTCCCCGCCTAACGGCTCCTTTCACACCCGCTGTATAAATCTGTTTCGTCAATCTCCTTACATTCATCCTTTCAAAGTGACCAAACCATCTAAGCTGACCTTTCTCTATCCTCACAATCACTCACCGTTCGTAATAAGTCTTGGTTGTGGTATAGTGGACAGGCCTGGGCTGCAAGCCCGCATGCAGCGCGCGCCAGCCGCGCCGGCGGCACAGGGCCGCGTAGCCGCCGCCGCGCCGCGCCGAGAGGTAGAGTTGACGGAGTGACACTGAAAATTTTGGTTGGAATCGGTTCAGTCGTTGAGGTTTTGTAGCCAAACAAAATAATGTCAGCAGAAAGTCAAAATATTATTCATTATTCACCATTATTCTTTGCGTGGTATGAACTACGTATCTGCGCGTTCCTGCGTTCGCCCAACAAAGCAGATCTTGCAAAGATCAGTGCGTTGTCTACAACAAGATACCTCTGGACATTTTGAAATTGTCATTTGGGCAATTAAGGCAGTTAAACGCGACTTTATCATTACATGTTTACATTATTTGTAGTTTTATTACTACATGTAACTGGTAAAATGTTTGTGTGCAATAAAATATCAATCAATAAAAAAAATGTAAAAAGGGATATCACAATGTTCAAGATTACTTAAATGACGAAACTGTAAGGGGTTAATCTGGCTCAACACAGACCTGGCTGTTAATAATTTTGTAGCTATATTTCTAACAATGAATATTCTAATATTTGTAGTAATAAATATAACCAATTTTTTGAGATCTAAAAATTTAGCTGTGGGAATGGTCCAATGCAGAGAAGAGGCAAAAAATTACATTTGCTTTAGTATATGTAAATATCTGAAGTAATAAATAAAACACACAGATAAATCGCGATTCCACGTAAAAATGTACGGCTTATCTGTGAGTATGTATGAGTATGTGAGTGTCATCCTTACCTTGTGAGACATAACATTTGATTATTAATTTATTACTTGCAAATGTTAATTTAGACCATTAAGGCCCCCACCGGGAGGCACGGGCCCTAACTCGGATACGAGTAAGATTGAGCCATATTCCACCACGCTGGCTCACGGCCACGCGATTTGGAGGGTTGTCGGGTTATAGTGCGGTTACCATAGGAAGATATCTGACAGCTGACGTTTATAAGAACAACCTGACTTCTCTAGGGATGAGGAAAGGGCATAACATTTGTCCCGATACCGCAATGTGTTATAATATATATTTTTCGTTGTGTACGTCATTTCAAGTCATTTCCATTTATTACGACATTATTAATTAATTCAATGTGACATTATTATTCAATACAATTATTTATTTTTTCATTAATCCGTAATAAAATTGATATTTCCATTTTTCCGAATTGACATTTAATTTTTATTTGTTTTATTTGCTTACACATTGAGCTTAGTGTTTACGTTGTTTATCTTCTACAATTGCCACCTGGTGTATTTTTTTTAAATTCAACTTTACTTTTGGTTCCTAGTCTGAAAACCAGCGTCACAGGATTTCCTGTGACACTACGCTGAGTCTGAGCCCTTTTGCTGTCGCAGCATGTGCACATAGCAGTGACACCAATCAAAACTAAACCTTTAAAAAAAATGTTATGAATTTGTAATTCATTATATTTTTGCTTGTTTGTTGTTTTTTATTTATTTTATGTCTGTGTTTTGCATTGTGTTACTTTTATTTTATTATTTTTTATCAGTTTTTAGGTGTTTATGCTGATATAGTAAGTAAATGGCATTCTATACTATTCTATTATATAAGATTATAAGTGTAAACTCCATGTAACATCACTCGATTTAACGACAAACTCCCTAAAGCGACGACATCACTCGGCTTTGGTTGGTTTAGCTTGTTTACCATACAATTTTAGACTATATATAGCTACACCCATTCACAATAACGACAGTAATGTAATAATAAAAAATACTTTCATCTACACCCGTATCATAAACCCTCTTTACTGCGTCCAAAACCGTACGTTACGATCAGCATAATGATATACTTCTTGGTTAAAACTCATTTCTTATCTGAACATTGATAAATTATGACCATAATGTACTCAAATTTGTCATATTATGACATTCAATTTGTCATTCCCCTTCCCCCTGGACCGCGAAAGCGAATAGACGTATCTTTTAAATTAAATAACTTTTCTTAAACAAAATATTCCAAAAAGTTTGATCAAAATTCGGAACCAAGTATTAGGCGCACAGAGCGTAAAGGCGGTCTCTTGAATTTAAGACAGTGACAAAATAAAACCAACAACCAAGACAGTTGGACCTTCGCCTCAACCAAATCCGGTGCTACGAGAGATCAAGGTAACTGGTAACGAGTTTACACTATAAACGACTGCTTAAACTTCGAACTTGGAAAATGTCCAACATTCTTCGTACCCCACCTGCGAGCAACTTACAGCATACATCTTCTGATTCTGACGTATCTAAAATAGCCTCTAACTTCACCACTCCAACTTTTGTGTCCCAACGTAACAAAAGATGCCGTCAATCAAGTGATGACGATGCACTTCCCTCCTTTAGAGATGAGTTCAAGAGTATGTTTGAGGAGTGGCAAAAATCCCAGGATACCAAGCTATCAAAACTGATTGCCGAGGTTATAGAGATCAAAGAACAGAACAAAGATATCAAACGCTCAAACGAAGAAATTGAGAAATCGATGATAATGATCAATGGACTATATGAGAATATGAAGAAGAAAGTGGAAGGTCTCGAGGCGGAACGCAAACAAAATCAGCTCCAGATAGCTCAACTGGAAATGAAAATAGACGACATGCAACGATCCTCAAAAGCATCCAGTATTGAAATACGGAATATTCCCTTGCCAGAAAAACCGGAAAGCAAAGCCGATCTATGTGAAATTGTACAAAACACCGGCAAAGCTCTTCAGGTGAGCATCGATAAAGCCGCAATCAGAGATGTTTTCCGTCTAAATGGGAGAGCTGGTAAGGGGACCATTATTGCTGAATTTACATCAGTGATAACAAGAAACGATGTGATAAATGCGTGTAAGACCTACAATAAACAACACCCTGCACAACGACTTAACTCCGCAGCCCTGGGTTTTAAAAGCCCACCGACACCAATCTACGTCTCTGAAGCTCTTACTAGTAAAGGACGCAGACTCTTCTTCCTGGCCAGAGACCTGGCGAAAAGCCATGACTACAAGTTCTGTTGGACCAGCAACGGGAAGGTGTTTCTCCGTAAGACTCCCGACTCTTCCCACATCGAGATTAAGGATGAGAATCAACTGATCTCGCTGAAAACAGACATCTGACTAGAAGTAGTTTTATCTTTTATTTTTTTACTCTTTTCTTTTCCAAAATTCGTGGATAATCTGCAATTGCTAAAAGTTAACAACAATGAAATATTTATTTTACAATTTATTACAGAGGTAACAAAAAAACTAAGAAATTTTGAAACAATGATAAGATCAACAAAACAAGTTTTTAGCTACGTCACACCAAGCAACCGTAACATTCGATTCTTTAAATAATGAGAATTTAATTAAAAACATTGATAAGATTCAACCAGGAACCTCTAAAGTGTGTAGTGTTGAATCCTGCAAATCAATCCTAGCATCAAATTATAAACACAATCTAAACATCCTTACACAGAATATCAGAAGTATAACGAAAAATTATGACGCCTTTGAAGTATTTTTAAAGAGATTAGACCTTCCCTGTGAAATATATATATTAACGGAAACATGGAACTCAAAAGCTGCAAATTTCCCACCTCTACTGAGCTATGATTTGCACTATACAAGGGAACATCGCAATCAAAATGACGGGATAGTTATGTATACCAAACAGGGATTAAATTGCTCAGTCGAAGAAGTCGCACTTAATGATGCCACGTGTATAGCATTAGTAATTGAAAACCATACAGTTGTGATTGGTATCTACCGTTCACCGTCACAAAGAAGCATCGATACTTTTCTACTTTCCCTAGACAAATTACTTACGCAATATAAAAATTATCGTAACCTAATTGTGGCTGGTGATTTAAACATAGATATCAAACCTAACAATGAAGACAAAAATTCGGAAGGCTATTTAAATCTATTAGCATCACATGGCATTCTTCCAGGACATACGTATCCCACAAGAGAACACAACTGCATAGACCACCTTATGATTAAAGCTAACTTTGATTCTTCTACAATTGTGATAGATGCGCCTATTACAGACCATTGCGCTGTCTTAAGCTCAATCGCAACCAAAGCCAAAACAAAACAGTCTAAAAATTTCATTATAAACAAAATTAACTACGATGCTATTGTGAATGAATTACTGTCAAAAAACTTCAATGATATTATTAATCCCCGAAACCCGAATTATACAGCAAAAGCTTTTGTCGATATTATTCATACTTCAATATTAAATAATTCTCTTAAAATAATAACACCTAGAAGAACACGCTGTATAAAGCCTTGGATAACTCCTGGTCTGCTTAGGTGTATGAAAAATCGGGATCGAATGCACATTAAAAGTAAAAAAGAAACTAATAATATTGTTTTACAAATTACTTACACAAGATACGTATAAAAACTATTTCAATGATTTGTTAAAACGCCTAAAGCGAAATTATGAAAAAAGCCAATTAAACAAACACATTAAAAATCCTAAACTAAAATGGAAGATAATAGACAGTATAACAAATAGAAATAACAAAAAAGAAAGACCCATAGACCTACTCAAAGCGGAAACTACACCACAAAACGCTCTCAACAAAGCCAATACCTATTTCACTAGTATTGGTAAAGAACTAGCTGAAAAAAATTATAGCCCAAAAATTGCACATTAATGACGATCCTGAACGTACCCATAATCCAGTAAATTCGATGGCCATGCTAGAAACCTCCGAAGAGGAAGTTGAAGCGATCCTAATGAACTTAAATTCGAACAGTGCCACAGGATGGGATGATATCCCTACAAAGCTTCTGAAAATGCTAAAAGCAATAGTAGTTCCTGTTATGACCCGTATCACAAACTCGTGCATTGAAACAGGTGTATTTCCTGAAGTATTCAAGACATCACTCATCCATCCAATTTACAAAACAGGAGATAGAAACTGTGTCGGTAATTACCGCCCCATATCTGTATTACCAGCTCTGTCTAAAATAGTAGAAAACATTTTGAACAAAAGATTAATATCGTACCTTGAAAAAGAAAATATTCTGTCTACCAATCAATTTGGCTTTAGAGCGGGCAGATCTACAGCAGATGCGGTACTGGAACTTACAGAATATGTTGCCACCCACATTGACAAACAAAATAAATGTATCGGAGTGTTTTTGGATCTTGCAAAAGCCTTCGACACGGTTTCTATCTCTATTTTGCTAAACAAGATGGAACAACTTGGTATTAGAGGGACATCACTGAAAATATTTAAAGACTATTTAAAAAATAGGAAACAAAGGGTAAAATTGGCAAATTACTACAGTAATGACGTTGTATGTTGTGAATATGGAGTACCACAGGGTAGCGTCTTGGGTCCAACACTCTTCTTATTGTATATCAACAATTTGTGCGATTTAGATATAAATAGCGGAAGATTATTCACTTTTGCGGATGATATATCTATTGTTTTTCATGGTAGAACTTGGGATGAAGCAAAGTCAAATACAGAAACTGGATTAAATAGAATAGCAAAATGGCTTAACCGTAATCTATTAACGCTAAACACTACCAAAACGAAATTCATTCTCTTTGGGAATACAATACGATCGTTACCACCTGAAAATAATTTCAAAATTCAACTACACACCTGTCAATACAACAACCAAAATAAATGCAACTGCACATTTCTAGATAGAACCAAAACAATTAAATACCTAGGAGTGCTCCTAGATGAAAAATTAACATGGGTCCCACACATTAACTTACTAGCGGAGAGAACAAGGAGACTTATATATATTTTTAAAAAACTGAGGCACGTAGCGGATTACACACTACTAAAAAATGTGTATACTGCTCTAGCAGAGTCTATCTTGACTTATTGTATCTCGTCATGGGGCGGTGCTCGAAAGACGCATCTTATAAACCTAGAAAGAGCACAACGTGCCTTACTCAAAGTAATTAAATTTAAACCTTTCAGGTACCCTACAGTCGATCTTTATTCAGAATGCGACGTCCTAACAGTCAGACAACTATACATAAAAAATATAATTATCTATCAACACAAAAAATTAATTTATGATGATGCCATCGCAAATAGACGAACACATAAAGTCTGTCCCACTATTCGAATTAAAACAAGTTACATACAAATATTCCAATGTTATGCAGGCCCCATGTTGTACAATAATCTGAATAAAATCCTAAATATCTATCCCCTTAATATCTATGAATGTAAAATAAAACTGGTTGAATGGCTAAAAACTCAAGAATATAATAAAATAGAAAGCTTGTTTGTTAATATTATATAAAATAATAAAATTTGCCTATTTAAAATTTCTAACTCCAGTCTTTAAAATTGTTCTAAAATTAAAAGAATAGAAAATCTTAACACTAAATAGTTAAATGAATACTAATAAGTAAATAAATAACGGCACTAACTTCATATCTCGTATTCAAGTCTCGTATTCAAGTTTCTCATCCACAACACTTAAAAACTTTGTCGAAGTTCACATTTACCATGGTCTAACCAATTGCAACCACTTATATAGATTCTACCCTCATATAGCTGAATAAACATCTAATGAATCAACTTAACCAATTTGTCAAAACACTGGAAGGAACTAGCGTTTAAGATACAGGCTAGGCCTAGTTTAAGCGCTAGTGCTCATAGAATTATATTATGTATAAGTTTAACGAAAATGAATGAGTGTATCCCAACGATTCGTTGGGTACCTATTGTAAGTTTACAACCTTTAGAATGTAAGTACAATATGTAATTGTTTATTCTTACGTCAAATAAAGATATTTTTATTTATTTTTATTTATTTATTTATTCAAAATTCGAACGTCGACGCCCGCCTGCGTGCCTGTCTGAGAAGTTGGCACTACAGAACAAGCCAAACAACTGCAGAGCAATGATCAATCCCACAATTCGGGTCGAACATGCGGTTCCTGAACAAATCAAAGAGAGCTTATGATATGTGTGTAGATAAACTACTGTATGTAACTGTACATAATTAGGCATTAAAACTCTGGAGTGATATTCGCCTTTGGCTCGTTTCATTAACCCACTCTCGAGTATTAATGCCCATCATTATGTAGCAGTCACATAAACTACTATTTAAGTTGCCAAAATGAGTAAAAACTTCGCAGCCTTGTTCGTTTTTTTGTCGCTTTCTTATCCTAGCCCTTAATAAAATCGACTGTTGGCTATAAACATACGGAATTTTCTAAGAAATCCGTTCTTTTCTTCACAAATTGGGATTGCTTGCACGTGTTGACTGTTGTCAGTAGGATTCATGGATTATCTATACGTTATCACATTCTTAATTGCTCACAAACTTTCAAATTGTAAAACTAACACTAGTCTGAAATAAACTTTTTCTTTTTGTAATACAGATTTTTCTTCTCTCCATTTAACGACAACTCTCTAACGTCAAAATATGGACGACTGTCTTACTTTACTGACTTTATTAAGCCATAGCATATGATTAATTCCACGCCTCAACCGAACGGCGTGGAATCTTGAGGGGGTGGTTTTCACCAGCACGGGGAGAATCGCAAGTGGTACTGACCTTGACGCCGTAGACCGGAATTCGAAAGCTCAATTCGAGGCAGGAATACGGGATAAGGAGCACAAGGTGTGGGGGGAGAGGATTCGAATCTTACTCTCGTCGTAGCCCGATGCTGTCGCCGGCGTGTTGCTTGCCGACACGAGGAGTCGCTGTCCGAATGCGACGAGTTGGGGACCGAACAACTTTAACCTTCACAACACGAATCACTCACTCCGCTGACGTGAATCTACTTATTTCCCGACGATTATTATGGTTAACACTCCGACCAGGCCCGACACCTGTGTTAGACAATTGTTACACTAAAATACAGTCAAAGCCCGACGCCATGTGCAGACATTTTTTCTCACGACAAGAAAAGTAACCTCTAACTCGTCATCTCGTTTCTGTACAAGTGACAGCTGCAGTTCCGTTTCCGCTAGTGATGTCCCGATTACTCGCGGTCGATCCGCGCAACGAAAACCGGTGCGTTCCGAAGCATAAATATTAAACAGCATATGTATGAATACTTTTATGAAGTCACATTGAAACTAGAGTTACCATATCTCCGGAATTGTCCTGAGATCTCCGGACTTTTAGACCAATCTCCGGAACTCCGGAATTGTCGTAAGATCTCTGGAATTCAGGAATTTTCAATAAAACCGAGCAAATCGTCAATACATTTTTATTAAAAAAGTGTATCGTCCACTCTTAACAACATCACAAGCCGAACTGACTGAGGGGCGGCGGGAGGGAGGTGGGGGGCGGCGGGAGGGAGGTGGGGCGCGTCGTGGTGCGCGGGGAGAGTAGGTATCGTCGTGTGCGTGCGTTGCGCTTGCGTGTATGTGGTGAGGTGATTAAACAATTTATAAAATTGTGACTTTTTGCTGTAAATATAGGTTGTAGAGTTCCATTACATTTTAATTGAAATAACGACTAAATCTCAGGAATTTCCTACACAAATCAGGCCTAATCTCCGGAATTTTCATTTTTCCATATGGTAACCCTACATTGAAACTATTGTATCGTTTAGACAAGTTCCCATGTCGCCCGCCGCTTGCGGCTTTATAAAATTAAAAAACTAGATAATTAATAAACGCCTTGAGGGTCGTTATATAAAGTTTACACTTTAGTTCTTTGCATGCAAAGGATTTTGCTAGGACTTAAAGATCACCTATGATAGTTAACTGGTCAACCCGACTGTCATAAGTTATCAAGCTGCCCTACTAGGGCCTCTGACCAGCTTTACGACTACTAGCGCCGAGTAGCGATAGTAGCCGGGACCTGCAGCTTAACGTGTCATACGTAACACGGAAGCGTCAGAGACAAATGCCGCATAGAAACAGACACCCATCTAGTTCCCGTCTTGGCCAGATGTTGCTAAACTCGCGCAAACGTTTCCGATGTGCCAGTACTGCTTGGTCAGGGGCGCTTTTTTATTGACCGAGCGAGTGCGAAGCGCGACGAAGCATCTCCTAATTAGCTCGTAAAGATGCTTTCAACTGTCGGTCCGAATGTGCTGCCGTTCTCCTCTATAGGTAGCATTTTCAACCAAAACTGTTCGTTTTTTTTGGCGATTCGGTTTGTGGTAAGTTTTCAAAATGGCGGACATAAGGGGTTTGAAAAAGTAAAAAACAATGAGAACAATTTAAATGACCACCAAAATATTTTTTGCCTACCCAAAATGGGTAAATTGATCACCAAAAGTTGCAGAAAATATCAGGGCAAAATACTGCGGTAGCATAGGTGAAGGGTAAAGGGGGTGAGCGAAGCGAAAATGTAAGAACAACAAAAAATACTTAAAACAAATTTAAGTACACAAAACATAAAAAGAAGTTTGGTGAGCATTTATCCAAACACAATTTGGTGGTCGTTTACTAATTGTGGCGGTCGTTTTGAATTTATTGGTAATAAAATAGGTGTGCGTTTTTGGTGATCGTTTAAACATATATGGCCATTCCGAAAAATGTTCAACAATGTATGAAGACGCTACTTTTTTGTCCGAACAATTTTTTCATCCGCTAAACACTTCAATGGACCTTCGCGAGGTTTACGGCTCCCAGAGCCACTGGAATTGATTACTCACCGTCCTTCAAGTTGTGCGCCATCTTGAAGCTCTCCCCTCTGGTCTTGTAGAACTGCTTCAAGGTCCGCATGAAGGGCTTGTCCGAGGGCTCGTCTCCAGGTTGCGGGGCTTCCAAGGGCTTGCTGACGCGGAGCGAGGGTCGCTTGCTGGCGGCCGGCAGCTGGGCGGAATAGGTGGATTAAGGTGATACCAAAGAATATAGAAAAAAATGGAATAAGAATGTAAACAAAAGTGACATCGTTAATTACTTCCACTACTACAATAACGTAGCGACAAACCGCATAAAAATTGTTTAAAAATAAACAACGCTATTTTGTCAAAAAGATTTTTAAGGAAAGTTTACGAATACATAATATCCACAGTTTGAATGCAATTACGCAATGACATTAGGTAGCGTTTCAGAACTACAGGAAAAAATAAAACAATTCAGAGGTCTCTACGTAATTACATTCGATCGAGAAAATTTCATCTAATCGCATTTTCCTTCAGTGAGAATCTTAATCATATACTTAATAAACGTTAACCCAAAAATAGAATCTAAAGATGATTTTATAGTGGAGTAAATGGATTCGAAAAAAAAAACATTATCTTTTCGTATCGCCTTAACCCTTTACTGCATACTAACCTATATATGGTTTCATAGGTTTTGAACTTTATTACCAAGCAATAAGGTTGAAAATCACGATCCATTTCGGATCAGGCCGTGCATTAAGGGGTGTTAAATGGCGAGGCTTTGTTGTTGTATATATTGTTGTTGTATATATTGTTGTTGTGACATATAACTCGCTAACCAAATTCTTCTTAGTAAATTTCACATTTCACAATAAACATGTTTCCTGAAGATGGCTTTCTCATTTTTTTATCGTTTTTTATTTATTAACTTCTCTTGAGAAGTTATTATAATAGGTCTGAAAATTGAAATAGGTAATTTTGTGTTTTCTTTACGTTTTAAGACCTGGAGAATCATTTGCAATCATTTTTAGAGTGATGTCTGTGTGTGTGTGTGTGTGTGTGTGTGTGTGTACGTACGTATGTACGTGATCAAAATTATGGAATTCGTTTTCTCAATAACTACTGGACCGAATCGCTTTGATGACCATATCAATCGATACGCCACGTCATGACTTAGATCTGAAAGGAGTCTAGAAAAAATCGGTCCAGCGGTTCGTTTTTTATTTGTAAAAAACTGACTTTTTTGAACACGCAACGTTAATTTTGTATGTAATTCCAAGTATTGAGGGGTAGATGTGGGTTTTTGAGGGTGCTGGTTTCGAATCTTTCATCAGTTTTTTAAAATTCAAAATGGCGGACCCACTATGACGTCATCTTTTTCGTGAAAATTCTTTAAATTCGATAAAATTTATTAATTATTGTTATATAATTCTCAAATGATTTTCTAGGTATCGAAACATTAAAAAAAAGAATTCTTCTCAAGAGAAGTTGCTTGTACGGTACTTGCTGCCGAACCGATTTTTTAAAATTACTTTTGGGACATACATGAATACCTTATAAAAAAATGGGAAATATTAAAGTGCACATCAAAAAATAAAATACATACAAATCCACAAAACACTGTTGGTATCTACAATTAATCGAACATTAACAAAACCATTTACTAGATATCCATGAAATTATTAATGGGTTATTAGTTGGTACCCCTGCCATAATTTAAAACAGTTATTTATATTGGTACCTAATAAAATAAAATATACGGTACACTGTCTTACTCTGTGTGGGGCCAGAAGCAATGTATGTGCCTGTATGTAAATGTTATGTTTATGTTACTGTGTGGGCTAACTTACAAAAATCATCTTAAGCTGTTTTTTGCTGCCATTATTGCTGCACCTGTTTTCGTTGACGTTGTTTGTTTTTTTTTAATAAAGTTGTTGGTATCTTTATTTCTGTCGCCATAGCTGTTTGTTGTTATCATCGCTTTTGTTGTTGTTGTTACCTGTTGTTGTTGCACCTCCGGACTGCCACTCCCGCTGCTGCTCTCTCTAGACCTCGCCCTGCGCCGGCGCCGACCGCGTGGTCTCCCCTTCAGTTTGGGCGCGAGATGGTTCACAACGAATTCATGGCCTTCCAGTTCCGGATACTCGAATGTGTCCTATAATTAAGAAATATATAACTGGTTAATTAACTGTTCATTTTATGTTCAACTTGCTGTGCAACTTCACTATCCGAGTATTCCACCATAAGGTAAAGGACCGTGCGTCAGCGTAGGCCCACTTTTCCAACATTGAGCAAAGGTAATGAATCCCATGTCACATGAAATCTCTTGGGATGTTCTTCATTTCACAGAATCGCAGCTAAGTTCAGATCCAGCGAGAAAATGATGATTTGGTACGTTTAAAATATATAATAATAATAATAATAATAATACCTTGGACACTATTTACACACATTGATCTAGCCCCAAACTAGGATTCCCTGTATCTTGGGTACTAGACAACGATACACATACTTATAAAGATAAATATTATACTTAGATAGATAAACAACCATGACTAGGTTACAAACATCCGTTCTCATCAAACAAATATTTGCCCCCACCGGGACTCGAACCCGGGACCCTTGGCTTCGTAGGCAGGGTCACTGCCGACTCGGCTATTCGGGTCGTCGTATATACATGTTTATACAGTCTGTTACCGGCATGTGGGCATTTATTCAAACTGATAACAACATGCTCCGTTAACAAACGTTTGCACGAATTAGTAAATCATAATTATGTTAATTAACTCCACAATTAAACTTTCTAAATTTGCAGCTTAAATATAGTAGACGTATTGCCTAATAGTCGTAACTCATGTCGTTGAATTACTTGGTACGAGGCATGTCGATAGTGTGACAGTGTGACAGGCACGACAAGTGTTGATAGTGTGACAGTGTGACAGGCACGACAAGTGTTGACAGTAACTTGCGTGCTTTACATTGCGGGCAATTAAAATTTTGTTAGAAAGTTAACAAACTCTGAAATTTAATTTATTAATTAAATTAATGTTATGGTTACGTTACAGACACACGTTATTTTAACGTCCTTGATTAAAAGCCCAGCAGCTGCTGGTAACACACTGTATATATTAGGTCCTTACATATGAAATTGGCGTTCTGTATGGAGAAATTGAAGTTAACTCAATTTTCAGCACAAACATTTTTGTATTTTTTTTAGGAATGACAGATCCTAATTTTATAAACTTGTGTGTATGAATGAGACAACATTTAGCTAACAGAAAAATTTATATAATTTTTGAAAAGTGTCAGCTGCAAAAAAATATTACGAATATTATCATGAAAATTGATGACATTTAGGAGGCACTGATTTTGAAGATAAAACTTTAGTTACCAAACTGAAAATTAAAAGAAAATTTAATAAGTAGATGTAAAATATTGAAATTAATTTGAAAACAATAAAAAAACTGGAAATAGCTATTGAATTACTCGAATTATGAACTGCTGAATCTGGAAGAAAAATTCGCCAATTTCATAGGTAAGCACCCAATATATATATTAAAAAAAAGCGGTGCGCTCCAAGCGGTCGCCCTTATTCTGTTCCAGACTGCTGCTGGTGTAAAGACCCATCCATTTCAGTCTATTTGAAGGTTTTTCTCGTTAATTCTGGTTGATTTGTTATCACTTGTGTAGAACTGTTTTCAGTATTAAAACACCATGTTCGCGCTGGATTTTAACTTAACTCCTTTGATTTGAATCGAAGTACATCCCAAGAGCCATATTATATAATAATACCTTGGACACTATTTACACACATTGATTTAGCCCCCAAGTAGGATTCCCTGTATCTTGGGTACTAGACAACGATATACATTCTTATATAGATAAATATTATACTTAGATAGATAAACAACCATTACTAGGGTACAAACATCCGCTGTCATCAAACAAATATCTGCCCCCACCGGGACTCGAACCCGGGACCCTTGGCTTCGTAGGCAGGGTCACTGCCGACTCGGCCATTCGCGTCGTCTATGAGTTTCATTATTGTTGGACAATGTTGGTAAAAGTGAGCCCAGAGTTCATACAAAATTCCCATGGTCCTTTTATGATTTTACAGCTCATACGAAGTAAAACCCAACCTCTATCAACCCGCACTAAGTCAGCGTGGGTACTTACAGCACAAACTTTTTCTATTCCGAGTCCCCCTCAGCGGAGACATTAAGGCCGACTTGTAGCAGACTTTTGAGAGCCGGCAAATGGAGTTTGAACGCAACATAAATACAACGCGTCCAAGTTACGTGGTCAAGCATGACAAGGATTATTTATTTATTTATTATTTACATCAAATATTTGTGCCATTGCAGCAGATGCCAAATCGTCACAAATATACACAAAATATTCACAAGATAAGATGTTACAATTCAATTACAGTCGTATTCAATTCAAATAAATTACATTAATATAATTACAGATTCTATTCAGTTTCAAATAATATAAATGCAAATTCAATTCCATAATACAATCATCCATACATCTCACAGAACCTGCCACATGCTCGTACGATATCCCTCCAAGCATCACCAAACAGATCATTCAGCGGTACTGCTGCTAACGGGGCGTTGAGGCGCACAAGCGGAGACTGCCGGCGCGCCACCGTGCGGTGCGTGCCGCCTGCTAGCAGCTGGTGCCAGCGCACACGTAGGTAGTTGTCTGGTACGAATAGCGCGCATACCGCACCGACAAGCGCTGCGCAGTCACTGTCGCCTCCAACAATCGACACAAAGTCAGAAGCTATTCGGTGTTACGTCTCATCTCTAGTGAGTTAAATTCAAGCATACCCAATACCCAAAGTATATTGTCTGTCAGCCAGTTTCCCACTCAAGATGGCCGCGTTGTGTTTATATTTCTTTTAAACTCCATTTGGCGACTGTCAAACGTCTGCTGCAAGACAGCAATAACTGCTGACGGGTCATACTAATTTATTTTAACATCCCGTTTGTTACCCACCTTACAATACAATATCCTGGTATTCGTCGTCGGCGCGGCATACCCGCCCAGTGCACAGACCAGCGAGTCTCTCAGCCAGTCTGCCTCGCCCGGGGCGCCTTCTAAGCGCGCGCGCAGGGCTCTGTAGCGGCAGTAGCGAGGGTACGAGAACACCACCACGCCGGGACTGTCTGATGGGGCTAGAATTAATGAAACATACTCAAATTAGACAGGTTTAGGAGCACACATGACCATAGACCAGGGTATGTGACGACAACAACATCACAAGGTCCCGGACACGATCATCATTCAGTACATCGTTCATTCATTAAATAATTGAACTTTCCTTCAATTATACAATCATTCACTTGATCGTGTATGTAAATGATTTGCCATTCATGGTACAAAACATGTCAGAGATAGTATTATTTGCAGATGACACGTCACAATTTTTTTTAATTAGGAGACAGGAAAAAGACCTACAGGAAATAAATAATGCTCTATTACGAGTACTAGACTGGTTTACTGCCAATAACTTGCTTCTGAATTAAAAAAAGACACAGTGCATAAAATTCACTTTACCTAATAATAATAATAATAATAATAATACCTTGGACACTATTTACACACATTGATCTAGCCCCAAACGAGGATTCCCTGTATCTTGGGTACTAGACAACGATACACATGCTTATATAGGTAAATATTATACTTAGATAGATAAACAACCATGACTAGGGTACAAACATCCGTTCTCATCAAACAAATATTTGCCCCCACCGGGACTCGAACCAATGTGAGGCAAGTTGAGAGTAACATTGTGTTGGGGAAAGACAAACTAAAACTAGTAGATGAAACTGTTTTTCTCGGCATCACTATTGATGCCAAACAACAGTGAGGTCCCCATATTTTAAAATTAGCACATAGACTTAGCTCCGCAGCATATGCAGTTAAAAGAATTAGGGAATTGACTAACGTTGCAACTGCTAGGCTTGTATATTTTTGTTATTTCCATAGCATTATGTCCTACGGCATACAACTACTATGGGGACGGGCTGCTGACATTGAGACCATCTTCATTTTGCAGAAGAGAGCGATCCGATTTATGTATAAGCTATGTAATAGAGAGAGAGAGAGATCTGAGAGATTTCTTCAAAGAAACCAACATCCTAAGGGTTGCAAGTCAATATATCTATGAAATGAAAACATAATGTACGTGAGGAAAAATATCAGTAGCTTTAAAACCATTGATAGCCGCCACAATGTGCAAACTAGAAATAAACATAAACTTTCTTTTCCAATGTTCAGACTCTCAAAAGTTAGCAGTTCTTTTATGGGACACTGTATACGCTTCTACAGTAAAATTCCGCAAGAAATACAAAACTTGACTGAAGCTCGATTCCAAAAATGTATAAAGCACACTTTGTGCACTAAGGCCTACTATAAAATTAATGAATTTTTACAAGACACCGACATCTGGCATTAAACCAGTTCATTGCACCCTATATATATTATGTTCTATGTAATAATTAGGCACCTACTTAATTTTATATTATGCTTTCTTGATTATGTTATGACGTTCATTAAGTCTCGATTTTTGTGCTATTATGAATAAACTTGAACTTTGAACTTGAACTTTGAACTTGAACTTTAAACTTGAACTTTGAACTTGAACTTTGAACTTGAACTTTGAACTTGAACTTGAACTCGTTCAGTCATTAATTAATTCACTAATTCCGTCATTTATGCAATCAATCCGACATTACTTCATTCATTCCGTCATACATTTATTCATTCGGTCTTTCATTCAATAGACTAGCATCAGTCTCCCTCGCCCGGAGCACTGTAGCGGCAGTAGCGAGGGTACGAGAATACGACCACGCCGGGACGTCCTTTGGGGTTAGGATTAAATACATACTAAAATAAGTCAGATTTAGGAGCAAACTTGGGCATAGGACGACAACAACGATAACGCATGGCATCGACACGATCATGATTCAGTAATTCGTTCATTCATTCATTATCATAATACGGTCATAAATCAATTGCACTGTCATCCATTTATTTAGTCATTCATTCGTTCATTTCGTCATTTATGTATTCAATCCGACATTCATTCATTCGTTCCGTCATAAATTTTGCATTCGGTTATTCATTCATTCTACAGTCTAGATTCTGTCTGCCTCGCCCGGAGCGTCTTCGAAGCGCGCGCGCAGGGCCCTGTAGCGGCAGTAGCAAGGGTAGGAGAATACCACCACGCCGGGACTGTCTGTTGGGGCCAGAATTACTGAAACATACTAAAATTTGTCAGATTTAGGAGCAAACATGGGCATAGGACGACAAAAACGATAACTTGGCGATAAAAACGATGGCTTAATCGATCATAATTAAGTAATTCAATCATTTATTCGCTCATTCCGTCATTAACTAATTCACTAATTCCGTTATTTATTCATTGAAACCGGCATTCATGTATTAATTCCACCAAACAATCATTCAATTGGTCATTCATCGGGGTGTGCCCCACGGGCTTTTCCGAATTTCGAACCGCTCGAAAAGCCAGAGCGGTACAGCACGACCCTGCGTTGTACCACACGGAGTTTTTCAGCGTTCACATTGTCAATTCATCGTGCTGAGATTATCTTCTGAGTTTCATTCGATTAAAACATTAAAAATTCTTTACTGTGCATACGTACGGGGCCACTTAGAATACGCGTATCAAGTCTGAAATCCCAGCTACAGAATTTACATTACACGCAGCGAAAGCATTCAAAAACGATTTCTTCGTTGTCTACAACACCGCGCAAAAAAAAACAGACTACAGTTCTAGATGTATTTTTTTTATTTACTCCCACTGCAAGAAGTAAGAAATATAGCAGACATAGCATACCTCCTGAACGTAGCAAACGGAACGGTTGACTGTCCGCAGCTACTCTAACAGTTGGGGTTGCGCACGCCCGTGAGGCCACTTCGAAAACCTAATCTTTTACACATCCCACCTGTGCGTAACAATTACAGGCAAAATACTTATTTAATTAAGGCATGCAGAAGGTACAATACAGGCCAGGCAGGTAACAGCCCAGCATTGTACCCCACGGCCTTTTCAGAATACGCCGCCGGGACTGTCTGATGGGGCTAGAATTAAGAAAACAGACTAAGATGAGACAGATTTATTGAGCAAACACAGTCATAGACCAGGGTCGTCAGACAATAACATCACAAGACCCCGACACGATCATCATTCAGTAATTCCTTCATTCATTAATTATAAAGTCAATAACTAATTGAACTTTCATTCAATTATTCGTTCACTCATTCCGTTATATATTTGTTCATTCGGTCTTTCATTTAATAGTCTAACATCAGTCTGCCTCGCCTGGAGCGCCTTCTAAGCGCTATTTCGGTTCGATTAGTATTTTTGTAGTTTAGCTTAGGTTAGTATTTATGTATTTTAGGTTAGGTTAGTTTTTTCTAGGTTATGTTAGGTTAGGTCAGTTTTTTCTAGGTTAGTTTTTTTAGGTTACGTTAGGTTAGGTTAGTTTTTTCTAGGTTAAGTTAGGTTAGGTCAGGTTTTTCTAGGTTAAGTTAGGTTAGGTTAGGTTATTTTTTTCTAGGTTAACTTACGTTAGGTTAAGTAAGTTTTTTCTAGGTTATGTTAGGTTAGGTCAGTTCTTTCTAGGTTAGTTTTTTCTAGGTTACGTTAGGTTAGGTTAGTTTTTTCTAGGTTATGTTAGGTTAGGTCAGTTTTTTCAAGGTTAAGTTAGGTCAGGTTAGGTTAGTTTGTTCCAGGTTTAGTTAGGCAAGGCACTCACCCGGTTCCCCGTGCGCCCCTCTGCTCGGCTGGCACGCCCCCCGCCAGACCGCCCGCCGCCCCCAGCGCCACTCCGCCCCGCGAGACACCCAGCTCAGCAGGTCGTGGGCCTTCACCACCACTCTCTCGCTAATGGCCACCACCTCGTCCTGGAAGAGGAGATGTACAGGCTTAAAATTGACTGCTGACGATGGCTGCTGTGTGAGGTCATCTTTGTAGCTTTATCCTTCTTAAAGGAGTTACCTTCCAGATCCAGAGATTCCATGAGTTCCTTATGTGACGTTGGAACGTAGGAACTAACAAGGAATTTGGGGAAATTCGTCTACTCCGTGGGGGGTTGTACATTGTATGAAAATAATAATAATAATAATACCTTGGACACTATTTACACACATTGATCTAGCCCCAAACTAGGATTCCCTGTATCTTGGGTACTAGACAACGATACACATACTTATATAGATAAATATTATACTTAGATAGATAAACAACCATGACTAGGGTACAAACATCCGTTCTCATCAACAAATATTTGCCCCCACCGGGACTCGAACCCGTGACCCTTGGCTTCGTAGGCAGGGTCACTGCCGACTCGGCCATTCGGGTCGTCGACAATAAAGAAAAATTGTTCACCTGATTAAGATGTGTTTTCCAAATATGCCCCTACAATGGGGGAAAAGGTGTAAGAGTTTTTATGAAACATACTTGAAGTACATATACAGGCACATACATTGCTTCTGGCCCCACACTTGGGAACCGGAAACAGCGACATCACACACATATAAACATCAAAGACTTGAGGTTTTTTTTTCTTTATCCCCAGCCGGCGATCGAACCCGGAACCAGAGGCGATGTGAGACGTCATTAACAGTGTAATTTTCGAATTTACCCAGAGGAGGTGAAATATTTACGACTGGGCCGTATCAAGGGTGGGGTTCAAACAAGAAATGATATAATAGTTTTTTACATTATTTTATACATTATGGCGTATTTTTTCTCTTAAAATTGCCTTTTGAACAATTTAACAATGTTAAAGCGACTTTGTCGAAAACGGGATATTACAATGTTCAAGATTACTTAAATGACGGGACTGTATGGGGTTAATCTGGCTCAACACAGACCTTGCTGTTAATATTTTTGTAATCATTTATTCCTGCTTTTTAACTATAATGATTAATATTTTAATAATTGTATTAGTTAAGCATAAGCAATTTTTAAAAGAGATCTAAAAATCAATCTGTGGGAGTTTCTACGCCCTCCTTCTTCCACAGTGGTCTAATTTAGAGAAGTGGCAAAAAATGACGATTGCTAAGTATATGTAAATATCTACAGTAATAAAGATATTTGATTGATTGATTGATTTTCCGCACGTTAAAAATCCGCCGTGTGCTAGGGCAACAGTTCCAACAGTTCGCGCCAAGTGTCTCTGGCGCTGAGCGAGTTCATGGTGGGGGTAACCTCTCCCTCTCTCACAACTACTACCTACGCTCAATGCCAAAGAAACTTGGCGCGGACTGAAGAAGTAGTAAACCTGTCTGATGTATCCAACCACTGGATTTGCGATTACTATTCAAGTTTCCCGGCAAGATGAATTTATATTATTTGGGTAGATATTAGATATTAGATATTAGAAGACAATCAAACAAAATTGTCAAGTAATATGGTACCCTTAAGTGGCTCATATACGAGATTATTGTAAGAAATGGATGGAGTGTTCCCAAATATCGATCTTTGCTTCCAATTTTGTCACAATTTTTCTCGAGTCCCCTTGTCCCCACGCAAGACAGCAAACAGAAAGACACGAGCCCCATCTGTTGACGCATTTATTTCGAAGCTTTGTTTCAACTATGTCAAAAAATTACCTTCGTCACATAGCTAAATAAAATATAAATACTAGGAATACATAAAATGTGAGAATTCAGAATTGGAAAGTTCTCGGAATCAACCCTGCGAAATTACTTTGTGGGGTGGCTGGCGGCACAGGGACGTATTCAGGAGAATGGAGACAAAGACATTATTTATAACTGACCCAAAATCGATAATAGAAATGTTGGAGATGCAAATTGGATTTATCGAACTCTTTGGAAAAACACAAATATTTCTTGAAACCTTTCACGAGAGTAGGAAGGCTTAAAAATTAAAAATCCATAAATAAAAATTCAATAGATGCGGCGATGGGCTAGCCCCCTGTCATGCAAAATGAAGTACAGAATAACTGGCTATACGTGGCAAGGTTTGATATTTTTTCCTAACAGATCAGAATAGTACGGTAAGATATTTTTTTCTTTTCCGCTCGACACTTCTCGGTTTTAAGCGCTGATTTTTTTTTTATGACGTAGACTTATGAAACACATGTATAAAACAAATGGTAACAGATTTAAACTTTGGCTTATGAGATGATATTTGTCGGGTTTTGACTTTTGAGTGACACATCTGTGTAATTTATAGTTTACTCTACAAAATGTGACTGCGGTACATAACTTTTTTTCTACTATAAGGTAAGTAGTATTGTGATGAATATGCAGCAATGTTTATTTTCTACCGATCTGTTCCGATGAAAGCCGAGAAGTGCCAAGAGGCAATAGTTTTCGTAATTAAAGAATACGTTTAACAATAATTATTATTTAACATTTATTTATACAGCAATTAGATTGCTTCTGGCCCCACACTTGGATACCCTGTCGTGCGAACCAGAAACAGCGATGTCACACACATATAAACATCCGAGACCTGGGGTTTTTTTTCGTTCCCCCAGGATGTAATCTAATGATGATGCAGTTAATCAATCATAATTATAAGTTTTTATTGGGTGTGGGTGGATGTGACAGCATTTTGGCTTTCCCAACCTCCGGGGAAGCCAGAATGTTGTATAAATTAGCAAAAATTTACATCACGAATAGGTAGGTAGGTTTTTTATCATTGGCAATGACATGTATTTATTTTGTTTGTCTATTTTTTTCCTATAGAGCGACATTGTCATGTAATGTTAATAATGTACAAAGCTCTAAAAATAAAGAAAAAAAAGGATAAAATCTAACCTGGGTCCGGCCCTGCGTCCTCTTAAATGAGGGGTAGAAGCGAAATTGCTTTCGAATATCAGGACAGCCCTATTCTGGCTGAGCGAATGGGCGGCCGGAAGATTATTGTCCTTAAGCCCTATGTAATAAGGGAGTTACACCCTAAAAGGTATATTTTCGAACGAATATCAAATAAAATTTAAGATGTTTAACACAATAGGTCGGCAGTCTAACGACAGCCTAATGGTTTAAAGTTTTATTTTTATTTTTCAATCATTTACTTTCTCTATATTTAAGTAATCTAACTAGCTGGTGCCCTAGGAATTATCCTTAACCCAGAAAACATTACCGTTCTTCTGATGCAGTCTTCTTATGTTCTTATGTTAGCCATAAAGTCCTCAGTATAAAGCTGGTGACAAAAAAGATCCCAGTAACTATAGACCTGTATCTGTTTTACCGATATTTAGTAGTGTTTGAAAATATCATCTTAGTTTATTATCATTTTTTATTGAATGTAAATTATCTTACTCAACGTCAAAATTATATTACAAATTCCAAATACCAAATATCTTTATTACTGTAGATATTTACATATACTTAGCAATCGTCATTTTTTGCCACTTCTCTAAATTAGACCACTGTGGAAGAAGAAGGGCGTAGAAACTCCCACAAATTGATGTTTAGATCTCTTTTAAAAATTGCTTGTTCTTAACTAATACAAATATTACAATATTAATTATTATAACTAATAAGCAGGAATAAATAATTACAAAATTATTAACAGCAAGGTCTCTTCTTACTTACTTATAACTACATGTCTTTTATTTTATTCATAATTCATAATTCTTTATTGAACACAGTTATTTAAAAAAGATACATTAAGAGAAAACATATGTACAAAGGCGAGCTTATCTCTAAAAAGAGATTTCTTCCAGCAAACCAAGGCATGACAGGAAATTTTATCAATAAAGGGTAGGCAGTGCACAATATCTAAGCAATAATAAAATACATATAAGTAAATTACATATCTATAAAATACGGTAAATAAAATACATACTCGTATCTAACAAACTACTAAATACGTATCAATACATACATAAACCTGTACATAAAGTATAATATATATATAATAATATATATATAATATATATATAATAATAATATACATACTACAACTATCACAAAAGAGAGAGGAAGTGCTCTTTTACCCGGTTTTTGAAAGCGAAATTATATTAGAAAAGACTACACCATTTTTTAAAAGCGGTTTTCGAGCGATCGTTCCCTTTGTGCTAATATGTACTGCTAGGCCTTGGACGCTTCGTAATAAATCATAAACAAAATCTATGTACAATTTTAATTAAACATAAATTCTCACCATTAAGCATTTATAAGGCTATGTTAACCTGCCCACAAATTTCCAGCCTTATTTCTTGGTAAGAAAGTCCAAAAACCAATGGACATTTCTGCAAAACCTTTGCTTTGAAGGGTTAAAAAAACTCAAACAGATTTTCGTACAACTAATTACAAAAATTGCATTTCAATACACTTACGTAAGAGTTGTGTGTTATGAACGCACACTGCCGTACGTACACACACACGCATACACACAGCTATAGTATATAAAGATAAACACGAACTTCAGAAACAGTAGATTATGTTTACAATTTGAGCGTCGGTGGCGTAAGGGCGCATTCACACTTGAATGAAAGTATTGATTATTAGATGAATACGTATTTACAACATAACTCGGTGATATGTCAATTAAAACTAAAATACGACTATAATTCAAACTAGGTTAAAAAAATCGCCCAGGTGGCTGCCGGGCGCTCGAAACGCTGGCACCATTACCTCGCTTTATGGCTATGCTGATGCGTTGAGCGAGGTATACTATTAATATCCGACGATTTTGTAATCCCATTTCCTTTGTTGATTAACTAAATTATTATGCTCACCAATTAACTTAATTTTACCATAATTGCCTAAAAAAATATTCTCCAAACGCCGAATATTGGATATCTAAAGTTGACCGTAATCGTCATGTAATTGTCATGGAGCTGTCATTGTGTACCGGAATTGGGCCCCTGGCCTCTTGCCATTCTGAAGGGCAAGGGCTGGCAAGGGCCCGGCGGATGACGTCATTAAGGCTGGCACGGCGGGCCCAACGGCGCTGCGGCAGAGCGGCAGTATGGTCTGCGGAGTGCGTTCGGGCGAGAACCACTTCGGTTGCGTGGTCGAGGACTTATGACGTGACGTCCCCCCGGTCTTGGGTGGCCCCTTCTTGTCAGGGGGCTCGCGTGGCCTTCCCTGTGCCGTGCATTCGCCATCTATTGGCACAGCTGAGAGGCCGTGGTGTCCGGGTTGGTCCAACCTGGCACCACCGCGGCAGCGATGAGCCCCCATTGGTTCTGACTCCGAGTCGCAGGCAGAACGGCGAGCGAGTCAGCGTTGCTCGGTCATATAGTAGGGCTCTGTGAGCTGTGGACCTCGGGAGCGACAATTTTCTTTTAATAACACATAGAAACTTGTGAATGCACCTGGTTACGCACATGGAGTATGAAAGTAGCCGCACCATTATAATAATAATATAGTTATATGGACTATATACAGTAGCGCTAAGCACAAAATAACGTTATAGGGTATCTCTTTCAAGCCCACACTCCTTCGTTATAGTCCATCTTATTTATGCATTGCGCGCGTGAGAAGCGTAGATACCTAAACAACACACAGCAGACATAGTACGGCAACAGCGCAATGACTTAATTCTTAACATTATTTTGATTACGTTATGTTTCTCCTACAGTTTTGTTAAACGTTATAATAGCGCTACAATAACGAAACGAAATGATTAAAACGTTACATAACATAATATAGCGTTATATTTACAAACCATAGACACACATCGAAAAAACTGGTATTGCTAACTATCGTGGTACAAGGCCTACGAGAAAGCTGCTGCTACGAGATTCTAGTTCCATTGTGTCAATGAGTTCTGTTGCCACGTAGTTTGACAAATAGTATAGTGAAAAAGACCCCTAAATGGAAATTAAAACTAATGTCCAACTTAGCTAATGTAATTCAAACAATACAAACCGAGCAATGCAGTGTGCAGGGACCTTAAGTTAAGTATGTGTGTGAGCCGCGTATACAACTGAGGCAGTGTGGGTACATTTGTCGAAGCACTGTTACTATAGTACAGGCTGTGCCGAGAAGTTTATAATTAAGGATTTAACAAGGCGATTTCTTATTCGGTTTGTTGAATTCGGGGAATGATAGTACCCATCAATATTAACAACTTTCCCCGAGGAACATATGGTCGCAAACGAAAAAATAAATGAGGAAAGGAAAAACAAAATTTTGTTAAAGTATTTCGTAACTTGTCTATTTAGATAATAACTGTAACTTTAGAATTAAGTTTCACGATAAGCCACGTTCGGTAATTGGCCATTGGACAAGGTAGTAAAATTAGAAACGGGTCTGTCTGTCTGTCTGTCCGTCCATCCGTCCGCGGGCTGTTTCTCATGAACCTATTACGATTAGAGAGTTAAAATTTTCACAGAACGTGAATTTCCGTTGCCGCTACAGCGAAATATAATGAACAACATGAAATTTACAAAATTGGTTGATCGTGCCTCTCTATCGCTTATTCCGCGCCCTCGCTTGCACTCTCGGCTCAGGCGGAACGTGATAATGAGTCATGCCGTTTCGTGCGTGCGAGCCGGCATTCATAGATTTATAAGACATTATCACGTCAAAAATAAATGTGGTACAACCATACAAGACCATATCATGATTCAAATATGATGGTGGATTTGGCGGATTGTCACATGGTTGTGGTGGCGCCATTGGTTTGATATCGGTGTGGGTTCGAATCCACGTTCGGACGTATAATTTTTGTTTTTGTTTTATGCGAGTCCGCCCCAATTTTCATAAGTTGTCAAACGGTTGTTTTGTTCCTCAGTTGTATTTCTGTGTAAACATTGTGATGTGACACCATAACACATTATGTTTGTATGTGTAACTGTTGGTATAATGAAAAATAAACATATTTAATGTATAAAAACGACGTCACGCAAACCTTGGCCCTCCGTAACGCTTAGCCGGACTCCCCCTCCTCCCTCCAGTTTGCGTTACGTAATTTGTGGACGACCCCTAATATGCAGTTCTAACTTCGAAAATATAAATATGAATTACGTAAGTGGTAAATTACTAAATGTTATAAGAGCATTAAAGAATTTCTAGTGTCTAGTTCCGGCAATATTCATCATTAACGTGTATACTAAATAAGTTAATGTATTTATTTCCTAGAATGTTATCGTAATTTATTCTAAATTCTTTGAATATGTAATCTTGCTGACATTGGATTCAATAATTTGGTAGGTTCCTAATATCTTTCTGTTTTATATATCAATATGAATTGCATTCGTCTAGGTATTATATTGTAGTGCAATATAATTCGTAGACAAATGCAATGCATTCATGTTGATGTATATTAGGTGCTATTTTGCACGACACTACGTGGCTATATGTGCGGCGCCGATGAATTCTAAGCACCAAATATATTACCACGTCTACGCAAAATAAATGTAATTGCTTTATTTGAAGAACCTTTTAAACATCAAACTTCAAAATATTTACTTCAATGTAGATTCTTACGAACGCTTTCTGATCGTCATTTGAATCTATATAATGCAAGACAAACTACTACCGCTTCGAAACGTGTTATGGCAGCGGAGAAGAAGCGGCGGAAGACACTCGTAGGTATACAGCAACACGCCCTACTTTTCTTTTCCATGTTTCTTTATTTTTTCGAAAACAGGTATTTTATTTAAAACTCCATACTTCTACATAAACATAAACATTTACATACAGGCTTCTGGCCCCACACTAGGATACCCTATGTCGTGGGAACCAGAAACAAGGACATCACACACATATAAACATCCAAGACCTGAGGGTTTCTCTCCTTCTTTACCCCCAGCCGGGGATCGAACCCGGGACCTCTCGCATGGTGAGCCGAGCCACAACCGCTGTGCCACAGAGTTCGTCAGTCTCTCTCATCACTCGACTTGTCATCAATGTAATCATCTAATCTATAATATGCTTTATAACATAATGTTTTTGTACGTGATAACGTCTTAAATCGATGAACGCCGGCTGCACGCACGAAAAAGTGTCACGTTCCATTGGCAGGTTCCGCCTGAGCCGAGCGTGCAAGCGAGAGCGCGGTACAAGCGATAGAGAGGCTCGATCTGCCTAAGCTTTTCTTATGACGTTATCACGTAAAAATATCGTTTGTAAACCGACTTTACAGACCATTTTTTTTCAACAAAGCCTTTAATTTTTTTTCTCTGACAAATTTAATAACTTATAAGGCTTCAATGTCTGACATTTATTTTAGGCTAGTATTTAATCGCACATCAAAAATACTGATTTGCACAGCAAAAAAGGATCAACAAAAACACTTTTTATATTTTAAATATGTTTTGTATACTTAAAGTGTGTTTATGTTTTAAGTATTTTTTGTTGTTCTTACATGTTCAACATAACACGAAGGATAAAGGAGGCTTCACTTCGCTCACCCCCTTTATCCTTCACCTAAGCTATCGCAGCATTTTGCCCTGATATCTGCTGTGCAAATCAGTATTTTTGATGTGCAGTTTAATATTTCCCTTTATTTTGTATTTGTTACTCTGGCTAGTCAAATATTTGCAATATGTATTGCGATATTCGAGAGAATTATACAGCGTTAACTAAAATGAAAAGAAATAAGCTGTTTGTTTCATTTTGTCTCAAAAATAAATGCATTTTTAATTATTTTTTATGTTAAACAATTACTTAGTTAGGTAAACAACATTTAGTATTAACTAATTCTTATTTAATTGGTCTATTGGTGGTAAATGATCGAAATAATAAAACTTAATAAAAATTACAAATGAATAAAAACAATACAGACCAAATATTTTTACCGATATCACTGTACAGTATTTATTGCTGGGTTTCTGGAAGAATTCACTTCTTAGAGATAAGCTCGCCTTTGTACGCTTTTATCTTATACGGTTTGCTGTATGTCCTAATCGCAGTACAATAAAGAAATTATCAATTATTATTTAACATATTTGTTTTTTTAACTTCACCCCATAAGTCGGACCCTAGCATGTGTGACACGCACACAGCGACGACTTCGACGCACACACACACACGCAGGAATTGATAGCGGGTGAATCTATTCGGGGAGGTGCAACGCCCGAGACGTAAGGGCGGGCGGTCACTGGACCAACTGATTTAAAATTACTACCATGGTAGGAACTCGATTCATCTCTAAACGCTATCATGCCCTTTGACCATGAGCTGGGCCCCGATGCTTCTAACCGCAAGCCTCACACAAGCCTATCGCAGGCTCGGAAGTCACGTTCCATCGTGTCGGGAGAGAGAGATAGCGCGAGCCTGCGATAGGCTTGTGTGAGGCTTGTGCTTAGTAGCATAGAGGGCCTGCTGTCCAACAAGCCAAGATCCAACAAAAAAAAAAAAGTGTAAATAAATTGATGACTGCATACTTTATATGGAGTTCATGGAGACCTCTGTGGCGCTGCGGTAGACCATGCGAGAGGCCCCGGGTTCGATCCCCGGCTGCGTTTAAAGAAAAAGATAACCCCAGGTGGGGGATGTGCCTCTGCTACTTCATATGGGCCAAGGGTTTATGCTATGTTTGTTTTTTATGTTGATAAATTATTTGCATTTTTTAAGGATATATTTTTTTCAAACCATTTAGTTCTTCTATTCCTTTTTCACATATATCTCAATATCTTATTTTCCTAAACATAAAAATAATTAGATCGAATTAATGTCCGGCGCGCAGTGTGCGCTCGGCTTTACCGACATAAATTCTCAATAACACGAAATGGAAGTGAGGGGCGCGGGGGCGGGGCGACGCAGGGACGGACTAGGACTAGGTGTTTAACTAGATTTACCAATGCTCAGAGACATTCCATTTATTTTATATAATAATTTGTTCTAACACTGTTACCGTTATAAAATTATAGCAAAAATTTTGGCGTACAAAAACACTTTTAACTTGACGCCATATTTAAAAGACCCTTTTTAGAGATAACAGCCAGTTGCAGAAACAATCTTTAATTTTAAAGCCCCGCAAATCGCTAAGACGAGTCAGTTTTTTTTTATATAAAACCTGTCTCTAATTTCTAAGTACATAATGTTTGTGACAGTTCACACGCCTTGAAGTTGCGTCCATTAGCGTTTAATGGAGCTTTCAGTTTCTGCAACTCATTGACAGGGACATAATGTTCCGGTCAAATTTTCAATTTAATAAATGAGGGTTTCCCTTTAATAAGAGCAAATTAAAATTGCATCAAATTTACTCAATAGCTCACCATAAATATGATGTACCTACATACTTAGATAGATAGATAGCTAATCATTTATTCATATAAATCTGTACAAACACAATCACATATTTTTTTATTAATAAAAATAAATAGCACAAAAAATAAAATAATACAGAATAAAATATATTTTTCTGACTGTAATATATATATTTGGCAACCATAGCAATAATTTCGTGATTTTTTGCCTGACGACCTGTTGTAATGTTGTAATTCACAGAAACCATTATTAATTCTTACCTTGGAAAATGCATGTCATTTATATGTGGTTTTGAATAGCATAGTATTGGACAAAATTATAACCTTAGGAATCTAAGTAATTAATAACAATGGCTTATACTAGTATCTTCCACAAGACAATCTGTTTTATTAAGGTGCTATAATAACATACGTTCCGATACTTAGAAACCCTCACGTTTCTTTCGAAGAAGAGATACTAAAAAGCTACTCGACTAAAGCTATTCGACTACGGAATTCGTTTTTGTGACTATTTAATCGCATATCAAAAATACTGATTTTCAGAGCAAAAAAGGATCAGCAAAATACTTTTTATGTTTTAAGTATTTTTGTTGTTCTTACATGTTGCAACCTAATACGAAGGATAAAGGGGGCTTCGCTTCGCACACCCCCTTTACCCTTCACCTAAGCTACCGCAGTAGTTTGTCCTAATATTTGCTGTGAAAATCAGTATATTTGCAGTGCAAATCAGTGATATTGATATGCAGTTTGATTTCCCTTTAAAAAACCGGCTCAGTGCGATTCGGTCTTGCACATTTCACTGATATTTTTTTCATTTCCTTACGGGCTAATTCCTAATTCCATAACTATTTACTACAATTAAGAATTAACTACTATTACAAAAAACACAACAAATAATTAACTACATTAGGTGCTCACTGTAGCACACAGCACGAGCAGAGCCATTCTCCTAAACTCACACCGAGCAACATGGAGCAGGTCGACGTGGTTCGAGATAAGGTTTCGAAGGGTTCCGTACCATATTCCAAGAAAAATCGCATAAAATCAAGGTATCAATATGGAAACCCCCTTTAAATTATTTAATTGCTTCTAGTCAATTATTTGTTGCTGTAAGCCTGTAGCGGCAACAGAAATACTTATTCTGTGTAAATTTCAACCCTACCTATTACTGTTCACCAAGTTCAAGCCAGAGAAACGGACGGACGGACGGACAGTATTGCGTTTGGCGCCCTTTGAGTACCGAAACCCTAAAAAATATTCATTTAAATATCAAACTATTCAGCAAGCCAACCTACTTTGTAATGAATTTAAATCAAATTCATTTGTTATTTATAAATTCAAATAAATAACGCCACCCTGAGTCCGCCCCTGGCAGAAAGCGAGTGAAAGATGGGCCTGGGTCGCCAGCGCGCGCGACCAATCTCGATACTTTCTATTACGTAATGCTTATTGTTCTTACTACTGTCGCCGCGCGATTATCTTCGATTTGGATCAAAAAATCCACTTTGCCGACTTTTTACCGCGACCGTGACAATTGTTCTATACAAAGTACCGTAGCGTCACACCTTTTCCCTTACGGGGTGGCAGAGGCGAACTGCTCCACTCTTGCGTGGCTGGGGGCTAGCCCATCGCCGCCGCTATGGAGATAGAATAGTAGTTTATGTGACTGCTACATAATGGAGGGCATCAATACTCGAGAGTGGGTTTATGAAACGATCCGAAGCCGAGTTTCATAATAATATCACTCGAGAGTTTTAATGCCTAATTATGTACAGTTACATACACTAGTTTATCTTCATCAAGCTCTTTTTAATGTGTTCAGGAACCGAATGTTCGACCGGCTTGGTGGCATTGATAATTCCTTTGCACTTGTTTAGCTTGTACAGTAGTACCAACTTCACAATCAAAGCAGGGGCGACACGTAGGCGGGCGTCGGCGTTCGAAATTTGAATGTCATAATATGTAGAAAAATTACACATTATGGTCACAATGTGTAATTTTTCAGATAAGAAATGAGTTTTTACCAAGTAGTTTAACATTATGCTGATCGTAACGTGCGATTTTTGTACGCAGTAAAGAGGGTTTATGATACGTGTGTAGATAAATAAATATAATAATTACAAATACTCGTATCGTCCCGTAAATATTACCCATAGTTTTATCTATGTCCCGTATACCGTTCTAAAATATCGCAAATTTACGAATATTTACACCTAAAAGAAATGTGTTGTCCGTTACTTCTAAGCGCATCCAAAGTGATCAATTACGTAGACAATAGAAAACAAAATAATGGAAGACTGGTATCAAGTATCAGTTCGTCACGGTCGGACTATACAGCAGTTTGCGAAGTTTTGAAAGGTTTAATAAATACAAAAGGGTACATCTACGACATTCGTGATATTCCCGCAAACGATACTGCACTCTAAATGTTCCGCCACTGGGTTTAATATCGCTGTGGGGCCGCGCAACTTATTAATGTAGGTAAAATTCGGAGATTAGGGAATCCTGGTCTTTTTCTGCGTGTTTTTTTCGAGGGCACCATTTTGATTATTTGGCTCCAATCTAGTTCGTCGCGATATATTCTTTGCTATATCAACTAATCTAATCAGTATTTGAAAAAATTCTCTCTCACTCACACGTAGCATCATAGAACTTTCAAAAATTACGTTTTTGTATAAGGACACCCTTATTTATTTTATTGGAACTAGTTTATTATTTACTAGCTGATGCCCGCAACTTCATCTGCGTGTTCCTAGGTAGAATCATTTACCGAGATAACGTTACCCTCCTTCTGGTGCAGTCGGAAGAAAAGTGTCCTGTATGTTAATCTAGTTCATAAACTATCTCTGTAGTAAATTTAATTCAAATTCGTTCAGCCGTTTCAGCGTGATTGAGGCACAAACATACAAACATCCAAACATCGCTACTTTCATATTTATAATATTTGTCGGATTGCTGTAGCGGCAACAGATATACACATTCTGTGAGAATTTCAACTGTCTACCTATCACGGCTAAGGGATTAAATATGGCCAGAAATGCATCTTTAGCTTCAATTCTAGGCTAAACTAGACAACATAAAAATGTAGGATAAATATATGTTATAAAAGGTATATTAGAGATAAGAATGGACTTTTAAAATTACCGGATATCTGTTATATTTAATACTTAAAAATATTTTTCGAAATGCATTATTATTCAAGTAAATGAACAAGCGCTTGGAGACGAAATCAGTTTCCTATATGAAACTTACACGCAAAAATAGGTAAAAAAAGGGATTTTTTTGGTTGTTTTATTATATTTTTAATGTTAATATTACAGGAGTTTAGTAATATTTTCTATAATTTTCTTGGTCTCGGAGCTCGGGCTGCTCCGCGGGGCTCTGCGCGGGAGCATGCGTCAGTCTGCTTCGACGCGATGCGACGGGTATTTGTTTTCTTTGTCTAATTCTCAATGCCATTGGCCCTTGTTCAGCCCTTAATGAGATACGGCCCGCTGACGGACGGACGGACAGACAGACGGACAGCGAAGGCTTAGTAATAAGGACTAGACACAATTGTGTGCCACTTCCTACCTGAATGGTAATGGATTTTAAAATAAAATAAATAAATAAAAATAAGAGGAAAATCTTACCTAAACTGAATCTTACCAAAGAAGTATGGACTAAGCTCAACATGGCTTGTGTTATGTGTACTAGACGACGGTATATTTAATAGAGATAAATACTTATGTTAATACAATACAATACCTTACAATACAATACCTTGGACACTATTTACACACATTGATCTAGCCCCAAACTAGGATTCCCTGTATCTTGGGTACTAGACAACGATACTCATACTTATATAGATAAATATTATACTTAGATGGATAAACAACCATGACTAGGGTACAAACATCCGTTCTCATCAAACTAATATTTGCCCCCACCGGGACTCGAACCCGGGACCCTTGGCTTCGTAGGCAGGGTCACTGCCGACTCGGCCATTCGGGTCGTCAATATCCAAGAGTTACGAAACAAATATTCATGCTCACACACAAATATTTGCCCTTACCGGGATTCGAACCCAGGACCGTCACCTTCGTAGGCAGAGTGACTGCCCGCTAGGCTAAACCAGTCGTCTTTTTTATAAAAATAAATAAATAAAAAAGTAGCCAAGTGCGAGTCGGACTCGCCCATGAAGGGTTCCGTTGTAGCAAGTAATTATGTGACTGGATGTTTCTGTTGTAACTTTGTTTTTCGGTCTGTGTCTTTAACAATTTACTTTGAGGAAATATGGTTTCAGAAACCTCAACGTCATTTTTAAAGACCTATCCATGGACACCCCACACATATAGGTTTGATGAAAAACATATTTTTTTGTTTCAGTTCTGTAATTATTTTAATTATGTAGCTCTCTTTAATTATTTTAATTTTTCAATTTTTGTATAAAAATCCTACAGCGGTTCACAGAATACATCTACATACCAAGTTTCAACTGTGTAGTCCTAATAGTTTCTGCGTAAAGTTGCTGTGACATACGGACGGACGGACGGACAGACAGACTTGACGAAACTATAAGGGTTTCTTGTTTCTCTAAGGAACCATAATAATAGTTACTTTTAATCTTAGTGCAAAATTATTTGTCACTGAATACGCCCGAATATCCGACGAGGGTTTGAGGAAGAGTTAACTTGAGCACAAATCTAATTTAAAATTCTCGCAAAATAGCAGCTGGTTAGATTTTATTAGTTAACTTTAACGTTTCAGCAGAAGTACGCTTTAGTCGGACTAAATACAGTAAAATGGTATTCATTACGTGAGGTGTCCAGAGTGGGGGTCAAGCGAAATGCGTGGGGCCAGAAACAGCAATGTCACACACATGGAAACCACCAAGACCTGGGGATTGTCTTAAGGGCTCCAGGGTCACCAGGCTGTATCTCATGCACCGTGATGGTCAGACAGTTGAAATTTTCACAGATGATGTATTTCTGTTGCCGCTATAACAACAAATACTAAACAACAGAATAAAATAATTATTTAAGGGGCTCCCATACAACAATTCTTTCAATACCGCATACAAACTAATGAATGCACCTGGTGACGTGCAAGGAGTGTGAAAGTAGCCGCACCAATAACTTTGTAAACAACATTTTGCTATGTAAAATCCAAAATATTCACTCCACACCATCCCTACCATTGTACGGTGGTACGGAACCCTTCGTACGCGAGTTCTACTCGCACTTGACCGTTTTTTTTTTCCTCCCCACCCAATGACAGTTGTTCAGAATTACGTACTTGCACAATAAGTACTAAAAAAAATGCTTTTATGTCACAACTGTAGATGACCGCCATTTTGAAAATAACAAAAAACTTATACAAATAATAACTACGAAAATCTGTATTATTCGGAAGCAGTATTTGACTTATAAACTTACCCTTCCTACGAAACACAGGTAAATACTAAAGGAAAGAAAGTAGAAATAAAGACTTCCTTGACAATCGTTCTTAACTTAAACCAACTTCACCGATGGGCTTGTCCCCTACCAAAGGCACCTTGCATTCTGTGACTTTTTTAATCCACCCTGTAAGATTAGTCTTGTTATCTTAAATACACATACAAATGTAAAAAGTATTCACCACGCAAGTATCAAGACTGTTCCATTATGGTCAGGTAAAAATGTGAAATGTCGCAATAAGCGATAAATATTAATATGGCGGACATTATACGATTCCAGTTTTTACGACAATTCTGACCTTACCGTGGACATTTTAAGTATAATTCTTACTTATTTAGTTTGATTGCAAGTGGACAGTAATAGAGAAGTTACATGTTTTGGCGACCGAATGGCCGAGTCGGCAGTGACCCTGCCTACGAAGCCAAGGGTCCCGGGTTCGAGTCCCGGTGGGGGCTAATATTTGTTTAATGAGATGTTTGTACCCTAATCATGGTTGTTTATCTATCTAAGTATAATATTTATCTGTATAAGTATGTGTACCGTTGTCTAGTGCCGAAGATACAGGGAATCCTAGTTTGGGGCTAGATCAATGTGTGTAAATAGTGTCCAAGGTATTATTATTATTATTTAATATTGATGTATATTTTACAAACAACAATATAGTGCATACCTTATACAGCTTGCAGCAACAATAAACGATATCATTCAATACAAGTCGATTGGACAGTATAGAAATATAAAATAAATTCCTGCAAAACAGGGGCCTTTTATGTTTTTAGGTCTTAAATATTATTAAATGTGATAAATATCCATATTTCAGCTTTCCTATTAGACAAGATACGTGAACATATGTTAATAAAGAGACGGATAACTGAATAAGACTATTTCATGTTATATAATTTGGCTATATAACATGAAATACTCTTATTTATTTTTAATAATACTCTTATTTTATTTTTATTTACCAAAATAATATTAATTTTTTGGGCTCCAAATTGAGCTAAAACATCATCAAAAACTTAAAAACCGAATTAAACCGGCCACTCAAAATATCACCACTGTTATACTTATCACAGAATCATGTAACCGCTTTCAAACCCGTTTACGACGATTTAAAATTTCCGCTTAGATGTTTTTAATTCTCCACAAAAAACTGCCTACTAGGGGTAAAATAAATAATAAAAGTTGGCGTCGTTACATAATTTCCCATAATGATCACTTGCTACCGAGCCGGCGCCGATGTTCAGGATTGTAAAACCTTAGACTAATAATTATAATACGTGTCGGTGAAGGTACATACTTCGTTGTCATGCGGTCTAAATTCCTATTAATAATTATTTATGTCTGGTATTTAATCGCACAGCAAAAATACTGATTTGCGCAGAAAAAAAGGATAAGCAAAAACACTTTTTATGTTTTAATTATTTAATGAGTACTTAGAGAATCGTGTGGGCGCGAGCTTCCATACAATAAGCGGTAACCTTTTTCACCCCTTAAACCTTGTCCGATTTTCACAATTTTTTCACATGTTTGAGATACTATGAAAAACTATGCTCGTGCGTTTTGTTTTTTTTTAAATATTTTGTATTTTAGTAAATATAAGTACCTAAACATTCACTTTTTTGACCAAAAAAAACCCTCCAGCATTTTATTTATTTTTAACCAATCAAGCCAGATTTTCAAAAAAAGGAAAAACTACAAGCATCGTTTATGATGTGTGGAAACGAATGAGACCAAATTTGTCTTATTCCATAAAGGTTTAGGGGTAGAAAAATGTTACCGCCCAAAAGCATAATTCGGCCGAAAATTTAGGCAATTGCGCTCTTATAGCTCTGAGATTTTGGTGAATACCTACTCGAGCCGAGTTCTGTCGCCATTCGCTCGTCTTAAGTTTATGTTTTAAGTATTTTTGTTGTTCTTACATGTTGAACGTAATACGCTTCGCTTCGCTCACCCCCTTTACCCTTCACCTAAGCTACCGCAGCAAATACAAGAGATATTTGCTGTGCAAATCAGTAGTTTTGATGGGCAGTTTATATTTCCCATTATTTTATTCAGTAAAAAGTTTTACAATAAATACTTGTTTTAACACATAGTAAAGAACAGGGGGTGTGCACTTCTCCCAAATAACTTCTTGTAGTCGATAACATTATGTGTAAACTCTGATACTGTTATGGGTATTACATTATACTATAGGTTATACGTTATCAACAATAAAACGAAAACGTGGTAATTTGTCTTTAATTATAGCCAAGCATTTCTTGGTCGTCAATTTGTCACGTCAATATTTATAATTATTATGAATAAGAATTGGTAAAACGTGTTGGTTAGCGCGGAACTCGAGATTGGCTGCACTGATTTGGATGGACTTTTTTGTTACGGATGGAAAAATATTAAAAATCTTTTGTTTAATTCACCCTTCTATCTATTTTTGTCCAGAGACAAAGTTGCTATTGACAGAGCAAAGTCTGTGCTCTCAGATGAACGTGCAATAAAGAACATTGACTCGCTAAGAACATGTATGCGTTTTTACGTTTGCCGTTCGTGACTTAACGCGGAAAACGTCAAATTGTATACATTTTCTTAGCGGGTTCGATGTACTCTATTGCACGGTTATCTGACAGTTTATAGGTAGTTCCGTATTTTTATTAAAAAAAAAAATACAATGCTCTACATTCCCATAATTTGCGCAACACTGGGGTGTTATCACTTATGTTAGCTGAACCTATTTCAGCAAAAACGTTTGACAATATCAGAATTGTAAATTTCATAAACTCAATTTTGTGTTAAAAAGACAATTTGACTATGACGTCACTTGCTAGTATTTCATAGAACTCGTGAAGAAAATCACCGTTTTGCCAGTATCTATTTTGACTGGCAGTTAAATACGGCAACAAATATAATGATCACCAAAATTTTTTTTCCTACCCAAAATGGATAAATGAACACCAAAAGTTGCAAAAAATATCAGGGCAAAATACTGCGGTAGCTCAGGTGAAGGGTAAAGGGGGTGAGCGAAGCGAAGCCCCCTTTATCCTTCGTGTTAGGTTGAACATGTAAGAACAACAAAAAATACTTAAAACATAAACTTAAGTACACAAAACATAAAAAGAAGTTTGGTGATCATTTATCCAAACACAATTTGGTGGACATTTAACCATTCTGGCAGTCATTTCGAATTTATTGGTAGTAAAATAGGTGCGTTTTTGGTAATCGTTTAAACATAAGCCGTTAAATACCGTATTACAAATGGAATATCTAAGTTGACCCGATAATAGTGACCACTGATCTTATCTTTCGGCGCTTATTATTTTTGTCTTAAAGTCAATAAAGGTATACATACAGGCACACACATTGCCTCTACCCTCCCTCACGCTAGGATACCCTGTGTCCGGCCGGGGTTCGAACCCTGGACCGCTCAGCCTCGACCGCAACTCCACAGACGTCGTCGGCAAAATAGCACTAATAGAATCGCGGTAAACATCTCATTTGGCTGTAGCACGTGTAAGAGGTGTATAATTCTATAAATAACCGAAAATAATTCCCCAAGTACCAAGAATTGCGGTTCGCAGTACAGAAAGTGGAATCCGACGACGAAATGTTCCCACGCGCTGCCGGGATAAGATCGCGGGTGAGAATTTCAAAATGCGTTAGTAGAATATTAAATTGTTTGAAAAACTTTACATCACAAAAACGTAACAAAAATCACAAAATAAATACAGAATAGGCTTGTACTAATGCAAGGTTATTTATAATAAGAGTTTTCTTCCAGAAAACCTTAAATTCGAGACTAATTTGATTACTGACTTTGCTGCTTGTGCCGCCCTATGAACATAAACATTTACATACAGGCACATACATTGCTTCTGGCCTCACACTAGGATACCCTGTGTTGTGGGAACCAGAAACAGCGACGTCACACGCATATAAACATCCAAGACCTGTTTTTTTGTTTATGCCTAGCCGGGGATCGAACCCGGGACCTCCGAGCCCAACCGCAGCGCCACAGAGGTCCTCAATGAGGAAATGGCGTGATGTATGTACGTATGTAGACTTTGTAGATTAACGCTTTAATTGTACAGTCAGCATCAGATATATATGAGCGCGCAAGCTACTCAAATAGATCTACACATCCTAAGCAACCAGAAATATCTACACAGCCAAAGTGTCACAATTATCTCAACACCCTCAGTGTTAACATGGACGTTGACATAATTTTGACTAGATATTTCTGGTTTTTATGATGTGTAGGTCTATTTGAGTAGCTAGCGTGATCGATCACATATATCTGATGACGACTGTACTTGGTGCTTTTGTAAATATGAGCCTCAGAAACACACTGGGATATATTTTTTTATTCTCAGGGAAAACTAACAGCTAGGTACAATTATAAAAGTATGATTTAAACTATGGAAGGCCAATTACAAGTTTTCAAAAATATTATATATGTATAGATTGACATAAACAGTAGACAGATAGACGAGCACAAAAGTTAGGTAATTATTACATAAAAAAAAATAAAAAACAAACAAGGTAAAATAAGTGTAGGCACTTACCTGAGTAAATGAGTGCATAATGCATGGAAGTTAAATAAAATAACAATAAACATACCCAGTGTATTTATTTAAAATATTTTTATACTTAGGACTTAAGAGTCGTGAGAATTAATAACATTTGGGAGTGTGTACATTTACCGACTTCGACGCGGCCTTTGTGACGTACACGCTAAATAAATAATGACGACTTGTTTTGTTTCAGATGTAATACAAATAATTCCAGTTCCGTTTACCACGTAAAGGTAATATAATAATACAAAAATATATTTAAATTAAAACACAACAGCTGAGGAAGATTCAAAACGTAATAATAGAAAAGCCGCAGTTTCCAGTTGCAACGTTATCGCGGTTGGGCGTACTAAGTAAAGCAAGCAAACGAAGCAAACTCCAAACTGTAGGGTTGTCGCGTCTGTTCAATAAATTATTTTTATTTATGTTCCCGGTTTTGATACTTTTCCTCTCAGGTGTTTGTATTGCATCGACTAATTATGTGTATTTATTTACGAACAATTATTTTAATAATCGTTTACATCGATTTCAGTTTCCTAACTTTCCTTACGGATGTTACAGTAGTAATTTCAACAGATGGCGTTAGTTGTATGTTAGCATTGCAGTTCATACAAACTGTTGCATCTTTTATTATTTTAAGTTTATTCCCACGACACATGGTATCCTAGTGTGGGGCCATAAGCAATGTATGTGCCTATATGTAGATGTTTATGTTCATATTATGTTTTATGTAAATAAGTTTTGATTTACCAAATACCATTTCTCGATACAAATACAAATATGTTTATTTGTTCATCATTGTTTGTAACTAGGTTTTATATTATTTACAGTGTGTCAAATTATGGTACCCAGTAGTACTGGGTGTAAAAATATTAACCTTATTATATAACATCTTACATCTAAATTTAGAGTAGTGGACATATTTACGACTGAAATCAGTATCAGTATTTTATTATAGTTTTATTTTAGGTATAATATTGCAATGCCGCTTCACAAACCTTTAAGTTATTACTTAAAAACTAAGACTATCAACAAACTAAAATTCATTATTCAAATGCCACGAATTATCATTTAGACTCAATGACTAATTAACTAAACGGTATCTACATAACAATCATGAGTGATTGTCGGCCACTGGGTCATCGGTTCATTACCCTTGTGACAAATAAATTTACATTAAATCTTTAATTCTAGTACACATTACGTGTGTTTACTGACTGATTCTTCCGATTGCAATTAAAGTTAGGATAGAAATTAATAAAAATATTTTTTATTTTTACAAGAATTATTTAATTGGGCAAATGAGGTAATTAAGCTATTTATCTTAGTACATTATATGGACGTTTAACATTGATGGAAAACATAGTGAGAAAACCTTCATATCTCGAAAACGCCGCTCACCTCAGAGGGTCAGGACTTTTTGTATGTTTGTCTTCTAAATAGTCCAAACAAAGTTACAGTTTAGAAGTCAAAGTTTCTGCTTTCGACTTTTCCATCTAGAATCGTTTGTTGACTAGTCTATAGGTAATTTAGTAGTCCGATGTTTATGATACTATTATGAATTATGAATTATGAATTATGAATTATGAATTATGAATTATGAATTATGAATTATGAATTATGAATTATGAATTATGAATTATGATACAGAATTTCACTGAAAATAAAATTAAACAATGAATTTTATAGGGTCGTCTAACTATGGAAGTTGCGGCGGCTGTCAAGAATAATTTGATCATTGAATTACTGACGTGGGCGCAACTGTGTCTCAGCCAACCCGTATGGGAAAATCCGTGACGCCATATTTTTTACATTAATTATTACCTACAATAAAAAAAAATAACAAAACCAATGGCCCACACCAGGGAAGTGTGGATGAAAAGGGGGAGGCCTTTGACCAGCAGTGGGGACATTATAATGGCTACATTAAAAAAGTGTAGTATTTAATCGCACATCAAAAATACTGATTTCCACAGCAAAAACACTTTTTATGTTTTAAATATTTAATGAGTACTTAAGTTTATGTTTTGTTGTTCTTACATGTTGAACCTAACACGAAGGATAAAGGGGGCTTCGCTTCGCTCACCCCCTTTATCCTTCACCTAAGCTACCGCAGCAAATATAAGGGATATTATCTGCGCAAATCAGTATTTTTGATGTGCAGTTTAATATTTCCGCTAAAAAATGTATTTACAAATATTGTGCATTGAGTGACAGCCCTAAGCGCTTCGCAGCAAGTATGCGCCCGACCGATATTTTTTCCCTAGAGAACAGAAGTGTGTGGAGACGACCCATAAGCAATAATATATTACATTTTATTACGTTTTCTTAATTTATTTACCAGCTGACCCCGCGAACTTCGTACCTTATAGCAGTCAGTGATGAGTGAGCTGTCAATTACCGAAGATGGCGGAGTTACAAATCTAATTTATTTAAAAATAAATTTTCTGTATATCATTTTCACGTGCATTTTTCCGATATTTTTAAAGTTATTCTGCTATTTGGGGCGGAGACGAATCGAATAAAAAAAAATATATTTATTGGAGGTGAGCTCGCTTTTGTACGCTATTTTAATATTTATCTTGTTGTTTCAATTACTTGTGTGCAATAATTAAATTATGAATTATGAATGTGGAAGGTGTTAAGCAAGTAGGCAGTACCAGTACCGTTTGGCAGTATTGACGAAATGTATATGTATTAGAATATTAATATATGTGCTGCGTGTAAATAACTGGCCGTTTTAAATTATAGAGGAAAATAAACATCAAATTTCGAATAGGATGCGCGACTCCCCACGTCCGCCGCGCCCCGTCTTGTATTCTCATAGAAAATCTCCATACTAAATGATTTCTCAGTTTTTTTGCTTTCAATGTGCATTTTTTCAAAGTTTTCTCTACTTAGAAACTTCCCAAGACTTCAAGAAATACTTTTAAAAAGTTGATCAAGTCAAAGTACTTTATTACTGTAGATATTTACATATACTTAGCAAACGCCATTTTTTGCCTCTTCTCTACATTGGACCACTGTGGGAAGAGAAGGGCGTAGAAACTCCCACAGATTGATTTTTAAATCTCTTTAAAAAATAGGTTGTGCTTAACTATTACAAATATGAAAAATTTCGAATTTGAAAAATATGAAAAAGCGATCCAAATCGCACCAGCCGTTGGCGAGATTTGCGTTTACATTTTAACTGTCACTAAAACTCAGCCTTTCAAGAAAACAAAATCTTATTCAATAATCATGCATAACGACTCCATACATCCCGTTTGTCTAAACAACGATCTTCCCTCTCGCTCGCACGCTATTCCCCCCCCCCCCCCCCACCCCCCCGTCCCCTCGCCCCGCGCTCGAAGGGTTCCGGGCGCGGTGCGGTAAGTAACTGTTTATTATCATTGTTTGTTAGTATTGTTTAATCCTTTATATTTATAAGGCATAAGAAAAAATATTTTTCATTGGTTTTAGAGTTTATTACCAAGCCATAAGGTTGAAAATATGGTGGCAATATAGTGGACAGAGCCTTACAAAGGGTTAATGGTTATCGTAAAGTGTACAATGTAAAGCACATATTGAGGTGTAAAAAGGCTTGCCCGTAATTAAAGGTTTTGTAATTTTGTAGCGGCGACGTTTCATTGTTTTATTTTATTTTCAATTAAATTCTGTGTCATAAACGTCGGACTACTAAATTACCTATAGACTAGTCAACGGAGGATTCTAGATGGAAAAGTGGAAAGCAGAAAGTTTGACTATTTATAAACTTACTAAAAACCCCTCTGAGATGAGCCCAAACAAAGATGTTCCCCAAGGAGCTCGTATCTAACTCTTTATTAATCTGTGCTCATATTCCTAGACAAAGATTGGGATTATGTAAATAAATTGAAATAAATATCAAAGTTGTATTTATCGGCTTTAATTAGCACAACAAAATTTCGTATAACGCGTCGTTTTCGAGATATATGCAAAAAAAAACGGGACCTACAGCCTTATGGCGTAACTCTCTGAAGTTCATAGCGTGTGTCTATGGTCATCTCATGCTCATACAAATTCATCGATTGCGGGGTATCACCGAAGGCTTTTAGGCTTCATTCAATGAGCTTGGGTTTAGCCTCCATTATGATGCTACTTGCGTGATACCAATTTGACAGATGAAGCTGGTGCAAGGTGTCAAACGTAAAAGTCTATATGAAGTTCATAGCTCAGACGACTTATGCCATAAGGCTGCTGCTTTGTGCCCTAGCGCTCACCTCAGAAGGGTCAGGACTTTTAGTACGTTTGTCTCCTACAAAGTCCAAACAAAGTAGTCAAACTTTCTGTTCTCGACTTTTCCATCTCGACCCCCCTTTGAGAACTCATTTCCTAAGCTACTACATAAGAAAACATATGTGCCCTGTTCAGTGTCACATACGATTGATACATTTCGACAGTAGTGCATTTTTAGTATTACTACGATTCACTCTTAATTATTTATGCAGCTTAGTGTCTCCCACATAACATACCACAGCTCGCCCGCTAGATACACCGGGCGGAGGGGGTGAAGTAGAGGGGAGACGGGCGGGGGGGGGGGGGTAAAGACACGTGACACGCTCGGCTTTTTTATTATAATATACTTTAGGGTACCGCACTGTACCGGCTAAGATAACCATATCACTTCAATAGTTTTTAATGAGCGATTATGTTATTGTAACCATATCTTAGAACATGTATTTTTTAAAGCATTTCTATTCAGTACTACCTAATCTTTATAGACGAGTATGTATTTTATTTACCATATTTTAAAGATATTTAATTTACTTATATGTATTTTATTATTGTTCAGATATCGTGCACTGCCTACCCTTTCTTGATAACATTTCCTGTCATGCCTTGGTTTGCTGGAAGAAATCTCTTTTTAGAGATAACCTCGCCTTTGTACATAAGTTTTCTCTTAATGTATATTTTTAAATAACTGTGTTCAATAAAGAATTTTGAAATCTTTTTTGTTATATACAAGTCGAACTAACACTCAGGCTATTCGGGGATTAGTCTTCACCTAAGAAGCTACCGCAGTGTTATTTCGTTCAATGAAAGTTCTAATGAAACCATCCATGGTTGGCCATTTCAAGATATGGTCAATTCCACGATATGGTGACGTCATTGTCATAATTTATAATGCAAGAAAGCTACGGTCGTCAAGATGGTCAGCCTCGGAGTGTGAAGTAATTAGATGGAAACGTGATTTATATTATGACTTTTGAGACAATATTCAGAATGTTATGCTGCAATCAGCCGAGTCGGCAGTGACCCTGCCTGCGAAGCCACGGGTCCCGGGTTCGAGTCCCGGTGGGGGCAAATATTTGTTTAATGAGAACGGATTTTTGTACCCTAGTCATGGTTGTTTATCTATCTAAGTATAATATTTATCTATATATTTATGTGTATCGTTGTCTAGTACCTAGTTTGGGGCTAGATCAATGTGTGTAAATAGTGTCCAAGGTATTATAATATTATAATTATTATGAAGATGCCATCGCCATTAAAACCATGGGAAGCGAGGTATTCGCGAGAAACCGCTTTTTGACACAATGACCTTGAATATCTTAAGACACCTGATTTATTAAGTATATCCAAATCGAGGGTTTACGTTAATTTACAGCTTATTTTCTGATTTTTTTATTTAGTGATTTTTATAATTTTATTTAGTTAAACTGGAATATCATCCAACGATTTTGTCTCTACAAGCCTACGCAAATACCATAATTAATGTAAACTGGGGATTACCATACCACACTTACAGACGCCATGACGTTTAAGGATTTAAACACTTCAATCACATTTTTTACTTTTTTTTTATCAAGTTTTTATTCAGCACTTTTACACATTGGCGTATGCCAGTTCTATATGTATTGGCTAAACTAACTTAAAAGTAATTTAAATAATAACAGCCTTATCTACTTAAAACTAAATAAACTAAATAATAATCGAGTACCCTCGCTGCATGGCTCAGATAAATAATAGTTTATAACACCCACATCTTTCACATTAATATTTAATGATGGCGGGGGTAGACACCCTAGAGCTGAGGCGGAAGATGTCTCTGTTGGTCCACTTCTATCTGCTCCTCCACAACAAGGTAGATAATCCGCTGGCTCTGCGAAGTGTTGCCCTTAGCGCGCCGCCTCGGTACGCGATGTTACGGTCGCGGCCGCTCTTCGTCACGGGTGCTGTTCGTACACAGCACGCTCGTCACACGCCCACTCTCCAGGCACTGACTCTACTCAATGCCCTGTGTTGTTTAGCACCCAGATTTAGACGTTTTTCCTATGCAACTCTAGATGTTTTTTAAAATTGTATACCTGTTTTTAAATAATCTGTGAGACATATAAACTTGTAAGATATTGTGTTTGTCGGTATTTTAATTGTTTTTTGTATCTTCTTGTACATGTTTCAATCAATTTATAATATTTATGTGTGCCATTGTTAACGCTCACATGATTTGGTCTCAAGACTGTAAATGTGACCTGTAATTGTCAATAAATCTTTAAATCTTTAAGTAACTAAATAAGCGATCTCGTTTAGCTTTGTTCTGGACACCTTCCATCAAAATATGGAAGACAACTTCCAACACTCCGCATGTGTCACAGTTGGGGGAAATCAACTTCATTAAAAACTTAAGGGATTAAATATGGCCAGAAATGCATCTTTAGCTTCAATTCTAGGCTAAACTAGACAACATAAAAATGTAGGATAAATATATGTTATAAAAGGTCTATTAGAGATAAGAATTGACTTTTAAAATTACCGGATATCTGTTATATTTAATACTTAAAAAAAAAATTCGCAATTATTATTCAAGTAAATGAACAAGCGCTCGGAGACGAAATCAGTTTCCTATATGAAACTTACACGCAAAAAAAGGAAAAAAAAGGGAAAATTTTTGGTTGTTTTATTTTATTTTTAATGTTATTATTACAGAAATTTAGTAATATTTTCTATAATTTTCTTGGTCTCGGAGCTCGGGCTGCCCCGCGGGGCTCTGCGCGGGAGCATGCGTCAGTCTGCTTCGACGCGATGCGACGGGTTTTCTTTGTCTAATTCTCAATGCATTTGGCCTATGATCAGCCCTTAAATTTATTTGATGGAATATGTCCAGATCTAACTCTGTTACATGTAACAATATTCTTGCGGGACAGATCCACATTGTTAAACCACGGTATGTGTGTTATTTTATACGGAACCCAAAACACTTAGTGGCAACTCGTGCTAGCAACATTTTTCAAATCATTTTTTGTCTCTTCACCCAAGTTTCAAAGGATTTTTAGACACCCATCGCAGAGTATTATCGTTAAAATCTGTTAAAGTTCACAAACATATTGTACGTACATCGACAATAACATGTGAGGATGCACCTTCCCGAACTAACCTTCTAGCTGTTTTTGGTACCAAAAATAAAACCGGTCTTTGTGCGAGTCGAACTCTCGCACGAAGGGTTCCGTACCACCGTACAATGGTAGGGATGGTGTGGAGTGAATAGTTTGGATTTTACATAGCAAAATGTTTTTTATAAAGTTATTGGTGCGGCTACTTTCACACTCCCTGCACGTAACCAGGTGCATTCATAAGTTTGTATATCGTTTACAGATAAATAAATTATTTTATTCCGTTTTTTATTATATGTTGCTATGGCGGCAACAGAAATACACCATTTGAGAAACTGTCAACTGTCTAACTATCACCGTTCATGAGATACAGCCTGGTGACAGACGGACGGACGGACGGACAGCGGATTCTTAGTAATAGGATCCCGTTTTACCCTTTGGGTACGGAACCCTTAAAATGGCGCCTCTGAATGACAGCTATGACCGCCTTTGCTCCCGCTAGGTGTCGCTGGTATACTTGGGGGCAAAGAGTTTCATTCATTTGAGGTTAGCTTCAAAAATACGTCACGTGATCGCTCAATTGCACTTGACCCTGGAAAAATTAACCTCAAATGAGGTTAGGATACCATATATTCTAAAACTCTCTGAGAGCGAGTTTTACCATCGAAGAGTAACTTTTTACTCGAGAGTATTTTCTACTTTTTCTAAGAATGACCCCATTTTGAACTGTCATTGTCATATAAATTATCTCGATAAAAGCCACGGATCAAAAACTTAACTTTAACTTAGTTATTCTCGCATGACTTTTTGCTGTAAAATCCACCCTATGTCACTTACCGTACTCACTTAATTATTAGTAGTATTATTATGTACCTATTTCATATTTCTGTTGTATTTCTATATATCTACCTATACATCGCATCGTCGAGAGGTGCCTGCACGGATATCTATATATCTACCTATACATCGCATCGTTGAGAGGTGCCTGCACGGATATCTATATATCTACCTATACATCGCATCGTTGAGAGGTGCCTGCACGGATATCTATATATCTACCTATACATCGCATCGTTGAGAGGTGCCTGCACGGATATCTATATATCTACCTATACATCGCATCGCTGAGAGGTGCCTGCACGGATATCAAACGGATTTGACAGAAAATCAGCGCTGCAGCCCTGTTGTAGCATTATGCTGAGTTGGAGCCATTTCACTGGTGAAGCATGCGTACATCATCCTTCTCTTTTATTTCTTTTAATTAGAAAGTATGTCTGTAAAGTTATCCTGTTGATGTACCATATTTTGTCCAGTGAATAAATGAATGTCTATGTCTATGTCTATGTCTATATTAAACCACTGACGAACCGAATGGCCGAGCCGGCAGTGACCTTGCCTACGAAGCCAAGGGTCCCGGGGTCGAGTCCCGGTGGGGGCAAATATTTGTTTGATGAGAACGGATGTTTGTGCCCTAGTCATGGTTGTTTGTCTATCTAAGTATAATATTTATCTATATAAGTATGTGTATCGTTGTCTAGTACCCAAGATACAGGGAATCCTAGTTTGGGGCTAGACCAACGTGTGTAAATAGTGTCCAAGGTATTATTATTATTATAATAAGGAGAAGTTAATAGAAATTGACGACTTTGAAAGATAGTCAGTCTCTAACTACACCAGCGACATCTGTTATGAGCTTTTGATATCAGGTGCCATTTGCTAGCATTTTATATAGTCAGCAACATCTGTTACTTAATAGATATCTTCAACAGAGCCAAAAACCAGTTTTGTCCCCTTTGTCTCAGGAGGAGACTGTTAAATAATGGCTGGTGTTTAAAAGATCACGAAAAACGCACCTATTTTACAACCAATTAATTCGAAACGACCGCCACAATTAGTAAACGATCACCAAATTGTGTTTGGATAAATGATCACCAAACTTCTTTTTATGTTTTGTGTACTTAAGTTTGTTTTAAGTATTTTTTGTTGTTCTTACATGTTCAACCTAACACGAAGGATAAAGGGGGCTTCGCTACGCTCACCCCCTTTACCCTTCACCTAAGCTATCGCAGCATTTCGCCCTGATAATTTCTGCAACTTTTAGTGACCATTTACCCATTTTAGGTAAGAAAATATAATTTTTTGGTGATCATTATATTTGTTGCCTTTTTCTAACAGCTGACCCAACAATCTTTGTTCTGTCAAAAGCTACTGGACTAACAACGCCATCTTTTGCAAGGACGATGAACTTTTGTTTTTAATATGCAAAAGTATTCGTTTGTTTCATAAAAAGAAAAACGCGATAGATTGAATTACGAAAATACCTTTTAATTGTTATATTTTTTCCTGTAATTCTGAAATCCTAATTAATTTCAATGCGGAATTGCATTCAAAATGTGGATATTATGTATTCGTAAACTCTCCTTAAAAATATTTTTGATAAAAAAGTAATTTATTTTTAAACTATTTTTATGTGGTTTGTCGCTACCTTATTTTAGTTTAAGTCGAGCGCATGGTTTGCGTTCTCTTTTCTTTCTTATGTGCTTTCACTTTCGTTTACATTCGTATTCCTTTTATATATATTTTTTCGTATCTCCTTGACAGGCGTTTGCAACTAATAAATAATTTGATGGCGATTAAAAATTTTCGCGACAATTATATTTAAAAAAGTTCATCCAAATAGTCCAGCCGTTTGAGAGTTTCACGCTAGCCTTCACATTTTTACTGTTTTACTATATTTAGCGATATATCACTCAATGTGTTAGCAAGCGCGAAACTATTCGGACGAACTTTTTAAACACTTTATATAACATTTATCTATATACATATATTTATTTTAACTTGTATAAGCTAGGTTTTACTGTGTCACATTCACGATAACTGAATATTATAATAACTCGAAGGTACTGTAAACATTGGCTATTAAACCTTTACGAACAAAGATAAGCTTTATCAGTAAATACATAGCAACGCAGTTACCGATAATACAGGGTGTCCCTGGAAAGGTGCAGAGTCAACAAGTGAAAAAATATGTAAATAAATAAAATACAAACAGTTTATAACCCCTGGCGAAAAAATCTGTGGCGCTATAGCGCTCAAGCGGGTGGACGGATTTTAATGCGGTTTTTTGTTAATGGTAGTAGACTTTCCTGCAATGGTTCTTAGCTATGTTTCATTAAAATCGGATCAGTGGTTCGCAAGTTATCAGCTTAACAAGGAAACAAGTCGGCAAAAATTTTAGACTTATTTCATTTATTGTGTCGGGCGTGTTTGAAATTTTTATTTATGGTTATAGTTAAATTAATTACAAAAATATATGGTTTAGGCTAGTATTTAATCGCACATCAAAAGCACTTTTTATGTTTTAAATATTTTATGTTCACTCATGTTTATGTTTTAAGTATTTTTTGTTGTTCTTGCATGTTCAACCTAACACGAAGGAAAAAGGGGACTTCGCTTCGCTCACCTCACGCTTCACCTAAGCTATCGCAGCATTTTGCCCTGATATTTGCTGTGCAAATCAATATTTTTGATACGCAGTTTAATATTTTCCTATGGTTTTGAGAATTTTAAGTAATATACCCTTAAGTGCCACGTCAGCGAGATAATGGCACCTAATCTTCTCAATATCTCATTGCAGATGGCGCTGGTGTAGTCAGTCGGAGACTGTCTCTCTGTCAAAGTCGTCAAATAATATTTACTTCTTTTTATAATACAAGGCGTGCCGACCTCATTTGAGGTCAATTTCGCCAGTGTCAAGTGTATTTGAAAGATCACGTGACGCGTTTTTGAAGTTAACCTCAGATGAATGAAACTCTTTGTCTCTAACTACGACAGCGCCACCAGGCGGGAGCAAAGGGTAGCTATTCCGAGGCGCCATTTTGGTAGCAAAAGAAGGTTAGTTCGGGAATGCACCTCCTCACATTGATATTATTATCCATTTCTGTGACTTTTTACAGAATTTTAACGATAATACTCTGCGAAGCGTCCTCTTCAGGATTTTGATATGTTTTCATCTTCTATTAAAAACAAACTTGTTATATTATTGTGTGACTGTGAGTTAACCTAAAATGAACTTAGTTTTTATTTAATTTTGTGTTATATATGTTGCAGTAAGAACCCGTTTTCAGTTAGAACGCGTTTTCACTAGTTAAAACTAGTTTTGACTAAGTGCCTTAGTTAAAACCAGAATTTACTGCTGGTCGAAAATGAATGTGTTTTACATGTTTTTTAGTTGTATGTACAAACTAGATTTACATTCATGTATATTAGTAAATTCTTGTTATTACTAGGAAATTCTAGTTTTATCTAAGGCACTTAGTAAAAACTAGTTTTAACTAGTGAAAAAACGTTATAACTTAAAACATGTTTTTTACGGTAGCATATACATTTCGGTCTAACTGGTACGCAAGTCTCACACGAGTATGCGCTCAAGATGTGTTATCCTATAATGAGGGTTTTCGATACTTTTTCTGCCACCAGGCGGCGCCTCGTAGGCGTCAGGTCTAAACAGCTGTCAGATAGTACAAAGTCACAAAACCCTCGAGGGTTTTCGATACTTTTTCTGCCACCAGGCGGCGCCTCGTAGGCGTCAGGTCTAAACAGCTGTCAGATAGTACAAAGTCACAAAACCCTCGAGGGTTTTCGATACTTTTTCTGCCACCAGGCGGCGCCTCGTAGGCGTCAGGTCTAAACAGCTGTCAGATAGTACAAAGTCACAAAACCCTCGAGGGTTTTAGATACTTTTTCTGCCACCAGGCGGCGCCTCGTAGGCGTCAGGTCTAAACAGCTGTCATATAGTACGAAGTCACAAAACCCTCGAGGGTTTTCGATACTTTTTCTGCCACCAGGCGGCGCCTCGTAGGCGTCAGGTCTAAACAGCTGTCAGATAGTACAAAGTCACAAAACCCTCGAGGGTTTTCGATACTTTTTCTGCCACCAGGCGGCGCCTCGTAGGCGTCAGGTCTAAACAGCTGTCAGATAGTACGAAGTCACAAAACCCTCGAGGGTTTTCGATACTTTTTCTGCCACAAGGCGGCGCCTCGTAGGCGTCAGGTCTAAACAGCTGTCAGATAGTACAAAGTCACAAAACCCTCGAGGGTTTTCGATACTTTTTCTGCCACCAGGCGGCGCCTCGTAGGCGTCAGGTCTAAACAGCTGTCAGATAGTACAAAGTCACAAAACCCTCGAGGGTTTTCGATACTTTTTCTGCCACCAGGCGGCGCCTCGTAGGCGTCAGGTCTAAACAGCTGTCAGATAGTACAAAGTCACAAAACCCTCGAGGGTTTTCGATACTTTTTCTGCCACCAGGCGGCGCCTCGTAGGCGTCAGGTCTAAACAGCTGTCAGATAGTACGAAGTCACAAAACCCTCGAGGGTTTTCGATACTTTTTCTGCCACCAGGCGGCGCCTCGTAGGCGTCAGGTCTAAACAGCTGTCAGATAGTACAAAGTCACAAAACCCTCGAGGGTTTTCGATACTTTTTCTGCCACCAGGCGGCGCCTCGTAGGCGTCAGGTCTAAACAGCTGTCAGATAGTACGAAGTCACAAAACCCTCGAGGGTTTTCGATACTTTTTCTGCCACCAGGCGGCGCCTCGTAGGCGTCAGGTCTAAACAGCTGTCAGATAGTACAAAGTCAGAAAACCCTCGAGGGTTTTCGATACTTTTTCTGCCACCAGGCGGCGCCTCGTAGGCGTCAGGTCTAAACAGCTGTCAGATAGTACGAAGTCACAAAACCCTCGAGGGTTTTCGATACTTTTTCTGCCACCAGGCGGCGCCTCGTAGGCGTCAGGTCTAAACAGCTGTCAGATAGTACAAAGTCACAAAACCCTCGAGGGTTTTCGATACTTTTTCTGCCACCAGGCGGCGCCTCGTAGGCGTCAGGTCTAAACAGCTGTCAGATAGTACGAAGTCACAAAACCCTCGAGGGTTTTCGATACTTTTTCTGCCACCAGGCGGCGCCTCGTAGGCGTCAGGTCTAAACAGCTGTCAGATAGTACAAAGTCACAAAACCCTCGAGGGTTTTCGATACTTTTTCTGCCACCAGGCGGCGCCTCGTAGGCGTCAGGTCTAAACAGCTGTCAGATAGTACGAAGTCACAAAACCCTCGAGGGTTTTCGATACTTTTTCTGCCACCAGGCGGCGCCTCGTAGGCGTCAGGTCTAAACAGCTGTCAGATAGTACAAAGTCAGAAAACCCTCGAGGGTTTTCGATACTTTTTCTGCCACCAGGCGGCGCCTCGTAGGCGTCAGGTCTAAACAGCTGTCAGATAGTACGAAGTCACAAAACCCTCGAGGGTTTTCGATACTTTTTCTGCCACCAGGCGGCGCCTCGTAGGCGTCAGGTCTAAACAGCTGTCAGATAGTACAAAGTCACAAAACCCTCGAGGGTTTTCGATACTTTTTCTGCCACCAGGCGGCGCCTCGTAGGCGTCAGGTCTAAACAGCTGTCAGATAGTACGAAGTCACAAAACCCTCGAGGGTTTTCGATACTTTTTCTGCCACCAGGCGGCGCCTCGTAGGCGTCAGGTCTAAACAGCTGTCAGATAGTACGAAGTCACAAAACCCTCGAGGGTTTTCGATACTTTTTCTGCCACCAGGCGGCGCCTCGTAGGCGTCAGGTCTAAACAGCTGTCACAGCTGTCAGATAGTACAAAGTCAGAAAACCCTCATTGGATGTGTTTTTTTTTGTTGTTTTATTTGTAATTATACTGTGTTTCTGGTGGAAAACCTAATAAATAAATTCATAAATAAATGTGTCTTACAAAATCCTTTGAAAACTGTGACAAAAAATGCTACGCCAGCGCCACCGAGCGGACATAGCTGCCATTGTGAATAAATAGTAGATTGTACAACGAGGGCATAAAACACGCCATTTGACCCGAGACGTTGATATGCACCCGAGCCGCAGGCAAGGGTGGATAGTTAATTCGAGGGTAACCATTTTGAAGTGTTTTTTTTTTCTAAAAGTTCGTGTTTGTGTTCGTGGATATATGTATGCTGCACAAAATGCCACTTTAATGCTCTAGTGCTCAAAGTAAAATTGTTTTAACGGCTGGGATAATCGCCACAGCCACACGCACAATAAAATTTCGTAGAATAAACTTGTTATTTTAGCTGATTTGCTTTAATAAATTTCACATTCGTGTTTTGTGCTACTAAATTATTAAAACTAGACAAAACAGAAGTCAATTATTATTTAAAAACGTATCAAACCATTAAATGACTTGGCGGTATGAAGTACCTTAGTCGACAGTCCCATGTCGAAAATTAAAAACAAAATAAAAAATAAAATTGGCGGGAATTCTCTCTCTTGTGATTCTTTGCGATTTGTTGCTGTTTTATGATTGTTGTTTTACGATCATTTGTATGCCATTGTTTCATTTTCTCGCAATCGAACTGGAAGATTATAAGAGTTGAGTACTATTTGAGAACTGCACACTCTTTTTTTAACTTTAATTAAATATAGCTGACTTTAATTTAGATATAGCCATAAATACTGTTTAATGAGCGGTACTGGTAATACACACAAACCTCAGTGGTTTAAGTGGTGTTCAAACATGTAACTCTGTTATTTTTAATGTGTCATTAATTAAATAAAAAAAGAGAGAGCAGGGTGTATAACTCGGTCATAAACCCCATTTTACCGTCGACCTAACTATCCACTCTTGCCTGCGGCTCGGGTGGATATCAACGTCTCGGCTGAAATGGCGTGTTTTATGCCCTTGCTTTACAATCTTCTACCTATTTTATTAACTTGTTTTATTTTAGACTATGTTTACGGAGCGATCACGGAAACCTACATGGAATAAGCGTGATCTCTGCCTGCTATCTACGCATCTGAAGCATTCACCGTAGAGCTTGTCTAATAACTACACAAGGCATAGTGAAATGCCTATAGTAAGTGATTAACTAGGTGGAGAATGCATTTTAAATTAACCGATTTTGTGATTGTGATTGCTTTGGACATACCAAATTATTGTGCGTAAGACCACAGAATAGTTAATAGTACTACGTACAGAAAGATCACTGCGCAAATACACTTAAATAAATAGCTACTCTCGCTGCGCGGCAATAAAGCGCAATCTAGCTCGCACCTGCGCTACGTACAACAATCGCTAAGCACCTACAGAATCGGTTGTCCCGCCCGTGCAGGCTAGATTGCGCCGCATTGCTACGCCTGAGAGTTTCTTTTTCTCTGATATTACAAGGTCGTCCTGTAAACTCCTGTCTCGCTTGATCACGGTAGGGTTACCTACGTGCGATTTGTGTTTGTAAATTTTAGTCCACTCTGTCTTAGAGAGGTGTTATATTAGTACTTATTCAGGCTAAATTGACATGGCAAATTCTAAGGGTAGGTAGGTACCTACCTCCTTGTAATTGTAATTAGTTTTATACTGGGTCTTAAGTGTTTACTTTTAGGTTAACAAAAAGGTACCTATTCAATTAAAAAGGAATCGAATTTTATTTGTAAACAATTCCTTTAGACACCCTAAAATGTTAGATACCTACTTAAGTCATTGTTGTTGTAAAAATCACAGAAAAGTTGCTTATGAGGAGCGGTTAGCGCGCGAGGCGACTGCCAGCCAAGCGAGCGGCAGCGTAACTGAATTCCCGTCGGGTGGGTTGGCCGTTCGAACGTACCTAAACTGTGCAGTGAGACCCCCTGGTAACACTAAATGCACTTGTCAACGTCACTTGACCGTTGGCCGAGTCGGCAGTGTCCCTGCCTACGAAGCCAAGGGGGTCCCGGGTTCGAGTCCCGGTGGGGGCAAATATTTGTTTGATGAGAACGGATGTTTGTACCCTAGTCATGGTTGTTTATCTATCTAAGTATAATATTTATATATATAAGTATGTGAATCGTTGTCTAGTCCCCAAGACACAGGGAATCCTAGTTTGGGGCTAGATCAATGTGTGTAAATAGTGTCCAAGGTATTCTCTTATTTTACTTCAAATGGTGAATTGATAATTGGTGGAACGCGGGTGCTTCTGCCTACGCAGCCCCAAATGGGAAAATTAAAAACAAAAAATTTGGATCATATGTTTCCTATTTAAGAGGATTACTCTTGAACAGCTGAACCGATTCTAATAAATGCAACGAGCAACGATTAGGTTACCTTCGAGCAATGTGGCCTGCCCAGGGGTTACCATATCTAGAGCCTGACATCTCAGGCTTTTCAGGCTTTACTCAGGATTCCCGTCGGATTTACAAAATTTAAGTTTTTTTTAATTTTCATTAAAATATAGTACTTCTTTAGATCTTGTTTATGACAATAACAAATAATAACCTTCCTATTATTTGTTATTGTAATAAACACGATCTAAAAATACTATGATTTTTTACCCACAAAGCTTAAAATTCGAGAAAATCTCAGGCTCTTTCAATGGCAGTCAGGCTTTTTCTCAGGCTTTTTAAATTTTGTATCTGGCAACACGAGGCCAGTCCCACTTAAGTTGGGCACATTTCCGTGCTACTTTTTTTTTCTGGAAACGCATCTCAGTACATATTCCGGATCCGGTCTAAACTAAGAAACAAAGAAATAAATAAGATTTCTTTATTTCGAGATTTAAACCGTCCTTAACATTATGAATAAGAAGAATTTAACTACAAAATGGCGCAAGTTTCTTGCAGAGCATTTCGAACAAGACTGCTTTTTATTAATTAGAATTTAATTATTATTTAATGATTTTATTGTGGCATGAATTTTTCTTACGACTAATTAGCATGTTTGTTTACAACTTTATTTAAATCATAACCTGTTATGTCGCTTTTTAACAACCTCAAAACGACGCGTCGTTACACAATATTCTTTCAAACCATTCTTTAGAAAATGTAATAGCTATGATGAACATTGCGAGATTTTTGAGTCTGATAATTAAAATAATAAAATATGAAGTCCATTCGCTTAGAAAGTGTCGTACACCCTCACGCAAATGTGGCTATTATCCTTATACGGACAAGGTTGTAAATCCTTTGACAAAGCCGGCAGATTCCAAGGCGGCGCGACAGTATCTAAGCGAAATTGTTTTTTTTAAGTTAAGACTGTCACGACCCACCGGTAAAATAGGTTGCCTTTTTTTCGAACATCAGATCAACAATCGTTTACGTAATTAATAACTACACATATTTTTTTGTAATAATTTAGTCTATCAACACCGGTTTCGTCTCTGGTCGCAAATAACAATGATTTTACCAACCTAGGTCATGCCAGCCTAAATTAAAAAAGTCGGAATCCCATTACCTCATCACAACGTCCCCTAAGAAGTATTATAGTAGTTTGTGACAGATACATAATGCCTAATTATGTACAGTTACATACACTAGTTTATCTACACACATAACATAAGCTCTCTTTGATGTGTTCAGGAACCGCATGTTTGACCGGCATTGTGGCTCTGCAGTTGTTTAGCTTGTTCTGTAGTACCAACTTCACGCAGGCGGGCGTCGGGTTTCGAAATTTGAATGTCATAATATGTAGAAAATTTACACATTATGGTCATAATTTTTAATATTCAGATAAGAAATGAGTTTTTACAAAGTAGTTTAACATTATGCTGATCTTAACGTGCGGTTTTTGGACGCAGTAAAGAACGTTTATGATACGTGTGTAGATAAATGTTTTTAACACATAACATAGCGTCACGCCTTTTCCCATACGGAGTGGCAGAGGCACAATTGTGCCCACTTTGAGCCAGTCATTCAATACTTCATTTTGCGTGACAGGGGGCTAGCCCATCGTCGCAGCTATGGAGTAATGAAGGTTTCCTCACGATGTTTTTCACCGTTAGAACGTCTCCGTATAATTTACTTAAGATAAATTGATTATCTCATTGGTACATGGTCAGGAATCGAACCTGCATCTTCTGTGTGAGAAGCAAGCGTAACCACGGAGCTCTTTTGGACAATACAAACAAGTGAAATCATTATTAAAAACAAATAACCCGACTCCATTATCTTTCGATACCCCATACAAACGTATGAATGCACCTGGTTACGAAGCTGAAGCACCAATAAGTTTGTAAACTACATTTTGCGCGCGTAAAACCCAACTTTTAAGACGCTGATTAAATAAATATGGGGTGCTGTTTTCGTGTGTTTTTCAGGAAATACTGGGCAAATCGTAATTAATTTCTGGTATATGTAATTTGACTATATAATCTAGAGATTCTTAATTGGAAAACATGTTTGGATAAAATTTTCTCGATAGAAAATAAATACAAAGTCAACCCTTTTTTTATGGTTTTATCTTATTACACCGCAGTAGTAAGTGAATATGACTGTGTGATAATTGCAATGTATGAACAATTGTTATTTCTAACGATTTTCAATTTGAAAGTTAATTCCCTGAAATAGTTTATTTTTTATGATTTTTTTTTACGTTTTGGCGCTTACGTTGTTTCAGATTAGTCGCGAGTGCATTATTGGCATCCCGCTTTTTCTTATTCGCGAGTAATTATTGCATCTCACTTCCACTCGACAGCGCATTTTTATTCCATAATCGCCTTAACTAAAATTATATAGCCTATCTCACTCCCACAACTGAGACGAATCCAACAACACCCTATTTATTCAAATCCGTCGCGCCCTTTCGGCTTTTCCTAACGGTCACACATCCATACAATCATACGCCCGAAAAACATTACCCACCTCACGTGTTCGGGAAAAAACCCTGTATGACCATGTCTCACAGTATCGCAAGGAGTTGGGATGGCTTCCGATCCGCCTTCGTCGTGATATGCACGTTCACTCCTATCTGTTTAACATTTTGCGAAACCCCCGCTACCCCTCATATCTTCGAGAACGTTTCGAGTTTATTTCCTCCAGGCATAGCAACCGGAGATCCCACACGATGTCTCTTCTCTCTACTCCTCGGCATAACACTGCCGCTTACAAACACTCGTTTAGGTTAACGGCGATCCGACTGTGGAACGCACTTCCCTGCGCTATTAGAGATAGTCCCTCAATTTTCACTTTTAAGACAAGATTGAAAGAGCATTTCCTTTCTCTTTCGTGATAGGTACTTTTATATATGTATATATAAGTAGTATATGTTTGATATATATAAAAATTTTTGCTGTTGTATTTTATTTAGTATATATCATTTATTACATTATTATGTTTTAGTTGTAAACAATTAGATGTGTACAGTTTTATTGCGCACTAGGACTCTCCTGTTGCACAATTTTTCCTGTCCTACCTAGGTTTGCTGGTAGAAATCTCTCCTTAGAGATAAGCTCGCCTTTGCTCATAAAATGTTTTGTTACCTTACTATTAAGATTTCTGTGCAATAAAGAATATGAATATGAATATGAATATGAATATGAATATGAATAATGGCCAACATTTCAAACCATAGAGTGGCACATTTAATTATGGAACGGGCAAATACTGTTATCAGTAAGTAGGTATACACAACTGGCTTATCGTACGAGGCTAACTACCTGACACGGCTGTTGGAGACCAAGCAACTGGCACGCACACAGACACACTGTCCAGATAGGCGAAATATTAAGAAAAAATATTTACCGCTTTAGTAGTTTATATGACAGATATACCTTGGACACAATTTACACACATTGATTTAGCCCCAAACTAGGATTCCCTGTATCTTGGGTACTAGACAACGATACACATACTTATATAGATAAATATTATACTTAGATAGATAAACAACCATGACTAGGGTACAAACATCCGTTCTCGTCAAACAAATATTTGCCCCCGCCGGGACTCGAACCCGGGACCCTTGGCTTCGTAGGCAGGGTCACTGCCGACTCGGCCATTCGGGTCGTCAAATATATAATATATAATGTCTAATTATGTACAGTTACATACACTAGTTTATCTACACACATATCATAAGCTCTCTTTGATGTGTTCAGGAACCGCATGTTTGATCGGCATTGTGGCTCTGCAGTTGTTTAGCTTGTTCTGTAGTACCAACTTCACGCAGACGGGCGTCGGCGTTCGAAATTTGAATGTCGTCATTTGACAATTTTTTGTACATTGTGGTCATAATGTACAAATTTTCAGATAAGAAATGAGTTTTTACCAAATAGTTTTACATTATGCTGGTCGTAACGTGCGGTTTTTGGACGCAGAAAAGAGGGTTTACGATACGTGTGTAGTTAGTAGGCATTAAAACTCGAGAGTGGGTTCGAAGTGGCGGGCGTCGGCGTTCGAAATTTGAAAGTCATAATTCGTCGAAAATTGATACATTATGGTCATCATAATCATCTTAACAATATCCAGATAAGAAATGAGTTTTTACCAAATAGTTTATTTTACTAATTTTACATTTTGCTGGTCTTAACGTGCGGTTTTTGTACGCAGTAAAGAGGGTTTATGATACGTGTGTAGATAAAAAATATTATATTATCGCCACGAGTCACAGTTACATCGAATATCGATAACTGTCATAGAACAAAGGGGTTGTTTTTAGTCCGTATACCACACGAGCTGATGCCCGCTCAATGTGCGGGGACCTGGACATAGCAGGGAGGTCTGACTCCTGGGCATGGGTAATTCCATTTTTTCCCCAAAAAAAAAAAAAAACTTTTTTTTTTTTGCGAAATTATTCGACCAAAATATACAATTTATTTATATAAAATAAATTATTTTATATCATTAATAATACTTTGTAAGGCATAAACAAATAACCATAAACATTTACGTACAGGCACATACATTGCTTCTGGCCCCACACCACGACGCCCTGTGTCGTGGAACCAGAAACGGCGACGTCACACACACATAAACATCCAAGACCTATGTTTTTTATCCCCGGCCGGGGATCGAACCCGGGACCTCTCCCATGGTAGGCAACTGCCGCAAAGCCGCGGAGGTCGTCTAACGAAATCGAACACAATAGTAGGTAGGTACAGAATATGATTCCAGACCTGTTTTTTTTTTACCAAAGCCGGGGATCGAACCCGGGACCTCTCGCATGGTACACAACCGTGTCGCCACGTTTTTTCCACGTCGGCGTGGCAGAGGCGCGAATGTAGATTTAGAATAAATGAATCGAAAAATATAATAATTGGACGAGCGAAGCCGCGCGCGGAGGCCTTAGTCCCAAGTGAAATTACCTCGATTGTACATTGATATTTAAGCGGCTCAGCGGCGCAACGGTGCAGCTTGGAGATTCTTTAAATATAACTTCTCTGTTACTTTGGTTTTGGAGTGCCTGTTATATAACAGGAAATATTAAACTGCTCATCAAAAATAATGATTTGCACAGAAAATATCAGGGCATAATGCTGCGGTAGCTTAGGTGAATGGTAAAGGCGGTGAGCGAAGAGAATCCCCCTTTATCCTTCGTGTTAGGTTGAACATGTTAGAACAACAAAAAATACTTAAAACATAAACTTAAGTTACTTATATAAACTTAACTTAAGTTAAAACACATAAAATAATTAAAACATAAAAAGTGTTTTGTTGCTGTGTATTTGCTGTATAAATCAGTATTTTACGCTAAATGTTTACGCTACTGTACCACTGCCACCCCGTATGCGAAAAGGCTGTGTTGCTTTTGTTTTAAAATAATAATAATAACAACATCCCGTAGAGTATCTTGGTGTTATCTTCTCTGACGGGCGTATTTCCGAAGCGATGCTAGAGAGAGAGAAAGAGAAATTTCCTTTTTCAAACTCAAACCACAATCAGTTACACATAATTTATTTTGTCATATTTGATTAATTTTCTATTTTCTCCATGTATTTGAGAATTAAATGCATAATTTTTGCCTACTTGCAATAAATGATTTGAGTTTTTCCAATACTTATAGTTATTGAATTTAAAAAATCTATAATATAAAATTATTATCAGGAATCTGAAATAGTGATAAAAAAACCCACCATAAACAATTGTTTTAACATAACCGGAACCCTTTTATTTAACATAAGTTTATAGAAGAAACAAACTGTTTTGAGTAACTACCTACCTATTTTTGCATTGCAGTGTACCTACCAATCTTACTGGAACTCGCCACTAAATTATCATGTATTTCCAGCGCAACTTTCCGAGCTGCAACCGTATTCGGCCGAGCCCACCGGGAACAACCTTTAATAAACGCACACACGCGCACGTAATTTTATGGTAACTCACACTTGAGCAAATTTACGACTTCCGATTCGACCCAATATGCACTTTATATGCAAAGCGTTAAGGATAAAAATGCAACGACAAAGTTTTATGTTACGTCATTTTAAAATTCGAATTTGAACGCTAATTTTAATTTCTGTACAGGATGTAAGAAGGTTTAATATTTTAGGGAATTGATTATTAGGCTGATCAATCCGTACAGCTTCGACTGGGAAACAGAATTGATCAGAGCAACAATGTATATTTTTGGTTGGGTCCAAAACATGTTTATGAGATTTCAGAATTAAAGTCGTTAAGAATGGTGATCTCTATAATCGTTTCATATTTATTTATATATTTCTTTATAAATGTATGTATACAGTACAAAGTATTTATATAATTTGACGCTAAATCTTTTGGTAATGAGCGCGAAATTCGCAAACGGCTTGACCGATTTCGATGAACTTTATTTTATATTATTCGTTTTAAGTCTGGAAAAATATTTGAAAAAACCGAATGGAACTCTAAATAATTTATTATAAATATATAGTGACTCTGTAGTTTAGCTTTAGGTTATGTTGCACATAATAGGTCTATCCCTTATATTGAAACTATTCTTTCTTGTCAGCCATTTGCTGGAAGAAATCTCTATATAGAGATAAGCACGCCTTTGTATACCAACTGTGTTTATAATTGTCCAATAATGTTTATGTGCAATAAAGTATGATGAAAAAACTACCGAAAAGTCGAAAAATCCCTTCCATCTTCCAATATAAGTATCTTTTAACTTAACGAAATTTGTGGTCGGTGTCAGCTCCGCCACCATGGTCGGTGTCAGCTCCGCCACCATGGTCGGTGTCAGCTCCGCCACCATGGTCGGTGTCAGCTCCGCCACCATGGTCGGTGTCAGCTCCGCCACCACTAACCACTGCGCCACGCCGCTCTAATAATTTGATGTGAAATTTTGCTATGCTTCGAACTATTCTCTTTAAAATTAACAGCGAGAGGGTAAATTGTAAGTTGGTAATAACAGAAATGTGTTTACACACCCTCAAATACTAACGCAGCACAAAACTCTCACAGTTTCACCGATTTCACGTCGAAATGCACTTATTGGTGAAGAGTACATCAAAACTACGAAACGCTTAATATTTCGAATATCACCTTTATAATACACCCTGTACAGTTTCACAGTTTACTTATGTATTCAGCCCTCAAATAGTAGACTTTAAAATGCACCCGATAAAGTTGAAGATAGCACAAACATTCACCAACCGACCAATTTGGAAATGTCAACCTTAGCGGTTATATTATAAAGTTCTATTTTGTGAATCAATATAATGTTAGGTTAGGATGTTTTGTATTTAGGTAGTGGAACATTTTTTTGTTACTGGATGTGTCTTTTTGGTCTTATATTAAGGTTTTTATTTTAAACTAAGTTATAAAAATTGTATGTATTAATATAGGAAGTATGTTTGGTACCAACCTGATTATTAAAGTAAATAAGTAGAGTTATTGTTTAAACTCATATTAACGCATTTTGTAAACTCGGAATTATGTGACCTCCAAGAAATATCACTTAAAAATATATTTTTAAGGTCGATACCTATCTAAACTAAATACATAAGTGTCTGAACATTTTGTTTTATTCTCAATCGTATTAAAAACTAGATAATATAATTAGTAATTACAATCGGCAGTAACCCCATAGTATAAATAAGCCCTGCCTACGAAGCCAAGGGTCCCGCGTTCGAGTCCCGGTGGGGGCAAATATTTGTTTGATGAGTACGGATGTTTGTACCCTAGTCGTGGTTGTTTATCTATCTAAGCATAATATTTATCTATATAAGTATGTGTATCGTTGTGTAGTACCCAAGATACAGGGAATCCTAGTTTGGGGCTAGATCAATGTGTGTAAATAGTGTCCAAGGTATTATTATTATTAGTAAATATTAGATAAAGATAAAGATCATTTCTTTGTGAACACAGGTAATAATACATTTACAGATGTCAGGTAAGATCTTTGGGCTCAGTGTTCTGCCCGGGGGCATACAAATATTAATAATAAGTAAATTAAATTAAATTAAGCATAGAGTCATGTCATCTTAATATAAAAGTTAATTTCAGATTAATTTTAAAGTCAGCAGATTCAGTAATGTCATATTATAAATTATTTTACATGTAAATTATTAATAGAAATGTTTATATAGTTCTGTCATTGACAAAAGCCTCAGTATCGTAATAGCATTTAATAACAAGTAGATTAAATAACTTATACTTAAATTACCTATTTTACGGGAATAAGGTAAATACCCAGATAAATACTTTTATTTTATTTACACCAAAGACTGTGTTCAAGGACAGTTTCATTTCGCCTACGCTTTTTTTTGTCAATGAGTGCCAATGTCATTACCAAACGGGAAAAAATAAGATGACGTGTTTGAAGAAACTGGTTATTCTACGAGTATTTACCTCATCGTTAATTATTTCATAATTAAGATTCGCTATCAAATTAAGTAGAGTAAGGACAGAGACCGAGATAAATATAAATGAATAAATATTTTAGATGTTTAATTATATATTGACGACCCGAATGGCCGAGTCGGCAGTGACTCTGCCTACGAAGCCAAGGGTCCCGGGTTCGAGTCCCGGTGGGGGCAGATATTTGTTTGATGAGAACGGATGGTTGTGCCCTAGTCATGGTTGTTTGTCTATCTAAGTATAATATTTATCTATATAAGTATGTGTATCGTTGTCTAGTACCCAAGATACAGGGAGTCCTAGTTTGGGACTAGATCAATGTGTGTAAATGGTGTCCAAGGTATTATTATTATTATTATTATTATATATGTTTGTGGTAAAAATCTTTCTAGAAACACATTTATCTATATTTATCAAAGTATGGTAGGTTTCACAGAAAGTTCACGTCAGTTACTTAGCACTTAGTAGAAGTTGATCACAATGGTGTCTCTAGCTACCCCCTCGTAATGCTACTACACCTTTGTTAGGGTTCCGTACCCGAAGGGTGCCAAACGGGACCCTATTACTAAGCCTCCGCTGTCCGTCCGTCCGTCCGTCTGTCACCAGGCCGATCTCATAAACCGTGATAGTTAGACAGTTGAAATTTCCACAGATGATGTATTTCTGTTGCCGCTATAACAACAAATACAAAAATACGGAATAAAATAAATATTTAAGGTGGCTCCCATAGAACAATTCTTTCAATACCACATACAAACTTATGAATGCACCTGGTTACTTACATGGAGTGTCAAAGTAACCGCACCAATAACTTTGTAAACAACATTTTGCTATGTAAAATCCAAACTATTCATTCCACACCATCCCTACCATTGTGCGGTGGTACGGAACCCTTCGTACGCGAGTTCGACTCGCACTTGACCGTTTTTTATAAAGATTGGACTAAAGCACAGAAGAATCAAAAGAAAAAAATAACCTATTTTTTTCATTATGACCGTTTTAACCTTCATACAGCGATAAAAGTTGCAATTACATATGCAATTTAAAAAAAAAACTATCAGCAAAGTGTACTAACTTACGAAGTACAGACAGCAATAGAGTAATAAATAAATATTAATTGTCAAAGTATATTTTTAATCTCGTCATTTTATCAATAAACATTCCACAGAAATTGTTTAAACATCTGTATAACTACCGCACAGATAGTCATGACGTTTCTATGTACATACGGCACATGTTCACATGAAGGAAGATAATTATGTATCTCTTTTGTCTACCATACTTTTATCACGGATTAAATTATCAAACTAAACAAACACGCGTCACGCCTTTACCCATACGGGGGCCACCCCAATTCCAGTTTGCAGGGAGCTAGCCCAACGCCGCAACTAAGGGTGATATGAAGGTCTTCTCACGAAGTATTCCATCACTTTTAGATTCAAAATGAAAAAAAAACTACTCATTGGTAAGGGCGAGCAGCGGGATTCGAACCTTGCGTGAAAGATAATATACCACGGACGTCGAAAATATGTATTTTTAAACCCCACAAAGGTGAGCTTGGTGTGTTCTCGACTGTAGTAATGGGTTGGCAACCCTACGCGGACTCAGGGCGACTGGTAAATAATAATTGAGAATTAGGAAAACCATGGAGTAGACATACAATTTTAAATATACAAAATAAATTCTGGTTAGTTACACTAACCACTAACTCAAGAACGGCTGGATTGATTTTAATGACCTCTTATTTGTTCGATTCGTCTCCGCCCATATCGAAAATATCGGAAAAATCACGGAAAATCGTACAGACAATTATTTTTGAATCAAATGAGATATATTAGATAGACTGTTAGGCGATATGAAGTTCGCGAGGTCAGCTAGTTTATAATTGAGCTAGCTCAACTATTCCCTGTGAAGTTAAAAGAAGCTGCCGTAAAAAATACTCTATTTGTAGAAATAGCCCGAAAGTAACGGGTCCCATATATATCATAACCCATATATATCTTATACACATATATATCGCCCAAAAGGGCAAATTGCAGGTAGAATGCCTTCAGCATATACCGAGGCCATGGCTCACAGTAAAGTCTTAGTAGGACAACTATAAACACAAAGGGCTTGTTTTTAGTCCGTATACCACACGAGCTGATGCTCGCTCAATGTGCGGGGACCCGGACATAGCAGGGAGGGCCGACTCCTGGGCATGGGTAATTCCATTTTTTTCCCCTCCAAAAAAAAATAAAAAAAAACGAAAGTAACGAATTTTTGACAGAAACAAAAGTTTTAGAAATTATGAATGTTTATTATAGGAATGGCATTTTTCTAAGGTCAGTCAAAGATGCAAGGCCTTATCAATAGATATTGGTTATCCACTGTTTTTGAGACAGTAGGTCTTTGCTGAAAGAAATATCTTGGTACTACGTAATTAGCACACTGTTTCTACTGAACTATGAGAAATCAGAATATCATGGAGAATATAGATAAAAGTATATGATAAAAAATATGAATACGAAGCCGGCAAATGCAGGGGCATCTGATAAAAAGTTTTAAATTAAATACCTAGTTAAAATGAACTCTTCAAAACACTAGCGGCCTTACTTATAAAAAAGTAAATTCACTGTTTAGCTTAAACAGTGTTTTGTCCTTTTCACACGTCGACTAAATGTCAAAGCAAGTCAAAACACTGAATTAACTAAACAGAGAATTAACTTTTTTTATAAGTAGGGCCGTTAGCTTCTGCCGCGACGCTTTGAAAATAGGTGTCATTACGTCTCTACAGATTTCTTTGTCCACGACATAGCTGCCACATGCTAACTTCGCACACAAGTACCCAATGACTTAGACGCGACCAAACAGTCTTGATCCGTGATGACATATTTTATTTTCAAGACTATTTTTGATATAAATTCAATAACTCTGGCTGCTTCAATGAATATTTAACTAGAATTGGCACGACTATAATCTAGGGATTCGGTCTTTTCGGTCTTTGGTCTCTGCCTTCCGGGAAATAGACGTGAGCATATGTATGTATGTAAAACTAAAATTATTTAAAAAGGTACGCAAGAAACCAGATTTAATTTGAACCGATATAGGAGTCCTGTTTCAAAAATGTTGCTAGACACATTCTGTGGAAGAAATTCTCAATGCGTTCCGAATAATCGAAATAAACTCTAAACTTACAATTTGCAATCCAACAAACTCTTGTGCGTTAGTCAGTTTAGTTAGTCAGTTGGTTATTTATATGGTTATCTACACACGTATCATAAACCCTCTTTACTGCGTCTAAAAACCGCACGTTAAGACCAGCATAAACTAAAACTATTTGATAAAAACTCATTTCTTATCTGAAAATTTGTACATTATGACCATAATGTGCTAAAATTTGTCAAATTATGACATTCAAATTTCGAACGCCGACGCCCGCCTGGTGCCGCCCCTAGTTTGTCTGTGAAGTTGGTACTACTGAACAAGATAAACAACTGCAGAGCCACAATGCCGGTCAAACATGCGGTTCCTGAACACATCAAAGAGAGCTTATGATATGTGTGTAGATAAACTAGTGTATGTAATTGAACATAATTAGGCATTAAAACTCTCGAGTATTAATGCCCTCCATTATGTAGCAGACACATACACGACTATAGTTTGTCACTTTTGGAATTGGCAATAGAAGTACTTGCAGCTAGAAAAAATATATAATTTAAATCTTTGTCAACAAAAATATCAAGCAGTCGCAGTCAGACAATCTCACTTGAAAATCCCATAGTGGAGCATCTCATCCAATATGCGGCAGCGATGCAAAACAAGTTTTTATATCGAAGGCAGTAAGAGTCAAATTGCTGTTTATTTAGAGTAGACGGCGGGCTGTGGTCTAAGTTAAAGCCTTATGACTTATGAGGGAGTGTGAGTGATTATCATAGGTTTTTGTTTCGACTTTTTGCAACTGAATTAAATGTATTTGGGTGTTGATTACGAAACGACCCGAATGGCCGAGTCGGCAGTGACCCTGCCTACGAAGCCAAGGGTCCCGGGTTCGTATCCCGTTGGGGGCAAATATTTGTTTGATGACATAGGATGTTTGTACCCTAGTCATGGTTGTTTATCTATCTAAGTATAATATTTATCTATATGAGTATGTGTATCGTTGTCTAGTACCCAAGATACAGGGAATACTAATTTGGGGCTAGATCAATGTGTGTAAATAGTGTCCAAGGTATTATATTATTATTATTATAGATTATTTTTATCAAAAATTTCGCTGTTTTACATTTTATATTTATGTTACTAATAGTAATACTTTTTAACATTTACCTCGATGAATCAAATGGTTTAATATAGTTTTTTAAACCATTTGACTCATAATTATTTTTATTAAAATTATCGCTTTTTTTTGGCTCCTTATAATATTAATCTATTTATCTTTTAAGTATGATCATTATATGTTTTATTATAATACTTTATTAACACTATATAATTATTATATATTATGAACTAAAACTAAACTATAATATATAATATATACTACATTTTTAAACTATTTTTATTAAAATTATCGCTTTTTTTGGCTCCTTATTATATTTATCTATTTATCTTTTAAGTACGATCATTACATGTTTTATTATAATACTTTATTAACACTATATAATTATTATATATTATAAACTAAACTATAATATATACTACACTTTTAAATTATCGCCTTTTTAAATTTAATTTTTAATAGTATCTTTTTAAAATTTACCAAGATGACTGAAATGGTTTCAAATAGTATTTTTTTCTGAATTCCTAACCTTTTTATTGTTTCACGTCAAACGTCACATATGTATAAAATCGGCATGAAATAGAACTGCATTAATAAAATCAATCCTATACAGATAAAATTAGTCAAAAAAAAATACATAAAATTATCCGACAACCCGCTGCCGCCGACAACTCGCGCCGACCGCCACGAACTGTAATTTCATCCATGAAATAGTTGGCGTTACCAAACCTGGATTAGAGCGGGAGGGGAGATACTACCGACGGGAGCGAGCGGGACAGCGATATCGACCCAGAAACCGACGGATTTCTGTGATCCTGTTAATATTTCGGTAGCGTTTGATTTTTATTGTCAAATTCGGAGTTGTCTGATAGCTATACAGCGTGCTGTAATGTGTGGAATTTTTTTTTTGGGGTATTATAGCATTCGAGGATTTACGAACAATATTTTGTAGACTTTAGTTAAAATCGTGGAATTGAGAAGGCGTCAGAATAGTAGTTTATGTGACTGCTACATAATGGAGGTCATTAATACTCTAGATTGGGTTTATAATAATATCACTCGAGAGTTTTAATGCCTTAATTATAATTATGTACAGTTACAAACACTAGTTTATCTACACACATATCATAAGCTCTCTTTGATGTGTTCAGGAACCGCATGTTTGACCGGCATTGTGGCATTGATCATTGCTCTGCAGTTGTTTAACTTGTTGTGTAGTACCAAATTCACAGACAAACTAGGGCGGCACGGAGGCGGGCGTCGGCGGTCGAAATTTGAATGTCATAATTTGTCAATTTTTTGTACATTATGGTCATAATGTACAAATTTTCAGATAAGAAATGAGTTTTTACCAAATAGTTTTACATTAAGCTGGTCTTAACGTGCGGTTTTTAGACGCAGTAAAGAGGGTTTATGATACGTGTGTAGATAAACTAACAAACTAACTTGACAGCACGAAACCCGGTAGCTATAGATTTATGTGATGGATTCTCGGTCTTTTCTTGATAGATTTTAATGTTAAAATGCGTTGAAATAAGTTTAAAATGTCTTTATCAAATCTACTATTATCTCAATATTTAGATCTTCTCCCAAGCCAAGTAGTTATTTAAAATAACGTTAACAAACTTGACAGTCAGCCGATTCCGTAGGCTTCGAAACCAAAGTAATAGAAAAACGGCCAAGTGCGAGTCGGACTCGCCCATGAAGGGTTCCGTTGTAGCAAGTAATTATGTGACTGGATTTTTGTGTTGTAATTTTGTTTTTCATTGTGTTTGTATGAATGACAAAGTTATCTTTGCGTTTTTTTTTGTTTTTTTAACCAATTTTCGTTGAAAGTGTGTATTGAGATACACAGCATTTTTTTAAGATTTTTCACTCTCTTACTTTAAAAGTTAGAGGGCGGGGAAACACATTTTTCTACTTTGGAAGGGTCTGTCTCTTTAATGATTTACTTTGAGGAAAAATGGTTTCAGCAACCTCGACGTCATTTTTAAAGACCCATCTATAGACACCCCACACATAGGTTTGATAAAAAAAAATTGGTTTCAGTTTCATGTATAAAAATCAAAAAAGCCCCCTTTAATTAATTTAATTTTTTTTTTTAAGGCGTTATTCAGAATACATTTGAGACCGGTGACGGACGGAAGGACGGACAGCCGAGACTTAGTAAAACGTTTATTCCTATATGTTACGGAAACCTTCGTGTGCAAGTCCGACTCGCACTTGGCCGTTTTTAGGGTTCCGTAGAGAAACAAGGAACCCTTATAGTTTCGTCAAGTCTGTCTGTCTGTCCGTCCGTCCGTAAGTCACAGCAACTATATGCAGAAAATATTAGGACTTCACAGTTGAAACTTGGTATACAGGATGTCAATTTATTAGCCGACCATATTTTGGGGAATGGTAGTAGCCATAATTATGAACAACTTTTCCCATGAAACATTTGGTCGCAAATCATAAAAATATTTTTTATGATTTGCGACCAAATTAGTTCTACCTAGTATTGAATATGATATAATAAAAAATTAAAAAGGCATACTCATACACTTTCCATGTACAATGGTATGGACCCTTCGTGTGCGGGTCCGACGTACCACTCGCACTTGACCGGTTTTATTGAAATTGCTTATAGTAGATTGTTTGTTAATGGCTGGTATTTAATCGCACATCAAAAATACTTATTTGCACAGCAAAAAAGGATCAACAAAAACACTTTTTATGTTTTAAATATTTTATGTGTACTGAAGTTTATGTTTTAAGTATTTTGTGTTGTTCTTACATGTTCAACCTAACACGAAGGATAAGGGGGGGCTTCGCTTCGTTCACCCCCTTTACTCTTCACCTAACTACCATAGCATTTTCCCTGATATTTGCTGTGCAAATCAGTATTTTTGCTGTGCAAATCAGTATTTTTGCTGTGCAAATCAGTATTTTTGCTGTGCAAATCAGTATTTTTGCTGTGCAAATCAGTATTTTTGATGTGCAGTTGAATATTTCCCTTTGTTAATGTAACGGCAAAAGACTCACACATTCTGTGAAAATTTCTATTCTCTAGCTATAACGGTTCATGAGATACAGCCGGCCGACGGACAGACGGACGGACGGACAGCGAAGGCTTGGGGTTCCCGTTTGGAACCCTTCGGGTACGAAACCCTAAGAACTGAGTTTAAATATGGAATATTCTAGTTCGTTTCGCCTCGGCTATGACGAGGACAGATACACCTACTTGGTTTTACTATATGTGAGTGCATAAGGACCACAAATATTTTGTTTTTGTATGTATATGTCACCGTAAGATAGTCAAAACCGTTAGTTCATAATCTAACGCGTTAGTTGATCAACTATCGACAGATAGTAAACCAGATCGACAGGGTTTAGAATTTTCGTTTCTTTTGTTCTCACATGTCAACCTAACATGAAGACTATTTGGGGGCTTCGCTGCGCTCTCCCCCTCTAGTCTTCACCTAAGCTACCGCAGTATTTGCCCTGGTATTTCGTTTGCAATTCAAGTTTAAAACAGTTTACTATATTTGGAATACTTATTTTTTGTAATACTTTATTGTCAAAACAGTGAAAACAAAACAAATATAAAGGAAATAACATGTATAAAGGCGAGCTTATCTCTAACAAGAGATTTCTTCCAGCGAACCCATAATAGAGATGGAAAAAAGAAACTAAAGGTAGAACTATGTGCACAACAATAAAAAAGTTAATATAAATAATAAACTACTTATCAATGTCTACATATGGGTCAAAATCAGAGAGGTTGACATTATGCTTCCGACAAAAAAAAACCTAAGAAAATATCATCATACTACCAAAATATTGATTTCAAAATGAAGGTACTGTGCATAATTACATGGCACATAAAATATCATGTGTCTTAGATAAAAATTTACGTGATTATAAAGAAAAACTACCCTAAAATATCATTCCGGGATCGCGTCCGTATACCAAGTTTAACAGTTCAGACAAGTAAAAAAAGGTTGTAATCACCACTAAAAAAAATACATATTTTAATATTAGCTTCGAAAATTATTGAAATTAATAATGCAGCTATAAATAAAATTCATTCAATTGTATTTTTTCATATTTTGGCAAATCCATGCTGACCGACGTTTGTGGAATCATCTAGTGAACGCGGTTGAAATCGGTCGATATAATTAAAACAACGTACACTAGGTGGCGTTAGGAAGCATCAGTGTGAAGTTAGCTACTCACAGCAACCGGTGTGTGTTGCGTTCTCGGGAGAAAACAATTGTTTTTGTTGGTAAGTACCGTTGAATTTCATATCTGTGAAGGGTACTTTTATTCCCTGTCTTTACGGGAACGCTGTTTGCTAATTAGTTTCTAGAAAATTTGCATACTCTTTGCCATATTCTTATAACTGTTACAGCTCATGCAGTCATAACCTCTAAAACCAATATCTAAGATGGCGGCATCAAGCGTGACGTGAAATTATTTATCGAATAATCATTTCGGGAACGGTCATTTCGGCAACGTTCTCGTATATGACGGGCGTTCCCGAAATGAGGCTGGCGTTCCCGTAATGATACAAGAGTTCCCGAAATGATAATTTGTGAACAAAATCATACTTTCAAAATGCTTTTAAAAGTGTTTTACCATAAAAAATTGTTTTTAGGTATTCCATTTGGTGCGAGTATGAACAACAGTAAAAATGAAGAGAAAAAAAAGTCTAAAAAACGAAAAAAACAGGAAAGTTTAGCCTATAAAAGACAACGCGAATTGGCTAATGTAAGGAAGCGCAAGTTTTTGGATAAAATGACACCTGAACAAAAAGAGATGAAGAGACTGAAAGATAAAGAATATTACCAAAGAAAGAAAGCTGAAAATAAACTGAAGACTGTTAGTAGTATGACTGAAAAAGAGAAGAAAAAACAGAGAAAGTCGTGGAAAAAAAATTCTAAAAAGTATAGACAGAAGAAAAAGATGTTGGCTAATGCATTAGCTGACAGCCCTCCAGATTCAGAAAACGAAATGGAAAATCATGCGCCGGTGTTGAAGAAGATATCAGGAAGAAAACAAGTAAAAAAAGACAGAACGCGGGCTTATAAAACCATTAAAAAACAGAAACATAAAATACAAGACTTGCAAAAAACAATAGATCAGTTACGAAAAAGGGTACAAAGAAGCAAAAGACGGGAAGAAAAAATATCACAAAAGAGGGCTGATGATACGCCAACTCGCAAAGTTGATGAATTGACAAGAGAATGTTTGGTTACTCCGCAAGTTCGTAGACATCTACTATTTGGAGAGGTTTTGAAGTCTCAGTTAAAAGACACTGCTGAGAAATTACCAAAAAATTCTAAACAGCGGGAGGCGTTCCAAAAGTGCGTCAGTGGCAACCGTATCAAGAAATACCGTATGGATAACATGGCCAAACAATTTCTCCGCAACAATAAGAACAATGCCAATATTTTAACATTTGATCGAAGGCATCCAACATTTTTGGTGAATAATCAGATCCGTGAAGAAATTCATAAGCTTTTTGAGCTTCAAAAGGCCAATTATCGATCCACACAGGCGTTTTGTATGCCAAAACAGATAAGTCTTCAGAAACTGTTCCATTTGCCACTGTGAGCGACAATTTGGACCATCAGGCTCATGCTGTATGGGGTCATCTGCAATCAACGCTAAAGAAATTTTTAAGTACCAGACCTCACGTAAACACCCTACACGTATTCTCAGACGGGCCCACATCCCAATATCGAAACCGCACTAACATTTACTTATGGATTAAAACCTTAATAGAGCAATTTCCGCAAATAACTACTTCCACATGGACATACAGTGAACCAGGTCACGGTAAAGGGCCAATGGATGGTGTAGGAGGAGCATTAAAAAGATCTGCTGATAAACACGTGTTGCGAGGAACCGATGTCAACACAGCTGCACATTTTGTCCGTGTTTTGAAAAATTCAACTGTTTCACTCCACGAAGTCACCGACGAAGAAATAGTTGCAGCCAAAAACAAAATACCTGAAAAGATAGAAGCGATCCCCGGAATCATGAATGTAACTAAGATTGTCTGGCAGAAAGCCCCTGATGTCTCCATACTCCTATATCAGTGTGCAAAGTTGTTGCGAGAAATTAAACTTCAGGCATTTTCAGTCGAAGATAGAGGTAGAGAAAGTGCAGAACCGTCTGAAATTATGGATTTAGAGAAAGATATAGATCCAGAGTGTCTGAATCCTCTTTACGTCAATAGGGAAAGTATTTACCACGCCGTATACGGATCAGATACTTCAGATGATGAAAATCTTCAGACTGTTTCAGACCGACTTCATGGAAAGAATAACGATCTTGGTGCTGGTACATCGTACGGAAATAACAACGAGGACTTACATCCAAGCATGATATGCCCAAATGCTAGTAAATGTTCCAATTGAAAACAAAAATTATAGTTATAGGTACGTTGCGGTTGCTGACACCTCCGTTGATGAAGATGGCGAAATAAAAGTCACCTTTCTCCGTGATCAACGGGAGTCAGCAAACATTCAAAATTGAACAAAACGATATTTCATATATCTCCTATGATGAAGTCGTTAAAGTTTTACCCGCACCAAAATTGCAGAAAAAAGGGAATCGTAGCCTTTATTGTTTTGATGAAAATATAGACATATTCGAAAAGTAAGATAGTGATAGACTTTAAGCTATACTTTGATACTCAAGTTACTTTGTGATATGTAGATGTTATTTAATTGTGCAAGTAGTAAGTAATAATGTTATGCCTAAAGGTAAAGACTGACTGTTTATTTTTTATCACAATGTTTAAAACTGTATTTTAAGCATTGTTATGTCTATTGATTTTTCTGTTTTGTTTTTGTCATATTGATAGTATTCGTGTGGAACTGTGAGACTTTAAGTACAATTACTCTTTAAGTACAAATACTGAAATACTTCGTGATATTTTTTGATTATGCATGTTATGTCTAATGCCTGTTTAATTTAAAACAGCTAAATTTAAAACAAACATCTTTAACCAGGGCTTAGAGCCTGTGATGTGATTGACGCAATGATAGAAGTGCATTTTTTCCTAATACGTTTTTGTTGATGAAAACTACAAAGTTTATTAGTTATTAAGATTTAATTTTGATACTCATGTAACTCGTTACCTTAATACAATAAAGAGAAGTATAATACTGTGTATGGGTTTTATTTAAAAACGTTATGTATTCCAAAAACAGAGTGTTACGGTCATTCAGAGAACGTTAACGTCATTGTGGGAACTGCACTGTCATTTCGGGAACACCCCCATCATTTTCGGGAACGCCACAAAAAGGTAATTATATCACTAATTAGTAAAGTTATAATTTAATATTGCATTACAACATAAAATAGCCTATAGAACAATTGTATTTATGTCATAAATAAAAAACGTAGTGCAAGAATTTATGCAATAAATTGAAATCAAGGATCAGAATTCACACCAATTGTAAATGTATGGACATGAATATCAAAAATGAGTATTTTAATTATAAAAATATACAAAATAATAACATTTTCTTATTTAGAAACAGGTTTATTACAAATTGTTGAAGGAGATTTTAAAATAGGTTGGTTAATATTATTGATAAAAAAATAATAAAAGTGTTCCCGAAATGACCTATGACTCTGCCATTTTTCTTATTAACAGGTATAATTCGAAAATTATAGTATTTTGTGCGCGCCTCTTCACAGAAAAGTTAAATGGTATTTGATACAACATACTGCTCTTGTTAGTTTTCTTCTAAAAAAATATTGATTTCTCAGATATTTGAAAACCTAAAATGTCAACCTCTCTGATTTTGACCCATATAAATATGTAACATAAACATAAATAGTAGTACTTAACTTACCATGGAAGAGAAAGTTATCTCTAACAAGAGATTTCTTCCAGCGAACCCAGAATAGAGAGGAAAAAAAGAAACTAAAGGTAGAACTATGTGCACAACAATAAAAAAGTTAATATAAATAAAAAACTACTTACCAATATCTACATATAAATATGTAACAAATACTTAACTTACCATGGAAGACAAAGATATTGTTCTTTCAAACGACTTTTAAAAGAGAGTTTGACCGTTTTAACCGTTAGTTTATCAACTAACGCGTCATATAGTAAGCAGTACGCTACAGTTTACTATCTGTCGATAGTTGACCAACTAACGAGAAAAATAACGTTAGAAAGTTTATCAACTAACGGTTTTACCAATCTTACGGTGACATATATAAGTTTTGACTCCCAAATATGTTAAATCTTCACCAAATGTTGTGCCCCCATGGAGTTTACCAGAACTGTATTGGCTGCTATATAGGTCTCTTTCTGTCCGATACTTAAGTTAGGTCTGTTAGGTTACAACTTTATAATACAACCCGGAGCCGAAGTGGAGCGGAGCGAGGCGACCCCCTGTAGTTTAGTATAAAATAGGGTGTAGAATGTTGGTGAACATTGGTATAAAATAGTATAGAATAACTGGCTAAAGATTTTATTCATTACAAATTATACACCAAATAGAACTTAGAAGATACGAAAAGTAGGCATAGAATATACCACACCTATAATTTGTAAAGTATACATAAGTAAATATAAATAGTATAGTATATATTTGGTATAAAATAGTACATTACTGCAGAGAACAGTAAGTAAGCCATCGAGGACGAGTATGTGTTAGCCGGCCGAGCCGAAGGCAAGCTCCGGCTATAGTACGAGGCCAGGATGGCACTTATGGTCGAAGTGTGTATAGTGCTTTTCTCAAAAATAAAACCATTTATGTTTATAGTGAATATTTTATTTTATTCTTCTTTTTCCTCTGTTAGTATCGAATCCCTAATTCCTAATTAGTATCAAGTTAGTAAAAAAATACGAATGAACTGAGTTTTCCGCCATTTTACATCGTGCAATATAAGTGCAATTAGGACACGTCAACCTCTATGGTATCTCCTTTTTATTAAAGGCCCTTAACTGCCAATAACCTCCTTAGCTTATCTTTGGAAAAAAGTAGTTCTATATTTAAATATTATGATATGTAATGGCATTTCATACTTACTTACTGGACACTTTTATAGTTCTATATTTAAATATTATGATATGTAATGGGTTTCATACTTACTTACTGGACACTTTTATAGTTCTATATTTAAATATTATGATATGTAATGGGTTTCATACTTACTTACTGGACACTTTTATAGTTCTATATTTAAATATTATGATATGTAATGGGTTTCATACTTACTTACTGGACACTTTTATAGTTCTATATTTAAATATTATGATATGTAATGGGTTTCATACTTACTTACTGGACACTTTTGCCTTTTCCTGGACACTTCTAAAAATTGTCCAGGATGTGCTCCACTTCACAGATGTTATGGGAACATTTCATACTATTTTTTAGAAAAAGTATTTTTTTGGATTTTAATTATTACTCAATTAGCTAAACTAAGGAGTACATAAGTAAGTAGTGAATGGAGACTCACCTCGCCATGCCCGTTCCTGCCTTCCGGAGTGTTCTCCGGCAGGAAGTAGAGCCGCAGGCTGACCAGCGTCTGCTCGGAGACGCGGTCCGTCCACAGCAGCTGCAGCTCACCTGCAACACCAGATGATGATGATCATGACCTCTGTGCGCAGGGTTCGAAAGGATCATTATCTAGGATAAATACACTGACGAGCAATGAAAAAGTTCCACCCACAAAATGGCGACAAACACTCATCCAACTTTTTAAAACATTTAATTTAAAATTTGAACATAATATTGACGTTTTGACTTGGTTAATTCTGATGCGCTGTTAAATGTACTTCAATATTGCAGACGGCATCATTAAGCTAACCTTTACCGTTTAGGAGTAATTTGGTGCTATCTCACTGGAACTTTTTCATTGCTCGTCAGTGTATAATGATAATTATCGTGGTAATATAGAATATGAATGAATGTAGCCCATTAGCGTCCCCGCCGCGGGGCTCAGGCCTTTACCTTTTTGCTGCCGGGGGGACCGGTCCAGTCTGATTCCTCATAAGTTATGTTCATTACAGCTTGTCTTTGTTCTTATTTATTTTGTTAGATTGTTATTTTGAGACATCTTATTGGCACTTATGGATACGATGTTATAATATTGTCATTAGATTAGATAATTTTCTATATCGTACGTTGTGTAAAAAAAAAATATGACGAAAACTGAAAAAATTACATCCCCCATCCCCTATGACGCGCGTATTTCCGAAGCACTGGTAGAGTTCATGGAGTTTCCTTTTCCTGTGCGAGATTCAGCCATGAGTCACCACTTGAAGGAGAAATTTCCTTTTTCAAACTCAGATCAGTTATTTTTTATTATGTACTCATTAGTTTAGTTGATCATATTTGATTTATTTTTTTCCATGTATATGAGACTTAAATAAGTGTTTGACTTGTAAAAGTGCATTATTTTGTCTACTTCCAAGAAATGATTTGAGTTTTGAGTTTTACCCGGATACAACTAATATTAAGGTGATATATACACTTCTCCACTATAAAGTCATCTACAGATTTGATTTTTGGGTTAACGTTTATTGAGTATTTGAATAGGATTCTCACGGAAGGAAAACGCGATTGGATGAAATTTTCTCCATAGAATTTAATTACGAAAATACCTCTAATCTAATTATTGTTTTATTTTTTCCTGTAATTCTGAAATCCTAACTAATTTCAATGCCGAATTGCATTTAAAATGTGGATATTATGTAATCGTAACATAATTTTGTCAAAAATATTTTCAAGGGATTCCTTGAAAATATTTTTGAAGAAATAGCGTAATTTATTTTTAATAATTTTTATGTGGTTTGGCGCTACGTTATTTTAGTTTGAGTCGAGTGCATTGTTTGCGCTCTCTTTTCGTTCCTATGTGCTTTCAATTTCGATTACATTCATATTCCTTTTATACATATTTTTCCGTATCCATACTCCACCATTCGTATGCCATACTCCACCACGCTGGCTCAGTGCGGGTTGGTGGAGCGGTTTCACGACCACTACCACGTAGCGATAGTAGCCGGGATGCGTCTTCTGAAAAGCCCGTGGGGTACGACGCTGAGCCGCCTTGTGCCTCACGGGCTTTTCAGAATTTCGAACCGCTCGAAAAGCCAGAGCGCTACAGCGCGACGCTGCGTTGTACCACACGGGGTTTTTCAGCGCTCACATTAACAATTCATCGTCTGAATAGCCCGTGGTGTACAGCACCTACGGCGGCGTTGTGTTGTTAAAAAACCGGACCGCTACAACGCGCCTATGTATTTCCTAAGTTTAGTTATACAAAATGTATACTTCTGTTACATTTTGTATAGTAAGTTGTGACCTTGAAACGTACGTGTTTCCCAAAATTGCCTAATAATACTGGATCTCTTTGATCCACTCATCAATAAGGTACTCAATGCTCTCAGTCACGTCTAGCGCATGCATCGCACCGCAGGCGCTTGGTGCACTAATCCGCTTTCTCTTTCACGCCTTTTGCATGGGTCATACGCGTTTTAGCCCATGGTCTATTCAGATGTTGAATTGTCAATGTGAGCGCTGAAAAATCCCGTGCGGTACAACGCAGCGACGCGCTGTAGCGCTCTGGCTTTTAGAGCAGTTCGCAATTATTAAAAGCCTGAAAGGCCCGTGGGGCACAACGCTGGGCCGCGTTGTGCCCCACGGGCCTTTCAGAAGACGCAGCCGGGAACTACTGCTCAACGTGTCATCCGAAACACTGAATGTCCGATAATGTACTTAAGATAAATTTATTATCTTATTGGTACATGGTCAGGATTCGAACCTGCGTGCGACCCTTTAGACCGCGGAGCTGTTAATAACAGTTGGATAGTTATCCATTGTCAAAAGCATAGAGGCTAGCGTCACGCCTGTTCCTATACGGGGTGGAAGAGGCACAATTGCGCCCACTTTTAGCCGGCGCCCTTTTTATCAATCGATAATTACAAAAAAAAATGTGTATCCGACCGAACGCACGAAGTGAAAACGGAGGGGATTCCCCCTTGCCAAGACAACAGTCCCATTGTGTCCGCGAAATTACGCCTTACCTTCCCGCGCGCAACCTATTTGTATAAAACTATCAATGCTTGACTATTACTAGGGCTATAAGAAAAAATATATATGAGAATATATAACAAATAATGTCCGAACCTGGTGAAAATTATCTGATAATCATCAAGTTACTTATCAGATAATTATCAAGAAGTGTAATTATCTCGATAATTTCGAACCCTCACAGTATAACTGACCAACTAAGACCAGAACTAACCAGTTTAGACAGAAACTTACTAATATAAACCAGCCAGATATTATGTGTTTCGACAAATACTGACCAGCTTCGACCAGAACTGACCTACCAAGACGTGGGAGGTTACCACAACGTCTTATGACGATTCAGTATAGGAGCCTAAACTGATCCGTAATTACTTAGAATGACCTCGACCATCATATGAGGCCATTTTCCCATTATAGGTTTTCAATTTTATTACCATGGTGCAAGGGCGTACCCAGCTTTCAGCTAGGGGGGGGCAGCTCATACCTGTTTCAAGAAGATGGTCGGTCAGGTATATTGAAACAAAAAACGTTGACGTTTATTTCATCTTCTAGGCTGCTGCCCCCCCCCCCCCCCGCCCCTACCTGGGTACGCCCATGCCATGGTGTGAGGTCTTAAATCGCGATGCCTCAAAAAATCCGTAGTCTTTAAATCTTGGTATATTAGGTAAATAAGGCCCATTATGGCGTATTGGGATGGAAATGGTTGTGATGATGTTGATGTGGTGCTTGTTTTAAACCAAATCTGAATCGCTACAAAGGCTGTGGTAATCCCCCAGATCTGACCAACTGAGACTGGAATTCACCAACTGAAAAATAACTGACCAATAGAGACGAGCTCGGAGTCCTGCCATATCCTCACGAAGAAGAAGTCGCCGACGGCGATGAGCTTGTCCTGGTCGGAGGTGGTGACTCGCAGCGACTTGTAGAACGTGTACTGGCCGTGCTGGCCGCAAGGCGCGCCGACCAGCTGGGGATACACAAGATAGATAGATAGTTAGATAGATAAATCGATCAATCAGTCACAATAAGGTTAACAGAATACTCAATATAATATCCATTAACAAAATTTAAACTTAATTAGCATTATTCAAAAGGCTTCAAAAACTCAACTACGCCGATAGTGAATGTTTGCTTAGAAACAAACATTACATAAGATAAACTAGTTAGTTAAAACTAAATATATTAATTATGAAAACAAATCTAAATTTTTGAGATACTACAAAACACTCTCAGACAATCACACACATACGATCACAAACACACCCGCACTAACACATACATACACTTTTCATTTCACTACTCACAACGAGGACCTTTCTACACTACACACTTACTTACACACTATCTTAATTTTAATAGTAGTTTATGTGACTGACACATAATGTAATTATGAACAGTTACATACACTAGTTTATCTACACACATATCTTAAGCTCTCTTTGATGTGTTTAGGAACCGCATGTTCGACCGGCATCGCATTATCTGAATATTGATACATTGTGACCATAATGTATCAATATTTCGACTTGAAATGAAATGAAATGAATGAAATGAAATGAAATGAATGAAATGAAATGAAATGAATGCATGAAATGAAATGAATGAAATGAAAAATTTATTTATTTATTTATTTATATTCTCCCCAAGAACACAATACATATTTAATATAAGTAATCATGCAGTCTAAGATGCAGTGGGAGACAGGAGTCCAAAATAGGTAAAACCCCGTGTCATGGATCCCCTGGCCTCCACCTCTCGAGATACAGAGATGTTTTTTTTTTTTCTAAACAATGGGTACATACATATTTGCTACTACGTTTTGGTGAACGTGAATATACAAAGAGTGGGAAGGTACACAATTTAGAAGATATTAAATATACATTTTTACATTTACGTTTTGATATTTGCGGATATGAGTGCGCGTGTGAGTTTGTGCGTGTAGTGATAACATGTGTGCGTGCGTGTGTATGTGCGTGTCTGTCTGCACGTGTGTGTGTGTGTGTGTGTATGTGTGTGTGTGTGTGATATAAAGATTTCATTATTATAACATAATCTTCTCCGTTTCCTCATAATTGAGGGATAGCAGCCAACCTGTAAGTACCTTTTTACATTCTGGAGTTGTTATATATATTGAGCAGCTTGTATGCTGTCTTGTACAGTCTGGTTGATACACAGGGAGATAATCTCTGTGCTAGAGCTGTTCTTGTGGAGATTGGTTGACACACCATGTGATCTCTTCGGGTGTTAGCCCTGATATGTTCCTTTTGGTAAACAAGGGTTGTATGTTGTCGTAGCAGTGACTTTAATACAAACAGTTGTCGAAATTATGTCGACTTCTTATGACATTCAAATTTCGAACGCCGAAGGCCGCCTGCGTGCCGCCCCTTGTTTGTCCGTGACATGGTACCACAGAACAAGCTAAACAACTGCTGCAGAGCAATGATCATTGCCACAATGCCGGTCAAACATGCGGTTCGTGAACACAAAAAGAGAGCTTCTGATATGTGTGATAAAGTAGTGTATGTAACTGTACATAATTAGACATTAAAACTCTCGAGTATTAATGCTCTCCATTATGTAGCAGTCATAAAAACTACTACATATTATGTAAACTACAATCCTAAATTATCATGTGTTTCAAATAACTTCGGGCAAAAATACATTGAACCCTCTCTACCAATGTATACCATTTTTGTGAGCGATACGATAAAAGACTGTGACAATTATCGCAAATACTACGTAATGTGCATATCGTGGTAGAGGGCGGGGTGAGCCGGTGACCTTGGCAGGTGTGGCAAACATTTTCATGAAAATTATTTTTTGACAAACTTTAAAAAGGAGCACTATCTTTCTCTATCCTAGCTTAGAGTGTTAATTTACAATACAATACATAGGTTATGTACTGTACTAGTTTAGGAGGATGTATCATAAATTCAAAATCAAATTTATTTACATAATACTCAGCAAACGTCATTTTTTGCCTCTTCTCTGCATTAGACCACTGTGGGAGAAGAAGGGCGTAGAAACTCACACAGATTGATTATTAGATCTCTTTTAAAAATAGGTTGTGCTTAACTAATACAATTCTTACAATATTAATTATTATAAATAAATAAGGAGGAATAAATAAATCCAAAATTATTAACAGCGAGATCTGTTTCGAGTTAGATGACCTCCATAAAGTCCGGTCATTTAAGTAGCCTTGGATATTGTATTATTGTTTTTAAGACAGAGTCGTTTCAAAATGGCTTACGTTTAAACGATTACCAAAAACGCATCTATTTTACTACCCATAAATTCAAATAATTAGAAAACGAACACCAAATTGTGTTTGGATAAATGATCACCAAACTTCTTAATGTTTTACGTTTATGTTTTAAGTATTTTTTGTTGTTCTTACATGTTCAACCTAACACGAAGGATAAAGGGGGCTCCATTGCCGACTCGACAATCCGGGTCGCCTTTTTTTTCCGTATCACCTTAATATGGAAAATGTAGTCAATTTATAAAGGGGTCGATTATATTAGGGATACGCTGTCCATTACGGAACACGGTGCAACGGTAACCCCTGACCAGCTGTGAACAAATGGCGAGCAATATAAGCTTCACACCTTCTCCCATACGGGGAGGCGGAAGCAACATCATAACTTGGTACCTACATGGCGGCGTCTGCGCAGGGTAAAATGTATCTAAAACAGGCATTTTTACCTGCACCGCCATTTTGGTTCCACTTATGCGCCGCGTATTATACTGTATATGAATTAAAAAAAATGTCAATTATAAAAGTTATATACCTATATGTAAAATAAAGAATGGACGCGGATTGCGCAGGACCGTTCTGAATGGCGTGTGTATGAGGAGGCCTATACACACGCCATATAATAGATATTTTTATAATTAATTTTATATAATAACCCAATTAATGTGTAATTTAATGTATATTTTAATTTAATGTGTAATGTTATGTAATTCTATTCATGGGCCTAGATGCTTGAAAATAAATGATTATTATTATTATTATTATTATTATATTTTTATGAATTTTTCATTTCACTCTTGTTATAAAGATGTTCTGATACACGGGCTTACGCCAAGTGCTTATCTACTAAAGATCACGGTCCTTGCCCATGAATTTCCGTACAATTCTACATGTATTTAGTATTGTTGCTTTTTGAAGAAGTATGTGTGTGGATCTCGGTATATTTAGTGTTTTGAGACTAGTGTGTAATATGTATGGGATGACTCCTGTGGATGAGATGACTATTGGGATGGTTTTGACAGATTGTACCTGCCATTGTGTTTTAATTTCAATGGCAAGGTCTGTGTATTTTGTGTTTTTTTTCTGTAAACGTTGTGGTAAGGTTGTGTGTATTTGGTATGGCTATATCTATGAGAAATACTGTTTTGTTTTGTTTATCGTGGAGAGTAATGTCAGGCCTGTTGAAATGAATAGTTTTGTCTGTAATTATAGTTCTGTCCCAGTAGAGTTTAAAGTCTGTTGATTCTAAAACTGTTTGAGGTGTGTATTTATAGTAGGCTGTTTTTTGTGCAATCAATTTGTATCTGAATGCGAGGTGTTGGTGTATGATGGCTGCAACTTGGTCGTGGCGATGTTTATAATCTGATTGTGCGAGTGATCTGCAGGCTCCTGTGATATGCTGTATTGTTTCTGAACTATTTTGGCACTGTCTGCACATGTTGCTTGCCATTGTGCGGTCGTGTATGATATGTTTTCTGTAGTTACGAGTATCTATAACCTGGTCCTGTATGGCTAACATAAATCCCTCCGTTTCCGGGAACAGCTCGCCTTTCTTAAGCCACGCGTTCGACGCAGTTTTGTCGACGTTAGGGTTGGCTAAGTCTAAGCGGTGTCTGCCGTGGAGGGATTTTCGTGTCCAGATGTCGATTTTCTGTTGCGGTTTGATGATAGTTTCATTTATCTGAGCTTGATGGTCTTGTAGGTTAAGTGGAGTATGTTTAAAGTCGGACTGAGCGACGGCATTGTGCAGGGTTGAGTGCGATGATTTAGCGTGAAAGAACCTTCTTAGTGTGGTGATTTGTTTGTTGTGTAAATTTTTTAAGTCTATTATTCCCCTTCCTCCTTCAATTTTAGGTAGCGTGAGTCTTTGTATGCAAGAGCGAGGATGGTGTTTTCTGTATTTAGTCATAAGTGTGTTGATGGTGCGTTGGTGTTTTATTAAGTCTGACTGGGACCAGTTGATTATACCGAATGAATATGTGAGGATTGGGATGGTATCCTATTTTTATTGGGATATTGCGATTCGTTGGGTCCTCGTATTTTTCCACCATTGTAAGTGATCGCAGTATGTGCTGCGCAGTAAATTATTGTTTGTAATGTATTAAAATCGGTTTCAGTACTAATGTGTTTTGGTAGTATCTTTACGTTAATGGTGTGTACTAGAATAGCAAATTGTCTACTTGGTTTCTGTTTGGGTATATATGGCCTTGATGTAGGGTCGACGTCTTTTAAATATGCTAGTGTCTTGGTGAATAATTCGTCCAACTGTCCAATTTGTTCTTCAGGTAGTACTACAAAATTGTTGCGTTGATTGTGTGGGTGTGTGGTATTGGCGTCACTTTGGTCTTCCTCTCTTTCCGGATTCGATAACTGATGATGGGTGTCATTTTGTGATGGTGATGAAAGGTGTGTGTGAATCTGTGATTGAGTTGGTAGTGAATTAACGTGTACTTCGGTACCTGATTCTATTTCCATGGCCACTTCATCCCGTATATGCTGTAATCTATTGTCGGTAATGTATTTATTATCAATGATGGCTCTGAGTTGGTCAGAGATTCTCTGTTCAGAGAAGTGTGCTAGGTGAGGATGTGCAGCTATCACAGCGGCGTGTAGTGTTGGTCTGTAGGCAGTTTTGTTGGACTCAAGCCTGGTTATCTTGTAGTAAATGCGTATTATAGTCTCGTTGATGTCATTGCTCCAGGTCATTCTTTGTCGTGGAGTATTTGTTGTGTTTAAGATTTGTGTGAAAAGTTGACTGTTTGATTGTGAGTTTTGGTTTGTTTGAGGCTGGTTATCACGAGACGTAGCTACTTCTATTCTAATTTCATCCAGGACGTTTTGGGTTAGTAATTTAGTTCTGAGGATTGCTCTTCTTTGGTCTCCGACCCTTTGTCTAGAGGCATTAATTTGTGGGAATTCAGTTGTAAATATGCGGTGCATTTCTGGTAGGTAAGATCTGTTATTCTGTTCAAGATTAGATGCTATGAGATATGCACGCCATATGGAGCGGTTCATATCTTCCGTCCACTTTATTCTCGTGCTGGTCCTGGCAACAGTGGGTGCAGGAATATCGGCGAGTGCCCCCTGCACAACATCTGTCCGGTTGGATATTGTTGGTGAAGATGGGGGTGAGATGGGCGAAGTCTGTCTCGAGAAGCTATGCCGTGATGATACGCTCTCATAAGAGAAAAGACTTTGTGGTGATGATGGAGATGGAGATGATTCGGCTGTAACATTTTCGGGTTCAGCCCCAGCGAGAGCCCGCCTGTTCAGCTTCTCGCCACCGCTGGTTCGTATGCTGCGACACCCAGCACCGGCTCCAGGTGTGCCCCGGCGACCTCCGGGAAGCGGCCGTAAACTGTATCGTCCTCCTGTCCGTGAACTGTTGTGCCCCCCCAGAAACGTCGGGCTGCCCGAGCCGGGCGATCCAGGCTCGCCGGGCTCGGGGAGGGATTCCCCGGCAGTGCCGGTACCCTCCTGAGGAATTAAGTTTTTCTTCTTCACGTCCATGATTTCTTCCACCTCGGGTTGGGAACCGTTAGTTTGGGGAGGGTGATAACCAAGTTGGTGTAGGTTTTTGTAAACAGTGCCTCCTGTAAAGGGTATCGAGTCAAGATGGACAGACTAAAAATAAGTTTCTCCTCCCTGTAAGCCCCCCCACTACGTCAAGGTGGTCCCCTTGGGGGGGTTATTATTATTATTATTATTATTATTATTATACCCAACAGTGGGTCCACTGAGAGGCTGGTGATGGTGATGATGATGTAAGATAATAAAAAAACGGTCAAGTGCGAGTCTTACTAGCGCACGAAGGGTTCCGTACCACCGTACAATGGTAGGGATGGTGTGGAGCGAATAGTTTGGATTTTACATAGCAAAGTTATTAGTGTGGCTACTTTCACTCCACGTAACCAGGTGCATCCATAAGTTTGTATGTGGTATTGAAAGAATAGTTGTATGGGAGACCCCTTAAATATTTATTTTATTCTGTTTTTTTTTTTAGTATTTGTTGTTATATAAATACGTCATCTGTGAAAATTTCATCTGTCTAACTATCACGGTTCATGAGATACAGCCTGGTGACAGACGGACGGACGGACGGACGGATGCTTAGTAATAGGGTCCCGTTTGGCACCCTTCGGGTAAAAACCCTAAAAAAAATGCTTTGCGCATTAATTGTCTTGTGTTGTCTCCATTTAATTACTGTGCAGTAAACGGAATCTAATGAATATATAAATTTAAATTATAGGTAAATATCTGACTCCTTGAATTAACCTCGATATTATGGTTTTATGTTAGACAATAATTTCTTCTCGCTCAGGTGTTTAATACTTAAAAGGAGGTCTCATCAAATTGTTTGTTAAATTAAGTTATAGTTAAAGAAATAAACAAAAAGCAAAACAAAAAAATATATTTTACCCTCAAATATTTTTGTTGATATGTTTAGCGTATTAGCTGTGTTTCGGTGTGATGTTTTTGCAAACGAAGGATCATAATGTCCCTAAAATAACCTAAAAAAAGGCAACAGAATTCTGTTACATAATGAGAACAATTTAAATGATCACCAAAATATTTTTTTCTTACCCAAAATAGGTAAATGGTTGTGTTAGGTTGAACATGTAAGAACAACAAAAAAATACTTTAAACATAAACTTAAGAACACAAAACATAAAAGAAATTTGGTGATCATTTACCAATTCTGGCAGTAATTTCGAATTTATTGGTAGTAAACTTTCGTATTTTTCGGTAATCATTGAAACACAAGCCATACATAATATCTTGCGATGAATTTTTTAAATGTTTACGCGTGTAACTTATAAACGTGCATAAAGTATATATGCTAAGTACATTACAGTATTGTGTAACGTAACATAATGCAGTGTTTTATACGCGACGATGAAGCAGAATAGAACACAAGTCAGGAACAAACTACACGCCGGATGTAGCCATTTTAACAGGAGTACCGCCAGCAGCGGAGGACGGAGTCTAATAAAATATATATTATTTCAAGATTTTGACATTTTCAATTTATTCTAAATGCGTTTAGAAATAACCAAGATACTAAATTGCCCAATTATAATTAAATTAATTCACAACTTAATTTCACAAGTTCAACCTATGACACAATTCCATATAAAATATACAATTATGAATTAATTAAGTAATTAGTTTGCATGTTAGGCTAAGCTCAATTATTATCTACCAAATTTAAATGTAAACCTATAATTAGGACTTATTCATTGAATGTTATTGATTAATTCTATTATAATTAAAATTCTTTTGATAGCAAATATTAAAAAAAATGAGTAAGCGATTTTTACGGTTTACGTGATAAGCAGATATCGGATAATTGGATGCATATTTACCTAATGTTGAGGTGTTGTCTATTATGGAATTGCACTTTTGCATTGAAAAAATCCCGCGATACCGTGATTAATAAAATTTTGTGTCCTGATTTTAAATCGGATTAACATTTACCGACGTTTAGGTGTTGGATAATTGAAATGGATACTTATGTATCGATGATAAAAATCCTAAGATTCCCAGAATCGACAAATTTTGTGTTTTTCTCACTATAATAATATAACCTGCATCGCCTGTGAAACCCGTTAGACTGCGGAGCTCATCGTTTGAATGTTTTTGTAATTCGTAAAAAAGCTTAAACAAAACAAAATCTCAAACTGTTACCAACGTTGCGTTGTTATGCCAACGCTACCGGCAATCGCTCGGCCTCTGAATCAATAAGTATAAAATTGAAACAGCCCACGGCGCGAGAGAGACGCCGCCATACGTGCGAGCGAGATGGAAGATAATTCGCCCACTTTTTTTGCCAAAGGGCCGCCACTGACGCTAATGCAATAGATTTCACCGTCTTCTGGAATTAGAGGTGTTTTCCTTTCGTGTTATGTTTTGGATTGAATTATATATAAATTGAACGATTTGAACAAATAAATTAATATATAAACTGAGCCACGACACATGTTTGTAATAGATATGCAATAAACATTTCTAGCGAAATATATTATATTAGTAAATTGCGGCTCTTTGTCTGACATCATAATATGACGCGAGTGTAAGCGAGGGATAAACCGTATTACCACAAAAAACATTAAACAGCATTTAAGGTGATATATCGACAAAATAGACACTTTTTGAAGTTATTTCTCTGCTGTTCAAAAGAAGTCCCAAGTTTAATTAATGAATACAACAATTTTGGGACCTTTTTCTAGATTTTGTTATAATAGAAACGCGATTAAAGTAATTTCGCTATATAGAAATAATTATTGAAATGAGGTCTAAATTTACACCTTTTTTGTTTTACTGACAAATTGGAATAGCACACAGAATTTAAAAAATATTTATCAAGTTGGCTTTGACAATACCTAAATTACCTAATAAAGAAATTTTCATAGCTATTTTGGTTGATTTTGTATCAATTTAAAACCGACGTTTTGTCATTTTTCCCCGAATTCCGTCCCTCTCACACTGCGGGTCATTCCGCCTGGAGTAACGGGGACCTTTGCACGGACGAGATATCCCCTTAACCTCGAAACAAACGTAAAATCCCATACATTTTGGTTTTAAAAGAAGTGTTAAACGGGAGTTTATTATTTTTGTGGTAAGACCCTCATGGTTTTAACCTAGGAACTATTAAGTTGACCAACTACAGTGAATAACGAAATCGGACTGACCCAAAGATTTTTCGATTTTCCGGCTGTTCCTTGAGTTTTTATTTATTATCTCTCCGTAAGAACCTTCTTAAGACTTCAGCGAATGTTGTTTTTTAAAGTTTATCCAAATCTGTCCATCCGTTTGCTTGTTTCGCGCTGCTTACCAACAAATTTAGCGATTAATTTTTAGTTTACTATTACTAAGCCTCCGCTGTCCGTCCGTCCGTCCGTCCGTCCGTCCGTCCGTCCGACAGCTGGCTCTATCTGTTGAACCGGAATAGACAGAATGTTGAAATTCTCACTAAATTCATTTCTATTACCGCAACAGCAACAATTTTAAACTACAGATCGGTTAACTAAAGCTGGCTCGTTCAACACCTTTACTCGTTGCGCTTGTGTCGTGTCTGTGAACAAGCGCGCGGCGTGACGTTGCACTGCATGGGCATCAAGAATAGTCTGTCTGTCTCTTTCGCACGCGGTCAAACTTATGAGTATGAAGGAGGCAGTTATTGTTTTGCTTTTGTTACTGCTAAAAAATATAGAGTGATCTTTTTGCATTCGTTTCACGTGTCCATCGATGCGAGTAATTGTGATTGTTTACCTATTTCAAGGTTAGAATAAAATCATTATTTTTTAAAAACATACCGTATACTGTTGTAAAGCTGGTGGGAGATCGCTCGAGACCGCCAGGGGTGAAAGAAGGGGAGAGAGGCCTTTGCCAAGCAGTGGGACATAAACGGCTTGTAATAATAATAATAATACTGTATAGCGAAATTGCATTAGTGTGAGTACTGTGAACGTGCCAGCTTTAGTGAACCGACCGATTGACGACCCGAATGGCCGAGTCGGCAGTGACACTGCCTACGAAACCAAGGGTCCCGGGTTCGAGTCCCGGTGGGGGCAGATATTTGTTTGATGACACCGGATGTTTGTACCCTAGTCATGGTTGTTTATCTATCTAAGTATAATATTTATCTATATAAGTATGTGTATCGTTGTCTAGTGCCCAAGATACAGGGAATCCTAGTTTGGGGCTAGATCAATGTGTGTAAATGGCGTCCAAGGTATTATTATTATTATTTATTATTATTATAATGTGTAGTTTTCCAGATACGAAACGAGTTTTTACCAAGTAGTTTAACATAATGCTGATCGTAACGTGAGGTTTTTGAACGCAGTAAAGAGGGTTTATGATACGTGTGTAGATAAAAAAATTCATTTATCTGTAAACCATATACAAACTAATGAATGCACCTGGATACGTACAGGGAGTGTAAAATTAGCCGCACCAATAACTTTGTAAACAACATATTGCGGTCTTAAACCCAACCTATTCGCTTTCCACTAAAATCATACAGCCTGTTACTCTCACGGTCTCTACAAATCCAACGACACCTCATTTGTTAAAATCCGCCAAGCGATTTTGACTGTAGCAGTTTTATGAAATTTTAAAAACCTTACAACTCCGCCATTTTGAAATTTTTACAAAAACTTGATTCGACAAAAAAATACTATTTAATTATCGAAACTGCTCACAAAATTTCACGAGTATCAGTTGAGAAATGCGGCCTGTAGAAGAGAACATCCGGACGGACGGACACACATACGGACATACGTTAGCATTTTTGCCCAATCCTGAAACGCAGACGCTTCGTTCGCTCGGTAATTATTTAGTACATGGTCATTATGTGTAGTTTTTCTACATATAATGACATTCAAATTTCGAACGCCGACGCCCACCCGCGTGCCGTCCCTAGTTTGTCTGTGAAGTTGGTACTGACATTCAAATTTCGAACGCCGACGCCCGAAGTTGGTGCTACAGAACAAGCTAAACAACTGCAGAACCACAATGCCGATCAAACATGCGGTTCCTGAACACATCAAAGAGAGCTTATGATATGTGTGTAGATAAACTAGTGTATGTAACTGTACATAATTAGGCATTAAAACTCTCGAGTGATATTATTATGAAACTCGCCTTCGGCTCGTTTCATAAACCCACTCTCGAGTTTCAATGCCCTCCATTATGCAGCAGTCACATAAACTACTTTTTAAATAAATTTGTTTTGGAACTCCACCATCTTCCCTACTCATCTTTGACTGCTAGTACTTAAATATAACATAACATTTACATACAGGCACATACATTGCTTATGGCCCCACACCAGGATACCCAGTGTCGTGGGAACCAGAAACAGTGACGTCACACACATGTAAACATCCAAGGCCTGCGGAATATTTCTATTTTCCCTCAGCCGGGATTCGAACGAAGAAGACGCAATTCACAACAAAGGCCATCAATGTATGAAAAGTATCACGACGTGGCGGTCAAACTACAGAATAAAGCCATGAAATTACGTTTTCCAGCGTTCCTTGTGTTTAAAGCGGCCGCAAGGTTTTGATACTTTACTTTATAATTAGTTAATTAACTTGGCTTTTATAATTTGTGCGGCTAAAGCATTCAATCAAGGAACTTTAAAATTACGACATTCGTAGGTATAAACATATTTACCTAGAACTGTTAGAAATATTTAAGACTGGAGTTTGTATACAAATTTTAACCCTTCGCAAACAAATTCAAAATTCAAATTCACTGCATGAAATATTACTATTATATACTAATAATTAGGCATCTACTTAATGTTTATTATGCTTGCTTGGTTATGTTATGACGTTCATTAAGTCTCAATTTTTTTGCTATTATGAATAAAAATCTTTGAACTGAACTGAACTGTACTACACTATGAACCATCTCCAACATCCGAAAATATACTACTTATACATAAACATAAACATTTTTATACAGACACATACATTGCTTCTGGCCCCACACTGGGATACCGTGTCGTGAAAACCAGAAACAGCGACATCACACACGTAAGTACTGGGGTTTTTTTTATCTCCCGCCGGTGATCGAACCCGGGACCTTTCGCATTGTACCTAGAGCCACAACCGACATACACACATAACACGCCCCCCTTTCGCCAGTTTTTCCATACTCCATTTTGCTTGACAGGGGGCTAGCCCGTCGCCGCAGCTATTGAGATTGTTGTTTCTCACAATGTTTTTAATCACTGTTAGAACGTCCGTATAATGTTACTTTAGATAAAAGTCAGCACCGGGATTCGAACCTGCAACTCTTGCGTGAGAAGCAAGCGTGTAACCCGGAGTTCTTGTCAAAAAAGGGATATTACAATGTTCAAGATGACATACTCAAATGATTTATTTTTATTATTATTATTTATTCCTGCTTATTATTTATAATAATTAATATTGTAATATTTATTCTTATAGGTAGTGAGGGTAAATGGGTTCTTCGTTATTACTATATTATATTATTTATGCATAGTAATAAATAAGTGATTTAATCTACATACGCATCATAAACCCTCTTTACTGCGTCCAAAAACTACACGTTACGACCAGCATAATGATAAACTTCTTGGTAAAAACTCATTTCTTATCTGAATATTGAACATTATGACCATAATGTACAAACATTTGTCAAATTATGACATTCAAATTTCGAACGCCGTCGCCCACCAGCGTGCCGCCCCTAGTTTGTCTGTGAAGTTGGTACTACTGAACAAGCTAAACAACGGAAAAGCAATGATCAATGCCACAATGCCGCTGCCGGTCGAACATGCGGTTCCTGAACACATCAAAGAGAGCTTATGATATGTGTGTAGATAAACTAGTGTATGTAACTGTACATAATTAGGCATTAAAACTCTCGAGTGATTTTATTATGAAATTTCCTTCGGTTCGTTTCATAAACCCACTCTCGAGTATTAATGCCCACCATTACGTAGCAGTCACATAAACTACTATTATAATTTTTCCATTCTATGTTCTAAGCAAATAATGTTAGATAACTGCTTCACAAAGCAGGAAGGATATCGTGGTTCTCAAATATACGTAATTGGACCGGTACAGCTGGCGTCGAAGACCTGTTCCGCCTGGCGAAGGACAAAGAGGGATATTCAGAGCTGACTGCCAATCTCCAGCAGTGGAGAGGCACTGGAAGAAGAAGAACTGCCTTACACAGAACAAAACTCCCTAGCTAAAGCTTCTGATGATATACGGTTTAGCTTGATAAAAAAAAATCAGAAAAAATGTTTTTTTTTTTAAAGTCCACTTAATCGAATCTCACAGAATACCTTTGTATTAGTTATACGCAAGCAACTTTTAAAAGATATCTAAAAATCAATCTGTGGGCGTTTCTTCCGCCTTCTTCTCCCACAGTGGTCCAATGTAGAGAATAGGCAAAAAATTACGTTTACTAAGTAGGTAAACATCTACAGTAATAAATAAATTTTCGATTTCTCGAAATCTATTTCCTAATGTCATTAACACACTAATCAGCAAAGAATTAAGCATTTCCTATCGTATTTAATCTAATCGAGTCTTTTTTCTAATCTTATCTCTTTCAATATTTAACGTTTTAGAAAGTATCAAGACTGTGTCCGCGCACACAACAGGAATGGGCGTAGCAGATAAGGCTTCAACATTTTGTGTGGTTCCGTAACTATTGGTAAAACAGACGAGACTACTTTGATATAAGATTAACGGATAATAACGGAAACTGAACGTAGAGACACTGTAGAAAATGATACCCTTTTTCAACGGACATAAAAAAGAGAAGGTTCTCAATACTACTGTTGTTTTTTAGGGTTCCGTAACCGAAGGGAGCCAAACGGTACCCTATTACTAAGCCTCCTCTGACCGTCCGTCCGTCCGTCCGCCTGTCACCAGGCTGTATGTATCTCATGATTTTTTATAGACAGATGTGACACAGATTATGTATTTCTGTTTCCGCTATAATAACAAATTCTAAAAAACAGAATAAAATAAATATTTAAGAGGGGCTCCCGTACAACAATTATTTTAATACCACATACAAACTTATGAATGCACCTGGTTACGTGCATGCAGTGTGAAAGTAGCCGCACCAATAACTTTGTAAACAACGTTTTGATATGTAGAATCCAAACAATTCACTCCACACCATCCCTACCATTGTACGGTGGTACGGAACCCCTCGTGCGCGAGTTAGACTCGCACTTGACCGGTATTTTGTATGTTTGTTTGTTTGTCAATTATGAATCGATTTTGATGATTCTTGTTTTGATTGATAGGTCATACTTCAGAGGTGGTTCCATGGAAATTTTATCAAAATTTTACAGCGCTTTTTGAAAAAATCAATAAAAACAAAAAAATTATACACAGATGACGTTTTGGTTTGCGGTTCCGTGCAGCAAAAGTTTTGGTGAGGACTTTTCATGTACATAGACTTCATTCGTATCACGACAGGGGGGGGGGGAAGAAATAGGGCATGAACTTGAAGCCTTTTTTTTTAAGAAGTTTTTAACTCTATGAATTATTTACCCTGGTTTTAGGGCAAAAGTAAAGAATGAGTCAAAAATACATATGGTTAGTTATCCGGTTAGTATCCGTGCGTGTAGGAGTCGCTTAAGAAATGGGTAAGTACAAAGAATTTTGTTCTTCTTTTTTCTTGTATGGTCGCTTTAATCTCTGAACTGCATTTAAAAACGTAGATAAGTAATAGAATAGGGTCCCATTGGCACCCTTTCGATACGGATCTCTAAAACACCATAGATTTGTGTGGAAGTAGGCAGGTACTAATGTAAGTCATAATGTTGGATACTATCGTTCCCAGATTTAAACCTGTAGGCAAATTCTCTTCAGCCAGTTGCAAAATCGAGGCGTCAAGGCGTGTGAACTGTCATGGGCATTATGTACTCAGAAATGAGAGCCATGTTATATAAAAAAAAGAAAATTAATTTTTAAAGATTGTGTCTGTAAGTGGATGTTTGTATCAAATTTAGAGTCGAGTCGGAATATATATAATTTGTTAGTACATAATTTGCAAATAAAAACACTACGACCAAAAACCCTGATAAGACTCACTACAAGTAATATATTAATAATAGACTTTGTTGTAATTACTGGTAATAATAACAAATCTTGTTTGCTTTGATATTAATGGAATAAATATTAATAACTCATTACATCTCTCAATAATTTATCAAAATTACTTTTAATGTCAGAAATATTTGTTTTTCTTTTAATTTCATCATAACCACACACACGTCCGTACGCTCAATCATCAATTGACAATCGTGCGAGAGTCCATAGTAACCTCACAAGGGCAGGTAAGTTTCTACATATTAGAATACCGTAGCAATACGGCAGTGTGGACCTTGTCGCGAGCAGCATAAGGTTGATACTCGCCCGCCGAGGGTCACAATCGATTTTCTTAGAGCAATGTTTGAATTTAGTTGGAGTGAGGAGTTTTGATATTTGATATTGCTTTTTAGGGATTTCGTGATTTAAATACAAAAAAAACATCGTAGCAAAAAACTTAACCACTAAAAAGAATAAAATAAAAACGAAAAGAAAATAATATTACATATATAGGTACCGACGTTGAATCATGATATGATTTGTTATATTGCGGGTGGTGTTAGAACACCTCTCTTGTATGGGGACCTCTTTTAATTTATAACATTTCGTATAGTTAATTATTTGTTGCTGTGGCGGCAACAGAAATACACATTATGTGAAAATTTGAACTCTCTACCTGTTACGGTTTATGAGATACAGCCCGCTGACTGACGGACGGACAGACGGACGGCGGAGGCTTAGTAACAGGGTCCCGTTTGGCATCCTTCGGATGCGGAACCCTAGTATCATACAGAGAACTTATTGTTATATTATACGTGATATACTCATATCGTAGGTGCATAAATTATTAAAAGTGAAAACGATTAATTATGTTTTTTTTTTATAGAGAAAAGGCGAGCTTCCCTATGAATGAATACAATTATTTTTTTCATTTTCATGCAATCTATTGTTTGTTGCAACAAATTATATTTGGTAAATAAAAACAAATTGAACTACAAGTTTTATCGCAAAATTGACAAATGTAAGAATTCAATCAAAATCATTTGTATATTATTTAAATGCTAGTTCAAGTCTATCGGATGAACAATAGGAATTATTATAAAAACAAATAACACATTATCTTTCAATAGTATGAATATATGAATAGTATAGTATGAATGCACCTGGTTACGTACCATTATCAGCAGTTGTGGAGCCGCACCAATAACTATGGAAGCCCATATCTCAGCCATTTTAATAAATTACCAAAAACTGAATCCACAAAAGAAAAGCTTTGCTGGCTCAGTCAATAGGAGAAAATGTCTTAATCATTATTTGAGAAGTTAAACGGATAATTTCGTAATTATGACGTGTAATTTTGCTACTTACATTAAACAATTTCATGCCGCGTGACTAAAAAAACTTGATCCTTTGTTATGCAATTATCATCTTTCAAAAAGTAAATCACACCATTGTTTATTGCCTCCGGCCCTACACTAGGATGTCTTGCCGTGGGTGGGGTACACAGTCACTCTACTCGGTTTACACATTCGTAAATCGTAACGAAAAATGACTAAAATGGAAAAATAAAACGGCTCTTAATACCAACGAATGGTGGCCTCGACGACGCAGTGAGCTAGTGACGTCACCAAAGTCGACGTTTTAGCGATGATTTTATCGATACTTTATAAATTATAGCCAAAGACAACCTATTTTTGAAATAGAACTAAAAATAGATCTGTGGAAGTTTCCTCGCCATTCTTCTCACACAGTGATTAAATGTAGAGAAGGGGCAAAAAATTACGTTTTCTGAGCAAATGTTTAATATTTTCAGAAAATGTAAACATTTTGTTTGTTTAATTGCTATACACTAGTATTACCATAGTTTCATCGCAAATATAAAATAAAATTAAATATTTTAAATAAAATAATATAAAAAAAATATTTTGTATTTTTTATTTTCTAATAATACAAATATTAACAGTAGTACTTAATTCATAATTTTACAAACATTATAATGCACAGAAGCACACTAGTAATGTTTCAATCAGACGAATATTTTCCAATACTTTCCATTGACAAGTAGCAATGCTATGGAGTCAATGGCCTAACGAAATCTAGGTACTGGTTTGACCTCTACAAGCAATATATTAATACAGAAATCCGGTAAGACTATTATTATTATAATTTGACCAAATTAACAATAAAAGATATATCCACAAAATGTCGTTATCGATAGATTAAAACTTCGACCACGTCACTAACATCTGCTGATATTGCGTTTGAAGGCGGCAGGGTTGCCAACCGCTAGTAATAATTACTATTAATTTATTAACTTTAACTAACTTTATATTTATACTTGTCTACTCTCTAACAGTAAGTTAGTTATAAAAACTAAATTAAAACAGTATTTTAATAGAATAAAACAAAGATCAAGTTTTAGTAAGACAGATTGAGGAATAAGTGCGATCTGTTTGGTTGTTCGAGATCGCACAAAAAATTTAAAAAAACTGATTAGGAAAAACTAACATCGTACTTGACCTCGCCGTACACATTGAGACAATGGATGACGTCACACAAATAGAGTAGATCTGCCACGATTGTGATACAAGTAATCTTACTTTTAGTATACTGTTTTGATTCAATGCAACCAAATTCAAGCAATTGTTCAAAACATATAATTTTAAAAATTCAATATGGAGTTTCAAGACTTAACTTCTAATAAATATTGAAAGACAGACTAACCTTGTACGAAGATTTTTCCATATTTTTACGTAATCCGGGGGGACAATGGCGTCTTGACGTAATCAATCACAAAAACGAATCGCTCACATTTCTCCACAAACCGATCATTGTGCTTCGTTTTATTATAAACAGCAGTGCATTTCGAAATTAACTCGTAGCGTAAGACGCGCTAAATTTAGCGCAACACTGCGAGAGTACTCCACGCTAATTCAGCGTTATATTTTTAGCACAAGCGTTTTCAAAATCACTTCATCCATTGTCTGTTATCGTCTTTACATTTCACTATAATGATATATTTTTTTAATTAAAGTCCACCGGCACTCGATGCGACGCGACATCGATAGATTGAATCGAGACGAATTACTCGATCGGCGATAAAGGATTCGAAATAATAATAATTACACAAGTGCTTCTCACGCACACATCAGCATACACTTATCACAGAATGTCACCACGATACTCAAAGCTGTTGTTTAGGCAGAATAGCTTTACCAGCCACATCACTGCTTTGATGTATTCTTTATCGACGGCGAAAAAAGTGTAATTATCGGATAATCAAACAAATATGGCGCTTGACAAAAATAAGTCAAAACTCGCGCTAACGGGGCGTGCAGACTGCGACGGAACACGGCCTCCACGGTAGGCGGCTCGCCCGTATCTGTTAGCCAAGTATTTCTTACCCGCTCACACGCGTTGTGTGAACGGACCTTTAGGGTTTTTTGGCGGGAGTTTGAGGAAACTGGCGGATTTGAGAGTTTTAGATTTAAATGGTGTTTTTCTGAATGACGTTAAGTTAAAGAGAGTAAAGGTGTGTAATTTGAAAGTAGGTTAATGTGAATAAATAAATAGTAAGTTATGTAGACTTTAATCTACCAATGTAATGATGTCATTTAATTGATTCGTTTTATTTATTATTTAATTTGAAAATAACTTTAAATTACCATTAAATGACAATAAAAATCTTAAATAGATTCATATTAGGTTTTTGATGAACACTTAAAATCAATAACACAAAAGATATGACAAAATTATAAATATTATTAAATATTGAAGATAATTACGAAAAAAACTCCATTCGTTAAAAATTAACGGTAACTGGAAGAAATCTCTTGTTCGAGATAAGCTCGCCTTTTTACACTTGTATCTTATAAGTTTTCTGAATATGTAAAATGCAGTAAGTCTACAGAATGAATCTATGAAATTATAAACGAGATTATTTTTTTGATTAGAAACACAAAAGAAAATTTAAGTAAATTATTTAATAACGGAATTTAAATTAAATCCCATAAAATGATTACATCTCAAGTTAAGCAACAACCCAGCAGATAACAGCGCCCCCACAAGTAGTGATATGTATGTCGGTCGAATATTCCGAGCTCTTAGCTATAGCAACCAAAAGCAACGTATTTAATATTTTTTACGTAGGTAAATATAATGATTGGCACAGTATTATAGTATAATATATGATACTATAACTGAACAACAAAACATACCTCTCCGGTGACGAAACTATCTGTCCTTTTAACTTATAATTAATTAAGACGGCTAATTATATCGTTAAGTTAAGATAATGAAAGTGTTTTAAACAGGATTCATTTTACAAGAAAAAATAAGTATGAACATAAGCAGGGACAGTCTTTTTGAACAACTTTCCCAAATGTATCTTTGAAATCTGCTAATATCTTAATAATCAATAAAGCTCTGTAATCTGTAAGGCAGATTCTTCTGTTATTATCTGTTCAATACGGCTTTCCGGGATTTCTTGGAACAGCCCCTTAGAATGTTTTTTTTTTTTATCACAAGGCGAGTTATTTGTAGATATGGAGTATTTTATTATTATATGTTTATGAATTCAATGTTTTTGTATACAAATATATTATGGTAAGAAATAGGGTCAAGCAGTTGTCGATATTAATATCATTATATATATTCAGATATAAAGTACCATTAACATACAATTTTAAACCGGCTAGTATTCAATCGCACATCAAAAATACTGATTTGCACAGCAAAAAATGATCAGCTAAATTTTTTATGTGCACACTCAAGTTTATGTTTTAAGTGTTTTAACCTAACATCACCCCCTTTACCCTTCACCTAAGCTACCGCGGCATTTTGCCCTGATATTTGCTGTGCAAATCAGTATTTTTGATGTGCAGTTTAATATTTCCCTTTTAAATCTGCCAAACACTTTAAATCCCTTGTTGACTAATATTTATAAAATTTTGATCTAACAGTTTTTCAACAAAACTTTAACTTCCTTTTGTGCATTATTAAATGTCTATATTGATCAGAAAGTATGTTCTGTTACATGTTATTATTCGTCATACGACCAGTAATCAAAACAGTCTGATTCATTCCGTGAATTGTTGTAACGTGTCAATGTGCCACAGAACAGAATATACAATAGGACAAAAACATGGCACACAATGTGTAGGCAAAGCACTTAGCGATGAGCTAGCAACTTTTTAGAAGATTCTTTTTTTTTATTGAAAGTGGCTCCGGTGAACTCTTCGAGAAAACGGTGTTGAATGAATGTGTATCTGTTGGAAACGGAATATATACAAAAAACAAGATGGCCGCTCTATAAATAGTCGGAGGGTCGAATTTTGGTGGCACGCCATTCCGTGTTCGATTTGTGGATTGCAATTTTTTTATTGTTGCATACCGTATCAAATGATAAAACACGAAACCAACATGTAATAAGCTGTGATGATTCGAATTGTTTGCGGGTGAGTTTGTGAGAAAAAAGTGATAAATCTTGTATTTCTGTGGTTTAGCTTTTGTGTGAAATAATTATAGCGCACACAGCCTTACATTAGCATTTAAATCTTCTCGCGAAAATAAATTAACGATAATTACTTATAAAAATTAAGCGATTTACAGTCTTAATTCATTATGCACCTAACGAAAACTTCAATAATATCAATATAAACAAAACAAACAACCCATTTTATAACATAACGGCATCTGTATAAATGTTTCTCAAATTGACTAAAATCTTACAAAAAAGCACAATTTTATCCGAAATTAACTAAATGAAATTGTGCACCCTTTATACTAATCTGCAGGGGGTCGCCTCGCTCCGCTCCGCTTCGCTTCGAAAGTGACCTAAAGCAACCGACACGGTTCTGTGAAACTTTTAACAAATTTGGGAGACAAAACTAATATTGTTAAACAATATATTTATTGCCATTTTAAACTAACCACAATACACTATGACTTTCTTATTACTTACTACATTACAGGCTTTATTAGAAATAATGAAAAAGCACCCTGTGTGAAACGAGCCTACTCACACAGACAAAGAACGTGTTCGGTTTTCAAATAAGCCAAAGACTTCTCTCAGGCGAAACTCGTCTTTGTTGCCTACAGGCGAGAGTGTAAACTACTGTACAATATAATCACGTATGAATGTGAATTTATGTATGCATATGTACCTATATTTGTTTGGACAAGCGATCATGGGATCTTAACTTAACATATGATAATGTTACTTAAATAGTCTGCATTTTAATTTTATACACATTTATTAAACTTTAAAATAATTAAATTTTAACACAGCGGCTCGCTTTTGATACAATTATAGACTGTTTTTATTTACAACAAAAATCTCTGACTATAACCGGTCCATCTCAAACCGCTCATTGTTTAAAGAACATTAAAATACATTCTAAAACACACAAAAAAATTGGTTAAAAGTGTCCGCATCTGTGCCTTTGCCAGCCCGTATGGAATAAGGCCCGCATGCTATCTAGTGTATTTTATATAGTTGAGTTTTTTTTTTTATTAGGTATATTTTATTTATAATTTAAAATAATTTTCGTACGCAATAAAACTGTAAACATATACAGTTTTATTGCGCACTAGGACTGTCCTTTTTTAGGGTTCCGTACCCGAAGGGTTCCAAACGGGACCCTATTACTAAGACTCCGCTGTCCGTCCGTCCGTCCGTCCGTCTGTCACCAGGCTGTATCTCAAGAACCTAGCTAGCTAGAGAGTTGAAATTTTCACAGATTATGTATTTATGTTGCCGCTATAACAACAAATACTAAAAAACAGGATAAAAGAAATATTTAAGGGGGCTCCCATACAACAATTCTTTCAATACCACATACAAACTTATGGATGCACCTGGTTACGTACATGGAGTGTGAAAGTAACCGCACCAATAACTTTGTAAACAATATTTTGCTGTGTAAAATCCAAACTATTCACTCCACACCATCGCTTCCATTGAACGGTGGTACGGAACCCTTCGTGCGCGATTTAGACTCGCACTTGACCGGTTTTTCATAAACACTCCTGTCTTGCCTAGGTTTGCTGGAAGAAATCTCTGTATAAAATTTCTTGTAACTGTCTGTTTATCTATGATTTCTGTGCAATAAAGAATATATATATACATGAAAGGCGTGACGCTGTTGCGGTTTCGATTCAATTTCTATATTTGTGTTATGTCGTTTGTAAATAGTGTCGCCCCTCGCGCCCGCCGGAGCTAAGTAACAGGATAATCAATATTCCTAAGTCGAGTGTAGAGCTGCGATCGTCCACCCACCGCCATTACAATTACAATTCTTTCAAGGGTCAGTGCATTCTCTACTACAACAAGATACCTCTGGAGATCTTGAAATTGCCATTTGAGCAATTTAAAAAGCATGTTAAAGCGACTTTGTCGAAAAAGGGATGTTACAATGTTCAAGATTACTTAAATGATGGGTCTGTATGGGGTTAATCTGGCTCAACACAGACCTTGCTGTTAATAATTTTGTAATCATTTATTCCTGCTTATTAATTATGATAATGACTAAATATTATATTTTGAATCAGTTAAGCATAAGCAATTTTTAAAAAGAGATCTAAAAATCAATCTGTGGGAGTTTCTACGCCCTTCTTCTCCCACAGTGGTCCAATGTAGAGAAGTGGCAAAAAATGACGATTGCTAAGTATATGTAAATATCTACAGTAATAAAGACATTTGGTATTTGGTATTGGTATTTGGTATTTGGTACAGTTTCGTTGATAGCGACGTCAATTCTTGTTTACGCCAATTTTTTATTTTTTTTTTATTCTTAAAAAAAATCAGGTTACAAAAATATAATATAATATCTTATCAACTTTATACAGTAGATAACCTCCCGTGCACCGTCAGGGTCAGTTCTGCTCTCAATATATTTAAAAGTCGCGTTCAGAAGCCATTTACTTATACTATATTGCATATACACATTAATGGACAATTACAAACACAGTTAGTATACAAAGGCGTGCTTATCTCTATATAGAGATTTCTTCGAGCAAACCCAGGGCTGACAGGAAAACATAGTTTCATGCGAAGGCATAGACCTATTATGCACAACATAACCAAAAACTAAACATCAGAGTGACTATATTATATTTATAATAAATTACTTAGATATTTACACATATAAATAAATGAGAACCTACATAATAATATAATACCTATAAATACTGTATATAAATATCAATAAATACCTATACAATATATAAATAAAATATAATCTACAACAGAAAAGAAAGGTAATGTTCCTTCAAACGACTTTTGAAGATGTTAAGAGATGGTTTTTCCATTTCTATCTGTTAAGTTTTATAGGTAGCATCCGCTTACTGATTAATATACTAGCTGATGCTGAAGTAACATATACCGAGATAACGCTACCCTCCTTCTGGTGTAGTCGGATAAAAAGTATCCTATATGTTAACCCAGCTCATAAACTATCTCTGTGCTAAATTTCATGCGAATCCGTTCAGCCGTTTTAGCGTGGTTGAGGCAAAACACACAAACATCCAAACATCCTAAAAACCAAACATGGCTACTTTCGCATTTATCATATTAGTTGGATGTAAAATATATTTAGATTTTTAGTATGTTTTTTTTAGTATGAAGATATTTAGTATGTAAATGAAGGTCCTACCATGCTCAGCTATCAACCTCTCTCATTGACTTTATAGTGAGCTGGAAGAGATCTCTTTCTAGAGATAAGCTCGCCTTTGTAAACTATTTTAATGTATTTCTTGTTATTTAAATCATTTGTGTGCAATTAAATTATGTAACAAATTATGTATAATTGAATAATTTAGTACACTATTTATAGTTATAATTATATACAAAGAAAGACTAATTAATTTATCGTCTATAATATAAAACAAAAACCTACACTTAGGTGAATATGACAAACATGTCAAAAAAATGAGGTGATTACGACTTTTTAGTTGTAAGTCTCCGCCGAAAATTGAGGTCATTGACCGCACTAAAGTAGTTAACGTGTGGCTATTACTTAGATGCACGGTGATGGGATTGCTCCATTTCACTAACACGTACCTTGCAACATGATAGAGATAAGCTCACCTTTGTAATATATGTTAGTATAGTATTCACACTGTAAATATTGTTTCATTTCGTAAAGAAAAGACGAATATTTATAATTCTATTATTTATGCTATTTCCCTACACTCGTCGTTCCTATAATATTCTAACATATAGTGTACTATACTACATTTTTATCATATATAATGAATATAGTGAAGAAGAAAGTACCAGAATGATTAATTCACATAAATTAATGATATTTAATTAATGTTTTAATCATCAACAGATCAGAATAATTATATTTTAAGTAATAGGATGTAGTACAGTTAACTAAACATGATCTGAAAATATTTTAATATTTTACATAGGCACATATATTCACGACAGTAATCTCAACAAGGGTAAGCTAGAGCACAGATATTTTAATACTATACTAGGCCAGAGCTAACGAACAAGGAACCAAAAATGAATTAAAAAAAAACTACAATAATTTTAATAAATTATTGCTTAAGTACCGCAGTGTGAACGCGCCTCTAAGAGCAATTTCAACCAAATGGATACGACACGCGGCGCGACCACACGGGGGGAGGTTTCTTATCTTTCAATATTTTACCTCAATTATATTTGCTTTGGGTCTGTACGTGTTTTTGTTTTATTGTTTGTTCGTTGTTTTCACCACACTACGAACGACGAAAAGCGTCAATAATCTAATGCGAAATTAGTTTCTTCGTCTTTTAGCTTTGTAGAGGTTAATTTAATAAAATATGTCATACTGACATACATTCTGTGTTGGAGTTGGCTCAAACAAAAAGAAACTGAGCGATCTGCACTTAATATGAATTGTTTTTAGCTATTGTTCAGAAACTGTCAATCAGTGGAGTGTTGATATACATACATACATATGCTCACGCCTATTTCCAGGAAGAGGGGTAGGCAGAGACCAAAGACCTCCACCTGCTACGATCCTGGCATACATCTCTCGCTTCCTCAACATTCATAAGTCTCTTCATGTTTGTTTGTTTAGATATCTAAATGTATTTAAATCCTTTGCTTCTGCCACCCCGCACAGGAAACTACGTAAACAACAACACAAAATGGCAAAACATCAACATAAACATCTAAACATAGGAACTGTTTATCTGCCAACCCGAATCGGAAAAGGGCGGCGAAGTTTTTTTTAAGTACTAAAAGTTAAAAGCTGAATATTATGAAATCTAATAATAGTTCCGCGTAGTGTGAGCGCGCTGACCCGCGTACCATTCGCTCCGAGCAAATGAATGCGCAAGGGCGGCGACACACGGGGCGGTATTATTATCTGTAATTATTATTATTTATACTTTTTGTTTTGCCTTGTTCGATTTTGTACTTTTTCTTTTTGTTCATAATGCGCTAATGGCTCCATCTACCGTTAAAATTGGCAACACGATTCGCGGTAGCTGAAAATTTTGACAACCATCCAACTATTATAATTATAAATGTGAAAGTAGCGATGTTTGGATGTTTAGATGTTTGTGTGTTTGTGCCTCAATCACTCTGGAACCGTCTGAATGGATTTGAATGAAATTTAACACAGAGATAGTTTATGAGCTAGATTAACATATAGGATACTTTTTATCCGACTGCACCAGAAGGAGGGTAACGTTATCTCGGTAAATGATAATTCCTAGGAACGCGCAGATGAAGTTGCGGGCATCAGCTAGTAATAAAATAAAGTTCTTAAAAGCTCATACTGCAACATGGCTTCTCTGTCGCAGAACATTCCGAAAAAACAGTGTTTTTTATTATTTATATGGAAATCACTGAATATTTCCGATTTTTAAACGCACAGTTTCAAGATATTTTGAATACCTATTTTTTTAAGCAAGAACCTTATCGATATTCTTTATAGATCTCAAGAAATAGCAAGTTTTAGGTAAAAAGTTACTTTATTTTCTTCACTATATCTCCCATTGACAACTAATATTATAAATCTAAGATAAGGTGGTAAGTGAGGGACGGAGCTATATATAGCGTATAGTTCTGTCCCTTATTTCTCCTACGACACCACAAGGTGGGAGGGTTCCGTTGTAGCAAGTAATTATGTGACTGGATGTTTGTGGTGTAACTTTGTTTTTCATAGTGTTTGTATGAATGACAAAGTTATCATTGCGTTTTTTTTTTTTTCGTTTTTTTAACCAATTTTCGTTGAAAGTGTGTATTGAGATACACAGCATTTTTTTAAGATTTTTCACTCTCTTACTTTAAAAGTTAGAGGGCGGGAGACACATTTTTCTACTTTGGAAGGGTCTGTCTCTTTAACGATTTACTTTGAGGAAAAATGGTTTCAGGAACCTCGACGTCATTTTTAAAGACCCATTTATACACACTCCACACATATAGATTTGATAAAAAAAAAAATTTTTGGTTTCAGTTCTATGGTATTGTATAAAAATCGTAAAGCGGTTCACAGAATACATCTACATACCAAGTTTCAACTGTGTAGTCCTAATAGTTTCTGCATAAAGTTGCTGTGACATACGGACGGACGGACGGACAGACTGACTTGACGAAACTGTAAGGGTTCCTTGTTTCTCTACGGAACCCTAAAAACGGCCATTGACATACATCCAGCGTCACATCTTTTCTCATACTGGGCGGTAGAGATCCAGTTTCCCAGTTGTTTTTGTTAGTAAGGCACCAGTAAGAAATATGAATCGCCGAAGTGGTTTGTTGCGTCTTCATCCAACATAATGTAAGGTAAAAAGAAAGAAAAATATATAACAAGTGGCTCCATAAGCTGTAAACTTCGCGAGCGTCACAGGAAATTTGCGTTTTTCATTTTTTTTTTCACCCCGTCGTCGCATCACGTCCTCTAACCCTTCAAGTTTTTTATCTACACACGTATCATAAACCCTCTTTACTGCGTACAAAAGCCGCAAGTTACGATCAGCATAATGTTAAACTACTTGGTAAAAACTCATTTCTTATCGGAAAAATTACACATTATGACCATAATGTGTAATTTTTCTACATATTATGACATTCAAAATTCGAACGCCGACGCCCGCCTGCGTGACGTCCCTAGTTTGTTTGTAAAGTTGTTACTGACTGACATTCAAATTTCGAACGCCGACACCCGCCTGCGTGAAGTTGGTACTACAGAAGAAGCTAAACAACTGCAGAGCCACACTGCCGGTCAAACATGCGGTTCCTGAACACATCAAAGAGAAATTATGATATGTGTGTAGATAAACTAGTGTATGTAACTGTACATAATTAGGCATTAAAACTCTCGAGTGATATAATTATGAAACTCGCCTTCGGCTCGTTTCATAAACCCACTCTCGAGTATTAATGCCCTCCGTTATGTAGCAGTCACATAAACTACTATAATAATCCGACATCATTTTGCACCTGGTTACGTAAGTACATGGAGTATGAAAGTAGCCGCACCAATAACTTTGTGAACCACATTTTGCGATCCAAAATCCAAACTATGTATTGACTTTTTCACTAATGTTAAATTCACGGTCACCACGAATCCAACGACCCCTCTTTGACCGAGCGAGCGAAGCGAGCGAAGGGCTCCATTTTGACAAGATAGGAGGCCAATTTTGCTTTAGTCTGTCTCTATGTCTGTGTCTGTCAGATCCGGTCTAGAGGCCACAGTTTTCAAGCGATCCTCACAAAACTTAGCACACGTGTTCCTTGACTTATTTTTTTTTGTCGAGAGCTTTTCTCAATTTTCTCCTTGGGAGGGAGTTATGACGTCATTAATTTTTGTACGTTTTTTTTTTCTGAAACCTATCGTGTGGGATATCAAATTAACGGGCTTCATGAGCCGGTTCTAAAAATATACTACACCATTACCTTTCGGCCGCCTGTTTTCTAAAAATCCAAGAAATACTTTAAAACATACCAAGTTTGGACTCCTCGAAGTAGGAGACGGATTAGAAAAGAGGATCTATACAGACCATGAGAGTGAGTGAAATAGACTATAACTATTTTAGTGAAAAGTCAATAGATTGTATTTTAAATCGCAAAACGTAGTTTACAAAGTTATTGGTGCGGCTACTTTACTACTTCATTTTGATTGAATCTAAAATACTTACCTATAAATGAGTTCACAGTCCCCCCTGTTCGCTGTTAGCGAGCTCTACTGCCCACAGGGACACTAGTTTGTTAAAATTTGCCAAGCCGTTTAGGCCGACTCCGCCATTTTGAAAAAATCCAAAAACTGTATCGACAATAAAAAACTATTTAATTATCGAACCTACTCACAAAAATCACGAGAATCAGTTGAGAAATGCGGCCTGTAGAGAACATCCGGACATACGAAAGCATTTTTGCCCAATCCTGAAACGAAGACGCTTCGCTCGCTCTTCTAATACTGAACAAATATTTTAGTATGCCTTCGCAAAATTGTGAGGGCAATTGTCAAACGTTGTGCAATTAAAAATATAACTATTTTCATCAATTAACAAATCGAGAAAGCCCGAGTCTTTCTTCGACGAACTCGGTAAAAAATGTCTAACCGGGAACTAATTGAAATATATACGAGTTAGTGAAAACGAGAACGCAGGATGCCATGGAGTTGCGGTCTTATTTCCATCGTCATTTTTTTTATTTTTTTTTGGCAAAATATATAATGATCACCAAAATATTGTGTAGTAAAAATAATGTAGTGTTAGGTTGAACATGTAAGAACAACAAAAAATACTTAAAACATAAACTTAAGTACACAAAACATAAAAAGAAGTTTGGTGATCATTTATCCAAACACAATTTGGTGGACATTTATCTATTCTGGAAGTCATTTCGAATTTATTGGTAGTAAAATTTTATTTAGCCTGCATAGTGTCCCGCAGCTGGGCAAAAGTGTCATTTTATTTTGCTTAAATAAAAACGGCAAGCCAGTTGTTCAAACAAAGCTGTGGATGAAGGTAAATGAATAATAATAATAATAATACCTTGGACACTATTTACACACATTGATCTAGCCCCAAACTAGGATTCCCTGTATCTTGGGTACTAGACAACGATACACATACTTATATAGATAAATATTATACTTAGATAGATAAACAACCATGATTAGGGTGCAAAACTGCAAACATCCGTTGTCATCAACCAAATATTTCCGGGACTCGAACCCGGGAAATGAATGAAATTACTTACCTGCATACTGAATTGGTGCATGTGGTGTGGACTTGTGGAGAGTGAAGGCATCAGTCAGGACACTGAAGAAACTTATAAGCTTATTTGCATTGTACCCTGAAAATAAACATTACAATTAAGTTTTCTAACATGACATAACATTTTTTAGAAAACTTATACAAAAAATATATTTTATTTTATTAAATTAATTTTATTTATTTTGTATTTTTTTTTGGAATAATTTAATTGACTACCAACATATTTTTTTCCTACCCAAAATGGGTAAATGATCACCAAAAGTTGCAGAAAATATCCGGGCAAAATACTGCGGTAACTTAGGTGAAGGGTAAAGGGGGTGATTGAAGTGAAGCTTCCTTTATCGTTCGTGTTAGGTTGAACATGTAAGAACAACAAAAATACTTAAAACATTAACTTACGTACACAAAACATAACAATAAGTTTGGTGATCATTTATACAAACACAATTTGGTGATCGTTTACTAATTCTAACGGTCTTTTCCAATTTATTGGTAGCAAAATAGGTGCGTTTTTGGTGATCGTTTTTATGTTTACATAGCCATTTTTTTTTGTTTCAAAAACTTTAAATTTAAATTATTGAGACTTATAATCTCTTTTCGAAACATACACATTCTGCAAGCATAAAAAATGTGTAAATATATTGGTTTGTGATTTAGATTTATCTATGAAACTAAAAACTTCGACTCAGAGAAAGAAGTCTCTAAGTATCCCTTATTTAAACTCGCGTTTCCCTTCCAAAGACAGCGCGACAAAAGTTTTAATTATATCCCCATCTCTTTCACTCTCACAAGAATGACGTCTCAGTCTGTCTCTCCCTCTCGTGTTATCTAGCCAGTCCCTCGCACTTCAGGGTTTCCGCTATTTCTGTCCCCTTCATTCTTATTTGTATCTTTGAATTGTAAAGATGGTATCACACCGTGTTATCTGTTTTCTAGGAGTTTAACTTGTTTTGTTTTTTCGTTTTCTTATGATTGTCAATCGGTTTAAAAAAAACGAGAATATGTCATTTGTTGACAACAAAACAAACTCAGGCAGTAGTTTAGACTGTCACATTTTTTTCCCAATATTTTAAATTTAAATAGATTATACAAAGGGAAGTATAAATATATAACCGTAACAGTCTAATATCTTCTAGCAAACCACAATATTTCAAAGTACGCTAATTAACGTAACAACTTAAGGTATTTCAATATGACTCATATCATAACATAACTAATACATAACAATTAAGCTCACACTGGCTCATGGAGGGAAATAATGACCCACAAACCTGGCCCGGTGGCCGGAACGAGAACTACTCTCGACACCATGGAATGTCATTCAGTGCCATAGACGCCAGCGACGCTGTCATCGCGCCATTTACGCGGGTCTCCAGAAATGTATGTCATATTCTTGAGGACTCATCACAGTATGTATTTGTCTCAAGTTGGCTTAATTATGAAAAGCATTTGTTCAGGGTTCCGTATCCGAAGGGTGTCAAACGGGACCCTATTACTAAGCCTCCGCTGTCCGTCTGTCTGTCTGTCCGTCCGTCCGTCCGTCACCGGGCTCTTTCGGATCAACCGAAATAGGTAGAGCTGAAATTTTCACAGAATATGCATTTCTGTTGCCGCAACAGCAACAAATAATGAACTACACGAAATTTTGAAAATTAAAGGTTTTTTTTTAAATCCCTTTCCCTGCGAAATACCTCATACATAATTTCGCCGCTCGTAATAACTTTGAGATGACTCAGTCGGTTTCGTATCGGTTTCGCAATCTTGAAGTTCCGGGTTCAATTCCCAGAGAACAAACATATTTTTTCTTTTTGTTTAGGATTTAGTGTTTTTTTTCGTGTACGATGGTACGGAACCCGGTATGTGGTAGTACGACCCGTACATGACCGATTTTTGCGAACGACACAGACAAAAAAATAATGATTCAATGTTTTCGGCCTAGCAACAGGCATCTAATCTGTGTTAGCTTCGTATGACGAAGGCCAAGGCCATTATACATATACAGCATAGAAATATGGATGTACGATCGAACAATTCACCCTATTTCACCATGGGCTCTGTTGTGCGGGTAATAAGGTTGACAATTAGAAGATTAAGTGTCTTTGTTTAACTGTTATTTATCTACTAACACCTTTTGTATCCTATTGCCAACGCATTACATGAGTTAGAAAAAGAATGTATACATTTATAGGTAAATATATGTATAAAAAGGCCAATCCGACTGTGAAACGCACTTCCCTGCGCTATTAGGGATAGTGCATCCATTTTTATTTTCAAGAAAAGATTGAAACTACATCTCCTTACTATTGCGTATTAAGTTTAAGTATGTAAGTACTATGTTAATATATAAGTATTATATAATATATATATATGTCACCGGAAAACAATACGATCCGCAAGTTTATAAATTTCCTAATATTTTTTCCGCAAGTTTACAAATATACTAACCTAACCTAACCTAACCTAACCTAGCCTTTTCCGGTGACTTATATATATTATACATTGAAATAGGTATGTACTATAATGTATCATATGACTTTTATCATACTTATATTATATTGTATTAGTTAGTAGGTAGTTATTTAACTTATTGTGCACCAGACTGCTCTTACTAGCAATAGACTTGCATGCCCTGCCTAGGTTTGCTGGAAGAAATCTCTTTTTAGAGATAAGCTCGCCTTTGAGCATAAGTGTTCATTTGGGTTTACTCATTATTTACAGTGCAATAAAGTATCCATAGGCAAGAGAGAGAGGTAACAGCTCGCTCAGAGGCCAATTTTCCTATTAGAATTAAGTAAAACATATTTTTCAACATTTCAATTTCTTGCCAAGATGCGAACTAGGCACTATATAATGGCCGAGTCCCGGGTTCGAGTCCCGGTGGGGGTTTGACGAGAACGGATGTTTGTACCCTAGTCATGGTTGTTTATCTATCTAAGTATAATATTTATCTATTTAAGTACGTGTATCGTTGTCTAGTACTCAAGATACAGGGAATCCTAGTTTGGGGCTAGATCAATGTGTGTCAGTAGTGTCCAAGGTATTATTATAATATACCTACATAAAAACTTAAACTAACTCAGTATTATAACATTTCTTTGAGCAATAAGCTCATAGAAATATATAAAAGTATATAGGTACTACTTACCTAATCAATATTATTTGTAAGTTTGTATGTACTAGGTACCTTTTTTCCTGTCAGCCCTGGGTTTGCTGGAAGAAATCTCTATATAGAGATAAGCACGCCTTTGTATACTAACTATGTTTGTAATTGTCCATTAATGTGTATATGCAATAAAGTATAAAGTATAAAGTATAAAGTATAAAGTACCTTTAGCTTTGTTATCAAGTCTGTAATGAAAAAGACGTCACGCCAAAATCAAAATATAAGCAATTCATAAACAATAATAAAAGTATACAACTATGAACATGAACAAAAAGTATACAACTATGAACATGAACAAAAGTATACAACTATGAACATGAACAAAAGTATACAACTATGAACATGAACAAAAGTATACAACTATGAACATGAACAAAAGTATACAACTATGAACATGAACAAAAGTATACAACTATGAACATGAACAAAAGTATACAACTATGAACATGAACAAAAGTATACAACTATGAACATGAACAAAAAACCTTTATCGTTGACTTATCCAGTTTTAGTGCTAAATCGGAAAACGTAGTGCAACTCGACCAAACGCTCTTGATACTTGACCCTTTTATTTTTAGCGCAATGGGTGATGATTGTATGGTTATGGTGGTTATCACATGATAACCACGATACGATATCACTCGATTCGCGTTTACGGCAATCGCTGCGATTAACGCATGCGTTAAACGCACTCCGTTTGCCGCGTGTGCGTCGCGGGGAACGGCATTTCTCTTTTGCGTTAAACTTCAAACGGAACTCCATTTTGCATGACAGGGGGCTAGCCCATCGCCGCAGCTATGGAGTAATGAAGGTTTCCTCACGATTTCCATCACCATTAGAAAGGCCGTATAATGTACTTAAGATAAATCAATTATCTCTTTGGTACATGGTCAGGAATCGAACCTGCATCTCCTGTGTGAGAAGCCAGCGTGAAACCCATTAGACCACGGAGCTCCTTTACTAATCGCTAAGATACTTAATAATTAATTTTATACTATAATAATAAAAGAAAGTCACACGGCCGGCCGGTTTCTTGGGCGCTGGTTAAGTTAACAAATTGGTTATACTGATTTCAGCCAATCACGTGCCGCTATTTTGAATATTAGCGGCACTTGATTGGTTCAAATCAGTTAAACCAATTTGTTAACTTAATCAGCGCCCAGGAAACTGGCAGGAAGTCAACAAATTAAAGTAGTAAAGTAGAGTAGTAAAAAAGTAAAGTAGAACACGGGAAGTCCTTAAAGGGGTCCTTGCTGGGTCCGTTACTTTTTGTGTTATTTGTTAACGACATTGACTTGTGCTTTAACTTTGCTAGGTTGTTGTCCTTCGCTGACGACATGAAGATTTCTGCCAACATAAGCTCAAATGCCGATGCTGAAGCTATGCAAGCAGATCTATTCCGTTTAGAACACTACTGCGATGTCAATCGGCTTGACCTAAATCCTTCCAAATGTAGTATTGTCTCCTTCTCTCGTAAAAAGAATCCACTTTTCTTTAATTATATTATGAAGGGTGAGATATTAAAAAGGGATGCAGTCGTTAAGGATTTGGGAGTCATCCATGATGCTAAACTGACATTTAATGCCCATGTTGATAGTATTATAACTAGAGCCTCGAGGGCTCTGGGTTTTGTGATGCGTTCCTCAAGAGACTTCAAAAAAGCTAAAACTTTGAAAATTCTTTATTGTACGTACGTTAGAAGTAATCTTGAGTACGCTTCACAGGTTTGGAGTCCTCGCTACAATATTCATATTAACCGGATTGAAAATATTCAGCGTAAATTTATGCGTTATCTCTGTTATCGGACTAAATTTAAATACAATTCAGATTCTTACCTCGACATTTGTAGAAAACATCATCTGGCTCCTCTTCAACTAAGACGCGAGGTTGCAGATTTGGTATTCCTTCTCAAAATTACCTCTAATGTCATTGATTGCTCTGATTTACTTGCTCAATTATCATTTACTGCGCCCCGTAGGCTATTGCGTCATAATGCGCTATTCTCGCTCCCTAAGTCAAACACTAACTACAGACAAAATACGTTCCTCTGGCGTGCTTGTCAGAGATTCAACAATCTGCGTGGAGATATTGATCTTGACCTGTTTAGCACTGGTGTTAATCCAGCGAAGAGATCACTGTACCGGTACTTTTTCTATGACTAGATTAGCTAAGTATTTCGACTTTCCGTTATTTATTATTATTATTTTTTCTTTTCTAACGTGACTTGTTACTGCATGTCATGTTACAACGTATAGGGCTATGCATAATGCGAACTAATTCTGTTATTTAAGAGTGCTTTAACTGTTCTATTTGTTTATTGTGTCTTTTTGTCGGCGAAAACCTATAATTGGCTTTTTTGTTTTTATATAAGATTCCTATTGTTAATTTAAAGATAGCTGTTGGTTTTCCAATGTTAATAAAAATAAAATAAAAATAAAATAAAATAAAATGTAAAACATTTATCCTAAATATAAAAAGGCAAATAGTTTTGAATAAAAAGCTAAAATAATGACATTATGAATAATATAACCATTAATGTAGCAGGATTAAGGGAGAAAGAAAAAATACAAAAATCTCCAGGTCTTGGATGTTTACATGTTTGTGACGTCGATGTTTCTGGTTCCCACGATACATGGTCTAATAGTGTGGAGCCAGATGGAATGTAATTTTTTTGTTATGCCGAATCTGCTACTCTGCGCCACAACCTTCAAAAGTATCAATCCACACAGTCACTCTACACAGCAGGTCAATATTGTGTCTATGCCAACGTTGCATGTCCGTAAATAGGTGTGTATACTATCTATACTTATTTACATACACATCTGCGTGCGGTGGTGTGCGTTCGTCCGTGACGTCACACGGGCGCGATGTGTGCGTGTGTGCGTGTGTGCGCTTGTAGACGGCCGTGTGTGTGACGTGGCAGTCATATGAAACCGGAATATCTTCAATTTGGGTGATAGCTTAGTGTGGAGTGTTGAGAGAGTTAAACTTTCATGTCTGATTATGCAGACAAATGATAATTGTTTATTTTAACCCCTTTCCGGGCATAAGCATATAAAAATTTTCATTGCTTTTCGACTTTATCACCGAGACATAAAGTTGAATATTTGGTGTGGATATATATATTTCCCGCTAACCAGAAAAGGGTTTAATTAAACCGACCTGACTGACTAACAAGAATGGCGTAAATTTCATGAAATGATTTTTATTGAGTTTTTTCATCCCGGATTTCTGGAAGAAATCTCTTTGTAAATTAAGCTGGCCGATGCAGATGTTATTTCTTGACAATGTAGGTGTGAAGTGAACATACCAAATACGTGTAGGTACTTATAAAATTAATCTCTACCTACCTGGTTTTTATTTTTTAATTCATTCGAACCATAGAAAATAAACTTATATTTTTATAATACGTTTTTTCGACTTTAATTCTTCCAATGGGCTACCAATAGGCAGAACACCTTTCAAATGGACAAATCGACAAATTAAAAGACAGATCGTTAAAAAAATAGTGTTCTTGATTAATTGATTCGTCAATTAATGTAGTTAAAAATTCCATTCCGTGCAAAACAAATATTGCCGGAGGAATTATCCTTACTTTCTCAGCCTGTAATGTGGGTGAACATCTATCTATACTTATAAAAATTAATCGCTGTGCGTTAGTCTTACTTAATCTCTAAAATGTCCCGAGCAGATTGTATAATTCCTATTCACATTAGTTTTCCTCAGTCCGAAGGAGGTTCAGGTAGAAAGAAAATAAGGAAAAACGCACATAAACAGCCAAAAAATCAAATAATGTTTTGTATGGGAAGTGGAGAAGTCTCAGCTTCCTATCGCTGGATGGCGTAGGTAGCCATAGATGATTTAAAATCCTTAGCCATAGATTAATTAGGTTACACATCTAACCTCTTTGTTGTAGTGGACTTTATGTTCCACAGCTGTGCGGTGCATATAGTTACTACGCAAAGGATAGATGGCGTTAGTAGCGGTTCTCTTTACTTCATGTAAATTACTAACGACTTTCATTTAATGACCAACTATTTGATCACTAATTTTCTCGACAACGCGACACTTTCGGATATAAACTATGTTACTTATTTTACAAGCAAAATGTTAGGTGGTACGATATTCACCGGGTCAGCTAGTGCACAATAAAATGTCAATTTATAAATTTATAATTATATAATTTATAACAGATTCCAATATAAATTCCTAGATACATGAGGTTACAGTTGTTCGGACAATATACCACTCGTCACTCTTAGAATGCAAATCAACTTTATGTGAAACTGTATAAAACATTACAAAAATAATATCATCCAGGCCAAGACAAAGAAACAATAATACTTGGGAGTATCCACAACAACATAGACATGATGGAGGAGTTATCATGTACACGGGTACGCACACAGACGCAGTGATTGGACGTGTGTGCTCTTTGCTTGGCGACCGTTGCGGGGTGATAGGAAGCTGTTAGAGTTGGCAGATTACCATATATTACACAAGTTATATTACTATAGTATCAATATATATATTAGTTATTTATGTATTATACAAATATTAAGTGTAAATAATATATATACATATATAAATACAAAGCGTATTTCTTTTCAGGTGATCTGGCAAAATACTCTAAAAAAAGAGACTATCTAAAATACAGATTATTCCTGCTTTTTTACATAAAATTAATACATGTTGGAATTGAATATGGTTTCTATATGTATATTTTTTGCAATTTAATAATATAAAGATTTCGACAAAACTTATTAAGAGTCAATTCTTTATTGTGTATAGGTTAATTATCAAATAATGAACATGAGTTTTAGGGTTCCGTACCCAAAGGGTAACAACGGGACCCTACTACTAAGACTCCACTGTCTGTCTGTTCGTCTGTCACCAGGCTGTATCTCATGAACCGTGCTAGTTACAGTTGAAATTTTCACAGATGATGTATTTCTGTGGCCGCTAAAACAATAAATACTAAAAAAACAGAAAATATAAATATTTATACATTACTCACAACTAAGTTGAGCATATTCTATACATTTTGACAGCTGCTAACTAGAATTAGGACGCTAATCGCAACTAGTGTCCCCGGCGCAAGACGATCTTTTTTCATAGTTTAGGCGTAATTCAATTGAAAATGTATAAGTAAATGTGTTACAAAAGAAAAGAAAAGAAAACAAAATAATCAATCATAAAACCATATTCGGATTGCAAATTAAAATTACAATTGTTTTCGATGACAGCTCTCTGGTTGATCAAAGTTAATGTTGAACATGGGGAACTTCTTTGACGACCGGTTTAGCCTAGCGGGTGGTGACCCTGCCTACGAAGCTGACGGTCCTGGGTGCGAATCCCGGTAAGCACAAATATTCGTGTGATGAGAATGAATATTTGTTTCTTGTCTTGGAATTTTTCTATGTTTTTACATAAGTATTTATCTTTATCAAATATATCGTCGTCTAGTACCCATAAGCCATAACACAAGCCGTAATGAGCTTACATGGACCCAATTCGATTTCTGTAAGATTGTCCTCTAATATTCTTTTATTTATTTATTATTTTTCTTTCATATCAATATAAAAGCTATCGGTACTGATTTCAAGCATCCAGAATAGAAAAAGGTAGGTAATGCAGTCGCCTAAAAAATAATACGCCACTTCTAAAACAGTGTAAGTCTGTGTCGCAGCATATTGTAAGGACATCCAATGTTAAAATGTGATAGATAACATATTGTTGAAATAAACACACATCTGTGCTTCGTATGTATAGTACGCAGCTTGATCAGTTCTCAGTCTTAGTAATTATTAACCTATTTAATCTGTATATACGTCTTATTAACATAACTAAGTAAATCAATAACTATATGAAATATTTTGTAAATAAACATTTACACACAGGCACATACATTGCTTCTGGCCCCTCACTAGGGTACCCAGTGACGTGGGAACCAGAAACAGCGATATCACATACATTTAAACATCCAAAACCTGTTTTTTTTTATCCCCAGCCAAGGATCGAACCCGGGACGGGAGCCACGGAGGTCGTCTTTCGAAATCGAACACATTAGTAGGTAGGTATAGAATATTATTTCAAGGTGGGCATATAGGGTATATATATATATGTCACCGTAAGATTGCCAAAACCGTTAGTTTATAAACAGTCAAAGTTCTTTATTACTTTAGATATTTACATATACTTAATTTTTTGCCTCTTCTCTACATTGGACCACTGTGGGAGAAGAAGGGCGTAGAAACTCCCACAGATTGATTATTAGATCTCTTTTAAAAATAGCTTGTGCTTAACTAATGCAATTATGATTTATTTTTATTTAATAAGCTGGAATAAATAATTACAAAATTATTAACAGCAAGGTCTGTGTTGAGCCAGATTAACCCCATACAGTCCTGTCATTTAAGTAATCTTGAACATTGTAATATCCCTGGTTTTTTAAAATAAACGAACGCGTTAGTTTGTAAACTATCGACAAATTGTAAAACAGACCGACAGGGTTTAGAATTTACGTTTCTTTTGTTCTTACATGTCAACCTAACACGGAGACTATTCGGTCTTCACCTAAGCTACCGCAGTGTTTGCCCTGGTATTTCGTTTGAAATTCAAGTTTAAACCGTTTCATAATTTAACGGGTTTATTATAAACTAACGCGTTATATCATAAGCAGTAAGGTACAGTTTACAATTAATCGAAAGTTTACAAACAAACGGTTTTGACAATCTTAGGTGAGGTTTATATATTTCTTGTATCTTGTATCAAATATATTGGTTTAATTATACGTATATACCTATATTTTTATATGGCACATCGAATGAAAGATATAAACGACAAACATTATCGACTTCACATCTGCAAAGCTGCGGCGTTTGGCTGCCCCCCCGTCACGCAATATGGAGAATTCAATAACTGGCAACAAGTGACTGCAATTGTGCCACTGCCACCTCGTATTGGAAAAGGGGTGACGCTCTTATGTTATACGTAACTAAACCAAACAAAACGTCACTAAAATCGATCGGAAAACAGCCCCCATGAACTTCGCCGTGATGATGAGGGGGAGACAACATAATAGGCTAATTTGGATGACTTTTAGAATCGTTAGTTTAAAAGTTGTGTTTTATCTGCACACGTATCATAAACCCTCTTTACTGCGTCCAAAAACCGCACGTTACGATCAGCATAATGTTATACTACTTGGTAAAAACTCAATTCTTATCTGAATATTGATACATTACGACCATTTCAACATATTATGACATTCAAATTTCGAACGCCGACGCCCGCCTGCGTGCCGCCCCTAGTTTGTCTGTGAAGTTGGTACTACTGAACAAGCTAAAGAAGTGCAGAGCAATGATCAATGCCACCATGCCGGTCCAACATGCGGTTCCTGAACACATCAAAGAGAGCTTATGATATGTGTGTAGATAAACTAGTGTATGTAACTGTACATAATTAGGCATTAAAACTCTCGAGTGATATTATTATGAAACTCGCCTTACTCTCGAGTTGTAATGCCCTTCATGGTGTATCAGTCACATAAACTACTATTATAATCGACGACCCGAATGGCCGAGTCGGCGGTGACCCTGCCTACGAAGCCAAGGGTCCCGGGTTCGAGTCCCGGTGGGGGCAAATACTTGTTTGATGAGAACGGATGTTTGTACCCTAGTCATGGTTGTTTATCTATCTAAGTATCATATTTATCTATATAAGTATTTGTATCGTTGTCTAGTACCCAAGATACAGGGAATCCTAGTTTGGGGCTAGATCAATGTGCGTAAATAGTGTCCAAGGTATTATTATTATTACCATATATAGGTATTCTATTATTACACGTTTTTATTAGGTACTTTACCTATGAAATTATTACTATTTTAATGAAAAACGTAAGAATTATCGAGAAATTCATGAGGTGTGTGTGAAGTATTCTACAACAATACGCTATTTGACAAGGTAGTCCAATAAATTCAGAAACGTGTCTCAAGCTGAACCTATTTCAACAAAAACGTTTGACAATATCAGAATTATTTCCAGCAGTTGTATTTTATAAACTCAAATTTGTGACGTCACATGCTAGCATTTGATACAACTCGTGAACAAAATTACCGTTTTGACAGTTCCTAGCTGATGCCCGCAACTTCATCTGCGTGTTCCTAGGAAATATCATTTACTGAGATAACGTTACCCTCCTTCTGGTGCAGTCGGATAAAAAGTATCCTATATGTTAATCTAGCTCTTAAACTATATGTGTGCTAAATTTCATTAAAATCCGTTCAGCCCTTTTAGCGTGATTCAGGCACAAACACACAAACACACAAACATTCAAACATCACTATTTTTACATTTATAATATTAGTTGGATAGTATAGTAAATTAGACATAATAATAACTTGGGCACTATTTACACACATTGAACCAGCCCCAAACTAGGATTCCCTGTATCTTGGGTACTAGACAACGATACAAATAGTTATATAGATAAATATTATACTTACATAGGTAAACAACCATGACTAGGGTACAAACATCCGTTCTCATCAAACAAATATTTGCCCCCACCGGGACTCGAACCCGGGACCCTTGGCTTCGCAGGCAGGGTCACTGCCGACTCGGCCATTCGGGTCGTCAATATATGCTATTGGCTAGAAAGTGTTTTGACTAAAGAGTATTAAATTTTCAGCTTCGTACAGTCCTTGAAGTTGTATAGGAACACCTCTATAAGTGTATATACACGACACAGTAAGGGGGTGGACAGAGCGGCAGGTTAAATCGTAGAACATTTGCTGAAGACGTTTGTTTGAATTAGAGCCTTCTCGACTTAGTAACAGAGATCTAATTCGATCGTTGAGGACTAAAATGTTATATGTATTTGTCGTATATTTTAACTTCTTGAAGTTAATATTATTATTTAAAATTCACAAAGTTAAAAACTTAATAAAACCAACTTCAAGTTCAAGGCCTATTTGTTCCCCCCCGGCGGGATGCCAGATAAGTCTGTGTACATGAAAAGTCCTCATCAAAGCTTTTGCTGCGCGGAATTATAAACCAAAACGTCTTCTGTGTATATATTTTTTAGTTTTTGTTGAATTTTTCAAAAAGCGCTTTATCAATTTTGTTAAAATTTATATAGCACCACCTCTGTAGTATGAACTACCAATCAAAACAAGAATCATCAAAATCGGTTCATAATTGACGGAGTAATCGCGGAACAGATTTACAACAAAAACGCATTGAGTACTTTCTCCTTTTGAAGTCCGTTGAAAAGTATGTTTTAGCTAAACATGGGCGCAGTTGTCTCAGCCACCCCGTACGGGAAAATAAGTGACGCTAAGCTTATAAAATATAAAAAATGTAGTTATGTAGTGTTATACAATAACATAATAGTAGACTGCAACATAACGGAGGGCATTAAAACTCGATTTCATAATAATATCACTCGAGAGTTTTAATGTCCAATTATGTACAGTTACATACACTAGTTTATCTACACACATATCATAAGCTCTCTTTGATGTGTTCAGGAACCGCATGTTTGACCGGCATTGTGGCTCTACAGTTGTTTAGCTTGTTCTGTAGTACCAACTTCACAGACAAACTAGGGGCGGCACGCAGGCGGGCGTCGGCGTTCGAAGGTCAAAATTTGTCGAAATATTTATACATTATGGTCTTAATGTAGGTATCAATATTCAGATAAGAAATAAGTTTTTACAAAGTAGTATATCGTTATGCTGGTCGTAACGTGCGTTTTTTGGACGCAGTAGAGGGTTTATTATACGTGTGTAGATAAATAAATAAATGTAGCCAAATAATGTACCCACTAAGGGGCAGAGGCCTTTACCCACCAAGCTTGCTAAACGATATTAGATAACTTTTAATTATTTATTATACAAACTCTATGTTTAGGATACGTGTATATATAAACACATAAATATACCTACCAACCGTAACAGTTTGACCGCGTCCTTACGACGCTAATAATAATACGAGCATACCTCGCGCGCGTCTCTGCCTGGACGCTAGGGATTGATGCAACTCGATACTAGGAATCGATACTGAGACTTATTCTAACTATCTTCAATTAAATTCAATTTCTTAATTATTGATGGTCTAACAACTTGTTAACACTTCGCTTATTTGCACTACCCAGGGTGCCGTGCAGGGCGGTGGGATCCAAGCGCTTCCGGCGGAACAACGCTTCTTGGATATATTTTATTTATTGGATGTTAATTGTGGATGTAAACTGTCGCCTCTCCGCCATTTTGAGTCGGTTAGCGTATACTTTCTCCTATTCAATCAAATAATGTTAGATAAAATTTTTGAAGCAAGTAAGAAAACTGAATTGATATTGGAAAATCTAAAAGTCGACGAGAATGAGAGTAAATCTTAAAGAAGGGTAACGAAACGGGTTATTTCCCTTAAACTTTTGAATTCCTTTGTTAGTGAAAAGAAGTTTTACTTCTATCGCGTTATATTTTTTTTTAATTTGAATTTTAAAAGTATACAAATAAAAGACTGCATAAAATATAGAATTTGTGTAAAGGAAGGAGACAATTTATGTATTATAATAAACATCAAATCCGGTCCTGACCAAGTACCGACTAGTGGCTCTGTGGGCCGTAGACCTCGCGGGGGTGTTGGTGGAATGCCGAACTTCTAACAAACAATCTTATGTCTGCACCTGATTACGTACATGGAGCATGAAAGTAGCCACACCAATAACTTTGTAAACTACATTTAGCGTTCTAAAATCCTAAAAACTAAAATTATATAGCCTATATTAATCTTACGGTCTCCATAAATCCAACGACACCTAATTTGTTAAAATCTGTCAAGCTGCTCGGGCTGTAGCGCTTTTTTTTTTACATTTTCAACCTCATATCTCCGCCATATTGAAAAATTTCCAAAAACTGAATCGAAAAAAAAGTTCCAAAAAATTATCGAACCAGATCACAACCTATCTCGAATTTCGGTTGAGAAACGCGACCTGTGTGGAGGAGAACAGCCGGACAGAAATCCAGACATACGAAAGCGTTTTTACCAAAGCTGGAACGGAAACGCTTCGCTCGCTCGGTCAATGAGATGAGTAATTTATCTGTACATTATCGGACGTTCCGTGATTCGGATGAAACATTAGGCCGTAGTATAGTAGTAGTCATAAAAAACCCTACCACCAACCCGCACTGAGCCAGCGCGATGGAGCGAACTACTTTTTTTTTTAATAAGACATGTGATAACTATTTCAACATATAACTTGTTTCTACCAACCACGATACTGATATATCGGAACCACAGCACATCACTAGAGACCGTATCCATTTAGTTTGACAAGCATTCGGTTTCATATATCCGCTAACAGCGGCGCGTGTGTGCGTGTGTGCCGACACGAAATTGAATGTCACAGTGTGCGTAGCAGGTCAGGGCTACCAGATATTAATTGCCTATTAATTAAGACAATATTTTTCAAAAGGGAAACGCGTTTTGAGTCAATGTTAACTTTTATTTTCTTTATGTTTTTGGAATTGGCGAGTGTAATATACCTCGCGCCACGGAATAAGAGCGCTTGGCGACGTCTCGGCGGGAATTACTGCGCATATGTACAGCTATTGAAAAGTGACTACTGCGCATTCAAGGCCACCGCTCATAGCTTGTGGCGCGACGTTTTCCTTAATGAAAATATTGTGTGCCTCTGCTATACCAACGCGAAGTTTCTTGTATCCTGAGCGCATGGGAACAAGAGAGATTAATATATGGGCGAGAGAGATGGTGGCCTCGCTCAGGTAGGCGCCAGGAAACCTTGCGATGTCTTTACCTAACCTACATGACAAAATACATAATTATTTTAATTTTAGGCTAGACACATGGGCGTTTTCTACTGTACACAAGTGTTTCGACGACCTCTGTGGCGCAGCGGCTCTGTCTACCATGCGGGAGGTCCCGGGTTCGATCCCCGGCTGGGGGTAAAGAAAGAAAAATCCCCAGGTCTTGGATGTTTATATGTGTGTGACGTCGCTGTTTCTGGTACCCACGACACAGGTTATCTTAGTGTGAGGCCAGAAGCGATGTATGTGCCTGTATGTAAATGTTTCAAATGTTTTTTTTTTTGTTTAAAACACCAGCTTTCGTATAACTATATATAGGTAAAACGAGCATCTCGGTTCGTGTTGGTTCAAGTTTTGGACACTACCGTATTAAAATAACGTTCGTAACAGCTCAAACCGCAACAGATACAATGCGGCAGAACATTGCGTTTTTCTATTTATTTCTTTAAACCACTAATTATTTCTTAATTTCAAAATACATATACAGTTTTAAGATATTTTGATTACCAATTTTTTGACCCAAGAACAATATTAAAACTCTTTTTAGTTCTAGGTAAAAAAACATATTTTAATCAAACACACAAAACAAACAGATTAAATAAAAGGGCTGTCTTCATAACATATATTTGTTCAGGATTTGGTAAGTGTCTTTTTAGGAGGAACAGAGCGCTCCAAAGATGGGCAAAAATGTTTATTAAGAGATCGTGGACGATGCTGGTTGCAAAATAATTGGTTACAAAGTAGGTACTTAGAAATTGGTACTAATATATTTAACTTTATGGTAATTCATAGCTATATTATTTTAACCACACCACATACCTAAACTTATGTTTAGAACTATAAACTAAATACACAAGATGATATTCCATAAAAAAATGTGTAAGTTTCATAGATAATGGAACCGAATGGACAGAATATAGTCCGCTACCCTCCGCGCTAATAGAAACTGTGTTTCGGCTTCGGCAAGGCAGTTGTTTTAATGAGCACTTAACTAATTACGAATGATCGCAGTGTTATTGAACAAAACCCATAGCAGTTCCCAAAATAACTCCTAACAGTTTATGTATTATAATTTTACTTTATTCCTAGTATACCAATATTCCTGCTTTACATCTAACGCAAACATCCCGCAAGTTACACAATAACTTACAGTAAAAATTTAAGTCTTGTGGCAGCCCTAGACAGTTTTATTATAGATCAACAAATCAAGGGAAGTGTGCGTGCAGCTGACGTGTCGACACACACACTCGCGAGCACGCACACACCCACACAATACGATTTTTATGGATACAAAGATTTTGAGATGATCTACAGTTTTTATTCGGTTTCGCTTCTTCTTGAACTTCATATTGTATCCATATTTAGTTGTTTACATTCTATATTTATTACTACTTTTTTACTATATATGTATATGCTAGTTGGTAATGGACCGACATCTCATTCTTTACACTAAAGTTATATCTATTATTTCAAAATGAGTTTTCTTGTTTAATTAAGAAACGGAACCGGAAATCTGTATAGTTGTTATTATTACTAGTTTTGCTTCTTAAGTTGTTCTGTGGTTTCGATATTCACAGTTAGAGAACATACACTAAAGCATATAACACTTGTGTTCATTTGCTATTTATTCTCAAAAGTACCTATCCAAAGTATTTTATTCTATAGTTGTTGAAACTAATAACAATGGTTTCTTGTGGCCCCACACTAGGCAAAGCCTGTATCTAACTGAAGTTTAACATGGCTAAATTATAAATCGTGTTTCTCCTGTTTGGTCAGGTGACTTATATTGATAATCAAAAACTGTTTAAATACCTATCTGAAACTAACAAAAACCTCAACCAAAACTCGATAGCATCCATAACACCATACCAAAAAAAAAAGTATTTACAGATTTTTCGTGTCTATTTCACGATTTTCGTACACCAACAGCATTATTTCCTAACTGTTGTCGCGCGAGCCCCTAATTCGGTTGCCTGTGTGTGCGTGACCGCGCCTGTGTGCGCGCTGATAAGGGAACAGGGTTGTCACAAGATTTTAATTGAAAAAAATAATAATGTATGTTGCAATGTTCTAAAAGACATTTTAAAATAATACACTAAAATTAATATTCTTGTTCGATATTTTGACTATTTTTGAACGTTATTCTTACTTCACTTCACTTGATACTTTTTTGCACGGTAAATAGGATGATTATTTATTATTTAAGTATAATTGATGATCTAGAGTTCTAAAATGAGAACCAAATAATAAATGAGCGATACAATCATAAAAAGACACATTTTCCCTAAAGACTGGGAAGGTAATTAGAGAAGAATTTATTGTCGCATTGTTCTCGACGCTAGGGATTCTTAGTAGTAATACGTATTTTACTGTGAAGCCAGTACGAGTGCACAAAGTACCAACATAAATATGAGTGACACTCAAGGCGCTTTGTGACTATGATTTTTGTCTGTCTTGTTTTTGAAGTAAAACTCCTTAGGCGGGGCGAATCGAAGATCGAATTAAATAATTTATATGATTAGTCAAATGAAGTAAACTTCTATCACCTGCGCGCGTATTATTATTGTTATTTATTTGTGTACATATTTCGGATGGCGTTATTCTGGGAGAAGCTCCGTTCTTAGAAAGTTTATTTATTTAGACTCTTATTAACATGTGGTGGACAAAAACATCCTGAAGAAGTTACAGCCACGTTAAATATAAGATATTTTATAATAATAATATAGGCGTCCAGCACGGTAGACTTGAAAGAAGTTAATACAGGCACCACATACTTAAAATCGTTCAAGTGCGGGTCGGACTCGCACACAAAAGGTTCCGCACCATTGTACAAGAACACTTAAGCACCAAAAATAATAAAACAAAAAGAAAAGGCTTATGTTTAAACGATCACCAAAAACGCATCTATTTTATAACCGATAAATTGGAAACGACCGCCAGGATTGGTAAACGACCACAGTAGTGTTTGGATAAATGATCACCGAACTTCTTTTTGTGTGTTGTGTACTTAAGTTTATGTTTTAAGTATGTTTTGTTGTATGTTCAACCTAACACGAATGCACCGAGGGTAGGGTTCCGTATGAATCACATTTTTTTTGTGACGGGACTACAAATTTTCAGTTTTCGGATTTTTGCCTTCACTTGTGCTGTAAGACCTTGCTTCTTTCCAAATTGCATGATTATAGGCCAACGGAAACGACCCTTTAGGTTCTGATTCCCTAGCGAGTATCAAACTAACTCAGCAATTCGCGGCATAAACGGCTGTATCCTTAGATTGTGTTGACCAAGAAATTTAATTTTCTACAGTTTCAATGAACGTGAATTGATATTAATTACAACTTGATCCTTCTGACGCGTTCCTGAGAAAAAGGTTATAGACAGACGGTTACACGGACAATGAAGTAATCCTTTAAGGGTTCTTCTCAAGGTACCGAACCCTAAAATTAACCTGAAAACGGCGCTATTTTGTTACAGACTATTGCTTACAAAAATTGCTTTTAATTAATTAGAATATAATTGTTGTATATTTTTATTAATTTTGGCTCTGACTAATTAACGTTTGCAACTTAAAATTAAACATATTATTTTATGTTAAAAGCTAATTAAAATCAATTTATTAAAAGCTTTTTAACCGTCACGAACTGATTTCGTTTCCCAAAACGTGACCATTCTCGAGAAATTCTATAAATCTTACCCCTATCACAATGTCCTAAGAAGTATTAACTTCAAAATTTTATTACTATACATGTTGATTTTAATTTAATTATACACTATATGTGTCATACCATACATATCCCTTAATTATGATTTTTTTGGGATATTTTCGTCACGCTGTTCATTTTTGTTACTGTACAATAATATTGAATTCATCGCACCTACATTGGTAATAAAACAAAATTGTATATATTTTGTATCAAAATATCTTATTTGTCAGTTGAGTGGCAACCCTGAGCGATTTAGTTTGCATTCAGCCGGCGGACATGCGCGGCACAATCAAGTACAATACTCGCTCCTCGACGCGAAAGACTAGTGTGGATACGACAGTACATTCGATATGTAACAGGTCCCCATACAACACAGATTTTTGATTCCGTAATGCCCAGCGCTTCTTTCCACAACTTCGTTTCTGTTAGTTCTTTAGAAGACATTTTTTTTCTTCATAAGACATAATGTACTCCACCCCCACAAAAAATGTATTTATCCTGCTACGTCCAACAGAATTGAGCAGGCTATTTATTTTGTTCATATTTGATTCATGAACTTGCCTGTGTTGGCACAAAAAGTGTCAGGTGTATCATATAGGATTCAGGCCATGTTTCACAGTTATATCGATTATCGATAACTGTCATACAATACAACAAAGGGGTTGTATTTAGTCCGTAAACTACACGAGCTGATGCCCGCTCAATGTGTAGGGACCCGGACATAGCAGGGAGGTCTGACTCCTGGGCATGGGTAATTCCATTTTTTTCCCCTCCAACAAAAAAATAATAATATGTGACTCATTTGGACGGTCTGTTTAAAGATGTCTGTTATTTATATTTTAATTATTTTATTATGACATTGAGACTCTTTACATCTCTCAGAAACAATAATTAAGTACTTTTTTTTTCTGATAATATGATACAAATAATAATACCAAATGTTCTGTAAAAAATGAAATGAAATGACATGTGAAAGTGCCCTTGTGGCCTATTTACAGAATAAACGTTTTGAGTTTTGAGTTTTGAGTTTTGATGTCCTTGCGGAACTCTCAGCGGCTCTATGTTCTCAGGAGTCTGTGTCAGGAATCTGTGTCATTTTACATACAACTTCTACTTCGGGACTTCTAGAAACAGGCCCTTATTAGGTTGTGTTAATTCGTGTTGTAACTATGTTTGTAAGTATTTTAAGTACTACGCGACTTCGGTTCAGCTTCTGCAACCGGCTTACAATACGTACGTAGACGACGTACCTGTACGTACAAATCACTAGAATTTACTAAATACGTACTAAATGGTATCGTTTCGTTTTATTACTGTGCCGGCCCGTACGCCCGCCATAGATTACAGATATGCGGAAATATCTCATCACGTACTTGTCTTATGCACGTTGCGCCGGTCGAGTATGTTAGTCATATCTCGACGTAATTTTAAGATAAGTTGACGACCGCCACAGATATGCGGAAATATATTCATCACGTAGTTTTGTAATAAGTTGTATATAAGCTTAGTATTTCCTATAATAAATTAGTCTAGTATTTACGCGCATCTCAAGCCGTTTACTTTACTCCCGAAGATGTCGCTCTCCTTATAATTGCCTTTGGCAAAGAGGTGACCCGACTTCTGAACATCAGCAACCTTCGGTAATAGCAGCAAGGACCCAGCCGCGAAGAAAACTCCGTGTGCTGCCACCTTAGAAGTGCAAGCAAGAAAAACTCCGTCCAAGATCGCCGAGCCCCGACTTCGGTTTGCATACCTATTTCAAACCACGCTGAAGAACTCCATAATCAAGACCCCACCCAAACCAAGACGACATCAAGCAAGCCATGACCAGACCAGATTTGAAAACGGACCAGAAGCCAAAAGATAAATAATTTCAACTGAAGATTTCCCGCATCGAACTCAAGATACCGCAATAACAATGAACCGATAGTCAGCTGACTGCTAATTTATCAAAATGGAGCTCGCACCAGCAGAAACGAACGCGTCGGCAAATTCATTCACAGCAAGCAGCTTTTCAAGTTCAAGACATAGGAAGCCGTTCCAGCCCCCAGAAGAGTATTAAAACATCATCGATATACCTAATTCAACGAATATTGAAATCATCCAGGAAGAACATCGCACGAAGAATAATCAAATCACTGAAGAGAGAGAGATATATATATATATATATATAAACGATTGGTGTACAAGATGTGCCCTATGTTGCCAAATCCCAAGGTTTTTAGGCACACAAATTTCATCAATCGACAACTTAATATTCACTCAAGAGTATAGAGCACGCACGTACAAATGACGTACGAGATCATTGACTGCCTACAGCCAAGGTTACAGATTTAATGCTAACGCTGATTCAGCACAATCATCCTTGTGTAGGTACGGTCGCAATTATAAACAAACAGTGAATACAACTTCAACGACGTGTGATGTAAATTGACTCATCGATTCCTGAAAAACATGGGCGGCTGCAGCATCAGACAACTCTCCTGCGGATCTTTTCCAGGTTATAGGTTAGGTTAGTTTACTAACCGCGAAGCCCCATTTTCCTAGTGTTTTTCTGTTTTCCAGTTTTTAGTTATGCAGTGTTTTTAACATGTGCCTCTCAAACGGCGTTTTTCCTAGGACATTGAAGAGATCAATGGTGCTCCCCATCCACAAGTCTGGTGACAGAGACTGTGTTAATAACTACCGGCCTATTTCAATACTTCCATCAATTTCCAAATTGCTTGAGCGCATAATCAACTCAAGACTAGTCAACTACTTTGAAAGCAATAAACTCTTGTCGACGTCACAATTTGGTTTTCGCAAAAGTATTTCCACTGGCGATGCAGTTCACGAACTGACTGATTATATTACAAAAAATCTTGATGAAGGCAATAATATAATAGGTATCTTTCTGGACTTTGCCAAAGCATTTGACACGGTCTCTGTACCCATTCTCCTGGCAAAATTGGACCGAATGGGAATCCGCGGAGTCCAACTCAAACTGCTGGAGGACTACCTCACCGCTAGGTCTCAGTTTGTGAGGATAAGTAATTATCAAAGCAGCGATTCACCCATCTCCTACGGTGTACCACAGGGTAGCATTCTGGGTCCGACTCTATTTCTCGCTTACATCAACGACCTATGCGAACTGAATCCTGCTCAGGGAAAAGTTATAACTTATGCGGATGACACGGCTCTGCTCTTCTCATCAAAAACGTGGGAAGATACTTTTAATGTTGCACAGGCTGGTTTCAATAGAGCAACTTCTTGGCTAAGGGAAAACTTATTAACCTTAAAAGCAGATAAAACTAGGTTTTTATCTTTCTCAATTCGAAATACCCATAATACAAATGGAGTACTTTTGGCTCATTGTTGTCCTGATCCATCTCTAAATTCATGCTCATGTCCTGCTCTGGTAAAAACCGCCAGCATTAGGTATCTTGGGGTAATAATAGATCAAAATCTTGGATTTAGACCCCATATTGATATGATTAGTGGCAGGATTCGAAAACTCATATATGTCTTCAAAACCCTACGACATGTTGCTGACGGTACATTGATGAAAAGTGTCTACCTTGCACTTTGTCAATCTATTTTGGCATACTGCATCACGTCGTGGGGCGGAGCTCCCAAGACCACGCTTTTATATTTAGAGAGACACAAAGGGTAATCTTAAAGGTCTGCACTTTCCGTCCATTCTTTTACCCTACTGAACTTCTTTTCAGGTCATGTAATGTTCTTACAGTTAGACAACTCTTTGTTTACTTTACCATTTTGAAACAGCACTCACTTATGACATTTGATCCCAAATTATTGATCAAGCGCCGTAACGATAGGGTGTGTCCACAACCTAAAACTTTCCGGACCTCCTTTGCTCACAGATTCTTCCCTTTCCTTGGACCTTTGCTGTATAATAAAATCAATAGAAAAATAGACATTTACTCTCTTACCACCTATCATTTCAAGAAAACCATTTTTAATACTCTTCAAATTTTGAATTATGATCAAACAGAACAACTACTAATGACTATAGATTAGGTGCTAAACATTAATCTTACCTCTTATATTAATTCCTGATGATAATAATATGTGTACTTTTTGTAATTGAATCTGTCTTACTTTGTTTTGCACTCCTTAACATTATTTAATATATTAAAGAGTATGGTACCAAAAAGCATATCAAGTGCCTGTAAACTCCTCACCACACACCCTCTCACACACACTCATTCACACTCACGATATTCAAAGAGAGGTCTCTCTTATACTCACCAAGGCCTTAAGCCTATGTAAATTTTGCTCCCTTTTGTAAGTAATAAGTTTATTTTACCTGATTTAGCTGTACTTGGTCTAATGATTAACAGGTACTCATTTTTCGTAATGTATAGCACTTATACTGTAATTATTAGGAAGAGCGCTGAATCCTGAAATACAGGTTAACCACCTAGCTCAGGTTCAGATGTTTTCTATTTTTACTAGAGTTCAAATAATGCTTTACATGTATTAATTAAGCTCAAACATATTCTAGTGTAATACCTCGTTATGATAAATAAATAAATTATTATTATTATTATTATAGTGTGCGGCCAGATACAAGACTTGCCTGTAGGTAAACATTAAGTAATTTACTGTTAACGCTGAATTAATATGTTACTTTTCTGATATGAAGTAGGTACTAACCTATGTTCTTTTAATTTATTGGGTTTGATTAGTCAGTAGTAATTCTTTAAACTTATGTAGAATTCGCATAACCGTAGTTCTTTTATTTTTATAATTCGTGTAAGATTTACCTCTAGATTAAGTTAAAGTATGCTCAATTAAGATCTAATTTATGTTTATTAAAATCCTACTAGTTATTATTGCAGTTGATATAAGTTTGTTATGGTATACACATTTTTAAAGTTATTTTGATTCATTTAAGGTTATTGTTTGATTCTAACTTAGATTTTTGTTCATTGTTTTAAGTACACTCATTTATTTTTTTCCCTAAAGGGGGGAAATTTTGTAAAGTGGGGAGTATCTGTGCCGGCCCGTACGCCCGCCACAGATTACAGATATGCGGAAATATCTCATCACGTACTATGTCTTATGCACGTTGTGCCGGTCGACTATGTTAGTCATATCTCCACGTAATGTTAAGATAAGTTGACGACCGTCACAGATAAGGTATATTTATATTCATCACGTAATTTTGTAGTAAGTTGTAAATAAGCTTAGTATTTCCTATAATAAATTAGTCTAGTATTTGCGCGCATCTCAAGCCTTTTACTTTATTCCCGAAGATGTCGCTCTCCTTATAATTGCCTCTGGCAAAGTTACCATTACAAATATTAGTGAAATATCACAATTTATGAATATCAAATGAATAGACCACAACAAAACTGTGCATTTAAGAATGAGAACAATTTAAATGACCACCAAAATAGGTAAATGCTATACCCAATATGGGTAAATGCTAAATTACCAAAAGTTGCAAAAAATATCAGGGCACAATACTACGGTAGATTAGGTGAATTTATCCTTCGTGTTAGGTTGAACAAGTAAGAACAAAAAAATACTTAAAACATAAACGTAAGTACACTAAACATAAAAAAAGTTTGGTGATCATTTATCCAAATATAATTTGGTGATCGTTTACTAATTCTGGCGGTCGTTTCGAATTGGTTGGTAGTAAAATAGGAGCGTTTTTGGTGATCGTTTACACAAGCCTTTAAGAATTTTATGTACACGACCTCCCAAAAAGTATTAAATGTTTTCAAATCGACGCCTCATCCATACATTTCCATCGCAGCCACACATCGAATTCAGTTATATACTACGAATATACTCCTTTTTTATGTATGCGTGCTAGGTTATCACTGCAGGTGCCACAGCCGAATATGACCTTTACTCCCTACGGTTAGGGTTGATTCTGGTTGGCTTGTTTCCCCGTTGACTTGTGAGCCGGGCACTCACACACAGACAGTAAAGTTTTTAATTTTAAAATGGTTTGGAACGCTAAGTACGTGAGAGCTATGCGACTTTTACAAGGAACTGTTTTTGTAACATTTTTGAAGAAGTGGTATTTAAATCATTTTTGTTGTTGATAAAATAAATGATGATGGATAAGGATATTGTTGATGGATAATGTGAAATTGTAAATTGCTTAGTTAGAGTATACAAAACCGTAGCTGATAGCAAATGGCAGTGGGCACCCAACAGATAAATTAGCTGGCAAATTAAGTTCTGCGGCTTACGCTGTTAGGAACATCAGACAAAACACGGATGTGGCAACATCTAGGCTAGTATATTTTAGCATTTATGTAAGATTTTAATTTAATAAATTGGAATATATAAACGATCTGAAACTTAATTTTATTGGTACTTTTAATTGCAGCTGTTTTAAATATAGCTTCACTAGCTGAGTCACGCGGTCTCACACCGAATTTAATCTGATTCTTTAAGTTATTTCTTCATAATCTATCCACTTGTACAATTTCAGACAAAAGTGATTGGAACAATCCATCTCAATGTCTGTTGTTTTATTTGCGAAGGTACCTGAAATGCCCTTTCTATAATGTTCTATGTCCATGTGGTTGCTAAGCAACGGCGCTGCGTTCGTGTACTGAAAATATTATTTGTGTCAAATGCAGGGCTGTGCCAAATCCGTAGTGGTACGGAATTTACTATCTTTACAAGATGAAACTTAACGTCAAGACATTCTCAAATGGCGTGGAAGAGGCACAGATGTGTCCACGTTTTATAATTAAAAACCGGTCAGGTGCGAGTTGCGCACGAAGGGTTCCGTACCCCCGTACAATGGTAGGGATGGTGTGGAGTGAATAGTTTGGATTTTACATAGCAAAATGTTGTTTACTGGTGCCGTTACAATTATTGGTGCCGCTACTTTCACACTCCATGTACGTAACCAGGTGCATTCATAAGTTTGTATGTGGTATTGAAAGAATTTTTGTATGGGAGCCACCTTCAATTTGTATTTTATTCTCTTTTTTAGTATTTGTTGTTGTTATAGCGGCAACAGAAATAAATCATCTGTGAAAATTTCATCTGTCTAACTATCACGGTTCATGAGATACAGCCTGGTGACAGACAGACGGACGGACGGATCCTTAGTAATAGGGTCCCATTTGGCACTCTTTGGGTACGGAACCCTAAAAAACGAAGGCGAGCTTATCCCACAGCGGCACGAACAAATATCTCCCATTTTTTTTTATGGGTTCCGCATCCGAAGGGTGCCAAGCGGGACCCTATTACTAAGCCGCCGCTGTCCGTCTGTCTGTCCGTCCGTCACCGGGCTCTATCTGATGAACCGTATTAGTAGAGAGTTGAATTTTCCACAGAATGTGTTTTTGAATTGCCGCTGCAGCAATAAATAATAACACGAAATTTTATAAATAAAAGAGGATTCCCACCCCATACAAGAGAGGTGTTTTAATATCCCTTCCCGTGCGAATTACGTAATCATCATGATTCAATATCACCGCCCACCATCGTTATCAGCTAGCAAGTATCTAAACCAAGTTCGAACATACTTTTTTTGTTTTTTATTTTATAATATTTTAGTTCTTAAGTTTCTTTTTTAGGGTTCCGTACCCGAAGGGTTCCGAACGGGACCCTATTACTATGACTCCGCTGTCCGTCCGTCCGTCTGTCACCAGGCTGTATCTCAAGAACCTAGCTAGCTAGAGAGTTGAAATTTTCACAGATATTTCTGTTGCCGCTATAACAACAAATACTAAAAAACAGGATAAAATAAATATTTAAGGGGGCTCCCATACAACAATTCTTTCAATACCACATACAAACTTATGGATGCACCTGGTTACGTACATGGAGTGTGAAAGTAACCGCACCAATAACTTTGTAAACAATATTTTGCTGTGTAAAATCCAAACTATTCACTCCACACCATCGCTTCCATTGAACGGTGGTACGGAACCCCTCATGCGCGATTGGGACTCGCACTTGACCGGTTCTTGTTTTTTATTTTATAATAAAGTTTTCTTGTACGTTGGTACGAAACCCTTCACGATTGCGTCCGACTCGCACTGAAATTTTTATGTACTTTTCAAGTCCGATTTTGTAGAACATACCGAGGAAGCGTGGCTTAGGTATACCTCGCGCCACGAATTAAGATCGCTGGGCGACGTTGGCGGGAAATACTGCGCATATGTACAGGTATTGAAGTGACTACTGCGCATTCAAGGCCACCGCTCACATCACAACTCGTGGCGCGACGTATATCTTTGTCACGTCGCCTAAGTGGGCACAGTGCCTTATATTTACTTTTTAATTATTTGTTCTTAATAAATCTGTAAGGTGTAGGCAAAGAATATAGAGCCACGTCTTTAGATACCTAGATAGATGTGTGTAGGTAGAGAGATACACTACAGATAAATAATAGATGGACGAACAGACAGCGGAACTGCGGAACCCTAGGGATCGCGTCGTTTGTATCATTTGGGAATTGAGTAAGGTTACCAATACTGGGGGCTTGCCCAACGCCGCCGCCCCCGCAGCGCGGCGCCGCGCCGCTCTGTAATAGCCAAACATCGAGGTAAGCAATTAGGCCTAATTGCTTACCTCGATGTAGCCAAATCAAACCAATCCTAACCTAATTTATGGGGATTGTTTCGCGATGGTCAGAGTGTCGATAAGGGGGCGGAATCCTACTTACAAAAGTGTATTGGGATATGCTAAATACTTTGATAGGTACCTACCTATGCACAAAGATTGGTAGGTAGGTAGGAAGGAAGGAAGATAGGGTTAGGACTGGAGTATTTTACCTGCAAGTGGGAGCCACGTGAAAGCCTGTCACGTCTGGAGACCTCGGTTGTAAGGCGACCTGGGTCAAGAGATTTGGGTGCAGAATACCCAGGCTTTTGACGAAACTTTTTGAAATTGTTTCTATTCTGAAGATGATCGGGACGAAAGAAAGAAAAAAAGGAAAAGGCATGAACGAAACTCACAAACTAACAGCGTTTTCTCTTCTTGATGCCTGTGTGACTGTGATCTCTAAGGCCATGCAAATTAAATGCAGCAGATACTTGAACTTTGATGGAAATCAACACATGAAATCAAATGGAAAACTGCGTTGAGAGGGTTCAGTTTTAACGCCATCTAATAGTGATGACAATAAACAACGAAATTGTTGATATAATTACAGAACTTTTACATAGATGGCGCTGCTACTTGATACATGCGAAATATTTTTGAGTACGAGTTTCTTAACTCTATTTGTATCTGTGAACGAGACTGTTAGCGTGTTTTGTTTGACGTTCCAAGTTTTTTTATGGTCTGTGACCAACTTTTCTCGCGAAATATTTACGGGCGGAAAATCGCAATTTGCATGGCAAATTGAAGATTTTCACCTTATTTTTCCAATAGACTGGGAGTAGAAGAAGGGGAGGAGATCGTTTTGTGTAGAATCTGTGTAAAACACGACCGCCGCCGTGGATTCTCTAAGTACCGGTGTGTAAATATTATTTGTTTACTTCCCGCATGAATTAACTTAACAGATTTTCATTCAAACATTTCTGTAAATAGAGAATAAATAACCACAATGGTTTAGTAAACTATGCAGTTATAATTGTGTTAGATATTTTCAATATATGAATCCCAAAATCTCGTAAATAACCCTGGTATCCGAGAAAATATATACCAACCTGCCATTACACCTAAAATAAACTACAGTCAAATTGAACTGTAGAGTAGAATTTACCTCTACTTCTGACATATGGCCATCTATTGATGCGGGAGCAAAAAAACGTGTATTTAAGTGTATTCAGGAATGATGCGGTCAATGGTTTCGCACAATGTACTGTTTGCAAAAAAGAGTAAGACACCCTTCCTTATGAAGTCGAAAAATTTTAGGGAGTCACGTTTAAAAAAATTGGCACTAAGTTTTGGGGTAAACTTGTGTTAGCAATTTGGATAGTACATTTAAATTATTGGATAGTACATTAAAAAATTGGAACAAACTTAACATTAAAACTATATGATCATTTTAGTACTTTAGCTAGCTATATTATTGTATATTTACAGTGTTAGTTGATCAGTTGTGATTCTCAGCGCGCCAATCCATGTTTAGTATATTGACATCCGGATCCACGGGATGATCATAGTTTTGAATTTTCGTGCGATGATGGTTGTAAGGATTGGCACCGGAGCCAACAGCGAGCCAATGGGTGTTGGTTTACTGACTTCTGAATGAAACTCCAGAATTATGTCTGGCTGCGCTGTCAGTCGTAAAATGGCGCCACCGCTGTTAGCGCACTAAACGGAAACAAGCCCCTGACATCCGGAATGAAGGATTAGCGGGGTAATGGTGGAGCGACTGAAAAGTTTTGACAAAGGAGGAACTCATACTGTATTGAGACAGGGCAGCGAGTAGAAGTGTAGTGAATGATATTTGAAGTATAAAGGCCGTCTATAATAATTGGAATAGTATTGTAAAGAGCAATGTAAATTGAAGCATAGTGACAGTGAATAAGAAAGAGCAGGAATTAAGGAATCAAAGTATACTTGTCATACTGTTTTGTCATACTGTTGCTTCCTACAGGAGCTGGGTTGGCAGAAGTAGTGCCCCCAACCCACGTCACGCAAAATAAATAAATTTAAGACGAGTTCAGTTGCGGAAAAGTGGCCCGCGGTAACTAAAACTATATCTACAGTAATGAGGAACTTTGACTTTGACTTTGTTAGATCTTACCAGTTTTGTTTGTACAACCAATATTTACATAGTGTCGCGACTTCTCCCTTACGGATTGGCAGAGGCACAATTGTGCCCACTTTAACCAGTTATTCACTACTCCATTTTTGTGTGACATAGGGCTAGCCTAACGCCGCAGTTCTATAGTAATGAAAGGACCAATATGAACAATCAATAGAAAATAGTATACAGTATTTACGTCCAACTCGGACGATAGTTTAAGCATCGCTAAAAATTCGGTTTATTTTTCCTTCGCATAATTTTGATTCACAAATTACCTTGTTCAATTTGTCCTAAAATAACCGCAACGTGTATTTAACCCCCGTATTTTGCGGCTAAGAGTGACGCGCGCGCAGTCCCGGGAGCTCGCAGACTAGGACTGACTCCCAGTAGTCTTGTGTCGGTCATGTACTAAGAACGAATAGGAAACGTTACTGTGCAATGAACGAAAAGAAACGTTTCCCTACGCTAATCGGACATTAGGACATCGCTCCGAGAGAGCGGGGCGGCGGCGCGGCGGGCGGGAGGCATTGAGCCATGCCGACTCGCTCTCGCACACACAGACACGGCATTGACATCTTGACTAGAATGACAGTCCTAAGCCTGTTTAAGTATGAAGGGAAATCATATATTATTTAACTTTTTATTTCTGCTATGCAAACAGACACATAGAATTGTATAAATATGTTAATATTATCAGAGTACAATATTCCTCAAGTTTCTGATCTACAGGAAAAGAAAGGTTAACCTAATAGCTCCATTATTTATTCGATCGTACGTCATACATAATAGTACTAATAAAACTGTTAGATCTTACTGGTACACTGACTGAAATGAGAGAGCGCTCCGTACTAGGAAGTACGGAGCGCTCTCTGATGTGATGACCGAGCAGGCATATTTTTTATTCATAAGATCCAACGTCCTAATAGTACTAATAGAGCTGTTAGAGTGTACTAGTACACTGACTGAAATGTACTAGTACGGAGCGCTCTCTCTGATGACCGAGCAGGCACAAGACTAACTCCCAGTCAGACCCCCGCCCTGCCTCGCAGAACCCCTTCCCTCGATATATATCGAGTGCCCGGTATTGCGAGCAAAGGATAAAAGAACGTCCACAATATTGATTTTCAGGTATTTTTGAATATTTTTAGGGTTCCGTACCCGAAGGGTTCCAAACGGGACCCTATTACTAAGACTCCGCTGTCCGTCCGTCCGTCCGTCCGTCCGTCTGTCACCAGGCTGTATCTCAAGAACCTAGCTAGCTAGAGAGTTGAAATTTTCACAGATTATGTATTTATGTTGCCGCTATTACAACAAATACTAAAAAACAGGATAAAATAAATATTTAAGGGGGCTCCCATACAACAATTCTTTCAATACCACATACAAACTTATGGATGCACCTGGTTACGTACATGGAGTGTGAAAGTAACCGCACCAATAACTTTGTAAACAATATTTTGCTGTGTAAAATCCAAACTATTCACTCCACACCATCGCTTCCATTGAACGGTGGTACGGAACCCTTCGTGCGCGATTTAGACTCGCACTTGACCGGTTTGTTTTGCTTTATTTTCCTGTAAATTACCACACGCTGAGTCGGGCGTAACTTTTTTTTGTTTTTGTTGGAGGGAAAAAAAATGGAATTACCCATGTCCAGGAGTCAGACCTCCCTGCTATGTCCGGGTCCCCACATATTGAGCGGGCATCAGCCTACCTAGCCTTAGAATTTGCCGATAGCCTGAGTAAGTACTAATAACACCTCTATTACAGAGAGTGGACTAAAAATCACAAACACAAAAAGCACGTAGGGAACCCTACCGTGATCAAGCAAGACAGGAGTTTACAGTTCGACCTTGTGATGTCAGAGTAAAAGAAGCTCTCAGGCGTAGTAATGCGACGCAATCTAGCCTGCACGGGCGGGGCAACCGATTCTGTAGGTGTTTAGCGATTATTGTACATAGCGCAGGTGCGAGCTAGATTGCGCTTTATTGCCGCGCAGCGAGAGTAGTTATTTGTTTAAGTGTATTCACGGAGTGATCTTTCGTTACGTAGTACTATTAAGTATTCTGTGGCTTATGTAAATATCTACAGCAATAAATAAATTTTGACGTTGACTTTTGACTCGTAGGGCCGTAAATCCAGTTTGTGATTGACAAAGTACTGAATTTGCGCGACGAAATCACTGGATTGGGCGACAAACTGAGCGCGACAAGCGATACTGGTTTTGGCTGACAAAATTACTAAATAGCGCGACTGAACTTGAAAACAATTATTATAATAGTTATTTATAATGCACAGACAGCTTATAGCTAGATTATATGATATCCACCTCATCAGATTATCACTAAAGACAAAACGAGTGTTGGATTTTATTGCTCTTAGATAAAAGGGGTTCCTATTCACTCAAGCCCTTAATTCCTCACTTATCCTGACCCACCACTTCGCCCAGACAGTCTTTGTTAAGCTTAGCTGAACAATTAAGTATTATTTTCGTGCTATTCAGTAATTTTTCGATCATTTCAGTTCCGCTGTTCAGATCATTCGCTCAATTTGTTTTTTATTCACTCGTTTTATTGTACCCTTGATAAAATAAAATAGTAGCCCATTATTGTCCCTACCGAGGGGCACAGGCCTTTACCCGGATACGAGTAAGATTAAGCCATACTCCACCTAGCTGGCTCAGCGCGGATTAATGGAGGGGGTTTTTTTACGACCACTACCACGTAACAATAGTAGGCGGGACCTTCAGCTTAACCTGTCATCAGAATCACTGAACATCCGTTAATGTACTTTAGATAAATATCTCATTGGTACATGGTCAGGTCAGGTTTCAAACCTGCATCTCCTGTGTGAGAAGCAAGCGTGAAATCTACTAGACCACGGAGCTCTTACCCAGTTTAATATTACTTAATATGGTTTAAAGTTTGTTTTTCATTTAGTTTTGATGATTTTATACTTGGCTGCGTCGACCGGCAGGTGACATGTGCGCTCCAGGGGAGGCGCACCGGGGCTCCGGGGTGCCCCGCTCGCCGTCCCACGAGAGCGTGACCACGGACCTCTCCCTCTTCAGCGTCAGCTCGGCCGCCTCCGATGCTAAGGTCCTGAGGATGCTGGCATGCAAGGTTGGCCTGTTTCTGTCATATTTTGTTTAGTAGTTATTAACCCTCAACTTTTCACTATGGGATTTAATGAAGTGTGTATAGGACATCTCAAGAAGTGCAACCTATATAATTTATATTATAACCCAAACTATAAATATTGTTTATCTACACACGTATCATAAACCCTCTTTACTGCGTTCAAAAACCGCACGTTACGATGAGCATTATGTTAAACTACTTGGTAAAAACTCGTTTCGTATCTGGAAAACTACACATTATGGTCATTATGTGTAGTTTTTCTACATACTTCAATATTCAAATTTCGAACGCCGACGCCCGACTGCGTGCCGCCCCTAGTTTGTCTGTGAAGTTGGTACTGACATTCAAATTTCGAACGCCGACGCCCGCCTGCGAGAAGTTGGTACTACAGAACAAGCTCAACAACTGCAGAGCCACAATGTCGGTCAAACATGCGGTTCCTGAACACATCAAAGAAAGCTTATGATATGTGTGTAGATAAACTAGTGTATGTAACTGTACATAATTAGGCATTAAAACTCGATTGATATTATGATAAACCCACTCTCGAGTATTAATGCCCTCCATTATGTAGCAGTCACATAAACTACTATTATCTACACACGTATCATAAACCCTCTTTACTGCGTACAAAAAACGCACGTTACGATCAGCATAATGTTAAACTACTTGGTAAAAACTCATTTCTTATCTGAAATATTACACATTATGACCATAATGTGTATTTTTTCTACATATTATGACATTCAAATTTCGAACGACGACGCCCGCCTGCGTGCCGCCCCTACTTTATTTGTGAAGTTGGTACTACTGAACAAGCTAAACAAGTGCAAAGGAATTATCAATGCCACCATGCCGGTCTAACATGCGGTTCCTGAACACATCAAAGAGAGCTTATGATAAGTGTGTAGATAAACTAGTGTAAGTAATTGTACATACTTGTAATTGCACATGTGCATTAAAACTCGAGTGATATAATTATGCAGTTAGCCTTCGGCTCGTTTCATAAACCCACTCTCGAGTTTTAATGCCCTCCATTATGTAGCAGTCACATAAACTACTATTACGCGAGCGATATTTAAAGGTCGGTCAGTTTAACACCGGTTGTACTCCTCTCCGCAAACCGTGAGTTTGGACTCCTGGTTCTCCGTTAGCGACCAAGGTTGAGCACTGTGGGTTAGAAGTCGCAGGACACACATGTCGGCGAGCCTGCACTTCAGTGACAATGGAAGGTTGCCCTTCATCAGCTCCGACATGGACCAGTAGCTCTTCGAGGTGTTCGCTACTAACTCAAAATTGATTTGACTTGGCTAGTATTCAATCGCATATCAAAAATAATGATTCGCACAGCAAAAAAGGATCAACAAAAAAATTTTTTACGTTTTAAATATTTTATGTGTACTTAAGTTTATGTTTTAAGTATTTTTTGTTGTTCTTACATGTTCAACCTAACACGAAGGATGAAGGGGGCTTCGCTTCCCTTACCCCCTTTACCCTCTACCTAAGCTACCGCAGCATTTTGCCCCGATATTTGCTGTGCAAATCAGTATTTTTGATTTGCAGTTTAATATTTCCCTTTTAATTTTCCCTCGCATTATTTGATTCACAAATTGTCGTGTTGAATTTGTACTAAAATGACCGGAAACGTGCGGACACGCGCGGTCGTAACGCTTGCTACCGCGCAGCAGCAGCGCGGTAGCAAGCGTTACAACTAAGGCCACAATTTAATGATTATTCGGTATTTTCCACTGAAAAAAATTCATCAGTGTCGTTTAAATAGCCACCCTTGAGTCGGACGTAACTTAACAAAACAACATTCTGTATAGTATAGTGAAAGGCCGGACCCTGCTGGGAATACATTTTATTTTTTAGGATGTCATGGACCCGTGTGATAATTTATGTATGAACTTTCCATGGACCTCTGGGAGCAAGCCAACATCACTACCGTAAAGTGCGAGTAATAGATGCACTTATGCCTGTATCACTATCCCTAGATAGATAGATGTTCGGATAGAGTGGAGGAAGGGAGAGATACTTTTGCGCAGCAGTGGGATATAATAGGCTAGCGAGCGATTCACTTTCCGTTTCACTTTGGGTAACAATGCTTTCGTGTGTCTGGATTTCTGTCCGGCTGTTCTCCTATACAGGTCGCATTTCTCAAGCGATTCTCGTGAAATTTTGTGAGCAGGTTCGAGTTTTTTTTTTTTTTTTTCAATTCAGTTTTTGTTTATTTCAAAATGGCGGAGATTTCGTTTTGAAATGTAAAAAATCACTACAGCCCAAAGGGCTTGACAGATTTTAACAAATGATGTGTCGTTAAATGCGCGGAGACCGCGAGAGTGACATGTCTATATAATTTTAGTGAAAAGTCAATAGGTTGAACTTTAAATCATAAATGTAGTTTACAAAAATTATTGGTGCGGCTACTTTCATACTCCATGTACGTAACCAGGTGCATTCATAAGTTTGTATGTGGAATTGAAAGAAAATGCATTCGGGTTATTTATGTTTCCACTTGTTCATCCGATAAACTTCAAGCAATTATTCCCACTCGTCCACACCCCATCGTCCACACTGTTGACGATCGGAAAAATAATCTCGTTCGTTCACAGTGTTGATAATCGAAATTTTTTATTTCCCATTCGTTCCACTGTATGCAGTTCATTGCGTGTTGTCGTTAACGGTGTGGACAATCGGGAAAAAAAGTCCCGTTCGTTTTGAGAAATTCAAGTATATTATGGCAATAATAATATATTTATACGTTCATTACTATTAAAGATCGGGAAATAAAAACTTCGTTTGTCAAACACTGTTTTCCCGACCGTCATCACTGTTAACGACAAGCGGCTATGAAACGCATACAGCGGAACGATTGGAGAATTAAAAAAATCCAACGTCGACACTGAACGAACGGGTTTTTTTTTTCCGATCGTCAACAGTGTGGACAACGGGGTGTGGACGAGTGGGAATAATCGACTTCAAGGGCTCGGAGCTATGGGGTTGATAAATAATGAGAAAATCCAAATTCCCTGTGTCGCTCGCGAGGTCTACATAAATAAGTCAAAGTCAAAGTACTTTATTACTGTAGATATTTACATATACTTAGCAAACGTCAATTTTGCCTCTTCTCTACATTGGACCACTGACCAATAACTGTTCCTAGTGTGGGGCCAGCAGAACCAATGTATGTGTCTGTGTGTACAAGTTTATGTTTGCATCGCAGGCGGGGCAGGGTCCTGATCCAAGCACCATCCGAGGAGCCAGCCCCAATCCAGACAGCAAGAGTTTGGGCAAGTAAGTGATGAACTGTGAAACTGTAAGTGTTTATGGCCGCGTCCAATCATTACGTGAGGTGTTTCGGAGGGGGAGAGGGTCGAGTCGAATCTCACCGAATCTCACGAGGGGGGAGGGTGGACGCGGCCATTAAAACGTATTTCTTGCCAAAACATTCAAAATATTACGAGAAAATTGGGTTACATTAAGGTAAACATGTTTCTAGACGAAAATATTGCAAAATAATAGTCTTAAATGCGTGAAAGACATTATGCGTGTTACCACAAAAAATATTAAACAGCGTTTCACCTAAAAAAACGTCAAATTCCATCCTTTTTTGTTTTTAAACAAGTGTTTAACAGTAGTTTATTTTTTTTTGTGGGAAGGCCCTATGATTTTTTAATAAATTCAACGCATTTACACTAATAATACAAGTTACGAAAAATCTCACGTGGGATCAGTGGGGAGGGTTGGAGCCCAATCTCACGTCATCTCACCAGGGGCAGAGTGTGTGTCAGGACATTGTCAAAAACGCCGCACGTAATTATTAAACTGTGTACAGCGAGTAATGGATATCGAGCATGGGTTCCCTGATGTACGGATTTTCCCAAGTCAAAAGATCCCGTGTACTTCTAATAGATTCCTACGAACACGTTTTGAATGTCATTTGAATCTATATAATGCAATAAAAAACTACCGCTTCGAAAAGTGTTAGGGCTGCGGAGAAGAAGCGGCGCAAGAAACTCGTACACTGCACACGGCCTACTTTTCTTTTCTATCTGATTATTCATTTTTTTCAAAAGAGGTCTTATGCTACAAACGTGTGCGTGGTTCTTGTGCTGCGCTGGAATCGTGTGCGTGGTTCTTGTGCTGCGCTGGAATCGTGTGCGTGGTTCTTGTGCTGCGCTGGAATCGTGTGCGTGGTTCTTGTGCTGCGCTGGAATCGTGTGCGTGGTTCTTGTGCTGCGCTGGAATCGTGTGCGTGGTTCTTGTGCTGCGCTGGAATCGTGTGCGTGGTTCTTGTGCTGCGCTGGAATCGTGTGCGTGGTTCTTGTGCTGCGCTGGAATCGTGTGCGTGGTTCTTGTGCTGCGCTGGAATCGTGTGGTTCTTGTGCTGCGCTGGAATATCAGAGCTCCATGCATCTTTTTCATTAATGTAATCATCTAACTAAACTATGATACGCTTTATAACATAATGTTTTTTTTAACAATGCTTTTAAATTTCTTCTCTGACAAATTTAATATCTCTTCCGGTATTTTGTTATAGTATTGTATACTTAGACCCACAAATGTATTTGTAATTTTAGTTGGTCTATAGTAAGGTTGGTCAATTTTATTTCCGCTTTTTATATATAATTCGCTTGTGAAAGCTATTTATGTTCTTCCTAACGTACATGATATTTTCATAAATATATTGACACGACACAGTCATAATGCAAATTTATTTGAACTGTTCCCTCAGCGAGTCACGACTACAGAGATTATAAATTGCTCTGATAGCTCTTTTTTGTAGAACAAAAATTGAGTCAATATCAGCAGCTCCGCCCCGCAGCAAAATTCCATAGGACATAACTAAAGTAAACAAGTCTCGCCGTGGCTACATCCGTCAACTGTCTGATTTGTCTCACAGCATATGCAGCTGAACTTAGTCTTCCCCATAAAGATGTAAAGTGAGGGCTACATTGTGGTTTCGAGTCAAGTGTTATCCCAAGGAAAACTGTACCATCAGTAAACACTTAAAATTCATTATTTATTATAACATAATTTTTTAAGGAATTAACATTAGGTAAAGTGAATTTTATACATTTTGTATTTTTTGGATTAAGCACTAGATTATTAACAGTAAACCAATTATGAATCGCTGTGCGTTAGTCTTACTAAATCTGTAAAATGGCCCGAGCAGTATGAATAATTTATATTTACTTTTATCCTGAGAAGTCTCGCTATCGCCTATCGCTAGATGGCGTAGGTAGCTATAGAAGATTCAAACTCATTTTCCATTGATTGATTAGGTAGTACATTTAACCTCTTTGTTGGTAGCGGACTTTATGTTCCACAGCTGTGCGATGCATATAGTTACTGTGCAAAGGATAGATGGCGTTAGAAGCGGATCTTTTTCACTTACCGACAAGTAAGTTACTAACGACTTTTATTTAACGACCAACTATTTTATTACTAATTTATGGTACATACTTACAATATAACTTATTTTACAATAACATTTTAGGTGGTACGAAGTTCAACGGGTCAACTAGTCAGAAATATTAGGCTACTGAACACGATTACTTAACACGATTTGACATTAGCTGGCACGGCTGGCACGGCGGCCGCCCTATGGCATGTGTGTGTAAGTTGGCAGTTGACAGTGTTTGCTGGTCTCCAACGTTGTGTAAACGGCCCAGTCGCTTCTGCTGTTCTTTGGTGTTCGCATCATACGTTACCTACGCGGAGTGATTGATCTTTTATGATTTTGGCTTGTTTGACTGGACTTGTTCTCCATGCTACACGCATCAGCAATTTGTCGCGCAATTCAGTACTCCACTGTTCATGGTTATTCGCTCAATAGTTTTTTATTCGGTTGTTTTATTATTTCCCTTTAAGTTATTCTGACATCTTGGGATTTATATCAGAATCCCATTGAAAATGATTTCGTTTCTTCTCTGCGCTTTTGTTTTATTTTTCAAGACTGCCTGTACTTACCCAACCCAATTCTGAATAAAATCTTTTTGCATTTGACCATTTTTGAAACAAAACTCGATAATAATGGATTTTCACCGGAAATTGCTGGTTGCTAAAACTCACCAGCAATTAATTATATATATTTCCAGAGACAGACAGGTACTTACGCTGTACAACGTGATACCCTTCATAGGCTATGAATCTCTGCTATGAATCATAGCAGAGGGGCGCGTCTGGAAACAATTATTATTAATTTTTTTGTTGGACGGGAAAAAAATGGAATTACCCATGCCCAGGAGTCCGACCTCCCTGCTATGTCCGGGTCCCCACATATTGAGCGGGTATCAGCTCGTGTGGTATACGGACTGAAAACAAGCCCTTTGTGTTTACAGTTGTCTTACTAAGAATTAACTGTGAGCCATGGCCTCGGTATATGCTGAAGGCTTTCTACCTGCAATTTGCCCTTTTGGGCGATATATATGTGTATATGATATGTATGGGAGGAGTTTGCCTGCTTACCCGATTTTATAAGCGGACATCAGCTCATAGTCAACGGGCATGATAGCGGCATGTTAGGGGGGACACAAAACAATTAAATAAGGGGAAACTTATTTAATTGTTTCCAGACGCGCCCCTCCCACCCTGCAGCTGGGCTCTGGCTCCAGCTCGCGGCTGCTGCTGCAGGGCTGCGCCGCGCTGCGAGCCGCGCTCGGCCTGCGCCGGAGCGCCAGCGAGGGCGACCTACCCGCCGAAGGGAGTGGGCCGGACGAGGGGGAATTGCGCGGGTGAGTGTACTCCGTATTCTTAGTTTAATAAACTACACGAACCTAACTACCCACCTACCTTTTGTTTACACTCACACTCATACTCCCTTTCGTGTCGCAGTGCGGTGTTGGAAATGGGCGTGGCGTGTGCCTTGTCTACACTCACACCCACGCTCCCTCTCGTGTCGCAGTGCGGTGTTGGAGGTGGGCGTGGCTTGTGCCCTGTCTACGCTTACCCTCACGCTCCCTCTCGTGTCGCAGTGCGGTGTTGGAGGTGGGCGTGGCTTGTGCCCTGTCTACGCTTACCCTCACGCTCCCTCTCGTGTCGCAGTGCGGTGTTGGAGGTGGGCGTGGCGTGTGTCCTGTCTACGCTCACACTCACGCTCCCTCTCGTGTCGCAGTGCGGTGTTGGAAGTGGGCGTGGCGTGTGCCCTGTCTACGCTCACACTCACGCTCCCTCTCGTTTCGCAGTGCGGTGTCGGAGGTGGGCGTGGCGTGTGCCCTGTCTACGCTCACGCACGCGCAGTCGCGGTGCTGCTCGACGTGGGCGGCGGCGGGCGGGTCGCAGCTGCCGTCGCCGCAGCGGGGGAGGCCAGACGCGCCGACGCACCACGCCAGCGACAATAAGGTATAACTATCCAAAGGTTGTTTGACCCCTGAGCGAGGCCACCATCTCTCTCTCGCCCGTGCATATTCTCTCTTGCTCCCACGCACCGCTACTCCCTCCAGGCGGCACTCAGGGGGCAAGGAACTTGACTTCAGGTACATATTCTTCATTGCAAAAATGAAAACCTTCTTCTCAAGCATAATGATGAAAAGCTGATGCTATGTTTCAAATTGTGCCGGTCACATATTATATTCGGACAAAATTATCTTGGTTGCGTATTAATTTAGTTGGAATGGACATTTCACAGAACATCACGGATATACAGGGTGTTTGGTGCATCGCCTGGTGGGGGCAAATATTTGTTTGATGAGAACGGATGTTTGTTTTTTTTTTGTATTTATCTATATAAGTATGTGTATCGTTGTCTAGTACCCAAGATACAGGGAATCCTAGTTTGGGGCTAGATCAATGTGTGTAAAAAGTGTGCAAGGTATTATTATTATTATTATTAATTAAAATGGCGGATGGAAGGGGGTTCATTTTCTATCTCCTAGGTCCACAAAAAAAAGTTTTGGCTGGACGGATTTTTTATTTTAATATTTTTAACTTGTTTGAAAAATCCTCCAGAATTACTACTTTCAACTTGAATAAATAAAAAAGTAGACTAACTCTTTCGCCCTTCCCCAGATGTAGAAGTCCAAAGGGGTCAGGTCGGGAGAACGTGGAGGCCATGGAATAGGTCCATCCCTCCCTATCCATGAATTTGGGAAAACATTATCCAAGTTTCCCTGACTGCAGTTCTCCAGTGAGCTGGACAACCGTCTTGCTTTTCAATAAAGACAGGCCTATGCTTGTCTTCATTGAAAAGCGGCACCACTGCCAAGAATTCTGGTAGGACATTGACAAAAAACCAAGATAATTTTCCCCGTTCAGAATATCGGGTAGGAAGTGTGGTCCAATGACTTAATTTCCAACGACTCCTACCCAAACATTGATACTAAATCTCCTCTGGAAACGCCCTTGTCTTTTGACCCGTGGGTTACGTCCTTTCGACGACCAGTGGTGCAGATTGTGGAGATTTAGAGTTGCCTCTTGTAAATTTGGACTCGTCCGTCCACATGATACTTTTTAATAAAGTCACGATCCTCCAGGTCTGTGTGCAGTAGAAAACGACAAAACCGGACACGAGTCCCAAAGTCGTTATCTTCGAGACCTGTACAATAAGGATGAGTGCTCATTAATTATTGTCAACATGTAGATAATTAAAATGTGAAGAAAGTACACTACCGTAAGAGACAGAGTGATGTTTGGATAATCAGGATTGGGTCTCAGGCAACGTGATATTAGTTGTACCTACTTAATTCTGTAAAAAAATGCTTACCTTGTACAGGAGTGTAATGAAATGCATGTCTGACATTTTGCCAAAGAACCTTCCACACCTTCCAGATTGAAATGTCCAGCAATAGAGCAACATACTTAATGCTCCTGGTCGGTTGTTCCGCGAACAGAGCTAAAATCTGTTCTTCCAATTTGACGTTATGTCGAATCATTATCCCCCTAGGTTCACTACATCTTAGATTGCCAGTTTCGCGTAAGTGTCGGTGTTCAGGCTTCTCGGCACCTAATGACCTCGTAGGGGCCCATCAGCTACGAGGTAGCGTAGCGATCAGTTGCCAAGAAGTGTGAACGTCGGCGATTCACCGAGCTAAAATGATTGGGTTCGATCTAACCTGGTCTGTGCTTCGGTCCCGTCAACCTCCTGTCTCTCTGCAAGGCCCGGGTGCACCCTAGGCTCTTCTTGGTAGACAGGTTCTTCAGCCAACCTCCTGTGCGACTGGCGGGCCAGCCTCGATCAGCACAGTGTTCCAACACAGGTTATGTTACGTGGTAAAAAACCAATCGGCCACGTAAATGCGAACTTTATCTGGTTCGTGGAACCACAACACACTCAGTTATATAGACAATCCTGAGGGAACCTCGAATATATTCCAGATGGACTGCGATTTAATTTCAATACCCTATCCAAAACGCGTTTACATTGCGAGGGCTTTCGTCTGTCAGTTGTCAAAAACTGCAAGGTTGGCAGCAACGTCAAATTCAAAATGGCCGTTCCGAAACCATCGATCGAATATCGATTTGGAATCGAACAATCACCCGCCCGGACAGGCACCCACCTGTCCCCTAATCTACGGGCAGCCGAGACAACGTTGCTACCGCTCGTTTTAGAACCGAGCCTCCTACTAGAACCTCCGCAGACCGGGGGGTCCCGTCCTTGCCAGGGAACAAGTTAACAATGCGCCCCCTGCGCCAACGTAGTGGCGGTAGGTTAGCATCCTTAACCAGAACGAGGTCACCAACACTAGGGGGGCTGGTTTTGTCAGTCCACTTAAGGCGCTGTTGTAAGATATGCAGATACTCGAGCGACCAACGCTTCCAGAAATTCTGAGTAAACTGCTGCAACATCTGATACCTTGACAACCGATACAATTTCACTCCCTCGAAGGGGTGCTCGGGCAACGCGTTAAGTGGCTGTCCTATCAAGAAATGGCCTGGGGTCAGAGCCTCCAGGTCATTTGGATCCGAGCTGAGCGGACACAACGGTCGCGAATTGAGAACGGCCTCGATCTTACAAAACAATGTCGCGAGCTCCTCAAAAGTCAGCGCGGTCTGACCTACTATACGCCCCAAGTGCGTCTTAGCTGACTTAACTACGGCCTCAAAAATCCCACCCCAGTGGGGGCAACTCGGTGGGCTGAAGGTCCACTGTATACCCCGACGGGAGAGGGCCGTTCCAATATCCACTTTATTTACATTCAAAAAGTTGTCTATCTCTCGTAAGTATCGTTCCGCACCGACGTAGTTAGTGCCGTTATCAGAGCGGATCAAAGTTGGAAGTCCCCTTCGAGAAACAAACCTATCCAAACAAGCAATGAAAGCCTCTGTCGAGAGATCAGCAACGAGCTCGAGATGTACCGCCTTGGTGGATAAACAAACAAACACACATAGGTACGCCTTGTATTGCTTAGCGGTACGCAATCGTGAACTCTTCACCATAAACGGTCCGGCAAAATCCGTACCAACACCTGAAAACGGTCTGACCTCATTCACACGATCAGGGGGCAAGTCCCCCATGAGAGGTTGCATCGTGGCAGCCTTAAGTCGATAACAAGGCAAGCACCGAAACACGATGTTCCGTATGACACGGCGGGCAGATAGGATCCAAAACTCCCGCTGGAGCGTGGCCAACAACGCGTTACAGCCGGCATGCGCGTTTTTAATATGACGATCAGTCACCAGCAATGCAACTAACTGTCCCCCCTTGGGGAGCAGAAGTGGGTGACGAGCCGAATACGACAGATTCGCATTGCGCAATCTTCCTCCTACCCGAAGTAACCCGGTCGAATCAACAAAGGGGTTGAGACGCGCGACGGCTCCCTTCAATTTCGAACGTCCACTTCGTATAATCTCCAATTCTGTCCCAAACTTCGAGGACTGTACCAACCGGACCAAATTCAATAGCGACTCGTTTCGCTCTGCCGGAGTCAGAATAGGGTTCAACGTTCGCTGATCGCGAGGAGTACGACAATTTCGAGCGAATCTCCTAATCCAAGTGGACACGTTTATCAACTTGTCAAGTGAGCTATACCGGTCCAGCAGAAACCCGGCGTCAGGGTCCTCAGCCTTCTGGGTAACATGCACGGCCGCTCTGGGGCCATGATCCGAAGATACTACTACATGGCTGTGGGGCCAGTCCGATTCTCTCTTGGCAAGCCAGGGTGGTCCCCACCACAAATGGTGTCTAACGAGTTCAGGAGCCCGACATCCCCTGGATGCACAATCAGACGGGTTCAATTCTCCTGGTACATGTCTCCAGGTCAGTGGGACCTCAGACGACACAATCTGGGAGACACGGTTCGCAACAAAAACCTCTAAGTTATGGACCGAAGCCTTCAGCCAGCACAAAACAATCTGGCTGTCCGTCCACGCGTACACCGTATCCTCCAAAACCACTGACCCACGCAACACTGTTAGAGTGTGATTCAAAAGTTTGGTCAAAAGAGCAGCCCCGGACAGTTCCAGTTTTGGAATCGTCATCCTTGTCCGAATAGGCGCTACCTTGCTTTTTGCCAAAACCAAACGCACGTCGACCTCCCCGGTGGAGGTGACGGTTCGCAAATAAACCGCTGCCGCAAACCCTCGTTCAGAGGCATCACAAAACCCGTGAAGGGTTGCCCGGTAATCCCCAGCAGGGACCAATTTCCTCGGCAGCGATACATTATTTATGTCCGATAGCGAGGTGAACATTCAAGTCCAATCAGTCAACAAATCACCTGAGAGGTGGGTGTCCCAGGTCAACTGAGCCGCCCATAGCCTTTGCATAAAACATTTGAGAGCAAAGGTGACTGGAGAAATCCATCCATTCGGGTCGAACGTTCTCGCAATCGTTGACAGTACTGACCGCTTCGTCCAGGCCTTCGGTGTTTCTAAAACCACCCGATAGGTAAACTCATCATGGACGGGCCGGTACTGAATTCCAAGCACTGACAACATGTTAGGGTTGTCAGGATTCTCAAAAACGTGCGGGTCTTGTTGAAACTCATCTGGGAGACCAGCCATCAACTCAGGGGAGTTGGACATCCACTTGCGTAGTTCATAGCCGCCTCGTTCCAGCAATTGAATGAGCTCGTCACGTCGGTCCAGAGCTTCCTCTACACTGGCTGCCCCTGTGCAGACGTCATCGACGTACAAATCTTGCTCCAGGATAGCGGCGGCTCTAGGATAGCTCACACGGTCACGCGACGCCAACTCCCGCAGGGTACGCATCGCCAAATACGGGCTAGACCGTAACCCATACGTGTTCGTGTTCAACTCATAGACCTTGACTGGCTCGGCCGTGGACTCACGCCAAAGTATCAACTGATACCTTCTGTCAGCCGGATGAATTACCGTTTGCCTAAACATCATCCGAATGTCTGCGACAAATACAATCTGGTGCCTCCGAAAGCTCGTGAGAATATCCGAAATATCACGGCTCAACTTGGGTCCCGAATGTAGACACTGATTCAGGGACATCCCGTTCGAGGTAGGTGCTGACCCATCAAAAACAACTCGAATCTTGCCGGTAGGGGTTCGTAGGACGGCATGGTGTGGAAGGAAACAATGATCCTCAGATCTCCAGTCCACACCCGATACCGACATGTGTCCTAACGACTCATACTCCCTCATGAAATCAACATATTTTTGTTTAAATACGGCGTCCCTTGTCATCCTACGCTCCATCGACATCAATCTCGTCTCAGCCATCTTCCTAGATTCTCCTAGTGGAGGTCGATCGGCCCTGAAAGGCAGTCGAGTTACAAAACGACCAGAACGAAGGCGACCAGTACTATTCTGGTAAAACAACTCACACTCTTCTTCGTCTGCGTCGACTCGACGAACGGTGGGAGGTTCCTCTATCTCCCAGAAACGTTGGATAGCGTCTGACAACGCTGAGCCAATAAGTATGCCATCTGACTCGGCAGGCCTAACCATTGGCAATGCCGGACCCATGATCACGTGACCAAACTTAGTATCCACAGCAATCAACCCGTCCGGCTGAAGAACTCGCCGATCCGACAACAGAAACCTACCCAGAACGTCTGCTCCCAGTAGCAGGTCGACCGGGGCTGGAGTGTCAAAATCGGGATCCGCCAGCTTGAGTCCTGATGTCAGGAATCGAACGGCCGGATTCAATTTCACCAAGGGGTGTCTGCCCATGACATGCGTCATCACTAAAGCTTGCACGGATGTTTTTGTCAAAATGTCATAACGTGGAGAGAACGTGATCACCGATTGACCAACTAAATTCGTAACCGTAACATTCCCCACGCCCCGTATTGATTTATTATAGCTATTTACCTTGAGGCCCAACCATTTTGCTAAATCGTTCGATACAATGCAGCCCTGAGCTCCAGAATCTAATAGGGCGCGAACGTATGTTGGGTTGCCCGCCAAATCCCAAACAAGCACAGAGGCGATCGGTAACACCACCGTCTCCGGTTGGGGGGCAACAAATGGTTGGGCCGCAAATTCCTAGCGAGGACCCCCGGGGCCCCACTGTGCCTGTAACCGATCAGGTATGCAGCTATACGCCAGCGGGTCCCATTGTACAAATGGCCCACGCGCCGGTTCCATTCCCAACCTACGATTCCCCTTAAAGGGGGGTGGGCGTGAATTCAACCGTGGCCGCTCCATGAGCGGGGGGGACATCACATGTGACCGATGAGGACGAGGCGACGAGCGGGGCGACATCTGAGGCGGCGTCCGAACCGCACCCGCATAGCTCGAAGGTGTCCCATGCCACCCGCCCGTTACGGCCTACTCAACACACCCAATGTCCCGCTGAGTCGGATGCTGAGTCGCAACCGAAAACTCAGGGCCCCCCATGTGATGACCCTGAGTGCGGCCCTGCACCCTAGTACTGCCCTGTGCACGTGGGGACGTTGGCCCCTGAGTTGCGCTCCGAGTCGCAAACGAATTCTCAGGGCCCCATGCCGTGTCACCCTGGGTACGGCCCTGTGGACGTGGGGACGTTGGCCCCTGAGTTGCGCTCCGAGTCGCAAACGAATTCTCAGGGCCCCATGCCGTGTCACCCTGGGTACGGCCCTGTGGTGGCTGTTGGCCGGACCGGTTCATGCACAACAGATTGTTGTGGGCCCCACCACAATATCCGCACATTTTTGTGCGCGTGCAGTCCCTAGCCATGTGTGGCCCGAGGCACAGGAAACACCAGCTCCGCTGCTTGGCCATCCGGCGCCGTCCCTGAACCCTAAGTTCCCCGAACTTATTGCAATTGGCCACAGCATGGCCAATCTGCCTACAACATGGGCAGGTCTCACTATGTGGGGTCAATGCACTCACAGTCCCATACGACTGCCGGTTGGTGCGGTCCTTCCTCGTCGGAGGGCCCCTACTCACAGCGCTCCCGGCAGCTCTCTGTGGCTCCGAAGGATGGGTGACCGTCAACCCCAAATTCTCTGCCCGTCGAGCCTCCTCTTCCAAGAATCCGACCAAGTCGGAGAAGGCGGGCAGGTCCTCGGCCGACCTCCCGTGAGACTGTTCGAAACGAGTCTGCACGTCAGCGGGTAGGCGGGAAAGTACAATGTACAGCAGTAGGTACGACCATTCACCAACCGGAAGTCCAAGATTCTCTAGAGCCTTGGTGACGGACAACAACGGGTTCAAAACCTCCGTCTGTATGGCCCCGACCTTGTTCACAACCGGGATACTAAACAAACGGTTCAGTTGGGCATCGGCCAACCTCCGTTTGTTATGGTAACGTCTGACCAACAATTGTCTGGCCGTTTCATAGTTACCCTCCGTAACTGTCAAATGAGCGACCAGCTCCCTAGGCTCACCCCTCAATGCTGCCACCAGCTGAGCCATCTTGACAGACTTGGTAATGTCCGATCGCATGTGCACCAAACTGTCGAACAGATTGATGAAGCTCATCCATTCACCGGACACTCCGTCAAAAGTAGGCATAGTTATGGCCGGTAACCTGGACCCTGAACCCTGAAGCGGCAGAGGTGCTTCAATGTCACCACCATGGCTGGACTCGCGCTGTCTACGTATGTCCGCAGCCTTCTGCGTGATAGCAGCTGCCATCTCCATACATTGGTCGACATCCCCTAGCAACCGTGACAGCCTGTCAGGTGCGCAACCATCAACTGATTCCGCCAGCGCGGACAATTCGAGCACCCTATTGTAACGTTCCTTAACGTCCATAGACCGCTCCAATACCATATCATGCCTATCTAAACGGTCTATCAGACCGTGTGCGGAGGAAAACCATCTGAGTTCCTTAGAAACACCCTTCTGGATTTCAGATAACGACATGATCGGAACGATACTTACTCACAATTCGCAGTAACTCAATTTTATTGGACCCTCCAGTCTATAACCCAAACGAGGGAACCCTAAACTATAACTTAAACAATGTTGATTTCCTTAAACAATAGGAACCGAGTTTTATATCTATATAAATTCTGTAAATAACAATTTAGTTTCCCTTTATCACTACAACACACACAGATAGTCAATATTAGTTCAAGTTATAAATTGCTATAACTGAAAACAATGTAATAGCCTGCTATCAATAGATGTAACTACCTATGTTAACCAAAACATTCATTAGCATTACGAGACCACTAATAGATTGACTAACTGGTACTTCAATGCAAATTTCAACTCAATATCTGTCTGTCTACTACCAGCAATAGACCTATAGCTTACAATACTACCAATCTATGTGGATATAGGAACACAACCAAGTTATCTAATAACCGCATATACCTACAGATTGATAGTCTCAAATCGTGTCTTCCTGGAGCCCTTGACGGCTGCAAATCTCAGGAAGCCACGCTCTAGCTACCAAATTGTTCAGGCTTCTCGGCACCTAATGACCTCGTAGGGGCCCATCAGCTACGAGGTAGCGTAGCGATCAGTTGCCAAGAAGTGTGAACGTCGGCGATTCACCGAGCTAAAATGATTGGGTTCGATCTAACCTGGTCTGTGCTTCGGTCCCGTCAACCTCCTGTCTCTCTGCAAGGCCCGGGTGCACCCTAGGCTCTTCTTGGTAGACAGGTTCTTCAGCCAACCTCCTGTGCGACTGGCGGGCCAGCCTCGATCAGCACAGTGTTCTAACACAGGTTATGTTACGTGGTAAAAAACCAATCGGCCACGTAAATGCGAACTTTATCTGGTTCGGGGAACCACAACACACTCAGCTATATAGACAATCCTGAGGGAACCTCGAATACATTCCAGATGGACTGCGATTTAATTTCAATACCCTATCCAAAACGCGTTTACATTGCGAGGGCTTTCGTCTGTCAGTTGTCAAAAACTGCAAGGTTGGCAGCAACGTCAAATTCAAAATGGCCGTTCCGAAACCATCGATCGAATATCGATTTGGAATCGAACAGTCGGTATGTTAGGAAATCTTTCTTGATAAATTCTTTGCGCTTCTCGTGCAACACCATTAGCGCTTCCATATGCCATTAACATGTCCACGTATTATTGATTAGAGTATGTATAGGTAGACATTATTTAATCATCAAAACCACAGCATTAAAAGGTTCGCGGCGCTAACTAGACATGAGTAGTTCACGAAGGATTGAAGTAGTTCATTTCGAATAAAAACCTTATCACTCATTCACCACTGATTAGAATGTGTCTTTACTTCGTTTAGTTCAATGTATCTCTCTTCGTCATCCATCGCCCGCTGGCGTCGCGTTAAAAGTTTCACCGTTCACCAAAATCACATTTTTGGTTGCACTATTCTTGAAGGTTCGTCGAAGCGTTTTCCATCTCTTTCTCATTGACGCGTGAACTACTGAACTAAATCTCTCATACTTCTACACGATCTATATCTCTCGTTACCTCCTTCTGATAAGGTGAGCTAAATTAACTATTGATCCGCATTATCGAAGTAGTAGTACTGACAGAAGAGGTACACTTCAGTCTATTATTTCACTGACACATTTTGCGCATGTCTAGCGCTTACCAACACGAAAAACACAAAGAATGAAAAATACAAACACGAAAAAAACAAATGTTTGAACAACAAACGCGCAAATTACAGTTTTTTTTCTGGGTATTCTCCCACTGCTCGGCAAAGGCTCAGACCAGTCTGCCAAAAACGTCTCTAAATCAGCGATACTAGTATCGCCCTCACGCCCGATATACAAAGTTGGCAAAATGAACCTCAATAATGATTTTTATGGCTTTATTGTACATTAAGACTAGTAAACTTTTTTTTAAAACTTTCAAGAAAAAAAACCTCATTTAGTTGTTTTTTTTCTTACAAGTCAAAGATGATTTGTTACAGAATTTCACTTCTTGAAAAAACATTTGTGAGGAAATAAAAAAAACAGATGTTAACTTCCAGTATTTTAGACTACAAAAGAACCGTATAACATTAGACAACGAATAAGAGAAAATAATTGCAAGTTTTATCAATAACTTTTATTTATTCAAGTTTAAAGGAGTAATTCTGGAGGAAATTTCAAAAAAGTTAAAAATATTAAAATAAAGAAATCTTTTGGGCAAAATCTTTTTTTTGGACCTTGGAGATAGCAAATGACTTCTATCCGCCATTTTAATGTGGCAAACGATTTACCAACAAGTTCCTATGTCATAGAATATCTTTTAAATGATCATGTGATAATATAATGACATTTGACAGGTCCTCGGCAAATTAGATAGGTTTGAAACACCATTTTGTATTTGATTAAATCTTACCTAATTTATACAATTAAGAGAAACACCCTAGATAAAATAAAACCGGTCAAGTGCGGACGTCGGTCTCGCACACGAAGGGTTCCATGCCATTGTACACGGAAAAAAGTAAAACGACAGTATTTTGTACGAGTATATCTTTTTAATTCTTAATAATAAAATAGAACAATTTAAATGACCACTAAAATATTTTTTCTACCCAAAATGGATAAATGATCACAAAAACTTGCAGAAAATATCAGGGCAAAATACTGCGGTAGCTTACTTAGATGAAGGGTAAAGGGAGTGAGCGAAGCGAAGCCCCCTTTATCCTTCGTGTTCGGTTGAACATGTAAGAACAACAAATATACTTAAAACATGTTTATGTTTTAAGTATTTAAGTATGTTTGTCTAAGTACACAAAACATAAAAAGAAGTGATAAATGATCACCAACACAATTTGGTGGTTGTTTACTAATTCTGGCGGTCGTTTCAAATTTATTGGTAGTAAAATAGGTGCGTTTTTGGTGATCGTTTAAACATATTCCATAATAAAATATTAAATACTAGGTAGGTAGGACTACATTCAAGGCCGTAAGTCAAACATAGTATTAAACTATGTGCTCAGGTTAACGAAAGTCTGCTCATTGAAACCGGAAGTGGATAGAAATTGAGTAAGTTATTTACAGAAAGAAAATCATATGTATGATAAAAAACTTGACAATATTTATTATAATTAGAATGAGCAACTATTAATCGTATAATTTTAAATATCGCAATTAAAGATCGAATCTGAACACGAATAATTTAAAGCAGCTGCCTTTAGAATGTCCCATTTGTCAATTTCAAAAGGGATTCTGGTAGAAATTCCCAAAACGGTCAGAATAACACAATAAGCCTACAGTACAGATCCCGTATCGGTCTGTTCGGTCTCAAGAAAAAAATGTGACTCAGAATACACAGCAGCTGTATTAAACATCTGAAATAGTAGTAGTTTATGTGACTGATACGTAATGGAGGGCATAAAAACTCGAATAATATCACTCGAGAGTTTTAATTCCCCTATATACCGTTACATACACTAATTTATCTACACACATATCATAAGCTCTCTTTGATGTGTTCAGGAACCGCATGTTCGACCGGCATGGTGGCATTGATCATTGCTCTGCACTTGTTTAGCTTGTTCTGTAGTACCAACTTCACAGACAAACTAGGGGCGATACGCAGGCGGGCGTTGGCGTTCGAAATTTGAATGTCATAATTTGTCGAAATATTTATACATTATGGTCATCATACTTATATTTACATCAGCACAACCTATTTTTAAAAGAGATCTAAAAATCAATCTACGTTAACGTACGTAGTATAAGATTATGCTGATCGTAACGTGCGGTTTTTGGACGCAGTAAAGAGGGCTTATGATACGTGTGTAGATAAAGATGATAATAAGGCCAATGGTGATGTAAAAACTTATTGCCTGATCGCTGACACAAACAACTTGCAGGCGCGTCAGAGCTACATCCGCCGCCGTCTGCTGTCGACGTACAAGGCTCTCGAGCGCATGAGCCAGTCCGAGTTCAACCTGGACAATCTGGAGGTAAGTATAACTTGTAAGTGTACAAGTTATAGCTTATCAAATTCGTACGTAATAATAATAATAATAATAATCGTTTATTCATCAAACAAAATACAACAGAACAGTTACAATATTTAAGATGTGTTTAGCTACAGTTGGAGTTATCATACGGAAAACATCTGAACCTGAGCTAGGTATAACCTGTATTTCAGGCTCAGCACTCTTCCCTAAAATAAGATAATTGCTAATAGAGCTGAGACAGAAAAATAATCAAAACGTAAAAATAAACGATACAAAGAATAAAATAATCATAATAATAATAATTAATATTCACTAACATAAGGGGGGGAAAAGAGTGAGTATGTGAACCTCTCTTTGTGTAGTATGGGAATGAATGAGTGAGTGTGAGAGGGTGAGTGAGAAAATAATAATAATAACGATATGTACGTAATGTATGCTAAGGTTCATGTAATATTTATAAATGATTGATATGTAATTGTAATTTTATATGTAATAATTTTGATATTAAATATAAAAATATGAGACTGTTTATGATAGAGCTACCTATTTGTCAAAAGTAACTCTTCAGTTTTCTCAAAATTGAGTGCTTGCAGGGTTTTATATATGGTTTTTTTAAGATCATGTGTGTGTAGGGCATAAATGTCAACAATTTTATTAATTCTATTATACAGAAAGGGACCGAGGAAGCAGAAAAACCTATGGGCGTAAAATGTGCGGAATATTAAATTTGTATTCAGGCAAACCCTATCCTTGCGTCGCCTGGGGATAATACATGGGTCAAAGATAATGGATGAGTGCTGTTTCAGAATAATGTGTTATACAAACAACTGCCTTACCGTAAGAACGTCACCGGAGTTATAGAGAGAGACAGTGGGGAAAAGGCGGGGACGGAAAGTAGAGACCTTAAGAACAGCTCTCTGGGCACGCTCTATTTGAAGTATTGAAGTCTTAGGTGCACCACCCCACGAGGTGATGCAGTAGGAGAGCACAGATTGACAGAGTGCCATATAAACCTGTTTCATCAATCTTGCATCAGCAACATGGCGAAGTATTCTAAAGATGTAGATGAGCTTACGCACCCTAGATGCTACTAGCTGAATATGTGGACCAAATGTTAGATTTTGATCTAGAACAACACCAAGGTATTTAATGGTGGGGGTTTTGTTGAGGACTGGACATAAGCAGGTACCACCAGTGGGAAGTGAGCAGTTGTGTGCACGTATCAGGCCGTCGGTACAGTGAGTGTTCCTAATGGAGAAAGTTATGCACTTTGTTTTGTCGGCATTCAAAGTTAAAATGTTTTTATGAAGCCAAAGTGTAGCTTTATTAAAGCCAGCCTGGGCAACCTCATAAGTCTCCTCCCAAGTATTGGAAGAGAAAAGAAGAGCTGTATCATCAGCATATGTAATAACTTTTCCTTGAGGGAGATTAACGTCACAGAGCTCATTGATATAAATTAAAAAGAGCGTAGGACCCAAGATGCTGCCTTGAGGTACCCCGAAAGATATTGGCAGTTCGCCGCTACAGTGATCCCCTATTTTTACAGATTGAGTACGACCAGACAAATACTCCTCAAAAAGTTTCAATTGGACCCCACGGATGCCAAGTCTTTGCAGTTTTCCGAGGAGGATGGGAACAGAGACCATGTCGAACGCCTTAGCGAGGTCAAGGAATATCCCTAAAACCTTCTGTCCAGTGTCAAGTTTCTTAACCACGTAGTCAGTGAGTTCATGAACTGCGTCACTGGTGGATAGCGCATTTCTAAAACCGAATTGGTTGTCTGAAAGGAGACTGTTACTCTCAAGGTAGTCAGTAAGTCGAGAGTTTAGAATTCGCTCCAGTAATTTAGATATAGAAGGCAAAATAGAGATAGGCCTGTAGTTGTTGACACGGTCTCTATCACCAGCTTTATGTACAGGGATTACAACTGATCGCTTAAGGGATTTGGGAAAGATTCCCTGAGTCAGACACTTATTGAAAATATAAGTTAGAGGAGGGACAAAGAATTCTTTAAAAACTTTTAAAACACGGTTTGAAATGTTATCCCAGCCAACAGCGCTGACATTCTTTAACCCAGAAATCAATCTCCCAACCTCACCCATATCAGTCTCTAATAGGACAAATGATTTGAGTGTGTTGGGGGTTCGCGTGGGGAGAGTTGAATCAACTGGAAACTGTGATGAACCCAAAGAGTTAATTTTATCTGCGAGATTTTTACCAACATCAGCGAAGAATTTATTAACATTGTCAATAGTCAATAGTCAATAGTCAAAGTACTTTATTACTGTAGATATTTACATATACTTAGCAAACGTCATTTTTTTGCCTCTTCTCTACATTGGACCACTGTGGGAGAAGAACCACATCCAATTGTCGGTAGCATTTGGATTGTCTGTAGAACCCAGCAACTCAGTCGCCGAGTTCTTTGAGGTAGAAGTGTTGGTGATCCCTTTTATGGTTGCCCAGAGTCGGTTGGAATTATTGCCAGCTTTTGCGAGCTCATTCTGTTCATGACATTTTTAAGTTTTTTGAGCAGATTGTTACAGAAATTTCTATACCTCTTGCACGAAGTAAGAAATATTTCATTTTCCGAATTTATTGATTTTTTATGTAATCCGTCTCTATTTCGCATGCATCGTATAAGTCCAGGTGTGATCCATGGCTTGATAACTTTGAAACTACGTGAGAGTTTTTTAGTAGAGGTGTGACGATTAACTGCTGTTTGGACAGACGATATAAGGTAGTTGATATAACGTAGCACACCCATGGTCTGCGGGCGACAGGACGAAAGATGCGGGGGCGGGAAAGAAGAGAGCGGGTGGTTCCTACTGCGCGCCCCGCCGCCCGCGCTCTGCTTTCCCGCCCCCGCATCTTGCGTCCGTCGCCCGCAGACCATGGGTGTGCTACGTACGAATTTGACAAGCTTTAACAATAAAGCTCTTATCAATTAGGTTATTGTTTAAAATTATAATAAAACCGCTCAAGTGCGAATCTAACTCGCGCACGAATGGTTCCGTACCACCGTACAATGGTAGGGATGGTGTGGAGTGAATAGTTTGGATTTTACAGAGCAAAATCTTGTGTACAAAGTTATTGGTGCGGCTACTTTCACACTCCATGTACAATCGGCAAAGAAGTTCGGTTTGCAGGGCACACAAATGCCACTCTTTGTGTGCGTAACGTTGCGACACGAATCGCTGACTTGAATGTGTGTGCGTTACATTGGTCGTCACAGCACAGTCACAGATATTATAATACTGTCTGAGCATACAATCACTATGTGTCTTCGTTGAATATAAGACTAGTTTTTACCGCTTCCTACAGAGTGGACGATAGCCCAACGGGTTAGATGCCAGACTAATGACTTTGAGGTATTGAGTTCGATCCTCTATCAAGGAGGGAAAAAGCATGGTGATGTTTTTTTTTAGATACTTTTTTTTAATTATTATTGATCAGACCAAATATTTATTCTAGATTAAGGGCCGGTTTCACCACTGCTGATGAAGCCTATCTGCCAGTTAAACTTAGATTTTTGTATGGCGTTATTTGACAGATAGGCTTTATCAGCATGTGGTGAAACCAGCCTTATTTTTTTCATAATAAAACAAAATTATATTTCGTCCTAATAATAATTTATTACTAGTTTGTTATAATAAACTACACTTAATTTACTTATTTTAGTTTTAGTCAGACAAGGACAGATGTCGCAGTTGATGATATATAAGCTATGAATCAACATGCTAAGCAATTAGAAATTATGTGATAACTTCTAACCTGAAGTAGCAATAACATCATAGACATATAAATCACCTTATCTTATGATAACACAAAGCTTTCACATATTAATGGTTATGTTTTATTTAATATCTTAGTGGAGCTCCTTCTCTTACTATTATTTGTTGTAGTCTACTTCTCATGCCAGTGACCATATTCCAACACATGTCAGTGCCTCGCATTATCTCCCAGGTTGAAGTAACAACTTCATCTAAATTAGACCTAGATCTCACATTCGATGGATCCCAATTGAGCACCATATGTCCCCATAGATTTTCGATGGGGTTTAAATCAGGGCTTTTAGAAGGCCAGTCAATAACTGTCAAGGATTCTTGCTTGTTAAACCATTCTTGCACAATATGGGCGCGATGCACAGCGCAATTGTCATGGACAAAGTATATATGCTCATCCGGATATACAGTTCGTACGGTTGGTAACATGACGTTCTGTAAAATATCCAAGTATCCTTGAGCAGTGTTGCGAGCACTCACTTGCACTAATTCACCGGGGCCCATCGACGACATCCATCCCCAATATCCCAAAGTAATACGGCCACTACACCTGCACGGTAGAATGTTTGCTAAACTATATCGTTCATTATTTCTTCTCCACAGTATTTTACGCCCATCCTTGTCTGATCTAAAAGTCTTTTCATCACTAAAAACAACAACATTATTACACCAATCAAAGTCCAAATATTCACGGGCAAACCGCACTCTGTCTTCACGATGCTCATTAGACATCATAATCTTCTTCGCTGGTCTCCGACATCTTAAACCATCAGCTCGTAAGTGATTGCGAACTGTTTGTAGTGTTACATTATGAAGTGTCGCCGTAGACCGGGTGCTGGCAAACGGATTGCTGTTATGCGCTGCAATGATGTCGCGATGGCGATCAGATGCAGCTGTGTAGGCTACAGGCTGTGGGCCTGGTCGACGACTTTCAACATGTCCAGAATCTGCATACCTATGAACCCACAGTTGCACTGTTCTTCTCTGTAAAATAAGAAAAAAATACAATGAAGTAGTAACACAAGGTATAATTATAATCATAATTTATAAAAAACCTTCAAATTTATTTTTTATATGCATAACTCACCGATATCATTAAACGTCGTGCTATCTCGCTAATTGAAATGTTTTGTTCATACAAAACAATGATTTCCGCCTTTTTAAAAGTGGATAGATGACTTTCCATGATAGATAACAAATCTCAATCACAATTTACAAGGAACGAAATGCAATACAACTAATGCTGAGAGCGCGCAGACGCAAAACAATTTTAAAGAGGGTAGCTGTTACATTTTAAATAAAGAAGGTAGACTATGGCCTTTTTACCGGGCAAGTTTACAACTCTTCGAACTCTAGTTTGGTTAAACAATTGTAATCAATTTATATTCGATGCTATGTGAATTTAATAATACTCGTAGCTTCTAAAAAATAATTTCCTTTGAGGGATCGAACCTTTATCTACATATCGTAATTCTAGCACCTAATCCACTAGGCTATCGACTACTTTGCATAAAGCTGTGAAAACTTGCGTCATAATCAATGAATGTATGGGATCAGAAAAACGCACACAGACGCGACATTAACACGAATACTGTGTTAGTGTGCATTGCTAATCGTAGCTATTGGCAACGTTACGCACACAAAGACTGGTGTTTGTGTGCCCTGCAAACCGATCTTCTTTGTCGTGTGTACGTAACCAGGTGCTTTCATAGGTTTGTATGTGGTATTGAAAGAATTATTGTGTGGGAGCCCCCTTGAATATTATTTTTTTTCCGTTTTTTAGTATTTGTTGTAATAGCGGCAACAGAAATACATCATATGTGAAAATTTTATCTGTCTAACTATCACGGTTCATGAGATACAGCCTGGTGACACATGGACAGACATACAGACAGATGGACAGCGGAGTCTCAGTAATAGGGTCCCGTTTTACCCTTTGTGTACGGAACCCTAAAAATGTATCACTGTACGTTAGTCTTACTAAATCCCTAAAGTGGCCCGAGCAGTTTGAATTAGTCCTATTCACATTTATTCTCCTCTGACCCGAGGAGGTTAAGGTAACAAGAAAATAAGAAAAAACGCAAAGAAACGGCCAAATATCAAATAATGTTTTGTATGGGAAGTGGAGCAGTCTCAGCTTCCTATCGCTAGATGTCGTAGGTAGCCATAGATGATTCAAACTCCTTTTCCATTGATTGATTAGGTAGTATATTTAACCTCTTTGTTGGTAGCGGACTTTATGTTCCACAGCTGTGCGATGCCTATAGTTACTATGCAAAGGATAGATGGCGTTGGAAGCGGATCTCTCCCACTTACCGACATGTAAATTACTAACGACATTTATTTAACGACCAACTTTTTATTAATAATTTTCTCGCCAACGCCAAACTTTAGGGTATGTATGTACCATATTACTTATTTTACAATCAAATTTTAGGTGGTGCAAAGTTCACCGGATCAGCTATAGTGTAATTTTTATTTGAGGCCAGAAATGTAAACAAGGAACTGTCATTTTCCAGTACAAAAAATATAATATGAATGTCAAAGTCAACGGTTTTGTTCTAGAAAGTGACAGTTGTTTGTTGACATTCCTGGCCTCAAATTAAAAATACAGTACTATTTTTTACTAGTTAGTAAATAAGGAAACACCACGTGTCCGATGCTGGTTTTATTTTCACAATTTTTGTCTAGCTCAAATCAGTCTGAGTTCAAAGGCTGAAGCCCTATATTTAGCCCAAACTGATCTAGCTAGATTATCTCTGTACGTATGCACAGGTAGGTTATATCCAGGTTTTCGAGCAGATGTACTTTCTTGGTCATTTATTTGCAAGCAACGTGCAAAGCTCTGTTGCCCAGTCGCTCTATTCTATAACTCTTACACCTAGACATGCATATCGCAATCTATGTCTGTCAAAATGTGTGACATCATCGAACAAATCATGTACAGCGACATCTAGCCTTCCATAGCACGAACCACTTCACACACAACTACAACCTAAATCAATAGCTTTATTAGTGGTTCGACTAACTGACGCTAGATGGCGCCAAGTAGCCATATTGCTGTAAGCTAGGATTGTGACAGACTATACACTCTCGCATCAGATCTCACGCAAACACCTTGTCTCTATCAACCGAAATATATAACTTCAGACAGTACCAAGAACACATCTATTATTTGGGGCGCGACCATTTTCAATGTCAAATTGTATATAAATAATAAATGTAGCCCATTAATGTACCCACCGAAGGGCACAGGCCTTTAGTCGGATGCTAGGAAGATCAAGCCATACTGGCTGGCTCAGTGCGGGTTGATGTAGGTTTTACTACTACTACTACCAAGTACCGATAGTAGCCGGTACCTACAGCTTAACGTGCCATCCGAAACACTAAACGTCCGATAATGTACTTAAGATAAATTAATTATCTCATTGGTACATGTTCAGGATTCGAACCTGCTTCTCCTGTGTGAGGAGCAAGCGTAAAACCCATTAGATCACGGAGCTTTTCAAATTAAAGTTTGATCAATCAGAGCGCGATTATTGGTGTCAGGAGCTGTGGTTTAAAGCGACTGTCATGTGTGAAACATCAATTTGAAAGGCCAGGATATGTCAAGAGATACACAATCGGGCTGCAGGTAGAGATAAACTACGATAACATGGCGCACCCCTCCAATACTCGCCGGCGAGACAGCGATGGTACTTACAGCGCGAGTGAGCGTGACATCGTACCTATGTAGAGATATACTACGATAACATGGCGTTCCTCTCCACTACTCGCCAGCGTGACAGCGATCGTACTTACGGCGCGAGTGAGCGTGACATCGTACCTATGTAGAGATATACTACGATAACATGGCTTGCCTCTCCACTACTCGCCGGCGAGACAGCGATCGTACTTACAGCGCGAGTGAGCGTGACATCGTACCTATGTAGAGATATACTACGATATCATGGCGTGCCTCTCCACTACTCGCCGGCGTGACAGCGAGCAGTAACGGGGTACATATGGGTCGCGCCATGTCATCGTAAATTATCTCTACATGAAATATAATCGAAGAACGCTGTCCGTTGTTTAAAACCGTTTGTTTCTATATAAATAAAATAAAAATGAACACATCTTAAATTTAAGCCAAATGTATCGTCTATGGTGTAAAATTTACAATCTTGTGTCCGTATCTGTCCCTTGCCGTGTTCACTGTCCTTCAAATAAAAATCTGTCGTTCTGTGACAATAATTTAAAACTGCCTATGTTAATTTAGGTTTATTTGTGCTGTAGTTTATGGAGTGAAAAATACTGGAGACTTCATCAACGTCGTCACCTCAATAATTACTAAGAGAAATGACTAATTCCCATGAACGTGATACTCCAGGCGGCGGCAGTCTCAGCTGTGGCGGCAGTTGCGGGCCCGGGGCCCACCTCGCTGGTCGTGCCGCAGTATAAGATGCCGCACTCGAGGTTCAGCCACCCAGGTATGTGAGCGTGACGCACGTCAAGGCGTGACGCGTGTCAGAAATGGCCTACGATTGTTGTGAGCACCTATAATTACGAAAATATTGAAATGTCCCGTTTTACTAAGCCGCGAGCAACTGGCAGTTTTGCAGTTACAGTTTGCACAAGTACTTGACAGGTTTCATATTTTGTTGTGATGAAAAACTTCTCCGAGATCTCAATAGGTGCGGGCTGCAGCCTGCGGCGAATGAGCTCTGTGATGTTAGCAGTACAAAGTCATAGAAAATGGGGCTCAAATTCAGGGGATTTTGAGCTTATTTTGAGCTCCCAGAATACGAAGTTTCAGAATTTGAGCTCGAGCGGTTTTCGAACAAAATGCAATAAAACACCAGCAGTGCAAAGTCCGAGTAGAGAAGTGAAACTCGCAGCATATTTGGACATGATTTTGAGCTCCCAGAATATGTAATCAGAACCTGAATTTGAGCCCCGTTTTCTATGACTTTGTACTGCTCACTTCACAGAGCTCGGCGATTGGCTAGCCCCCTGTCACGCAAAATGTAGTATTAATTAACTGACTAAACTGTGCTTCCGCTCGGCCACCCCGTCTGGGAGATGGCTTGGTGCTAGTACAACTCGTTCAATTAAAGAATGGGACTGGCATTGGCGCCGCAAGGCATACATGTGAGCGACCTTCGTTACCCGTGTTACTAGTAGTTACCCGTGTTACTAGTAGTTACCCGTGTTACTAGTAGTTACACTGTTACTAGTAGTTACCCGTGTTACTAGTAGTTACCCGTGTTACTAGTAGTTACCCGTGTTACTAGTAGTTACCCGTGTTACTAGTAGTTACCTATCCCACTACCAAGGGTATTTTTTTTGCCCGCGCTACCACTAGCTGCTATAGTAGTTACATTGGCCAATTTTTTTCTCATTTTACTACTGGCCATATTATCATGGTTTGATTTTCATCCTTTTTCCATTCTCATTGACATTTATGACATAACTAGCAGGTGCCCGCTGACATTTATGACATGACAAGCAAGTGCTCGCTAACATTTATGACGTAACTAGCAGGTGCCCGCTGACATTTAGGACATAACTAACAGGTGCCCGCTGAAATTTAGGACATTACAAGCAGGTGCCCGCTGACATTTATGACATAACTAGCAGCCTGCCGCTTCGCTCGCGCAAACTTGACTGGATATGGCCGCTCCATATAAACATTAACCTCCCCGCCCCATGCATTATAGCTTCTAAACTAGTATTTCTATGTCCATACAAAGTTCTCCCCCCTATACCTCCCTAAACGGGGGGAAATTGATATTGTTTAAATTTACACAATCGTACTGCAATATGATCAGCTTACGGTTTCATCAGCATTTCAGTATAAGTACATCTATCTATACTTATAAAAATGAATCGCTGTACGTTAGTCTTACTAAATCTCTCAAATTTCCTGAGCAGTTTGAATTTACTATTCACCTTTGTTATCCTTAGTCTGAAGAGGTTTAGGTGAAAAGAAAATGAGGAAAATTGCAGAGAAACAGCCAAAAAATCCAATAAAGTTTTGTATGGGAAGTGGAGAAGTCTCAGCTTCCTATCGCTAGATGGCGTAGGTAGCCATATATGATTGAAACTCCTTTGCCATTGATTAATTAGGTGAAACATTTAACCTTTGTTGGTATCGGACTTTACGCTCCACAGCTGTGCGGTGCATATAGTTACTACGCAAAGGATAGATGGCGTTAGAAGCGGATCTCTTTCACTTACCGACATGTAAATTGGTGGGAGGTAGCCCAGGGGCGTGAAGAGTCGGGGAGGGGAAGAGAGGCCTTTGCCCAGCAGTGGGATGATGTAAGCTAATAATTATAATAATAATAAAAAAATGTAAATTACTATCGACTTTTATTTAACGACTAACACTTTGGGGTATGTACCATACTTATTACTTACTAGCTGATGCCCGCAACTTCGTCTGCGTGTTCCAAGGAATTATCTATCATTTACCGAGATAATGTTACCCTCCTTCTGGTGCAGTCGGATGAAAAGTATCCTATTTGTTAATATATGTAGCTCATAAACAATCTCTGGGCTCAATTTAATTCAAATCTGTTCAGCCGTTTTAGCGTGATTGAGGCACAAACATCCTAACATCTTAACATCGCTACTTTCACATTTATCATATTAGTTGGATTTTACAATCAAATTTTACACGGTACGAAATTCAACGGGTCAGCTAGTATATAGATATAAGTTAAATAGAGAAGTCATGATAATGGCCAGTAGTAATATAGAAAATAAAAAATGTCCCTACTAGAGCAGCGAGTGGTAACACGTGCAAAAAGATATAACCGTGTTTCTACTGGGAGTAACGAAGCGAGACGGTATAAAGACGCGGCGGCAGACGGTATGCAGGAGCGAGAAGCGAATAGTATTTCCACCATGGCAGTCCCTTTCTTTAATGGGGAAGAGAACCTTTCAAAGTAGTTCAACTGAGAGGGCGCTGAGTGTTTACAACAAACACAGAGCAAGTAAGTAAATCAAGTCATCAGATTCGAATCACAACGAATTGTCAATTAAATAAAATGCTATTGACAATGTTTGGCATGTAACAAACACACAGTGCGTTCTATTAAATTTCGCCAAACTTCGCATAGTTGACAATAGTTTTACGACTTGGGCAGAGGCGGCACACCTGGCGCTAACAGCCGCCGATTTGGAGCGCGAGCAAGGGCGCCCACTCTCCAAGTACGAGCGCAACATGATGATCTTCAACTGGCTCCATACCCTGGACGAGGCTCAGCCCTTCTAGACTATTCTAGAATAGTCTAATACTGTACCTACCCCTGCCACACTCACGCCGAGTAGCGTGGGAAGTCACGAGAGAAGTCAGCAGGCGCGTACTACCACTAGTCATGCTCCTCGCTCCGCCGACCTCTCCCTGTTTCGTCGGTTATTTTGGCGCGAGTCAAAGGACCGGCAATATCGGACCATGGCCACATCGGGCGTCGCGATTACTTAATGGCAACATCGCGGCATAGCGGGGAGCATTCGTGTGGCGGGGCCATAAAACAATCTAATCTGTTGTTCTCGGAACGTTCTCGAATGTTGCAGAGCATGGATTCCCATTATTTCCGATCCACTAGGTGCGTGTTGTGATCTAAATAGAATGATCGTGTTGTTTTATCTATTTGTCGTTATTAATTTATATCTTGTTTAAATTCATTGAAAAGTATTATATTTTCGATACAGCAAAATATTATATGGAACTCGTATTTATTTTCCACGATATTTCTTGTCAAATCTAATACCATTGCAGTCGCAATATCTGTGCACCAAGATTCGTCTCGACATTTGTAATGTCACCTAATCTCAAAAGCTCACTGCAGATGCCGCTGGTGTAGTAGGAACTTGTTTATCTGTCAAAGTTCTCAAATTCTATATACTCTTACAATATATGGCAACCTAACCTCATTTGATCACGTGACGTTTTTTTGAACAAAACCTGGGATGAATAAAACTCTATGACCCCAACCACACCAGCGAGACCAATCGGGAGCGAAGGAGGGCAATTAGCTGCCATAAAAAATATATGGGAACAAATGTATAGTTTACCGAAATAAGTTTTGACTCCCAAATATGTTAAATGTTCACCAAATGTTGTGCCCCCATGGAGTTTACCATAACCGTATTATATGAGTCACTTTCTGTTCGAATACTAAAATTAGGTTTGTCCGGTCACAACTTTGTAATACAACCTGGAGCGAAGTCGAGCGGAGCGAGGCAATCCTATGTAGTTTAGTATAAATTAGGGTGGGTAAAATTTTGTTGGACAGTTAGTTGATTTGAGATGAAAATGTATTTTTAGATGTAACTGTCTGCTCAAGTTGGTGAACATTTAAACAAAATCCTTTATTTATTGTACTACAAATAAGACATGAAAATAACATATTCATAAATAGATAAATGGTGTACAAAGGAGAGCTTATCTTATCAAGGGATTTCTTGCAGCAAAGCATGAGAGATATATTATGCATTCAATAGATCAATAGTAATTAAAACTACATTTTAGTTCCTAGTAGGCCCGGAAAGTCTAATTATAAAACGAATCCACCCACATAAAACTCCCATTGGGAGGATACGCGGTAAGTTCCCACTTTTTGGGAATATTCCCCGGAGGATTCCTATCTCTATGCACAGATAAAATAAAAATGAAAGCTTTATTTTCTGTAAATATAAACATGTTTGCCTCTTCTCTACATTGGACCACTGTGGGAGGAAACGGGGGAAAAACCTCCCAGATTGATCTTTCATGCAGAATAAATATTTACAAAATCACGAAGCGAGTTCTGGGTTGAGTTATATTAACATTTATGTAATCCTAAATATTGTAAATATCCCTTGTTAGATAAAGTGATTTTTAAATGATTATTTAAATTGTTCATATGGTATAATGTGACCGTATCATCTACTCTGTGCGAGCCGCATTGTATGTAGGTAGGTATACCTCGCGCCACGAATTAAGAGCGCTGGGCGACGACGTTGGCAGGAATTACTGCGCATATGTACAGGTATTGAAAAGTGACTACTGCGCATTCAAGGCCACCGCTCATAACTCGTGGCGCGAGGTATAATTATTTTCAGTTATCATCTTGCATAATACAAGGTGATAATAGTACCTAATGATTTCAACTAACATATTTTGGATCTGATCTTGTATGTACAGAGTTCCTAATTCAGATTAATTCATTATTTTTAGTTTTACTCACTACAATTGTGTATAGCTGTTATTTATTTATAAATAAATGTGTTCCTTGGCCTGCTTTATTAATATTCAATTTGGTTGTATTTTGTATTGCTTGTGAATAAAGTTAGCCTCTTGCAATTAGTATATATTAATATAGTGGTTTATGAAACTGTTGCATAATGAGGGGTATTGAAACACGAGGGGGTGTTTAAAAACTAAGCCGAGACGTAGACGAGGTTTTAATAGCATCACACAGTGTTTTAATACCTAGTTATGTGCAGTTTCATACACAATTTTATCTAACCTCATACATTTGTGTTAAACGTATTAAATAAAAAATCAATGTTAAAAGAGCAAGATTGTACCTATTTTGCTGGTAACAGATTATGAGTCATTTCTTTCGCCGCATTTAAAATATCGGGCGGAGACAAATTTTCTTCATAATCACTGCTATCAGACATGTTTAAGCAAAAATAACAATATTTCCACGAAATTCAGGACAACAAAGCGCATAAGCTAAAGTGGGCAGACAAGTAAAACTGTATTGTAATGAAAAAAAATAATAACATAATTTTGTTTGAGAAGAAGGCTTATAATTTGATTCTACTTTTAAATTTCGAGGAGATGCGAAAATAAGAGTATATAAAGCTTCTCGGGGATAAAGCCGTTTTGTGTTGGGCACGCTTGAATCCCTCACTGCTCTCAGGACTCTGTCTAAAATCACTCGCTTCGCCTCGGTAATTAAATCTGGTGTCCTTCCTTATGTTCAGGATTCAATATCGCGCCCGTGACATAAAACATTGCTTTATCCCCTTGGTGCATAATCTACTATTATGTCTGGGTAATGAAGCCCGAAACCAATGCAAATCCTACTTCTCCACCAAGAAAACTAAAGTAGAAACCATAATCTGTGAGATAAGTTTGACAAGTGAGCGACAGATCTTTATCAGGGTGGACGAAATTAAATTTATGCTGTGTGATCAGATCAGTATTGACTCGACTATTATGGTTTGCTAATCGAACTTTTACTTTATACTAGTTTATGTGACTGATACATAATGGAGGGCATTAAAACTCGAGAGTGGGTGACAGTATTTCGCTACTTTAAGTACCATCATTATTTTCTAGCATTTCTGAGCAAGGTATACATGCATTTATTTATTTATTCTTTTTGGCCGCCATATTGTTATTGTGATGCATATTTTTATTTGGAAATGATTGGGTAACTTAATTTAATTATCCACACACCGTTACGTAACTTTTTAACCGGTACAGCCCGCGCCAGGAGTAAAGAACGCTGTCCTTGAATGCGCAGTAGTCACTTTTCAGAGGTGTTTGACGCGTGGAAGTGAGGTGCGACGGGGGCGTTAGACAGCGCCGGCACCTGATTCGTATCGTAGATCAGTCGCTTCCCGTTCCGCGCATCGAAAGCACGTCTCAACGCTTCCTGAGTACAGTCGCATACTTTATCTTTCGCTGATCGAAGATGCCGAAAAATAAAGTGCTAACAAGGCATTCCAGAAAAATGGTCTACGACGTAAACTGTTACATCAAAAAGGAGTCTGATGAAATCGTGGATGATTTAAAACGGCTTGTGTTTAAAAGATTACCAAAAAATTGGAAAATTTACTACCAATATATTCCAAAATGACTGCCAAAATGGATGGACGTCCACCAAATTGTGTTTGGATAAATGATCACCAAACTTCTTTTTATGTTTTGTGTACTTAAGTTTATGTTTTAAGTATTTTTTGTTGTTCTTAAATGTTCAACCTAACACGAAGGATAAACCTTCACCTAAGCTACCGCAGTAGTTTGCCCTGATATTTTCTGCAACTTTTGGTGGTCATTTAGTCATTTTGGGTACAAAAAAATATTTTGGTGGTCATTATATTTGTTGCCATTTAAAACTGGCTTAAACACATTAACAAACACACACATAAACTCTATTATTTCCTCTTCTTCTTCTTCAGCATTATTTACAAGGCTAATAAGTATACCCTCATTATCAAAATATCAAGCAGAGATAAAATAGAAGTGAAGAAAGTCCTGAACACACATTTCTTCACACTAACCCTAATATTGCATTCGCGACTGTACTCATGCGCAGTAATCCCCACCAGTTTCTCCGAGCACTCTTTGTTCCTGGCGCGGGCTGTACCTATATATTGATACGAACAGCGACTCCCTGACTGTGGCAACACTTGTCCAAAATGAATTGTCAAAGTTGTCTCACGGATTATGGTTTCTACTTTAGACTGCTATCAGGCATCTTCGGTCTCATGTCACACACGCCTTGAAGAAGCGTTCGTAATTATCGAGATAATTTCACCTTCTTAAAAGTAATAATTTTTTTATTACTGTAGATATTTACAGTAATTTTTTGCCTTTTCTCCTCTTCATTGGAACACTGCGGGAGAAGGGAGCGCAGAAACTACCACAGATTAATATTTAGATCTCTTTTTAAATTGGTTGTGTTTAACTAATGTATATATATAAATAATAATATTATAAATAATAACGAATAAATAAATACAAAATTATTAACAGCGAGTTCTGTGTTGAGTTAGACACAGTCCAGTCATTTAAGTTAATTTAGAAAATTTGTCTTATATGGAAATTTGTGGAACCCCGATTTTTACACACGATGCATCAGATTCAAGCCCCCCTAAATATTTATTTTATTCTGTTTTTAGTATTTGTTGTTATAGCGGCAACAGAAATACATCATCCGTGAAAAATTCAACTGTCTAACTATCACGGTTCATGAGATACAGCCTGGTGACAGACGGACAGCAGAGGCTTAGAGACAATAGGGTCCTGCAGCCTTATGGCGTAACTCTTTGAAGTTCATAGCGTGTCTATGGTTCATACCGAAGGCTTCTATCAGCTCTGAGCTTCGTGTGAACGAACTAAATAGGGAGATGCTACTTGCGTGATACCAATTTGACAGATGAAGCTGGTGCAAGGTGTCAAACGTAAAAGTCTATATGAAGTTCATAGCTCAGACGACTCACGCCATAAGGCTGCCGTTTGGCCCCCTTCGGGTACGAAACCCCAAAAAGACGTAAGACCATAGTAGAAGTAGTCATCGCGCCTATGTATGTACATTCTAACATGTGAATCACACCCTCTCTTTCTAAAAAGCCATCACGCTTTTTAGAAAGGAGGATTCACATGTTGACGTGTCGTGAATTCGTGCTTGAGAGCTTCTTGGATATAATTGTATGGTTCTTCTATGGGTAAGGCGTAATTCGCGAACGCAATGGACGGTTGACTGGGTTATAAGTGGGAATCCCCTCGGCAAGTTGACGCCCCGTGCGTTCGGATCAGACCTTCATTACTTAACGTAAAAGATATGCTATATTGTGTTTTGTAACGGTATAATCGATTCGTTTCGTTATTGTAGCGCTATTATAACAAAACTGTATGAGGAACATAACGAAATCAATATAACCTATGCTGGGTCTTGTTTAGTCTTCACAAAATAAAAGGCCTGATAACCCAAACTAAATTCAACCTCATTACGTCAGTGACACGGCAATCAATCAAGAATTCTTCTCACGCACCTATCTGGAGCGTGGGGAGTCAGGGTCAGATCATCGGATCTCTTCTTGAAGAAGCGCCTCTGTCCACTCCTATGGACAGGTCATCATCAGTGACACGGACGGCGTCGCCGAGCCTTTTATTTTGTGAAGACTAGGTACCTACACTATTCACGCGCGCGATGCGTGAAAAAGATGGGCTATAACGACGGAGTGTGGGCGTGAAAGGGATGCCGTATAACGCATAGCGCTATAAAACTAAGATATAACGTTTAGGAATTATTAAGTTATAAGACGCCTTCCATATCGCTATGATGCATAACCATAACGTTATGAGGAAAATAGCGATTATATGAAAGTCTGGTTTGGATACACGTAAGTCTGAAAAACACGTCCGGTCCGATTTATTTGCGTAATTTTTGTTATTATCAATTGATCATACGCCTCTTTTCGAACCCTGCCTTCAATAATTATGATTTGAAGCCGCCTTGAAGATGCCTGACAGGCGTCAAGTTGGTTTGGTGGAGTTATTACCCGTTTGAGGGATAAATGATAATGATAACCTATTTACCGTTCACTGCCTATTTATAATTAGGTATGTGAAGTTTGTTGTTGACGTAGGTTGGATCTATGGATGTTGTTCGATATTCGTACATAATAAAGAGTAAATTGTGTATTTATCGATAAGCTGAAAGAAATATGGAATTTGATAAGGCATCTTGATTTCTATTAAAATTATGTTTATAATTAAGGTAGTTAATTGCTTACAACTTATTAATCTGTGTTACAGTTTCTGTTTCTATAATAAACAGAATGGTGTTTTGTAAAGTAACGCCTGGACTCAGGTTAGGGGTGTTATACAGGTGACGTTTAATAAGCTCGGTCATATTTTGGGGAATAATAGTCCATAATTATGAACAACTTTCCCAAAAAAACATAGTCGCAAAGGATAAAAAATTGGGTCTCCCATAGCAACTTGTAATCAGCTGATCGGGTCAATGTACTCGATTTTTATTTTCATGTCTGCGATCATGTTTCTTGGGTAAAGTTGTTCGTATTCATGAATACTATCATTTCCCGAGATATTGTCAGTTAATTAAATGTCACCTGTATGTTTTTCAGTGAAAAATACCTAAAAATAATTAAATTGTTTCAGGACAAATTGAACAAGGCTATTTGTGAATCAAAATGCGACTGAAAAAAGGAACCATTTTTAGGGTTCACTCCGTCCTCCGTACCTTAAAAGGAAAAAAAATGAACCCGTCCGTGTATCAAGACCTTTATATCGGGAACGCGTGGAGGGTAGTTGAAATTGATATCAATTACTCAGGTCGGTGGTCCTTTAAAGCAGGAAAAAAAGCTTTTTTTTTACAACACGTTAACTGTGGTCCCTGAGTCGGGAGTAACTTTACAAAACAACACCTGTATTAAAAACCTAGATAGGATTTGTATTTTTTTTGGCACGGTATGGTATGGTCATCTTAATAAAACAGTATTTCAAATACAAGTGTTTATTAAAATATAATTTACATCCCTGGCCAACGTAAGGTACAAAAACTGAGATGTTATTAGATTTAGAATATAACTATAATCGGAAATAATTTACAAAATAAATCTTAATAGCCTAAACTGCCAAGGCGTTTCTCATTTCTTACTATAACTTTTTTTCTCGAACTTATAATAATTATAATTTTTACATATAATTTTTTGGTCAGGCCGCGAAAATTGTCAATTTTTTTGCGTTACGTTTTTGTCCTTTTTTTCGCAACAACTTGTAGTGGAAATATTACGAACTTAATCTAACGTAACCATATTTTGAAGTATTCAATTGAAACATAGATATCTAGGCTATGCACTAACAGTAAGTATGTGCAAAAATACATATTTGTACCTTGCTTTATTGACCGTTAAAAATTAAAAATGCTTTACTATTGTGTGACATTTTTTTTTGTGTTATGACTTTTTACCCCAAGCCTACTATTTTAATAGCTAGGGTAGAAGTTGGATGGATGATCCTGGCAACCCCATTATCCATAGACAATAAAAAAGTAAACTGCCATATTCTTTTTTGTCAGCACGAGGATTTGAGTCACACGTTGTCGCGCACGTCTATTTCGAGAAAAAAATATTAAGTGTGTTTTCTGAGGTAAGAAATAAACATTTTATTACTATTCAACCATAATTGTTAGCGGCGGTTCATGTAGTTTCATTTAAAGTATTCATCAGCGCCTAATTCTAGAAAACAACCGAGTTATAATCTAAAATTTGTGCGAAAATTTTACTATTGTGATACTATTGTGTTACTTTTGTGTCACTCTTGTGATACTATTGTGTTACTATTGTGTTACTGTAATGCAAGTAATTGTGTGACGTAACACAATAGAGCTATAAAGTCTTGTTTATAACGGTAGCCTGGTCAAATTAAGGAATTCAGACCAAATATTTCGTCTAGTTTTGAAAATTGGTAGAGTTCATCTTTGAAGTGCCCCGATTAATATACTAAAAAGTCCTCGAAGGAGGGGGGTGAGCCGGTGGTGGGGGGTGGGAAAAGTGTTATTTGCCCGTATCTCAAAAACTATCAGAGATATCTCTTTAATCACTCGTTCTTTAATACTCATTAATAAATTGTCTAAAAATTTTGATTTTTGCTGTGGAAATATTAATTTCTGGTAATAATTTTGTGTTATTTTGAAAATTGGTACACTTGGTATGGAAGGTCATCCGGCGGGGGGAAAAGTTTTAATTTGATCCTAAAGTAAAAATGTATATATCATAATTTAAAGACAGTTTAATAAGTGTAGAATTGTCTAAAGTGATACAAATAAAACTAAAATCTGTTAATCTAGCTAGGTTAACCCTATTTTTTTTATAGACGATGCCGTTAACAGCTGCGGAACGACAGAAAAAATACAGAGAAAAACTAAAAACAACTAATCCTGAAAAGTATATAGCTCAAAAGAAAAATAATAGTCAAAGAACTAAGATACAATATAAAAAGAAAATAGAAAATTATACCATAGAACAAAAAGAAGACTTAAGGAGAAAATGGAGAGAAGATCGCAAGAAAAAAGAAGGTGCACCACTGATAACTCAGCAACCTGCCATAGTAGATTCCAACATAGATTCCAACACACAACAAATTACAACAATTGTCACAGACCCTCAAATGAGCAGAAAACAACGAAGGCGTATGAGAACAAAACATCAAAACGAAATGATTCAATTAAAAAGAAAATTTTCCGTACTGACGAAAGGGTACATAAATCTTAAAAAAAAACTAAACAGACAAGAAAAGCAAATAAAAAATATAAATAAAAAATATGACGATCTAATGATTAAACTAACAAATTCAAAAGATAATGATAAAGCTAAAGATGATAAAGAAACAAAAACATATGACTATAGTACAGTTACAGACGAGACACCAATTAAAAGAGCAACAGAGTTTATAAACCAGACGATACCAAACGTTGAAACGCCTAAAAAGGAAGAGATTAAGAGAAAGTTGATTGAACATGATTTATTACAAAAATCTTTTAAAAACGAATACAATAACTCGAACAAGGCTGATAAAGATGTTTTAAAGAGAATAGTGAACAGTGAGATAATGAAAAAGTACAAAAAAACAACGAAGTTCAAAGTTACCTTAGGCCTACAAAATTCTGCTTATAAACAATTAGCAGAAGATCAGAAGAAAAGTATAAAGTTACGCGAACAAATTGCAGCATTCTATAATAGAGATGATGTCAGCCGAGCAACCGCAGGCAAGAAAGAGTACAAAACATACAAGAAAATCAAATTCCAAAAGAGATATTTATTAGACAAGCTGAAAAACTTACACAAAAAATATGTTGAAGAAGGAGGAACAGTGAGCTTCACCACCTTTAAAAAATACCGCCCAATCTATGTGTTACCTCCCAATATCAAAGATTGTGAGAGCTGCGCATGTGTGAAACACTCTAACATGCAATTTATGGTAGACAATATAAAATCGCTTGGTTTACTTAAAAGTAATGTCTTGAATGATGTAGTATCAGACTTAGTCTGCGATTTCAAATCCAAACGCTGCATGTTCGGTAACTGCTCCGATTGTTCTGAAAGATATATAAATAATGGTGATATAGATTTAAATACAGAAGTAAAATGGTTCAAGTGGGCCTTAAAAGAATACGAATATGGCAAAGAAGGAAATTTAAAGAAATCTAAAAAGATGATGAAGACTAACAATGAAGGGACACTCAAAGATCTGTTGGAAACGTTTAACAAAGAAATGAAGACATTCAAGAAACACGTTTTCAATTTCTACTACCAATACAACCAATATAAACAATGTGCAGAGAATTTAAAAGAACACGAGGCTTTGATACATATTGATTTCTCGGAAAATTATGTTTGTAAATATTACCAGGAAGTCCAAGCTAAACATTTCGTAAAAGACCAAATAACATTGCATACAGGCGTATTATATCTGAAAAACAACAAACCGATATCATTTTGTTCTATATCACCTGATAACACACACAACCCGGAGTCTATATGGGGACATCTCGATCCGGTCCTTAAGTATGTCAAAAATGAACACCCAAATATAAGCACCATTCATTTTTTTTCTGATGGGCCAGCAACTCAATACCGGCAAAAAAAGAATTTTCTTCTTTTTAGCCAAAATATTTACGATTATGGATTCACCAACAGCTCTTGGTCTTTTTTTGAGGCGGCGCACGGTAAAGGTGCAGCTGATGGCGTTGGAGGTGCTATTAAACGAACCCTCGATATGATGACCGCTCAGGGACTGGACATACCCGACGCTAAGACTGCATATGATGCATTGTCATCAACAGAAACTAAGATCAAGATATTTTATGTGCCAACTGAAAATATCAAATCCTTAGATCCATTGATCGTTGAGAAACTGAAGCCAATATCTGGGACAATGAAAATTCATCAGATAATATCCTGCGGAAAATATAAAATCATGTACAGAGACCTCAGCTGTTTCTGCAAAGATATACAAGAAGCCTGTGCGTGTCATTCACCATCATTCCATGACTTTTCCACTCCAAATCTATGCAAACAAAATAGAAAGCGAAATAATAGTTCTCTGAACCCTCAGCGAAAATCGCTGAAGAAAGTCAAACGACATCGTCATACTCAATCCACCTCATCATCAGACGATGACACAGATATTGAAATCGAATATGCTGACAGTGATGCTGATGAAGATTTTGTGACTGATGTTTCTGTGATTGCTGACGAAGTAGATACCGAAGAAGACTTATTACCTAACGTTAACCCTGATAAAAATTCTGGCATTGTTCCAAAACTTATCGACTCTAATAATAAAATTCATGTGATATCATCAATTGTTGTACATAAACCATATAACCGAAAGTGTGATGATGGCAATATGATAAAAAACAGGGCAGTTATTAACCAGCAATTTATGAGGAAAATCGATTTAGAGGAACAAATAATGGAGAAAAACTTAAACTGCAATCGTTCTGAAAACGATAAAATGACTGAAAACGAAGAGAGAGATACAGATGGACTGAAGAAGATAGATGATAAAAACTTTTCAACTTTAGAGGAAAAAATAATGGTGAAAGACAATAACTGCAATCGTTCTGAAAACGGTAAAAAGACTAAAATAGAAGGTAGTATAGATACGAAGAAGATAGAGGAGAAATACAATTCAAATTTAGAAGAAAAAGATATGGAGAAAGACATTAACTGCAATCATTCTAAAACCAATAATATTTATAAAATAGTGAAATATGAAGAAAACAAGACTGCGCAGGAAATATTAGAAGTAAATACAAGCGTTTTAGTGCGTTATTACGAAAGGAAAAAATGGAAGTATTATATAGGATTTATTACAGATGTTAATAATAATGCAAATGAAACATCATATAAAATACGGTTCCTTAAAACAACAAAACAGCCGTCATTAAAATTTTTCATGACAAAAAAGACTGATATCGATATCGTACCAAGCATTTCTGTTGTAAAACAGGTCAATTTAATCAGAGAGCACGAGAAACAATTCGCGTTACAAGATGACTTTGACAATGTTTATTTTTTAGAATAAGAAAACAAGTATTATTAAAAGACGATTTTGATGTTTATTATTAAGAATAGAAGAAACGAGTGTCTCAAACAAAAGTGACTGATGTGATTTTTTATTTAATTTTAATAAACAAAATATGCCTCTAACTGTGTTGTTTAGTTTCTGATTGCTCCCTTTTCACTATACCTAATTACAAATAAAAACATAGCTTAACTTACAATCTTGCATTATTTATAATGTGTTACTTTTGGGTTACACATGCGTAATGATAATCAAAGTTATATGTATCCATTATGAAACCAGCTTTACCAAAAAAATGGGTTACTTTTGGGTTACATTTGTGTAACGATAACACAAATGTTGTTGTGTTACTTTTGTGATACAATTGACAATTTTGGCGGCCTTACCCTTTTACATTTTTACACAAAAAATATTATTAATAATAAACAAAAGTTATCATGTTACAATGAACAACATACCAAATCCAAGATGTAAATGGACTTATGGATAAGTGGTTTTTATTATTTTAGATACAAATCAATGAAATCGGTGGTATTTACATGGAAATGAATCATTTGTGTTGTCAGATAAATTTTCTCAGACAATAACTGTGGAAAAATCAAAACTTAAACTTACAAGTTTCAGAAACTATACATATTTAATTTTTAAAAATGTGCAATTCACACTGTTTATCATTTTCCCTAGACCCGGGACAACATAATAAACAAACATTTTGTTGCTACAACAAACAAAACCCAGGTCTAGACTAGACTGAAATTAAATATCAGTTAGGGATTTAACATCAATATCTGAATATGCTGTTGAATTAGATAGAAAAGAACACCAAAAATAGTTTTCTTTTCTTCCCAAAGCAAAATAGCCTCATTTTTAGACTCCCAAACTGAAAAAGTTTGTTCCGTTTCTGTCACAGTTACAAATTAGTACTGTAAGTTAGTGTTATCAAGTGTGGTTTGGGGTTGTGACAGAACCGTACATTCGGGTAAAAGTGTGTTCAGTAGTTTCATATTTTCGAGGCAATTTTCGCCTTCGATTCATTCAAAAAGTGTAGATGTTGTGACAGACGAACAGAAATCACTCCTCGCGCGACGCGTGTAATCGCTGGCCGCGTCCCCGCTCGGTGCGTGTGCGCAGTTATAATAATAATATTTAAAAAATATCACATTTCAAACAACCTGTGTATATCGTATATGGTCTATGGCAGCTATGTGGCACAGTGCAATGTTTTTATATCATGTCACACAAATGAGAAACATTTTCAAAGCAGTGTCTTAATTTTAATAGAAAATCCTAGCGATTGGTCTTTGAATCCCATCAGATCATAAAGTAATCTAAGTAGGAGCTTCGAAGAGAGCAACATATCAAAAATAAGAATTCCGCTTGAATTTTAGGCAACATGATGAAAACATAACACTGTGGCATCACAACCTTTAACTATTGCAGTATATGGAGGAGAGGGGGATATTGAGAGGTGGGGGAGTACTGTGTATAGTAAATAACTATGAATCTATTGCTATGGCTATTTAAGAGTGTGGCGCACCGGACGGGTTAACTTTAAAAATAAACACGGCCAGCGTCAGTCTTATGGGGCAGTCTTTGCTTCTCTTCCGTCAAAAATCTTATAAGCATCACCTGTATGCAATTTAACAAGTATAACAGAAGAATCCGAGTCGAACATGGTAATGTTACAAACGTCTTTGCAGCAGCAGTGATGGATGCAATTCAAATTGACAAACTTTTGTTGTCTCAAGTAGAATTTGTTAAATAAAAAATTATAATTAACTTTGATGATGTTAAATAGAGAAAATAATTGAAAACAGATAAAAACTTCTTGGTAAATGACGACAGGCTATCTGAGCCTATCATCAGGCTGTCAGGGAACCCATTGTCAAGTAAAGGCTTTCAAAAGGACCCAAAAGGTGATGAGATGAGGTTGTACGCCTCCTGAGCAGAGGTCGTACTATCTCTCCCAGAAGACCCAAGAAGGACACAATGGTTTCCCTACTGCTGCTGAACGGAAGATCAGCAGACTTTGTTGTCGTTGGCGGAGTGATTTCTGCGCGAATCTTGTTGCGCCGAGCGCCGGACCGGACGCCCGCGCGGGACTGGCGCGCGCGGGCACTGTACTACGGGCTTATACCTAGACTTTGCTACTGACTATTGTCAAATTCGATGTTGCCGCAAAATATTTGTGTACGAAAAAAATGGGCTTTTATTACTCCTTAGAGCCGAAAATATAGTAAGCGAGTACAAACTCGAGTCAACTTTGGCATTCTTAGATATTTTGTATGGAGTGAAGTTTCGATTTTAAGTAAAACTTGATTTCTAATTTTACGGCCTTAGTATTGTTTATTCCGGTTCTGTCACACTCCCAAAAGAGTAACAGTGTTACGAAACCAGAATAGTTACAATCTGGTTTGGTAACAATCACTGATTTGAGGGTGTGATGGAACCGGAACATACAGTATCGTAATTGTAATGTTATTTTGTATGAACGACAAAAACAGCTTTATTGTTTCAATCTTAAGTGACCAAATTGAATGGATGGATCAGATATTTGGTAACATACTTTTTAATAAAAAATTACCTTTGGTTTTGGATAGATTTTGCGGCAACATAAAACATGTGATGTGTGGCTCAGCAGTGAATATTCATTTGATAATAATGGTACCTAAATACCAAATGGTAACTCAGACAATCTCCGAATTGAAAATTCTTTGAAAAAGAACACAGTGTTTTCAATTTGTCTGTGAGACTGATGTGAGTGGAAGATCAATCTTACTGGTTATTGCAGCAGATACTAAAATTATTTCTTTTTGCTTCTTTACTAATCCTACTATATAAACATTTATATACAGGCACATACATTGCTTCTGGCCCCAAACTAGGATAACATGTGTTGTGGGAACCAGAAACAGCGAAGTAACACATATAAACATTGATCTACTACAATCTCAGACATTATTTGAAACTCTTCCTACTATCCTACTGCCAAGCCACAAACCCACAAATTGAGAAAAACATGGATCAATGAGAGTAAAATTGTATAACACTTAAACCTAGATTTAAACTCACAGCAATATCAGGGCCAATGCTGTCACAATGTTGGGATGTTGAGTTTGTGTTTTTTGTAAATTGAGAGGTCATTTTTATAGTGCTATTGAATTTTGTTTGCAGAATGGTTTGAACTATGTACTTAGCTATAATTAATGGTTTAAAAGAGAAACAATGCAACTCAGTTGGGTGTGTTTTTTTTTCGGTTCTGTAAAAACACAGAAAGAAAAAAAAAACACAAATCATCTAGGGCAAAATGTGATAAAACTTTAAAAATTTGTATATTGATTACTAGCTCAACTTGGGTATAATATACAATGTTTTCGCCACCGGGAACGAAAAACATGTGACAAGTTTATTTTACTTGTTTCAGCAACGTAACAGAAAACTTCAACATCCGCAATACAACTTGCAGCGGCAAAGCACCCTGGGTTAAAACACCTATCACATGTCAGTAAATTCATCAAGATATCCTGTATCTCTCTAAAAACCTGTCTGCTTGTTCTACAGTCACTCATAATAACACTAAAGTAGAAAGCACATCTTGACTTTTGTCTGAAATTTCTGTGTGGTGCAATTATGAGCTTACCATAGAGACAAAACTAACTGCACATGTGAGAAACCAATAATCGGTGGCAAAAAAACTGAGGTTCAACTAAGCAACATAATCCAACGGCCGGTTGAATCCGCCTTTCCTATTCATGTACTGCCGGTACCTCCGCTTCAAAACAACATGCACATCACCCTCAACATTGTCTTCGACTTTCTTACCTTTAGTTGTATCGAAGCCGCAGAAACCCATTACTTTGAGCATCTCCTGTTCCTCTGGAGACTTGCCTTCTAGTTCGGCTGGTGTTATGATGGGGCGTTCACTAAACGTTTTTCTTGGCTTGGAGACAAAGGCAGTTGTTGAGGCGCCGGGGGAGGAGGACCGGCGGCGGCGCGGGGAAGGCGAGCGGCGGCGGTCTCGCTCGGGAGAGCGCCGCCGACGCTCGAGGCTCCTGGATCGCGATCTGGTGCGATCCCGACGCCTGTCCCTACGAGATAACCTCTCCTCTCTTTCCCGCCTTCTTTCTTCGCGCCGCCGCGGACTTGGCGACCGGCCCATCTTGTGAACCTGAACAAACACAGGTTATTTGTCACAAAGGGGCAGCCAATGCTACGGGACAACAAACGACATCCTACAACCACGCTCAATAAAAATTCTGTTGATTAAGGGAAGGAGAACTGTAAGTGAATTTTAAGCACCTAGGATATCTTTTGAAGAACATTAGGAAGGAAACTTACCTCAGTTTTCAGTCAATTATGTTTAGTTTCATTAAAATTATAGATACGCCGAATACGCGGCCAAGTTATACGGCCGCCATTTTGAAAAATAACTGTTTTGCGTTTTGTTACTGTAATGGTACTTCATCTGGCTATTAAATCAAGTCATGGATTAAAAAAAAACTGTTCATCAAAGCTCATGATAGTTCAGTGGAATAAACGCGGGTGTAGGTATGCACTATTTGTTGATCACATCCGTCACATTAAAATTAACTCAATAGACTACTGTTTTGTCAAAGCGAGCATTAGCCCATTCTCGCACCTAAGTATGAAACAAAACGCATTTTTACTTCTTCGTGGCAATCGTGGCATGGATTCAAAAACATTATGCCACATACCAGTGTATAAAAATAATCCCGAAAAATGGGGTATTAATTTAGGGAGGGAATTTCTTACAGTTAATTAAAGAACAACATTTCGAAAAAATGCGTCAATATGCTCTTGTATTGCTTCTACAGCGATCAGATGTAGCGACATCGCAGGGTAATTGGAGGAAGGAATTCCGTGCAAGGTGATCAGTGCGTCCCCTAGTCAATACTCCGAGTCTGCTGAACATCTCTTTCTCGAAATCGTTCTTCGCCACAACAAGGTCCTCCTCGGTGTTCTTTATAGTCCCTCTCTTCGCATCGATTATTTCGATTCCTTTGAATCACTCCTCAATGAGCTGATACCACTTTATAATGATTCCCTCATTCTTGGTGATTTCAACACCTGTCTCCTTAAACACAATCCACGTTCTGCCAGACTCAAGTCCATGGTTGACTCCTTTAATCTGCATATTCTGCCTCTTGATGTCACCCATTTCCAACCTCATTGCTCTCCCTCGCTTCTCGACATTATGATCATTTTCAATTTAGACGAGGTCGCAATACACGGTCAGCTAAATTCTCCTTTCTCTTAACATGACCTCATTTATCTTTCTTATAAGATAAGGCCTCTCAAGAGCAGAGCGAAATTCCTTTATACCCGGAATTTTAAGGATATCAACCATGAGTCCCTTTTGTCTGTTGCCATGCCGATTGACTGGTCCCCTGTCACTACCAGTAAGACCGTTGATAATAAAATCGCCAATTTTAATTCTATAGTCCTGGGTCTCTATGACAAGCACGCAATTACAAAAAAGTGAGGGTTAAACACCACCCTGCCCCTTGGCTAACAGACACTATCAAGTGCCTAATGGCCAAGACGAATAGAGCCAAGTGTAGATACCACAAGAATCCGAGAGATGATAATTTCCTCTCTTACAAATGTCTTCGCAACCGTTGCAACCGTCTCTGTCGCGATGCTAAACGTCGGCACATACACTAATGCATTGAGAACTATACTCCAGCTCAGTTGTGGAAATTCCTGAGAACGCTTGGTGTAGGTAAGGCCCGGGACCTACATGCTGGTAATGTAGATCTCAACAGTCTAAACCAGTTTCTTTCTGCCCCGCCTGTTGTGATTCAACAGTGCCTTCAACAGCGTATATTTCGACATTCTCGTTGAGCTTCTCAGATCCCTGAACGTCTCTTCCTTCTCTGCCAGATGGGTCGACTCTTATTTGAGGGATCGGCAACAGCGTATCAGGACGGAAGAGACATCCACTGAATGGTGTGACCTCCTTTCAGGCGTCCCTCAAGGTGGTATTCTTTCTCCTCTTCTATTCTCGATTTTCATAAACTCCATCTCGGACATCCTGTCTTCCTCATATCATTTTTATGCTGATGTTCTCCAGATTTATCGCCACTTCTCTCATAACGATGTAAACTCTGCTGTGGAGGCATTTAACGCTGATCTGGAGGGGGTGAGAAGCTGGGCTTCATCCTTCGGACTACTGGTTAACCCGAGCAAGTCCCAGGCCATGATTATAGGTACCAGACAATCTCTTAACTTGTTGCAGCAACAGCCCATTCCACCTGTCACTTATAATGTTACCACAATCGTGTATAGCGATAAAGCTAAAAACCTGGGTCTTATCTTCGACAACCAGCTGTCATGTGGTCATCGCATGTCAATGAGGTCAGTCGACGAGTATTTGCTACTTTTCACTCTCTCAGGAAACTTCAGTACTTTTTGCCTCGACAGACCAAAATCACTCTCGCTCAGTCTCTCCTTCTACCCCTCATCGATTATGCTGATGTCTGCTGGGTCAGTGCTAACGAAGAATTACTGAACAAACTCGAACGACTTCAAAATCTCGGGATTCGGTTTATATTTGGGCTGCGCACATACGACCATATATCACAGCATCGCAAAGAGCTGAATTGGCTGCCAATACGTCTTCGTCGGGATTCTAACATCCTCAAAATCCTCTACAACATTTTACGCAATCCACGCTATCCAACCTTCTTACGAGACCGTTTTCCATTTCTTTCTTCCAGCAGGCTCGGAGAACTCACGCGCTTTCAATGCTCACAACCCCACAACATAACACCGCGTCCTATGAGCATGGGTTTAGATTCCGGGCCATTCAATTTTGGAATGCACTCCCCTGCTCTATCAGGGACAGTCCTTCTCTTAATATATTTAAAAGTCGCGTGAAGAAGCATTACCTTTCTCTTTAGAAATATAGGTAGTATGTATGTATTTATTAGTATATATATTTAATATATATATATAGTATTTATGTTTAGCATGTACGAGTATATTATATAATATTTATGTAAGCCCTCGTATATTTAGTTAATATTGTTTTATATTAGTTATTTAGATATAACATATATCTAACCAACGCCATCCGGTCATTCGCATTCGATCCAGGAAACACTGATAAAGTTAAGTTGTTAAGGTTGATTTACAAAATGCTTTTAACTCAGTTGAGTGTGACGTCATTTTGAGCAAAGTTAGTGATTGCGTTCCATCTCTCTACCCTTTTCTCCATCAGTGTTACTCTGGTACTACAAACTTGTTTTTTGGGGAAAACCTGGTGGAGTCTCAAGTGGGCGCGCAACAGGGTGATCCGTTAGGGCCATTGATATTCAGCTTGGCGATACAGGATGTTGTAAAATCTGTAAGTTCCCCTTTGAATGTCTGGTACTTGGATGACGGTACTATCGGGGGACCTCCGGATGTAGTCCTGGCCGATTTGGAGTCGATTATTCGTGGTCTAGGAGTCTTAGGGCTACAACTTAACTCACAGAAATGTGAGTTATTCCCGTGCTCTGGAATTTTGGCACAAGGCTCAAGAGCGATGTTTGAACGTTTAGTGCCGAGGGCGAAGGTCCTTAATAAAACAGATTTCACCCTGTTGGGGGCGCCAATATTTGTAGAAGGTGCACCGGGCGTTCTGCGAAGTAAGATGGAGGCCTTGGTTGGGGCTTTGCCACATCTTAAGGAGCTTTCCGCACATGTGGCCCTTATTATTCTGCGAAATTGTTTGTCCCAGCCGAGGTTAACATATTATTTGCGGACGGCTCCGGTCTGGATGTGCAGGGGGGAGGCAGATTCATACGACCTAGCTTTGAAGAACATTTTGGAGACGATTTTGAATGTGAAGGTGTCTCCCTCCCAGTGGTCATAGGCAGCACTTTCTATCAGATTTGGTGGTCTCGGCGTTCGTCGCCTACAGGACACGGAACTCCCGGCTTTCTTGGCCTCTTCGCATGGGGTGTTTAAACTTGTCACTCGCATTTTGAATATTAATGGTGACAATTTGAACATTCCTTTTGCGGCCGAGGCTTTGCGACTGTGGCAGGTCCTTTGCCTGGGGAGAGATGTACAGTCAGCCTGTACAGCCTGGCGTGCAGCATGCCTGGGATGAAGACCTTTGCAGGTCATCCCTTGACGGGCTTCTGGCGCAGAGTACGGGATCGGATCTTGCCCGCCTGCGTGCAGTCTCCCAGCCAGAGTCTGGCACCTGGCTGCATGCATTACCGACTCCGCAGTTGGGCACCTTTTTGGACGACAACTCCCTGCGTGTGCCAGTGGCGGTTCGGTTAGGTTGCGACATCTGCGAACCACATCGCTGTGTTTGTGGTGCGGCGGTTGACTCGCTGGGGCGCCATGGGCTGCACTGTGTTCGGAGTGTAGGGAGACTCTCTCGCCATCACTTAATTAACGACATCGTCCGGAGAGCGCTTGTCTCTGCCAATATTCCTAGCTGTGCAGCGCGGTAATGCTGCCAGTGTAATGGGCACGTTTGGTGCGGGCGTTTCTTGGGGCGGTTTATTTTTATGGATGTGGCCGGCACGTACGCCCGTCTTATGCACGTCATCAATAACATGTACCAACCTAGTATATAAGGTAGGATTTCCTATAATAAATTAGTCCAGTATAGTCTAGTATTTGCGCGCATCTCAAGCCTTTTACTTTACTCCCGAAGATGTCGCTCTCCTTATAATTGCCTCTGGCAAAGTGGTGACCCGACTTCTGAACATCAGCAACCTTCGGTAATAGCAGCATGGACCCAGCCGCGAAAAAAACTCCGTGTGCTGCCACCTTAGAAGTGCAAGCAAGAAGCACTTCGTCCAAGTTCAACGAGCCCCGACTTCGGTTTGCCTATTTCAAACCACGCTGCAGAAATCCATAATCAAGACCCCACCCAAACCAAGACGACATCAAGCAAGCCATGACGGACCAGAAGCCAAAAGATTTCAACTGAAGATTTCCCGCATCGAACTCAAGATACCGCAAGAATAATGAACCGATAGTCAGCCGACTGCTGATTTATCAAAATGGAGCTCGCACCAGCATAAACGAACGCGTCGGCAAATTCACTCACAGCAAGCAGTTTTTTTTTCAAGTTCAAGACATAGGAAGCCGTTCCAACCCCCAGAAGCGTATTGAAACATCATCGATATACCTAATTCAACGAATATTGAAATCATCCAGGAAGAACATCGCACGAAGAATAATCAAATCACTGAAGAGAGAGAGATATATATATTTATATATAAACGATTGGTGTACAAGATGTGCCCTATGTTGCCAAATCCCAAGGTTTTTAGGCACACAAATTTCATCAATCGACAACTTAATATTCACTCAAGAGTGAAGAGCACGCACGTTCATATGACGTACGAGATCATTGACTGCCTACAGCCAAGGTTACAGATTTAATGCTGACGCTGATTCAGCACAATCATCCTTGTGTAGGTACGGTCGCAATTATAAACAAACAGTGATTACAACTTCAACGACGTGCGATGTAAATTGACACATCGATTCCTGAAAAACATGGACGGCTGCAGCATCAGACGACTCTCCTGCGGATCTTTTCCAGTTATAGGTTAGGTTAGTTTACTAACCGCGAAGCCCCATTATCATAGTGTTTTTCTGTTTTCCAGTTTTTAGTTTATTTTATGTAGTGTGCGGCCAGACACAAGACTCGCCTGTAGGTAAATATTACGTTATTCTTTAAACTTATGTAGAATTCACATAACCGTAGTCCTTTATTTTCCTAATTCGTGTAAGAGTTACCTTTAGATTAAGTTAAAATATGCTCTATTACTGTCTAGTTTTATTTAACAATAACTTTCCTTATATATAAAAATAGATTAAGTTAAAGTATGCACAATTAAGATCTGGTTTTATGTTTATTAAAATACTAGTAGTTATTATTGCAGTTGATATAAGTTTGTTATGGTATACACATTTCTAAAGTTAATTCGATTCATTTAAGGTTATTGTTTGATCCTAACTTAGATTTTTGTTCATTGTTATAAGTACATTCAATTATTTATTTTCCCTAAAGGGGGGAGTATCTGTGCCGGCACGTACGCCCGCCACAGACATGCGGAAATATCCCATCACGTACTATGTCTTATGCACGTCATCAATAACATGTACCAACCTAGTATATAAGGTAGGATTTCCTATAATAAACTAGTCCAGTATAGTCTAGTATTTGCGCGCATCTCAAGCCTTTTACTTTACTCCCGAAGATGTCGCTCTCCTTATAATTGCCTCTGGCAAATGTATTTTGTTTCTTATGTTTAGTTAGGATTTATGTCATTGTATTTTATTGTAGTTATAGGTACTAGACCTCAGACTGTCTCCTTCAAGTTATGTATAGTTTATTTTACCATATGTTAGTTATTTAGATATATACTAAATTATATTGTTGTACACATGTTCACCCCTGCTCAGCAATCGACCTTTCCCATCCTAATTTGGTTTGCTGGAATAGATCTCTTATTAGAGATAAGCTCGCCTTTGTACACTATTTTGATGTAAGTCTTGTTGTCCATATATTAGTTGTTTGCAATAAAGATATTGTGGAATTGTGAAGCAACTCATCAAGGACGTTGTGGATCATTTGATGACTGACGTTGTCGCCCACCAGCAGCTTTGGAAGTGATAGCTAGTACTGCCTTTTTAACTGCGCCAATTCCAACGAAGCTGAAGTTGAACGGTGAGGTGCAGACAGCAGCCCTCAGCCGTAGACGACGAAGGATCGCCTCCTTAGCAGATAGGTCCAGGGAGAAGAGAAAAACTGGTTGAGACCGTTGAGATCGACATTACCTGAAGAGGATTCTTGGGACTTGCTAATACTAAGGGTTTTAAGGAACTTCCAAACCTGAGCTGGGGTGTATATATCTGTACGCTCATGGATGTGGCATCGCTTGGCATCGTTGCACATGCGGTTGCACAGGTTATGGAGGCGTTTGAAAGTTAGAAGATTCTCGTTGGTTGGATCTCTCTTATTTTGCCCTTTCGCGGTTTCTTTTTGCTATTAAACGCTTGATGGTGTCGGTCAACCATGGGGCAGGGAGATGTTTGACCCTGACCTTTTTCATTGGTGCGTACTTGTCGAACAGCTCCAGGACAATTGTGTTAAACTTCAGGATTTTATATTCAACGGTCTCGCTAGTGTTGAAAGGGGTCCAATCAATAGATGAGGCATCGGATTTAAGGGTTCTAAGCGTTTTAAGCTATGGGTTTTAAGCTTCAAATATCAAGAAATTTAGCTTTGCGCTTAGGGGGCCTGACTTTGTATGAAAGATAAACCACGTCGTGATAGGAGAAGGGGGCAGTATGCTGGCCATGGGAAGCCACCTTGGCTGTGTTGGAGATGATCATGAGATCGAGAAGAGAGGGAATGTGTGGTTGAAAGTGAGTAGCGCCAACGGGTAGAATATGCAAGTCAAGCAGGTGTTTATCCCTTGGAGGGGCCTTTTTTCCCCACAGGTTTTTTCGGTTTCAGGTGTGGGTGGCGGGGTGGTAGACTTCTCCTTGTTTTTTGGTAACATGTAGTTTTCGAGGTTGCATTTTGTTCTTCTTCTTTGGCCATCGGTTGCATTACTCAGAAACAACGTTGAGCCACTTTTAGAGAGCGTGGTGATTCTGGGAAGTGTTCTTTGATTGCACTTTTGATGTGGGTGTATTCGAGAATAGACCCATAGGGTGTATCACATCCCATATTCATTTGGATTAAATAGTCTGAAACGTGTTAGACCCATGGCCCCATGCAAGCCTACAAAAAAGACAGGGAAATCTTAACTCTGATACAAAATAATAAGAATAATTTAGTCTTAAGTGTAACGTTAGCAAGATATTGGAAGTAAAGATAAAGTTAGTGGTTAATTTTGCCAGTGTCAAGTTAAAGATCACAGTTTGGTCAGGTTCTTGATCGAGAACTGGCAAATGTCGTCTTGAGAATTATCTGCTGATCCTTAGCACTACCCAGGAGTACCTCAAGGGCTGTAGGAACCAAATATTTCCTTCGGACTTGAGCAACTGCCTTCCAAACACCTAGATTACTTCAGTGGTAGTAAGAAACAGAGGAATTCCTCGTTCCATAGCATCAATAGCTACCAACCAAGTAATCCAATATTTAAAACTATTTTTACTTGAACCGTGCTGACCTGGAGAATGTGAAAAACTGGGCCTCATAATACGAGCTGTTGGTGAACCTGACCAAATCACAAGCCATGATTTTAGGAACCAGGCACACTCTTTCCTTCTTACAAAAGCCCATTGTCCCTGTATCACGATCAAGGCATCACAATAGAGTTTACTGACAAAGCGAAAAACCTCGGGGTTATTTTGACAGTCAGCTGTCTTGGTCTCAACATGTCAGTGAGGTCAGCAGATCGGTCTTTGCGTCCTTCATAATTCTTTATTGCACACACACATATTAAATTTAAAAGGTTACATTAGGAGAAATCATATGTACAAAGGCGACTTTGCCAGAGGCAATTATAAGGAGAGCAACATCTTCGGGAGTAAAGTAAAAGGCTTGAGATGCGCGCAAATACGAGACTATTTTATTATAGGATATACTAAGGTTATATTCAACTTACTACAAAACTACATGATGAATATAAATATACTTATATATTATCTGTGACGGTCGTCAACTTATCTTAACATTACGTGGAAATAGGTATTTCCGCATATCCGCATAACTGCAATAATAACTAGTAGTATTTTAATAAACATAAAACCAGATCTTAATTGTGCATACTTTAACGTAATCTATTTTTATATATAAGGAAAGTTATTGTTTAATAAAACTAGATAGTAATAGCGCATACTTCAACTTAATCTAAAGTTAATCTTACACGAATTAGAAAAATAAAGGAACTACGGTTTTGTGAATTCTACATAAGTTTGAAGAATTACTTAATATTAACCTACAGGCAAGTCTTGTGTCTGGCCGCACACTACATAAAATAAACTAAAAACTGGAAAACAGAAAAACACTAGGAAAATGGGGCTTCGCGGTTAGTAAACTAACCTAACCTATAACTGGAAAAGATCCGCAGGAGAGTCGTCTGATGCTGCAGCCGCCCATGTTTTTCAGGAATCGATGAGTCAATTTACATCGCACGTCGTTGAATTTGTAATCACTGTTTGTTTATAATTGCGACCGTACCTACACAAGGATGATTGTGCTGAATCAGCGTCAGCATTAAATCTGTAACATTGGCTGTAGGCAGTCAATGATCTCGTACGTCATATTGACGTGCGTGCTCTTCACTATTGAGTGAATATTAAGTTGTCGATTGATGAAATTTGTGTGCCTAAAAACCTTGGAATTTGGCAACATAGGGCACATCTTGAACACCAATCGTTTATATATAAATATATATATCTCTCTCTCTTCAGTGATTTGATTATTCTTCGTGCGATGTTCTTCCTGGATGATTTCAATATTCGTTGAATTAGGTATGTCGATGATGTTTCAATACTCTTCTGGGGGCTGTAACGGCTTCCTATGTCTTGAACTTGAAAAAGCTGCTTGCTGTGAACGAATTTGCCGACGCGTTCGTTTCTGCTGGTGCGAGCTCCATTTTGATAAATCAGCAGTCGGCTGACTATCGGTTCATTATTCTTGCGGTATCTTGAGTTCGATGCGGGAAATCTTCAGTTGAAATTATTTGGCTTCTGGTCCGTTTTCAAATCTGGTCCGGTCATGGCTTGCTTGATGTCGTCTTGGTTGCCGAAGTCGGGGCTCGGCGATCTTGGACGAAGTGCTTCTTGCTTGCACTTCTAAGGTGGCAGCACACGGAGTTTTCTTCGCGGCTGGGTCCATGCTGCTATTACCGAAGATTGCTGATGTTCAGAAGTCGGGTCACCACTTTGCCAGAGGCAATTATAAGGAGAGCGACATCTTCGGGAGTAAAGTAAAAGGCTTGAGATGCGCGCAAATACGAGACTATTTTATTATAGGATATACTAAGGTTATATACAACTTACTACAAAACTACGTGATGAATATAAATATACCTTATCTGTGACGGTCGTCAACTTATCTTAACATTACGTGGAAATAGATATTTCCGCATATCTGTGGCGGGCGTATGTGCCGGCACAGCGACCTTATCTTTAAAAAGAGATTTCTTCCAGCAAACAAAGGCATGAAAGGGAAATGTATCATGAAAGGCAGTTTACAATATCTAATATCTAATCTATACTAAAATACATATATAATATAAAATATGGAAAATAAAATACTTACATACCAGACTACTAAATACAAAACATACATATACCTGCAAATATAGTTTATATATTATAATGATATACATACTATATATAACTCTCACGAAAGAGAAAGGAAGTGCTCTTTTACCCGGTTTTTGAAAGAGACAAGAATGGGACAGTCTCTTATAGTGCTAGGTAGTGCGTTCCACAGTCGAACCGCCTGCAGCCTGAATGAATGCTCATATGTCGAGGTGCAATGCCTTGGAGTGGCTAAGAGTGAGACCGTGTGGGATCTCCGGTGCCAATCTCCTGAAAAGAGATACTCAAAGCGGTCTCGAAGGTAGCGGGGTAGCGCGGATTTTTCAATATATTCAAAGATAAGGGAGAATATGAGTGTCTCGGCGACGACGAATTGGAAGCTAACCCAACTCTTTGCGATATTGAGAAACATGGTCGAATTTGCGCAACCCGAAGATAAACCGAATTCCAAGATTCTGAAGTCGTTCGAGTTTGTTCTGTAAATCTTCGTTCGCGCTCGCCCAACAAACATCGGCGTAGTCGATTAGTGGCAGGAGAAGAGACTGAGCAAGGGTGATTTTGGTCTGCCCTGGCAAGAAGTACTGCAAACGCCTGAGGGAGTGAAAAGACGCAAAGACCCGTCTGCTGACCTCGCTGACATGTGCAGACCAAGACAGCAGGTTGTCAAAAATAACCCCAAGGTTTTTCGCCTGATCTGTACTCTATTGTGATGCCATTGTATGACACGGGAACAATAAGTTTTTGTCCTTCCACTCTCTCAGGCGACTGCAGTACTTCCTGCCGCGGCAGACCAAAATCACTCTTGCACAGTCCCTTTTACTGCCGCTAATCGACTATGCCGATGTCAGTTGGGCAAGCGCGAAAGAAAATCTACTGAACAAACTCGAACGACTTCAGAATCTCGGGATTCGGTTTATATTCGGGCTGCACAAATTTGACCACGTTTCTCGATATCGCAAAGAGTTGGGGTGGCTTCCTATTCGTAGTTGCCGAGACTCTCATATTCTTTCATATCTTTTTAATATATTAAAAATCCGCGCTACCCCAGCTACCTTCGACAGCGCTTTGAGTATATCTTTTCAGGAGATCGCCACCGGAGTCTCACACGATAATCTGTAAATATGGTATCAACCTGTCCACCCGAGTCCATTTGAGCGGTGGTGTAATATGTAAACGATAACAGAATAGACGTTGTTGATGGTTTTTGAAGAAAACCACGTACTTCTGTAATAAATGTTACTGATATACCGTTATAAACCTGCGAGTGACCAATATGTTCAAATACCTTAGCAAAAATACATAGTTTTGATATCGGTCTGTAATTTTTAACGTCATTCTTACTGCCGCTCTTATGAACAGGTGTTATAAAAGCAGACTACGGTACGATGCCTTCTGATATAGAGCGTGGGAATAGTATAAATAAAGGTTTCGTCAAAGCATCCGAACATTTTGCAATGAATAATGGCGTTATTTGACCCGGCCCTGCTCCTTTAGTTAATTCTAGCGTTTTAAGTAAATTATTTACCTCCTTGGGGGTAATTTCAACGTTATTTATGCCATTAGTATAATTACAATAGTGCTCTTGAGTGAGTACTTGTAGAAGGTGATGATGAGGAGGAGGGGGGTAAGAAAGTTGTCTGAAAATTGTTCGCAAAGAGGTCACAAACATCTTCACCAGAGTCAGCCACTTTTCCCTAGTACGAAAGAGAGGATCGGAGCGTATTAGAACCTTTCTTAATAGATTTTGTGAAGGACCAAAACATTATAGGGTATTTAATAATATAATCTTCACATTTTTTAGATAGGTAGAGTAACATGTCGCTTCCAAAGTCTTAGCTCTCTGTCGTAGGAGGGAGAACGTCTGGTAATCTGAGGTGTTGCCATTTCTGCCATTTTCTTTCAGGGCTTTCTTCAACGGAGTATTGTACCACGGTGGGAAAGTGGATGTAGTCGTTATTAGCTTATGGGGTATGTGCTCTTTTATAACGTCACGTAAATATGAGTAGAAGATATTAATGGCGTCCTGAAGTGGAATATTCCTGAGACACTCCTCCCAATTCACCTCATATAAATAAGATATAATGCTATCATAATCTCCAGATTCATTGAGTTTACCTGTAATGAATCGGAGGTCAATGTGCTTAAGGTAATGTTCAATAATTTATGATGGGGATCTTTAGGATCTTCAATGGGTCATCGCATGCAGAAACACGTTCATTGTGACAAGAGTTAAACTACATTAGGTCACAACCCGACAAGGTATCGATTAAATGTATTTGTGCTTCACCTGTTGCTCTTAAATGTCTTAAGGAGTGATTATTACTCTCTAGCGACCATTGTATATTGCTTAAGTTGAAATCACCCATTATAATAAATAAATCGTTGGGACATGAATTTACAATAAAAGATATTTTTTCACTAAAGTTGTAAAGTTGTAAATTGAAGGTGTTACCTAGATTTTCACTACATAAGTAAATAGTACAAAATGTACTGTAATTGGGACGGTACCTCTATCGTTAAACGTGACGGTTAACCACAAAGCCTCGGCTGTCGAGGACCACTCCGGTCGGTGTACCGCTCGGAACTCGCGACGAACAGCGAGGAGCACCCCCCCGCCATACCTCTCACGAGTAGCTTGATAATTTCTATCTCGCCGCCAAACAACATATCTATCATCAAACAGTTCACTATCGTTGATATCACACATTAACCAAGTTTCTGTAACGGAGACCACATCGTAAGAATCTAAGAATAAGTTTCCTTTGAATGAATGAGTCTTCGTGCGTAGTCCTCGAGTATTTTGATAATAAATATTAATAGTGTTGGGAGCCATTATATAATGTATTTATTATTTACCATAATAGCGTTACACAATATTTACAATAATAAAAAGCGAAACGATTCGACATTTATATTAGTTACGAATAGCAAACTACGACACAAGAAATACGCAATTAAAATTAGCAATTTCATTTTACCAAAGGTTCTTGTCAAAAGCGGGGCTGGCTCAAAAGCATTAAACGAAATGAATATAGTTATAATTTTGTCAATATTATCATGCAAAATAAATATCCGAAGCAAAAACCGCCAAATAAATAAAAATAAGGTAGATAGATAAGTTTTAGCGCACGTAAACGACGTTTTAAAAAAAATACAGATTTAATTGAGATAAGATGTTACAATGTCTTAGAGCTCTTAATACGACTATTTTACTTAATTACTGCCTCAAGACTGAGGGCAGAAAGCAGAGAGGTCTCCCGGCTCACGCTTTGTCAGCTCCTCATCATATCGCACTTCCAGGGCTCAGCCAAATATGGCGTCATCGGTATGTGAAGAGCCGTGAGACTTAACTCCTTCCTCCTTAAGTTCGAAGTTCTCTTTCGTAGAAACAGAACTTCGAAAATATACCTTTAAACGGTTATAAGTATAATAAAAAGTAAGGATACATAGAGCTAAACAAATTATAATGTAGAGTCCGATCGTCCAAACACTAATGCTTCTCACTGTTATAATTGGCCTTTCACTTTCACTGTTATCACTAGGAATTTTCTTCAGAGCATATGTTAAAAAGCTGATGTTGGTTAGGTCAATATCTTCCAGGTTCACAGGTTCCGGTATTGATGCTGTTTCAGCTAGAGGATGTACTATAGGTAAGTCGACAATTGGCATTTTATCCATAATGCTGTTCTGAAATTCTATTGTATGCATTTTTAAAGAGATATTTCCGATCTTAACTTCACATGGATCATTTAGGGTAATTATGTAAGTTCCGTGAATCTTTTGGCGGAATATCTCGTTGGTGCAGGTTCTGGTAAGTAAAGTAATATCGCCACTGTAGAGTATCCATCTATTAATCTTTATGAGGTCAAGTTTCAGTGCTCCAATCGAAACGGGTATTTGAGTGCATGACGTCACATTCTCTGCATACGTCATTAGCTCTGTTATGCAGTGATCCTGTAGATACTGGGACATATCATCTCTGAGGCATAAGTAGCTGGATTCATCTATTTCTTGGCATGGACGTGTGAGCATTATGATCTTTCTTCCTTTCGCTAGGATATAGGGGTATTTGGGAATTATAATGACTGTGCGGTTTTGGGATAACACAGGCAGGGGCAGGAGTTTATAATAGATATAAGTATTCCTTTCAACCAGTGGTATTTCTAAAAGGAAAGTAATTTGATTTCCTTTTAAAAACACTTTCAACGCTACAGTTTGTTCTATCTTAGCCAAGTTTTCTAATGTAGGTGGAAATACTAATTTTTCAACCTTGTTTATCTTTTCCAATAGTTTCATTAAGTTGTCGGACTCTATTACAGATTGATGCAAAATACCTAATCTACTTAATGCTAGGCTAGTCTCTATCTCATTCAATTTGATACGAATAGACTGAAAGTTATGTATCAGTAAATGGTACGCGTTAATGATTTGGATTTCGATATGATTATTGTATTCCATCTTTAGTACTTCTGTTATATTGTTATTTAATTTTCTTAATATCGTATCAATTTGAATGATATTCTTATCTAACTTAATTGTAGAGTTGGCAAGGTTTTGCGCAATTTCGGTGATCAACGTCAGTTTCTTATTATAATTGTTCTGATTTAACTTTACTTCATTAATCATTTTGTCATATCTGATGGCGTCATCGTTATCCAGATTTCCTGTAATTACCTTAATTAATGAACCAAGGGGGTTAAGTATACCTCGTTTTATACGAATGGAAGGCGCTACCTGTTGCAACTTTTCTATAACTACTTTCTTAATATAATCTATGTAAACCTTAAGACCAATAAAATCAAAAGTAATATCTCTTTTATCAAAACTACTAATTAACTTGTTTAATTCGGATGCTCGTAGAACATTCCTCGACAACGAGTCTGCGAGGGGCTGTAAGTCCACGTGTTTTGCGACCATCCAATAGTCTTTGCTCAGTACAGCCATTCCATTCTTTACTGGAAGTATTCCCGGGTTATTTTGTATCTCTTGAAGTAGAAAGCCCTGGGAGCTGACCACCATGGTCACTATCAGGACGAGCAGGTGTCTGTGAAATACGTTTAATGTTTTTAACCGGGACTTGGGTGGCACGACGACCTATTTGTATTGGGGCAATGTTCCTAACTATTTCGCCTGTAACTAATGCTTCGGCATATCGGGGCTTGTCTTTACTACTTCTTTTATTTGTTCCTTTTGCAAATACTTTATCTCCGGGTTCTATAGGGAATCGGTTTTCGCCGCCTCTTTGTCTAATTACCTTTCCTTTTCCTTTTGCTATTTTGTCGGCTAAATGCTTATACAGATATTTTGTTCGCTTTGCATGGTCCTGTACTAATTTCTGTTGGTAGAGTTTATCAAAATCGGCATCAAAAGTGTTTCTAGAGTCGGTGTGTCCTAACAGAACTTCTAACGGAGTCATACCAGTAGCGGAATGTATACTGTGATTGTATGCCATTACTGCGTAGGTCATAATTGTAGCAGCATCGGTGTACTTTTGTTCGTATTTAGCCAATCTATATATTTCGATTATTGTGGAGTGAAATCTTTCTATTAATCCCATAGAGTTAGGGTTGTTAGGGGTTCCAATGTGTAGATCAATTTTGTACATAGTTAATAGGTCTTTCATAAGGGCATTGTTAAATTCGGATCCTGCATCGGCACTGATTTTAAGTGGTATTCCATAAAAGGAGAAGTACTTGATAAGGGCTCTAACTACTTCAGGGGTTGATCTGTTTTCTATTTGAAAAGCTTGTCCAAGTTTGCTGAAGGCATCAATTATAGTCAGATAGTATTGTCCTTCTATAGTGAATAGATCGATGAAGATTTCTTCCAATGGTTTTGTTTGTGTTTGTGTCAATTGAAGTTCGGGCTTTAAAGGATTTCTGTCGTATTTCATTTTCTTACAGGGCTTGCATGAATTTATAAAGGTGGATATAATTTGTTCCATGTTGTGCCAAAAATATGTTCGTTTTATGTGAGAAAGCGTTTCCCGGATACCGCGATGGCAAGTCTTGCCCTCATGGTATTTTCGTACAATGTTTTGCTGTTCATTTTCGTCGTCAACGAATACTACTCTTTTGGTACATTCTAGAAATTTAACCTGTTCTCTTTTGAAGAGGAAAATCACAGCTTCAGTAAACTGTCGGCGGTGCTTCTCGTCCTCAAAATATATAAAGTATTTAGTCCTGTTTCCAACGTATTCCTTTAAAAACTGCTTTACTAAGTCAGGTCGGTTTGTGGGTAGGTGTACTTCTAAAATACGCTGTTTTGTTCTCGAATTGTCCTTTACTGCCAATTTGTCAAGTTGCCATGTGTAAACTAATATTTGATTTGGTTTTGTATCTATTGCTTCCTGTAATATGGGTATTCCTTCTGATTCAGTGTCTTGTGCAGAGTGTACAGTGTCTGTGTCCATTGATTTTTCGGATGCAGTTATTGTTGAACTAGATGGGCTGGCTATTGAGTAAGGGGGAGTCGTTTTATTTGATTGAGTTCTTTCTGAGTCTGTGTCCGGGTTAGTGATAATTGGTACAGGTTCCCTTTTCTTTTCTAATAATGCACACTCTTGCTCTATTTCCTTGATTATTTTTTGAATTTTCTTTTGTTCTTCAGGATCAACATTTACTTGTACAGAGACGTCGTCCGTTTTGTCTAGTGCGTTTAACCTTATACGGGATAGTGCATCTGCATTACAATTTAGTTTTCCTTTCTTATAAACTGGGTCAAAGTCATATTCTGCTAATCTTAAACGCCATCGTGTCAGTCTACTATTTGTGTCAGTTAAAGATTTCAGCCACTGAAGGGGTTTATGGTCCGTCACTACCAAAAACTTCTGACCGTATAAGTACGGTCGGAAATGTTTAATGGCCCAAACTATTGCAAGTAATTCTTTCTCTGTTGTACTGTATCTAGTTTCAGCGGGATTCAGTGTTCTGCTAGCATATGCCACTGGTCTGTCACTTCCAACTGTTCCTTGTGATAGAACAGCTCCAAGTGCAAAATCAGAAGCATCTGTCGACAATATGAATGGTTTGTTCATGTCAGGGTACTGAAGTATTGGGGCGTTTACAAGGAGTTCTTTGCATTTTTCAAACGCGGCTATGTATTTTTCATCATTGGTGGGCATTTCACTTTTCTTCCTAAGTCGTACTGTCATGGGTTGCGTGACTTTTGCAAAATCTTTAATGAATTTACGGTAGTAGCCTATGAGTCCTAAGAAGCTTTTAATTTCGGTTGATGTTTGGGGCAAAGGAAAGTTTAGTACGGCTTTTATCTTGTCATCATTTGGTTTTAGTCCTTCACTTGTAACTGTGTGACCTAGGTACTGTACCTCTTTTCTCAAGAACTCTGATTTGTCTAGTTGTATCTTTAAGTTTGTTTTGCGTAATCTGTCAAAAATGAGTCTAAGTTTGGCTATGTGGTCCTGTAAACTGGCTGAATATACTATAATGTCATCCAAATACACTAAACAATGTATCCCTTGTAGTCCTCTTAATACATTGTCCATCGTCCTTTGGAATGTAGCAGGTGCTGTCTTTAGACCAAATGGCATTCTTGAAAATTCGAAATGTCCTGCTTGTGTTGTGAAAGCTGTTTTGGGTCGGTCGCGTTCAGCTACTTCTATTTGATGGTAGCCGCTAGCTAAATCTAAAGTAGTAAAGTAGCAGCTTCTTCCTAGTTGGTCAAAGAGATCTGTGATGTTGGGAAGTGGATATCTATCGTCGGTAGTAATCTCATTTAGTTTCCTAAAATCAATTACTAGCCTGTACCTTTTTTCGTTTGATGCGTCCGGTTTTTTTGGAACTAAATGCACTGGGGCACTCCAGGGTGAGAATGATTCTTTAATGATGTCATTGTTTAACATTTTGTCTACCTGTTTATTGATTTCTTCGTTTACTACCGGTGGTTGTCTATAGGGTCTGATGTAAACAGGATCTTCATTTCGGGTTCTAATGTGATGTTTCACTTCATTAGTGAAAGTCAATGGTAGTTCTTCTGTATAAAATATGTCCCTATATTCATGACAAAGTTTGGTAATTTTGTTTTTTTCTTCAGTGTTCATGTGTTCTAGTCTGAGTTTTTGTAAATTTTCCGTTAATATTTGGTCTATTTCGGTGTTGTCTTTAGTGTAATTATTTGTTAGTCCATTTTCATTGTATTTGGTTACTTTGAAAGGTCTGGTTATCGTCAGATCCTGTGCACTGTCCAAAGTGTTCTGTATAATAGTCGTTGCGTAACCATCCTCACATTTAACAATAGCGCTGGGCATCCTAACACCATTGGTAAATGCTACGAAGTTCATTATTGCGTCTCCGTCCTTCAGGTCAGTCGGTAATTTTACTCTTTTCTCACACCTAGGTGGTATCAAAATTTTATCTGTTGGATTATATATCATAGGTATGACTGCAGATTTTGTATAGATCATACCATTCTTCATGTCTATTTTTGCATCAAGTTGTTGTAAGAGGTCACTTCCAATAAGTCCGTCATATCGTCCATCTACATCATACACGTAAAATTTGTGTGATTCTGGGCTGTTAAATGTCGGGAAAAGATTTATGTGTATTGTCTCATTATGTGAGCTTGAGGCGTGCGTACTTATAACTTCAAATGGTTCATGCTGAATATATTGTTGGAAGTACTCATGTGCTTTAGTTGGACTAATAAATGATCTAGCGCTACCTGTATCAATCATGAACCTCGAATTTATTTCAGGAATGTGTATGTATGGTAGTCTTAGTTGTGGGCTACAATTTATTGTTACTATCTCTGGTTGTTGTGGTGTGTAGCTATGTGAAAATTTTCCACAGTTTGCATGTTTGTCTCTACTTCTTGTTCTTGTACCTGGCAATCTTCATTATCAATAGTGTATTCGTTACAGTCCTGGTTGTCATTCTCATAATATGGTTCATTTTCAGCTTCAGTTTCCTTGATATTGTATAACTCATTAAGGCGGAACCCTGGTTTTAAGGGAGGTGCCGTCCTCATACTAACGTCTGTCGATTTCTGTGGCAAGTTCGGTCTGAATCCTGTAGGTTGGGGCTGGCCAAGGCCAGGTGGTTTATAACCGAATTGGAATGAGGGTTTATATCCTGATTGTTGTGGAAGGTTTGGTCTGTAACCAAACTGCTGTTGGGGTAAATTTGGTTTGTAACCAAATTGTTGTTGGGGTAAGTTTGGTCTGTAGCCAAACTGTTGTTGGGGTAAGTTTGGTCTGTAGCCAAACTGTTGTTGGGGTAGGTTTGGTCGGTAGCCAAACTGTTGTTGGGATAGGTTTGGTCTGTAGCCAAACTGTTGCTGATCTACGGGAGGCTTAACGTCAAATTTTTGTGGAGGCTGTGTTACCGTAGGCTTAACGCCGAATTGTTGTAGAGATGTGGGTGTGTTTTGTTGCTGAAACGGTTTGTTACCCAAACCATACATTTTATTTCTTGCACTGTATTGAAATAAGAAATTTACCTCCTCTAGTACTGTACTGTGTGCATTTTCAAGTGTGTCGGCTCCCTTCAGTCTTACTATTCTCAACATGTCTTGGGGTAGATTATATAAGAACACGTCTTTCGATGTATTGTTATAAATCGTGATTTTACTTTGTCTTAGCGCATCGTCCTGAATTCTATTTACTTTTGCGATTAACGTGGATCTAATGTGTTGGATTCTATTACAGAAATCTAGATATGATTCGCCAGAGTTTATCTTTAGGGTCTCTAATTCAATGGCAATGCATTCTTCAGAACGCGGATCTCCGAAATGTTGTTCTAACGCTAACTTTAACGCATTCCAGGTGTTTAAGTCTTGACGCTCACTTATCAAAGTGGCGGCCTTTCCAGTTAATTTTGATGTTATGATTTGAAATATGTATAGATCCTGAGCCTGGTTACCTTCGACACGGCACATAGAGATAACATATTCACATTTTCGAATGAAAAGATTTAACAAATGTTCATTACCATCGAATTTCGGGATGACACTTGCTATTTCTTTCGGTATTTGAACTAGATTTTCCATTTTTATTTATTTTACAACAATATTTAATTTAATACTATAACCACTTATTACTATTTTATTTGTAAATCACTTATTTCACTATTGGAATAGGCAGCAATAACTGACAGCGATGTTTTGTCTGTCTGTTAGCACTGTCCCTCCTTAATACTACTTAAAGGTACTTGTTGAAAAGGACGTGAAAATTGCGCCGGCGATGCTGTCCAGACACAATCCTGCACTGTCCCTCACTATCTTTAATGGTTGAATAGGAAGCGAAAACTGCGGTGGCGATGCGAATCCACAGTACACAATTTTGCGCAATCCTTCACTATAAAATATGTGGAATGGGAGAGGAGAATTGGAAAGCGATTTCGTCACGATGCGATGTACTCACACTTCTGCCATCGTCCCTCCTTGAGCCTTGAGGTCCCGTCGTCCACTGCACTGACTCTATCAAATTTATTTGGTTCGAGGATTCCCGTTGTAACGCGTGAAAACGTCCGTTGGTTTTTAGTTTCCCCAACGCGGAAATCCTACCGGCTGCGCCAGATAAGTTTTAGCGCACGTAAACGACGTTTTAAAAAAAATACAGATTTAATTGAGATAAGATGTTACAATGTCTTAGAGCTCTTAATACGACTATTTTACTTAATTACTGCCTCAAGACTGAGGGCAGAAAGCAGAGAGGTCTCCCGGCTCACGCTTTGTCAGCTCCTCATCATATCGCACTTCCAGGGCTCAGCCAAATATGGCGTCATCGGTATGTGAAGAGCCGTGAGACTTAACTAGATTGTAACATTATAAGTAAGGTAAACAAACGCTTCCTGACCGTGGTTAAATATATACCAATGTATGCGCACGCTAATATGACCTGTCTGGCATTGTAACTGCAAATATCTATGGGCGAAAGTTGTGTAGACTGATGTGGACTTACGTGAATCAAGACCCCGACAAACGCACCGGCAACCACTGCGCTATGACGGCGTTTCTTAAACTGTGAATCCTTAAGTAAGGAACTAAAAATCACATAATCATTAATGATAAAACTACACTATCTTGGAAAGATCTTTCTCGCACTTTATAAAAAATACCGGCGAAGTTTCATTATTCCTGGCCATTATTTTACAATGCTTGATAAACTTGAAGTTATTCTCCTTTGCCCAGATAAACTTGAAGTTATTCTCCTTTGTTGTCAGGTGGTCGGTAACCTACACGACTCCATCTCCAGTAAAGCCCAGATTTACTAGGGTCAGTTTCTTACTCTTCCGCGATCTTGCAACAAACTCCTCTTTTGTGTATCTGCTGTGAAATGCGATCAGTATAGGTTTCTCAGCGTTGGGCACCCGAGTCGGGATATGAGCTAAATAGTTTATTCCTTTTAATTGGAAAATCACACATTTGGCTTATTTTCTGTGCAATTTCGTACAGAGTTTCGTTTTTCTTTAGAGGAATTCCTCTTATTTCGACATTATTCGCTCTAGCCCATTGATCTTTATCTTCGAATTTCTGGTGAAGTTTTGCGATTTCGGCTCTAAAAACAGGGATTTCTTCACATGACATTTCCGCCTTAGTCACCCGTGACTCTAAGGCTTTGACTGTCCCGGAAAAATTGCTAATAATCTGATTTGCCATTTCCTGGGATTCTTTAAGGCCGTTTATCTCAATTTTGATAGATTTAACATCTTCCAACAATGATGTCAACGGGATCAGCTGTAACATCAGATTGTTGAGTTGCTCCTGGTTGATTTGGCAGTGGTGACGTCGGGGCAGTTGAAGGTGTTGGGCTTTATTTGCACTTCGGGCACCGCCAAGTGTTCTTCCGATCTCCAAGTTTACGATAGACGCTTTCAGTGATTCCCGAAAACAGAAAGTCAAAGTGCTGCTTACAGCTGCAGCACGTGGGACCCTCAGTGTGTCTCGATCCACAACTGGCACACGTAAACATTCTGGCAAAAGTTTGAGGAACAATGGACAAGACGGAGCATACAGGCGTGCGTGCGGTAGTTGGCGAAGCCAGTGGCTGACTGACAAGATTAATTCTTATGGGACAATTTGTATACGGACAAATGAGCCCAAAAGGCGAAATAATCGTGAAATAAATACGCCTTGAAAAACAATCTGTTCATTACAAATACTAACTTCAAGGAAAAACCGGACAGGAAATGAACTTGGCGATCACCCGATGGCAAAACGAAGAACGATATCGATTTCATACTGTCTAACTTTCCTTAACGTAGAGTAGTTAAATCATGTACTTTTTGCTACAGACCAGGATGGTGAGAGCAACTATCACTCTAAATAAAACACAGAAATATAGAGCCAAGTTTAAAAACAACAAAATATTATTGAAAACCGTTGGTGAAATAAAATCATATCTAGACCAACTTAATACAAGAAAAGGAGATTTAATAATTTTGAAGGAGGATACAGTACATACTTACTACAACGGAATAGAGAATAGTATTAACATCTAATATTAACCACAAAAAATGAAACCAGAATGACAAGAAATGTTTATCTGATGAAACAATAAACCTAATACAACAACGACAAAAAATACAAAACATAAAACCAAGGACACCGGAAAAAAGCTCTCCGAATTATAAAAAACAATGAATAAACTCATAAAAAGAGTCTACAAAAAACATTGAATGAAGACAATAGAAAACATATGTAATCAAGAAGAAGCGTGAAACGTGCATACAAAGAACTAACAACGTCCAACACAAGGATTCCGAGATTAGATGAATATTCAAAAAATACAGAAAGCCTAAATGGCATCCTATTGATTGCGACAAAATTATATCAACAAAGCAAAGAAAACCAAGATTCTGAAGATATCTATGACTCTACGAACACTGTAGGATACCAGATAAATACCTGGAACGAAACAGAAATTATCAAGCAAATCCAACGACTCAAATAAGAAAAAAATGAGGCAATAAAAGCTGCTCTACATATACTGGCTGGCTACACCTTTGGCTCACTTATTTAATCTCATATTTTGTATATAGGTGGTCAAGGCATGTGGATGAGTTGCCGTGGACTCGGGTTGGGAAGTCTACCTCACAGCGAAAATTTTATAGACATTTTCATGATGACGTCACTCGTAGTCTCCTGAAGGGACTTCAGTTCATACGACTTCTGCCCTATCAGATCTATATTCGAGTCACCCAGTATAACAACGTTAAGTCTAGTCTCATTGATTTTATTGAGCAAGCGCTCCAGGCGCACGAGGAACTCGCTATGGCTTATTAAATTAGTTCTATTAAAACAAACAATTGTTAATTTGTGATCTACTAAATTCACAGCAGAAACGCAATAACGCTCGTCAGATAGCTCGGTCAAGTCCTTATTCTCTATATACTTAGTTTTAGTTTTAACAAATAAACACGAACCGCCATGTTCAAATTGACTTCTACAGTAGCTAGACGCAAGTGTGAAGTTGTCGAATACAGTGGATAGACATTCAAGTTTATCTTTCGTACGCCAGTGTTCCGATACTGCAAACACATCACATTTAAGGTCGGACTGTAAGAGAACTTCCAATTTAGTTGTCTTATTATTAAGAGATTGTACGTTTTGGTAGCAAATCACTAGTGGAGGAATTGAACAATGCTCGGGTGTGATGCGAGGCTCGTCGACGCTGCTGTGAACATACGCACGGTCGTTATTGGGCGCTGGTCGTGCTGAGACTGCTGCGGCTGCGCTGCTCACCTCCCCGCTGGCTGCGGGGACGAGCGGGAAACCAGTCCGACAGCTTGACACGCGGGGGCCACGCAGTTGGAGTCTTGACGTCCTCAGTCAGCGAGTCAGGAAAGCCGATTATAAACGATGCCTGATCATTGGTCTTAAGGGGTCGTTTCTCAGCTGTATATCTGTCGGATTTCGCAATTGCGTTGAGGAAGGTTAGCAGGCTCTCCACGGTTGTGTTTTGCCTCAGGTTCCAAATCTGGACGTACTTTAGGCGATCGGCCGTTTGCAGGTCTGCATTACCTTATCAGTGCCAGTAATGACAGCCCGAGTGGGGCGTCTCTTTGAAGGTTTTTTCGTTACAACTGTGCAGGGTTCATCAATTTCATCATCTTGTGTATTCTTTTCGTCATCATTGGTAGGTTTCCTGGTTTCATTGTTCGAGGAAACGAAGTCATTATGAGTGACGCTTGCGGCTACTGTTTTGGTAGGTTGAGGAGAGACTACGGGACGTGGTTGTAGCGGCGCTTTTTGCAGGGTCGCCTGTTTCGTGGCTGCATCCGATGTTCGTTGCTGTTGGTCAGCTTGTATAGTGATGCCGGCCGGCTTTATGATGGACGCTCGCAGTGTCCGGGCAGCGGCGGCAGCTTGCTTTGTTGTAGCGCTCTCACCTGTCTTTGTTAGACGAGCTTGTTTAATCGGGCGCTGCGGCGCTGGAGGTGCCGTAGGAGTCACTCGCAAGACTTGTGAGGTAGATGGAGATGCCGTATAATGGACTTGCCCATTTGCTGCACCAGTTAGAAGACGGATTGTTGCATGTTGCACTTCAATCCTCTCCTCCAGAGCGACAACCTTTGTCACTAGTGAGGATATAGTTGCAGTTAATTCACGTATAGCACTTTCGAGTTCTTTAACCGTCATTTTCGATTATTAATTAATTAAATGCGCGGAGGCACGATGTTGCTACGGGTGCAGCGGCCGCGCGGAATAGATAGGGACGAATTAGAATATGTCGACTCATACATACATCTAGAGAAACAAATATCATTCCAAGACAACAGCAACTTAACAGAAGTCAACAGAAGAATAAATAACTGACAGGAATAGGAAACTTCAAAAAAATAGAAGCGTCTACCATCAGAGAGCGATCAAAGATAAGAGATGCACTAGAGCATGCACTAAAGTTAAAGTGAAAATAGGCTGGGCATATCTCAAGACTATCAGAACATAGGTGGACTCTGGGGATAACTAAGTGGCGTGGACCGCCAGGATCAAGGAGAGTAGGAAGACCTCACAAAAGGTGGGACGATGAAATAAAAGAGACCGCAGGACATGAGTGGATGCACACAGCCCAAGACTGGGATAAGTAGCTTTCTCTGAAGGAGGTCTACACCCTAAAAGGGGTTCTTGTAGACAAATAAATAGTCAAATTTAATAAATATTCAATTCATTAAAAATAATTAAATAAATAGATATACAGTTAAAAAAAAAATAAAAAATATTTACCAGAAAGTTATGTAACAGTCTAATATTATGCTTATGACCCACACACTAGGTATAACCTGTATCGTGGAGGTCTATAATGAAATTTCAATGTTGTGTTGTCCTGAGTTTGGGATAGCAACAGCAATAAAATAAAAAGTAATTATAATTAGGGAACTCTTACATACCAAGGTGACCAAACCCTCCCAGACCACTGAAATAGTAATATAAAATATACTACACACATAAACAATATATATCTATATATAATTAGGGATAAGGATAGAGTTATAACTAACAAATGCATGCGATAACATTATTCAATCATTTCATATTTCAATTTAAGATTTTTGTTTACTGCACATTCGTGAAAGTACGAGAGTAAATGGCTTTTTATTTTTTATTTTTACAGAAGAAATATTAAGACAGCTCCCTAAGAAAGCCATATTATTTCTGAAAATGCTGTTTAATGCCGTTCTAAGATCAGCATACTATCCAAGAATATGGAATGTCTCATAGATCACCATGGTACCTAAGCCTGGGAAACACAACACCTAACTTCGTCATATGGGCCAATTAGCCTTCTGACAGTCCTATCAAATATGTTTGGAAAGATTATCTCCTCACGCCTTAACAAAACTCTGTCCTATGAAAAAATCATACCTGAACAACAATTTGGGTTTAGAATGAGACGCTCCACTATAGAACATGTACACAGAGTTTGCGACAAGATAAGGAACGCTCTAGAAAACAAGAAATATTGCTCTGGTGTCTTCTTGGATATAAAGCAAGTCTTTGACAAAGTTTGGCATGTTGTGATATTGCATAAAAATTAAGAGTAGTTTCCCGCACAACCTATTGCTTCTGTTGAAGTCTTACCTGGAGGACCGCATATTCTTCGTCACAGTCAACGACTCATAATCAAACTTCTACGAAATAAAAGCAGGAGTGCCACAGGGCTCTGTACTAGGACCAAGTTGTGTACATTAAGTATAAACTTGGTCCTAGTACAGAGCCCTGTAGCACTATGCAGCAGCAGATGTTCCAGAAGCCAACATCGTGATGACCGCTAACTTCGCAAACGATACAGCTCCACTGACTTCTCATAATGACCTAGAAACTGCCTCTAATGAGCTGCAAACACATCTCAATGAAGTGCACGCGTGGATGAAAAAGTGGCGCAACAAAGCCAGCGCAGCTAAATACAATCATATCACCTTTACTCTGAGATGTCTGTACTGCCCTCTGGTGAAACTTGGTGAGAACACGTTACCACACAATACTGTAGTCAAGTGCCTTGGATTCCATCTGGACCGGAAACAAACATGGCGAGACCAAATAAGGAAAAAGCGTGATGAGCTAAACCACAGATACAGATCACTAGAATGGCTTATTGGAAGACAGTCTATAAGTACCAAAACTCTTGACCACCACTCGGTTACCGATCTAGTCTATCGGCCGTCTTCTCGCCTTGCCAAGTGTCATGCCCAATTCCACCTAATCCGTGTTATTCGTTTACCGACGTCAGCCACCTTGGTTCGGCGTCTGAATTTGGTATTCCGGATGCGGTTGGACAGCCTAATACCTAACATGGCACGCTCCATGGCTCTCTGAAAATTTGTGCACAGTCTCCTTTGTGAGCGTCCACGTTTCACCACCATAAGCAAGAGTGGACATAACACATTGGTTAAATGCCTGAAGAGCAGGCATTGTAGGATGTTCAACGTCAGAACATACCGGAGTTTGCTGAAAGTGGCCCATCTGAGCTGGACTCATCTAGCGATCTCCTTTAACTGGAACTGTCGACCAAAAGATAAACAATGTCCGAGATATATATACTCCTAAACCACTCCTTTTCTTCGTCCATCTGAATAGGCCTAATTTTTCCGACCATACAGCCAATTCTTATTTGTTTATTTCTTCATTGCTTAGATCAGATTGGTAGTTCTTGTCTTTTACACGATGATGGCAGCGAAGCAAATTTTTTTTTTAAAGTTCTACCGTAGACAACACTTGGATGTTTATATGTGTGTGCCGTCACTGTTTATGGTTCCCATGATACAAGGTATCCTATTGTGGGGCCAGGAGCAATGTATGTGCCTGTATGTAAATGTGTACGTTTATTTTTATATTTCTTTTTGTCGCTGCATCAATCAATTCAATCATTTAATCATTTGAATTCTCTAAATTTTCACATTACCTCCGCACGTGTGCTGACGCTGATGCAACGCGCCAAAACATTGAAATAAAACCGGTCAAGTGCGAGTAGGACGTCGGACCAGCACAAGAAGGGTTCCACACCATTGTACACGGAAAAACGTAAAACTACAGTTTTTTGTACGAGTACCATTTATTTTTAATAATAAAATATTTGATACTAGCTTATGCCCGCATCTTCATCTGCAGTTGCCTATGAATTATTATTTACTGAGATAACTTTACCCTCCTTCTGGTGCAGTTAGATACAAAGTATCCGATATGTTAATCTAGCTCATAAAATATATCTGTGCTAAATTTAATTCAAATCCGTTCAGCCGTTTTAGCGTGATTGAAGCACAAACACACAAACATCCAAACATCTTAACATTGCTACTTTCACATTCATAATATTAGTTGGACTAGGCAGAACTACATTGAAGGCCGTACATCGAAACATTGAAAAATATTTTTGTTTATGTAGTACTAGCTGAACCCGCGAACTTCTTACCGCCAACCTTGGTCTCGCGATCGACCACGCATAACGCTGCGGACTGTAAAGTTGGAAGTCAGAAAACAGGATGAGTAAGTAACGTCACCGTGATTTTATAAATTTCACTTCTCATTACAAATCTAATGAATGTGATGTCCATCGATTCGTTGTTATAGTACGAATGATAGACTATGTACACTTAATTCTATATGGCTCCATCGAAAGGACATATAAAATTCACGTGTGATATCACTTCCCGGCTCATCTGCTATTTTGCACCTACAACTTTACCCAATCGGATTTCAATATGCATCGTCGTACAAAGAGAGACACGAACTTTTAGTGAATGAAATCTTAATTATTGTCTTAATTATTTATGCTTGCTATTAATATCTACCGCGAGGGCCAGCAAGCAAATACCAGGAACTGGTATTTGGTGATTTGTGGAAAGGATTAGATTTGAGTTGTTCGCTTGGTTCCGATCGACAACCTCGCGGTGTCCGGACTGTGGGCAGCGATAGAATTAGAATTGGAACCCTGAAACCACAAACAACTTACCTAAAAATATGAAAAGCATGAGGAAAAATGTATGCTAAGGCTAGCAACATTTTGAGGTTTCGAGTTCGACAGTGGCGCCTTCTCGAGTGACAGGGTGCGCGTGCAGCGACAGCGACGCTGCGAGCGGCGAAAAAACGAACTATTGCCGACATCGATTTCTACGGCGACGTGCAGTCAGAACTTTTCGAACGAAATTATTAAAATATCGCGTCTCACGCGTAATGTCGGTGGTGCTAGTGCTCTAAAACATAGGCGATCTTCTGTGCGTGTTACAATTATGGTGTTATGCCGATTTCGTGCTTAGTGTAAGTTACATTGTCGTTCAATAGAGTAAGTGGAGTTGAGTGTTTTTGTGCAATACGGAGAGAAGGAAATATTCCTCTTGGATTCATCTGCCGGTACGTATAGCGTGTTATCGACTTTCTTTTGCATGTTCAACTCCGTGTTTTTAATAGGAACGGTTCCGATCGGGCGTGAAAACGATTCCATCTTAGTGCTGTGTAATTTGGGTGTGTCTTCGCTGCTAACGACGAATGGGCCAGGTTTTTTTTTAGCCAACGCTTGTCCAGCGGCCAAGGGACAGCGTTTACATTCAGCCTGTGGTTTTGAATTATTCCGATAAACTTTTGTGACCGGTTATTCCTTCGCAAACGTTTTTTCTGCCTAATAACTCATGTAAAAGCGTTTTGCGCTAAAAAACCTTTGACCACACGTCTATTGAAAATCACATTGGTAAATTGTGTATATTGTACGTATTTATTGAGCTAATTGCAGTTTTAGGGCGTGTTTTAGTCTATTTTTGCGTTATCTATCTCAATAAAGCGATGATGTCATAGCTGCCGGGCGTATTCGATGGTTTAACGCGGCAGAATTGAGGCGCACCTCGTAACGCGACTAAGCGACTATGCAGCCGTATTTCGTATTTGTCCGGGTAATGTGTACAGAGATTGGGTTGACCTGCAGGACAGGGTCATCAATAGTCACCACTTATGAATGCAATGGAATCATCAAAATTACTTTACATAATGTCCCCATGACGTCATTGTCCTCTATAACACTGCCTACTATTCCAGACTTCAATGTTTTACAGGTTATTTACAACACAACAACGTACGAGCTAATGCTAGGTTTATTGGACAGTGAGCCAGATCTCACCCCTTTCTCCCATGCTTCCGCCCCCTTATCGACACTCTGACCCTAATCTGGCTTGCACCCATGCGCCCCTCCCCTCTCCAGGCGTCAAGAAACTTGCTGCGGGCTGTTCCTACAGATATTGCAAGGTTTTGTGACATAATGGTTACCTATCACTCTTGCCCATGTATGCATCTCTCTTGTTCCCATGCGCCACTACCCTCTCCAAGCGGCACGCAGGCATCAAGAAACTGCATCAGGTAAAATGTTTCAGTCAAGCTTTTAATATCAATCAGTGGTTTGATGTATTGTCTCCACCTCCACTCCACCTTCACACATATTTATTTATTTATTTATTTATTTGTGAACATGTACAGTTGTTACAGATGGTATTGTAATACATGGTACATGCACCCTGAAAGGGTGTAACAAATTCTTATATCTAGGTACATAAAATATCAATATTTAACATTAAATTAGATCTGTAATTTCTTATTGAATATATAACTCTTAATAATTACAATGGACTTGACGTTATTAATATATTTCAGTTTACCTACTTGAATGTATCAGTCATAAATTCGCAAATGGAGTAGTTGCTTTTATCAATTAGGAAGTCTTTTAGTCGATGGCTGAATATTTTAGTATTTTGTTCGTTTTTTATGTTATTTGGGAGTTTATTGTATATAAGTATCGACATATAATAGGAGTTTTTTTTGTATATTTCTAAGTTCGGCACTGGCAATTATAAGTTGGTTTTCCGCCTGGGGTTTGTACAGAGTTGGTATTGTTCTGGGTGTTTTTTAACATATGTGGCTATTTCGGATATGTAGATTGATTGTAAAGTTAAAATCTTGTTTTTCTGGAAGTGCGGTTTGCAACTGTCTAATTGTTGAATATGTACTATGATTCTAAGATATTTTTTTTGCATAATGAATAAGTCATTATCAATAATCAAAATAGTATGACTTTTTGAGTTACAGAATCCAAAAGAGCAATCAATCATGGTGGCAAAATGAACTTTAAGTTTTTAAATAATTAATTATATTCACAATAAAAAATCAACTCATCATTGAAATATTTCTACATATTTTCATATTGAATCATTAATTTATTTTAGTAATTTTAGTGCATCTTTGAGAACTCCACCATGTAGGTCTAAACCTTAAGTCAAAGTCAAAGTTCTTTATTACTGTAGATATTAACATATACTTAGCAAACATCATCTTTTGCCTCTTCTCTAAATTGGACCACTGTGGGAGCAAGTGCGTAGAAACTCCCACAGATTGGTTGTGCTTAACTGATACAAATATTACAATATTATTTATTATGATTGATGTGATATCATAAGCAGGAATAAATAATTACAAAATTATTAACAGCAAGGTCTGTGTTGAGCTAGATTAACCACAATCAGTCCCGTCATTTAAGTAATGAACATTGTAATATCCCTTTTACGACAAAGTCGCTTTAACATGCTTTTTAAATTGCTCAAATGGCATTTTTAAAATCTCCAAAGGTATCTTATTGTAGTAAACAATGCACTGACCCTTGAAAGGACTGCTAACCTGCAGGAGTCTAAACTGGGTGCAACTAATTTGTGATTATTTCTTAGGTAAACATTACAGCTATCAAAATGTTATAAGATTCTTGGGTACATATGCAATTGTATTTATAAATTATATTTTGGAAAATAAATTGATTCGCTACAGTTAGTATGTCAATTTCTTTAAAAAGCTCTCATAAGAAGTCTATTAGTTTTAAATTATAAATTGCTTGAATAGCTCTTTTCTGTAAAATAAAAATAGTTTGAACATCCACTGCTTTCTCCCACAACAAGTAGGACATTACACTATGATATATATGGTAGATGCTGGGGGGTCTCACTGCACAGTTTAGGTACGTTCGAACTGCCAACCCGACGGCCGGGAATTCGGGCGGGAATTCAGTTATGTTGCCGCTCGCTTGGCTGGCATGGAATTGTTCACAAATAAAATTCAATTCCTTTTTAATTGAATACCTTTTTGTTTAACTAAAAGTAAACACTTTAGACCCAGTATAAAACAAATGACAATTACTTAAGTAAGGAGGTAGGTACCTACCTAGGCTAGGTAACCTAGCCTTAGAATTTACCAATAGCCTTAATAAGTTCTATAAACACCTCTCTTAGATAGAGTAGACTAAAATTCACAAACACAAATAATCGCACTTAGGTAACCCTACCGTGATCAAGCGAGACAGGTGTTTACAGGACGACCTTGTGATGACAGAGTAAAAGAAGCTTTCAGGCGTAGTAATGCGGCGCAATCTAGCCTGCACGGACGGGGCAACCAATTCTGTAGGTGCTTCGCGATTGTTGTAGGTAGCGCAGGTGCGAGCTAGATTGCGCTTTATTGTCGCGCAGCGAGAGTAGCTATTTATTTAAGTGTATTTGAGGAGTAATCTTTACGTAGTACTATTAAGTATTCTGTGCTAGATGTAGCCACATCCATGTTTTGTCTGATGTTCCTAACAGCGTAACGTAAGGCGCAGAACTTTATTTACCAGCAAATTTATTTATGTGGGGTCCTCACTGCAATTTGCTATCAATGGTTATTCCAAGAAACTTTGTACCATTTACTAATGCTAACATGTTGTTGTCTAACACTCAACTGTTCTCAACTTGCCTGACATTTGGAAGTGAGAATTTGATACACTTGGTTTTACCAGCGTTTAACAATAAATTATTAACTGTGAACCAGTTCATTGTTAAAGACAATACTCCATTAACATCATCAAAACCATATTTTTGTCTTTCAATTTTGAAGACCATTGAAGTATCATCAGCAAACAACACGATGTCAGTCAATTTCTCCACCATGAAAGGCATATCGTTAATATATACCAGGAATAAGAAAGGGCCTAATGTAGAACCTTGAGGAATGCCAATTTTTAAACCCGATCCATCAGATTTAATGCCGTTGGCTTCTGCCTTTTGAATTCTATTGCTTAAGTATGATCCAATTTTTTATTTCTAACTCCGTAATAATAGTGTGTTATTATGATCAACACTATCAAATGCCTTCGACAGATCGCAAAAAACTCCGATAGCATCCTGTGAGGGCCTCCCATGCAGAATAAATATGAGATATAAGGGTAATACCTATACCTGCATTCGTAGTCGATTTACCCTCAATAAGACAATATTGTATGGAGTTGTTTTGAATGGTTGAAGTGTGAGAGCAATTGATTAAGTATAATCTTTTCAAATATTTTACTTAGTTCTGGAAGAACAGATATTGGGCTGAAATTTCAGTCACAGAGGATCTCTCTAGCTGTGAGCGCAGTAATGCTGCCAGTGTAATGGGCATGTTTGGTGCGGGCTTTTTATAAATATGTATTTTGTTCCTTTAGTTTAGTTATGACGAAGCGTTTGGCGGATTTATGTCATTGTATTTAATTTCATATGAATTGCCAAGGTATAACCTATCAGTGCATTTGTGTATAACGTGTAGTAAATATTAGTGAATGGTGTCTTATGGAAGAGTACTTCCACAGATTGTCAAGTGCTAAGAGACAAAACAAAAGACGCCTCTGTGTGTGGATCCATCCTCATCCATTTCTCACAGTAGTTAGAGTTGAGCAGTATGTAGTGTATTGGTATTGCCTCATAATATAGTTAAGTTCATAAGTTCAAGTTGTAACTTGTAAAATATGAATAATAGAAAGCAATACTCCCCCGATCGTCCTTTGTCTGTAAGTCCATGATCAATTATTTTATCGCAATTACAATGTGGTCAGAATACATTTAGGATTGGCACACTATTAGTTAACAAACATTAACACAAATAGTCGAATTTAAACACATTAATATAGTTAAAATACACCACAGCTGTTTTCCAAAGATTAGTTCCTTCCAGACATACAGTGAGTTGTTTGTAACAATAATAGTTAATAATTAAAATAAACCAAGTGTGAGTCGGACTCACACAGGCAGGGTCCCATACCGTCATCTCATCATACAAGAAAAGTCTCAAAAAACTTGTCTGTTGTATTGCGGTCCCCTCTTTCTCTTTTTTCCGTGTAGTTCATTATTTGTTGCTGAAGCAGCAATAGTAATTCTGTGAAAATCTCAACTCTTTCTTTTACAGTTCGTGAGATACAGCCAGCTGACAGACATACCGAGAGGCTTAGTAATATGGATCCATTTGGCACCCTTCTGATACAAAACTTTAATTAATCTTCCAAACATGAGCGCGACTGGGTGTAGTGTAATTAACAGCTAACTATTTTAATTCATAAATCCAATAATGACCTATGAATTTACTCCTACATCTAAACAAAACAAACAAACATAGCACGACGGCTTCCCATATGGGGTGGCAGGGGCACGATTGTGACAGGGGGCTAGCCCATCGCCGCAACTAAATAAAAGGAAATAGAAGGTTTCCTCAGATGTTTCTTCCATCACATTAAAACTTAAAATGTACTTCATAAAATCTAGACATTTTCTATTGTTATCCAGCACAATGCCATGTTATAAATCTTTTTTCCCACAAAGCACTGAACTTGAGAGGTGAACACTCTTCAAATGAATTGTTTTCCCATCATGATTGCATTCACTATCATGGATTATAATGTATTTTTAGTCAGGGTGTACTGATTTATTTATTGTTAACTGGATTCACTCTCTCTGAGTTGTGTGAAAATTTCTAATTGACATTTTCATATAAACTAACCCCTCCTGTGTTTAATACTAAATTATGATACTCCCTTGAAACTTATCTACCTGACTTGCTTAATAAGCCTATCAGACATGGCATTCAACGGGTTATGCTGGAATGACTCAATGACTAGCCATACAAATAAATAAATAAGGTCAAGATGTTTTTTAATTTCATACAAACTTTAAAGCCCTTCCCCCCATCCCTTGGGGCAGGAATTTCGCTAGATCCCTTATTAGTACTCCCTATGTTACATAAGGAAACCATGTTCAAAGTTTCTCATGAACCAAAATGTTGTATAATTTCATACAAATTTTAAGGGAAAGGAAGTAATTTCGCCAGATCCCTTCTTAGAGCTCCCCTACGCTACTTAAGGAACTCCTGTTTTGATTATAATCCTTTATTGCACAGAAAACACAGTGGAAATTATAACAGAAACAGTATGCAAAGGTGAGCTTATTTCTAAAAAGAAATTTCTTACAGCTAACCTGTGAAGAAAAGAGAAAAATAAAATATAGAGAGGTAGTCCTAGTGTACAATTAAGAGTTAAAAGAAATAAATAAAATCAAATAAATCACAATACACCCTACGTAATTACTATAAAATAAATAAATAGAATACAATAAATACATAGATATACATAAATACTATGAGATACCCACTATTCGGAAGAGAGGAGATGCTATTTCAATTTTTTCTTGAAAGTGACCAAGGATTTGCAATCCCTAATAGCGCAAGGAAGTGCATTCCACAAACTTATTGCGCTTAACCTAAACGAGTGCTCGTAAGCAACAGTCAAAAGTTTCATGAACCTAGGTCTACTGGTTTACGCTGCGGTTGTCTGTCAGTCAGTGTTAGTTAAATAACTACAAACAGTAGAAAGGGCTGCCGTATATCTGGGCAGTAAATTATTTGCAAAAGTTGCAAGCTCAGTCGCATAAAAAAATTACAATATAATTTATGATATAATGTCATGTAATGAAACTACTATGCAACTTTATTTTGTATATTTTGGCAGCGGGTTTTTACAATACACAGCACTTGATTGAAGATTGAATACACCGTACTGGCAACTCAGAAGCGTGACGTTGTTATTAGGGGAACCAACCGATATTAGCGCCACTAAGATAGTTACCAACCCCGTTGTAGGAAAGATAATAAATTGAATTGAATAAAGTGTGATCTATCTATCTATTATCTTGAGGATAACAGGAAAACAATGGATGCCAGCCGCATAAGATGAGTGTTGAATGGTGTGTCTATAATCTGTGCCTCTAACATGTCATACCATACAACATGTAAGATCCATGTCGACATGAAATATAAACGGGAAATAAGAATTGCGTTAAAAAACTTTATTATTCAGTATTGTTTGATCAAAGTAACCCGTTATCGCATTTCTGATAGCAACATGTGATATGTAGGACATTGATAAGTACTAAGGTGATGTATGAACTGTTAAAACAGGCTTCAGTACAATGCCTAAAATATTATTGGGTGCAGCTTATGACGATATTCTGTTTACTTATATCAAATACTGTTTTATATTGCCAAATGCCCCTTAACTTAATCAGCTCACACTGAGCCAGCATGGTGGAGTATTGCTCATTGATCTTGAATATTATCGGAGACCGAATGATTTTGCATGTCCATAAAATGTAGAGTTGTCGGCTGTATATCCGGCCCTAACAAATTAGGGTCTCAAAATAGTAATATTTACGAGATGATGTGGTGCAACATTATGTTAACCAAATCAAAATATCAATGTTAGATTCCCGGCCGTTTGGCGTACTGTGAATAATGCTAGCTTCCGACGCACGCGCATGCCTTTAGCTCTGGTGGCAAAAGGGTGTAACTGGGATTCTGGAAAAAAAAAACAATCAAAGATATGACTTAAGGCTAACTTGTCTCTTCGATGCTTGATATGTTTTTTTTTTGTGCAATGAAGAAAATAAAAATTTAACATGCAGTTAGCGAGAAGCTGTAACCTGTATTTTGTCGTCACGCCTTGTCAAGTAAGGGTTATCCGAGGAACAGTTGTGTCCATGTATGGCAAGTTATCCAATAGTCCACTTTTCCTGAAAGGGGGCTGGCCTATCGCCGCGGCTATGGAGCTAATAACCTTGTTTGGCCCAAAATGTATGTTGACAAAGCCGAGTTGGATGACGTGGGACTATTTCACCCAATTCCCTTTGAAACCGGATTGGAGCTACAGTTATTAGCAATTCTTTCAAGGGTCAGTGCATTCTCTACTACAACAAGATACCTCAGATTTTGAAATTTCATATGAGCAACTTAGACAAAGTCGTCTTACGATAACATAAATGACAAGACTCAGATCAGAACTCGCTGTTAATAATTTTATAATTATTTGTTCATTATTTATAATAATTAAATTAATATTGAAATATTTCTATTAGTTAACACAACCAATTTTAAAATAGATCTAAACATCGATCGGGAGATTCTTCGCCTTTCTTCTCCCAGAGTGGTTTAATGTAGAGATGAGGCAAATACATGACTTACTAAGTATATGCAAATTGATAAATAAATTTAGATTTTGATAAAATAGCCCAAACTATTAACAAATCTAAACAATTCCTGGAGAGACCACATTACCTAACAGTACCCTATATCAGGATAAGATTCTAGATTAGGATCTTCTTGATCGAAAAATATCAAAATTTCCTGATACGCCGCTCGTCCAGCGCACGTATTGGCAGATTGCCCTAACCATGTCTCGGCCGATCAGCGTAACCGAACTATAAACCCACTCGTGATCTGGTACCGCGTGTTATTTACGTGTACAGACTACGGCCTTTTCGCGGACACCAACAGCTTCGTATCCTACCTCTCCACTATTGCAAGTTGGCGGTGAGCTCTCCATCCATACTCCTCTCTCTCTCTTCACCGCCAAGCGCGTCAGCCACGACTTTCTCGTTCTGCCAGCTAATGTCATGATTGACTATAAACTAAATTAATTAATTCATGTCAAATAGTCCCCGAATTTCTTGATCAAAATACTGACTGCACCTCAGAATTTACAAATTGTTTAACTACTTTTATGTAAAACCGTTATACTATACTTTGTCCACTCTACTAATAGTCTTTTGATATTTCCTTATTTCGTACATAATATAAAAAGCAATATTTTTCATTGCAACCGTCAAAAATTTATCGGTTTTGAGCGGTCAAAAAATTTATAGAGTGGACAAAGTTAAGTGATTCTCTGTTATCTGAATGAAACCTAGTAATTATTTTATTAACTAAAAAAACTTAAATCCAAGTTTACTTGAACCAATAATTTTAATATTGAAACCACATTTTAATCAATCATTATTATCTAATCATCAATAAAAAAAGATCACATTTTTAAACATAATTTCTTGCAATTGCAATATATAAAAAATCAAAATTAAATCGGGTTGTATTTAATCGCACATAAAATTTGCACAACAAAAATGTTCAACAAAAACACTTAAGTTTGTTATGCTCTTACATGTTCAACCTAACAGGAAGGATAAAGGGGGCTTCGATTCGCACACCCACTTTCACCCTTATATTTGCTGTGCAAATTAGTATTTTACTTTTGATATGCAGTTTAATATTTCCCAATTGAATCTAATTAAAGCCTCAAACTTTTCATTGTGTGATTAAGGCAGGTTTTCGCTTTATGCCAATAGGGATGTTTTATATATGTCACCGTAAGATTGTCAAAACCGTTAGTTGATAAACTAAAGTTTTATTTCTCGTTAGTTGGTCAACTATCGCCAGATAGTAAACTGTAGCATACCGTTTACTATATGACATGTTAGTTAATAAACTAATTGTTAAAACCATTAAATAGTTAACTGGTGTAAACTTGAATTGCAAACGAAATACCATGGCAAACACTGCGGTAGCTAAGGTGAAGACTAGTCTTCGTGTTCGGTTGACATTTAAGAACAAAAGAAACGTAAATTCTAAACCCTATCGGTCTAGTTTACTATCTGTCGATAGTTGATCAGCTAACGCTTTTGACTATCTTACGGTGACATTTTCGATTTTCCTATCGGTTTAAATCATATTTTAAACCGATAGGAAAATCGAAATTTTGCTACAGCAGCAAGCTTTTTAGGTACAAGAATGATAACATTGTTAAATATATTTTGGTAAAGTAAACATTAATTAGTGTGGTGCAGCAAAAAACACGAACTTCAGAAATTCAGTTATATCGATGGATATTTTTGAGTGCAAGTCAGTATTTTAGTTTGACTAAGAATATTTTTGTTTTGAAAACGGAATTTGTGTTCGACAAGCCAGATATTTTTTGTGAACTGTGTAACAAAGATTAGCTTGTTTTGATAAGATTAATGATTTTGTTGGTGATGCTTATTTTGTTAATCAAATGGTTTATTAGTAGAGTAGTCAGCTTTTTGGTATACGGTAGGTTAATCAGTAAAGGTAATTCGTTCGCCTAATTTTATTTTGAGCTACAGTTAAATACCTACTCCCGGGTAAAACTAGGATTCCCTGTATCTTGGGTACTAGACAACGATACATATACTTATATAGATAAATATTATACTTAGATAGATAAACAACCACGACTAGGTTACAAACATCCGTTGTCATCAAACAAATATTTTTCCCCACCGGGACTCGAACCCGGGACTCTTGGCTTCGTAGGCAGGGTCACTGCCGACTCGGCCATTCGGGTCGACAGTTTAGTTTAGCGGCAGCGATTCGGATGGCAATGTGGACTGTATGCAAGAATGCTGAATAGCTGAGGTGTACTCTCGTACTATTGCCGGCTGTAGATTCACTGCGTTCGCCGTCCTCCTCCAAGGTGTCCAGTACGGCTGAAGGAAATTCCACGGAAAAGTGTCTTAGCCCTCCCGATACGATTTAGGGAAATTCTCTCACACTTGTGAAAAGTGTACTAGACTGCCCAATATTATACTACTGAAGCTAACAATGTGCTTGTGCGTGGCTTGTGAAATAGTAACATCAGTTCTGTTCACAAATAGACACGATTCCACTATTCTCGCCTAGACGGGAGCTTCCCGAATTCCGGAACGTGATACATGCACTCGTTTAATATTGAGAGAAATGCCATTCTGAGAGATTGGCGAGCAGCCAAGATTTCCTATTAAGCAGCGACTTTCAATTTGAGACCCAGACCTGCTTGCACCCACGTTTTACCACTAAGGCGAGTTATTTTCTGAATATCTTTGACAAAACTCCATTTAAAGTAAGAAGTAATGTTATTGTTGAACTTGTGCTAACGATAACTCGCTTTCAATCTTTTGGTTGTTAGGCGCTGGGCGAGCCAAATTTTCGTCTGATGCCTTACTGGCGCTGTCTGACATTTAAGAGCGACATTACATGACATGACAAAGTTAGTAAGAGCTCCGTGGTCTAGTGGGTTTCACGCTTGCTTCTCACGCAGGAGCTGCAGGTTCGGACCCCCTAACGGCGGCGATGGAAAACTGCGTGAGGAAACCCATAGCTGCGGCGATGGGCTAGCCCCCTGTCGCGCAAAATGGAGTATTGCCTGACTGGCTAAAAAGGGCACAATTATGCCTTCCAGCCCCGATAGGAAAGGGCGTGACGCTATGTTATGTAACGAAGCCAGTATGATTTTTAAGCGGTTCTTAATTCGAGCAGCATTCGGCGAAAAGCCGCTCCTTGAATGTTCAGCGCAGAACCGCACTGAGCCACCTCAATCCTCGCGTACCGTTACGTAAGCCAGACGGGTCGCAGCCTCAGCAGTAATAGAGGCTTTATAAGTTTTATATTACGTGCGTGCGGTTTGACTTTGTGCCGACCGGTTTTAAGAACGGCCGCGTTGTGTACTGGGAGCTGGTGATGGCTTGGTATAGCGCGATGATGGTCTGGCGTTGCTGAGCTGATGGTGACGAGAGATGCTGCAGTTGTAGCGTGATCCTTTTGGTCGCTGCAGTCTCGCGCGAAAGCACCGGATGATGTTCCCTCCTACATTATTTTATGACATGTAATAAACATCTGAAAAGATGATAATAAATAAAGAATAAATAAGTGGCGCCCAATAATGTCCCCACCGACCTTTACCGGGATACGAGTAAGATTGAGCCATACTCCACCACCCTGGCTCAGTGTGGGTTGATATGGAGGGGTGTCGGGGTAGTGGCCAACCCGACTGTCAGAAGTTATCAAGCTGCCCTATCAGGGCCTCTGACAGATAAAGATGATAAAGGCTTTTATCTACACACGTATCATAAACCCTCTTTACTGCGTCCAAAAAGCGCACGTTGTCAATTGTAATTGTAAGACGGGCTGGTTTCCGCAACTCGACGACGAAAGCGCCTATTTTGCGTGTGTTACCATGTTCTCTATCTGAGTTACTACAAAAACATTAAACATAATTTAACCTCAAAATAAACGTCAAACGAAACTTATATATTTTATCTACACAAGTATCATAAATCCTCTTTACTTCGTCTAAAAACCGCACGTTACGATCAGCATAATATTAAACTACTTTGTAAAAACTCATTTCTTAACTGAATATTGAACATTATGACCATAATGTGTAAATTTTCTGCATATTATGACATTCAAATTTCGAACGCCGACGCCCGCCTGCGAGCCGCCCCTACTTTGTCCGTGAAGTTGGTACTACAGAACAAGCTAAACAACTCAATGCCACAATACCGGTCAAACATGCGGTTCCTGAACACATCAAAGAGAGCTTATGATATGTGTGTAGATAAACTAGTGTATGTAACTGTACATAATTAGGCATTAAAACTAACGTAAGTGATATTATTACGAAACTGGCCGAAATCTCTCCGAGTTTTAATGCCCTCTATTATGTATCAGTCACATAAACTACTATTATTTCTGATGTAGAGATCTGTCGTCCGAGGGAACCTCCCCTCTTGGGAAGTGATCGAGTGGCTAGCGAGCTCGCTAACAGCTTCAAGAGCAGCGCTTGTAAAGGAAGCCGGTTGGACACTTCGGCGAAATGTCTGAAGTTTGAATCCGTGCTCAGGAATGTTAAGCTGCAAGTCCAGACGGCAATTTTTTGTTGCACACAAATGTGGAGATAATCTCGCCTTTGTTCCCTATCGATATACCTAACTTAATCAAATTAGAAAAATTATTACAGTAAAATAAATCTTGTTCAATACTTACATAAAGACAATAAAACCGGTCAAGTGCGAATAGGATGTCGGACACGAAGGGTGCCATGCCTTTGTACACGGGAAGACGTGAAACGATGTCTTTTGCACGAGTATAGCTTTTTTTTAAATAATACATTATTAAATACTAGGTAGGGCTGCATTCAAGGCCGGTATTGAAACATTGAAGAAAGAGTTTTGTGTATATAATATGTAAGTATTGAATGATGTACTCAGGTTAACGATACTCTTTGCTCATTGAAACAGGAATTGGATATAATTTGAGTAACGTATTTACAGAAATAAAATCAAATATGATAATAGTAGTTTATGTGACCGACACATAATAGAGGGCGAGCGAGAAACGAGCCGAATGCGAGTTTCATAATAATATCACTCGAGAGTTTTAATGCCTAATTATGTACAGTTACATACACTAGTTTATCTACACACATATCATAAGCTCTCTTTGATGTGTTCAGGAACCGCATGTTCGACCGGCATTGTGGCATTGATCAATGCTCTGCAGTTCTTTAGCTTGTTCAGTAGTACCAACTTCACAGACTAACTAGAGGCGGCACGCAGGCGGGCGTCGACGTTCGCAATTTGAATGTCATAATATGTAGAAAATTTACACATGGTCATAATGTACAAATTTTCAGTTAAGAAATGAGTTTTTACCAAATAGTTTTACATTATGTTGGTCGTAACGTGCGGTTTTTAGACGAAGTAAAGAGGATTTATGATACTTGTGTAGATAAAATATATAAGTTTCGTTTGACGTTTATTTTGAGGTTAAATTATGTTTAATGTTTTTGTAGTAACCCAGATAGAGAACATGGTATAGGCTGGGGGCTTCGTTTGCGTGGACTTCGAGTCAATATTGTCATTTAGCGGGACTTTAGGTATATATACCTATAGAATAGATTTATTTATTATTAGGGGAAGGGTTTATTCCAATGGCCACAAGCAGAAGACATATCAGACATGTTTAATTTCGATGCTACCAAAGTTTTGACCATTGTTCCTATCAACAATCGTCGCGTAGTTAAAACTAAATATAATATAACATAATTTAAACGATTATTTTAATAACGAAATATTATTGAATAACTTCACACTAAAAATAATTAAACTTTGATGTTTTGACTTTAATTTTAAACATATCGTAATGAAAATGGGCAACGTGTGCTACTGATCCACGAATTTTATAGAACAAATTTTTACAGCGATACCCATATCTTAATCCAGCTTATAAACTAATTGTGTGCCAGATCCGTTCAGCCGTATTCGCGTGATTGAGAAAGAAACATCCAGTGTTATACCCACGGTTAGCAAGTAATTCAATTCAACAATCCTATAGTTTCTTCCGATTCCTGATCGCTATCCTAACCCAGCCGTAAAACCGGCGGCATTCGCTTACCAAAACAGTTCAAAACCAGGCCTTTTTTTTTCACGACGCTAACGAACCGGTCACGAACGCCCGACCGGTCTTCTAATATCCTTTAGTTAGACAGAAATGGCACTAAGGTAGAAAGCTGGTTAGAGTGAGTACGATGGCACATGATGGAGAGTGCAGAGATGATGGGTGATTTTTGGAGTTTGATTTGGCTTTGGGTTTGTTTTGTTTAGTTATTACATTACTCACTGACCGACTGTTCAAAGGAAGAACTTGTATTATGTATGACACGAAGCCTGTCGAAGGATTAAAGAATTAAAGACCAACTTGATTATTTTTTACGTAGCCTTTACGATACGGTGTCCCAGCCGCTGCTGGGCAAAGGCATCTTGTTTCGAGCCCACACGACACACTCTGGTTGGATTTTTCCAGGTCGTCCTGCCATCTCCTGGTTCATCCTCTGTGCCGGATTCCGTCTGTCTGTAGGCAGCATTAACCAAGTTAAAAGCCCCATTTTCATACATGATAGCGAGGCTACGAAATCCGTCTTCTGACAATCCTGGCCACTAATAGCACACGAATATACAGCTCTCCATAAAGCTAGCTAGAATATCAAGGCAATGACTGTAAACACGCCTGAAAAGTCACAGGAAGGCAAAAGTACGCAATTTCGTTTACGTGGATTCAAAAATTCAAAAAGAGTTTATTTCCATAAGAAATACATAGGTAACATTTGGAGAATGAAAAATCTTAAACTAACACATGTATAAGGTACAGGGAAATATGGAACTCAATTTGAATTCCGTCACCTCAATGTTTTAGATGCTGGAGGCAAAGAGGCGACTAGAAACCTCCAGCTTTATAAGTTATTTTTACAGAATTGGAGCAAACACCTTCCCAAGCTTTCTTGTCTTCTACATAATCTGATATTTTGTAGTAAGCTTTTTTACATAAGTGATTTTTAACAACATTTTTAAATTTATTTACAGATAATTCTTGTAACTCAGTCGGTATTTTGTTGTTAAAGCGAATATATTGCCCTTTAAAAGATACATTAACCTTATGGAGCCTAGTAGTAGGTATAGCTAGTTTATTCCTATTTCTAGTGTTGACATTGTGCCTGTCGCTATTCTTAGGAAATTTATCAATATTGATGACATCGTAGTTCCAGTTATTTTTATATAGAAAACAAACTACTACTGGTCCGATTTCAATTTTTTTTTAATAGGACCAAACTAGCACTTTGAAGGTCCCACTTTCAAATTAAAAAAACGGTCAAGTGCAGGTCAGACTTCATCCATCCAAATAATAATAATAAAGTTTATAGGTTTCGAACCTTGCACCACCCCTACCTTACAGATAGCGGACCTGACATCAATCCAATTGCGCCACCGAAACGATTGATATTGATAGATGACGTGAAATCATCAATTATATTTCAACGGGGGTGATTTCATAATTCTCATTGGCAGAGATAGAGATATTGAATGAATGAATGTCTCTTGTATGGGGAACTCCATTAACTTATAAAATCTGTACCGGCAACAGAAATACATGTTCTGTGAACATTTTAACTCTTCCTATTACTGTTCATCAGATAGAGCCAGGTGACGGACAGACAGACAGACGGACAGCGGAGGCTTGGCAATAGGGTCCCGTTTGGCACCCTTCGGGTACAGAACACTAGGAAAATAATTAGGATCGTTTAGTTTCGAGGTAAACTAACATGACAATAATAGTTAAAAAAAAACCACCAAATTGAGAACCCTCCCTTTTATGACGCTTTTATTAGCTTCACCTGTATGTATGTATGTATGTTTGTTTGTTTGTTTGTATGTAACCGACTCCTTTGGACTCGATTTTGACCCACTTTAAACGGACAGATTCAATTCAAACTTTGTACACTTATCAAGAATCAGCGACAATGTAATAATTTCATAAGTTTATCTCATTATCCTGATTAGGATCGCAAGGATTCAATAATTTATCAAACAACCTCTGTGTGAGAGCAAGTGAATCGAACTAAAAATGAAAAATAAATATAGTTTAAAAAAACTAAAAAACACGCTTTTAAAGCACTTCGAACTAAAAAGTTAAAAATAATTTTTTATATAACCTTAAAACAATAATGAATAAAAAATACTATTATTATTGTGAAAAAAAAAGCGTCGGGCGCTTTGTTCCATATCTTTCGTACATCGAGCGCCCGACGCTTTTTGTTTCACAATAATAATAGTATTTTTTATTCATTATTGTTTTAAGGTTATATTAAAAAATATAACTTTTTAGTTCGACGTGCTTTAAAAGCGTGTTTTTTAGTTTTTTTAAACTATATTTATTTACTCGACTGCCGAAGCGAAAAATATTTATGTATGTAAGTATGTATGTATGTATGTATCTCTGTTCCTGAAAAGAAAGAAGCAATTACGATACGAGGGAATATCGTAACTGCTCAAGTGTTCAACCGAGTTTTATAAATGATCCGTCATTAGATTCGTCTTGATGGCCGTCTGGATGTCACTAGGTATTAACTACCCAAAAACCGAGGTGGTCAAAAAGTGGCGTTAGCTAACCACCGCCGGTCGTAACTGAGGGGTTAAATTTAAATGCAAGCGGGACCAATGAAATTACAGGGCAAGATCCGCCTGCATTTAAATTTATTTTAACACGGTACTGTAATAATTTTATCGAATCTCAATAATTAGGGTAAGCCTTATCTGCTTGTTTTGTGGTTTTTAGTGTACAGCAGACTGGATTTTAAGTTTTTATCTACACACGTATCATAAACCCTCTTTACTGCGTACAAAAACCGCACGTTACGATCAGCATAATGTTAAACTACTTTGTAAAAACTCATTTCTTATCTGAAAAATTACACATTATGACCATAATGTGTAATTTTTTTACACATTATGACATTCAAATTTCGAACGCCTACGCCCGCCTGCGTGCCGTCCCTAGTTTGTCTGTGAAGTTGGTACTGACATTTCAAATTTCGAACGCCGACGCCCGCCTGCGTGAAGTTGATACTAAAGGACAAGCTAAACAACTGCAGGGCCACAATGCCGGTCAAACATGCGGTTCCTGAACACATCAAAGAGAGCTTATGATATGTGTGTAGATAAATTAGTGTATGTAACTGTAAATTAGGCATTAAAACTTTTGAGTGATATTATTATGAAACTCACCTTCGGCTCGTTTCATAAACCCACTCTCGAGTTTCAATGCCCTCCATTATGTAGCAGTCACAAACTACTATTATAATGATAAAAAGCGAAACGCGCACGGCATGTGACTTGTGGGGGACTCAGTCAAACTGTAAGATGGCAGTCGTGAATCCGGGCGTGTGACCTAGGCATCCAATTTTGGGATTAGGTCATAATGATCTAAGATACTAAAGATGACGCCATAGGACGTTACGTCTGCCGTCGTAAGTGGACGCAAGGTCGAGAGTTGTTTGCTTATTACCACAAACTTGAATAAAAGCCGAATGCTCAGACTGTTGCTCGAATTAAGGACCGCTTAAATTGAATACTGGTCCTGACAGTTTTTTTTATTATTATTAATATTAGAGGACAATCGACCTTACACAAGTCGACCTAGGCCCACAGTTAGCTCAATCAGGCTTGTGTTGAGGGCTAGACGGCGATATTAATAGAGTTAAATTAAGGCAACAAATATAATGACCACCAAAATTATTTGTTTCCTACCCAAAATGGGAATGATCACCAAAAGTTGTAGAAAATATCAGGGCAAAATACTGCGGTAGCTTAGGTGAAGGGTAAAGGGTCAAAGTCAAAGTACTTTATTACTGTAGATATTTACATATACTTAGCAAACGTCATTTTTTGCCTTCTCTACATTGGACCACTGTGGGAGAAGAAGGGCGTAGAAACTCCCACAGATTGATTTTTAGATCTCTTAAAAATAGGTTGTGCTTAACTAATACAAATATGAAAAATTTAATTGTTATGGTTAATAAGCAGGAATAAATAATTACAAAATTATTAACAGCAAGGTCTGTGTTGAGCCAGATTAACCCCATACAGTCCTGTCATTTTAGTAATCTTGAACATTGTAATATCCCTTTTTCGACAAAGTGGCTTTAACATGCTTTTTAAATTGCTCAAATGGCAATTTCAAAATCTCCAGAGGTATCTTATTGTAGTAGATAATGCACTGACCCTTGAAAGAACTGCTAACCTTCGCGAGTCTAAACCGGGGCGCAACTAGTCTGTGATTATTTCTTAGGTTAACATTACATTAGGGGGTCAGCGAAGCGAAGCCCCCTTTATCCTTCGTGTTAGGTTGAACATGTAAGAACAGCAAAAAATAATTAAAACATAAACTGAAGTACACACAGCGTAAAAAGAAGTTTGTTGATCATTTATCCAAACACAATTTGGCAGTCGTTTACTAATTCTGGCGGTCGTTACGAATTTATTCGTGCAAAAAATTAAGATTTTTTTAGTGATCGTTTAAACATAAACCTTAAATAAATAAATATAAATACATATAAAACATCCAAAAGACTATGAAACAAAATGTTCATGCTCATCACACAAATATTTGCCCTTACCGGGATTCGAACCCAGGACCGCCAGCTTCGTAGACAGCGTCACTACCCGCTATGCCAACTCCCCGAGCGGGAGAGAATGATTGTGACAGCCTTTGAGTGTTCGTAAAACGTTGTTATTCGGGTGTAAACGGGTCCAAGTCTAATAAGGTTTATTCATTTTGTTACAAAGCACGCCGCAGCGGCGTACACTCTTTCAAAACTCTTTGTTGTTATAAACAATATCACGCTAAAACGGCTGAACGGATTTGAATGAAATTTGGCACAGAGATAGTTTATGAGCTAGATTAACATATAGTATACTTTTTATACGACTGCACCAGAAGGAGGGTTAATGTAAATTCCTAGGAACGCGCAGATGAAGTTGCGGGCATCAGCTAGTATTGAAATAAAGTTCATAACAGCTCGCACCGCAACATGGCCGCCGAATATTGCGAATTTTGTGTGTTTTTTAGTTATTTCTTCAAAACCAGTGATTATTTCTTTATTTTAATCACACAGTTTTAAACACCTATTTTTTACGCAGGAACCATATCAATATTCTATTTAGATCCCAAGAAGTTTTGGTGAAAACATCTGTTTTCAAAAGAAGGAACCATTGTAGGATCCCTCGCGTGTCCGTCCAGCAGTCCGTCCGTCCGTCTGTCACAGGCACTTTTCTCAGGAACTATAAGAGAAAGTCTCGAAATCTTTTGCAAAAATACTTATCCGATAACCGCAACATAATTCAAGTTACTGAAAAAATATTGCAAAAAACACCGTATTTATGTTATTTTATAAACTATTTTTTATTTTTGTTTTGATAACTTCAGAAGTTATGAACAAAAAAGTCCAAAAAATGACCATCCCCCCTCCTTATCTCCGAATTTACAGCCTAAAGTTATAAAAAAAAATATAGAATAATAATAATAATAATAATAATACCTTGGACACTATTTTACACACATTGATCTAGCCCCAAACTAGGATTCCCTGTATCTTGGGTACTAGACAACGATACACATACTTAAATAGATAAATACTATACTTAGATAGATAAACAACAATGACTAGGGTACAAACATCCGTACTCATCAAACAAATGTTTGCCCCCACCGGGACTCGAACCCGGGACCCTTGGCTTCTTAGGCAGGGTTACTGCCGACTAGGCCATTCGGGTCGTCAAATGGGAACATTAAAAATTATTATTATTATTATTAATATAATGTTTTCCAACACTCAAAGGGATGTCTTCTTAACAGATATTTCGGGATTCGGGAGCAACAGGGCTTCAAAATTTGGCATTTGATCGAATTAGACATTACCCAGCGTCTTAGTACTTTGCGATCTGTCAGCCACATAAGGAAAGCACAGCACTACTCGAGAAGTCTCAGGTATGGCGCGAGCGCACTTGCGTAATAATAATACCTTGGACACTATTTCACACATTGATCTAACCCCAAACTAGGATTCCCTGTATCTTGGGCACTAGACAACGATACACATTCTTATATAGATAAATATTATACTTAGATAGATAAACAAACGTGACGAGGGTACAAACATCCGTTCTCATCAATCAAATATTTGCCCCCACCGGTACTCGAACCCGGGACCCTTGGCTTCGTAGGCAGGGTCACTGCCGACTCGGCCATTCGGGTCGCCGAGTGAGTACGGGTTCGGCATAGCATGTAATCTTACCTTACTCAGTTTATCAGCGCAGTGGGTGTAGGCTTACGACCAATCTGCCTGTCGCAAGTGCTTATCAACAGAAACCGTCGCAGCGCGATGCACTACTCAGATAAGATATGAAACCAATTCTAAAGGGGCACCTTAAATTGATAAGAGTTTATCTTCACTTGTGGCTGAAGTCGCTATTTTGTTGTCTTCAGTATATTCAACATTAGTTGAAAATGAGACCGTACTAGGCGAGAACAGACCGACGGACAAAAGCATTTTTGGCCAGTCTCGAAACTGGACGCTTCGCTCGCTCGGTCAGTATGTGCGTCGAATGTACTACAGAAACATCGGTAAGGCTAAAGGAACATCTTAAATTGAGATTCCGCCATTGTGTTAGTGAACTCACCCAAAAAATGTAATGACGGATCTAAGTGATGTAACAACATCCTATGGAAATAAAAGATTTTTGATTTTGATTTTTGATTTTGATAAGGAAAATATTAAACTGCACAACAAAAATACTGATTTGCACAGCAAATATCAGGGCAAAATGCTGTGGTAGCTTAGGTGAAGGGTAAAGGGGGTAAACGAGGCGAAGCCCCCTTTATCCTTCGTGTTAGGTTGAACGTGCAAGAACAACAAAAATACTTAAACATAAACTTGAGTACACATAAAATATTTAAAACATAAAAAGTGAAAATATTGTTGATGTGCGATTAAATACTAGCATATTGATACGAGTTTATCATCACTGTGTGCTAAGTCGCCATTTTGCTATCTTCAGTATATTTGTCATTAGGCGTGGACAGATCGGTAACAAAAATGTTAACATGTTTATGTTCAATTTTTACGCAGCCTGGTGTGTTTGCAACCACTGGGCAAAGGCCACCCCACTGTTCGTCTTCTTCTCTCTTCATTTGCCTTCAGCGAATCCGGGAGATAGCTCTAGAGGTCCTCGCGCCAATTCTAGATCACTCGGCTTAAGTCCAGGGTTCGAAATTATCAAGATAATGACGCTGCTTGATAATTATCCTATAATAATTATCGGATAATTATCACCAGTGTAAGAAATTTATTTGTTATATTGTTTGATAACAAATGCATAATAATTTGGGCAATTCTAACAAAAACAAATAATTTTTATGATTTTTATTTAAAATTCAACACATATTTTATATATAAATTAAGATTAATTAAAGTAAAAATCAGGGTTCGTCAGATTCGAAATTATAAATGTTTTAAACACACACATATAAACATCCAAGACCTGGGGATTGTTTTTTTTTTTTTTTTTCATTACCCCCAGCCGGGGATCGAACCCGGGACCTCTCGCATGGTAGGCAGAGCCACAACCGCTGCGCCACAGAGGCCGTCATAGTCACAAACTACTATTATAATGCTAAAAAGCGAAAAGCGCACGGCATGTGACTTGTGGGGGACTCAGTCAAACTGTAAGATGGCAGTCGTGAATCCGTGTGACCTAGGCATCCAATTTTGGGATTAGGTCATAATGATCTAAGATACTAAAGATGACGCCATAGGACGTTACGTCTGCCGTCGTAAGTGGACGCAAGGTCGAGAGTTGTTTGCTTATTACCACAAACTTGAATAAAAGCCGAATGCTCAGACTGTTGCTCGAATTAAGGACCGCTTAAATTGAATACTGGTCCTGACAGTTTTTTTTATTATTATTAATATTAGAGGACAATCGACCTTACACAAGTCGACCTAGGCCCACAGTTAGCTCAATCAGGCTTGTGTTGAGGGCTAGACGGCGATATTAATAGAGTTAAATTAAGGCAACAAATATAATGACCACCAAAATTATTTGTTTCCTACCCAAAATGGGAATGATCACCAAAAGTTGTAGAAAATATCAGGGCAAAATACTGCGGTAGCTTAGGTGAAGGGTAAAGGGTCAAAGTCAAAGTACTTTATTACTGTAGATATTTACATATACTTAGCAAACGTCATTTTTTGCCTTCTCTACATTGGACCACTGTGGGAGAAGAAGGGCGTAGAAACTCCCACAGATTGATTTTTAGATCTCTTAAAAATAGGTTGTGCTTAACTAATACAAATATGAAAAATTTAATTGTTATGGTTAATAAGCAGGAATAAATAATTACAAAATTATTAACAGCAAGGTCTGTGTTGAGCCAGATTAACCCCATACAGTCCTGTCATTTAAGTAATCTTGAACATTGTAATATCCCTTTTTCGAAAAAAGTGGCTTTAACATTCTTTTTAAATTGCTCAAAAGGCAATTTCAAGATCTCCAGAGGTATCTTGTTGTAGTAGAGAATGCACTGACCCTTGAAAGAATTGCTAACCTTCGAGAGTCTAAAGCGGGGCGCACATAGTCTGTGATTATTTCTTAGGTTAACATTACATTAGGGGGTCAGCGAAGCGAAGCCCCCTTTATCCTTCGTGTTAGGTTGAACATGTAAGAACAGCAAAAAATAATTAAAACATAAACTGAAGTACACACAACATAAAAAGAAGTTTGTTGATCATTTATCCAAACACAATTTGGCAGTCGTTTACTAATTCTGGCGGTCGTTACGAATTTATTCGTGCAAAAAATTAAGATTTTTTTAGTGATCGTTTAAACATAAACCTTAAATAAATAAAAATAAATACATATAAAACATCCAAAAGACTATGAAACAAAATGTTCATGCTCATCACACAAATATTTGCCCTTACCGGGATTCGAACCCAGGACCGCCAGCTTCGTAGACAGCGTCACTACCCGCTAGGCCAACTCCCCGAGCGGGAGAGAATGATTGTGACAGCCTTTGAGTGTTCGTAAAACGTTGTTATTCGGGTGTAAACGGGTCCAAGTCTAATAAGGTTTATTCATTTTGTTACAAAGCACGCCGCAGCGGCGTACACTCTTTCAATACTCTTTGTTGTTTTATACAATATCACGCTAAAACGGCTGAACGGATTTGAATGAAATTTAGCACAGAGATAGTTTATGAGCTAGATTAACATATAGTATACTTTTTATACGACTGCACCAGAAGGAGGGTTAATGTAAATTCCTAGGAACGCGCAGATGAAGTTGCGGGCATCAGCTAGTATTGAAATAAAGTTCATAACAGCTCGCACCGCAACATGGCCGCCGAATATTGCGAATTTTGTGTGTTTTTTAGTTATTTCTTCAAAACCAGTGATTATTTCTTTATTTTAATCACACAGTTTTAAACACCTATTTTTTACGCAGGAACCATATCAATATTCTATTTAGATCCCAAGAAGTTTTGGTGAAAACATCTGTTTTCAAAAGAAGGAACCATTGTAGGATCCCTCGCGTGTCCGTCCAGCAGTCCGTCCGTCCGTCTGTCACAGGCACTTTTCTCAGGAACTATAAGAGAAAGTCTTGAAATCTTTTGCAAAAATACTTATCCGATAACCGCCACATAATTCAAGTTACTGAAAAAATATTGCAAAAAACACCGTATTTATGTTATTTTATAAACTATTTTTTATTTTTGTTTTGATACCTTCAGAAGTTATGAACAAAAAAGTCCAAAAAATTACCATCCCCCCTCCTTATCTCCGAATTTACAGCCTAAAGTTATGAAAAAAAATATAGAATAATAATAATAATAATAATACCTTGGACACTATTTCACACATTGATCTAACCCCAAACTAGGATTCCCTGTATCTTGGGCACTAGACAACGATACACATTCTTATATAGATAAATATTATACTTAGATAGATAAACAAACGTGACGAGGGTACAAACATCCGTTCTCATCAATCAAATATTTGCCCCCACCGGTACTCGAACCCGGGACCCTTGGCTTCGTAGGCAGGGTCACTGCCGACTCGGCCATTCGGGTCGCCGAGTGAGTGCGGGTTCGGCATAGCATGTAATCTTACCTTACTCAATTTATTAGCGCAGTGGGTGTAGGCTTACGACCAATCTGCCTGTAAAAGTGCTTATCAACAGAAACCGTCGCAGCGCGATGCACTACTCAGATAAGATATGAAACCAATTCTAAAGGGGCACCTTAAATTGATAAGAGTTTATCTTCACTTGTGGCTGAAGTCGCTATTTTGTTGTCTTCAGTATATTCAACATTAGTTGAAAATGAGACCGTACTAGGCGAGAACAGACCGACGGACAAAAGCATTTTTGGCCAGTCTCGAAACTGGACGCTTCGCTCGCTCGGTCAGTATGTGCGTCGAATGTACTACAGAAACATCGGTGAGGCTAAAGGAACATCTTAAATTGAGATTCCGCCATTGTGTTAGTGAACTCACCCAAAAAATGTAATGACGGATCTAAGTGATGTAACAACATCCTATGGAAATAAATGATTTTTGATTTTGATTTTTGATTTTGATAAGGAAAATATTAAACTGCACAACAAAAATACTGATTTGCACAGCAAATATCAGGGCAAAATGCTGTGGTAGCTTAGGTGAAGGGTAAAAGGGGTAAACGAGGCGAAGCCCCCTTTATCCTTCGTGTTAGGTTGAACGTGCAAGAACAACAAAAATACTTAAAACATAAACTTGAGGACACATAAAATATTTAAAACATAAAAAGTGAAAATATTGTTGATGTGCGATTAAATACTAGCCTATTGATACGAGTTTATCTTTACTGTGTGCTTAAATCGCCATTTTGTTATCTTCAGTATATTTGTCATTAGGCGTGGACAGATCGGTAACAAAAATGTTAACATGTTTATGTTCAATTTTTACGCAGCCTGGTGTGTTTGCAACCACTGGGCATAGGCCACCCCACTGTTCGTCTTCTTCTCTCTTCATTTGCCTTCAGCGAATCCGGGAGATAGCTCTAGAGGTCCTCGCGCCAATTCTAGATCACTCGGCTTAAGTCCAGGGTTCGAAATTATCAAGATAATTACGCTGCTTGATAATTATCCTATAATAATTATCGGATAATTATCACCAGTGTAAGAAATTTATTTGTTATATTGTTTGATAACAAATGCATAATAATTTGGGCAATTCTAACAAAAACAAATAATTTTTATGATTTTTATTTAAAATTCAACACATATTTTATATATAAATTAAGATTAATTAAAGTAAAAATCAGGGTTCGTCAGATTCGAAATTATAAATTTATTAAATTGGATTGACCAAAGATGCCATAGCAATATCTTCATCCTTTGGCATCTTTGGATGAGTATTCTATTTCCATTGGCTGTGTTGCTGCTGCATGCTGTAGCTGCAGTAGAAGTTATTTGTTGTCCTAATCCTAATAGCCAACTAAGATCTTGGCGCTTGGTTTTGTTGCTTGGTTGTAATACTTAAACATGACTACCAGCTTTGCAGCCTTTTCATTGCCCAATCTGTTTCGTTCGGTTATACGCAAGTGCGGAAATACAGGTTCGAATACTGTTCACTTTCATCTACGCAATTTTTGTTATTATCAATTGATAATTATCGAGCTATTTTTATCAAGTTAATTATCATGATAGTTATTAAGATAATTATCCTTTCGAACCCTGGGCTTAACCCCTGGGTTTTCCCGTTATAGATAATGAATTTTATTACCATGGCATGAGATTCAAAGTGGCGATGCCTCATAACCAGGTCCAGGTGTCTCCAGCGGAAAAAAGACAGTAGAGAGCCATGAAAAAAGGCCTTTAAGAAGCAGTGGTTGCTGGCGGCAGCATAAGCAGATGGTTTGTTATACTCTGTGGAACCCACAGGGAGTTCTGGGCAGGTTTCCAAATTGCAGAGCATAGATTAAACGACTCTTGCAAGCTATTTTCCAAGTACTCCGCGTCATTCTGGCAGGATGACAGCTCTCATCAACGTTTCATGGCATATTAAATCATTAAAAAACCGCGTGTATTTGTGCATTTTTATCGAGATAATTCCAGGTCGTAACTGTTAATAAAATTTCGGCCGAATTGATTCATTTGTTTTGGCGTGAAAGAGTAACAAACAAGTATCAAATAAAATTGTTAGAAAACTAGTTTGTAATAGTAGTTTATCTACACACGTATCATAAACCCTCCTTACTGCGTCCAAAACCCGCACGTTACGATCAGCATAATGCAAACTCATTTCTTATCTGAATATTGAACATTATGACCATAATGTGTAAATTTTCTACATATTATGACATTCAAATTTCGAACGGCGACTCCCGCCTGCGTGCCGCCCCTAGTTTGTCTGTGAAGTTGGTACTACAGAACAAGCTAAACAAGTGCAGAGCCACAATGCCGGTCAAACATGCGGTTCCTGAACACATCAAAGAGAGCTTATGATATGTGTGTAGATAAACTAGTGTAAGTAACTGAACATAATTAGGCATTAAAACTCTCGAGTGATATTGTTATGAAACTCGCCTTCGGCTCGTTTCATAAACCCACTCGAGTTTTAATGACCTCCATTATGTAGCAGTCACATAAATGTAATTTATGGCTGACAAACAAAAGCTGACGGATTTTAAGTGGCCATTTTAGATTTTAGCTAGTTATTAACCTTTATGTCCATTATAATAATAATAAAATATTTATTTCGGACAACAAATTGCCTCTAATGTAGTATTTAAAGAGCAGTGGCGTGCTCTTTTTCTCTAAGATTTTTTATAGGGTAGGCACAGTGATAAAATGTATGAAAAAAGGCGTACACCGCCCTTTTTCAATAATCTTTCCTTTCACCACTAAAGAAAAATTATAAAATTTGATTTCACCTTATTAAGGCACATATCCTTTTTACACATCTCACATTTATACGCATTCATTATAAACTCGTATTTCTACTCAGTTCTTACACACAACTCACATATTAATTAAACAAAAAAAAAATAACACTATTTACGAAAAAAATAATCTTTTGAGAAAGAAAAATGGCGCCGGAATACGATACGCTAACCAAATTGAAATGTCGAAACTTCTCTAGTACTATAATACTGGTCGGGTGTCGTCGTAAATGATTCGGGAAATGCAATGTTGCTTGCTCCGCCCCCGAGTGTGTGACTACGAGCGCAAACTAAACTAGTAGGTAGGTAACCATATAAAATAGACCAAAGTCCACTGCGCGTTCGATTGTAAAACCTACCTTAGTCACTTTTGTGAGCGCGCATTGAAATTTGTACATGATCATAATTTCAAAATAGGCTTTTCTTATTTCTGGCGTTAAACTCGGAAAGACCCGGGAATTGAAATGTTGTTTGGTATCGGAGCCGGTCATACGATTTAAAAGATTTTGAAGGCACGAACTGAAACTGCCTTTGTTCAGCGGACGAGGATGCCCAGAGAAGTGTGTTCCGGGAGTCGGAGTGAGAGGTTGAGCGTTATGAATTCGTGCGGCGGGATTGTGTACCTGGCTACATTTAGAGTTTTATTGTTTGTGAATCAATAGTCACACACAAACATCCAAACATCTAAACATCGCACTTTTACATGTCTAATATTAGGTGGATTGCCCCCATATGAACACTCCCTACCTCATATGAGAAGTTTCATAATTTATTTTATCTACACACGTATCATAAACCCTCTTAACTGCGCCCAAAAACCGCACGTTACGACCAGCATAATGAAATGATATACCTACTTTTTGGTAAAAGCTCATTGCGTATCTGAATATTAATAATCAATGTTTCGACATATTATATTACATTCAAATTTCGAACGCCGACGCCCGCCTGCGTGCCGCCCCTAGTTTGTCTGTGAAGTTGGTACTACAGAACAAGCCAAACAACTGCAGAGCAATGATCAATATCACAATGCCGGTCAAACATGCGGTTACTGCACAAATCAAAGAGAGCTTATGATATGTGTGTAGGTAGATAACCTAGTGTATGTAACTACATAATTAGGCATTAAAACTCTCCGAGTGATATTATTTTGAAACTCGCCTTCGGCTCGTTTCATAAACCCACTCTCGAGTATTAATGCCCTCCATTATGTAGCAGTCACATAAATGTGACTGCTACATAATTATGTGACTGAAACGAACCGAAGGCGAGTTTCATAATAATATCACTCGAGAGTTTTAATGCCTAATTATGTACAGTTACATACACTAGTTTATCTACACACATATCATAAGCTCTCTTTGATGTGTTCAGGAATCGCATGTTTGACCGGCATTGTGGCTCTGCAGTTGTTTAGCTTGTTCTGTAGCACCAACTTCGGGCGTCGGCGTTCGAAATTTGAATGTCAGTACCAACTTCACAGACAAACTAGGGGCGGCACGCAGTCGGGCGTCGCCGTTCGAAATTTGAATGTCATAATATGTAGAAAACCTACACATTATGGTCATAATGTGTAATTTTTCAGATAAGAAATGAGTTTTTACCAAGTAGTTTAACATTATGCTGATCGTAACGTGCGGTTTTTGTACGCAGTAAAGAGGGTTTATGATACGTGTGTAGATAAACTACTATAATGCTCACAAACAGCATATAGAAATGGTAATAATATATAAATAGTGTACTACGGCGAGCATATCTCTAACTTCTTCTTTTGATCGGTTGATTGTGGAGCAGGGGTAGACCTGTGCTGTGTACAACATAATATATAATTTACGTAATATGTAACCCTAATGCCCATTTTGCCCACTTCCCATATTGTCAGCTTTTTACTTACATTTAGTTTGGCCCTGTTTCAAGATGCCCGGATCAGTCCTCTGTGACAGGTAAATAATAAATGTTGTCTGTAGAATGACGGATGAATCTCTCAGATATAGCTTATCCGGGCATTGTGAAAGTAAAGAGAGAGAAGGTTGGATAAGTAGAATGGGTGTTCGGCCTCGACTCACAGACGAAAAGCGGACGATACGGGTCGAATGGATGCTTGTCGATCGATGGGCACAAAAATGAAAATCTGTAGAAATGGGAAGTGTTTACAAGGTTATACCTCGCGCCACGAATTAAGAGCGCTGGGCGACGTCGGCGGGAATTACTGCGCATATGTACAGGTATTGAACAGTGAATACTGCGCATTCAAGGCCACCGCTCATATTTCGTGGCGCGAGGTTTAGCAATTAAGAATCGTTTGATGATTAATTAAGGATTATTGGAATCGAATCAAAATTGGCGGCGAGTGACGAAAAATTTGTTCCAACAAAACTAAAAGCCATCGCTAAACGAACCTCAATACTACCGCCGACATTAAAACGTTTGCTCAATATCGAAAGCAGTTTTCTCACGTCAGATGATTGCAAATAGCCGCGCATCGACGATTTTGAAACCTACCACGGCGGCGATAGGGAAGGTTCGCCGTTGAACGCTTTCTGGAGATGATTTCTAGGTCTTTCATCATAGTACAGCAAATATCAACCGACGCCATGTTGAATTGCTGTTCATTTGTTTGTACTGTGCCTTTGCCAAACCCTTTAGTTAAACTAATACATGCCTCTTGAATGGAGGATTTTAAAATACCTCTCTTGCATGAAATTAAATTTATAAGACCTCATGTAGTTCTTTATTTCTTGCTGTAGCGGTGACAGTTGTATATATTCAGTGAACATTTCAACTCTACTTATTACGGTTTATCAGATAGAGCCAGCGGACGGACAGACAGACCGACAGCGGAGGCTTAGTAGTATGGTCACATTCGGGTATGGAATCCTGTAAAGACGTGAAGAAATGAGTGTTTCTTTCGGGTTAAGTGTTAAAATGATAAGTGAACATGAAATCCTTGCCTTACCTATACTCGAAATATGTAAATTTATTGGAAAATACACTGATTCAACACCAGACGCGACAATAACCGTTCGCTAAGACCTACACGAAAAAACAAGTTAATATTACCCATTCTCAACTTAAAACTATATTCATTAGGACATTTAGTAATGTCGATAAAAATATATGATAATCTGCCAGAAACTCTATTAAATGAACCGAAACATAATATATTCATGCAAAAATTAAAACAAATGTTATACAATAAATGCTATTATACAGTTAATGAGTACTTAAATGACAAATTTAAATAGTCAATAAATTCATTTCTAGGTTAATTTTTCATGACTGATATTTACTTTCCACTGACTTAATAAATATTACACTTAATTATAAATTAACAAACTTTATTTCCCTCTCTTCTATTGCAATGCCTTTTTTACAAGGTCCATAAATAAAACATGTGTCCTTATAACATCCTATGCAAGATCAATTTTATGGAATGCACTAAATATATTGAGTATATAAGCTACGATCCCAAATATGTTGAGTTATCCTCAAATACTTTGAAGGTAGAGATCCCTATTCACCTGCTGAGGGTCAGAGGATACGAGATGAGATTAGGTGATCCATAGATAACTTACATATTTGTCTCTCAGCTGGTTAGTAAAAGGCCAAAGCGAAGCGGCACCACAAAAACAGATTTTGGGCTATGTAAAGGTTGCATGAGAACTCATCGGTCCCACGATCAGAAACCCATGGAGAAAGAGAACGGGTCACGGTTTATCAGCTCGCTAGCACCACCCGAGGGACGCGTGTAGGGCGGTGTTAGAAATGTATTTTCTGAAGACGTGCAAAAGAGCTCCGTGGTCTAATGGGTTTAAAGCCTGCTTCTCACGCAGGAGATGTAGGTTCGATTCCTGACCATGTACCGATGAGGTAATTAAATTTATCTTAAGTACAGTATCGGACGTTCAGTGTGTCGGATGGCACGTTAAGCTGTAGGTCCCGGCTACTATCGCTACGTGGTACTAGCTCGTAGAAACCCTCCATCAACCCGCACTGAGCCAGCGTGGTCGAGTATGGCTTAATCTTACTCGTATCCGGGTAAAGGTCTGTGCCCCTCGGTGGGGACATTTATGGGCGACATTTATTATATTATTATTATTATTTATTATATGCAACTGGCCCAGGGCCTTCAGTCTGCATGGAAAAAGAAATTCCTACAGGACAAGATACTGTTGGATTTCAAGTAAACCTTCGAGCTCCATAGCTGCGGCGTTGGGCTAGCCCGCCGTCACGCATAATGCAGTGTGGAATAACTGGTTAGACGTGCGCACAATTATGCCTCGCGACACGTTTTTTTTTCGCAACATAATTTTGTAGAATGGATTTCTTGGTGTGCCTTTTAAATTTGGTTGAAATCCGTCGATAAATAACGCTGCAGCAACCTTTCCCCCTTCCCCCCCCCCCCCCCCCCTATTTACCACCCAATCAAAAATTACGATGGTCTAAAATTTGAATTAACTCAAGGAACTCGTCTGCCAATTTTCGTCAAAATCGGTTGGAAAATTCGACCGTAGGCGAGAACAGACAGAGACGGACAAAAGCATTTCTGGCCAATGTGGAAGCTGGTCGCACGCTCGGTCAATAAGTGCGTCGATTGTACTAAAGAAACATCAGTTTGGCTAAGTACCGAGACTCTCGATAAACAGCCTGACCGATGTTGATCCATGTTGCCATAACCGCCGCCGGCGCAGGACCACCGAAATAGTCGGCAAGGCCGCGCCTGCGCCGGTCTGTGCGGAGTCTGCGTACAGCGGTGGGGCGACCAGCCGTCAGGGAAAGAGTTCTGTGAATGTCCTTTGCCAGTCGCAGCAGCTGTTTGTCCGGGAGACACGCATGTCGTAAGGGCCGAAAGAGGCACTGATGGTTCTAGTTTGTTCTGTACTATGTGGACTAGAATTACAGTAAAACAAACCAACGTTGCATGGCTCAAGTGATGTTTTCGTTACAATTTCGAAATATGTTGGAAAGTGTTGTAAATTATTATGTTTATCTACACACGTATCATACTGCGTCCAAAAACCCCAAGTTACGACCAGCATAATGTTATACTACTTGGTAAAAACTAATTTCTTTTCTGAATTTTGATGCATCAATTTTCGACAAATTATGGCATTCAAATTTCGAACGCCGACGCCCGCCTGCGGGCCGCCCCTAGTTTGTCTGTGAATTTGGTACTACAGAACGAGCTAAACAAGTGCAGAGCAATTATCGATGCCACAATGGCGGTCGAACATACCGTTCCTGAACACATCAAAAAGAGCTTATGATATGTGTGTAGATAAACTAGTGTATGTAACTGTACATAATTTAATTAGGCATTAAAACTCTCGAGTGATATTATTACTTATTATTACTTGCCTTCGGCTCGCTTTATAAACCCACTCTAGAGTTTTAATGCCCTCCATTATGTATTAGTCACATGAACTAATATTAATTTGTGTGCGTGCATGTAATTTTTATTTATTTTTTCGTTTTTTTGAAATAAATAATACCTTGGACACTATTTACACACATTGATCTAGCCCCAAACTAGGATTCCCTGTATCTTGGGTACTAGACAACGATACACATACTTATGTAGATAAATATTGTACTTAGATAGATAAACAACCATGACTAGGGTACAAACCGTTCTCATCAAACGAATATTTGCCCCCACCGGGACTCGAACCCGGGACCCTTGGCTTCGTAGGCAGGATCACTGCCGACTCGGCTATTCGGGCCGTCGAATAATTAATCATAGATCCATCTGTCCGTTCGTCCGTCAGTGCCCTCTGTCTGATGAACCGAAATAGTTATAGAGTTGAAATTTTCACAAAATATGTATTTCTGTTGCCGCTACAGCCACAAATAATGAACCTCACGAGAAATTATAAATTAAAAGGGGTGCCCATACAAGAGTCGTGTTTGAACACCAGACGTGATACAACAACAAACCATAACATGATTCAAATATGATCGTAGATTTCGTGGCAAATCAGATGGTGGTGGTGGCGGAATGTTTTTGATAGATTTAACTTTTAACTTCTTACTAAGTACTTAACCTTTACATATTTGAGTAATTATTTTTTAATAAGCCAAATTATTAAGTAAGTAATATAGCAGATAACATTTAATTAAGCATGCTGTCAGGACATCTTAAGGTTGAATCACTAGTTTAATATGTAAAACCATTATTCTAAGACATGCAATGTTATTTTTCTGTTATGTTCTGCAAATAAATAAATAGATATCGGATTCGCAATCTTAAGGTTCTGGGTGCGAATACACGCTCGAAAATAATTTTCCCTTTTTATTTTAGTTTTATTATTTTAAGTGGTTTTGTTTTCTTGCAAGATGGTACGGAACCCTTCGTTCTTGACCTATTATTAATTTCAAATATCAAAAAGCCTAGAAATCGTAATATTTGTGCCGCGTGCCGCGTCTCACATGTATGTTTGTTACGCGACGCTGGCAGAAATTGTCTGGCCACATTAAGGTGATACGAAAAAAATGGGGTTTTTTTCGAATCCATTTTCTCCACGACGAAGTCATCGACAGATTTGATTTTTGGGTTAACGTGTATTGAGTATTTGATTAAGATTTTCACTAAAGGGAAACGCGATTGGATGAAATTTTCTCGATGGAATTTAATTACGAAAACACCTCTATTTTTTTTTATTGTTTCCTGTAATTCTGTAAATCCTAACTAATATCATTGTGGAACTGCGTTCGAAATGTAAATATTATGTATTCGCAAAACCTCCTTAAAACCTTTTTAACAAAATAGCGTAGTTTAGCGTAAAAAAAAAATATTCTGTGGTTTGGCGCTACGTTTTTTCATTTTTTTCCGATTCCATCCCTCTCACACTGCGGGTCTTTCCGCCTGGAGTAACGGGGACTTTTGCACGGACGAGGTAGCGCCGGACAGCAGCCTTATGGCGTAACTCGTCTGAGCTATGAACTTCATATAGACTTTTACGTTTGACACCTTGCACCAGCTTCATCTGTCAAATTGGTGTCACGCAAGTAGCATCTCCCTATTTAGTTCGTTCACACGAAGCTCAGAGCTGATAGAAGCCTTCGGTGATACCCCGCAATCGATGAAATTGTATGAGCATGAGATGAACCATAGACACACGCTATGAACTTCAGAGAGGTACGCCATAAGGCTGCAGATTGCCAGGAATAAAATCTCTCGGCTTATGATGCACACGCCCTCTGGGACCTTTAAACATACAACCCTTACGTTAGTGTTATTGTGTATGTGTAGGCCCTTCTAGCTCCTGCCAGAGTGTGTCAATATTGCTCCACTGACGTTGGTCTCGGACAGGGGAGGCCTTCCCCCATAAGTGGGAGCCGTATATGCTTGCTTCTGGGTACGCGTTAGTGTTTCGATATCGGCCATTGACTCGATTGCTACTGCTGACCGAATCATACGATTGATGACCGGTACCATGAAACGCTAAATGGCAGTAATTTCGAACGTTGCACGCAATAAGTGTGTATCGCTTACCCAATTATGAGCGTCCTGTGGTATACAGGAGTCGACCACCGCTGTTGCAACGTTAGCGTACCCACTATAGATAAAAATGGCTGGTATTTAATTGCACAGCAAAACTACTGATTTGCGCAGCAAAAAAGGATCAGCAAAAACACTTCTTTATGTTTTAAATATTTAATGAGTACTTAAGTTTATGTTTTAAGTATTTTTGTTGTTCTTACATGTTGAACCTAACACGAAGGATAAAGGGGCCATCGCATCGCACACCCCTTTTACCCTTCACCTTAAGATTTCCGATAAAATACGCGTGGATCATCAACACGTGATAGATGTGAGACATCTATTAGTCGGGTCGTACGAATTCTAAATTCGAAAGTGTAACGGAAATGAAGCAAACATTACCTTTATTTTGTACTCTGATTCCCATCCACTGTTCGTTTTCGAATCGCCGCCTGAGAGGTTCTAAAACCGGAAGTAAAGCATCATGGTCGCCCTAACCGCTAACCTGCGCGTGCGCAAGGCCAGTGAGCAATCAGACCGTTTGATTGTACGAAAATTGTGCTCCCCATTGTATGCCGCCTCGCTCTGTTAGTCTGGCCTGTATTCCTGCCATTGTAGGCTTAATGTGGGAGCTGTTAGTGCTCTCAATAGGTTTTGTGCCTAAATTGGTCTAGATTTCGTTTTCAATGTCTGGCTATAAGTGGGCGCATTAGTGCATCTGTCACCTCGTATGGGAAAAGACGTGACGCTGTCTTTTTTGGCCTGGTGTAACTCTGAGCATCTATTATTGACGACCCGAATGGCCGAGTCGGCAGTGTCCCTGCCCACAAAGCCAAGGGTCCGGGGCTCGAGTCCCGGTGGGGGCAAATATTTGTTTGATGAGAACGGATGTTTGTACCCTAGTCATGGTTGTTTATCTATCTAAGTATAATATTTCTCTATATAAGTATGTGTATCGTTGTCTAGTACCCAAGATACAGGGAATCCTAGTTTGGGGCTAGATTAATGTGTGTAAATAGTGTCCAAGGTATAATTATTATGATTGATAAATGAAGCACTGGGTTTGTGGATACGGTATTTGACAAGGTAGTCCAATAAATCTAGAACCGTGTCTCAAGCTGAACCTATTTCAACAAAAAGGTATGACAATATCAGAATTCTATATTTCCAGCAGTTGTATTTTATAAACTCAAATTTGTGTTAAAAATACTGCATTTGACTATGACGTCACATACTTCATAGAACTCGTGAAGAAATTACCGTCTTGACAGTTCCTAACAAGTATCTATTTTGACTAACACTCAAATACCGTGTTCTTGTATCGTTGTCTACCACAGATAGAGGCGGAAACTCACGCGCAGACGCTGGGCCTCTATTCCGCTGTAACGGGCGATCTAATGACAGTGACATGGAAACGGCGACCTGTTTTAGTAGCATTCCATTTTTAGGGTCCCGTAACTCGAGGGAAAAAAGGAACCCTTAAATAGGATTACTCGCGTATCTGCAAAAATACTTGTCCTGATAACCGACATAATTATATGAAAAAATATTGTCTGCCAAAAAGTGGAGGGGGTGCTATGACAATACGAAAAAAACACCGTAATAAATCATGTAGGGGTATCCTTGAGAAGGGCTCTTTGTAAACTTTTCTTTTTAACATTAGTTTTGATAACTTCAGAAGTTATGATCCAAAAAGTGCAAAAAATGGCAATCCCGCCCCCCTGATCTCCGAAACTACAGAGTCTAAAATTATGAAAAAAATACAAAATATAGAACTCAAGCCAAAGATTTCAGAAAAACCTACCCGGAATTGCCAAAGTTTTTTATTTTTATTTTATTTTATTGTATTAGGAGAACAAACAGTTTTACACACTCTATTAATAAACTTATATAATAACTTATAACCATTAATGTGTTCTCGCATGTAGAAGCTAAAAAAAAAAAAACTGCCTGCTTGCGGTTAAACAGAGAAAAAATTAAAATATAGTTCTGTCTGGATAACAACATTAGAATGTATAACTTATATATAATTGACAAGATTTATAAATTTAATCATAATAATTAACAAGAGATTATAGGTACAAAAAGACAGAACTGTAAGTTAAAGGAAAAAACATAATGCACAAAAAAAATAAAAAAATTAGGTACAAATAGTATTACCTAATAACAACTTAATTAGTTTAAGATGCTAACGCAGTAAACCAGCGCTTTGTCAGGAGTTTCTTAACACTTTGCGGTTTTGAGTTGAATAAGTCAAGGTCGGGGATATCGACCAAACCGTTAAATGTAGCTACCGCTCTACTGAAAAAGGAGTTTTGTCTATAATTTGTGAAACTGAAAGGAATGTCTAGATTAATAGGATGTCTATTAGTTCTATTGGGGACTTTAATTTTGATGTGTTCAAGAAGCTGCGGAGAGTCAATTTCTCTGTAAACCACATAGAAACGTATAAATGCACCTGGTTACACACATGGAGTCTGAAAATAGCCTCGCCCATAAACAATATTTATAAAATCCTAACTATTCACTCCACACCTTTCCCTACCATTGTACGGTGGTAAGGAACCCTTCGTGCGCGAGTCCGACTCGCCCTCGGCCGTATTTTTTATAAATAACTAATTAAACAAAGCTTTTCCAGAGCAGGCAGAGGCACAGTCGTGCCCGCTTTTAGCCAGGCACTCAATACTCCATTTTGCGTGACAGGTGGCTAGCCCATCGACGCATCTCCAACCGGCTATGGTCCACCATTCATCACACAAAAGAGTAGGTAGGAGTACTAAAGCTAATCGTCGATAAAATTGTACCGCATATTGGGAGAAGAACAGTGTGCGTCAGAAGACCTCACTGCAGCCGCCGAACTTCATTATGCTACGCATGACTCAAAACAATCACTACTGAATTCCTCGGCTAGCCGCTTCGAGTGCTAATTTTATCAACACTGCTCGCCCCCTTTCGAGTGCGGTCGTGAAGTGCCCATTGTCCATTGTTGCCTCTTCCTTAATGCACAGATAGGGTTGCGATGCGATTCGAGTCACTAACACGCAAGGAATAGGAGCTGGGCAAAGTGAACAAGGAGTTTCGTGTGGGCGATTGTACGCCTAATTGGTTACGACCACAGCCGATGGCCGATTTCACAGAATCGTGAACGTGTGGCGTCACCTATCAGGCGGTCCACATACTAACATACAAGATGGATGTCGAGCAAATAAACGCAGCAATTGACAGAAGCTGTCAACAGATGTCATCGCGGATCGCAGAAACAATTGACAGTCGATCCTGCATCGCGCAAGAGAAGTTTCTTCGGTCACTAACTATATATAGAACCTCCGAGCATAAGCCGTCGCACCAGTGGTCCCCAGGCGTAGCAACCTGGAGCGGAGATCTCCCTATGACGGACCTAAATCCACAGCGGACGCAGCCATTGGACCTCGCCGTCGTCGCTTCAAACGAATGAAATCGTACAGAATATAGTGCATCGTTTCATTTTAGGTAAAATAAATAAACATTCTCTTTAAGGCGCGAATTAAGTTGGGAAGGCCGGGTTGATTATTAAAAATAATTTATTTATTGGACAGAGTAACGAGGTAAGGTTAATGGAGTGGTGCTGACAAAGGAGAGTTTTAGTGGTTGGTCTATCTTAACTCGCGCGCTGCTTTAAGGAGGAAGTCGTGACTCCGCAGAATAGTTCATGAGCTTGGCGAGGAACAGGCAGAGGAGTACGGAGAGCTGGCCGCTAACCTCAAATAGTAGAGAGGCACGATAAGCTGAACCTACTAATTTCCCTAAGGGGGGGTAAATTCCTTTAGTTTAATTCGAGTAAGAACGATTGCTCCACCACGCCGGTTCTGTGCTGGTTGATCGAGAATAAGAATAAATTTTATTTAGAAAAATGATAATTAAAGCTAGGATAACAAAGTGATATCACAAAGGAGGTATTAAGCTACAGCGATAAACTGCGGCCCCACACTAGGCAAAGCCTGTATAGTGGGTACCATTTATCGGTTAAAACAATTGGTTTTTTGCTAAGTTCATTGTATAAGGTAGGTAAGTACTTTAAAAAATAATCACAAACAGGAATACAAAAATATAATATTACGAGAGAAGTCGGTTGTTGGGGAAAAGCCTGTTATCTGCCTTTGTTTCAAATGCATTTGCATCAGAATCGGTACAGTCATGGCGGGAAATATCATCATGAGGATGTGTCGCATACGAACATGGGTTCCGACTCCGGGCTATCAAACTCTGGAACAAACTCCCCAGCACCGTCAGGGACACTCCATCTCTTAACATCTTCAGAAGTCGTTTGAAGGAACATTAGCTTTCTCTTCTGTAGTAAATAGATTATATTTTATTTTTATATTGTATAGGTATTTATTGATATTTATATATAGTATTTTTAGGTATTATATTATTATGTAGGACCTCATTTATTTATATGTGTAAATATCTAAGTAATTTATTATAAATATATAGTCACTCTGATGTTTAGTTTTTGGTTATGTTGTGCATAATAGGTCTATCCCTTATAATGAAACTATCCTTTCCTGTCAGCCCTGGCTTTGCTGGAAGAAATCTCCATATAGAGATAAGCACGCCTTTGTATACTAACTGTGTTTGTAATTATCCAATAATGTGTATGTGCAATAAAGTATAAAGAGTGTCGTGGGAACAGAAAAGGGACGTACGTTACAAACTTCATCCGTGACCCGTGAACATTTACCAATTCACTTTTTTTTCTAGCTGATGTGATTTTCATGTATTTTTTGACTTGAATGCATTTTCCTGTTTTTTCAGATTGTGCATGTATATAAGGGGACACTAGGAACTACCCCGCTCCGTTCTACGTCAATTGGGTAAGATTTCTCTGCATACAACATACCTACAGGTCAGTTAACTAAAGCTGGCACGTTCACAGTACTCGCAATAATGCAATGCAACTATTTATTTTGTTCTAACTTCGAAATAGGTAAACAGTCACAATGAAGCGCGTCGATTGACACGTGACACGTATGCAAAAACGATCACTTCTTATATAAACTGTCTCCATCGTACTTATAAGTTTCACCAGTCGCGAAAGAGACAGACATACTATTCTTGATGCCCATGCAGTGCAACGTCACTCCACGCGCTTATTCACAGACACGACACAAGCGCAACCTGTAAATGTATTGAACGTTCCAGCTTTAGTTCACCGATCTGTACTTGAGAACTTGGAACGCTAATCAAATCAAATCAAATCAAAAATCATTTATTTCCATAGGATGTTGTTACATCACTTAGATCCGTCATTACATTTTTTTGGGTGAGTTCACTAACACAATGGCGGAATCTGTGGAGAAGAGCTCACCGAAGAAACTCCACAGTCGTCGCATCTTTTGCGTTTCCTTTTTTAAATAAAATATTGTCAAATTACAAAATGAATGCTAATTATATATCGAAACAGCCTGTTACTCAAACAATCTATTCCCATGGACATCTGTCCTCTAAGTAATCAGATATCCTATAGTAACCTTTTTTATACAATTTCTGTTTTATAATTATTTTAAACTTGTCTAAAGGTAAGTTTTTAATATCAGTAGGGACCTTATTGTAATAGCGTATACAATTGCCTTTAAAAGAATTACTAATTTTATGTAGTCGGCTTACATAAGCAACCAACTTGTCTTTACTTCTAGTATTAAAATTGTGTATATCACTGTACTTCTGAAAATTAGTTATATTTCTTTTTACATACACAATATTGTCATAGATATATTGAGACACAAATGTCAGAATATTGATTTCTTTAAACTTTTCCCTCAGTGACACTTAGGCCCTAATCTATAAATTGCACGAACAGCCCGTTTCTGCAGAATAAATATACTATTAGCATTCGCAGCGTGACCCCACAATAAAATACCATAGGTCATTAGACTATGAAAGTAACTAAAGTAGACTAGTCTAGCGGTGTCTACGTCGGTAAGAGCTCTAATTTTTTTAACTGCGAACGCTGCCGAACTCAGTCTGTTCGACAATTTATTTATATGAGGATCCCATCGTAGTTTGGCGTCTAAAGTAATGCCCAAAAAGACAGTCGACTGCACAAGGTCCAATCTCTGTCCTTTTATAAATATGTCTGTAGTTACCGGGTTCACAATGGGTAACACGAATTTAATACATTTAGTTTTCTTTTCATTAAGTAATAAATTGTTAACAGTAAACCAGTTCACTATACTAGAGATAGCATTGTTTACCTCGTCATAATTTGATTGCTGTCTTTTAACTTTAAATATCAAAGAAATATCATCGGCAAACAATACTAACCCATGTTTTGCTTTAACAAGGTAAGGTAAATCATTAATATATACTAAAAACAAGAAAGGACCAAGAATTGAACCTTGCGGTACGCCCATACTTATTGAAGACCCAGGTGATCTTTTCCCATTAACATCGACCATCTGAACCCTATCTGTTAGATATGACTCCAGAAGGCCAAGTGCCTGATCTTTTACACCATAATGGCGTAACTTCCTGACAAGAGTGTCATGATGGACGCAATCAAAAGCCTTGGATAGATCGCAGAAGACACCTATTGCATCCATTGCGTCTTCCCAGGCATCAAAAATATTGTCGATTAGTTCAACACCAGCATCGGCTGTTGAACGACCCTTTGTGAAACCAAACTGAGCAATATGAATTAAATTATTGAGATAAAAATGACTTTGCAATTGATTAAGTATGAGTTTTTCAAATATTTTGCTAAGCGTTGGTAGTATCGATATGGGTCTAAAATTGGTGGGGTCTGATGTACTACCAGCTTTGAATAAAGGTTTACTTAGTTTCATCAAGTCAGGAAACACACCATTATCTATACATTGATTAAATATACAACAAAGGTGGTGAGGTGCAATACAATCTACAATGGAACTAATATTTTTTACTGATAGACCATGGGCGTCAGCTGTCTTTTTCATTTCCAAGGATTTAAACGCTTTTACAATGTCTTCATTATTTACGTGCCTAAATTTAAAATCTGTTTTACATTCCTCAAAGTTTTGTTTAAGTATAGATTCAGCAGCAGCGGGAGATGAATTTAAAGACTTGATTGTTGAAACTGGAATGTCCGTAAAGAAATTTTCGAAAGCTTTTGCTACTTCTAGGTCTGTACTTAGCAATTGATTATCTATCTTAAGCTTGAAGTTATTATGTGTAGCTTTGGCCTTTCCAGTCTCTCTGTTTATAATTTGCCAAGTCGTTTTCAATTCAATTTTGTTTTTAATGAAATTAGATTTAGCTACGGCACAAACGCGTTTAAACATTTTTGAATAACTACGAACATAATCTAGAAATCTATTTTTGTTATATGATTTCTCTTCATAGAGTTCATATAATCTTCGTCTGCTCCTATGAATTCCAACTGTCGCCCAATCACTAAACAAAGTTTTGTTATTAACTTTTATAGTTTTTGATTTAAATACCGTATCATATTCATTTTTGACAAGGTTAAATACTGAGTTGTACAACAAATTTGGATCGTCACTGTATGGTATTTCCCATAGTTTATCTAAAATATTATTCCTGTAGTGTTCAAGCCGAGTGTCACTAACGGGCACACATGTAATATCCTCTTTTTGGTCCTTTTTTATTTTAATATTGAATATACCTATCTGACCAGAGTGATCAGAGGTTAATTTATTGATGACCGATTTGAAAATGGGCGGAATGTTAGTAAATATATTGTCAATGCAGGTAGCAGATGTTGCAGTAATTCTAGTAGGCTCCAAAAACAGATAGTTCATGTTGTGACATAAAAATAAAGATTTTAATCTAGTACATATATTATTATCCTCTAACAGATTAACATTAAAATCACCACAAATTATAAAAAAATTGTTTTTATCGCTGATTTTAATCAACACTTCATCCATTTTCTTTTCGAATAAATCAAAGGATGAATCTGGTGGTCTGTATACGCTCATTACAATAAGTTGTTCAAGTTCAATACAGGCTATTTCCATGGTACGCTCAACAGACAGGCTCACTATGTCAACTCGTTCCTTATATTTAAAACTATTATTTACAAGTATTAAGGAGCCACCGCGATCAGCTGTTTTTCTGTTGAACGAACTAGCAACGTGGTGGTTATTAAAGTTGAACATGAACTGATAACTCTTTAAAAAGTGCTCTGTTATACATAAAATATCAATATTATTACAGTTCATAAATAACTCAATTTCCAGTTCTTTACTTAACATGCCCTGTATATTTTGATGAACCACGTTTAAAATATTCTTACTTTTACATTTTTCTTTATTTCTTTTATACTTTATTGCACAAAAACAGAAGATACAGATACATCAAAATGGAAACTAGGTGTACAAAGGCGAGATTATCTCTAAAAAGAGATTTCTTCCAGCAAACCTAATATGGACAGAATACATGAAATAACAGGTAGACCTATGTGCACAACGTTAAAAATATTAAAATAATAAACTTATTACTAATATGTACATAAATACATAATATCAATACAAATAGACAAAATTATACTACATATATATCAAAGCAATAAACCTACATAAATCTAGTATGGAAGAGAAAGATAGTGTTCTTTTAAGCGAGTTTTAAAAATAGAAAGTGACGGGCTGTCTCTGATGGCGCTAGGAAGTTTGTTCCAGAGCCTGATAGCTCGTAGTCTGAACCCATGTTCATATGCGGCTGTATTGTGTTGCGGAGTTATAAGCAGTGATCGAGCGTGAGATCTCCGAGGCCTATCCGAGGACAAAAATTCAAAACGATCTCGTAAGAAGACAGGATAGCGAGGATTAAATAAGATATTATAGAGGCAGATGAGGATATGAGAATCCCGACGAAGACGGATAGGGAGCCACTTTAACTCCCTGCGATACTCCGAGACGTGGTCATACTTGCGCAAGCCGAAGACAAACCGAATCCCGAGGTTTTGAAGTCGCTCGAGTTTGTTCAGTTGCGCTAATCGATCAGGGGAAGGAGAAGAGACAAGGCAAGCGTTATTTTTGTCTGACTAGGCAGGAAGTATTGTAGTCGTTTGAGGGAGTGAAAAGTGGCAAAGACTCGCCTACTGACCTCGCTGACATGCGCTGACCAGGAAAATTGGTTATCGAAGAAAACTCCTAGATTTTTGGCCTTAGTACTATATGAGATTATAGTTCCATCATATGTTATAGGGGCAATGGACAGATTCTGTAACAAGTTAAGGGAAAACCTGGAACCAATAATCAAAGCCTGGGACTTACTAGGGTTAACAAGTAGTCCAAAAGATTTTTCATTACTAGGAACTTGATTTAATGGGCAAGATGAAGGTATATTTATACAAATATTAATATTACTGCCAGAGTTACTCTCTGTTGTCCTATGGGTTAATTTAAAGAGCTTGGAACAGATTCCAAGGAGTACATGTCATTATTATTACACTGCTCAATAGAAGCAGGCGTTTCATTAGTCAAAAACTTGACTGAGTTCAAAATAAAATAAGATAGTGACTGTGCTATCTGTTTTGTATAAAACCTAGATAGGTAATACCTATCCTTAGTCAAATAAAAATATTTTCCAATACAAATATTGGTGTCTATGAAATGAAATTTTTCAGTATGACGACATGTCAATGTGTGTATAAATGTATTATAATCATGTCTTATATGATTTCCATGTTGTGACAAAGATTGGCTGAAGGGAAACGCAAACAAGATTATTCTATCTACATTTTGTAAAGAATTTAATTACACTAAAGCTAAAGAAACTTGCTAAAAAAAAGCTAAAAAAAAAGCTAAGAAACTCACATGTTTTTAGGGTTAACGTATCCGAAGGGTGTACAACGCGACCCTTCTAAGCCTCCGTCCGTCGGTCTGTCCGTCCATCTGTCCCTCAGCGGGCTCTATCGGATGACTGTATCAGGCAGACTTGATTTTTAACAGATTGTGTATTTCTATTGCCGCTACATCAAAATGCAACTACCAGCGTTTTATAAAATTGAAGGGATTGAGGGCGTCTCTATGTCTGGTGTCCGTCAGTTCCGGTCTAGGGGCCACAGTTTTCAAGCGATCCTCACAAAACTTGGCACACGTGTTCCTTGAATTAAAAGTTTTTTTGTTGAGAGCTTTTCTCGATTTTCCCCTGGGGGGGGGGGGGGGGGGGGAAATGACCTCATTAATTTTTTGAATGTTTTTTTTTTTTCTCAAACCTATCGTGTGGGGTATCAAATTAAAGGGCTTCATGCGCCGGTTCTAAAATATACTACACTACACTATTACCTTTCGGCTGCCTGTTTTCTAAAAATCCAAGAAATATTTTCAAAACATACCAAGTTTCGTCTCCTCTCAATCTCAAGAGGATCTATACAGACCACGAGAGTGAGTGAAATAGACTATAACTATTTTCGTGAAAAGTCAATAGATTGTATTTTAAATTGCAAAATGTAGTTTACAGAGTTATTGGTTCGGCTACTTTACTACTTGATTTTGATTGAATCTAAAATACTTACCTATAAATGGGTTCACAGTCCCCCCTGTTAGCTGTTAGCGAGCTCTACTGCCCACAGGGCAACTCGTTTTATAAGTATAATTAATTATGGGAAAACTGAACTTCCCTTGATTTTTGCCCTTCGGAACAGGCTGTCCGTTTCCCAAAATACCCGTTCCCAAAACACCTGTTCCAAAATAACAGTTTTTTTAAAAGACCATACGCCATCAGATCCTTTTATCATAGGATCCGAATGCCAAACAAAGTACACGTTTCTCATTGCATCCGTATGCCAAAAGATTCGTTTCTCATGATGACATTTGAAAGAGGTTACAGATACCTCTATATATGACATAGTGACGGGAACGGATGTTGTCGGAAAGGGATATCAAGCCAAACGTGTTAGTTGAGGGTAAACACATTCTGGAAAACGGGTTATTTAGGAAACGGTAGTCACGGGAACGGCCGTTTCAGGATTAGGACTTTCTGGGAAACGTATATCAAGCCGAACGTATATTGTTGGGGAAAACACATTCTGGGGGACACATATTTCAGGAATCGGATTATTAAGGAAAAGGTAGTGACGGGAACGGATGTTTTGGAAACGGGTGTTTTGGGTAACGGTTAGCATGTTCCGGTCATGATCGATTGGATGGATAGTGTGTGAAGAGGCTGTATATATCGAAAAATACCTACATGTAACAATAAATGCATACATACGCCTTCCATCAACACTACCTTTAAGCGTTTCAGAACAAGAACATCACTATGGGAACCATTTCGATTTCCAATGGTCTTTATTGCATGGTACTGTAAGGTAGGTTGTATATTGTATACGGGCCTCTTTAGAGTGGGTGTTCACTTGGACACTGTCACGTTATATGTAGTTTTAAAAAGAAAGAGGCTTGGATGTGAGAAGTCAATGTGACACACTTCACCGTAGGCTTCGGCCAGTGACTGAGCTAAATTATAGTGAGGATTAGAGTAATGGCTATCGAGCCAGTTGTGGATCCCTTTTATAAAAAGTGTATATAACTAAAAGATCAAATAAAACAGAACAGTAACAACAAACCAGTCCAGTGTTATGATTTATAATTATCAATTGAGCACTACATCAGTGCTAGGAGTACTACATTAGCACCAGGAGCGCTACAGTACCAAGGCTTGTGTTAAGACGGTCGTGGTGACTTTGTGGATCTGTTGATGTTTCTTCTCTTCGCTGCAAGACTTTGTTTCTAACCAGCCAGGATGCCATACTAAAGAGGTAGCTAAATTGAGGGGTGCATACTAAACAACGCACACTACAATTATAGGTCTTAAACCGTAGTCTAACGGTATACAATCCAGTGCTGCGTGCGTGGTAGGGCGGTTTTGGCGCCAAGCAGTCGCAATCGATACGGAAAGCGGGAGGCACGAATGTCAATTGTTTTGTGAAGGTTTTGCTGTGATTCTGATTATAAATGATTGCACAAAAAGTATATATATCAGGCTTGGCTTCTTGTTTGTTTAGTTCCAAATTCCAAATTTCTTTATTACTGTAGATATTTACATATACTTAGCAATCGTCATTTTTTGCCACTTCTCTACACTGGACCACTGTGGGAGAAGAAGGGCGTAGAAACTCCCACAGATTGATATGAAAATCTCTTTTAAAAACTGCTTGTGCTTAACTGATACAAATATTGTGATATCATTATCATAATTAATAAGCCGGAATAAATAATTACACAATTATCAACAGCAAGGTCTGTGTTGCGCCAGATTAACCCCATACAGTCCCGTCATTTAAGTAATCTTGAACATTGCAATATCCCATTTTCGACAAAGTCGCTTTAACATGCTTTTTAAATTGCTCAAAAGACAATTTCAAAATCTCCAGAGGTATCTTATTGTATTAGAGAATGCACTGACCCTTGAAAGAATTGCTAACCTTCGCGAGTCTAAAGCACATAGTCTGTGATTATTTCTTAGGTTAACATTACAGCTATCGCTAAGTTTGGAAATTGTTGTAAGGTTCTTGCGTACATACATTACATTTTTGAAAATAAATTAACTAGCTACAGTTTCTTTCTTTTCTTTTTCTTCTTTTTTTTTCTTTAAAAAGCTCTCAGCAGTCTGTGCGTTTTATAGTAGTTTATATGACTGCTACATAGTGCCTAATTAATTATGTACAGTTTTATACACTAGTTTATCTATACACATAACATAAGCTCTCTTTGATGTGTTCAGGAACCGCATGTTTGACCGGCATTGTGGCATTGGTTCTGCAGTTATTTAGCTTGTTCTGTAGTACCAACTTCTCAAACAAACTAGGGGCGGCACGCAGGCGGGCGTCGGCGTTCGAAATTTAAATGCCATAATTTGACAATATTCAGATAAGAAATGAGTTTTTACCAAGAAGTTTATCATTATGTTGGTCGTAACGTGTGGTTTTTGGACGCAGTTAAGGGGGTTTATGATACGTGTGTATATAAATAAATATAATAATTACAAATACTCGTATCGTCCCGTCAATATTACCCATAGTTTTATCTATGTCCCGTATACCGTTCAAAACTATCGCAAATTTACGAATATTTACACCTAAAAGAAATGTGTTGTCCGTTACTTCTAAGCGCATCCAAAGTGATCAACTACGTAGACAATAGAAAACAAAATAATGGAAGATTGCATTTTAAATTATAAATTGCTCGAATAGCTCTTTTCTGTAAAATAAAAATAGTTTGAACATCCGCTTTTCCCCAACAACAAGATACCATAGGACATGACGCTATGAAAGTAACTAAAATATACTAGCCTAGATGTAGCCACATCCGTGTTTTGTCTGAAGTTTTGTTTGTTTGTTCCATATAATTACTAGATCCCTTTACCGATTGAGATGTATGTAGTATCATTGGAATCATTAGGTCATCGTGAGTAATATAGGCTGTAAGATGTCATATTATCAAAATGGCGGACGTGGTGCCTAACTAAATGCTTAGTTTTTAGCTATCACCTGATTAAGACTGTTTTCGTCGTAATTCTAGAGATTCTTTACATCATTAAGATTATTTTACAAAACAATCTACCAGTGCGTTCACCCTCCCCCGTGTGTCGCACTAGAATGCGCAAATTTCGATCCGGTTCGAAATTGAAACGGCTAATCGGGCATCTTCCCGCGCCGCCGCCACTTCCGGTGCGGTCGCAATTGCGCGCGTCCTGTGGAGTGCTCCTTCCGGTGGAACTATCAGTGTGTCGCCTACCTGCCAGCAACTTCTATTTGAGGCTGGTGACTGTGTAATAAGACCTCTTATTAACCTACTTCAGGAAACTCTTTTTATTAATCATCACATTTCAGACTATCAGTCCAACCCGTCAGCGCATTGCTGATGCCTACTTTTTATAATGATGCGGCAGATTGAGTGATAGTGTTGATTTTGATTTTATAGACCGAGCGAGCGAAGGGCTCCATTTCGACAAGATAGGAGGCCGATTTTCCTTTCGTCTGTCTCTATGTCTCTATCTATGCGTGTCTGTCAGTTCCGGTCTAGGGGCCACAGTTTTCAAGCGATCCTCACAAAACTTCGCACACGTGTTCCTTGAATTATTTTTTTTTTTGTTAAGAGCTTTTCTCGATTTTCCCCTATGGGGGGGAGGGGGGGAGTTATGACGTCATTAATTTTTTGTATGTTTTTTTTTTAAACCTATCGTGTGGGGTATCAAATTAAAGGGCTCTTCATGAGCCGGTTCTAAAAATATACTACACCATTACCTTATGGCCGCCTGTTTTTATAAAAATCCAAGAAATATTTTCAAAACATACCAAGTTTGGACTCCTCGAAGTAGGAGCCAGATTAGTAAAGAGGATCTATAAAGACCATGAGAGTGAGTGAAATAGACTAAAACTATTTTCGTGAAAAGTCAATAGATTGTATTTTAAATCGCAAAATGTAGTTTACAAAGTTATTGGTGCGGCTACTTTACTACTTGATTTTGATTGAATCTAAAATACTTACCTATAAATTGGTTCACAGTCCCCCCTGTTAGCTGTTAGCGAGGTCTACTGCCCACAGGGCCACTAGTAATAATAATACCATGGACACAATTCACACACATGATCTAGCCCCAAACTAGGATTCCCTGTATCTTGGGCACTAGACAACGATACACATACTTATATAGATAAATATTATACTCAGATAGACAAACAACCATGACTAGGGTACAAACATCCGTTCTCATCATCAAATATTCGCCCCCACCGGGACTCGAACCCGGGACCCTTGGCTTCGTAGGCAGGCTCACTGCCGACTCGGCCATTCGGGTCGTCAATCCCGAAGTGGTTTTCTCGGTTTGGCACCCGCGATTTCTACACGGCCAATGGTCATATGCCTACAAGCTGAGAACCGCTTTCGGTAAATGCTTATGTTTAAACGATTACCTAAAACACACTTATTTTACTACCAATTAATTCGAAATGACTGCCAGAATGGATAAATGTCCACCAAATTGTGTTTGGATAAATGATCACCAAACTTCTTTTATGTTTTATGTGTACTTAAGTTTAGGTTTTAAGTATTTTTTGTTGTTCTTACATGTTCAACCTAACACGAAGGATAAAGGGGGCCTCGCTTCGCTCACCCCCTTTACCCTTCACCTAAGCTACCGGAGTATTTTGCCCTGATATTTTTCGCAACTTTTGGTGTTCATTTATCCATTTTGGGTAGGAAAAAAATATTTTGGTGATCATTATATTTGTTGCCCTTCGGAAATGCGCCCGTCAGAGAAGATAGCACCAAGAAACTCTACGGGGATGTCATTTTAAAAAATTTCATCACTTTTTTTTTTTACATTATTGACTATATAAAAATTATCTAATCTAAACTAAAAAACATGTCTCAAACGAAATTTAGTTAAGAACACAGATATCTCGAAATGGTTTTCTCCGTTTGTTACCCGTGGTTTTTTTACATGGCCAATTGTCATGGCCCTACAAGCTGGGAACCGCTTTCGGTAAATATGTCAGTTCGCCGGCGACATTATGTCATCGTCATGCAAATTGTGTCAAGGCGAGCTGACGGGTCTATTTTCATCATATAAAAGTGCGGGAGACGAGTGTCATATAAAGCACTTGTTTCCTGCTGGATGAGATTGCACGCGTTTTTGCGGGATTCGGCGGAAGAAACATTATGGGAAGAAACATTATCTTTAAAGGCTTTAATCGCACATCAAAAATACTGATTTTCACAGGAAAAAAGGATTAGCAAAAACACTTTTTATGTTTTAGGTATTTTTGTTGTTCTTACATGTTCAACCTTATCCGAAGGATAAAGGATTTACCCTTCACTTAGCTACCGCAGTCTTTTGCCCTGATATTTGCTGTGAAAATCAGTATATTTGCTGTGCAAATCAGTATTTTTGATATGCAGTTTAATATTTCCCATCTTTAAATAAACTAAATTGTTGTATTGTCACTTGATGGTAAATATGATACAGGTGATAGGATGTCCCGTGTCGTGGGAATCGGAAACAACGATGACTCAGTCATATTCATAACCTAAAAATAACGGATAAATGTTAATATTTACTACCTAGTATTTACTCGTAATTTCGTAATAATTTTTTTCGTTATATCTTTATTGTACTACACAAAACAGGTATACAGATAACTTATAATAGAAAAAACATGTTCAAAGGCAAACTTATCTCTAAAAAGAGATTTCTTCCAGCAAACCAAGATGGTAGGAAAGGTGATGGTTGAGCGGGGGAAGACCTACGCGTACAATAAAACTCTATAAATACTACGAGTAATATATACTACAAACAATATTATACTGATAACCCTAATTGATAAAAATAGACTGCATACACAATGACTTCAATTACTTTACTCATATTCTTTATGACGCTGTAAATAACAATGACAATGTAAATGACAGTTTATGCACAAATGCGAGCTTATCTCTAAAGAGAGATTTGTACCAGCAAACCTAATTGACTAGTAGTGAGTGAACGCAAGTGTGTACTGGCGTCTCACTCACTATAAACTCGCTGGGTGATGGGCTTGCTCCGCTGTGCTTGATTTGTGCACTAATAATGTTGTTGCACCACACAAGGACAAGGTCCGACAATATTGACACCTGTGGCTTGATGCCACATTAAAAAACATATTCTGTGACTCATAAGTCATTGGTAAAAAAAAAAACTAATGCATCGCGCCACACTTTATGAGCGGTGGCCTTGAATGCGCAGTAGTCACTTTTCAATACCTGTACATATGCGCAGTAATTCCCGCCAACGTCGCCCAGCGCTCTTAATTCGTGGCGCGAGGTATAGCGCATTAATGTCCCTTTCGAGGGGCACAGGCCTTTAACCGGATTTAAGTAACATTGAGCCAAAGTCCACCACGCTGGCTCAGTGCGGGTCGGGGGTGTCGGGCTAGTGGCCGAGCCGACCGTCAGGAGTTATCAAGCTGCCCTATCAGGGCCTCTGACCAGCTTTACGACTACCAGCACCGAGTAGCGACAGTAGCCGGGACCTACAGCTTAACGTGTCATACGTAACACGGAAGCGTCAGAGACAAATGCCGCATAGACACAGACACCCATCTAGTTCCCGTCTTGGGCAGATGTTGCTAAACTCGCGCAAACGTTTCCGATGTGCCAGTACTTAATTTATCAAGCTGCCCTATTAGGGCCTCTGACCAGCTTTACGACTACTAGCGCCGAGTAGCGATAGTAGCCGGGACCTACAGCTTAACGTGTCATACGTAACACGGAAGCGTCAGAGACAAATGCCGCATAGAAACAGACACCCATCTAGTTCCCGTCTTGGGCAGATGTTGCTAAACTCGCGCAAACGTTTCCGATGCGCCAGTACTTAAGTTATCAAGCTGCCCTATTAGGGCCTCTGACCAGCTTTACGACTACTAGCACCGAGTAGCGATAGTAGCCGGGACCTACAGCTTAACGTGTCATACGTAACACGGAAGCGTCAGAGACAAATGCCGCATAGAAACAGACACCCATCTAGTTCCCGTCTTGGGCAGATGTTGCTAAACTCGCGCAAACGTTTCCGATGTGCCAGTACTTAAGTTATCAAGCTGCCCTATTAGGGCCTCTGACCAGCTTTACGACTACTAGCACCGAGTAGCGATAGTAGCCGGGACCTACAGCTTAACGTGTCATACGTAACACGGAAGCGTCAGAGACAAATGCCGCATAGAAACAGACACCCATCTAGTTCCCGTCTTGGCCAGATGTTGCTAAACTCGCGCAAATGTTTCCGATGTGCCAGTACTTAAGTTATCAAGCTGCCCTACTAGGGCCTCTGACCAGCTTTACGACTACTAGCGCCGAGTAGCGATAGTAGCCGGGACCTACAGCTTAACGTGTCATACGTAACACGGAAGCGTCAGAGACAAATGCCGCATAGAAACAGACACCCATCTAGTTCCCGTCTTGGGCAGATGTTGCTAAACTCGCGCAAACGTTTCCGATGTGCCAGTACTTAAGTTATCAAGCTGCCCTATTAGGGCCTCTGACCAGCTTTACGACTACTAGCACCGAGTAGCGATAGTAGCCGGGACCTACAGCTTAACGTGTCATACGTAACACGGAAGCGTCAGAGACAAATGCCGCATAAAAACAGACCCCATCGAGTTCCCGTCTTGGCCAGATGTTGCTAAACTCGCGCAAACGTTTCCGATGTGCCAGTACTTAAGTTATCAAGCTGCCCTATTAGGGCCTCTGACCAGCTTTACGACTACCAGCACCGAGTAGCGACAGTAGCCGGGACCTACAGCTTAACGTGTCATACGTAACACGGAAGCGTCAGAGACAAATGCCGCATAGAAACGGACACCCATCTAGTTCCCGTCTTGGCCAGATGTTGCTAAACTCGCGCAAACGTTTCCGATGTGCCAGTACTTAAGTTATCAAGCTGCCCTATTAGGGCCTCTGACCAGCTTTACGACTACTAGCACCGAGTAGCGATAGTAGCCGGGACCTACAGCTTAACGTGTCATACGTAACACGGAAGCGTCAGAGACAAATGCCGCATAGAAACGGACACCCATCTAGTTCCCGTCTTGGCCAGATGTTGCTAAACTCGCGCAAACGTTTCCGATGTGCCAGTCCTTAAGTTATCAAGCTGCCCTATTAGGGCCTCTGACCAGCTTTACGACTGCTAGCGCCGAGTTGCGACAGTAGCCGGGGCCTACAGCTTGACGTGTTGACGACCTCTGTGGCTCTGCCTGCCATGCGAGAGGTCCCGGGTTCGATCCCCGGCTGGGGGTGAAAAAAAAAACCAGTTCTTGGATGCTTTATATGTGTGTGACGTCGCTGTTTCCGGTTCCCACGACACCGGGTATCATAGTGTGAGGCCAGAAGCAATGTGTGCGCCTGTATGTAAATGTTTATGTTATGTTTATTATTTAAAGATTTAAAAGATTTATTCACAGTTACTGTGTCAAACTTAGTCTTTCGACCAAAACATGTGACCGTCACGAACAAACAAAACATAAGTACATTGATAAAATTTTAAAAAAGTACACAGAAAAATAAAACAAGTGCACAACAAAACAAAACAAAAGTATACAGATAAACTGAAGAACAGTAATATAATCATGTAATATAATTATTTAAAAACATATACACAGTCTTAAAAATCATAAATAGGGGCATATGAAAAACGTCCAACTCTGAGTGCTGGGCGACACAGGCATTGAGTCGGGTCAGTGCCTGAAAAGTGGGTGCGTGACGAGCATGCTCTGTACGGACAATACCCGTTATGATACCGTTTTCTCATTGCTGTCCTCCTCATAGTTCTTCTGCACTTCCTGAGGGTGACAGTCAGCTCCGAATATCCCAGTCATGGTCGCAAACCTTCGATAGGAGGTGGTAACCGTAGAAGAAGAAGAAACGGGTTACCACAACGTCTTATGCCGATAGGAACCTTATTTGATCCGCAAAATCACCGTGACCGTCTTCAAACAAATTCCAAATTCCAAATAAATGTCTTTATTACTGTAGATATTTACATATACTTAGCAATCGTCATTTTTTGCTACTTCTCTACATTGGACCACTGTGGGAGAAGAAGGGCGTAGAAACTCCCACAGATTGATTATTAGATCTCTTTCAAAAATTGCTTGTGCTTAACTAATGCAAATTTTATAATAGCATTTTATCATAATTAATAAGTAGGAATAAATTATTACAAAATTATTAACAGCAAGGTCTGTGTTGAGCCAGATTAACCCCATACAGACTGTCAGATTACTTAAATCTTGAAAAAATCTTGGTATTAGGTAAATAAAGCCCATTATGGCGAATCGTAATGGAAATGGTTGCCATGGTGATGTTCTTGTTTTGAATCTAATTTGAATCGGAAAAAGATCGTGGCAACCGCCCAGGTCTTCGAGGCCAGCTAACCAGTCCATAGCAGTTTGCTAGTTGGGTCATTGAACTGTTAATAAATATTGTAATATCGCATCTTCGGTATTGCTTGCATCCTGATCTGCTCACGACGAAGCCTGCTCGTCCCACGCGGTTGCAGTATATCAGCAGAACAGTTACGTCGCTGTGTGTTTCTGAAGCAGGATAATTGTGATCATCACACCCTGTGTCACCCATCATCGGGTTATGGGGAAGTGTAAATATTTCCATTTGGTGCGATCTTGGCACATCCAGCCACGCACAGTCTGAGCTCAAGGGTCAGAAAGTTTTTTGCTTTGAACTTTTCTAACAGGCTTTGGGGCCCGTTTCGCGTTTTACAAAGGCAACAAATATAATGATCACCAAAATATTATTTTCCTACCCAAAATGGATAAACGAACACCAAAAGTTTCAAAAAATATCAGGGCAAAATACTGCGGTAGCTTTGTTGAAGGGTAAAAAGGGTGGGCGAAGCGAAGCCCCCTTTATCCTTCGTGTTAGGTTGAACATGTAAGAACAACAAAAAATACTTAAAACTTAAACTTAAGTGCACATAAAAAAATATTTATATTGTAAATTTCTTGTTGCCTAGGAACGTTTAGACAACTCGTTAAACGTTCCGTTCACTTACTTGTCTGACGGAATATTAGTGACTTAGTTAAACGTCAGTATTAAATTAACAGTCTAGAGAGTTAGTTAAGTGTCTGATTTAACCAACTAACTGCGATATATCTATTGTATTATCATAACTCCACATACCTTGTTGCGTGCTCGCGTCAGCCCATCGTGAATTGATCCATGGCACGAGTGTGTACAGACCGGCGGTGTTACATTACTGGTCAGGAAATCTCCGCCGAAAACCCCCGAAACGCCTGTCCCAAAAGCGAGTTATGCAAAGCAGCTCGAGTACAAGACCTCAGGACATGATCTCGTCGCCGTACCGCAAGGAAGCGCGCAGTGAGTCATCGGTCGTCGAACCCGCGCGCCATCGCCATGGCGTGCGTGGGCGCAGCCGCAGCCTTCGTCGCAGCAAACCTGCGCGTCCGCAAATGCGTTTGTTGCCGAATGCTCGAATTATGGATTAAGGGAAGTGGGACTTAAATTTCCAGCTAGCTGTCACCCCAGGTGTTTGAATATTTAGCATTATATTTAAACGTTTCCTGACCCATCCGCCTACTATGTGTGCACAAATATATTGGCTAGTATTTAATGGCACAGCAAAAACACATTTTATGTTTTAAGTATTTTTTGTTGTTCTTGCATGTTCATCCTAACATGAAGGATAAACTGGATTCGCTTCGCTCGCCCCCTTTACCCTTCACCTAAGCTACCGCAGCATTTTGCCCTGATATTTGTTGTGCAAATCAGTAATTTTGATGTGCAGTTTAATATTTCCCAAATATATTTAGGGTTCCGTACCCTATTTACGCTTTACGTATCTTGAAAACTCGATTACAAAACCCTTCGGTTTCCTGTCCTACTTACACTTCTCCCTCAGTGGTCTAATGTAGAGAAGAGGCAAAAAATGACAGTTGCTAAGTATATGTAAATCTACAGTAATACGGAAATAAAAACTGGCCGGGTTTCTAACCACGTGCTAAGTCATAAACCTAAACATTTACATACAGGCACATACATTGCTTCTGGCCCCACACTAGGATACCCTGTGTCGTGGGAACCAGAAACAGCGACGTCACACACATATAAACATCCAAGACCTGGGGATTGTTTTTTTTTCACCCCAGCCGAGGATCGAACCCGGGAGCTCTCGCATGGTAGGCGGAGCCACAACCGATGCGCCACAGAGGCCGTCGTCCGCCGACCCTACAAATTGCTATCCAAATTATACGTAAAAGCCTGACCAGACCTCAAACATTTAAATGGCCACTGAAAACCCACCAATGAAGCCCAGACGGCACCATTTCAATATAGGTTGTGTTTTACCAGTTCTTGGAAAGCAATAGCAGTCATAGCGACATTGCGTCCATTAGTATAATGAAAATGCGTGATGTAATAATAATAATAACAATACCTTGGACACTATTTACACACATTGATCTAGCCCCAAACTAGGATTCCCTGTATCTTGGGTACTAGACAACGATACACATACTCATATAGACAAATATTATACTTAGATAGATAAACAACCATAACTCCCTACACTGAAAAAAACCTCTTGTTATTCGTAGCTAAACTTTCGTCTACGTATAACATAGAAAAAGTGACCACAAAACTATAGCAATACGTAACCAAATCTAGTTTGGTTATTTTTTAACGAAACTTTTTTGTAATTAATTTTAACACTATTTTGTTTAAGTCATACCAAGGTGCTTACTTAAAGGTAGGTCTACTTACATGCAGTTAGGATGCCAATTGTTTGTTTATTTCAGCCATTTTTTACAAAACAGTTTGACGGTTATTAACTAAACTAATGAGTTGTTTTAGCTGTTGTTTTGTTACTATAACCTGACATATTAGTTAATTTAGATAACTTGTTTTGTTAATTTTTACAAAACAGTTTGACTGTTAGTAACAAAACTTTGCTTGTTTTAGCTGTAGTTGTTTGTTTATATAATATTTAGTACTTCTTTAGTGTATAGCCTAATTTATTTTAGCTATCTGAGCGTTTTAGCATGGCAATAAGCGGTAATTTCCCTTTTGTTAATATTTCAAGAATCACCGATTAGATTGACATTATTGATCTAATCGGTGATTCTTGAAATATTAACAAATGGGAATTACCGCTTATTTCCATGCTAAAACGCTCAGATAGCTAATATAAATTAGGCTACACACTACAGAAGTACTAAATACCATATAAACAAAAACTACAGCTAAAACACCCTAAAAAAAATTGTATTACCTATATAAAATTTAAAAGTAGTCAGATAAATAAAAGCAATGGTTTTACAAATGTAATTGTTGTATTGTTAGGCTTCAGAATTTTTACAATGTAAGAACCATTATCACATAAATCAAAATCTCAAAACAACGGGAATCTTTTTCCCAATGTCCCAGTGTCCTCCAGTGACTGTAGGCCATACTCGTACGTTGTAGAATTATTAGTACCCTGTGAGGCCTGTGATCTATTCGGCTCAGTCGACATATGCCTGAAACTGAGAAAACCATGTGATTAGGGCGTATCAATTTATTTCGGTTAGGTAACGACGTAGTGGTAAGGAAATAGAGGTACCTATTCAATTACTGTTGCTTGTTAAATATACTTCTATTTCTATAGCCATACCTTCCTCCCCCGGTAGGTAGGTTAGACACAGATGCAAGCTAGCGTTATTTGTAGGTTTGGGTGCCGAGGTACTAACTTTTGGCGCGTTGGCACCATGCTGGCGCGGCAGGCACGTTATGCCTTTTTACCCCGAGATTGGCATAGCTTTAGCTTACCACAAGATAATGAAAGGAAATGATTAGGTAAATACTTACCTTTGAATTGAGTAAAATACACTTCCAGGCCCCACTGCTGCAGATAATCTTCGAGAGGGGCTCTGCTCGGCCATGGTTCTCTCACTCATTTTTAAGTAGGTAGCTGACTGAAATAAAGATTCTTCTTCTGATTATGCTGATGAGAGAGACGACAAGCACATAACTATTTTACTTTGGGGTTTTATGAAAAACGGAGACCCGTCTTCACACGATTGTCCCGAGAGGCGCAAGCGCAAGCAGCAAAATGAATAGAAAATCAACGTGTTTGACATGGCGTGTCGCGTCGTCGCGTCGATCGTAGCAAAATGCAGTTTTTGAAATGTTTCGCTCTTGCACAGATTAATAAAGAGTGCTCTTGTCACTGTGCCGCACGGTCGGATTTTGTTTGACAAGACTACATTCAACTCGCGCGAGGACTGTTGGTAGTTCGTCATCCCGTAAACAAAAGTGTTTGGTTGTAAACAATCAAAATACGGCTAACATAAGATAACGCTATGTTTAGTTCAACATATTAGTTTGTTGTTAATTACATACGTTTTGTTGAATTGCAGTTTTGTGTGTAAAAATAACAAACTTAATTGAGATAATAGTAACAAGATGTTTGTTTAGTGTTTAACAATAATAATTGTTTGATAGTTCAGCAAGCCTTTAGTAACGAATAGTCTAAGAATGAGTATAAACTAAGTAAACATGTATTGTTGCAAGTTACCAATCCAATTTGTTTACTTCATTAAGGTTATACATGACTAAATCTTAGCTATTAAACAACCGAACTGAAAATAACCAAACCAGTTTTGTGCTTCGTAAATAAACCACTTTAATTATTTCAAATTAAGTTTATTGACGACTAACTGAAGTATGATTAAAAAGGCGATAACCGAAAAAGTTTTGTTATTATTTTTTTTCAGTGTAGTTATGGTACAAACATCCATTCTCATCAAACAAATATTTGCCCCCACCGGGACTCGAACCCGGGACCCTTGGCTTCGCAGGCAGGGTCACTGCCGACTCGGCCAATCGGGTCGTCGATGATTTCCTTCTGTCTGTTTTCTTTCTGTGTTTCGTATGGGATATGCCGGCAAAGTCTTTCGAATGCAGTTCTGTTATTCTGGCATCTCTTCATCCCGTCGTGTACCGGGCACACCCTGTAGTACGGCGCATTTGCCAAATCCACATCAAAACCTAACAGTTTCCGTCCATTTACTTTATATGCTACTTTTCAACAACTCTATAGGTAGATTAAAGGGACCGAACAAGTGTCCAATCGTTAGGAACCGTACGGTTTACAGCGATTAGGTCGTTTCACTCGTGACACGCGAGCCGAATCGATAAGGGGTCACTGCACCCGACGCGCTAGCTGATTTGATCAACCACTGCGGGGTGATGTAATGTCACTGTTGCTGCCGGCTATTTGTTTTGGTGTGTATGTAAAAATACGCAGGTCACGGAATTTAAAAACCTGGGCCGTGTGGTCACGGACAGGCTCACAGATGACCTGGACTTGGAAAGGGAGCGCAGGGCGCTGGCGGTTCGATGTAACATGCTGGCTCGCAGGTTTGCACGGTCCACTCCAGAAGTGAAACTCACATTGTTCAGAGCATACTGTCAAACCTCGTTCTCGTCCCGTCCGTCTCGTCCCGGGTTCGAGTCCCGGCGGGGGCAAATATTTGTTTGATGAGAACGGATGTTTGAACCCTAGTCGTGGTTGGTCTATCTAAGTATATTTCACTGACGGGCAATGAAAAAGTTCCAGTGACATAGCACCAAATTACTCCTAAACGGGAAAGGCTAGCTTAATACGCCGTCTGCAATATTGAAGTACATTTAACAGCGCATCAGAATATTACCAATTAAAAACGTAAATAATAAACGTAATATTGGTTATATGTCTTAGGATATTTTAAGGTGTTTGTCGGCATTTTGTGGGTGGAACTTTTTCATTGCTCGTCAGTGTATTTATCTATATAAGTATGTGTATCGTTGTCTAGTAGTACCCAAGATACAGGGAATCCTAGTTTGGGGCTAGATCAATGTGTGTAAATTGTGTCAAAGGTATTATTATTATTATATGTTTTTCTTGATTAGAGTGAGGTAGGTAACTAGATAAATACATATATAATTCTTAGTTAACAAATAAACACAAATGCAGTTTTTAAGGTGATATATCGACAAAATCGATACTTTTTGAAGTTATTTCTCTGCTGTTCAAAATAAGTCCCAAGTTTAATAAATTACTATAACAATTTTGGGACTTTTTGATAGATTCTGTAATAACAGAAACGCGATTGGAGAAATTTCGCTCGATAGAAATAATTATTGAAATGAGGTCTAAATTTACACTTTTTTTATTTTCTGACAAATTGGAATAGCGCAAAGAATTCAAAAATATTTATTTAGATGGGTTTTGACAATACTCAAATTACCTAATAAAGAAATTTTCATGGCTATTTTGGTTAATTTTGTATCAATTTAAAACCAACTTTTTGTCATTTTCCCCCGATTCCGTCCCTCTCACACTGCGGATCATTCCGCCTGGAGTAACGGGGACCGCTGCACGGACGAGGTATCCTATCCCCTTAATATCAATCCCGAATCGTTGAAATAATAAGTAAGATCGGTAAGGTAACATGGGTTTATCCCCACAGTGAATATGCCCCGGCTCAGCATATGTGGCATCGCTGCAATTCTGCCAGAACTCTCTGTCTGGGTCTGTCTGTGGCACCCTAGTGCTCAAACGGGTGGACGGATTTTAGTGCGGTTTTCACATGCTGCTTATGGATGCTTCTTAGCCATGTTTTATTGAAATCGGATCAGTGATTCAAAAGTTATCAGCTTTTTGTTGTGTCGGTTGGTTTAAAGTTTTCATTTAATGTTATACTAAAGATATATAAAGATTACAAAAACAGTTGCTTTAGTAATTTAATAATACCTTGGACACCTTTTACACACATTGATCTAGCCCCAAACTAGGATTCCCTGTATCTTGGGTACTAGACAACGATACACATACTTATGTAGATAAATATTATACTTAGATAGATAAACAACCATGACTAGGGTACAAACATTCGTTCTCATCAAACAAACATTTGCCCCCACCGGGACTCGAACCCGGGACCCTTGGTTTCGTAGGCAGCGTCACTACCGACTCGGCCATTCGGGTCGTCAAATAATATTTTATGGCAAGCGATGTCCTATCAGTCCCACATAAAGACACTGCTTTAAAGCTGCAGGAGTGACGTCACACTTTCCGATCGCACAAAGAAAGCTTCTTACACGAGCTTCTCTTCCACAAGGTGTCCCACTTCCGAACTGGGCCAAACAGGATACATTCAGAGCAGAGTTATTTTCAAAATCCGGCAGATGGTGTTGAAGACACCCCTATACATGTATATGTATATATTATTTGCGCATGATACCTTTATGTGGTAAATATGGTTAGAGGAAGCTCAAACAAATTAAAAACCGGTCAAGTGCGAGTCGAACTCGCGCACGAAGGGTTCCGTACCACCGTACAATGGTGGGGAGGGTGTGGAGTGAATAGTTTGGATTTACATAGCAAAATGTTGTTTACAAAGTTATTGGTGCGGTTACTTTCACACTCCGTTTGCGTAACCAGGTTCATTCATATGGTATTGAAAGAATTGTTGTATGGGAGCCCCCGTAAATATTTAGTTTATTCTGTTTTTAAGTATTTGTTGTTATAGCGGCAACCAAAATACATCATCTGTGAAAATTTCAACTGTCTAACTATCACGGTTCATGAGATACAGCCTGGTGAGAGACGGACGGACGGACGGACGGACAGCGGAGGCTAAGTAATAGGGTCCCGTTTGGCGCCCTTCGGGTACGGAACCCTAAAAATTATTGTTAATATGGTAACCTAAACGGTTATGTTAGCGAGAAATTGGAAGTTAAGATAAATATTTGAGAACTCCGATTCTTCAACTACCTACCACCTAAATCATCTACCGATATTTACAACATTCCTCACGTGATAAAGGTAAAAATGGTTGAGAAAGCAATCTGTCGGATTTTGAAAAAAGCCTGCTCAGAACATATCCTACTGGCGCCCCAAACAGCGTCCACGATTTGAGAATGTGCGCCGCTAAGGGACTCGCTGGATTATAAGGGTTTGTTTAATTAACAATTAATACAAACGGGAACTATATTTCGAGAAAAAATTATTCACGCGAGATTATGCTGAGATTTGTGGCTTGGTCAGCCTCCTCCCCCGCGCGTAATTAATGGACGCCCCCTAGGTGTGGCTTAGGCAAATAGGCCAGACATGGTAACCCAATTCCTCTCGCTAATTAATATGGTTCTGCAAACAGGTTTTTTTTTGCAATAAAAAAACCTTTCAACATTGGTAACGAACGATTGCATGCATAAGTCGCGTGGTTCAGAAGAACGCCCTGGTAACAGTAAATAGCGTATTTGTACGGACTAATAATAATAATAATACCTTGGACACTATTAACACACATTGATCTAGCACCAGTATCTTGGGTACTAGACAACTTAGTACTTAGATAGGTAAACAACCATGACTAGGGTACAAACATCCGTTCTCATCAAACAAATATTTGCCCCCACCGGGACTCGAACCCGGGACCCTTGGCTTCTTAGGCAGGGTCACTGCCGTCTCGGCCATTCGGGTCGTGAATAGCGCATAGCTTCACGACTTACCACCAAGAGCGGCAGTACTCGTGACGTATCCATGAAGTCTTGTACCGGTAACGTTAGCAACTCGGTTCGTGGTGGTTCACGTTTTGGACTCAACCATCTTGAAATAAAGTTCATAACAGCTCACACTGCAACAAGCATGTTACGCCTGTCTCCCGCTGTACACACACACATACACACATAGCGTCACGCCTTCTCCCATACGGGGCGGCAGAGGCACAATTGTGCCCATTTTGAGCCAGTTATTCAATACTCCATTTCGCGTGACAGGGGGCTAGTCCATCGCCGCAGCTATGGAGTAATGAAGGTTTCCTCACTATGTTTTCCATCACCGTTAGAACGTCCGTATAATGTACTTAAGATAAATTAATTATTAGTTCGAGTCCCTTGGGGGCAAATTTGTTTGATGAGAACGGATGTTTGTACCCTAGTCGTGGTTGTTTATCTATCTAAGTATAATATTTATCTATATATGTATGTGTGTCGTTGTCTAGTACCCAAGATACAGGGAATCCTAGTTTGGGGCTCGATCAATGTGTGTAAATAGTGTCCAAGGTATTATTATTATTATTATTATTATATTATATATATTATTATTATTATGTCGGAGGCCCTAATAGGGCAGCTTGAAAACTTTATTATGGGAAATATTAAACTGCACATCAATAATACTGATTTTCACAGCTAATATACTGATTTTTACAGCAAACATCATGGAAAAATACTGCGGTACCATAGGTGAAGTGTAAAGGGGGTGAGCGAAGCGAAGCCCCCTTTATCCTTCGTATTAGTTTGAACATGTAAGAACACCAAAAATACTTAAAACATAAAATGTGTTTTTGCTGATCCTTTTTTGCTGTGAAAATCAGTATTTTTGATGTGCGATAAAATACTATTATATTTGTCACGAATGTAGGCATCAGGGTACGCAGAGGATGCGTACCTTCACTAGCTACGCCACATATACCAGTACTCAATCAGTAATCAATCAGTCAAGAATTCCCCGACACACGTACCTGCGCGTACACCCCACACCCTGGAGGAGTTCTGGTGTCGGACGGCAGTGAAGGAACGCGGACGAAGAGGTTGCCTGCCTCCTCTATCGATCGAGCCTCGGTTGCCGGGGCCGGGGGTGGGGCGGGATGTGACCCCCCATAGTGGGACATCCTGTGGGAAAATGAATTGGTTTTTATATTTACCCACCTGCAGCGAAGCGTTTTTTTTACACTATTTACACCCATTGATCTAGCCCCAAACTAGAATTCATAATTCATAATTTCTTTATTGCACACAACTGATATATGGACAACAAGTCTTACATAAAAATAGGGTACAAAGGCGAGCTTATCTCTATTAAGGATTCCCTGTATCTTGGGTACTAGACAACGATACAAATACTTATATAGATAAATATGATACTTAGAGAGATAAACAACCATGACTAGGGTACAAACATCCGTTCTCATCACATAAATATTTTCCCCCACCGGGACTCGAACCCAGGACCCTTGGCTTCGTGGGCAGGGTCACTGCCGACTCGGCCATTCGGAGCGACAATCAGAATCAGAGGAGGGTTATGTGTTTGACCTGTATTTGTATATTTATGTATGTCTGTCCCTGTGTTCCTTCGTAGCTACTCAACGGCTCAACCGATTGTGATAAATGATACGCCATTAGGTTCGTCTTGATGGCCCGAGTGTCTCTGGGTAATATACAGTAAAAAATGGCGGATTTTATGGTCTTTAATATGCGGGCTAACAACTTTGACAAACGTCACAAATCTTTTGACATTGTTACGCTTTTGAAGTGGTGTTTAATTTGAACTCATTCGTCCCAACTCCTCAGGAATTTGTCGACCCGAATGGCCGAGTCGGCAGTGACCCTGCCTACGACGCCAAGGGTCCCGGGTACGAGTCCCGGTGGGGGCAAATATTTGTTTGATGAGGACGGATGTTTGTTCCCTAGTCATGGTTGTTTATCTATCTAAGTATAATATTTATCTATATAAGTATGTGTAACGTTGTCTAGTACCCAAGATACAGGGAATCCTAGTTTGGGGCTAGATCAATAGTGTCCAAGGTATTATTATTATTAATTGAAATCGTGTCGTGCGTTTTCCTGACATTTATTAGACTTATTTCAACCTTTTGGTCTATAGACGTATCTTCATTCCGTTCATAGAAGAACACAGATGTTTATTACTAAAGCCACCTAGATCTAGCTCATTGTAGGTTTACGACAGCCGTATAGCATTGATCGAGTTTCTAAGATAGACTGCTTGTGCGCAGATCTAATACTAAGTTGCATTTACAACATGTAAACATTATAACATATTGCGTGGACTTCTGTGTGCTACAAAGTACAAAAAAACGGTCTTATCCGAGGGCTCCGCACAATTCGCGTTTGCCTTTGTAAAGGATCTACCTATACGAGGCGGTTTACACATTTTTTTTTCTTTAATTTTGCTATAAAACCTTGCCGCGGGCCAAATTTCATAAACATAAGACAAATATTGCTTCTGGCCCCACGCTCGGATACCCCATGTCGTGGGAACCAGAAACAGCGACGTCACACACATATTAACATCCAAGAACTATTTTTTGGCTGGGGTTCGAGCCCACCGATCGAACAACGACGAAGCAGAGACGTCGCACACATACACATTAATAGTAGTTTATGTGACTGCTGCATAATGGAGGGCATTAAAACTCGAGAGTGGGTTTATGAAACAAGCCGAAGGCGAGTTTCATAATATAATATCACTCGAGAGTTTTAATGCGTAATTCTGTACAGTTACATACACTAGTTTATCTACACACATATCATAAGCTCTCTTTGATGTGTTCAGGAACCGCATGTTTGACCGGTATTGTGGCTCTGCAGTTGTTTAGCTTGTTCTGTAGTACCAACTTCACGCAGGCGGGCGTCGGCGTTCGAAATTTGAATGTCAGTACCAACTTCACAGACAAACTAGGGGCGGCACGCGGGTGGGCGTCGGCGTTCGAAATTTGAATGTCATTATATGTAGAAAAACTACACATAATGACCATTATGTGTAGTTTTCCAGATACGAAACGAGTTTTTACCAAGTAGTTTAACATAATGCTGATTGTAACGTGCGGTTTTTGAACGCAGTAAAGAGGGTTTATGATACGTGTGTAGATAAAGGTATGTATTTCCTCACCAGCCGGTATTCGAACGCGGTACCTCTCGCTTGGGAGGTAGAGCGTCGGACCGCAACGCCACAGAGGTCTTCAATGTGAATGATGATGATGACGATGGAGATAGCCCAACGGGGAGTATCCTATAGGTTTTGGTTCCCATGAGAATATCAAGCAAATTTAACAAGGCGGCATAAACCGTTTTTGTCATTATAAGATTAATAGTTGCTCATTCGAATTATAATATATTTATTAATTTTAGTTATTTATTTATAACATAGATACGATGTACAGCATTACAGTCGAATGACCAATGCGCCATACAAAAAACAAATAAAGGTAAAGGGTCATGCATATTTGCATATAAATTACAAATCAGGTTCCATTTTAAATAAAGCACAATACAATTTAAACAACAATATACACAATAAAAGCAAATTTAAATTCAATTCAATATTGTCAGATAATGTCGTTCGATTAACAGCAAATATAATTGCAGGTCATTTATTAATAACTTTATTAGGAAACACCGTATGTCAGATAATGTCACGGTATGTCAGATAATGTCAAGGTAGGGATTCAAATTTGAGATGTCAAAATACATAGAATGTTAATGTCAAAATAATCCACAGACAATACTTTCATACGTTCATCTCGCAAAACCTGCCACAATCTCGCACAATATGCCTCCATGCATCACCAAACAGATCAGTCAGTGGTGCTGCAAATAATAAAAAATTAATGATATTAAGTTTTTTATAAGTTACTAAATTTCTATCCATTTCCGGTTTCAATGGGCAAAGAGTTTCGTTAACCTGAGTACATAGTTTCATACTTACATACTACATACACAAAACTATTTTTCAATATTTCGATGTACGGCCTTGCATGTAGTCCTGCCTAGTATTTAATATTTTATTATAAAGAATTAAAAAGGTATACTCGCACAAAATACTGTCGTTTTACGTTTTCCCGTGTACAACGGTACGGAACTCTTCGTGGTCCGACGTCTTACTCGCACTCGGCTGGTTTCATTACGTATTGACAACACTAATGTGTTGTGAGGCCGCGTCCACACTGGTACAGTTGCACGCCATTTTCTCATCTCTTCGTCCATCTGGCTGGACAGCCAGAAGTCTTCCGACCATACATTTTTTTTTTAAATACCTTGTATACTATTTACACACATTGATCCTGCCCCAAACTAGGATTCCCTGTATCTTAGGTACTAGACAACGATACACGTACTAGATAGATAAACAACCATGACTAGGGTACAAACATCCGTTCTCTTCAAACAAATATCTGCCCCACCGGGACCCGAACCCTTGGCTTCGTAGGCGGGGTCACTGCCGACTCGGCCATTCGGATCGTCGATTTTGATATCATATATCAAATATTTTTATCTTTTTAATAGTTTCTTGTGTTTGTGGATCTTTCCTTTTCATCTTCTGCCGTAGACAACTAATTTTCTGAGCATGAGCTTACTTCGATTACGTGTACCGCGCTCACAATATTTTTTTATTTCATTGCATTTTATTGGGTACTAAAATAAATTCTCAAGGACTCTGTTTTGTTTTGTTAATATTATTTTCGGTTTGTGAATGAATGGTTATTAATATCACATAGTCTAAAGGGGGCGAATGAAGTGAAAACCCCCATATCCTTCGTGTTAGGTCGACATGTAAGAACAAAAGAAATGTTTCGTGTCGGAGTAGTGTCGTGTGAACTCTTATCGGAGTAACGACGAAGATAACTCACTAAACAAATGCTAGTAACTGATAGTTTTTTGTATTCAACCTTTTAATCATTATTGATATGGCCGTATCATCAAAAGATTGATGTTTAAAAACGATACGGACAGTTCGTCGGCCATTTCATGAAATTACGGCAACGCAAAATGGACGACCAAGTCACGTGATCAAATCTATGACGTGGCCACGGTATGTATAATACACAGATGGCGCAAGCTTATCGCCAGTTTAGTAACACTCGCTTGCGATAAGGTGTGCTTATTGCAGGGCCTTTTGAATGATTTATCGGCTTATCTATAATGGTGTGTGTGAGAGTCGCCGGCGTGTTCGGTTGTCTTGTGAAGGAATGCGGCGCCAAGGGCCTGCACGTCATTAGAAGGGCTGATTGCTGCAACTTATGAGTTTTTTTTATGACGACCCGAATGGCCGAGACGGTAGTGAGCCTGCCTACGAAGCCGAGGGTCTCGGGTTCGAGTCCCGGTGGGGGCAAATATTTGTTTAAAGAGAACGGATTTTTTTACCCTAGTCATGGTTGTTTATCTATCTAAGTGTAATATTTATCTGTATAAGTATGTGTATCGTTGGTCTAGTACCCAAGATACAGGGAATCCTAGTTTGGGGCTAGTGTGTAAATAGTGTCCAAGGTATTTTTTCTATGTCGTCGAATGCTAGTTTGAACATTCTTCTTGTATCACAATAACAAATGAGGATTTTGTTATTCTGATATTGTGTCACTTATGCGCCACTTGTATGAAGATGATGAAGATATTCTTGCCTCGTCAGTGGGGGGGGGGGGCGGGCTGCAGGAGGTTGTAGGGGGCGTCCATCCCCCCCCCAAAACTTGCGTGGGTTTATTCAAAACGTTTTATTTGTACGTTCTTACATTTTGACATATTTTCAGTTATGGATCCTTAACTTTAACTTAACCGATTTTAGACCAATTTTTCTCTCAATTTTACACTGAATTTTGTGGACAAATTACATGAGATTTGCAGAAACCATCGTGAGATTTGTTGGGACACCTAACTTCTTCAAATTCTAATTACTTCAAAAAACATCAAACAGTGAGGACCTTACCACAAAAAAATAAACTACTGTTCAACACTTGTTTAAAAAAAAAACGTATGGGATTCTACGTTTGTTTTGAGGTTAAACGCTGTTTAATATTTTTTGTGGTAACACGGTGTTTCTTTAGAGTTCTCTCCAACGACGTGCTTTATGTTTGTGAGCGTTGTCCCAGCAGTCTGATCCAGGGTCACCGCCCGTGGTCAATCAGCGTTGAAGAGAGGCCACTTGATAGGGCTGATTGAGATCGACGTAACAGTAAAGGGAATATCACTCTGAATTCCGAGGATCTGACTGATTGTTGTAGTATCGAGACTGATTGCTCTGGTGAAAAACAAAACAAATATGGCAACAAATATAATGATCAATCACCAAAATATTATTTTCCCACCCAAAATGGATAAATGAACACCAAAAGTTGCAAAAATATCTGGGCAAAATACTGCGGTAGCTTAGGTGAAGGCTAAAGGGGGTGAGCGAAGCGAAGCCCCCTTTATCCTTCGTGTTAGGTTGAACATGTAAGGACAGCAAAAAATACTTAAAACATAAACTTAAGTACACCTAACGTAAAAAGAAGTTTGGTGATCATTTATCCAAACACAGTTTGGTGGACATTTATCCATTCTGGCAGTCATTTCGAATTTATTGGTTGTAAAATAGGTGCGTTTTTGGTAATCGTTTCAACATAAGCCAACAAACATGGCGGCTCGCATTTTGGCAGAGACACAGCATGAAAACAATATTTCATGGACTTCTCTCTGTCTTGATATGTTCTTAAAGTATGCTCTCTTCTACCACAGTGGTCCAATGTAGAGAAGAGTCAAAAAGGTGACGTTTACTAAGTACTATCCGCCTAAGTTAACTAGGCACCTAGGAGGAAGCGGGGAGGGACGGGACATCGCATTCCACGCGGTTGTCAACGTAACTTTGACGGGTAGTTTGACTTTTAAATATCTACAGTTGTTAAGTTTTTTTTGCTTTGACTTTTGACTTTGATATGGTCATTTCTCGCCCGTTTTCCAATTGTGTAGGAGCTAGGGTCATCCAGATAGCTATTGCCGGAAATTGCTTTAGGAATTTTCATAAATACTCTCTTTAAGGTGATACGAAAAAAAAGGGTTTTTTTTCGAATTCATTTACCATGAAGTCATCTACAGATTTGATTTTTGAGTTAACGTTTATTGAGTATTTGATTAAGATTCTCACTAAAGGAAAACGCGATTGGATGAAATTTTCTCGATTGAATTTAACGAAAACACCTCTAACTTGTTTTATTTTTTCCTGTAATTCTGAAATCCTAACTCATTTCATTGTGGAACTGCGTTCAAAATGTAGATATTATGTATTCGCAAAATATCCTTTAAAAACTTTTTATCAAAATAGCGTAGTTTATTTATAAACAATTTTTCTGTCGTTTAGCGCTACGCTATGACATTTTTTCCCGATTCCGTCCTTCTCACACTTCGGGTCTTTCCGCCTCGAGTAACGGGGACCTTTGCACGGACGAGGTATCCCATTAACCGCGATTGTTTGTACGTGGTTACTTGAATATATTGTCTAACGGATCACTACTATATTCTTTCAATATCCTTGCAAACAAAACAAATATACACTGAAATCAAAAATATTACCCAAAAACACGGCTGGAACAAAAATATTATATGTGGTTAATAGCTGTATGATGGACAATCATTATCTGGTGTAATCTCTTACACGATAGTTGATCAAAACGACGTGTTCCTCTTTTGGCTTGTTCTGCACCGATATAAGGTCTAAATGTGGAACAACGAATTGTTAGTCGACGGCACGGTAAAGTTATGGCAAAAAACCGGCCTTAGCTCACTCGCCGCCATAATCCCTTTGCAACAAAAAACACCTAATCGTTACCCACACCCACTTATGAAATAATCACCACACACACCATAAGTGTTCGTTTTGAATCTCGACACGGCCATGACGGCTATATCCGTCCCTTTCTCACCCATTACACAATGGCTTTTTTTACCAAATTAATTATTACCAAATTACCAAAAACGCATCTATTTTACTAGCAATAAATTCGATATGACTGCCAGAATGGATAAATGTCCACCAAATTGTGTTTGGATAAATGATCACCAAACTTCTTTTTATGTTTTGTGTAGGTACTTAAGTTTATGTTTTAAGTATTTTTTGTTGTTCTCACATGTTCAACCTAACACACAAGGATAAAGCTTCACCTAAGCTACCGCAGTATTTGCCCTGATATTTTTTGCCTTAAACAATCTGCTGTCGGGCTCAAAAGTAAAAATAAAACTGTTCGATTCATCTCGAAAGATCGGCCCTAACACTGCGTTCATAGAAACATACAACAAAGTAGAGTGACCCCCCAATCAAAGATCACACGGGACAATTGTCTCAGAAACTTTACATCGTCCGTTTAACGACCCCTTTCCTACGACACCATGGTGACCATGGCACTAGGGAGACCTTGGGAGTGGCGAGACAAAAAACTTATGTACTTACTATCCAAATGTGTTATTCGTTTTAGCATATGTTTTTATGGATTAAAAAATACGTGGGTATGTGTTTTCGGACTTGATTGATCTGGGTGTTGAGGAGATGTGGCTATTTTCGTAAGTAGTGTTTTTTTTGTAGAATTTTGGTCTATCGATTCATTAGCAACTATGTGCGAGTTTCGTTGTGTTAAATAATGGCTTTGCTGCCAATTCCGTAAATTGTTGCTAGCTTGAAAGCATCGAAAAGGTTATTTAGGGACAACTGTTATGAATAAAATTTCGAACCATTTTCATATGAATTGCATAGTGAAGCGATTCAAAGGAGTGATCGAACTTAATTTGGACGCTCGTTTGATTTATATCAGAACACGTTCGAGTTACTTAATTGTTCGAGAACAAACTCTGCATCTCCTGATATCCTCATAATTCTTGTTCAAGATAGTTTTAAACGGAAGTAGGTATTTTACTGTTTTTAACCGACTTCAAAGAGGTTCTCGATTCGTCGGGATCTTTTATGATAATAATGATGATGTTTTTGATTTATGTTCAGCCATTTCTCGAAGACGGGTGGACCGATTTGGAAAATCCATTTTTTGTTTTGAAAGGTCTTCCACTGACAATACAACTAGGGGTAAATATTTGTTTGATGAGAACGGATGTTTGTACCCTAGGCATGGTTGTTTATCTAAGTTTAATATTTATCTATATAAGCATGTGTATCGTTGTCTAGTACCCAAGATACAGGGAATCCTAGTTCGGGGCTAGATCAATGTGTGTAAATAGTGTCCAAGGTATTATTATATTATATTATTTTTAATAGGAGAAATCGAGGGAACTCTACAAATATTATAGGCACAGCTATAGCGGTTTTTATCCTCATGTATTCATCCCCGGAAGCTTGGTTTTTTGTGATGTGAAAATTATGATGAAGAAGACCACAGACCACCGGACTGCCCAGCTCAATACCAGTTATTTCACGAGTTTAGATACTATAACTACATAGTGGTAGTTAAAAAATAGGGTTTGATTGAATTCGGTTTTATTTTTAAGTTTAGAATTAGCGATCGATATTTACCGTTTGAAGGGTTGATTAGGCAACGGTTCAGCTGACCGCGCTGTTCGCCCTTGCGTGTCGTATTACACCGGCTACCCTAATGCCCTGTGCCCAGCCCTTGTTGGGCTTCTAGAGCTGGCGGTTACGGGTCGCGGGTGATACTCAGTATCAATCACAGGGCCCTGATTTGTGGTTGTAGGTGTTGTTGTAGATGGTTCTTCAACAGCTGTCTATCACCGCTCATATGAATCAACCGTAATTTGTAATTTCTTTATTGCGCATAATATGGCATTTCAGAGCAAAATTTAACATAAATAGACTTAAGAGAGAGAGAAATGGAAAAGACATGTTAAAGGCACAGTAACTAAGCCAGTATATCTAAATTACTTTTAGTTCCACTTAAATTTGTATGGAGTTGTCAAAGTCATTCAGAGATTGTGTAGTGTAGACTCGCCTGCGAACTTGGAACACGTACGGTGGAACTTATTCGTGAACTATTTGACGTTGACTCCACCACACATTTGGACATTACATATTCAATAGTAGTTCATGTGATTGATACATAATGGAGAGCTAATAATGTACAGTTACATACACTAGTTTATCTACACACATCGTGAGCTCTCTTTAATGTGTTCAGGAACCGCATGTTCGACTGGCATTGTGGCATTGATCATTGCTCTGCGCTTGTTTAGCTTGTTCAGTAGTACCAACTTCGCAGACAAACTAGGGGCGGCGGGCAGGCGTTTTATGGTCCTAATGTATCAATATTCAGATAAGAAATGAGTTTTTACCAAGTAGTATATCATTATGCTGGTCGTAACGTGCGGTTTTTGGACGCAGTAAAGAGGGTTTATGATACGTGTGTAGATAAACTCTTTAGTGCGCCTTTTTCTAAAAGGTCAAGGAATGTGCTAGACAACGAATAGATCGTGGTCACAGTCTAAGAGTGATCGTTACAAATCGCGTTCCGGCCGAGCGACTTAACAATTTAGCTGTTAGCTTAAGTATCCTCCTCAATATCAATGTCTCCTTTGTTTAGATTTGATTCCGAGTCTAGCCATCTCGGGTGAATGATCTTAATCTTCTTAATCGCAGCTCATCTTCTGCGATTTAATCTTCGCCTGCTGCATCTTTGCAACGGACTTCAAAAAGGATAAGCTTGTCAATTCGTCTGCTTTTTTGTATGTTTTTGGTACGCGATTACTCCGTCAGTTGTGAACCGATTTTGATGATTCTTGTTTTGATTGGTAGGTCGTACTTGCGAGGTGGTCCCTTACAATTTTTTATCGAAATTGATTAAGTGGTTTTTAAAAAAACAACAAATATAAAACAGTTATACACAATTGACGTTTTGTTTTGAGGTTCCGTGCAGCAAAATTTTTTATGACTACTTTTCATGTATTTTATTTTCATAATTCTTTATTGCACAAAGATAAATAAAAAGTTACATTTGTTGAAAACATATGTACAAAGGCGAGCTTATCTCTAAAAAGAGATTTCTTCCAGCAAACCAAGGCATGATAGGAAAAATTACTAAGAAAGGCTAGGCAGTGCACAATATCAAATAACTTATCTATAATAAATAATAAATAAATAAATTGAATATCTATAAAATATGTAAAATAAAATATACATAGTCAGGTCATAAGTTCTGTCACATGTGCAATATGAAATAATTTAGACATGTTTATTATTTATGTAAACATTTATATAGCAAAATTAACTTAATAAAACATAGAATCTTATGGTAATAAAGTTTATTCAAAATGACCCCCGCGATTTTGAATACAGGCCTTTATTCTGCGCGGCCAGTCGTCTATCGCAGCACGAACGAGGTCCATGTCAATATCGGCGGCTGCCTTAATCAAGGATGCCTTGAGTGACTCCAAATCAGGATGAGGCTTTGAGCAGGCCTTTTCCTCCAAGTGTTGCCATATCTTGTAATCTAACGGACTCAAATCTGGACTGGAGGAGGGCCAGTCTTCGTGCCGGATGAAGTCGATTTCACGCGCCGCCAGCCAGTCTTGTGTGCTTTTCGCTCTATGAGCTGGCACAGAATCTTGTTGGAATACCCAGTGCCTGTTATTAAACATGGTATGAGAAACAGGTTCCACAAGGTTCTTGAGGACTGTATTTTGATACACAACTGCATTCGTTTTTACGCCTTTCTCACAAAAATGTACCTCAGTTAAGCCCCAATAAGAGACTCCCAACCAAACCATGAGCAAGGATGGAAAATGACCTCGTTGGACACGCGGAATACGGTTGCTCGCTTCTTCACTGCTGTGTGCGTACACCTTATCATTTTGTTTGTTGTAGCTCTCTTCCACGGTGAAATTTTTTTCATCCGAAAAAAGAATTTCCCGATGCTTTTTTCCCGCGTACCGCTTCAACAAAGCGCGGCATCTCTTCAGTCTCAGGTCCATTAAACGAGCGTCCAAACGATGTCCTGTTTTTCTTCGATATGCCCTAAGCCCTAAGTCTTCATTTAACACCCTTTTCACCGTGGTCCTGCTTAACCCCATCTGAAGGGCCAACAGTTTCTGCTTACGTATGGGATTTCTATGAATTCGCGCCTTCACAGCTTTTATCACTGCTGGAGTCCCAACAGAGCGAGGGCGACCACTTCTTGACCTGTCATCTACACTAGAGTCTTCATTGTATCGTTTTATGGTACGATAAACGAATCTTTTGGTTATATTCAAATTTTTCAGTAAGTCGTAAATCTGAATAGGCGCGTAACCGCAACGATGCAACGCAATAACTGCGACACGGTCTTCTTTAAGTGTCCACTCCATATTTAAAAATGAGGAAAATTCTAAAAAGTACACATTTTTATTTTCATGAAAAATTCGAAATTCGAATTCAATAAACTTTTTTGTAGCCAGCGTTCTAAATTCAAAAGTTTTTATTGTGTGACAGAACATATGACCTGACTGTGTATATACACCAAACTACTAAATAAGTACCAATAGATACATAAACCTGTACATATAGTAATAATATACATACTATAACTACTATCATGAAAGAGAGAGGAAGTGCTCTTTTACCCATTTTTGAAAGATAAAAGAGTGGGACTGTCTCTTATATTGCAAGGAAGTGCGTTCCACAGTCGAACCGCCTGCAACCTGAAGGTGCGCTCATACGCCGAGGTGTTGTGCCTTGGTGTGGCTAAGAGTGAGACCGTGTGAGATCTCCGGTGCCGATCTCCCGAAAAGAGATACTCAAAACGCTGTCGAAGGTAGCTGGGGTAGCGCGGATTTTTCAATATATTAAAAAGATATAAAAGAATATGAAAGTCTCGGCGACGACGAAACGTTAGTCACCCCAACTCTTTGCGATATTGAGAAACATGGTCGAATTTGCGCAACCCGAAGATAAACTGAATCCCGAGATTCTGAAGTCGTTCGAGTTTGTTCAGTAGATCTTATTCGCGCTTGCCCAACTTACATCGGCGTAGTCGATTAGCGGCAGAAGAAGGGACTGTGCAAGAGTGATTTTGGTCTGCCGTGGCAGGAAGTACTGCAGCCGCCTGAGGGAGTGGAAGGACGCAAAGACCCGTCTGCTGACCTCGCTGACATGTGGAGACCAAGACAGATGGCTGTCAAAAATAACCCCGAGATTTTTGGCTTTGTCAGTAAACTCTATTGTGATGTCATTGTACGATAAAGGAACAATGGTTTTTTGTAATAAGGAAAGAGTGTGCCTGGTTCCTTAAATCATGGCTTGTGATTTGGTCGGGTTCACCAACAGCCCGTATGATGAGGCCCAGTCTTTCACATTCTCGAGGTCAGCATTTAGTGTCTCTACAGATGAAGCTACATCGCAGGGCGAAAAGTGGCGATAAATTTGGAGATCATCTGCGTACAGATGATACGAAGAAGAGAGGACGTCGGAGATGGAGTTTATGAAGACTGAAAATAGAAGAGGAGAGAGAATACCACCTTGAGGCACTCCTGAAGAAAGATCACACCATTGAGTTTCAGTCTCTTCAGACTTAATTCGTTGCTGACGACCTCTCAGGTATGAGTCGAACTAGTTAGCAGCGTGGAAGGACACATTCAGTCACATTCAATATTTATTTATTTATTTTTTATTTATTGATCTTAAAAAATCCACAGCTAATACAATTATGTAAGGCAAGAAAAATAAACTTAACATTAGCTAATAACGGATTTACATTTTTTTGTTTAAATATTATAAGACAAACGTACTTCGCGATTATACTTATAAATAGAAATTATAACCAAAACTAGTTATACATATATGTAACTAGTGTTGATTTAGTTTTAAAAATTTAATGTATATTATTGCAAGTTGAGATGTGGTGTGCCGGTTGTGTAAGTAGTGTAGGTTGCATGTGTTGTGTAGTGGTGTGAGTGTAATTGTAATTGTGAGTGTAATTGTAATTGTAATTGTACACAGACTTCAGTCGCATCCCAACCGAGGGGGGAAGAAATTGGGCTTGAAGTTTAAGTCGGTTTTTCTTAAGTATATTTAGCTTAACCTGTCCCTGTGTCTGTAATGAAATCTTGCAAGTTAAATTTGACCCACTTGCCGGTTTCCGATTGAGCTGAAATTTTGCATGCATATGTAAATTGGATGACAATATCTTTTTTTGGCTGGTTCTTAATCGCACATCAAAGATACTGATTTGCGCCGCAAAAAAGGATCAGCAAAAACACTTTTTATGTTTTGAATATTTAATGAGTACTGAAGTTAATGTTTGAAGTATTTTTTGTAGTTTTTTCTACATGTTGAACCTAATACGAAGGATATAGAGTGCTTCGCGTCGCTCACCTCCTTTACCCTTCAACTAAGCTACCGTAGCTAATATAAGGGATATTTGCTGTGCAAATCAGTATTTTTGATGTGCAGTTTAATATTTCCCTTTTTTATGATTTGGTGCTGATCTGATGATGGAGCCAGAAGGTGGCCATGGGAAATATGTAACAAAACGACGCAACCATATCGAGTTTGGGCGCGTTTTATTCGTCACGACATGTCCTTTGGTTCTATACAATACTCCATGCCATGAAAATCCTCTGATCACATGAAGGAGCCAGTCTAAATTAACGGGAAAACGACCAGTCAACAATGGTGCTTTAAATGAAATAGACTCAGTTTTATGTTGAATAATTGGTATCGAACCCACTACACAAAAAGAGGCGCGTTATATGAACTGTGTGTCTGTCAACGGCATCGTAGATGTTAAACGGATGAACCGATTTGAATGCGACGTTTTTTAATATAATCTTTCGTTTCACGTCGAAATCTTTTTTTAAGCTCTAAATAATCTCCTTACTTAGCCGCGGTGGGGTAATGTTTTACACATTTGGCAGACTTAAATGTCAGAACCATCGGAGTATCTCGATATCTCTGAGTTAAAGGCATGAAAGCAGTCGGCCTTATTATTTTCTTGCAACGACGCTGCAATTCTTTCATAACTGCACTACATATCCAGCACAAAGTAGCACTTTTAGCTATCAACTTTTAGTCAAGTTACTAAAAGTAAAACCCTAGGTTTACAATTTGTTCGGTTGGCCATCCTGAAGGCCGTTTAGAGTTATACAGTTTACGTGAGAAGTGATGTGTTTGCTAGGCTTTAGAAATACTGGCCATATATCTTTATTAAAGGCGGAAAAGTAAATAGAGCTAATTTTCACTGAGAAATACGAGCGGAGCGTGCAGTTGCTAAATTAATAATTTTATTTTGAAAATGGAATCTTCAAGTGACACGGACATTTTCCCTTACTCCGGAAGCAATTCAAATCGAAGCCTACAACGTAACGTAATAGGAAACCAAACTTTTCACCTACTTTTCTTGCACTAGTTGAAAGAAAAGCAGATAACGCACCTCGTATTAAGTAATTTATGTTGCACTCGTGCCTTTTAGAGCATCCGATGCAATAATAAATTACTTTCTGCTTGGTGCAACAATCTACTATCTACTATTGTCTGCTACTAACTTCACATACTTGTAAAAAAACACTTTATGGAAAAAGAGAGACCTACTATAATGAACACTATTTACACACATTGCTCTAGCCCCAAATTAGTATTAGAAATTCTAATACTTGCTCCATGGTACTAGACAACGATACACATACTTATATAGATAAATATTATACTTACATAAACAACAATGACTAGGGTACAAACATCCGTTCTCATCAAACAAATATTTGCCCCCACCGGGACTCGAACCCAGGACACTTGGCTTCGTAGGCAGGGTCACTGCCGACTCGGCCGTTCGGGTCGTCGAAAATAACGCAATTCTAACGAGTTTTGGCTCTTTAGAATCGTCTCGGTGAATAGTTGATGGATTAGTGAGGGTATCGAGCTGATCTGATGATGGTACCTGAAGGTGGATAGTGGAACTCTTCAACGGGTACCAGTAAATCCCTCGAGTTTGGACTCGTTTGATTTGTTTTAACGTGACAAATACATGCATGTTTTTAGTTTTTTAAACTTGCTAATTTATTAAAACTATAAGTAAGGTGAAGGTGAAATTCTTAGTTCCGCTGTAGGAATCCGCTAGCGGAATTCGCGCATCGAAAACGATCGTGCGGGTAGCAACATCTCGCTGAGATGGGCGCTGGATGGGTGTCCGTTTCTATGTGGAACTTGTTTCGGGTGCTTCCGTTAAGCAGTGATATACCCACAATTCACAACATCATAATCATCCTGAAGGGTCATTGGTTTATAAATAAATAAAAATGGAGCCCATGTCCCCACCGAGGGGCACAGATTGAGCCATACTCCACCACGCTGGCTCAGTGCGGGTTGAAGGAGGGATTCTACGACTACTCCACGTAGCGATAGTAGCTGGGACCTATGCAGCGTAACGTCTCATCCGTAACACTGAACGTCCCAAATCTCGAAAACGTCTGGTAATGTACTCAAGACAAAATAATTATCGCTACTTCGCTATTTACCCCAGCTACCTTCGACAGCGCTTCGAGTATCTCTTTTCAGGAGATCGGCACCGGAGATCTCACACGGTCTCACTCTTAGCCACACCAAGGCGCAACACCTCGGCGTATGAGCACACCTTCAGGTTGCAGGCTGTCCGACTGTGGAACGCACTTGCTCGCAAGATAAGAGACAGTCCCACTCTTTTCTCTTTCAAAAACCGGGTAAAAGAGCACTTCCTCTCTCTTTCATGATAGTAGTTATAGTATGTATATTATTACTATATGTACAGGTTTATGTATCTATTGGTACTTATTTAGTAGTTTGGTATATAGGTATTTTATTTTCCATATTTTATACATATTTAATTCATTAATTTATTATAGATAAGTTATTAGATAATGTGCACTGCCTTCCCTTTCATGGTAAATTTTCCTATCCTGCCTCGGTTTGAAAGGAAAATTGTTAAGAAATCTCTTTTTGGAGATAACCTCGCCTTTGTACATATGTTTTCTACAAATGTAACTTTTTGTTTATCTTTTTGCAATAAAGAATTATGAACTTATGAAAATTATGAACTTATCGGATTGCAATAATATCTGCACCGGATTCAAACCTGAGAAGCAAGCGTGAAACCCACCAGACCACAGTGCAAGGTATAATAATGTAAAATTCTCCAAAATTATAATACTATCCTAAATATGTATAATGTTAATTCTACAATACACAGTCAGGTCATAAGTTCTGTCACACAATAAAAACTTTTGAATTTAGAACGCTGGCCACAAAAAAGTTTATTGAATTCGAATTTCGAATTTTTCATCAAAATAAAAATGTGTACTTTTTAGAATTTTCCTCATTTTTAAATATGGAGTGGACACTTAAAGAAGACCGTGTCGCAGTTATTGCGTTGCATCGTTGCGGTTACGCGCCAATTCAGATTTTCGACTTACTGAAAAATTTGAATATAAACAAAAGATTCATTTATCGTACCATAAAACGATACAATGAAGACTCTAGTGTAGATGACAGGTCAAGAAGTGGTCGCCCTCGCTCTGTTAGGACTCCAGCAGTGATAAAAGCTGTGAAGGCGTGAATTCAAAGAAATTCCATACGTAAGCAGAAACTGTTGGCCCTTCAGATGGGGTTAAGCAGGACCACGGTGAAAAGGGTGTTAAATGAAGACTTAGGGCTTAGGGCATATCGAAGAAAAACAGGACATCGTTTGGACGCTCGTTTAATGGACCTGAGACTGAAGAGATGCCGCGCTTTGTTGAAGCGGTACGCGGGAAAAAAGCATCGGGAAATTCTTTTTTCGGATGAAAAAATTTTCACCGTGGAAGAGAGCTACAACAAACAAAATGATAAGGTGTACGCACACAGCAGTGAAGAAGCGAGCAACCGTATTCCGCGTGTCCAACGAGGTCATTTTCCATCCTCGCTCATGGTTTGGTTGGGAGTCTCTTATTGGGGCTTAACTGAGGTACATTTTTGTGAGAAAGGCGTAAAAACGAATGCAGTTATGTATCAAAATACAGTCCTCAAGAACCTTGTGGAACCTACCTGTTTCTCATACCATGTTTAATAACAGGCACTGGGTATTCCAACAAGATTCTGCGCCAGCTCATAGAGCGAAAATCACACAAGACTGGCTGGCGGCGCGTGAAATCGACTTCATCCGGCACGAAGACTGGCCCTCCTCCAGTCCAGATTTGAGTCCGTTAGATTACAAGATATGGCAACACTTGGAGGAAAAGGCCTGCTCAAAGCCTCATCCTGATTTGGAGTCACTCAAGGCATCCTTGATTAAGGCAGCCGCCGATATTGACATGGACCTCGTTCGTGCTGCGATAGACGACTGGCCGCGCAGAATAAAGGCCTGTATTCAAAATCGCGGGGGTAATTTTGAATAAACTTTATTACCATAAGAATCTATGTTTTATTAAGTTCATTTTGCTATATAAATGTTTACATACATAATAAACATGTCTAAATTATTTCATATTGCACATGTGACAGAACTTATGACCTGACTATGTACTTTCGCAGACTTACAAATTTTTGACGTAGAGGATAAAAGTCAAAATCAAAATCAAAATCAAAAAAATCAAAAATCATTTATTTCCATAGGATGTTGTTACATCACTTAAATCCGTCATTACATTTTTACATTTTTACAGTATCTAGGGAATCTATTTCTAGTCTATTTCCCCCACGCTCTATTTAATTTTATCGACTCATCATAATCTTGTAGATGTTCAGTAGGTAACTGTAGATTTTTTTATAGCCCCCCCATAAATCGGGAGTTTTCTCAACGCCTGTCAAAACAGATTCTATTCACTAAACTAACACCGTGACTCAGAATGGACTGAATCTAAATTCGAATCAAAATGTGAGCTTGTATAGTTTCGCAACCGAAAGGTTATGTCTAAATTGAGCCGGGTAACCGGTGCGAATACCCGGTTGTATTCGAGAGTATTACCCGATTAATAACTGTCTTATCCTGTAAAAAGGAAAGTTTGTTACTCATAGTAACTAAAAATCTAATTACATTTAATTGACATGGACACACATTTCCAATGTTTATACAGGACCCACTTAGCAATCGCAACACTCGCACTTAAAAATGTGGAACAAGACACGACCGAAATAGTTGCCGCTCCGCGAGGAATGCGCTTCCGCCCGTTCCAAATTTGAAATTTTCACCAACTTTTTAATTTTATTCGTATTTGGGCCTGCCCGCGTCTGGCGGCCATTATGCCTCTTTTGTTTTCTTTTATTTGCGTTTCGTTATGTCGTGTTTGCTCCCGATGCGTTTGGTTCACGACGGTTGTCAAGTTGAAATTGTTTGTCGTGTTTTCTTTTCTTATTTGCCGCGTTCCAATTTATTCTGATGTTCCCATTTCTGGCTTTTCTGGTTGAATCGTTACAGAGATGCCTAAGCAGCAGCTCCCACAGGTTTTTAGACCTGTTTTAAAAATGGTTGGCCTTTGTTTTTTTACATTAGTCACCGAGTTCTGGCACGTCAGCCCCTACTCACGATCGATAGGGGTTGTCGACCCGAACGGAAATTGTACAGATTACCATCGTTCTGTGAACCACCTGCCCGCCGGTCGGCTGATTGGTATAGTTAGCGCAGCGAGAAATAAGGCACGATACTTAGAGAGAGAACGTCTCATTCCATTTCAATGATTCAATGATACTTTTTTGCACACATAAATGAACACATTAACGGAAAACAAAGGAGGGCTTGTCTCTGAAAAGAGATTTCACCCAGAAAACCTAGGCATGACAGGAAATGTTTTAAAGATAAGTCAGTGCTCAATTACTATAAAAACTAAACTATAATATATGATACATTTGAACAAATTAAGTATGAGGCAAATATGGGATAATAATTAATTTTCTAAACATACGTTAATATTTACAGAAAATAAAAATAAACAATTTAAATTGAATTATCTGTAAAATACACAGGGTTACTGATAAATCGATCTACATTCGTTGGGCGATGCTATGTACGTCAAAACTAACCATTGTTACTATGAAACGCCCTATCAAAAAAAAAAGTTTTCGAGTTATGGGTCTTTCAAGAGGCAAAAATAGAGTAAATGTAATGTTTCAAAAAACAAAAAAGAATCGACCATTACAAAAAATTAAATTACAAAAGATTAACAACTGCGGTTTACCACAAACAAACATCAAAACAAAGTTTAGTCAAAGGTTTTGTCTCTTACAACATCTTAATTAACCCCTTTGTTTAAAGCACTACTCATCTTAGAGTCCGCTACCTTATCTATTTTGTCGCCTAGTTTTTCCAAAAATAAAAAAATATTTTATTTGACTTGTGCGATCATGAATAGAAGTGGAAATATTTTTGGTATTGTCTGCACAAACAGTAACTAGTTTTGTTTCGGTGACACTGCTTTATAAGTCTGTAAAGTAAAGATGTAAGTAACAAATTTTATATCATAACCAAAGCCTGTTAGGTTTTTTCTTGTTGTTAAATATTAAATTTATCCTATTTTTACCTATAAGCAGCTAAAAACTGGACTGTCAAGGAAAGGAGAGTTGTTTCGTAATACATATGTGTAAGTGAACCATAACTCGAAAACGGTAAATTTTGGTTGGGTGTTTCATAGTAACAATGCTTAGCTTTGACCTATGCTAGCATTTCCCAACGTATGTAGGTCGACTTAACAGTAACCCTGTATGTATGTTATAACTATAATATATATGATACACATATATATATTTTTGAAAAAAAAAATGAAGAAAAAGGTCAGATATGATATACATATATACTGGTATATACCTACACACCAGTAATTATCACTTCGATAACCAACTGTCCTGGTCACTGCATTTTATTGAGGTCAGTCGTCGATTCTTTGCTACCTTTCACTCTCTAAGGAGACTTAAGAACTTCCTACCTCGACAGACCAAAATCACCCTCGCCCAGTCTCTCCTTCTACCTCTCATTGATTATGCACATGTCTGTTGGCTCAGCGCGAACGAAGAACAACTGAACAAACTCGAGCGACTTCAAAACCTCAGGGTTCGGTTTATCTTCGGGTTGCGCAAGTATGATCATGTTTCGCTGTGTCGCAAGGAGTTGAAGTGGCTCCCGATACGTCTTCGCCGGGATACTCACATCCTCAATCTGCTGTTCAATATTTTACGTAACCCTCGCTATCCTTCCTTTCTACGAGAACGGTTTTCTTTCCTTTCTTCCAGCAGGCTTCGTAGAACTCAGACTGTTTCCATGCTCACCCTACCACAGCATAGCACCGTGTCCTACGGGCACGGGTTTAGAATCCGGGCGATCCAGCTGTGGAATGCACTGCCCTCCACCATCATCAGTTCAACGCTCAACATTTTTAAAAGTCGAGTTAAAGAGCTTTACCTTTCGCTTCAAGCATAGGTATTAGTATGTATGTATTTTTATTTTATTTATATACTTAATATATGTATTTATAGTTTATTATACTTATACAGTATGTAAGTGTTCGTTTATATAGTTAGACTTAGATAGTTATATAAACAGGTTTAGGTATTTATTTTGAAGTGAATATTATGTTTAGGTATGTAGTCTATGTAGTACAATTGTACACAATTAGTCAACACTTACCTGTCACTCTCTAAGTCTGATTGCTGGAAGAGATCTCTTATTTAGAGGTAAGTGCGCTGTTGTGCACTGTTTTGTCTTTGCAACTTTCCTTTAAATTTTGTGTGCAATAAAGAAATTATGAAGAGGAAGCGCTCTTTTGCCCGGTTTTTGAAAGAGAAGAGAGTGGTAACAGTGCAAGGAAGTGCGTTCCACGGTCGGACCGCCCGCAACCTGAAGAGGTGCCAATATGCCGAGGTGCTATGCCCTGGCGAGGCTAAGAGTGAGACCGTGGGAGATCTCCGGTGCCGATCTCCTGAAAAAAAGAGTTACTCAAAGCGTTCGCACGGTTTGTCCCGCTTGTAAAATATTTCAAAAAAGAAACGTAGGCTTGGACGAACTAGGTCAATTGAAAATGCATATATAATGAACTGTATGTAAAGACCGTAATTTTGTTTGTGCTCATTCGAATTCCCGCCCATGCGAAAGTGGGAAGGCGCGTTCACAACAAAATGCGCGTGAGTTTAAAATTGCATTACGTAATGTGAGAGAGATCGGGTTCCCTACCTTTTGGTAAATTGAAAATATGAAAGGAGATGCAGACTCGAATCCTGACCGTGCAACAATGAGATAATTGATTTATCTTAAGTGCAGTATCGGACGTTTAGTGTTTCGGATGTCACGTTAAGCTGTAGGTCCCGGGTACTATCGCTGCGTGATAGTGATCGTAGAAGCCCTCCATCGACCGGCACTGAGCCGGCGTGGTGGAGTATGGCTTAATGTTGCTGTTTTTCGGACGAAGGCCTGTCCCCTCGAAGGAGACTTTTAACTTTAATTGGTACTTTAATTTCATGAACATTAGTAGTCTTGTGCCTGCTCGGTCATCAGATAGAGCGCTCCGTACTAGTACATTTCAGTTAGTGTACTAGTACACTCTAACAGCTCTATTAGTACTATTAGGACGTTGGATCTTATGAATAAAAAATATGCCTGCTCGGTCATCAGAGAGCGCTCCGTACTAGGACATTTCAGTCAGTGTACCAGTAAGATCTAACAGCTTTATTAGTACTATTATGTATGACGTAGGATCGAATAAAAAATGGAGCTATTAGGTTAACCTTTCTTTTCGTGCAGAGCAGAAACTTGAGGAATATTATACTCTGATAATATTAACATATTTATACAATTATATGTGTCTGTTTGCATAGCAGAAATAAAAAGTTAAATAATATTTGATTTCCCTTCATACTTAAACAGGCTTAGGACTGTCATTCTAGTCAAGATGTCAATGCCGTGTCTGTGTGTGCGAGAGCGAGTCGGCATGGCTCAATGCCTCCCGCCCGCCACCGCTGCTCTCTCGGAGCGATGTCCTAATAGTCCTAATAGACCGAATGTCCGATTAGCGTAAGGAAACGTTTCTTTTCGTTCATTGCACAGTAACGTTTCCTATTCGTTCTTCGTACATGACCGACACAAGACTAAACATTAGTATCCCGAAAATGGCGGCCTCAGATAACTTTGAACATAAACAACGTCACTCCTTTTCTCTTACTGAGTGGCAGAGGCATAGTGCGCCCACTACTTTATTTATTCAATAGGTACTCCACCGTGCGTAACAGGGGGCTAGACCATCGCCGCAGTTATGGATATATGTTGGTTTCCTCACGATGTTTTCCGTTGGAAACAAACAAAACAATACATTAAAGCCCTCGCAAAGTTAACCCTTTACCACAAACCCGTGTATGGGTTTCAGGTTATGAACTTTATTACCAAGCAATAAGGTTGAAAATCGCGACACATTTCGGATAAGGCCATGCATTAAGGGCTGCCACTTAAAGAATCTAATAGTTGTTAGAGAGTGCAATTATTTCAAGGGTCAGTGTATTCTCTACTATAATACTAAATTGAGCAATTTAAAAAGCATGTTAAAGCGACTTTGTCAAAAAAGCAAGATTACTTAAATGACAGGACTGTATGGGGTTAATCTAGCTCAACACAGGCCTTGGTGTTATTAATTTTGTTATTATTTATTCCTGCTTATTAATCATAATAATTAAATTTTTCATATTTGTAATAGTTGAGCACAACCTATTTTTAAAAGAGATCTAAAAATCAATCTGTGGGAGTTTCTACGCCCTTCTTCTCCCACAGTGGTCCAATGTAGAGAAGAGGCAAAATTGACGTTTGCTAAGTATATGTAAATATCTACAGTAATAAAGTACTTTGACTTTGACTTTGACTTTTCCAACTTAATTGATGGGTAAGACTAAGTAAGTAACACGTATGATTGAGCTTAGGTCCTGGGTTTAAAAAAAAACATTTCTATTATTTAGTTTTACTTTTGTTCTTTCTGTTTGCCAAATATTTTCCGCATTTTAACTTCAAATACCAACTTCGCCGCCTGATTTTGGGATTTCAGGCGGAAAAATTATATTAATAACTCGTTCGAAAAGGCTTCTTTACGATCCTCGCTACGACCCTCGCCTTCGGCTCGTGCCGTAGACTTCTGGGTTCGTAAATATAAGCCATTGCGAACTCGTAGGAAATCTACTATTGTCTCTATTTGATGGCCTGGCCACTCAGTGATTAATGTGATGGCGATGTATTTATCAGTCCAATCAACAATAAAAAGATGTCTCTCTCTAAAATAAAAAATTAAACAAATATATTCATTTAATTTTTTGGCAACACACTGGGATACCCTGTGTCGTGGGAAACTGCGACGTCACCCACGTACAAACGACCAAGACCTGGGATGTTTTTTTTCCTCTTCAGCCGGGAATTGCCGCTTGGTAGGCTTGAGCCTCTTACCACAACGCCACAGAGGTTGGCGAATACCTTCTCGATATTTCTGTGGAATTTCGAGGAATGCTATTTCCTCCTTCTCACGCTCGCTCTCGCCCTCGACGCGTAAGTTGGACGGTGGCAGACGCTATGACCTTATCTAAGCGAGGTGCCAAGTTCACTTTGGCAGAGCCTTAGTTGGTTACGCCCACACTTTTATTTCTATCATAAGTTTTAGAAAAATCTATCGTTTTGACTTTTTAACTTAACAATGAACCCTTCACCACCGGATCCCTAAAAGAAGTCGGTCGCCACGGCTCGTCTGTGAACGATGAACTGTCATTAACTTCGACTTGTCGATTTACAGCTGCAGTGCGACTACGACAAGTTTCCATATTGACAGGGTATTCTAGGGCGGGACTCGGACCCAAGAACTTTGACTTGTGAGGCGGAAACCCTTTCCTCATACTGGCAGATGAACGGTTTTGCGTGACAAGGGATATGCCCATCACCGCTTTACTACGCTTACGCCAAATAATACTTAATAATACCTTGGTTGGACACTATTTACACACATTGATCTAACCCCAAACTAGGATTCCCTGTATCTTGGGTACTAGACAACGATACACGTACTTATATAGATAAATATCATACATAGATAGACAAACAACCAGGACTAGGGTACAAACATCCGTTCTCATCAAACAAATATTTGCCCCCACCGGGAATCGAACCCGGGACCCTCGGCTTCGTAGGCAGGGTCCCGTAAATGTTTCGTTGTAGTCCGACCACCTCAGCCCGACGGCTTTCGTCATACACGAGAGAGAGAGCGCGAGATATCCCAGTTAATTAAGGCTTATGTTTAAACAATTACCAAAAACGCACCTATTTTACTAGCAATAAATTCGAAATGACTGCCAGAATGGATAAATGTCCACCAAATTGTGTTTGGATAAATGATCACCAAACTTCTTTTTATGTTAGGTGTACTTAAGTTTATGTTTTAAGTATTTTTTGTTGTCCTTACATGTTCAACCTAACACGAAGGATAAAGGGGGCTTCGCTTCGCTCACCCCCTTTACCCTTCACCTAAGCTACTGCAGTATTTTGCCCAGATATTTTTTGCAACTTTTGGTGTTCATTTATCCATTTTGGGTAGGAAAAAATATTTTGGTGATCATTATATTAGTTGCCGTTAATTAGTCGCACTATACTCGTTATAGTTTATTTTGTCTTCGTACTTACTTGGATGTATGTATGTCTGTATGTAGCTACTCTGCGATGTATGTAGGCGAGAAGTCAGATATTACACCATATGGATAGCCTTACATAGACCTTCCCATTATATGTGGACCTCAGTGTGAGACGCGAGCTGGTCTCTCGTAGGGGCCTTCTCAAATCGGAAGGTTTTGTTATTATCATAACCTTTGAGTAATGTTGTGTTTGATGGATGGGTTTTCGTATCGACAACCTTCTAACTTCTTCTTGAGCAAGTTATTCGCGTGGGTTGTTTTGCTGCGTTGTTATAATCTGGCCATTCATATCATCTGTGGGGATTGTTGGGATACCCTGTGCAAACATACCAGACCCGGGGTTTGCTTTTGTTCTTCCCCATCCGGGAATCGAACCTGGAACCTCTCGCTCGGGCAGCAAAGCCTCGACCGCCACACCACTGGGGTCGTCGACCATTTTAAATTTCAAACGACGTACTAACACCGCCATTTTGTTTTTGCCGGCAGAACGTACAAAGATGGCGGACACGGACACCGAGACGCTGGCCAACGGCACCGGCGGACTGTCAGCTGAGGAGGAGGACGAAAGGATGAAGCAGCGCCCCGCAGACATCGACGCGGTAAGTGCCAGGGCACTCTCGCTTCTCTCACTCTCCCTCTCTCTCTGATATCTAGAAAGGAGATGTCTCAAACTAGTTTATCAAGTTAAAAACTTTAACTCCACGGTCAGGATACCAATGTCGTCGGTATACACGAAAAGTCCTCTTAAAAATTTCATCTACATACGTACCATAATCCCTCTTCACTGCGTCCAAAAACCTCACGTTACGACCAGCATAATGTTAAACTACTTGGTAAAAACTAATTTCTTATCTGAATATTGATACATTATGACCATAATGTGTACATTTTTGACAAATTATGTATGACATTCAAATTTCGAACGCCGACGCCCACCTGCGTGCCGCTAGTTTGTTTAAGAAGTTGGTACTACCGAACAAGCTAAACAAGTGCAGAGCAATTATCAATGCCGGTCGAACATGCTGTTCCTGAACACATCAAAGAGAGCTTATGATATGTGCGTAGATAAACTAGTGTATGTAACTGTACATAATTAAGAATTAAAACTCTCGAGTGATGTTATTATGAAACTCGCCTTCCGGTCGTTTCATAAATCCACTCTCGAGTTTTAATCCCCCCCATTATGTAGCAGTCACATAAACTAATTGCTGCACCGAACCACAGACGAAAACGTCATCTGTGTATTTTTTTTTGTTTTTGTTGATTTTTTCAAAATGCGCGTAATCAATTTTGATAACATTTATATGGGACCACCTCTGAAGTATGACCAATCAAAACAAGAGTCATCAAAATCGATTCATAATTGACGGCGTAATCGCGTAACAAACGTACAAAAAAAAAAACTGTGGAATTGAAAACCTGCTCCTTTTTTAAGTTGGTTGAAAAACAGTTTCTAGCGTTATTGTTTATTTCAGATGTGAATCGCAATACCATTACAATTGAGAAAGCGACCAATATCGCTAGAAAATACAGCTAGTGTAAAATAATCCTGTTCTGATGGATCGAATTTTTAATTTGACAGTATTATGCGCTAGTCGGTAGGTACTTGTGTGCTACTAAGGCAGCTTTTGACCGACTTCAAAAATGGAGGGGTTCTCAATTCGGTTGTTTTTTTTAGAATAGAATAGAATAGAATAGAATAATAATTTATTTGCGAGACAGGCACTTACACTAATATATAATACAAAATTTCTACAACAAGCTTGTGTGTCGCAAAACGGACCCTGACTCAGCATAATGGTGGCTGGTTTGCAACCAACGCTGGTCTTCCGTCAGAGCCCGTCGGTGTTGCCACGGACAATCTAACCACTAAAACATAATTGTAGTGAGTAAGGTACGTATAGAAGAGAAAGAGAAAGAAAAAATGTGAAAAGAAAACGGCTTAAAGATTATAAAAATTAGGTACTTAATACTAGCAAGGAAATAATTAATTAATTTGAATACAAATTTTTTGTGCGCTCAATTCCAGTGCAATTTAAAAATTGAAATAAATGATACCTACAAAATAATACTAAATAATACGTTACGTTTGTTGCTAAACTAAACTGTACAATTTATGAACCGATTTCAAAAATACTTTTCTTACTCGAAACGGTGACCATCCAGTTTGGTTCCATTTTTTTAAGTTTAGAATCGGTCCAGCAGTTTGGTTTCTAAAGCAAAAAGACTGGAATTATGATATGATCCAGGTAAACGAAATTGCGTATTATTGCTTTACTGTGACTTATCAGTGGTGTTTAAGGTCATTTTTGTAAGATGAATTCTGTCTACAAGTACCGTATATTCGTTTATGTCGAGTAATACGTCTGGACTTGACTGTCAGACAGACAGATTTCGTAGCCTTGTTTTCGCTTAATTTGACGAGATTCCAAGAAATATGGCTTGGTTTTCTTTTAGAGTTGAAGTTTTAACTTGGTGAATTATTAGTAATGTTTACCTTCTTTATCATGAAATGAGATGCAATCTGGCATTTTTTCACTAATGTGCCGTATATTCGTATTGTATTAAGTAGTACGGGAGATCACCTGAACTACCACTTCTCTCTTAGCCCAGGTGGATAAATATTTCCAAACAAATCATGAATTCCTATCATCATACTTTAGTTTATGCCGTCATGTCTTGTTTGTTGCAAGAATTATCTTTTTAGTGATAAGCTCGTCTTTGTGCACGTTTCATCGTGTTTGGTCCATTTCTTATTTGGTACACAGAACGTAAACATGCCCTTTTCGAAAGACATATGTTTTCTTCTAAAGGAATTGTTTAGATAGCTGTGTTCAATAATGAATTATGAAAACAAAACAAATGTCAATATATTCAAATACTCCATATCGCGTAACAGGGGGGCTAGCCCATCATCCTTGTGATTATCGACTATTTATCTTCATCAGGACGTCCGCGAGATGGAGCGGCGCAAGCGCGTGGAGGCGCTCATGTCCTCCCGGCTGTTCCGTGAGGAGTTGGAGCGAGTGCTGGACCAGCAGGCCAACGAGGGCGCCGACGCGCCGCTGCTGCAGCGCATCCGCGAGATGGTCGGCGGGAGGCTCAGCTCGGGCAGCATGAGGGTGAGTACTGTTTTAGCGCTTCAGTTTGTGCAGAGGCTAGGCCTTCGTCCTCCAGGTTTAATCAGCGTCGTCGAGATTCGGCGTTTATCTTCCAACTTTAATGAATTGCAGCGAGGGTCTTCGTCCTTCGGCTTTAACCATGTGGAGCATGCAGGATTGTCACGACTCGGCCTTCGTCCTTGGGCACTTGTGTGAAAACTACTGTATTTTCGAGGTTCGGCTTTCGTCGTCTCGCTTTAGTGCGCATACTACAGCATGTCCAGGCTCGGCGTTCGATCTTTGGCCTCAGCGTGAAGGCCACAGAATAATATCGAATACCAGCCTTCGTCCTCTCGCTTTAGTGTGCAGACTACAGTGGCGTGACTCGGCCTTCGTTCTGAAACCTGTCGAATTGTCAAGGCTCGGCCTTTGTTGTCTCGCATCAGGGTACGGACTGCAGCATTCTCAAGGCTCGGCCTTCGTCATGGGCCTCAAGTGTCGTCCTCCAAGTTTAATTACGTGTCTCCAACATTTTTAAGTTCGTTCTTTATCCTTCTGTTGTGTCTGCCGCGGGGCCATAAATAATTTATATGCCGGTATGTAATAGTTGAGTAGAAGTCTCCTCATGTACACGCCATTCTACTCGTTCCCGTCCAACCCGCATCCATCGTTGTCCCGCTATCCCCGCTACGTCATCCGACCATCAGGCAGGTTTACGAGGACGCCTATAATCAACATTGGGTTCCCTGGCAGGCTGATGATGAAGATATGATGATGATAATAATGTGTCGTGAATGACTAGTCACCTAAACCTATTAGTAGGTATATGGAAGGTGGAACAGAAAGACAGTGTAGTCGCTATGTAATAATGTTACTTTATTTCAGGCGCCTACAAATGTAATAGTTGTGTCATGTGACGGCTTCTGTGGCGTTGCGTTTGTCCCGGGTTCGAATCCCGGCTGAAGGGGAAGAAAAAATACTGTGTGTCACGTCGTTGTTTCTTTTGGAATGTGAGTGAACTTAGCAGAGTGTGCAGCAGATCATAAATAAATGTCAGCTCTCCTCAGACCAGTTCTGGCGTTTTTATATAAAAAAATAACATGTTGCAGCGGTTCAATAATCTGGTTCCCACGTCACAGGGTGTCCTAGTGTGGGGCCAGAAGCAGTGTGCCTGTATATAAATGTGCTTGCTCGTGTGTTCTCCAGGGCCCGTCGTGTGTGCTGCCCATCAACGACATCCGCGGCATCGAGGGCATCGGCTACGAGAAGGGCGAGAAGATACTCCGCTGCAAGCTCGCCGCCGTCTACCGGCTGGTGGACCTGTTTGGGTGGACGCAGAGTGAGTCGCTTCACTTGTTTCAAAAAACAATGACATATAGGCAATACAGAATCGAACGGGCACTCGAACGAGTTTTATTTTTTACTTTAGATATTTACATATACTTAGCAAAAGTCATATTTTGCCGCTTCTCTGCATTGGGCTGCTGTGGGAGAAGAAGGGCGTAGAAACTACTACAGGTTGATTTTTAGAACTGTTTTAAAAATTGATTGTGCTAAACTTATACAAATATTACAATATGAATATGAAGGTTTCCTCAGGATTCGGTGCGATCCAGGAAGCCTTCCTAACTAGGTTTGTCACCGTGTGCTCTCCATTGGAGAAGATTGCTGTTGACGTATGATATATATATATATATATATATATAGTTCTTGCCGTGCAAGAAAGTCATCCAACTCACAGTAACACAAGCAACAGGCAGCAAAACAAACCTAGTCGCTACACCTGGTCCTTCGAACCGGATGCAAGAAAAACCAAAATGGCGATAATAACGTTGAGGTAATTGGTCTGTGTACATGTGTTTTCCATTTTGAGCGTTTCGCACCCAAAGGCGTACTAAATATTGAGTATTATGATTAATAAGCAGGAATAAATAATTACAAAATTATTAACAGCTAGGTCTGTGTTGAGCTGTTTGTTTGTTGCAAAATAACACCCCTCTTTATCTTTTTGAGATTGTGTATAGTTCATTATTTGTTGCTGTGGCGGCAACAGAAATACATATTCCATGACAATTTTAATTCTCTATGAATTACGGTTCATGAGATACAGCCCGATGACGGACATACGGACGGACAGACAGACAGACGGACAGCGGAGGCTAAGTAATAGAGTCCCGTTTTGCCTTTGGGTGCGAAACGCTCAAAATGGAAAACACATGTACACAGACCAATTACCTCAACGTTATTATCGCCATTTTGGTTTTTCTTGCATCCGGTTCGAAGGACCAGGTGTAGCGACTAGGTTTGTTTTGCTGCCTGTTGCTTGTGTTACTGTGAGTTGGATGACTTTCTTGCACGGCAAGAACTATATATATAGATATATCATACGTCAACAGCAATCTTCTCCAATGGAGAGCACACGGTGACAAACCTAGTTAGGAAGGCTTCCTGGATCGCACCGAATCCTGAGGAAACCTTCATATCTCCATAGCTGCGACGACGAGCTAGCTCCCTGTCACGCGAAAATGTAAACGTGGGCACGACTCTGCCGCCCCGTTTAGGAAAAAGGCGGCAAGCCATATTTGTTTATCTTCACATGTATCATAAACCCTCTTTACTGCGTCCTAAAACCACACGTTACGACCAGCATAATGATAAACTTCTTGGTAAAAACTCATTTCTTATCTGAATATTGATACATTGCATAATGTATCAATATTTCGACATATTATGACAATCCAATTTCGAACGCCGACCCCCGCCCCTAGTTTGTCTGTGAAGTGGGTACTACTGAACAAGCTAAACAAGTTCAGAGCAATTATCAATGCCACAATGCCGGTCGAACATGCGGTTCCTGAACACATCAAAGAGAGCGTATGATATATGTGTAGATAAACTAGTGTGTGTAACTGTACATAATTAGGCCTTCGGCTCGTTTCATAAGCCCACTCTCGAGTTTTAATGCCTTCCATTATGTATCAGTCACATAAAATACTATTATTAAATATCTATAACTATCTATTCTCACTCCCTTCTACTTATCTGTACCAAACCTTAAAGTTAGACCACGATTCAAAGTTACCCAATTTGACTGAACTATTAGACGAGCAATATTTGTATAAATATTTATTGAAATCGATGTGGATAAGTCTCAGCTCGGAAAAGACACGTTTCATATACATCAATCAATCAATATCAATATACATTACGACCACAATGTACCAAAATTTGTCAAATTATGACATTCAAATTTCGAACGCCGGCGCCCACCTGCGTGCCGCCCCTAGTTATTCTATGAAGTAGGTACTACTGAACAAGCTAAACAACTGCAAAGCAATGATCAATGCCACAATGCCGGTCGAACATGCGGTTCCTAAACACATCAAAGAGAGCTCATGATATGTGTGTAGATAAACTAGTGTACATAGTCAGGTCATAAGTTCTGTCACATGTGCAATATGAAATAATTTAGACATGTTTATTATTTATGTAAACATTTATAAAGCAAAATGAACTTAATAAAACATAGATTCTTATGGTAATAAAGTTTATTCAAAATGACCCCCGCGATTTTGAATACAGGCCTTTATTCTGCGCGGCCAGTCGTCTTATCACGCCGAGCCTCAGGCGGCGGTAAATATCCTGACCCTCCCCGAGAGGAAGCGGCCTCCAGCGACCGTGAGGACTAAATACCCTCTAAAAGAACTGACTCACCAACCCGCCTTGCTAGCGTGGTGAGCTTAAAGCAAAAGTTCCCCCATGGAAAGTCCCAATAAGCCCCGGCCCCTAGTCCCCAGCGGCTCCACTATTCCTGGCTACGACAGCGGTCACGGTAACGGTGGAGCAAGGGGTGCTAAGAATCCCTGGAAGAGATCCGGCTGTCACACCAACCTACTACTGGCTACATATAATACACGGACACTGAGATTGCAAGCGAAGCTGGAGGAATTTGAAAGGGAAATAACCAACATAAAGTGGGATATCATTGGTCTATGCGAAGTCAGGAGACGCGGAGAAGACACCATAAAACTGAACTCAGGTAACATGTTGTTTTACCGAGGGGAAGAAAATAAGTCGACAGGTGGTGTGGGCTTCTTAATTAATAAGAAACTAACAAATAATATAATCACAGTCAGCAGTGTTTCTACTCGGGTAGCCTATGTCATTATAAGATTAAGCAAGCGATACACCCTAAGAATCATCCAAGGGTACGCACCTACAACAGACTACAATGACGAAGAAGTGGAGGCTTTCTATGATGACATCACAAAGGCTCTAAACACTGGAAAGAAAACACAGTTCAATATCATAATGGGTGACTTCAACGCCAAGATAGGCATGAATACGGATGAAGAAGCATGTGTCGGAAAACACGGGTACGGAACAAGAAACGACCGCGGCCAGACTCTGGTTAACTACCTGGAGACCAATAAGTTCTTCGCCATGAACACTTTCTTCAAGAAGAAACCACAAAGAAAGTGGACATGGATTAGTCCAGACGGCAAAACTAAGAACGAAATTGACTTCATCTGTGCTGACAAGAAACAAATAATCACAGATGTTACAGTCCTCAACACCTTAAAAGGAAGTGACCACAGAATGGTACGCGCCAACTTCAGGATTAATACCAGATTTGAGAGAACTACACTTCTGAAGAAACCGTTAGCCCAACTCGAGTTTCCCAACGACATCCATGAAGAATTCACAAGAGTGCTACTGACAACGCTTAGAAGAACCGATGCCGAATACTTCGAACAAGACATAGACGCTAAATACAGCCAATTCGTCGACATTATCACCAAAACGGCGAAAGATACATTTGGAAGAAAGGCCCAATCAAAGAACGTATTGTCCCCAGGGACGGAACTAATGCTAGAAGAACGCCGCAACTTACCAGCTGACCAGTTCAACTCACAAGGACATCGCGAGCTAAACAGGAAGATATCCAAAGCGATACGCCGCGACATCCGAAAGAGGAACACTGAGAAAATCGAGCGTCTTATAGAGAAGCACAGAGGTCCTAAGATTTTCAGCAGAGTCACAACTAATGGCACCAGCCTACTGACAAAACTGGAAAACGAAAATGGAGAGACAACCACTGAGACATCCGAGGTCCTCGACATCATTTCCAAATTCTACGAGAAGCTATACACATCGAACATGCTTCAACCAACATCTGTGGATACGAAAGACAAACGCGCACCGTTAAGAAGGCACTATACTGAAGACTTGCCCGAAATCAGCTCATATGAGATTAAGATGGCATTGAAAAAGCTTAAGAAGTATAAAGCCCCAGGAGACGACGGGATAACCACGGAGCTACTAAAGGCAGGAGGACGCGTAGTGCTAAAAGAGCTACGATGGCTTTTCAGCGAAGCTCTCTTCACGGGAGAAGTACCAACCAAGTGGCGCAACAGTATTGTCGTTCTCTTCCACAAAAAAGGTTCAAAAACCAACCTGAAAAACTACCGCCCAATATCACTGCTCAGTCAGGTGTATAAAGTGTTCTCTCGTGTCATAACGACAAGAATCACTTCTCGACTTGACGAATACCAACCAAGGGAGCAAGCGGGGTTCAGGGGAGGTTTTGGTACCATTGACCACATATTCACGATAAGGCAAGTGATACAGAAGACGCAAGAATACAACAAACCACTTTACCTTGCCTTTATCGACTATGAGAAAGCGTTCGACTCCGTGGAACACTGGGCTGTTGTGCAGTCTCTGCAGCGATGTCAGATCGACCAGCGATACATCCAGCTTCTGACGAGCCTCTACAATTCTGCTACGATGACAGTGCAAATACAAGGCTCCACAACGACTGTTCCAGTCAAAAGAGGCGTACGCCAAGGAGATGTCATATCTCCGAAGCTCTTCACTAACGCACTAGAAGATATCTTCAAAACCCTTGACTGGGACGGACTGGGTATAAATGTGGATGGAGAGCACCTGAATCACCTCCGATTTGCAGACGACATCGTCATACTGGCTGAAACCCCCACAGAACTGGGAAAGATGCTCAACGATCTGTGCCACGCATCTATCCGGGTAGGTCTTAAAATGAATTCGGACAAGACTAAGGTTATGGGCACGACCGATATGTCCCAAGATCCGATCACAGTAGACGGCCGAGTGATGGAGCAAGTGGACCTAGGGCAGATCATCAGACTGGGACGGGACTCGCTGGATCGCGAGATTGACCGAAGAATCCAGCTTTCTTGGGGAGCATTCGGAAAGCTCAAGGACGTCTTCCACTCCAAGATCCCTCAATCGCTGAAGACTAGAGTCTATAACCAGTGTGTTCTCCCGGTGATGACTTACGCTTGCGAGACATGGACGCTTACTGCCGGGATGATGAACAAACTTAGAGTCACACAAAGAGCGATGGAAAGGTCGATGCTCGGAGTGTCCCGCCGCGACATGATAAGAAACGAGCTCATCCGCCAACGCACTAAAGTTACCGATATAGGAAAACGAGTCGCGCGACTTAAATGGCAATGGGCTGGACACATCTGTCGCAGAAATGACGGAAGATGGAGCTCTAAAGTTTTGTTCTGGAGACCCCGCACAGGAAAAAGAAGCGTTGGAAGACCTGCGACACGGTGGTCCGACGACATAAAGATCACGGCCGGCCTATCCTGGACGAGAATGGCCGCGGACCGCACAAGATGGAGGACAACTGGGGAGGCATATGTCCAACGGTGGACGGTGAAATGCTGAAGAAGAAGAAGAAGAAGAGTCGTCTATCGCAGCACGAACGAGGTCCATGTCAATATCGGCGGCTGCCTTAATCAAGGATGCCTTGAGTGACTCCAAATCAGGATGAGGCTTTGAGCAGGCCTTTTCCTCCAAGTGTTGCCATATCTTGTAATCTAACGGACTCAAATCTGGACTGGAGGAGGGCCAGTCTTCGTGCCGGATGAAGTCGATTACACGCGCCGCCAGCCAGTCTTGTGTGCTTTTCGCTCTATGAGCTGGCGCAGAATCTTGTTGGAATACCCAGTGCCTGTTATTAAACATGGTATGAGAAACAGGTTTCACAAGGTTCTTGAGGACTGTATTTTGATACACAACTGCATTCGTTTTTACGCCTTTCTCACAAAAATGTACCTCAGTTAAGCCCCAATAAGAGACTCCCAACCAAACCATGAGCGAGGATGGAAAATGACCTCGTTGGACACGCGGAATACGGTTGCTCGCTTCTTCACTGCTGTGTGCGTACACCTTATCATTTTGTTTGTTGTAGCTCTCTTCATCGGTGAAAATTTTTACATCCGAAAAAAGAAGTTCCCGATGCTTTTTTCCCGCGTACCGCTTCAACAAAGCGCGGCATCTCTTCAGTCTCAGGTCCATTAAACGAGCGTCCAAACGATGTCCTGTTTTTCTTCGATATGCCCTAAGCCCTAAGTCTTCATTTAACAACCTTTTCACCGTGGTCCTGCTTAACCCCATCTGAAGGGCCAACAGTTTCTGCTTACGTATGGGATTTCTTTGAATTCGCGCCTTCACAGCTTTTATCACTGCTGGAGTCCTAACAGAGCGAGGGCGACCACTTCTTGACCTGTCATCTACACTAGAGTCTTCATTGTATCGTTTTATGGTACGATAAACGAATCTTTTGGTTAATTCAAATTTTTCAGTAAGTCGAAAATCTGAATTGGCGCGTGACCGCAACGATGCAACGCAATAACTGCGACACGGTCTTCTTTAAGTGTCCACTCCATATTTAAAGATGAGGAAAATTCTAAAAAGTACACATTTTTATTTTCATGAAAAAATCGAAATTCGAATTCAATAAACTTTATTGTGGCCAGCGTTCTAAATTCAAAAGTTTTTATTGTGTGACAGAACTTATGACCTGACTGTGTATGTAACTGTACATAATTAGGCATTAAAACTCGAGGGATATTATTATGAAACGGGCCCACTCTCGAGTATTAATGTCCTCCATTATGTAGCAGTCACATGAACTACTATTATCTACACACGTATCATAAACCCTCTTTACTGCGTACAAAAACCGCACGTTACGATCAGCATAATGTACTTGGTAAAAACTCATTTCTTATCTGAAAAATTACACATTATGACCATAATGTGTAATTTTTCTACATATTATGACATTCGAATTTCGAACTGTTATAACCGAATGTAGTTTGCAGTAAACGCTGACTTAAGCTAATTCATTTTATATAAAACTGTTTTCGATAGAGACTGGCAGCAGTCACCCCACAACCTTTGTCCGATACATACATTGTAAACTCTCGTTATTTTTGTCTAAAATTCGGTGTGTAGTACAGTGAAATAAATTTATTCAGCAGCAGTAATAAAAGTGTTTTTTTAAAAAGGACCCACGGAGCGCCATCCTTACAAATTTGGTGTCAGAAGTGGGATGTATTGAACCTTACTTACAAAAGATTGACCAATCGATCTCGAGCATTTCTAGCTTTTGTGAAAAAGCACAGAATTTAGCTATTGATATAAATTGTAAGGATGCCATAAACCCTCTTCAGATTTTGATAAAAGCTAATAAATTAAAATATGATTCATTTTCTCATTTAATATCGGAATCGAAACCTCAAGATCGCTTCAAGCGAGCCCTGGAATTTGGCGGTGAAATTCTTAAATTTTTCTTTGGCACTCTAGACGCAGGCGATGCTAGGAAATATGATGACGCATTGTCCACATGTGAACATAACGACCAGGAGATATTTTCATTAATGAAGGATAACATTCACATTGTCCAATCAACCATAAATAATTTCAATACCTCTATTCTAAAATTAAACGACAATGAGAAAAGAATAAATAAACAAATCGAAAAACTAAATTACATATTTGAACAAAATAATAAAGTAACTACAAACTGTGTAAATCTTTCAAAAATCAATTCCATTCTCAATTTAATTGAAGCATCATTACTTTCAGTATCTAATATTTTAGATACAATTTTGAACTCTATCCTCTTTGCTAAAGCTAATATTTAACATCCGTATGTTTTGACTCCCACTCACCTGTTTAACGAGCTAAGTAAAAGCAAGATAAAAAGAACATTGAGTTCCCAGTTTCTCTATCACTAGAGGATATACATAGTATCATAGATCTATCTAGGATGACTTCATATTACTATAATAATAAGATTATGTTTGTAATTCAAATACCCTTGATTAACCCAGTTGAGTTTAATGTTTATAAGATTTTACCGTTGCCTACACCGAAAGATGAGTACAACTTCCAAACTTATGTTTTAATTCATTCATCTAAAATGTATGTAGCCCTTACGGATGATAGATTAAGTTACGCATTATTAGATAGCCTAAGTGATTGTCATAAGGTTAATTATGAGTATATGATCTGTCCATTACCCTCTGTTTTATCTACAATAAACAATCCTTTATGTGAAACAAAACTGTTAACAGAAGTAACATTGTCTCTTCCCGATATCTGTGACTTTAAGATAATATATGGTAATGTTAATATATGGCAAAAACTTAATGATGGCAGATTTATCTATGTACAGTCTAAGCCTAACAAATTATCAATGAAATGTAAAAACAATATAACAGATTAATTATACCCTGCAAGGTACAGGAATTCTATCCATAAAAGAAGATTGTACAGCATACTTTCAGACTTTACAGTTTCACTCATCTCAAACGTATAAACAAACTTTGCCAAGCCAATTGTTAATCGATTTCAACATAATCGAAGATGATTGTTGTAAGTATAATTTTATCAATAATAGTGCAGGTGCAATTTCTGCTATTTCTATAACTGATGTTGATTTAGAATCACTAAAACTAGCTTCTCATAAACTTGATAATCTTGAAAACCAAATTAATCAAGCTAAGAATCAGTCCCATATATTTAAATACGGACATTATTATTCTGGAACTACTTATGCCATAGTAGTAGCTATTATAATTTACTTAGTATATAAGGCATATAAGAAATGGTTTTCACCCTGCTGTAAAAACACATCTTGTTGCATCCAAATATATAACCAGTGTCATAATAAGAAGTCTAGTAGAAATGAAACAAAGTATAATACATGTATTGAATTCACAGAATCTGATGAATCATTTGAATGCGATAAGAAGTCTGTTAGAAGCCTGCCTGAAATAGAAATAAATAAAAACAAAAGTAAAGTTATGTTTAGGAATTTTGAAAAAATACCCGCAAATCGGAACTTAAGTAACTATTAATAATAAAATAACATATTAAAAATTATTGATTTCTATTTCGGAACTTAGATTTTACTATTATAGTGTAGCGATACTGCTTAAAGATAGTAAAGGTGACATTCAAGTTAGTATTTAGTCACTGTATCTTATTTTGATTTTAATCTAAATCTATTTGTTTTGTTTACTCCTTCGTTTATATTAAATTGATAAAGCTCAGTCTTATGGGGGGAGATGTTATAACCGAATGTAGTTTGCAGTAAACGCTGACTTAAGCTAATTCATTTTATATAAAACTGTTTTCGATAGAGACTGGCAGCAGTCACCCCACAACCTTTGTCCGATACATACATTGTAAACTCTCGTTATTTTTGTCTAAAATTCGGTGTGTAGTACAGTGAAATAGAACGCCGACGCCCCCCTGCGTGCCGTCCCTAGTTTGTCTGTGAAGTTGGTACTGACATTCAAATTTCGCCGACGCCCGCCTGCGTGAAGTTGGTACTTCAGAACAAGCTAAACAACTGCAGAGCCACAATACCGGCCAAACATGCGGTTCCTGAACACATCAAAGAGAGCTTATGATATGTGTGTAGATAAACTAGTGTATGTAACTGTACATAATTAGGCATTATGCAGCAGTCACATAAACTACTATTATGTACAAACTCGTAATTTTGAATACTGAAGAATGAGAGAGCACAGACTTTTTGATCAGCCGCTAGTTTGGTCTGCCAGATTCGGCCGCTACCGATTTTTATAATGTACGCGCTTGCATACTTCTTCATAGTGATTAGGAGCCCGACTCAACATCGGCCGATAGGAAGTCTATGGTCTGCGGGTGTCGTAAGAAGATTAATGGCTGTGTTAATTAATCTATCCGTCCCTCCCCCGCAGCCGGCGCCAGCGGCCAGATCACCGGTCGCCTCAACACCTCCGTCGAGCAAGTGCTGACGTCCCCTCGCGGTCTGCTGCCTCATGAAGTGACAGCCTCGGCGCTCGTGAAGGTGGACATGCAGGGAGTGGTGCAAGACCAGGGCACCACCAACTTCCCGGTCAATGTGGCTGGTGAGTAGTGGCGTTGGGCTCGTCCCCTGTCCTCGGTCGGGCCGGTCTACTAAGAGTCTCATGACGGGTGAAGATGGACATGCAGGGAGGGGGGATAGACCAGGGCACCACCAACTTCCCGGTCAATGTGGCAGGTGAGTAGTGGCGTTGGGCTCGCCCCCTGTCCTCGGTCGGGCCGGTCTACTGACAGTCTCATTGCTGGTGAAGATGGACATGCAGGGAGGGGGGATAGATCAGGGCACCACCAACTTCCCGGTCAATGTGGCAGGTGAGTAGTGGCGTTGGGCTCGTCCCCTGTCCTCGGTCGGACCGGTCTACTAAGAGTCTCATTACGGGTGAAGATGGACATGCAGGGAGGGGGGATAGACCAGGGCACCACCAACTTCCCGGTCAATGTGGCAGGTGAGTAGTGGCGTTGGGCCCGCCCCCTGTACTCGGTCGGGCCGGTCTACTGACAGTCTCATTGCTGGTGAAGATGGACATGCAGGGAGGGGGGATAGATCAGGGCACCACCAACTTCCCGGTCAATGTGGCAGGTGAGTAGTGGCGTTGGGCTCGCCCCCTGTCCTCGGTCGGGCCGGTCTACTGACAGTCTCATTGCTGGTGAAGATGGACATGCAGGGAGGGGGGATAGATCAGGGCACCACCAACTTCCCGGTCAATGTGGCAGGTGAGTAGTGGCGTTGGGCTCTCCCCCTGTCCTCGGTCGGGCCGGTCTACTGACAGTCTCATTGCTGGTGAAGATGGACATGCAGGGAGGGGGGATAGATCAGGGCACCACCAACTTCCCGGTCAATGTGGCAGGTGAGTAGTGGCGTTGGGCTCGCCCCTGTCCTTGGTCGGGCCGGTCTACTGACAGTCTCATTGCTGGTGAAGATGGACATGGAGGGAGGGGTGACAGACCAGGGCACCACCAGCTTCCCGGTCAATGTGACTGGTGAGTCTAGTGGCGTTGGGCTCGCCCCCTGTCCTCGTTCGGGCCGGTCTACTGACAGTCTCATTGCTGGTGAAGATGGACATGCAGGGAGGGGTGACAGACTAGGGCACCACCAACTTCCCGGTCAATGTGACTGGTGAGTCTAGTGGAGTTGGGCTCGCCCCCTGTCCTCAGCCGGCCTTCTGCCGCACGAGATGACAGCCTCAGCGCTGCTGAGGGTGGACAATCAGGGAGGAGGTGCAGGGTCAGGGCATCTACTTGTTCAACGTGGCTGGCGATGAAGGGGCGTTGGGCTAGCCCCCTGACCTGCTAAAAGGAGTAAGTACTGCATGACTGGGTAAACGCGGTGTCCTCTGTGTCCATGCAGTCTAGTAAGCTGGTGGCTGGTAGCTCGCGGCGATGGGTCAGCCCTCTGTTTAAGGTAGAGCAGATTCATCCATCTCCAATCGGAGGTTGGCGATCGTTAAGGCAATCTGCACACGGGATGCTGCGGCCCGGCATAGGGACGTTGTGCAAATGTGTCTACCATCCCGCATTCGTGAAGGTGTGGCGTGTGTGCGTATGAAGCTAGCTGGTTACCGGGGCTCACTCCCTGTGACGCCAAAACACAGTTTTGATGTCGGCCCGAATGGCCGAGTCGGCAGTGACTCTGCCTACGAAGCCAAGGGTCCCGGGTTCGAGTCCTGGTGGGGGCAAATATTTGTTTGATGACAACGGATGTTTGTACCCTAGTCATGGTTGTTTATCTATCTAAGTATAATATTTTTCTATATAAGTACGTGTATCGTTGTCTTAATGACGCCGTCTGCAATATCGAAGTACATTTAACAGCGCATCAGAATATTACCAATTAAAAACGTAAATATTGTAAACGTAATATTGGTTCTATGTCTTAGGATATATTAAGGTGTTTGTCGGCATTTTGTGGGTGGATCTTTTTCATTGCTCGTCAGTGTATTTATCTATATAAGTATGTGTATCGTTGTCTAGTAGTACCCAAGATACAGGGAATCCTAGTTTGGGGCTAGATCAATGTGTGTAAATTGTGTCAAAGGTATTATTATTATTATTATTATTGTTGTTATTACTAAATAAGCGTGGACCTAACGGGACCTCTACCACCCTATGTGTGTATCTTGCCAGAACGGCAAATTCTAAATCTCCAGACCTTGACTAAGGTCTATGCTTACGTACGTTTTATTCGATTCGGCAGGTTTCTCCGTACACGCGTCCGTCCACGCCGCCCGCCCGGACATCCGCTGCGTTCTCCACGTGCGCTCTTCCGGCACGCTGGCTGTTTCTGCCATGAAAGGCGGACTGCTGCCGCTGTCTAATGAAGCTGCATTGCTGGGAGATGTAGCCTACCATCACGTGCCGCCAGGTATTCTTTTAGAACATTCCAGAATACTAGTTTTTCTCCTTAGGTTCAGGTGTCTTGGTTCACGCGGGCTGCTGCCGCTCCACGCAAGCCCATGTCTTGTGCTGTTATGGGCGCCTGGTACTTTGATAGCATTGCAAGCATTCCAGTCGCATCGAATATGCACCATTCGGCAACGTTCGGCAATCATTTCGGAAAAAATTCGGAACGTTCCGAGACTAATAACTTGTAAAAATTAAGCGGTAGTCGCGAGTGCAGCGAGGCATTCAAAGTCACCCGAGATCCTTTGAATCGTGATTTCCTGTATTATGTGTAATAATTTTCTTATTCATGTATGAAAAACTAGACTTTATTTTCAACTCTGGATCTAATCCTAACTCTTACCTCCACTAAGCCATTGTCTACCACCCCCTCAGGGATCCTGGACAACGAGGAGCGCGAGAAGATGATCCGCGTGCTCGGGCCCTCGTGCAAGGTGCTGTTCCTGACCTCCAACGGCGCCTTCTGCTGCGGGGAGACGCTCGAGGAGGCCTTCCACCAGGCCCGGAACCTGACCGCCGCTTGCGAGGTGACACTGCCTAACTAATACTTGTATTACACCCGTAAACTTATCCTGGTCTGGGACCGATGAGTGTCCTGGTCTGGGACCGATGAGTATCCTGGTCTGGGACCGATAAGTATCCTGGTCTGGGACCGATGAGAATCCTGGTCTGGGACCGATGAGAATCCTGGTCTGGGACCGATGAGTATCCTGGTCTGGGACCGATGAGAATCCTGGTCTGGGACCGATGAGTATCCGAATAGCCTGGTCTGTAACCGACGAATATCTGAGTATCTTGGTCTGGAACCAATGATTATCTGAGTATCTTGGTCTGGAACCGACGAGTATCTAAGAGAAGATGTGCTCGGCGTGTGTGCGAGGTATGCGTCAATCTCCTCTCCTTCTTTCGCTTAGAAAAGGAAAGGTAGACTGATGCATAGCTCTGTCTTTTACATTTTGATGTGACGTCACTAGACGCTGTTTCATGTTACTTTAAATTTGTATTTTTTGTTGACAGTCATATTTAATAGTAGTTTATGTGACTGAGAGTTTTGATGCCTAATTATGTACAGTTACATACACTAGTTTATCTACACACATATCATAAGCTCTCTTTGATGTGTTCAGGAACCGCATGTTTGACCGGCATTGTGGCATTGATAATTACTCTGCTGTTGTTTAGCTTGTTCTGTAGTACCAACTTCACAGGCAAACTAGGGGCGGGCGTCTGCGTTCGAAATTTGAATGTGATAATTTGACAAATTTTTGAACATTATGGCCATAATGTACAAATTTTCAGATAAGAAATGAGTTTTTACCAAATAGTTTTACATTATGCTGGTCTTAACGTGCGGTTTTTAGACGCAGTAAAGAGGGTTTATGATACGTGTGTAGATAAAAAAATAAAAACGTGATTAAGAGGGGTGTTTTTTATGTTAAGGTCTCTAAATATTATTAAATGTGATAAAAATGTTGACTGAAGCTTCTTTGTTGCAGGTGCAACTGCGACTGGCTTCACTGCCGCTCGACTCACTGCTCACGATCGACGAGGAGACCAGGAAGCAGGTGAGCTCTTGTGCGGTTATGCGCACCTGGTACTTTGTTGCAGGTGCAACTGCGACTGGCTTCACTGCCGCTCGACTCACTGCTCACGATCGACGAGGAGACCAGGAAGCAGGTGAGCTCTTGTGCGGTTATGCGCACCTGGTACTTTGTTGCAGGTGCAACTGCGACTGGCTTCACTGCCGCTCGACTCACTGCTCACGATCGACGAGGAGACCAGGAAGCAGGTGAGCTCTTGTGCGGTTATGCGCACCTGGTACTTTGTTGCAGGTGCAACTGCGACTGGCTTCACTGCCGCTCGACTCACTGCTCACGATCGACGAGGAGACGAGGAAGCAGTTGAGCTCTTGTGCGGTTATGCGCACCTGGTACTTTGTTGCAGGTGCAACTGCGACTGGCTTCACTGCCGCTCGACTCACTGCTCACGATCGACGAGGAGACGAGGAAGCAGGTGAGCTCTTGTGCGGTTATGCGCACCTGGTACTTCTGCGGATAGACCACTGAGGTTACTGGGGGGACAGTTAACCGGAGGTTCCGTCTATTATGTTCGTTTAGTAGTTCTGTTATCCTGTTATATTTCTAGATGCAGCTTTCGAAGTTTTCCGGGGTATTTGGGTTTTTGAGTAGACTTAAGGTTCAGTATTTGCCGCAGTCTACTGAAGCCGCGATGAGCCGCCTGGTATGCTTCTAGAACAGTCCAGAACATTCTAGTACATTCTCCTTAGGTTTAGGCGTCTTGATCCACGCGCAGCAGCAGCCAAGCTCTTGTGGGGTTATGCACGCCTGGTACTTTTGCTGTGCTTAGCTGTCCCATGGGAGGTGGCATAGGCACAGTTGTATAGATGTCGCAGCCTTTCGTTTAATCAGGCATTTAATGAACAGCCTAGGGCGCGTTAACTAAGTGCCGGTGTTTAATATAATGACTAGCCTTCTTATTAAAATAAAGCACCGTCGAAAACGTCTAACAACCTGCCTAACCGTAGGCGGCCTTTTGACTACAATGATGAATTGGTGGCTCTGGTTGGTCACTTTCTATCCGACCGAATACTAGTGTGAGGCCAGACCCAATGTATGTGCCTGTATACAGGTCGATATTTAATTAGCGACACATTATTATGAACAACTTTCCCCAAGGAACCGGCCGCAACGAAATAGTTATTTGTGTCACAAGGGAGCAAAATGATGTATTTACGGCGAGGGCGGTACATTGAATCCAGAGTGAAGAGAAGGATTCTACGATTGAATCCTGAGCGTAACGAAGGATTCAAGCGTTAACGCCCATGACGAAAATAATTTTGCTCCTGAGTGACACATACAACTTTTCACACCGACTATGAGGAAAATTTAAATTGCTCTAAAAAAATTAAATTTGAATTATACTTTTACCACTTTTACAGTAATCGAACAACGTAAACATTTTTTTATATAATGACGGATTGTGAAGGATTAGGGAAAGGTCACCACAGATAAAATATTCCTGTGTACTTTTACTAATGTGTAAAAATAATCGAATCGAATATTACAATGGTTTCGGATATCAATATTCATTATATCACAATAACAGTCATCGATAGTTTTGATCTCAGTAAAACCTATAATTAATTGTGACATTTTTTTAAATATTACGAAAAATTCCTAAATTTTCATATAACGTTGTTAAAGTTAAAACTTGAAGCATGTTCGTTTTTAATCGACTACGTCATCGTTGTCGATTGTAATGTAATTTCATAATTACATTCTATTATTTTAATCTGTGTTCAATTGGCAAATTGCGTGAATGCTGCATGCCAATGAATAAATTAAAAAAAAACGGTCAAGTGCGAGTCTAAATCGCGCACGAAGGGTTCCGTACCACCGTTCAATGGAAGCGATGGTGTGGAGTGAATAGTTTGGATTTTACACAGCAAAATATTGTTTACAAAGTTATTGGTGCGGTTACTTGCACACTCCATGTACGTAACCAGGTGCATCCATAAGTTTGTATGTGGTATTGAAAGAATTGTTGTATGGGAGCCCCCTTAAATATTTCTTTTATCCTGTTTTTTAGTATTTGTTGTAATAGCGGCAACATAAATACATAATCTGTGAAAATTTCAACTCTCTAGCTAGCTAGGTTCTTGAGATACAGCCTGGTGACAGACGGACGGACGGACGGACGGACAGCGGAGTCTTAGTAATAGGGTCCCGTTTGGAACCCTTCGGGTACGGAACCCTAAAAAGTAGCTTGAACAGAAAAGTAGCATTTTGCTCCCTGTCGTCGTGGAGCAAAACTTACTTTTCCGAATGAAAGGTGTGAAAAAATGTTTTGTGTCTCCCATAGTAACTTGTAACCAGCTGATCGGAACAATGCACTGAGGATCAGTAGAAACAATCATGTTCCTTTGAGAAAGTTATCCATCCCCAAAATATGGTCAGCTAATCAAAGGTCACCCTGTTTAAATGTATATGTTAATGTTTATGTCCCCTGTTCATGTTTGCGTCAGATCTACGAGGCGTCGCGCAAGCCGCCGCAAGATGGCGGCAAGTGGCGCGTCGGCGGCGAGGAGTTCGAAGCGCTCATGCGCATGCTGGACAACGCCGGCTTCCGCACCGGGTACATCTACCGGCATCCGCTCATCAAGGTGAGACAACACACTGTCCCCTTCTGTTCATTGACGAGAACAATCTCAATGACCACCCACGTATTTGTTTCCTACCCAAAATGGGTAAATGATCACCAAAAGTTGCAGCAAAATGTCAGGGCAAAATACTGCGGTAGCTTAGGTGAAGGGTAAAGGGGGTGAGCGTAGCGCGGCCCCCTTTATCCTTCGTGTTAGGTTGAAAATGTAAGAACAACAAAAAATACTTAAAACCTAAACTTAAGTACATAAAGCATAAAAGGAGTTTGGTGATCATTTATCCAAACACAATTTGGTGATCGTTTACTAATTCTGACGGTCGTTTCGAATTTATTAGTAGTAAAATAGGTGCGTTTTTGGTGATCGTTTAAACGTAAGCAGAGTTTTTCATATTCTCATAATTCCCCGTCATTAAACTGATCGTTTATCATTTTAGAGGCACCTTCATATGTTTCTGAAATCCATATCGACATTGTCGGCCCGTTGTTCAGCTTAATACGCATCTCAGATCGACGAAACTCTTTGCTTGCAAACTTTATGCATCGCACTGTGAAACATTACTTCCGCTACCAACAAAGAGGTTGAATGTAGTCAATTAATTAGTCAACGACGAAGGAGTTTGAGTGATGGCTATCTATTGCTGTCAACGCCATCTAGCGAAAGAGGCTGAACTATCCATATCCATACGAAATATTTTTCTATTTTCTGGGAGTTTCTTTGCGTTTTTCGTAATTTTATTTTTATCTTAACCTCCTCTGGACTGAGGAAAATAAAACCAAATAGGAATTATACAAACCGATTGGGCCATTTTAGAGATTTAATAAGGATAACGTACAGCGATTAATTTCTATAAGTGTATATGGCGAGCTTGCCTCCAAATAATAAAATCATTTTTAATTTGTCGCTAACTATTCAGTTCTTTGACAGTTCATAAAAAGTATCGATTTTAACTACTATTGTCAAGTAGCCAATCTGTCAAATTATTTCCACATAAAAGGCGGTAAGGAGTAAGTGGCCAAAGAGTTTAATTTATCTGAGGTTAAAAATGAATCATATAAGTTAGTAAAGCAAGTTTAGACAAAGAGTTTCGTTTGAAAAAATAGGATTGTCAATGTGTATAGCGGTTATTCTACTAATCTTCCGCACGATTTAAAGTAAATTGTGTGAACGTAAATAATCACTCCGACAGACATTACTGCAACAAAGCACTACTTCGATACGAAACATTATTTATTTTGTTGTTACATGTCTGTATTAATGTTCGCCCTGATATTTCGTGTATATAACTGTAGCCCATTAAGATCCCCACCGAGAGGCACGAGCCTTTACACCTGGATACGTAATATTGAGCCATACTCCATCACGCTGGCTCAGTGCGGGTTGATGGAGGGGTGTCGGGCTTACCAACCCGACTGTCAGAAGTTATCATGCAGCCTTTTAGGGCCTCTGAAACAGCTTTACGACTACTGCCACCGAGTAACAAATGCAACAAAGAACGGACACCCAACTGGTGGCCGTCTCGGCCAGAAGTGCGGATACCGCCAGGCCACGGACACTTCGCTTATATCGAGTGCCAGTTCACATGACATGGATAGAGTGTCGGAGTAATGTCTTATCGGAGTATGTATGTGAATGTTTGTTGTCTGCGGCAGAGCGACGTGCCGAAGCCGAAAAACGACGTGGAGTGTCCTCCGGCCGTGTCCTCGCTGGGCTACCTCCTCGAGGAGGAGGAGATGTACAAGCAGGGGTAAGTCTCTCGCCGCACTGTCGCCAGTTTACCTTTCGCCCATATCGTAGCTTTACACGAAGAAGAAACTGGCACATGAAAGCTTAGGCTCAAAACGGGCGCCAAAATTTTAAATATCTCGACATTTACGTTCTCACTTAAGGTGAGAGCACACTTGTCCGGAGCGAGCGCGTCGGGCGAGCCGAACGAATCGAATCTGTATTTATATTCTTGTAATCTGCGAAAAGGCTTGACGCTATGTTGTTTAATCAAACTGAATTTGCATTTATTGTAATATATTGTGATATACTTTATTGCACAAAACAGTGAAAACAAAACAAATATAAAGTAATAAATATAATAAATAATATAAATAAATATAATACCTTGGACACTATTTACACACATTGATCTAGCCTCAAACTAGGATTCCCTGTATCTTGGGTACTAGACAACGATACACGTACTTATATAGATAAATATTATACTGAGAAACAACCGTGACTAGGGTACAAAAATCTGTTCTCATCAAACAAATATTTGCCTCCACCGGGACTCGACTTCATAGGTAGGGACACTGCCGACTCGGCCATTCGGGTCGTCGAAGGAAAGAACAGGTATAAAGGCGAGCTTATCTCTAAGAAGAGATTTCTTCCAGTAAACCTAGGATAGAGAGGAGAAAAAAGAAACTAAAGGTAGAACTATGTGCACAACAATAAAAATGTTATTAAAAATAATAAACTACTTACCAATATCTACACAATACTAAAAATAATGCTATATATAAATATGTAACAAATACATAAATAGTAGATGCAAATAAATACTTATATATACTTATATAAATAATAATATAAATTATTATTATTATAAATTAATAAATACTAATATTTATATTATTGTAAATAAAATCTATTCGTATCTTGTGAATATAACGTGTATATTTCGTGTCGATCTGGCGTATACTGTGAGGGCACAAACAATTAATGTAAATCCAACTAATAAAATAAATGTGAAAGTAGTAATGTTCAGATGTGTGTGTGTTTGTACCTCAATCACGCTAAAATGGCTGAACGGATTTCAATGAAATTTAGCACACAGATAGTTTATGAGCTGGATTAATAACTCTGTTCAAATCATTTAATTTATGTCATGTATTTCTAGAGCCGACTAGAATTACACTTACAAGCCAAACTTGCTTAGATAACGTTTTTTGTGACTGTGCATTCACAACTAAAAGTGTAATTAACTGCTTACCCTCCGATCACAGTGGTCAAACAGTTTCATTCCCAATTAGTATTAAGGATAAGACTGGTCCAACATTTTATAGGCCTATTACATCCCATAGACTAGAGACATATACGAAAAACTTAGATATAAATTTGCCAGTACCGGATTTTAATGAACAGAACCCAAACAAAATCTACTCAGACTTCTTCAACATTATTCAGACAGAATTCAATAAAGTTTTCAAATTAAAGAAAGTCAGTGACTACAACGGTAAATCTAAATTTAATGACTGGGCAACGTTTGGAATTCGTAAAAGTAGAGTTATCTTGTATGACCTTTATGATCAAAAAACCTATAACTTTGATCGAAAATTTCATGACTATGTTAAAAAATATTCCAAAACTTTCAAGTTGGTTTGTAGAACTGCAAAAACTTTACACATTAATAGAAAAATTAAAAATTCAAATAATAGAATGAAAACAGTTTGGCAAATAATAAACCGCGAAACTGGCAAAGTTATACCAAGGGACAGTGATTTCTGCCTAAAGATAGGTGATGATGTTGTTAAATCCAACGCTGATGTTGCTCGAGCTTTTGAAACATTCTTCACCAATGTACCCGTACTCACAACGGACAGTCTAAATTCATCTCCATTTGAAGCAGAGACTTTATTAAAAAATAACACTAGCGTCAGTAATGTATATTTAAAATTTCATCATGTATATCCCCAGGACATTGTCAAAACGTTTAAATTACTTAACTTAAAAAATACGGAAGACCTGTGGGGTATATCAGTCAAAGTCATTGGTTCAGTAATTCTAGTTATAGCCCCACACTTAGCTTATATATTCAATAAATGTGTTGACGATGGGGATTTTCCAGACCTCATGAAACACAGTAAACTTATACCGCTGTTCAAATCGGGAGATAAGGGCGATCCTTCAAATTTCAGACCAATATCTGTTCTTCCAACACTAAGTAAAATATTTGAAAAGATTATACTCAATCAAATGCTCTCACACTTCAACCGTACAAAACAACTCCACGCTAAACAATATGGTTTCACTAGGGGTAAATCGACTACGGATGCAGGTATTTCCCTTGTATCTCATATTTATTCTGCATGGGAGGCCGCACAGGATGCTATCGGAGTTTTTTGCGACCTGTCGAAGGCGTTTGATTGTGTTGATCATAATACGCTATTAATTAAATTAAATCATTACGGAGTTAGAAATAAAGCGTTGGATCTACTAAGATCATACCTAAGCAATAGAATTCAAAAGGCAGAAGTTAACGGCGTAAAATCTGATGGATCGGGTGTTAAAATTGGCGTTCCACAAGGTTCCATATTAGGCCCTTTCTTATTCCTGGTATATATTAATGATCTGCCTTTCATGGTGGAGAAATTAACTGACATAGTGTTGATTGCTGATGATACTTCAATGGTCTTCAAAATTGAAAGACAAAAAGGAGATTTTGATGATGTTAATGGTGTATTGTCTTTAGCCTTGAATTGGTTCACAGTTAATAATTTATTGTTAAACGCTGGTAAAACCAAGTGTATCAAATTCTCACATCCAAATGTCAGGCAAGTTGAGACCAGTTTGGTGTTAGACAACAGCACGTTAGAATTGGTAAATGATACGAAGTTTCTTGGAATAACCATTGATAGTAAATTGCAGTGGGGACCCCACATAGATAAATTGGCTGGTAAATTAAGTTCTGCGGCTTACGCTGTTAGGAACATCAGACAAAGCACGGATGTGGCTACATCTAGGCTAGTATATTTTAGTTACTTTCATAGTGTGATGTCCTATGGTATCTTGTTGTGGGGGAAAGCAGCGGATATTCAAACTATTTTTATTTTACAGAAAAGAGCTATTCGAGCAATTTATAATTTAAAACGAACAGACTCCTTAAGAGAGCTTTTTAAAGAAATTGACATACTAACAGTAGCTAGTCAATTTATTTTCGAAAATATAATGTATGTACGCAAGAACCTTACAACATTTTCCAAACTTAGCGACAGCTGTAATGTTAACCTAAGAAATAATCACAGACTATGTGCGCCCCGTTTTAGACTCGCGAAGGTTAGCAATTCTTTCAAGGGTCAGTGCATTCTCTACTACAATAAGATACCTCTGGAGATTTTGAAATTGCCATTTGAGCAATTTAAAAAGCATGTTAAAGCGACTTTGTCGAAAAAGGGATATTACAATGTTCAAGATTACTTAAATGACAGGACTGTATGGGGTTAATCTGGCTCAACACAGACCTTGCTGTTAATAATTTTGTAATTATTTATTCCTGCTTATTAATCATAACAATTAAATTTTTCATATTTGTATTAGTTAAGCACAACCTATTTTTAAAAGAGATCTAAAAATAAATCTGTGGGAGTTTCTACGCCCTTCTTCTCCCACAGTGGTCCAATGTAGAGAAGAGGCAAAAAATGACGTTTGCTAAGTATATGTAAATATCTACAGTAATAAAGTACTTTGACTATTGACTATTGACTATTAACATAAAGGATACTTTTGGGAAATTATAGTACCCATTATTAAAAACAACTTTCCCCAAGGAACATACGGCCGCAAACGAAAAAATGTTTTGTGTCTCCCATAGTAACTTGTAACCAGCTGATCGGGTCAATGCACTGAGGATCAGTAGAAACAATCATTTGCGACCATATGTTCCTTTGGGAAAGTTGTCCATAGTGATATTGGTACTATCCAACCCCAAAATATGGTCAGCTGTTGTTGATCGTCATCGTCAATGTCAAAAAGTTGACGACCCGAATGGCCGAGTCGGCAGTGACCCTGCCTGCTGTAATGGTACACGAGAGTCGGTACATTAGATACTTCATTCTGCGTGATAGAGGGCTAGCCCAACGCCGCGCTGTTTTGAATACGAGAATCGGTTCAGATAACGTTTGGGGGTTTTGCGTTGCTTACTGGCAAAGTTCGCAAAAAAAAGACGCGTGGGTTCATTCGTGGAATTTCAGTTCAGGTCAAGTTTTTTTGTCGCATTCCTGCGAGATGTGTAGAGATCAGAGCCGATTTGGCTGCGCGTTGAATAAAATTATGAATAACTAAATAATGAAAGGTTATTATGGAACGATACGGAGAAAGCTATTATGTAGATTGCAAATATACAATTGCGATTGAGGTATGAGATGGAGGGTCTGACACCGCTGGTTTGATTATCATTCTGGTAGGTCTTTGCTACGCGCAGCTAGCGGTCGGGTAATGCTTAATTAATCGCAACAAGCTTTTATTGGTCAGCGATCAACAGATTCTGTGTATCGGCAGTACCAAATGATTTGAGTGATCACCTACGGTTGATCATAGTGAATATGCGTACACACAATTTGTAGAACGGCGGATCTGCATGGCATGGTTGAAATTAGACCCTGTGTAGTTGGTGATAAGAAGCTTCGCTTGGGCAGAGCGTTTTCGCAAAGGACGCATGTGGGGCGTATAAATACAATTGTGGGGGAAGGGAGAGCATTCAGTCTCAGCGTCTAGCTACTGTGACAGTCGTCTTCACGAGTTCTAAACAGTTTTTGTCTTCCGTGTTACGCGTCAGAACTATACGAATTTGTGATTGCGAAGTTTCAGTGGGTTTTCGTGAGTGTCTGAAGCGCCGAGATATACCTCGGTTCCTACCTTTATATCAACCTACCCCTAATTCCAAAACTATCCTTGGGTCGTTAGGAAAGAACTTTTAAGTCAATTTATCTGAGTCTGAGTCTGGGCTTGGAGCGACCCTAAATTCCTTTTTCCTTCACCATAGGGTTCCTGGATTGGCTCTTAGGATATTCGCGGGCTAATCCTCTCCTCATTTCCTTTCGAGTAGCGAGTTTTGTAATTCCCACACACACAGTCGTTAAACATTCAAGCACATTCAAATCAAACTCAACCATTTTCGAGTGGTGTCGATAATGGACGTGGTATAACACTAGGGTTTTAGACTAGGCTAGACAGGAGTTTAGTTGCGGCTAAACCTAGGTTGTCAGGGCATAGGGAGGCTGTTTGATCGATGAGGTTCCGCGGATGGAAATAACAAATTCAGAACAAAGTTAAACCGGTGTCAACACAGATAACATATCCTGTTGATATTTTGACATTTGAGTGTTGTCGGGGACGCGCGAAGAGATCAATTTACAGTCTAAAGTTCATTGTTTAGGACCGGGTAGGTGTTTTGCATTGCCTTGGGTCAGATTGGATTCAAGTTGCATTTTTAAATTAAATGTAAATTTCGCTGGATGTCTAATGTGTAAGTTGAGTCGGTATATATGATTTGGCTCAGCCCAGGACGTGCTGCGGCTAGTGGAATTCATAGTTCGGTATTTATCGAATTATGCACTTCGCTATGGTGTGGGTTAGATATCCTAAAACAATAATGCTTGCGTTTCGATAACATCCAGCTCAAATTGCGCAGAGTTGAAGGTTTCAAAACGTTACGGACCTTTTGAGGTAACCGCTAGTTCAGAACCCATTTCGGAACTCAAATCGCAATTGTGTAAACCGGTCTTTTCGGATCGTTATTGCCGTGAACCAAATACATAATTGGAACCACCACAAGGCGCTACTAGCGAGCACATGAAATATCATTGAGTACTCACGTCGTAAAACTACGACGGATATCTATACTATAACTGTGATCGATCACTAAAACTAAAACTAAAACTAAAACAAAAGATGTTCCAATGCGCTCATATATACAAAAACCAGATGGTGCCATCACATAAAATATAACAACGATCGTTTTGGCGCAATACACCGCTGACTGATGCGAATTACCGGCTCGCGGACATATATGCTTTCTCTGTCTAACTAGAAACTGTAACTTCTGAACCAAACTTCGTTCGACTATTGTACGCCTAACGGATTTCTCGACGAACGAGAAATTCAGACTTATCATTCTTACTTACAAAACTTACAGCCGAATCGGGTCCTCTCATTTTGGGATAGATAGAATAGACGATCATAGCTACTGATAGCGGCGGCTACGACCTTAGCCTGGTGCCGGTACACTACGAAGCCAAGGGTCCCGGGTTCGAGTCCCGGTGGGGGCAAATATTTGTATTAGAATGGATGTTTGTACCCTAGTCATGGTTGTTTATCTATCTAAGTATGATATTTATAAGTATGTGTATCGTTGTCTAGTACCCAAGATACAGGGAATCCTAGTTTGGGGCTAGATCAATGTGTGTAAATAGTGTCCATCGTATTATTATAGCTAATGAAAGGTCACCGTGTATAAAAGTTAATGTTGACGTTAATATGTGCCCGCAGCCTGTGGAAGAAGGGCCACGGCAAGGTGGGCGAGCGCACGCGCTGGCTCAACTCGCCCAACGTGTACCAGAAGGTGGAGGTGCTGGAGACCGGCACCAACGACCCCAAGAAGATCACCAAGGTAGAGTACGTGCGCATCGAGGCCGAGTAGGGACGGCGGGGGGCTGTAGTGGGCTAGCTGTACCCGCAAGGGGGGGGGGGGGGAAGATGGTGACATTTATCCGGCTCGAAGGATCATTGGTCGGCATTTAAGAGAGGGAGAATGTGTCTCCGTCTCTTTCTGATAGGGTATCGTGATTTTGGCGGATTGTATGTCGGCAAGAACAGTCGCGCTGCGTACTGGCGTTGTAGTGGCGAGCGCGCGGCCCCAACCAAACTACTCAGTGAGCAAGAAATCGCTCGTGAATGACTCTTTTCACGGTTGATTTTAGTCAAGGGAAACTCAAATGCTACTTTGGGGATTGCGACTTCAGTCACCTGCGGCTTGGCCGAAGTGCCATTTCATCAGTCAACATCGGTCAGCCCTCGTTCCCCCATTGCGGGGTATAGGCACCCGTGTAAATACCCCATAACCAAGGAGAGGATCGTATAGACTATCTTGCCTCTCGCTCACGCCAAGGTGGCTGAATAGGGGGGGTTGGGAGGCTGAGTAGGGGGGGGGGGGGTATGGTGGAATATCGCGACATTTAAGGGTCCTTCGAGCCGGATAGCATAGAATCTGGGTTTGACGGTAACGGTGAAACGAGCTCGGAATGAGGTGGGATTAGGATCCTGAAAACCCAGTGAGGATTTGTAATCAATAGATGTTTGAGTCGTCATTAGAGAGAGGTAGAGACAGGTTGGCAGCGTCTGTTCCCCTCTTACACTAACCAAAGGGGTTACCACAACGTCTTATGCCGAGTCAGATTAGGAACCTAATTTGATCCGCAAAATTACCGTGACCGTCTTAAAATAAGTCTTGGTTTATACCTTATGGTAAATAAAGCCCATTATAGCGAATTGGAATGGAAATGGTTGCCATGGTTATGTTCTTGTTGTGAACCTAATTTGAATCTGAAAAAAAATGTGGTAACCGCCCAGGACAAGGTCATTCTTAAAAGCGAGAGGGGATTGTAGACAGCTTCTAACCAGGGGAAGGTCGACGATCGATATAATGTTAGTGTGATAGATGTTTGTGTCGTCTTCATTAGAGAGAGAGGACTTAAAGTCTATCCCCTCCCTCTCTAGGCAAGATGAGCTGAACTCGCCCAATGTGTACCAGAATGATAATTCCTAAATCCAAAATGGCCGCTCGTTTGAAACACCAGGTACAATTTATTACGTGTTTCCCCCTTTACAACTTTGCAAAATATTCTGTTCCTAGTGGGTAGCTAGTAACTCGATGATTCTTTAATTTCGGGCAGCTTTTATTCTATACTTTAAAATGTGTTTTGTATATTAGAATGTTATGAGATGGTTAGCTGTTAATAGTTTACGAGATTTCCGGAAAAAAGTGGTCTATTTAATTTTATCTACACACGTATCATAAACCCTCTTTACTGCGTCCAATAACCGTACGTTACGACCAGCATAATGTTAAACTACTTTGTAAAAAATAATTTCTTATCTGAATATTGAACATTATGACCATAATGTGTAAATTTTCTTCATATTATGACATCCAAATTTCGAACGCCGACGCCCGCCTGCGTGCCGCCCCTAGTTTGTCTGTGAAGTTGGTACTACAGAACAAGCTAAACAACTGCAGAGCCACAATGCCGATCAAACATGCGGTTCCTGAATATACACTAGATAAACTAGTGTATGTAACTGTACATAATTAGGCATTAAAACTTTCGAGTGATATTATTATGAAACTCGCCGAACTCTCGTGTATTAATGCCCTCCATTATGTAGCAGTCACATAATACTATTATGTTTGACCGGCATTGTGGGTCTGCAGTTGTTTAGCTTGTTCAGTAGTACCAACTTCACAGACAAACTAGGGGCGGCACGCAGGCGGGCGTCGGCGTTCGAAATTTGAATGTCATCATAATATGTAGAAAAATTACACAATAAGAAACGAGTTTTTACCAAGTAGTTTAACATTATGCTGATCGTAACGTGCGGTTTTTGTACGCAGTAAAGAGGGTTTATGTATGATACGTGTGTAGATAAACTACTATAACGTACAGAAATAACGTAGGCTAACTGTATAAAAGAAACTCATCTGTGTAAAATTATAATCATCTGTGTAAAATCAAAGTGAAGTGACAGATAAGGGTGGCTATAAAGGAGTCCGGAATGTTTCTGATCTAGATAAATACAGCTCAGCAATTAATGTAAAAAAAAAAAATATGGCAACATTTGCAGACTACTGCGTGTTTTTTTTTTAATAATATTAATAACTCATCTGATGAAACACGCAGTAATCCGCCTATATGTCACTTATGTTGCATTTTTTTTCATTTACTTTCCAAGCTGTACGACACATCTAAAAATGCTTCAAAACTCATCAAAAGTAAGATTAAATTGCATCACAAATTAATGTTACTTTTAGATTTTTTATCTTTCCCTTTTGTGTGTTGTAGAATTTAAAATCATTATTTAACACCGAGTACATTTATCTAATCACAATTAAAAATGCATAAAATCTATACATTCCTACAAGCAGTTTTTATATAATTAAGAACAAATATTATTTAGAATAAGTTTGTATTTACTCATATTTTTTTTAAATATTTTACGATATCATTCCTTTTTAATCTTTTATAATGGCTCAAAGTAATGTTGATGTCATTTTGTTGTCTAGTAAATGTTTATATAACTTTGAGCGTAAACTCGATTTGCTTAGTGTGAGTTTATTTACAAAATATATATTAAAAAAATGGTTTTCGTAAATACTATGTAAATGCTTATTGCGTATATTTATGTGAGTTCTTCATATACCTAAATCATTTTTGATTCGCCTTCGTATAGTAAAAAAATAACCGTACATTACTGAATTACTATAACAACATTTTCAACGAATGTTTTTTTTTTCTATATGGAGCGAAACAAATGCTTACGTATTGTGCTTATACTTATAGAGTTCTATGTTTACATTCAATAAAGATATTAAAAAAGTAATAATATTAATGTTTTTTCGTCGCTACTCATACAAACGCTATGAAATGCTTTTGACATATTTTTCCGTTATGACTCCGCTCGTGTTTTTTCTAATGTATTGATGATTTTTTCTTTGTGACTAATTTAACGATGTTTTGCAGTGGGTCGACGCTAACACCGGAGAGGTAATACTTTTGTCTTTTTCGTAAACTTATGCTCCTTTTGGTACATTTCTTTGTTTCTTCTGGGTCTTCACTCTCGCTCTTTGTTTTATTTTATTTTTAAGTCTATTTTATTTTGAGGTGGACAGAGGTCTTTTCGGTTTACAAAGATCGAATAATTTCAGATTATTGGTTGTCGAGACAAATAATTTGTCTACTGTTGTTCATTTTATAAATAACAGCAAGATACATATAAAATGATCACCTATATAATAATAATCCCAAAATAATATAGATGCCATTTTCACAATAAGCTGTCTTATGGTAATCTTGATCAGTGAGTATCATAAATAGTTTGAGATCTTAAACTCGACCAAGGATACCTTCACATAGGTATGTCCTGAATTCGTGACTATGTCAACTGCTTTGTACTGTAGTGTGATTGGTTCCTTACAAAGTTTGGTTATATAGTCTGTTGGATAGTATTTTTATGGTCTTCGGTTTCTATGTACAGGGCCTTAAATAAAATCTGCTTCCATTATTTTTCAAGGTCATGTCTGTATTATTAACAAAGTTCCAGTTTCAATACGGGGTGTTAAGGTCGCCGTATTTTGCTTGGAGTAATAGCAAAGGAATTTAAGATAACACAGCTTGTGTTCATATTTATTTTATAACACCTACTACAGCTTATTAATAACATTAATATTCGCTTCGGAATTGGAAAGGGTTATTTAATTCTATATTTATTTTATTTGTGGAATAATATTTCAATGGCATTTCATTCGATAACCCTATTCTAATTCAGTTTGAAAAGACATCGAGTCTGTACAGTTCAGTTCAGATTTAAAAAAAGGTACATAAATAGTGGAAAAAAGTAATTGGTAGAAAATGTTGCCACATGAAAATACTCCTATTTTCCTTTGCAAAAATCCTTTTTTTTTCTTCCTTTTTATTGATCCATTCCTTTGTCCATTTTCTTTTAAGTACAAGTGAAAGTAACCAAATTTTACTATTCCCAAAAAACACGAGCATGCAATTCATGAACTTCATGTGTACAATTTTTCTTAACACTTATATTTCCTACCAAAATCATTGTCATCCTACATTTAAATTAAGATTTAAATTTGCCTAATTTTTTTTAAATCAGGTACAAAAATATAAAATATGCATCTGTTTATTTATATTCGATTTGTAATATCCAAACTGTACATACTCGATGGTCATTTCGAAAACGTTTCTGCTTGATTTGTAATATTATTTTGGGCGCCATATTTTTTATTTGTGAAACCCAGAGCTCTGCTTTATTTTTAACCTCTTTTCCTCTTTGCTAACCCTCACCCGCTTATATTTAAGTACCAAGTCTTATAAGCGTTTTATTCATAGGCATTATAAAGTATATATATATATATAACGCTTACAAGATTTCTAAGTGCAACATGCTGGCAACATTTTTACTAATTCATCCTTTTTTCTCTCCTTTTCAAAAATCGAATTCGGCAAAAAACAATTCGCGGTATTGGAATGTGGACCGTATTCCGTGGTGCAGTGGATTCAGGATGGCTCGCCGGCGCACTCTAGCACCCCTGTCAAGATTGACACACTGCAGTTTGTTCCGATGAAAACTAACCCCAAGGAATTCAAAGCTTTGCAGCAGCAGGTATGACTGTTTACAAAATTTACTTAAATATTATGCATTGTGAGGAAACCTTCATATCTCCTACGGCGATGGGCTAGCCACCTGTCCCTTGTGTGACGCTGTGTATATGTACCATATACTGGATGTCTGGATGTTGGTTTGTAAAGCGACGCCCAACTTAGGGGTGGTTATTTAACCTACTCTGAAGCAAAACATAAAAAATATTAAATTGTAGCCATACTTCTATGGCTTGCTACCGCGCTCGCAATATCTGTCAGGTCAGTAGCGCTGCGCGTGCGCATCGTGAGCTGGCCGGGGGTGACCGCACGTTTCGGTTATTTCGGGACAAATTGAAAATGGCAATTTGTGAATCAAAAATGTGCGATAGAAAATAAAACATATTTTTTGTCACAAGCGATACGTGAACTATCTTCCCTTATTCGGTCGTCACTTTACAAATCAACACCTTGTATAGTGCAATTTCTTGCGGTTCTTTCTTTGATGAAAAACCGAAATACTGGTCCCATGGTATTTTGGGGAGCACTCTATTCGACGAAGCGTGGTAATATGAAATAAATTAACTGGCTTGTTTCTTTTAGGAATTATGTTTTACTTTATTCAGCTTTTACTGGTTAAGTTAACGCTCTTTTATCCTGGTCTTTTGTATGGAATTGTGTGACAGAGACAACGATTAACTCGTTTTGGCTTACAGTCCGTACATAGCAAATGATTGATTCTTTGTGGCAATTTGTCTGAGTAAGCCATTGCTTGTGCGAAATTACGTGAAATACGACTTATATCTTTATGAACGGGGATTCATTTTTGACATCCTAGCAAATATATTAATAATGTCATCGAACCATGCCAGATCAAGGACAACCGCCGCGCCGACAAGATAAGCGCCGGGCCTCAGTCGCACATCCTCGAGGGCGTGACGTGGAGCGAGGCGGGCAAGCTGGCCGACGACGCGACCGTCACGCAGACCGGCGACCACGTGGTGAGTGACAAGATAAGCGCCGGGCCTCAGTCGCACGTCCTTGAGGGCGTGACGTGGAGCGAGGCGGGCAAGCTGGCCGACGACGCGACCGTCACGCAGACCGGCGACCACGTGGTGAGTGACAAGATAAGCGCCGGGCCTCAGTCGCACATCCTCGAGGGCGTGACGTGGAGCGAGGCGGGCAAGCTGGCCGACGACGCGACCGTCACGCAGACCGGCGACCACGTGGTAAGTGACAAGATAAGCGCCGGGCCTCAGTCGCACATCCTCGAGGGCGTGACGTGGAGCGAGGCGGGCAAGCTGGCCGACGACGCGACCGTCACGCAGACCGGCGACCACGTGGTGAGTGACAAGATAAGCGCCGGGCCTCAGTCGCACATCCTCGAGGGCGTGACGTGGAGCGAGGCGGGCAAGCTGGCCGACGACGCGACCGTCACGCAGACCGGCGACCACGTGGTGAGTGACAAGATAAGCGCCGGGCCTCAGTCGCACATCCTCGAGGGCGTGACGTGGAGCGAGGCGGGCAAGCTGGCCGACGACGCGACCGTCACGCAGACCGGCGACCACGTGGTGAGTGACAAGATAAGCGCCGGGCCTCAGTCGCACATCCTCGAGGGCGTGACGTGGAGCGAGGCGGGCAAGCTGGCCGACGACGCGACCGTCACGCAGACCGGCGACCACGTGGTGAGTGACAAGATAAGCGCCGGGCCTCAGTCGCACGTCCTTGAGGGCGTGACGTGGAGCGAGGCGGGCAAGCTGGCCGACGACGCGACCGTCACGCAGACCGGCGACCACGTGGTGAGTGACAAGATAAGCGCCGGGCCTCAGTCGCACATCCTCGAGGGCGTGACGTGGAGCGAGGCGGGCAAGCTGGCCGACGACGCGACCGTCACGCAGACCGGCGACCACGTGGTGAGTGACAAGATAAGCGCCGGGCCTCAGTCGCACATCCTCGAAGGCGTGAAGTGGAGCGAGGCGGGCAAGCTGGCCGACGACACGACCGTCACGCAGACCGGCGACCACGTGGTGAGTGACAAGATAAGCGCCGGGCCTCAGTCGCACATCCTCGAGGGCGTGACGTGGAGCGAGGCGGGCAAGCTGGCCGACGACGCGACCGTCACGCAGACCGGCGACCACGTGGTGAGTGACAAGATAAGCGCCGGGCCTCAGTCGCACATCCTCGAGGGCGTGACGTGGAGCGAGGCGGGCAAGCTGGCCGACGACGCGACCGTCACGCAGACCGGCGACCACGTGGTGAGTGACAAGATAAGCGCCGGGCCTCAGTCGCACATCCTCGAGGGCGTGAAGTGGAGCGAGGCGGGCAAGCTGGCCGACGACACGACCGTCACGCAGACCGGCGACCACGTGGTGAGTGACAAGATAAGCGCCGGGCCTCAGTCACACATCCTCGAGGGCGTGACGTGGAGCGAGGCGGGCAAGCTGGCCGACGACGCGACCGTCACGCAGACCGGCGACCACGTGGTGAGTGACAAGATAAGCGCCGGGCCTCAGTCGCACATCCTCGAGGGCGTGACGTGGAGCGAGGCGGGCAAGCTGGCCGACGACGCGACCGTCACGCAGACCGGCGACCACGTGGTAAGTGACAAGATAAGCGCCGGGCCTCAGTCGCACGTCCTCGAGGGCGTGACGTGGAGCGAGGCGGGCAAGCTGGCCGACGACGCGACCGTCACGCAGACCGGCGACCACGTGGTGAGTGACAAGATAAGCGCCGGGCCTCAGTCGCACATCCTCGAGGGCGTGACGTGGAGCGAGGCGGGCAAGCTGGCCGACGACGCGACCGTCACGCAGACCGGCGACCACGTGGTGAGTGACAAGATAAGCGCCGGGCCTCAGTCGCACATCCTCGAGGGCGTGACGCTGAGCGAGGCGGGCAAGCTGGCCGACGACGCGTCCGTCACGCAGACCGGCGACCACGTGGTGAGTGACAAGATAAGCGCCGGGCCTCAGTCGCACATCCTCGAGGGCGTGACGTGGAGCGAGGCGGGCAAGCTGGCCGACGACGCGACCGTCACGCAGACCGGCGACCACGTGGTGAGTGACAAGATAAGCGCCGGGCCTCAGTCGCACATCCTCGAGGGCGTGACGTGGAGCGAGGCGGGCAAGCTGGCCGACGACGCGACCGTCACGCAGACCGGCGACCACGTGGTAAGTGACAAGATAAGCGCCGGGCCTCAGTCGCACATCCTCGAGGGCGTGACGTGGAGCGAGGCGGGCAAGCTGGCCGACGACGCGACCGTCACGCAGACCGGCGACCACGTGGTGAGTGACAAGATAAGCGCCGGGCCTCAGTCGCACATCCTCGAGGGCGTGACGTGGAGCGAGGCGGGCAAGCTGGCCGACGACGCGACCGTCACGCAGACCGGCGACCACGTGGTAGGTAATCGAGCGTGCGAGGTTTGAGTTACACCGATCGCGGGCTTGATTCGATTTCGAGAACGGAATGGACGTTATTACGGTAATAAAAAACATCGTGAAACATCCGCCATATTACTAGTCTCCTATCACGCAAAAATGAACATATTGAAGTGCGCGCGGCAGCAGCTGCATAGGGTTCCTCGCTGCTGCGCAACTGCTGCCCCGCTGCTGCTGGAGGCTTGTATTACTAGCCAGCTAGATGTCTGCTATGTTCGTTACCTTCCCTCGGCAGGTGCTGATGGGCGCGGCCTCGAAGGGCATCATCCAGCGCGGCTACCAGCACAACGCGAGCGTCTACTCGGCGCCGTACGCGCGCAACCCCTTCGACCACGTGACCGCGGGCGACATCGCCGAGTACACGCGCGCCGTGGAGCGACGCGCGCGCAGCGACTGTGAGTCCACGTCACACCCGACAGCGCGGCGCCGTACGCCGTATCAACACTGGCACGTGCATGTATAAGTGACACATGACCGCTGGCAACATGCGACTGTGAGTCACCGTGACAATTGGCAGGAAGTTCGAAAGTGGTCAAAAATCAATTCAATTCAATTTCTTAATGAATGGCGGTCTAACAACGAGGTTAACTTCGCCAATGTCGCGTGACGTTGTCGTTCTCTTTCGTGAACCTGGAAACTATAGTGTTTACTTGTTGCTCCTTAGCACCACCCGGGAGGTCGTGAAGGGCTGAAGGTTGCTTCGGACGTGAGCATCGCAATCGTGGCACCTGTCAAAAATAACTAAAACTGTCAAATCACTGTCACTCATGAAAATTGGTAAATTTACACCTCTAAAACTACGAAAACCATAAAACATTACTGCTGTCTACTGTCAAAAATCATGAAATCTTTCAAAGATTACCAGGAAGATATCTGTCAACATTTATGTCACCTGTCAAAATGCTGTCTGTATTCCAGACGACACGGACCTATCGGAGTCCGAAGCGATCAGCGCGGCGCAGATCACCTCGCCTGCGTCCGAGACTGAGGAATCACGCGACGGTACGTAGTCTTCCTTCTGCTCGTTTCCTCATGGCTGACATTTATTCCTAGATGCCCATAGAGCATTATCCCTATCACTAGTTGCAGAAGGGGGCATAACCTTCCCTGATACCCCAGCCCCTATGCTATGTTTAGATACATTTATATTGTTTTTATTTGCATACGCTTCGCTCCGCTCTGATTCGCTACGCTCCGTTTTTTTTCCTTCCAAGTTCCAACCTAACGTGCAACCCAATTGAAATTTAGCCACAATAACCTACAGGATAGGACCTATAATAGGTGCTGACAATCTTGAAGAGGGCATCTGGGAATATAGCATGGCTGAGGATCGTGGCTGTCTTGGTTGTTGGTATGGGGCTTGACCAGGGATCTCCATTTTGTCCTGTCCTGGGATTCTTGTGTTTCCTGTTGTAGACCAAGCTGCAGGTATTGCTAAGTGATACGTGCTATATGACCGAGGAAGTGCAGCATTCGGAGTCAGCTAGTGATACCGGTGGTGACTGGCAATATACAATCGAGATATCTTGAAACAATTTGTCACAAAATTTAAGAAAGTTTTTTAAGAATCAAATAGTTGGGTTGACAGACATGAATTGATTGAATAGATGCATTCATTTGACCACTATGGCGTGTGACGTCGCTGTTTCTGGTTCCGTCGACATAGGGTATCCTAGTGTGGGGCCAGGAGCAATGTACGTGCCTGTATTTAAATGTTTATGTTTGTATTTTCCATATTGCAGAGCACCGTGTACTCAGAATAGAAACGAAACAGGCGCCGGTGCGCAGCCAACCGGAAGTGGTGCTTAGCGACGGTGAGTAGGGTCGAGAATGCCTTGCACAATATTCTGCGTTATAGTTTCATTTGCACGAAGAAAGAGGCGCTCCCTCGGAAAAAAGAAAATTTGATTTCTGTGAATTTTCGCAAATGTTTTACGGTGACTTTATTACTAATGATAGTCTATTTTATGACTGAGTTACTTAAGTAAAACTTGATAAACTTTTATCGGCTAACCTAGAGAGCGCCTTTCTTTCCTACATTTTTAAATAAAGTAGACATGTTTTCAAAGTTCCTACCTATTTTTGCAAATTATTACACGTTTTCGCATGGTGTATTTTTCGAATATTTTGCCCTATTTCTTCACAATTTAGTTGCATTTTTATTTGAATACCGCCATTTTGAAATCGAAATAAAATCAAAATGGCGGCTTTGATTTTGCCAAAGTATTAACTTCTCTCTTATATACTAACTCCAATACACTGTTTCTTGTCATGTTTCCATAGAAATTTGGCACGCCGCTAACTAGCCATGTGTCAAATTTATATGGAAACAGAAACAATTGGCGCTGACGTCAGCCGCAGTGAGAACAAACAACAAAGCCAAAGTTTCGTGTGAAACTGTCATTAAATCTGAGGGTAAGGACACCCTCAGTACAATGGAATTCTTACTACTCTTCTACTTCAGGCATCTTCCGTCTCATGTCGCATACACCTTGCACTTGGAGCATCAATCAATGTTCCACAGGTGCGTGTGTGTGTGTGACGTGAGATACAAGATGCCTGGCAGGCGTCTAGTTGGCTTGCTGGATTATAGCTTGTCAAATTCGTACGTAGCTCCCCCATGGTCTGCGGGCGACGGGACGAAAGATGCGGGGGCGGGAGAGAAGAGCGCGGGCGGTTCCTACTACGCGCCCCGCCGCCCGCGCTCTTCTCTCCCGCCCCCGCATCTTGCGTCCCCGCCGCCCGCAGACCATGGGGGTGCTTGCTACCTACGAATTTGACAAGCTATAGTATATTTGTTTGTTGTCGCGTCAATTTCGGCTGATTGGAGACAGGCCGTCTCCATTACGATGCGCATAGACGGCGAGATTTCTACGCGACTCTCGGAGACTTAGTCGCCGCGAATCTCGCATTCATACGCGGCTCGCACACTATGCTACCGGTATCCCGCATTTGAGTGTTTGTGATACTTTGTGGCGACTTATTTTCGAGACTCACGTTGTCTGTGCGTATCGTAATTCGTAGCCGACTGCAACTGCTTAGGGCGTGTCGCGTGTGTGCGAGCGAGACAGCGACTGTTTTTACGATGCGAGTGAGCGTGACAGCGGGAAGCACCTACTACACTCAAAATTCAAAATTCTAATAATTTTTTGTAAGGAAGCAAAAATAATGCATTTTTACAAGTCAAAAACTTAATTCTCATATTCATGGAGAATAATAAAAAATAAATCAAATATGAACAACTAAACTAATGAGTGATTATGGTTTGAGTCTGAAAAAGGAAATTTCCTTTTCAAGTGGTGATTCATGGCTGAATCCTGGCTGAACACCAGTGCTTCTCAAATGCGCCCGTCACAGAAGATAGTACCAAGAAACTCTACGGGAATGTATCTCTTTAAATTTTCGTCTTTTTTTTAATGCCACAATGTACAATATAAAAATGATCTAGTCTAACGACACGGTCAAGCGACACGTGGTCTGCATTTTTTTTTTGAGAAGAGCATTACCTAAGTAAAAACCACAAGTAGTTTGTCCCAACAGTAGATGATACAGGGAATCCTAGTTTGGGGCTAGATCAATGTGTGTAAATGGTGTCCAAGGTATTATTATGATAGATGTGCACACATAGAAGCGTCGCTTAGTTGCAGTCGGCTGCGAAGTAGCAGCGTGACCCCGGCGCACACGGCCCACAAAACGTCGCCACAAAACCCGCGCCGCTCTCCCTCCGCTGCAGACTTGTGGCGACGTTTAGTGGTCCTTGTCCTGTGAGGCTGAGAGGGACAGCAAAGAGGGCTCGCGATTCCCGCATGTTTAGTACAAACCGTTGTCTTTCCCGATGTAGTGGACACGACCGACTTCCTGCACGCGGAACGTACGCACGTCGACCGGACTAGAGGTAGGTGGTTGTGCAACGCACGAACTGTAGATGGTGCAGTGCAGCCGCGTCAGATGTACGGGGTGTTGATTTGTAAACTGACGCCCGACTCGGGGACGACAGTTCACGTGTCGCTTGTGACTAGAAATGGGTTTTAAAATCAAATCAAATCCAATCATTTATTGCAAGTAGGCAAAATAATGCACATTTACAAGTCAAACTCTTACTTAAGTCTCATATATATACATGGAAAAAATAAAAAATAAATCAAATATGATCAACTAAACTAATGAGTGAATGAATGAATGAATGATTCATTTCATTCATTCATTCATTCATTCATTCATTCATTCATTCATTCAATGAGTACATAACTGATTTGAGTTTGAAAAAGAAAATTTCCCCTTCAAGTTGTGATTCATGGCTGAATCTCGCACAGGAAAAAGAAACTCCATGAACTCTACCAGTGCTTCGGAAATACGCCCGTCAGAGAAGATAGCACCAAGAAACTATGGGAATGTATTTTTTTAAATTTTCGTCATTTTTTTTTCACAATGTACGATATAAAAATTATCTTATCTGATGACAATATTATAACATCGTATCCATAACTGCCAATAAGATGTCTCAAAATAACAATCTAACAAAATAAATAAATAAGAACAAAGACAAGCTGTAACGAAAATAACTTATGAGAAACCAGACTGGAGCAGTCCCCCCAAGCAGCACCCGTTCACGAGCTTGACTTGTGCACCAGCCATCACCCCCCTCGCCATATTTGAGGGAGGGGAGAAACCTGCTACACAGAGCCGCCGCAAGAAAAGACATTTTAGTGGGCATGACCATAAACTCTGGTTTCCCTCGCGTACTTTTGATTCACAAATCGCCGTGTCCAATTTGTCCTGATATGCCCGCAACGTGGGGACACCCCCGGCCGGTCCACGAAGCGGACGCGCGCCGGTACTGAACTGAGTGTAATTCGAGTGCGGTAGCAAGCCGTAGAAGTAAGGCTACAGTTTAATGATTTTTAGGTATTTATCATTGTTTTTAGGGTTTCGTGCCATCAAAAAGGAATTCTCATATGTTTAATCAATTCTTTGTCCGCCTGTCCGTCTGTAAATAATATTTTTCTTAAAGACTCTTTCGCTTAAAGATTAAAATATTGAAGTTAAATTAATATCGATTACTCGGGTCTGGTCTGTTACACTTGTGAAAAATATAACTTATTGGTCAACACAATCAATCAATATATATCACAATTTTGCTGAAATAACTTGATCTTTAAATGGGAATTTAAAATCTTTAGGACACTTCATGTAGACGTAGAACCATGAAAGTTGACACAAAGCTAGGTCTTATAGCCAAAGTAAAGGAGAAAATCTGAAAACCGTAAATCCACCAGGAAACTTGCACTTGGACGTTTTTTTCTTTTCTTCAAAGTTGTGTCGGGAATAACCGCCCCTGAGTCGGGAATCACTTTACAAATCAACACCCTTTATATGAGCACGCAAGCTACTCAAATATCTCAAAATTGTGTTAACATCCTCTGCGTCAAAATTATCTAAACATATATCAAAAACTATTTTATCTACACACGTATCATAAACCCTCTTTACTGCGTCCAAAAATAACACGTTACGACCAGCATAATGTTATACTACTTGGCAAAAACTCATTTCTTATCTGAATATTGATACATTATGACGATAATGTACCAATTTTCGATATATGACATTCAAATTTCGAACGCCGACGCCCGCCTGCGTGCCGCCCCTAGTTTATCTACACACTTACCATAAGCTCTCTTTGATGTGTTCGGGAACCGCATGTTTGACCGGCATGGTGGCATTGATAATTGCTCTGCAATTGTTTAACTTGTTCAGTAGTACCAACTTCACAGACAAAGTAGGGGCGGCACGCAGGCGGGCGTCGGCGTTCGAAATTAGAATGTCATAATTTGTCGAAAATTATGGTCCTAATGTATCAATATTCAGATAAGAAATGAGATTTTACCAACTAGGTACTATCGTATTTTGCTGCCCGTAACGTGCGGTTTTTGGACGCAGTAAACAGGGTTTATGATACATGTGTAGATAAACTAGTGTATGTAACTGTACATAATTAGGCATTATGTGTCAGTCACATAAACTACTAATATCTGACAACTGCGTGTTTCGATCATTTTAGCGCACGGCCTTTGCAAGATTAAAATAATTTTGAGCTAAATGTACCTACCTTGCGTGCTTTCTTAATTGGCCGGTTAATGCACCCGGCTGGATTGATTTGGTATTTTGTTATACAGAAATATGTATTATACACATTGGGCGTGCTACTGAACCCTATACTGAATATATTTTTGGCCTCACCATCTTATCTGAGCAAGATTGTACTTAGATTATATTATAAATAACACGCGGTGCATGAGGTGCGGTCCAAATCTAACAGTCAGATATTCAGGCTCGTTTATCATTCTTTCTAATTAACCTCACTATTATTTACGGACCCCAACTACATACGGCCTTACTAATAAAAAAGTAATTTACTTTTATTCAGTGTTTTGTCGTTTTAATACGTCGAGTAAATGTCAAATTTCAAAGCAAGACAGAACACAGTATAAGTTAAACCGTGAATTACGTCTTTTATTAGTAAGGGCGATAATGATTTAATTATTTTTTATATTTCGTTTGTCTTTGGTTTACGCAACTCTTGTATACAGCTGTAACAGATAGGTGTATTCAAGCCACAATCTGACACCGTTCTGTTACAACCTGAAGTTCCTTCGCATTTTTAACAATTACTCATTGGTTGTGGTCTTTGCAACTTTACTGGGCAAGGTTCTTAGCAATTTGGCATCTTCTTTTCCATCTTCTTCTTGAGATTTTGATCTGTAAGGGTTCTCCACTTCATTTGCCATAACCCAGAGGTAAACAATACACAGTCTTCTATTTATGTAGGTTGATCCATTTATAAGATGATTTATTATGTAGGTTGATCCATTTGGTAGTGTCTATGATGTAGGTTAAACAATTTCAATTATATAGATTGATCCACTTAAAGGTACCGTTATGTATGACGTAAGTTTATCCATTTAGAGACTCTCATTTGGCAGTCCTCTTATCTTGTAGGTTTATCCATTTGAAGGTATTATCAAGAAAATTGTCAATTAATTTCGTCATCCGCAGCTTGTTTCCACCCACTGTTATTATCTTATCTTCTTGATTGTATGCTTGTACTATTAGAGGTTAGCAGTCTCTCCATACTCCTATTAAACTCCCATCAGTTATTTACCGCAAGCCACTCCCATCCATTCTCGGATATTGTCTGTATGACTTGATATTGTTGTGGTATTCAATCGGTCATTCGAATCTAAGATTTCTCCGTCTTAATCTAATTGATGGGTAGTAATACAATTTGAAATTTTTAATGACGTTGTTCAACCATTTAAAGGTTACCTCCTAAATCGTTTGTGGTGGCTATGTAAGTTTTATCCTCACTGTGAGATCATTTTATCTGTGGTCTTGGAGCTATTTTGTGATCCTGCTATAAAGGCTAGCGTTAAAAAAAACTAGTAATTATAGACGGCCTGCTATCCGACGACGAGGTGTTCCTCCCGACGGCGGCGTCGTCGATGACGTCATCCGTCGCGATCACTCCGATGACGTCACCCGAGCCGGCGCGCGCACACGTGACGCCGACGACGCAAGCCACGCAGCGGCGCGTCATCGTGCAGCGGAGCGTCGCGCGAGGTGACGCGGGGGGTGACGCGGGGGGTGGGCTGGGGGCTTTGTAGAGTATGTCTAGCAGTGAAGATGAAATACTGTAAGGATCAGATTTGAGTGATAGTGCGCCGTTCTGAACCGACCTAGGCGAATATTTGTCAGTTTATTGATGTTTTTCTTAGTCAGAGAAGTATTAATTGAATACCGTTGTGGTGGAATCCAAATGAAAAATTATAGATCAAGGAAGAGGAGAGTTCAATTATCATCATTTTCTCCGGCACTCGGAATGATAGATGTTTTGTTGAACTGCAGCTAAAATGGAAAGAGTGATTGGGTAGAACGAATGACAAGGATGTGTTGTATATGTTGTCTCTGTCTTGTCATTGGCTATGGGCTAGTTGTTTCGTGTGCTCGTCTTTGTCGTATTCGTTCAGTGTTGGTCTAAGTCGATCATCTCCTGTTTAACTTCATCATTTTTATTTGTTTCTCCATTTGTCGTCTACTTTCATTCATGTGGCATTGATACCAAAAGTATGTGACTGTTTGTAATGTCTCTTTGTCATGTTGCGTTGTAGGTACTAGGGTCATACTAACATCGCATTTGGTCTAATTTGGCCATTTGATTGATCCTGATCATGCAAGTTGCGACAGTGTGTGTGCTTCCGTCAAACACGCATACTGACACACATTGCATGTATGAAAGGAGATTTATAAAAACAAAGCTATTTCACTTGCATCCCACTAATGCTTCTTTTCACTTGTGTGTGTGCCTGTTAGTCTGCTATCTCTGTCATTTGCAGGTACGAAACTAACCGACCACTTGACGAAGACTCAAGCTAACCGAACAACCCCACGAACTAATCCCGAGCTAACACAAACTAACACCGAACTCACTCGAACCAATCCCGAACTTGTCCGAACGCACGACTCCTCCCGAAGGTCATACGATTATTCGAGATCTAACAACTTTGATATTCTAGTCAAAAAGTACGATTCGCCAAACAAAATAGATGTTACTCGCGATCCCAAGTGCAAAGTTAGTCTACACTCACGTCTGCAAAGTACTATAGACACAAATGCAGCGGAATATGACACATGTGTCACCGGCAGTCGTTCTAGCCTGTTCTCTATACCGTCGATAGAGTGGGATGGCAAATTCAATCAAATCAAAGGCGATTTGTTCCAGACACGGTCCCTACCAAGACCAAGCCGCAGGAACAACAAGGCTAGACTGTTCCGTACTCAATCACATGCTGGCTTCATAAACACTACGAAAGACCCCGAACCCACACACTTTCATCTTCCGAGATGCAATTCCTGTGGAGCCTGTAATTATTCTTACGTGTGGGAGTTGACCAAAGAAACGATTGAAGAGAAATTGAACTCCAACGTTATAGAAAACAAATGCGGTTGCGATGATACTGATAAAGGTCAGATTGAACTCGATTTAGATAGAACTGTCACTCCAAACTGTGATTTAGTAACAGTCGAAGAAAAAACAGTCACTGTGTTTAAGATTGAGAAAACTAAAGAAGTTGAATTTGTTGAGAGTCAGGAGTTCAACGAAGATTGTTATTTGGGCGAGTTAGGAAACAGTTTCTCTTCTGACAACCAAACTGTTATAGAGAAATCGTCACCCGTAACCACAGGATCGGTAGAAGGGAGTGACCGTACAATAAAAGGTTCGGTTATGGATGCAACAACGGTTGAGATGTATGACAAAGTTGTCTTAGAACTGAACGACAAGTTTTCCAAACAAGTTGTTTACAGAGCTGAGTACGTGGAAGTACACGAAGAGACAGAAGACTTCAATAACAACTCAGTGGATAACATAGAAGGAGATTATCTCAACTTCAGTGACGAAATGGACTTTGAGAAAGCAGTTTATGAGAGCCCTGTCAAAGATTTAGTCGAGAAGGACATAAGGGATTATTCTGTACCAATCAACTTCTACTGTGATGACTTTAAGCAAGAATCTAAAGGACCAAGGAAGTCGCCGGTAAAGAAACATGACAAACCTATTCCGAAAATTCTTGAACCGATCCTAGAAGAGTCGAAAAGTTCATGTGGAGACGATGCGTCAACGCCCAACAGTTTTAATAACAATGAGAGTGTTACAAAAGGCGATGAGTCAAAAGTTGACTCAGATGACTCAAAAGTTGATTCAGATGACTCAAAAGTTGACTTAGATGACATAAAAACTGTATGGAAGAAAGTGCTAGATGAAATGCTACCAAAACTGATAGCTACTGCTTCTGATTCAGGTCAAAAACATGTCACTGGTAAGGCTGATACTGAAAAAATCACAATAGAAATTACAAAAGACGAGGAATTCGTCAATACAAAACTAAACACGACTACAAATGACATTGATGACGGATCGAATTTCGTAGTTCAGACTGCAATAGATTTGTACGATGGTGAAACAGTGCTGCCTCTAGAAATTGAAGTTGGTGATCAAGACGCAATTGTTGACGTAGTCTTCAAGAACGTGTTTGAAATACTCCCCAATGATCCCGTCAACACTGAGATATCTAAAATTGATGACAATAAAGTAGATAATAAGAAATCTGTATCAGTTGAGTACAGTGTAGGTAGTTCAGTCCTCGAAATGCCAAGTTTCAATTCTACTGTAGAATTTGAGAAGTATGAGGCTGTATCAGAAATTATTGGCATAATACTCAGTAGATTCAATTCTGAAACTGACAGTGTTGACTCTAATTTCTGCAATACAGACGTATCGAAGAACCGTGATATTAAAATGTTTGAAGTAGATAAATCCGCTGTTGAAATGAAGATCTTGTCGGATGTTAAAGTTGTGGCTATAGATATGAGTAAAAATAACGAGTCAGACTCGGAATGTGCTGTCACCGAAAATTTTCAAGAAAACTTTTCAATCACGCAATTGATTAATGAAATCGAAGAGCAAACGGTTGGTTTCAATGACACTGAAATAACAAATAACAGCGATTTGGATATCAAACGCCAAGGAGAGAAAATTGCTGAAGCAGTGGTATTCTATATTTTAGATCAAGCATTTTTTATACTGGCTGAAAAAACGAAAAATGGTGTGTCAAAGACGAATAAGAAGGTTGTAACAGTTGTTGATTGTGAAGATATACTGTTCACAGCTGCCCCTTTATGGGAGGATATAGATAACTATGAAGGAGAGGACATTTTGCTGGGCTTTGGTTCAACACAAGTGAATAAAAATCGAAACGAGAAATCAGAAGCTTCCAAAGTAGTGAAGATAGATGAGCACAAAATCACGGCTGATAGTGAAGATACTTCACAAGTAAAATTATCTAAAACTGATGCATCAGAAAATAAGTTACTGGCCTTTTCAAGTAAAGAAATTGCGGATGCAGACACAGAAAGCAAAAGTGTTGATGACGAACCAACTCACAAACTGTTTTATCGTGATATAGAAGAAACAGTTGACCCTACTAACTGGCTACACCCTGATGAGATACTTAAAGAAATGGAGGAGGATTCGTCCATGTTTGAGATACAGAATCTGTCTCACGATTCTACTTTCAACTACTTTGCCGATGTAAGCTGTAGCGAGAACGATGAAAATTATATGACGGACCTGATTGAAGGTATCTTAGACGAATTGATGCTGGAAATATTTAAAAGAGTAAATGATGATAATACAGAAGAAGAACCGAACTTGCAGCTTGTAACAGAAGATCAGAATTTGGTAGATGTTGTCATTAAAAATTATGCCAAGTCCTTTGCTGTGGAAGATTGCAGAGATCGTCATCAAGACGACAACAGCACCGCCAATCCAGAAAGGATTGTCATTTTTTCAGGCTTTGTTGAAATTCAGAATAACATTGTAGTTAAAGATGATTTTGAAAACCACACAGAAGACATTTTGGATGATTCTGAATATAGTGTTGGTATAGCGACAGCATTACTTGATGAAGTGCTAAATAATTCCATAACTCACGACGAGGAGAGCTATGAACATCAACAATTGAGAAATAAAACCATATCTTCTGACGTAGGTTCAATAAACGCCACTTTTGTCATAGCAACAGACGAAGAGAAACACGGGGATGAGCAAATGAACACTGCGTTTGTAGAAGATAGATTTTTCCACGAAAACACAAGGTTTTCATCACCAGTTCGAGAAGATTCCAAAACATTCGAACCATGTGACGAATCTCCAATAAAAAACCCAAACATGCCAAACAATTTGAACGTTCTATACGAAAAAGAAGAGAACATTATGGGGTCGCCATTCGTAAAAAATGCTCCAATAATAGCCATGTCACAATCATTCCACACTGGTGGTATCAAATACTGGATATCGTTTGACGAACATCTCAGAAATGTTAATGAAAAGCCTTGCATTAGAGGAAAAAGATTCGATGAGAATTCGATGCCGAGTTTCATTGCCATAGATTTCGACGATAGTGGAGAGTCGGGCAATGTTAATGTAGCTAGAACTGATGAAATCTGGAACGAAACCTCGGTGTGGGACTTCGAAAGGGAAGCCCAAAAACGTGTTAGCGTTCTTGGCGATCTAACTAATTTCAATTCTAAAAAAAACGATTATAACTCTCCGTGCGATAGTTTCACTACAGCGCTCACATCTAAAACAGCCAGTTTTAAAACGTGCGAATCGTCTATGATACAAACGCCGGTAGCGAAAAACGAAACGCAACCAAAACTAGCAAAGGAAACAAAAATACCGCCAAAAAGGTTGATATATAGCTGTTCGAAAATAAACTTGCATACGAGAAACGCGAAGTATAGACGGCAGTATTACAGTTGGCCTCCTTACGAAGAAACTCTTCTGTATAGGATCGTCTCGCAGTTTAGAATGTCTGAGAGTTTTGATCCAAGCGATCTTGAGGCTTATGACTGTTTGTAAATACTAGGGTTTAAGCAAAGTTAATTTAAATAATGTTGATCTCGGCGGGAGTCGTGTCGATTATATGCATGTACCATTTTTTACTTTTCTGTGTTTTAATTTGCTTGTTGTGTTACCCTGTGTGTTTTATTTGTAATACCATTCATGCTGTACAATGTAAACCTCTTTAATTTCATTTTATGTAAATTACTCACTAATTTCTATTTCGTTATTAAAATTCTTGAATTATATGTTTCTTGTTTCCCGATTTATACCAATTAACAAAATTGCTTTACTGTTAGGAGTTTCACTGGTGTCTGCCTATTTCGGTATCGTACTGAAAATATACATATTGGTGAAATTCTTTACGATGAGCATACGAACGAAGATAATATCTTGATCCATCAACTTCTGAGGAAGACGGAGGCCATGAGATTATCTCAGACAGTCCGAATTTCATTGATTTGGTGCGGGCTCCGGATGTTGAATCAATATAAATAGCGGAGAAATTAGTTAGTTTGATATGGAAACAAAGTGTTTCAATTGTTACTGAATCAATCACTACCATAATCTAAAATTCAATTCTATAAAGGCAAGCTTATCTCTAGTAAGAGATCTCTTCCAGCAAATCAAGTTAGGATCAGATCCCTTAGAATAGCAACTTCAGAGTACAAATATTTGTCACAATCCCTACTTAAAATTACAATCACAATAGCAATAACTTTCAAATGTATCGGGATAGAAGATGTCAGGGTACATACTCAAGCTACTGAGTCTCCATTATCACTATATTATGACAAGATTTATTAATAAAGAACCTTGCTAATAAAAAAAACCACAGGACTTGGCTGTTTGTAGCTCCCACTACACAGGATATAAAGTGTGGGGCCAGGAGCAATTTATGTGCCTGTATATTAATGTTTATCAACTTGTGGTTGTTAACGTACTAAGTTCGCTTTTGATGGTCAAGGAATTATGTTCGTTTTTGCATTGCACGCTTAGCTTTCGCCCGGTTGCGTGAACGCAGCATTGTTTTGCTCACTTCGCCACGGTCTGGTAAGTTTACATTTTTATTTGCTTTTTATGTGCACGGTTTGGCCTTTTTAATATTTACTAACCGGTTCTGAGTTAAGATAGTCTTAGAAGAATTAAGTTAAGTGTAATCTGCAATCAATAATGATGATGAAATCAAATGAAAGAGTGAAGTGAATATTATCGTCTTTTACATAATAGTACTTGGATCAAAATCGCGGGTCTTGGGTTGTTCAAAATGTTTGTGTTTATGTCCTCACTATTTTGGATTCCCACTATATAGGGTATGCTAATGAGCGGCCAGTACACACATTCTATAACACCGAAATCAATTTAACCATGTATTCGCTTTGTTCGCGTTTCAGGCGAGCACACTCAGAACGGAGACCATTCGGATGCGCGTCAGAGCACCTTCTCACATAGCAGTAAAGAGGTAAATTAATTTTATAACATGTTTTAAAAACTGGGTGGGGTGAACGCTCTCTTATCTGAGCCGAACGTTCCGAACAAATAGACCGCGCTAAATTAATTTATCGCCCCGGGAGAATCCACCGCGCCGAAAGAGACCACCGCGCCGAAAGAGACCACCGCGCCGAAAGAGACCACCGCGCCGAAAGAGACCATCGTGCCGAAAGAGTCCACCGCGTCGAAAGTATCCACCGCGCCGAGAGAGTCAACCACGCCGAAAGAGTCGACGTGGGCAGGTGTGCGAGGTTTCATCGGATTTGATATAAAGAAGTCTAAATTTAGTTTCGTTCGGCTCGGAGCAGTGCGAGTTCACCTTCAGAGGCATCGCGGCTCATCAGCAATGACGCGAGACGACGGCCCACTTAGGATATGGGAGTTGTCAAATGCACATCTTTGATGCGTTATTCCTCATGTAGGAGACACTTTATATTAATATGGTTCTTGCCCTAAAAATAGGTGTTCAAAATATCTTACAACGTGGTGCTGGAACTGGAGCAATAGTAGGTTTAGTAAAATAAATAGAAACACAATTTTTTCGAGAGGGTTCAAGCTTGCTCCTCACACAGGAGATGCAGGTTCGAGACCTGACCATGTACCGATGAGATAATTTATAAATCTTAAGTGCACTATCGGACGTTCAGTGTTTCGGATGACACGTTAAGCTTTAGGTCCCGGCTACTATCGCTGCGTGGTGGTGGTCGTAAAACCGCATCATCAACCCGCACTGAGCCGGCGCGGTGGAGTATGGCTTAATCTTACTCGTATCCGGGTAAAAGCCTCTCGGTGGGGACATTAACGTCGGTAATTAAATGCCTCATTTAACGAAGGGGCTACGATGTATGTGTGTCTGTCTATCTATGTATGTCTCGGTGCAGGGTTCTCCGTCGAAGGAGGTCTCCGTCGAGGAGACTCCCAAGAAGGACAAGAAGAAGAAGAAGGGACTGCGCACTCCCTCCTTCCTCAAGAAGAAGAAAGAGAAGAAGAAGGACAAACAAGCCACGCCGCAACCAGCCTAGAGGTAAATTAAGACTACCTATTACTTTTTCTATGAGACTAACTATAAATAAATAAAGGGAAATATTAAACTGCACATAGAAATACTGATTTGCTCTGGAAACTTAAGTGCTCATTAAATATTTAAAGCGTAAAAAGTGTTTTTGCTGATCCCTTTTTGCTGCGAAAATCAGTATTTTTGATGCGCGATTAAATACCAGCCTTAAAAAAAATATACCACTGACACAATAAATAAACCCTTAGAAAGTAAAAAAATGGTTCAATTATAATAATAATAATACCTTGGACACCATTTACACACATTGATCTAGCCCCAAACTAGGATTCCCAGTATATTGGGTACTAGACAACGATACACATACTTATATAGATAAATATTATACTTAGATAGATAAACAACCATGACTAGGGTACAAACATCCGTTCTCGTCAAACAAACATTTGCTCCCACCGGGACTCGAACCCGGGACCCTTGGCTTCGTAGGCAGCGTCACTGCCGACTCGGCCATTCGGGTCATCAAATTGTTTCCTTGGCAAAATACTGGCTTTTGTCGGACTGAATTACTGAAGAGCGACAAAAAATGAGCGCGACTAGAAATACTGGCTTCGTCTGACAAAATTACTGCATTGCGCGACTAGAACTCTAAAGACAGCAACTTGGAAACATTAATTCGAGTGAAATAAAATACGTTGAATTTTGTTATTGTTACATGTTGAATCTAACACGAACTTGACTCACCACTTCGCCCAGACAGTCTTTATTTAGCCAATAAGCGGTGGCTAAACCATCCAGTAATTTAGTCGCGCAAATCAGCAATTTTGTCGCGCAATTGATTATTTTTCGCAATTCATTTCCATTATAATAAAACATAGCGTAGAACCATCTTTTTTATTTATTTTATCTTATGGTTATTTATACTAGCCCGACACCCCTCCATCCCGCACCGAGCCAGCGTGGTGGAGTATGGCTCAATTTTGCTCCTAATCGGCAAAAGGCCCGTGTCCTTTTCGGTGGGGGGCTACATTACCATATAGCTAATATTTATTAATTTTGCATGAATTTACAGTTATTTTTTATACAAACATATTGAATGAATTACCTACTTATGTGTGTTGCCAGAAAAGGAGTATTAATGTTACTGCAAGCAAGTGTGTTAAAGTTTATTTTCCCCTATGTGTTGTAAAATGTATTATATTTATCTTTTTCAGATAACAAGAACATAAGAACACTGCCATCTCGCTTTCAATACTTGTAACATTTAACTGTAAGACGAAAACCCGACGTACCCGTTACTTTGTTATCGACAATTGTAAAACTTTTACTAGGTATATAGCATCGAGTAATATTTACTATTTTACAAACAAAAACCATTATGTGACGATTTGTTTGGTGTTTATTATAATTTTAATAAATTAAATGAGAAAATAGTGGAAATTACTCGATATTTTAACATTCGTTGAAAGTTCTATGTAATGTGTAAGACTTGTTAGAACAGAACAATTAAGGCTCCGTTGCCATTACGGCTGAGAGTTAGCGCCGACTGTTTCGCTACCATATAATTTTGAGACGTCGCTAGTCAGCGGCGTTTATAAAATAAGGCTTTGTTCTCATTAGGTCTGACTGTCATGTTTCCATATAAAAGACCATGGGCAGTTTTGTATGAACTCTGGACCCCACTTTTTCCAACATTGTCCAACGGTAATGAAACTCATGTCATATGAAGCGTTTGGGGTGCACTTCGTTTTACATTGTCGCAGCTAAGTTAAAATCCAGCGTGAACATGGTGTTTTGGTAAGTTTAAAAAAAAAGTATCAAAACACCATTTTCGCGCTGGATTTGATTTTAGCTGCCATAATTTAAAACGAAGTACATTCCAAAAGTTTTTCAAACGACACGAGTTTCATTACTGTTGGGCAGTATTGTGAAAGTGGGCCCAACCTGACGCATGCTCCTTCGAGACGCCGCTAACTGGCGGAGAGTCAAATGTATATGGTAGCGAAACAGTCGGCGCTGACTCTCAGCCGCTATGAGAACGAGGCCTTAAGCGACAAGTAGATTCTTTATAAAACGATCTTTCGTCGGTCGGTTTAAATAGTAATTTTGTGTCGCTTACGTCTTTGAATAGATGCGTCAGTTGGTCCGATATGTAGGGCGGATTTGCAGGCCTGCGGGGTGCGCTTGTGTCTGGCCAAGAGCCAATATTCCGGCAGCATTGGTTCAATATATTTTTTTATTATTTATTTGACGCAAAATGCATTGGAGTTTTTTCTACTTACGAGTACGAGTATTTTCTTTTTTTTAATGTGGCTTGCCATTTTCCGATTTTGTATACATGTAAAAATATCTTTTCTTGCAGGACTGCATTGTGACAAAAATACGTATTATCACTTGTGGTGCAAATTGATATGATTAATTAAAAGCCTTTCTATAAAACGCATGTGATGCTTGGTTATGATATATTTTACAAATCAGGGGCCACTTTGGAGGCCGCGCTTATATTTGTAGACTTCAGGCCTTTTCCGAACTTATTTAAAAGTTTTTTTGTGTAAAAATTTAACGTTAACGATTACATAAGTGCGCAATACACTCGCTAAGTTGTTACAAATTAGGGTCAATATTTAATTTTATACATATATATTAGGAGGTTTATTTCTTGAAAATGGCCCTAATCGATTTGACATTACCTAGAATAAGGTCTAGTGTTGTTAAAATGACAAGTTGAATATTACGTTATACTACACTACGCTGACAATCGGACAGCGGGGCCGGTAGCTCTATTGTGTAGCTCTTGAAATATCCCGTTTCTATTCAAATTCCAACTACAGAGTGGCGGTATGGCTTAGCACCGTAGCCTTTCCTTAAAGGGATATAAAAAAAGAAAAAAAACCGTCAGATGATTATCTGTGATCGAGGTCTGAGTAGGTAGATTGATTTTATATACTTGCGTCAAGATATTATAATATGGACATGCCATTTTATCCATAATGTGCTGGACGTACCGGAAAAAGTTCCGGGATTGGAATTATGGAATAAAATAAAATAAGAAACATACAGATAGTCTAACAAAATCTTTTATTATATGAATGATTGATTGAATTCAATGAACTATTTTTAATTAAACAAAAACATAAATAAATTATTTTTAATCCTCATCGGATACTATTTCCATATTTTTGTATAAAATAAAATACTGATTTCTTTCACCATTGGCTAACACTGGCAGCGTAGATTGATATTATTAATACGTTTTTCACCTTAAACAAAAATTCGTGCTAATTTCAAAATTCCAGAACAAATATCACAATAAATATGAAGTTCCGGTATTTTGGAGGCATATCCATATTATCCTCTACGTTTGACGTCAACGACCTTAAATCAATCTAACTACTCCGACCTCTGGCTGATCATGAACTTCAGAATGTCAGATCAACGACAATTTGAAGTTTGCTTAAATCGATTTGAAATGGATATGGAAGGGAGAAAAGCGAATAAATATGAAATATGAATGCGATAGATATCCCTAGATGGCAGAGTTACAGGATAGAGAAGATTATCACGGCAGAGTTATTATTACATATTGCATCTAATATTGTCCTGACGAGCAGCAAACAGTTGTGTAATTCTATTAATATTATTAAGCATGTACTTTTAAGAATAAATAAAAAACTATGACACCGACATTTTTGTCACATATTATGCAATGAAATATGTATTTTACAGAAATAAATTATTAGTTTTACGCCATATTTTTGTTTTCATTTACATTCTCCGTCACAAATGTTGCCAATATTTTTTTGTAATCTGGCAACTTTATTTCGCGATTGCATACATTGCCTAGTTGATAAGTTATTATACTTTTTTAAGATTTAAAAGAATTTATGATTTGTATCCTATAACTTTTATTTTAAAATATATTGCTATTATGAAGATTTATATTATAAAAAAAAAAAGTTGTTTTATTTTTTGTGAAGCATTTGATGTAATTCTAGGAATATTCTCATTTAAGTGGAATTAATATGAATGTAAGTAAGGCTTTCGATGGAAAAGTGGGGCATCAAAATAGGTGCTTCTGTAATGAATATTTTGCATTTTAGCGATATCTATGTTTTAACATTGCCTGTATAGATAGGTGCTATTTACTATACACACAAAAATGTAAAGCACTTTTCTAAAAAAAGCACCATATATTATCTTCTATAAAAAGTCAAAATATTCTGTGCCTAATTAAAACAGATTGGTTTCATGTCTTCGATTCTTAATGTTCCGAAATTAGTAGTATCGAATTAAAGAAGTCAACACAAGAATCAAAGAAATTTGAAATTAAGGCTGTGTTCTGACTTTGGCTGGAAGTTATCGCCGACTATTTCACTTCCATTGTCAAGCAAAGCATTTCAATTAGATACCTACCTAACGTTAATTATCAAGTGTTCAAAATTGTTTACAATTTGATAATACAATGTTTAAGATAACTCAATGTCATGCAGTAAGTGTCACCGCACACGGCCCACAAAACGCCGCCAAAACTTTATAATGGTCATTTTATGTGGACTCGGTCGTTGTGGCGGCGTTTTGTGGTTCGCGTGCGGCGCCACTGAGATATGGAATAAGCTAAACCTATACTGAATTAGTTAGCAACGCAGCCAGGCCCTTACGGGTTCTTTTCGTTCGTATAGTTACTTATACTGCCCGATCAGAATAGTAATCATGAAGATAAGCGACATTGGAACCTCAAGATATAATTTTGTGTAGGTATTTATTAACTATATGTCGCCCTTTTTTACCTTTCAACTTAAACATGTCTATACCTACGCTCTCGATATGGTACCTTTACTCTCCTGGAAGATGTATCATAACTTTAACTTAGGCTCAATATCTTGAAATCCATAAAAACCGATTAGCAGGTATGTAAATCTGAGGATTGCCTAGAGTAGATGATATTGTAAGGGATTTTTCTTTCAAGATATCGAGTCTTGTTTTGTTGTCCCGTCTGTGAGTAGCCTTAACTGATAAATTGATCACGCAGGCTTGATTCGCAATAAAAGTTCTTAAGAAAAAATAATCGGTTATTTCATTTTTCACATCATCCCAAGAATTATATAGGTGACTTTTTGTAGGCATCTCAGTAAGTTCGGCTAAGTTCGGGAGTCTACTCCAGTAGTCAGTAAGTTCGGCTAAGTTCGGGAGTCTACTCCAGTAGTCAGTAAGTTCGGCTAAGTTCGGGAGTCTACTCCAGTAGTCAGTAAGTTCGGCTAAGTTCGGGAGTCTACTCCAGTAGTCAGTAAGTTCGGCTTAGTTCGGGAGTCTACTCCAGTAGTCAGTAAGTTCGGCTAAGTTCGGGAGTCTACTCCAGTAGTCAGTAAGTTCGGCTAAGTTCGGGAGTCTACTCCAGTAGTCAGTAAGTTCGGCTAAGTTCGGGAGTCTACTCCAGTAGTTAGTGACGATTTTATGACGCATAAAGATGCCAGCCAAATAATCAATCGAAAGTTATAAGCCTGATAGGTATGTCTGATCTAGGGACCTGATATCAGAACGTTTAGCCAAACTGGATCTTTAAAACTAACGACCTTAGAGTAACTGTAACTACTTAAATAAAGATTTAGTGACGATTTGGTGACAGACAACCACTGCTTTTATTTTTGCCAACGTTCAACGAAAAGCCTATTAGAAGTCATGAATCCATAGCGCATAACCACAGAGGAATAAATAGGAACAGAGAGAAAGGTTCTAAGGAGCCTGCAAAATTCAGGGTTGGCAAAAGAGAGAAAAATAAAATTAAACTGTTACGAGCTTTTATTTTATTTTTTTTATTTTATTTATTCAGAAAACCAACAGCGTTACAGTTTAATTATCTTAATTAAATTACTTATTTACTACAGCCAATTATAGGTTTCCATAAATTACTTAATTCAAGACTCCTTAAATTATGGGGTTAGTAAAATAGATAGGTTATTTATTCGGAACTATGTTTTGTGTATTATTGAGAAGGGGTTGGTGTGAATGCAATGTGAGTGTGTGTGTATGTGAAGGGTGGTGTATAGCTATGATTGAAACTGTATTGTTATATTTTGTTATCCGCAGAGAGTGTCAAGAATTTTATGTTTAAAAATACTTTTGGAATGATGGTATACGTCAATGTCGGAGAAAGTTTTATTGTAGGTTCTAGCTATTCGAGTGAGGACAGAATTGTTGGCGTAATTGGTACGATGTGCCGGATGGTGGAATAGTGAGTTAGCTGTATGTCTGGTGCGGCGGCGCGGCGTGCACAGCGGCAGCTGGCTCACTAGCGCGGGGCAGTCCACGTGTGCGTGCGCCAAATCGTACAGCAGAGACATGTCGGCGAGTGTGCGGCGCGCCGTAAGACTCGGTATCCTGTGTCGCGAGCAGCTCTCCTCATAGCCATCGATATATGCGTCACTCTTATAGGTAAGGTGTTTGAGGAATTTGGATTGAATTTTTTCAAGATTTTGCTGGTGTGTGATGTAGTGGGGATTCCAAATACTTGAAGCATATTCCAGTATACTACGTACATATGCGAAGAACACCTTTTTTATGCAAGATATATCCCTAAAAGGTTGGCAGGTGCGCAGTACAAACCCTAAGTTTTTGTAGGCTTTCCTGGTGATGATATCTACATGCTCGTTCATATTTAATTGGTGATCCAGGTGTACGCCAAGATCACGCACTAGTTGAACACGTTCAATACGCTGATCCTGGATTGTGTATGAGAAGTGCAAGGGACTGGTTTTCCGTGAAAAGGATATTAATTGGCATTTCATGGTATTAACTTTAATTCTATTAGTGATGTAGTATTTTGATAATGTGTTTAGGTCATTTTGAAGGTAAGCACAGTCCGTCGGTCCCTTGATATCCATTAATATTTTTGTATCGTCTGCGTACATAAGAAAGGACGCACTACTAAAGCAGGTGTAAATGTCGTATAGATAAGAGTTGTACAAGAGGGGCCCCAAGAGGGATCCTTGTGGGACACCAGATGATATATCCACGAAGTTTGATCTGAACCCACCAACCACAACCGCCTGTGACCTTTTGGTGAGGTATGATTGTATCCAGCGCAGTAGGTCCCCGTGAATTCCTAGGTGTTCCAATTTGCGCAGCAGGATGGTGTGATCCACACGATCAAAGGCCTTTTCGAAGTCAGTGTAGATCACATCAACCTGCCGACGTTTTTCCATTGAATTAAGGCAGAAGTTCGTGAACAGAGCGAGATTCGTGGTAGTAGACCGGCCTCGGAGGAAGCCGTGCTGTTCGGCGGGTATTCCTTTTGATAAACAAAGATAGAAAGTGTCGTATACTAATTTTTCTAATATTTTGGAAAATATATTCAGGATAGATATGGGCCGGTAGTTTTCGACCTTTAATTTAGAGTTCTTTTTGTGTATAGGCACGATAAGTGCGGTTTTCCAAGCGCTCGGGAAAAATCCTTCCTTTAATGATCGATTATATAGAATAGTCAGAGGCCGGTGTAGCGCTTGGCGGCTACGAGAGATAAACGACGGAGGTAGGTTGTCACTCCCTGAACCTTTGTTGCAATCAAGTTGTTTAAGAGCTTCTAGGACTTGATTGTCAGTGAGCGTGATTGAGTGAACATCGAAAGTGACACCAGACTGTGATGGTGGTAACTCTATGTTAGGATATTCATCGGCCGGCGGGATAAAAACACTCTGGAAGAAGCTATTGAAGGCCTCGCAAATACTCCCTCCCTCGGTGTACTTTTTTTCTCCGTGAGTGATAAACTTAGGGTAAGAGGAGCCTGAACGTTTAGATTTTATGTATGACCAGAAATGTTTTGGCGATTCTTTAATTTTTAATTCCATTTGTCGTATGTAGTCAACGAAACATTCCGAGTGTATCTTATGCTGCCTCTTTCTAAGTAGGGAAAACTCAGCGTAGTCAAGAGGGTTCCGGAACCGCTTCCAGCGAGCGTGTACTTTAAGCTTTTCGCGGGAGATCTTGATCAGAGGTCGACTGTACCATATTGGATAGGTATTATTTTCTTGACCGAGCGATTTTATTATCTTATTCTTACGGCGGTATGCCTTTGAAATACTTAGGTATCTAATACAGTTCGTCACATGAGGTCATCCACTTATAATCTCAACTACTCATCATGGAACATCGATATTAGAACAACAACATACTAATATTGCGATATCGTGTAGGGTGCCTTGCGGCCATAATTTTATGTCGTATATGTATTTCCCTAGGGCCATTATTTAGAGAGATATATCGATAAAAAACATTATGACGCATCTCCAGAAGGGAGAGGTAAAATAAAAAGTATTTATTATCACCATAACATATAAAATAACTGACAGGTATGAGAGACAAGAATAAAGTAAGTGGTGTAAGAGAGATTTTTCTGGTCTTCGGTGTCCCCTACACTAGGCAACGCCCGTATCGCAGGGGCGGTAGGCAGCTTATAATAGAAAGGGAAATAAAGGTGAACGATGAAAACGTATATGACCTAAAATGATGGCAAACAGCGACCCTACGCGATAACGGAATAAAAGTAAGCAGTTTTTTTTTTTTTTAAATTTACAATTCTAAAAATATGAGGCAAAAAGACTTTAAAAAATCTGGCACCCCCTAACCTACACCTCGACCCAACATTCATATACTCACGGCTATATTCCCATAAATGGGTAGCCCAGAGCTGCAATTACGATACACTTTACTATACCTACTTTATTATTTCACATAAAACAATTAAGCTTGTGAATGCAAACTGTTTTAACGAAAGTAAACGATTCGGAAAGCAAACAGCAAAATATTTGTAGGGTTATAAATAATACTAATAACAATTAACTAACTAAATAACAGTTTGTGCTATCTACTTTAACATTTCAAATAGGTATACCTAGTCTGGTATTCATTTTCTTACCTAGTAGACTCCTTGGGATAGTTAAAATATGAACAGTACACCATTTTGAAATTCCAAAACGTATACTTAAAAACTTTATTAACTATTTACAGTTTATTCCACATAAAACAATTCGATAAGGTAGGTGACAACAAATAAGACGTGTTTTGAGAAGGCCCTCCTTTTGAGCACTGGCTGAACAAGCGTAAACCGGTTTTATCCAGTGGCGGCGCGTACGCGACACAGCGGCCAGTGCTCACTCACGCATGCGCAGTATGCTTGTACCTACGAAGGCGTGTTTCTAAGAGCCTTTGTCTCTGGTCCTTTCTTCCTCTGTGGCATAACTAAGTAGGTACATATACAGGGTCATATGTGCACCTGACGTCAATATCTCCATAGCGGCGGCGATGGGCTTAGCCCCTTGTCACACAAAAACTACCTAATGTATATATGTACCTTTAAATTGCCTCTGTCACCTCGTCTGGTAAAGGGCGTGGCGTGACGGACGTTATGTTGGTTTAGAGGGGACAAACAAGGGTCCGACAAAGGGTAAGCCCCACTTAAATATTACCCATCAAAACATGCAGGGGCTACCTGGCAAAGAACTTGTATTAGACTTATTTCTTAATAATTATTTTATTTGTATTACAGAACATTGGTTAAAGGAAAATATGATGTCTTTTAACATAAATAATTACAAAATTATCATTTGTTACAATAGAAAGACTACTGATAGAGGTGGTTCTCTAATCTTAGTAAAACATAATATTGTTACGAGCGTGGGGTTCGTATTTGATAGAAAAACACGAATTAATCCACTAAATAAAACACCCACTTTATTACCCAAATTACGCACTTACAATTCACACGAACTGTACTTAAAATTCTCTAATTATGCACTCACTATTCACACGAAGAGTCTTTCTCTCCGATTATCCTTGTACTAGCACTCGATCGCAGTTAAAATGTCACTCCCGTCTCGAATGTTCCGAGTATAGCTATCTCTTTCTAGTAGTGCTATCTCTGTCACACACTTCTCGAATGTTCCGAGTATAGCTATCTCTTTCTAGTAGTGCTATCTCTGTCACTCCTACCGGATATTTCGCCATATATAACGATTTGTGCTTCATAGTCCCATTACTACAATAGCTCCTGAAGAGGACCCCATCTTCTTCTCGCCCGGCCAAGTCCTGCGAACGATCAGGCGCACCAAGCCCAGGAAAGCCCCGGGCGCAGACCAAATCACCAACATGGCGCTGCGCAACTTGCCGCTACCGACTGTGGCGGCTATGACGCGCCTGTTTAACGGCATCATGTGCACGGGGCACTTCCCTACTACATGGAAGGAAGGCCTGGTCATAATGCTCCCCAAGCCGGGCAAGAATGTCAAGAAGCCCGAGAGCTATCGACCCATCACCCTCCTGAGCACCATGTCAAAGGTGTTCGAGAAGCTGCTGCTAGGAAGACTGCTGCCACATATCCAAGCTCGCCCGGAACAGTTCGGCTTCAGGCCAGAGCATTCGACGACGCTCCAGCTCACCAGGGTACTGAACGACATGACGGTCTGTCGGAATAAGAAAGAATACACCGTCGCAGTACTCCTGGACATGGAGAAGGCGTTCGACAGAGTATGGCACGAGGGGTTGCTGTACAAGCTGTCGACGTCCCCAGCTCCACGACGAATCACCCGCGTCGTGGCCTCGTTCCTACGGAGTCGCCACTACAGAGTGGTGGTGGAAGACGCCGTGTCAGAAGCCCGCCCCATCGAAGCCGGCGTCCCACAAGGTTCCTGTCTTTCACCCGCCTGCTACTCCCGATACACGGATGACATCCCAGTTGGCCCTGGTGTACAGCTGGCCCTCTTCGCTGACGACGCAGCATACTATGCGTCGTCCTACAAAGCACCCCACGCCGCCGTCAAAATGCAACGCACGCTGGACACCCTGCCTAAATGGCTGGCCAAATGGAGGCTCTCCGTCAACGTCGGGAAGACGCAGGCGATGATCACCGGCCAGAGCAACCTGCCACCACCACTCCAACTCCAAGGGAAGGACATTGGGTGGCTGCACCAAGTGAATTATCTGGGGGTCACCATAGACCGCCGGCTCACGATGAAGACCCACGTCGACAACGTCGTAAACCAGGTCCGGGCTGCACGGGCAAAACTTCGTCCACTCCTGGACTCCGGCCTCCCCCTGCGGTCGAAGCTCGGGATCTATAAAACGTACATCAGGTCCCGCCTCACGTATGCCTCGCCGGCATGGTACGCCCTCTGCTCGGAGTCCAACAAGAAGAGACTCCGGGCCCAAGAAAACCTCTCCTTGCGTACCATCGTCGGCGCGCCTCGCTACGTGAGAAACGCAACGATCGCAAGGGACCTAGGATTGGAGACACTGGACAAGTTCGTCCAGAGGCTGGCAACGAACATGTTCGCACGAGCGGACGGCTCTCAACACCCGCTCGTGCGAGACCTGGCGCCATACCACGCGCGCCCGCCTGACCGTCGCCGCCTACCCCGAGACCTGGTTGCCGAGCCGGCAGCACCCCTGGATTGAGGCCACACAACCCGAAGAAGAACACCTCAGCCACCCAATGACCTGGCCGTAGTCACGGCCAGCGGAAGACTCCGCGGAAGGGGGCCATTGCCCCGGGACCACAACCCCGCACCCTGGAAGGGGTGTGAGAAGATCACCAAGCGAAAAAATAGTCCCATAAGGGGTCCTGAAAACGCCTGAAAACGGGTTTTCAGGTTATGGCGTCATCTGATAGAGGGTGCCCTGAAACGGACTGAAAACATGTTTCAGGCGCCTGAAAACGACGGCAACTTGGGTGAAATTTCGATCTTTAGATATGTGATAGAGCAACTTCTGAAACGGCATGAAATGACTTTTCAGCCTGCTGAAAACGCCTCTAAAGCACTGAAATTGACGTTCAAAGTTTTTGACCTAACCTACCGGCGTAACACTACCCCCTCCTAAGACATGCTCGTCCGAGCATCATTATTTCCGTGGTATCTGGCCAGCCGGTCAACATGAACAATCTTGTTCGGACTTCGAGGATTCCGCTGGATTCGATACGTGACGTTGTTTATTTTGGTGACTACCTTGTAAGGCCCTTCCCAATTCGGAGATAGTTTCGGGGACTTTCCTACTCGTCGCATAGTGTTATGCGACGAGTAGGAAAATGGCCACACCAACGAACCATCCTCAAAACCCACTTGATAAGACTTCCGGTCATATCGGGTTTTCATCTTTATGCTAGCGTGGAGCCCGTGTTCACGTACCAGGCTGTGAACATCATCAATCCGATCCCGCAAATCACTTGCATATTCCGTGATGGTCCTTGGTGTATCGGGCGGACGTCCAGTCAGGAGATCTGCAGGCAGACGGAGTTCTCTTCCAAAATTCGCATACGATGGAGTAACCGCCGTACTTTCGTGAGTTGCCGACCTATAAGACAACAGGAAGAGGGGGATATGCCGATCCCAATCTTTTTGATGGCTCTCAACGACCTTGGCTAGATGTCTCTCCAGTGTCTGGTTAAATCTCTCAACCATTCCATCTGACTGTGGATGATACGCCGTAGTCCTCGTCTTATGAATTCCCATTATGCGACAAGTCTCCTGAAAGACCGCAGACTCCAAGTTTCTTCCTTGATCACTGTGGATTTCGAGTGGTACCCCAAACCGGCAGAATACTTCGTTCACTAACTTTTCAGCTATGGTTACCGCTTTTTGATTAGGAATGGCAAATACTTCAGGCCACTTCGTGAAGTAATCCATTACGACAAGAATGTACTTGTTTCCGGAGTCCGATGCTGGGAATGGTCCTGCGACATCTAATGCAACCCTTTCCCAAGGGGCTCCCACGTTGTACAACTTGAGTGTTCCTCGGCTACGGGTATGCGGTATCTCCTTTCTTTTGCGACAACACACCTCCAATTCCAGTGTTACTAGCATCTGTATCCACAATGAAATCCTCATACGGGTCTGGATACCCCAATATTGGCGTTCGTTTTACAAAGTCTTCCTTTAAGCTCGTTGAAACTTGACTCACATTGTTCGTTCCAGTCAAATGATCGCTTTTCTTCCGTTAGTTGATGCAAAGGCTTTGCTATATCCGAGAAGTTCTTCATAAAACGTCTGTAGTATGAACAAAGCCCCAAAAAGGCACGTACTTTAGTCTTGTCTTTTTGCGTCGGCCAATCCTGCACGGCGCTAATCTTCTCAGGATCTGTCTGGATGCCGTCCTTCGAAATCACGTGTCCCAAGTAATTCACTTTACGTTTGAAAAACGAGCATTTCTTCGGACTTAGTTTCAGATTTGCCCCTCGTAGTTTGCCTAGCACCTGCTCCAATTTATTCAAGTGGTCGTTGAAGTCTCTACCAACGATAATGATGTCATCCAAATAGACCAAGCAAGTTTCTCCTAGAAGTCCAGCTAATATTTGTTTCATTAATCTCTCAAATGTGGCTGGTGCATTACACAGTCCAAATGGCATAACATTGAATTGCCAGAGTCCCTTGCCAGTAGAGAAGGCCATTTTCTCCTTATCCTTGTCCTTGATTTCGACTTGCCAATAGCCACTTTTCAGATCCAACGTTGAAAACCATTTCATTCCGTTCAATGTGTCTAAAGTGTCGTCGATTCGTGGAAGTGGATAACTGTCCTTCTTGGTTACATCATTAAGTCGACGGTAGTCAATACAGAATCTCATGGTGCCGTCCTTCTTCTTAACCAAAACTACGGGAGAACACCACGGGCTTGTTGAAGGTTCAATAACGCCGCTTTTTTGCATTTCCTCGATCATGCCCTCAACCTCCTTCTCCCGAGCTACTGGAACTCTCCGAGGGCGCTGTCGGATAGGCATAGTTTCCCCAGTGTCGATCTCATGCTGTACCACTCCAGTTCTTCCAATGTCATCATCATGCGAAGAAAAGACGTTGCGATATCGTAGCAGTAAGCTACGCGCCTTAAGGAATTCCTCCTCGGTAAGGTGCTCCTTGGAGTCATTTAGTAATTTTTCAACATCCATTGAAGACTTAACATGCCCAGGTTTCACGTTTACCTCAGATTCCCGGCAGCCTCTTATCCAAGAAATTTCTTGGCATGATCCGACCAGCGTTCCTTTATTGAGGATGCATTCCGTGTCGCTTGGATTAAGGATCCTTACAAATGCTGTAGATGCCGTGGTTACCATTGTACGGGCTGTTATCCACGGTTTATCAGCATCCAACCTCTCTACCACCACACGGCGGTGAGATTGCGGCCTTGTGGAGCTCGGCAATTTCACTGGAACTAAAACCTGTGACCTTGGTTGAAGAATGGTTCTCCTGGTACAGTAAACATTTCCATTTACTCCACCTTGTATAGGAATCTCATCAACTCCAAACTTTAGAACTCCAACCTTCAAGTCGATTTTACAGTCATGTCTCCTCATAAAATCCAATCCAATAATGCAGTCGTCGACGATGTTAGCAACGATCACTTTATGCCAGTAATCTTTTTCACCTATTTTCACAGCTAACTCTCGTTCTCCTTGGACGGAAATGTACTGGCCGGTAGCAGTTTGCAGCTGGAGATGCCTAGGTCGGACTAGATGATCTCTGGTCAGGTGTCTCAGTAGCCGAGAGCTGATCACAGTCCGAGAAGCTTCGGTGTCTATGGTAAGAAGACTTGGTATTCCACAGATTTCTCCATTGACAACCAGACTATTCCCGTCGTTTGCCTGTGAGATCATAATTGGGACATTTCGACCACCAGCCAGCACTCGTCCCATAGTCCTGGCTTTTATTCGTTTCCCTTGTTGGGGCTCTGACTCCACAGAGCCTATTGTCCTCGCCATTGGAGCGGGGTCTCTATCCCTCCTAGTAGTTTTCGGACAGCCTGACTGCAGGTGACCACGTTCTCCACAATGGTAGCAACGTGGCCCAAATTCGCGGCGGGAATCTACTGGCTTCGTAGTTGACACTTCTCGCACCCTGAAAGGCCTGGATGAATCCTGTCGTATAGCTTCCACCTCGAGAGCGTGGGCTACTGCATCCTTTAGGATGCCGTGATGTCCCAATCGCACGGCTGACCTCACTTCCAGATCCCGGATCCCATCGATGAAGGCCTGCACCAGCATAATGTCCACAAAGGATGCTGACGTACGTTGATAGGCCTTCCTAACCAACTTCTCGATTTCCAGGGCCCACTGTTGTAAGGACTCGTTACGTCCTTGTGTCCTGTCCTTTAACTGAGCTCGGTACACGTGCTCCAGGTGACTGTCACCGTATCGTGCCTCCAAGGCTTCTAGAAGGCGGTCGTACGTCCGGTCGTTTCCCAGAGCCTCTAGTATGGTAAGAGCCTCGTGGCGCAGCGCCAACGTCAGTGCTGTCCTGGCTTGCTTGCACTTTATTACCCAAATTACGCACTTACAATTCACACGAACTGTACTTAAAATTCACTAATTATGCACTCACTATTCACACGAAGAGTCTTTCTCTCCGATTATCCTTGTACTAGCACTCGATCGCAGTTAAAATGTCACTCCCTTCTCGAATGTTCCGAGTATAGCTATCTCTTTCTAGTAGTGCTATCTCTGTCACACACTTCTCGAATGTTCCGAGTATAGCTATCTCTTTCTAGTAGTGCTATCTCTGTCACTCCTACCGGATATTTCGCCATATAACGATTTGTGCTTCAGAGGCCCATAAGGGGTCCTGAAAACGCCTGAAAACGGGTTTTCTGGTTATGGCGTCATCTGATAGAGGGTGCCCTGAAACGGACTGAAAACATGTTTCAGGCGCCTGAAAACGACGGCAACTTGGGTGAAATTTCGATCTTGAGTTATGTGATAGAGCAACTTCTGAAACGGCCTGAAATGTCTTTTCAGCCTGCTGAAAACGCCTCTAAAGCACTGAAATTGACGTTCAAAGTTTTTGACCTAACCTACCGGCGTAACACTATTAAGGTGATATAAAAGAAAGATATTCTTACACTTACTGAAAGAAACTAGAAAGTTACTAGAAAGACAAATAGAGGTATCCTGTGTTGAGTTTGATAGCCATATTATTGTTTATGTCTACAGACCTTCGAAGGATGAAAAAGGCCAATTGGCAAAGGGCAATTTTGAAATATTCGAGAAAATTATGGAGGAAGCCCTTATTAAACTTTGTAATAACAGAAAAAAGATAATTATTTGTGGCGATCTTAATGTAGATTTGCTTGTTGATACGACAATGAAACAAATAATTTAACTTATGTCATGTATTTCTAAAGCCGACTAGAATACACTTACCCGCCAAACTTGCTTAGAAAACGTTTTTTGTGACTATGCTTTCACAAGTAAAAATGTAATGAACTGCTTACCTCATAGACTAGAGACGTATACGAAAAACTTAGATATCAATTTTCCAGTACCGAATTTTAATGAACAGAACCCGAACAAATCTATTCAGACTTTTTCAAAATTATTCAAACATAATTTGATAAAGTTTTTTAATTAAAGAAATTCGGTGACAACAACGGTAAATTTAAAGACTGGGAAACGTTTGAAATTTTTAAAAGTAGAGCTATGAATGAAAAATTACCTTTGTGAACCAAAAACATTCTTCACCAATGTACCCTTACTCACAACAGAGCGTCTAAATTAATCTCCATATGAAGCAGAGACTTGGTTAAAAACAGCACTAACGTCAGTAAGTTTTAAATTTCATCATATATGTATATCACCAGCACTTTACCAAACGTTTAGATACTTAACTTAAAAAATACTGAAGGTATTATTATTACTGAGGGCTTATCAGTCAAAGTCATTGGGTTCAGTAATTCTAGTTATAGCCCACTTAGCTAATATATTCAATGAATGTGTTGACCCAGACCTCATGAAACACAGTATACTGATACCTCTGTTCAAGTCGGGAGTCAAGGGTGATCCTTCAAATTTCAGATCAATATATGTTCTTCCAGCACTAAGTAAAATTTTTGAAATGCTCTCACTCTTCAACCGTATAAATCAACTCCACCCCAAACAATACGGTTTCACTAGAGGTAAATCAACTATGGATGCAAGTATACCCTTATATCTTATAATTTATTCTGCATGGGAGGCCGCACAGGATGCTATCGGTGTTTTTTGCGATCTGTCAAAGGCATTTGATTGTGTTGATCGTGATTCGCTACCAATGAAATTAAATCATTTCGGAGTTCGAAATAAAGCGTTGGATCTACTAAGATTATATCTAAGCAATAGAATTCAAAAGACAGAAGTCAAGGGCATCAAATCTGATAGATCGGGAGTAATAATTGGCGTTCCACAAGGTTCCATATAAGGCCCTTTCTTATTCCTGGTATATATTAACGTATAAATTATATATATAAATATAAATTATCTGCCTGTCATGGTGGAGAAATTGACTGACAAAGTATTGTTTGCTGATGATACTTCACTGGTCTTTAAAATTAAAAGATAAAAAGAAGATTTTGATGATGATAATGGAGTATTGTCTTTAACCTTGAATTGGTTCACAATTAATAATTTATTGTTAAACGCTGGTAAAACCAAGTGTATCAAATTCTCACTTCCAAATGTCAGGCAAGTTGAGACCAGTTTAGTGTTAGACAGCAGCACGTAAGAATTAGTAAATGATACGAAGTTTCTTGTAATAACCATTGATAGCAAATTGCAGCGGGGACCCCACATAGACAAACTGGCTAGTAAATTATGTTCCGCGGCTTAAGCTGTTAGGAACATCAGACAAAACACGGATGTAGCTACATCTAGGCTAGTATATTTTAGTTACTTTCTTAGTGTCATGTCCTATGGTATCTTGTTGTGGGGGAAAACAGCGTATATTCAATGTATTTTTATCCTACAGAAAAGAGCTATTCGAGAAATTTATAATTATAACGTTTATTTTCGAAAATATGAGGTATGTACGCAAGAACCTTATAACATTCACCTAACTTAGCGATAGGTGCAATGTTAACCTAAGAAATAATCAGACTAGTTGCTCCCCAGTTTAGACTCGCGAAGGTTAGCAATTATTTCAAGGATCAGTGCATTCTCTACTACAACAAGATACCTCTGGAGATTTTTAAATTGCCTTTTGAGCAATTTGACGACCCGAATGGCCGAGTCGGCAGTGACCCTGCCTACGAAGGCAAGGGTCCCGGGTTCGAGGCCCGGTGGGGGCAAATATTTGTTTGATGAGATCGGATGTTTGTACCCTAGACATGGTTGTTTATCTATCTAAGTATAATATTTATCTATATAAGTATGTGTATCGTTTTCTGGTACCCAAGACAAGACAAAGGGAATCCTAGTTTTGGGCTAGATCAATGTGTGTAAATAGTGTCCAAAGTATTTATTATTATTATTATTATTATAATTTAAAACGCATGTTAAAGCGACTTTGTCGGAAAAGGGATCTTACAATATTTAAGACTACTTTAATGATGGGACTTTATGGGGTTAATCTAGCTCAACATAGACCTTGGGGTTAAAAAATTTGTAATTATGTATTCCTGCTTATTTATTATAGTAATTAATATTGTAATATTTGTAATAGTTAAGCACAAGCAGTTTTTAAAAGAGATTTTCATATCCATCTGTGGGACTTTCTACATTCTCGCACAGTGGTCCAATGTACAGAAGAGGCAAAAAACGACGTTTGCTAAGTATATGTTAATATCTACAGCAATAAAGATATTTGATTGATTGATTGGTTTCTTCAATTTTCTGTTCTGCCCACGTGTGTGAATACAGCATAACTTTTCTGTATTCTGCCCTGCTCTTGTGTGAAAACAGCAAATGAAACGACAGTAGCTAATATTGTTGAAGCTTGTTATTTATTACGCTGCGTTATTTTTTCACTTTAAAATGTCCTGTACCCAATTAGCTCATAATAATGAACATGTCCGTAATTATCAAAAAATATTATTAATTTATTTGAGAAATATTGGTTAGTCATAAATAATCAAATTTAAGCGATTTGTTTCTTGATCGGCAATGGCATTTACGAAGACAGTCAGGAGATATTAAACTATCAACTTTGACATAAGTGTGTTTTTCTTGAAATGGATTAATTACATTTTCCATGAATTATCCTGATTTGGAGCTAATAAGTGGTCGAAAATATGTCGATATGTCGTACGTGCCTCTCGGCTCAAGAACTTATCGAATTGTTTTCAGGATACGACGCGAAACAACTGTTACTGACGACTGGACTAAAGGTGATTCGTCGTAATTTTGCCTGTTTCTATGCTTGTTATCGACTCAGTCGTAATTATGGTGTGACCGATCATATAACTACATTCATAATGAAATAGCTCAGGAACCTTTACAAATATTTTGTTGTAAATATTTTATTTAAAAAAGCTCTAATGTAGTTTTAACTTGTACCTGTTTATATACATTTTAAGATTACACCTGATGATGAACTTCCACAAAAAATATGCAAACCATGCTCCAAGCTGGTTGACTCAGCCTTACTTCTCAGAGAACAGAGTGCCTATGCACAACACATACTATTTATCGACCACACCGACCATCGCACAACAAAGAAAGTCAAACAAGAAACTTACAGTGACTGTGATGATGTCTTCAATAATGCTGATAACTTAACTGATGAAATACTCAATCTTTTGAGCCCTCTCAAGATTGAAGGAAAATTAGATTCAAAAGATGACTTAATTATGCCAAAAACTATGACGAAAGAGGAGAGAAGAAGCAAAAGACTTAGAAAAGAGAAAAAAAATAGAGAAACTGAAAAATCTTCTATTAAAATTTGTGAAGATTTTAATGACGTATTTTACCAAAGATTACAAGAATCAAAATATCTGGAGAAAAACAAAAATATTAAAATTAATAAGATTTCAGATCAACCAAAACTCCAAAAAAATACAAGATCACAGAAATACAATGAACAAAATGAACTGTGTTCAACTATGGACCTAAGCGACGAAATGCTGGAGATAATAAATGGTGAATACGACATCAACAGAGAAATAAGCGAAGCAGAGATGAACAAAGTCTACGAGATTATGGATGCAGAACGGATATCTTCCAAAATAACATCTAAAAGTAAAGGGGAGACACCAGGAGACAGTCTGGCAGAAATTCTTCATTTAGAGAAGAAAGTAAAGAAATGTGCCACGGGGCGTCCAAGGAATCCGATCAATAGAAAGAGGTGACGAAGTAAATAATTTTATAAAAATGTTACCTACATTTGACCTCAATATTTCTAATATAAAAGTTTACAATTTTAATATAACTTAATTTACAAAATTAAAAAAATATATATATCTTTACTTTGTACATATTAATTAACAAATATACATTAGAACACCCACTTTTTTGCCGCTTCTCAAAATTTTGGACCACTGTGGGAGAAAAAGGGCAAAAGATTTTTATATTTTTTTGACCTCTTTTAAAAATAGGTTGTGCTTAGATAGTTAAATGTTTACAGATAAATTACCATTTTGAAATAAAATATTAATGTGTGGTAGATGCGAGCAGCTCTGGTCGCTAGCTGTGCGTCCAACAGATCGAGGTGGGGCGGTCACATGTGTCCGCTGTCACAAGCAGTACCAAGCCAAGTACTTCCTCAGGCACGCCACCACACACTTTGATGCTGAATTCACTTGCGAGGTAACTTTATACCCTTCTTTTTCCTCGGCATCTTCAGGCGGTTATTGGGCCCACATGAGCGAGGCCTTTGAGCATGTCTTCTACGCCTACTCTGCTAGTTCAGCCATTATGATATGATTATAATAATTATGTACAAAGTCGAGCTAAGACACAATGGTACAAAAACTCCCATCCCATGTGGCATATATTCGGTGTCACTCAAGAAACTCCTGAAAAGGTGTGACGCTTCGCTTTTACCCAACTGCAGCGAATCGAAAAAGACGCGGGTGATGTGCTTAACCTGAATGTATGTATGTCTGTTCCTGTGTTCCCTCATAACTACTCTACGGCTGAACGGATTTTGATAAATAATATGTAATTACATTCGCCTTGATCGCCTTTTGAAGTTTTTATGATACCATCATTAATTGTTAAAATATTCGCAAAATATTTAATTTCTTGGTCTGAAGTGGTTGGTCAGCCAGGGTCAGGACAGTTAAACAAAGTATAATCCGTCCGAAAATCGATCAAAGTAATCTGACAGCTCAGAAGGTGCGAGGATGAATTATAATATATTATATGTCGCAGAAGGGTCAGGACCGATTGCTGGAGGGCGACCCGAGGGTGGGTGTGATGGGTACTCGAGCATTGGAGGCAACAGTTTAGTTATAACACAGTTTATTAACTTTAGGGCACGACCCATGTACTAGACACAGAACGATGACACTTGACACTGGGAGCACTAGTTACAGTCACACTAAACACGGGGAGTACTAGATACATAATAACCACACTAGACACGGGGACTGGCTAGTCTAATAATGTGGGAGGAGGTGCGCTCCGTACGACTGCTCGGTACAGACTGACCCGCTGACTGGCGCGCACGCCCTTTTTATATCATGCACACCTAACCTCTCAATTATTGGCCCAACCTAAGCGAATGCATGTATCGCTTGTGTCACCGTACTTATCTCTACTACCTTACCCTATAGCTATATCTCAATTCGTACACTACGACTATATATATATATATATATATATATATATATATATATCTCGCAGTTAGTTGGTTAAATCAGACACTTAACTAACAACCTAGACCGTTAATTAAATACCGACGTTTAACCAAGTCACTAAAGTTTCGTCGCTGTGCTCACCCCCTTTACGCTTCACCTAAGCTACCGCAATGTTTTGCCCTGAAGCTGTGCAAATTAGTATCTAGTGAAAAGATACTCTGAAAGTAATCAGCTGTTGTAGTGACGCCATCTTGTTTTCCAACACGCTGGCTTTCGGTAAGACAGATTGTTAAACGTTTTCGTCGATGCTTTATTTAAATCAAAATGCTAGTGACTTGGTTAAACGTCGGTATTTAATTAACGGTCTAGAGAGTTAGTTAAGTTTCTGATTTAACCAACTAACTGCGACATATATATTATAATACGCCTTACACTGGGACCCCACTGGAGCAGAGTGGCGCTATACAGAAATTATTGGAAACGGCTGGAGGAGGCCTACGCCAAGAGGCACAAAGAATTAAGAGATTTAATATGAACCAATTAAGATCCTAACAAATGTTTTATTATGTAAATTAGGTACTATTTTTCCTGAAAATAAAGGCTATTATTATTATTATATGACAGGTCGAAATGTGACTTAACGAGATAATGTTGCAAGTTTGTGAAGCATAGTGATTGTACGAGCCCTTGCTGGCTGTACATCAAAACTTGATGATGATGATCAGTGAACAGGAAACAGGTGTGATCCCTTGATAAATCACATTAATATATTGACGACAATTTATAGACGCATGTGAAATGATTCTAAGTTATAATAGTAGTGACTGATACATAATGGAGGGCATTAAAACTCGAGAGTGGGTTTATGATACGAGCCGAAGGTAAATTATGTACAGTTACATAGACTAGTTTATCTACACACATATCATAAGCCCTCTTTGATGTGTTCAGGAACCACTTGTTCGACCGGCATTGTGGCATTGATAATTGCTCTGCACTTGTTTAGCTTGTTCTGTAGTACCAACTTTACAGACAAACTAGGTGCGGCACGCAGGCGGGCGTCGGCGTTCGAAATTTGAATGTCATAATATGTCGAAAATTAATACATTATGGTCATAATGTATCAATATTCAGATAAGAAATGAGTTTTTACCAAGGAGTATAGTATTATGCTGGTCGTAAGGTGCGGTTTTTGGACGCAGTAAAGAGGTTTTATGAAACGTTTTTAGATAAAATTGTAAAAACAGCAATATACATAAAATCTGAGTGCGCAATATGTGAGGATGCACGATGGGATCCGTACAGTGATGTGGATTTATAAATCGATCTTGAGAGTAGCTTCTAGTAGTAACAAAAAATTAGTTATATGCTTTGAGTAATAATGTATAAATACTAGAGACGCTAGCTCGAACAAAATATGTGCCCGGCCTCTTGACGAGAGCGGGCTTGTCAGTTGTCATAGATAAACATCGTTGCGCTCAGATGCGACATGCCGAAGACGTACAGTCGCCTTTGCCCAAAAGTATACCTATCGCGTGAATCCTGCCTATACTGGTTGCATACTTTTAAGCGCAGGCGACCTATAATGTGTATTTGGGACTAAATTAAAAGAGAATATGCACATATCCAATATTTTCATGTTTTTTTTTCTTCATTAGATGTGATGTTATAGTCAGTTTATAAATAAATTAACAGTTCTTTAAGTTTTCGTCAGATAAACATGAGCTATATTTCTGAGCAAGGGTCTACCTGTCACTGCTATGAAATTTATCCTTATCATCTTGGGCTTGCTGGAAGAAATCTTTTGTTAGAGATAAGCTTGCCTTTGTAAATGTCTTTTACATAAGTTTGTAATGTGAATATTCATGTGCAATAAAAATTTACAAAATATATGACGTGCATAACACGTTGGTATTCGGAAATAACTCATCTGCATGTAAAAATCTTGTTACTCTTTGATTTTCAAAGAGAAAACATGGCTGTCGCTTTGTTGAATTTTGTAATTCACCAAATATTATTGAATATGCGTATTTTACTGATAATACAGGGTAATTAATATGAAAAGTTAAATCTCGGCTTTTTTGGTCGGTACGGTGTAGTTTTTACAGTACCGCAGAGCACATGACGGCATTATTTAGTTTCTTACTCTCGCATCAAAAGCGTCACGGCTCGGCAAGCGCTTGGCACAGCTGAATTGATGTTCTTCTTCATAATCATCTCACGCACCCCTTCTGGGGCGTGGGGAGTCGGGGTCAGGTCGACGGACCTCTTCCCGAGGAATCGCCTCTGTCCACTCCTGTGGACAGGTCATCGGATGGCCCCTGCGGGCGGTGGTCTTGATGTGGCGCTGGTATGCAGTGGGTGATCGCCGGCTAGGCAACCAGGTCGCGTGGCAGGCGGCGGCGGTCGGGCGGGCGCGCGTGGTGCGGCGCCAGTTCGGCGATGTGCGGAAGATTTGATGCATCCGCACGCGCGAACATGCCTGAATTGATGTTGAGTGAATTCACTCTTCTTATAGCTGCACGAAAGTCAGTTTGCGCGCCTACTCTACTATTTACACATTATTACTCAAAGGTCATATGCGGTGACTTCAATATAGACTTGCTGGTGGACTATCCGTTGCGTACTAAATTAATAACAATTTTTAAGTCATTCAATTTAGTCAACATCTTCACAGAGCCCTCAAGAATTATTGAAAATACTGCAACCTGCCTTGATAACGTCTTCTGTTGTTTGAAGGCTGATCACAGTGGGCAAATTGTCAACTTAGAAGTAGATTCAATATCGCAGGCAGTAGTCGTGTAGGTCGATCACAACAAAAACATTGAATCATTTAAACAAGATTTACAAAGTAGCTTATCTTCGGGTACGGAACCCTAAAAACACCATCACTGAACGCAAAATTAGCGAACGACTCCACTCGACCTGTAAAATCTCTGATCGATTCCCGGATATATTTTTACATATTTAAGATCCTATCAATCGATCCTATCCTAACACGAAGGATAACAAATTGCGTCAAATTCACTACAAACAAACACAATTTGCAGATGTGCGGTCTCAAGTTCATCAACATCAACACAATGCGGTCTCACCAGCAGCGAAGACATGGCGGTCTCAAGCGACACGCTTGTTCCCAGTGCGACTACCGAGCTGTGCTCAAGGAAGAGTTACTGGTGAGTGAGTGAACAGCGAAGACTTGGCATTCTCTAGCAAATCAAACGGTACCACAGATTAATAAAGAGCTAGGAACAGATTGGACTCTCCGAAAATCAATGTGGTTTTTGAATGCACGCCTTTATACTTCACTTTGTTCTCCCAGGGGATAGGGCGGTCAAAGAGGGTGATTTCGGGTAGTGAAGAGGGCGCGCGGTCAGATGGAGCCTTACACCTTGATAAGAACAAGGCTGCGCTTTTTTCAGGGTTCATCTCTATTCTCCATTCGAGAGCCCATTTACCGAGGTCGGTTACTGCTTTATGGAGAACTTGACAAACGCGCGCCCTCCTTCTAATAGTGTAATAGAGCGCCGTATCGTCGGCGTAAAGGGCTAGCTCGACGTACGGCGTGCGGGGAATGTCTTGGACGTAGAGTGAGAAGAGAGTAGGGGAGAGAACTGAGCCTTGCAGGACTCCCGACGACTATGGGGTGGGGTTTAGAGCGCGATTTCTACTGGATAGCAAAAACTGCGGTCGGTGAGGTAGTCTTTGATTATGTGTCCTATCGCGCGGTTTCAAGGGACCCGTGTGTTTCCAGTGCGAGTACTGAGCTGTGCTCGAGTAGGAGTTACTGGTGAGTGAGTGGGTAAGTATACAGTAAAGACACGGCAGTTTCGAGCGTCACGCGTGTTTTCAGTGCGACTACGGTGCTCAAGGAGGTGTTACTGGTGAGTGAGTGAGTGTACACTGAAGACTCGGCGGTCTTGAGTGACACGTGTGTTCCCAGTGCGACTACAGAGCTGAGCTCAAGAAGGAGTTACTGATGAATGAGTAAATGAGTGAGTGAGTGAACACTGAAGACAAGGCAGGCCCCACAGTAGCTTTGGGTCTAGAGTGAGTTGATATTCAGCGATAAATAACTGATAAAACGCGGGCAAAATTATGCCTCTGCCATCCCTTCTGGGAAAAGACTTGACGTTATATTTGTTTTGTTTTAAGTCGTACTTCCGTGTACTACACTGCTGCTGCTCCAAGTTCCTTTGGCTCTGAGCTGATGTGGATTGAGAGAGCGAGAGAGAGAGACAGAGAGAGAGAGTTGACAGCTTGCTCAAAGCCAAAGAAACTTGACGCGATCTGTATTTGTGTGTCAGAACCACGAGAACCGCGTGCACACGGGGCTTCGCCCCTTCGTGTGCGACTCGTGCGGCGCCGGCTTCTGCCAGCGAAGGACCCTCGTGCAGCACATGCGACGCCACCACCAGACTGACAAGATGCATCAGGTCTATATCGCTGCTTTACCGCTACATTACTGCCTATATTGCTTTTTAACTACTTATATACTACTCCTTTACAACCCTATTAACTCGGTTTCTAGGTGGCGTATCACGATAAATCATCTACCATTTTGTAAGTTACACCATAAGCAATACAACCGTGAAAAACGCATTTCAACGGGTCCAGTAGTTATTGTGTTTAGCGTGAACAAATACACAGACGGTTATATAAGTGGACCTATAGATGAATTATTCCTAACCCAACTTAGCGTAGTCTAATTAATCCTTACCCAACTTAGCGTAGTCTAATTAATCCTAAACCGACTTAGCATAGTCTAATTAATCCTAACCCAACTTATCGTAGTAAAATTAATCCTAACCCGACTCATCGTAGTCTAATTAATCCTTACCTAACTTAGCGTAGTCTAATTAATCCTAACCCAACTTATCGTATCCTAATTAATCCTAACACAACTTATCATATCCTAATTAATCCTAATCCAACTTATCGTAGTCTAATTAATCCTAACCCAACTTATCGCAGTGTAATTAATCATAACCCAACTTATCGTATACTAATTTACCCTAACCTAACGTATCGTAGTCTAATTAACCCTAACCCAACTTATCGCAGTCTAATTAATCCTAACCTAACTTATTGCAGTCTAATTAATAATTACCTAAGTTATCGCAGTCTAATTAATCATAACCCAACTTATCGTAGTCTAATCAGTCCTGACCCTCCTTATCGCAGTCTAATTAATCCTAACCCAACTTATCGTAGTCTAATTAATCCTAATCCAACTTATCGTAGTCTAATTAATCCTAACCCAAATAATCGCAGTGTAATTAATCCTTACCCAACTTATCGTAGTCTAGTTAATCTTAACCCAACTTATCGTAGCCTAATTTACCCTAACCCAACGTATCGTAGTCTACTGAACCCTAACCCAACTTATCGCAGTCTAAATAATCATAACCCAACTTATCGTAGTATAATCAATGCTTACCCAACTTATCGCAGTGTAATTAATCCTAACACAACTTAGCGTAGTCTAATTAATCCCGACCCAACTTATCGCAGTCTAATTAATCCTTACCCAACTTATCGCAGTCTAATTAATCCTGACCCAACTTATCGCAGTCTAATTAATCCTGACCCAACTTATCGCAGTCTAATTAATAATTACCTAAGTTATCGCAGTATAATTTATCCTACCCAACTTATCGCAGTCTAATTAATCCTTCTTAGCGTAGTCTTATTAATCGTATCCCAACTTAGCGTAGTCTAATTAATCCTTACCAAACTTATCGTAGTCTAATTAATCCTAATCCAACTTATCGTAGTCTAATTAATCCTAATCCAACTTGTCGTAGTGTAATTAATCCTAACCCAATTTATCGTAGTCTAATTAATCCTAATCCAACTTATCGTAGTCTAATTAATCCTAATCCAACTTATCGTAGTGTAATTAATCCTAACCCAATTTATCGTAGTCTAATTAATCCTAATCTTACTTATCGTAGTGTAATTAATCTTAACCCAACTTGTCAAGCGCGTTGAGGGCGAGAGCGAGCGAGAGAAGGAGGGTAAACGCATTGTTTGCGGGTGCCAAGTTGACTTTGTAGCGTAGTACTTGTTGGTCACAGTAAGGCTATGTTCTCATTACGAATCACATTCATCGCTGACCGTGGCGACGTCTATGGCGCTGCGGTAGTGGCTCTGCCTATCATACGAGAGGTCCAGGGTTCGATTAAAGGAGATTTTGATGATGTTAATGGTGTATTGTCTCTAACCTTGAATTGGTTCACAGTTAATAATTTATTGTTAAACGCTGGTAAAACCAAGTGTATCAAATTCTCACTTCCAAATGTCAGGCAAGTTGAGACCAGTTTAGTGTTAGACAACAGCACGTTAGAATTAGTAAATTATACGAAGTTTCTTGGAATAACCATTGATAGCAAATTGCAGTGGGGACCCCACATAGATAAATTAGCTGGTAAATTAAGTTCTGCGGCTTACGCTGTTAGGAACATCAGACAAAGCACGGATGTGGCTACATCTAGGCTAGTATATTTTACTTACTTTCATAGTGTCATGTCCTATGGTATCTTGTTGTGGGGGAAAGCAGCGGATATTCAAACTATTTTTATTTTACAGAAAAGAGCTATTCGAGCAATTTAGAATTTCAAACGAACAGACTCCTTAAGAGAGCTTTTTAAAGAAATTGACATACTAACTGTAGCTAGTCAATTTATTTTCGAAAATATTATGTATGTACGCAAGAACCTTACAACATTTACCAAACTTAGCGATAGCTGTAATGTTAACCTAAGAAATAATCACAGACTAGTTGCGCCCCGATTTAGACTCGCGAAGGTTAGCAATTCTTTCAAGGGTCAGTGCATTCTCTACTATAATAAGATACCTCTGGAGATTTTGAAATTGCCATTTGAGCAATTTAAAAAGCATGTTAAAGCGACTTTGTCGGAAAAGGAATATTACAATGTTCGAGATTACTTAAATGACATGACTGTATGGGGTTAATCTAGTTCAACACAGACCTCGCTGTTAATAATTTTGTAATTATTTATTATTGCCTGCTTATTAAATAAAAAAAAAAACATAAAAAACGTATCAGTTAAGCACAACCTATTTTTAAAAGAGATCTAAAAATCAATCTGTGGGCGTTTCTACGCCCTTCTTCTCCCACAGTGGTCCAATGTAGAGAAGGGGCAAAAAATGACGTTTGCTAAGTTTATGTAAATATCTACAGTAATAAAGTACTTTGACTTTGACTTTGACTTTGATCCCCGGCTGGGGATAAAAAAAAAACCTTAGGTCTTTTAGGTTTATATGTGTGTAACGTCGCTGTTTCTGGTTCCCACGACACAGGTTATCCTAGTGTGGGGTCAGAAGCAATGTATGCGCCTGTATGTTTATGTTTTGCTGATTCGCTTTAATATACATTTGAAACAGGCGAGGCCCAGGCCACATTCAGCGGTGCGTCGGTCGCGGGAAGGAATCGAAAATTCCAATTATCCGCCTGATGTGCCCGACGAACAGTTCAGATGCCGCAAGGTTTCTTGGCGTGTGAGCGACGTGTCACTTCTCTCTCTCGCCCCTGTTTGCATCTCTCTTGTATCCATGCGCCGCTACCCCCTCCAGGTGGCATTCTGACGCCAACAAAATTTGCGTCAGCGCTAACAGCATGAGTGACGTTTGTAGCAACCGACGGGAGACGGAATAAGAGGCTTGTTACTTCATACTCAGTTAATGTCCATTGATAATAATAATAATACCTTGGACACTATTTACACATATTGATCTAGCCCCAAACTAGGATTCCCTGTATCTTGGGTACTAGACAACGATACACATACTTATAAATATCATACTTAGATAGATAAACAACCATGACTAGGGTACAAACATCTGTTCTCATCAAACAAGTATTTGCCCCCACCGGGACTCGAACCCGGGACCCTAGGCTTCGAAGGCAGAGTCACTGCCGACTCGGCCATTCGGGTCGTCGGGTGATTAGAATGCAATCCTAGCTTATATACTAGGTGGGTACTTGTTATTAATGACGTAGATAAGACATAGTACGTGATGAGATATTTCCGCAGATCTGTGACGGGCGGACTGTGCAGTACGTGGGGTCCGGCACATTAGTCATGTTTCAAACGTGTCGTGAAAGCGACACAGTCGGTGTGGGAGCGTAGAGTTAATGTACTTAATTTAGGGGCGGGACGGGGTAGAGCTGCTATCACCTATCTCACGTGGGCGAGAGGGAGGCTCTCAGCAAATATCAAGAAAGAAAATTGCGAGAAAGTTGGGTTAAATTAAAGTAAAACATGTTTCTTGACTAAAGATAAAGTTTTTATTTTTTTTATCTACACACGTATCATAAACCGTTCATAAATCGATATAGATAATAGAGTAAATATATGTTGCCTGTCCGTTACAGTGCGACTTCTGTTCGAAGCTGTTCGGGTCGCGCAGCCAACTGACGTCACACCGCAACATGTTCCATCTGCTGCGGTACACCTACTTCTGTTATCTCTGCCCCTACCGGTGAGTTAATCAACTAAAAGAGATCCCACCAAAAACATAAATGTGAAAATGGGAGCCAAGTTTAATATTAACAATATCGTGGCTGTTGAATTCGCCGACAAAATATTTGAGAACTAAATGAATGCCAAGTTCTGTACCAATGATAATCCTGAAATTACACAAAGTAGGTAGATAACTTAACAAAAATTGAAGTTCCCTATTCTTAAACTGCTGAGACGCAGAGAACCTAAAAAGGAACTTTTTTGACAGAAGTCACCTGAGTACTGAATATTCTATTGTGGGCATTTGCGGGGCAACAAAATAAAGTTTGCCTTAATTGTTGTCATTATTTTTTATTTTCCGGCCAGCAGTCAAGCGAAAGGGCTAATCCCGATTTTCAAATGTTTGTATCTTAATAACAGATACATGAAATTTGGGCTTCTAGTTAGACTTAAGGATCTTAATAAATTATTTAAATTTCATATGTTTATGTTTATTATAAACAAAAACAATATTCAAAAGACGAATTCGAGCACAGTTATTGGAGCAAAAAAAGCAGAGTACCTGATGCTGCCACGACCGCGGACGTGGTGCTGCGCGCCGCGTTTTCCAGCTTATTTTATTTTATTCTTAAGATTTATTAAAATCCTTAATGTGTATATGTAGTGATTTAATTTTAATTTTATAATTTTATATTTTCTTGTGTATCTATGATTTGACATTATTACTTACAATACAATTCAACCCACCAAACATTTATCTATTTATTCCTATAATGCAATTTACAATTCTCTTTCACAACTTAATTCCGCACATTTCATTTGTTTTTAATTTTTATTTATTCTGAGAATAGGTACTTAGCCTAGGTTATTCTCACACTTCCCACCTATATTAAGTTTAGTTTATTTTATTTATTACACTTGCCACCTGGACAAATTAATATTTTAAATCATATTATATCTATTATTATGCTGAGTCTGAACCCTTTTGCTGTCGCAGCATGTGCACATGGCAGCGAAACCCTTCACAAATGTTTATGGGTACTAATAGTGGGTAGTTTTATTGCTGAATTTTATTTTATTTTTAAATAGTACCTACTTCATTCCATGTAATACTTTTGTGTTCTTGTGTTTGTGCTGATACAGCGAATAAATGCCTATTCTATTCTATTCTATTCTATTCTAATATATTTTGAGCACACCTACGTAAGGTGTCAAAAGTGGCTCCAAATGGTTCGTGTAATAAAACAAATGGCCGCTGCGTCGCCAGTTCTCTTCTTTTGAACTTGGCTTTGACGCGCTTCCGCCCCTATATCTATAGCGCGTCTTAGGGAGGTTGCATACGGCGGCGGTGAAAATCGCACGGCTGCCGCGCGGTTTTGTTTTCACAGCGTATTGTCGGATTATATGCGAGAAACAAACACAACGTGATACTTTCTAAGGTGGTGGTATTCCCAGTATAATTTCCAGGACTGCTGATGGTGTTGTCCTCATGCAGCCTGCGATGGCTACACAAGCCATCCTCTGGAATTGTTGTAGTTCTGCTTCGTTTGTGCTTTGCATTGTGCGTTGCCTCCATACTAAGCAGCCGTATGTGACTATTGGTCTGACTACTGCCGTGTACATCCATCGACATATCTTCGGTTTTAGTCCCCATTTGTCGCCCACCATCTTTCTGCATTGGAAAAGTGATATGGTGGCTTTCTTAAGAGCTGCGTCTAGTTATTTATTCCAGCTTAGTTTGCTGTCAAGCCATACGCCTAAGTATTTAACCTCCTTAGTAAGTAAGGGTTAGTGTTTTATTGAAGAGCTTAGGCAGCTTGAAGTTGCCGAGTTTGATCTTTTTTGTGAGTCAGTGCTATCTCAGTTTGTTTTGGGTTTACTGAGAGTTGGTATTTATCACAACATGTCTCTATGTTTCGCAGTGATATTTGCATGCGTTTAAATAGGGTGTTTATAGATGGTCATTTACAAGTCAGTGTAAGCTATCGTGTAAAAGCCTTAATTGGACTATGAGGTCGTTGGCGCTATTGCCCACAAGAGTGAGGGTAGTACGCCCCCCTAAGGACAGTCCTTTGCTGCTCTGCATTTGATTTTATCGCAGATGGACAAGGAGATCACCCTAGATTCCTGCATTTTGTTTATCCAGTGTATCAGGTGCGAACTAGTCCCAAGTTGTTCCAGGCCCGTTCTGATACTCTGAAGTTGGTTTTGTCTAATGCGCCCTCGATGTCTATGAACACCGCTAGCCATGATTGTTGGTTTAAAACAGAGCTTTCTATTTTCCTAACCACCGCGTGTAGCGCTGTTTCCGTTGATTTCCCAGCTTGGTACGCATGTTGGTTTGGGTGAATGCGTTGTACCCGTAGGTCCGTCACTTATGTCCCTGCCACACAATCTTTCTAGCGTTTTTAGAAGGAAGTAATGACATGTTGTTACAGATCGTTTATCAAAAAAATCCCATCGCCGATTGTGTGTTATCCCTTCATGGGCCCTATATGCCCATAATCGGGCATAGTTTGGGTTGATTCATATGTCATTAACATACATTGTTAAAGACATATTTATTTATTTATTTATTTATTAATTCATTAACAATATACATTGTGTCAGAAATCACTTAATATCTAATACTATTACTAAATTTAATTTTCAGAATAAATCAATAATTTAAATTAATGTCACATGTTGTCATATCTTGTGGTTGATAAATTATACAATACAAATAGTTCAAATTTTCTAACAATTAGGTTCAGCATAAAAGTCATTAATGTCATAAAAAGATTTTTCCATCAAATATTTTTTAATTTTTCCTTCAAACATCTTCGTTTTATCAATTATTTTCAAATTTTTCGGTAATGAATTATACAATTTTATGGATTGATAAAGAACATTTTGCTTGGCAATGTTCAGGCGAGGTTGAATTATCTGAAGTTTAATGTCCTGCCTCCTGGAAATGTTTCTTAAATGTTTCTCTACCGGACCTTCTAGGTCACTCAGGTGTTTACTCAGGGTAGTCAGTAGTATAAGTATATAGAGACTAGGGACAGTTAATACACGAAACTTCAAAAAGTATTCTTTACATGAGATCCACTGAGGAACTCTAGCTAATACTCTGATTGCTCTCTTTTGCATCCTAAAGGCACTAAGAATATTGCGTTGCTGTTACCCCAAAATTTAATACTGTATCTTAACTTAGATTCTACTAATGCAAAATACACTGCTCTGAGGTGGTCTTGAGAGACCTCATCCCTTCCACCTCCTCCTTCCAGTTAAGATTTTCATCAATATGAACCCCTAAAAACTTTAGTGACTTAACGACATTGACTTTCTCATTATTATAAACTATGTCCAAGGTCTCAGTGTTTCTTGTGGTTGTTTTAAAAAGTATTATTTTGCTTTTTGTGCCATTCAATTCTAGATTATTGTGCAAGAACCAATCTTTGAAACAAGCCAGCACAATATTTAGTCTTCTATTAAGATCGACTATGTTGGTTGCCGAAGTTATTGCATTAGTATCATCAGCAAATAGGACCAAGTTAGTGTCTATTGAGTTATTGATGATAGCATTTACCAAGTCATTTATAAAAACCACAAAGAAGATGGGTCCCAATATTGATCCTTGCGGTACACCTCTTCTTATTTTAACTAAGTTAGAAGAAACTACTTGTTCTTTCATTTTACTTATTGATCTGACTTCAACAAACTGGTATCTATTTTGCAAATAGCTTCGAATTAGTTTTGATGGCTGTCCTCTTACGCCATAGTGTTCTAATTTTTTAATGAGAAGTTCATGATCAACTGTATCAAATGCTGCACTTAGATCTAAAAATAATGCTGCAACTTTGTGTTTTCTTTCCAGGTTTGTAAGCACATCATTAAGTAGTGCCTCTATTGCATCTGCTGTACTAACGCCTGTTCTATAACCAAATTGCCTTGTGCAAAGAACTTTGTTCTTAATAAGGTGTACAACTAGAGCATTCTTAATTAATTTTTCAAAAATCTTTGACAAAATTGGTAATAAAGATATTGGCCTGTAATTAGCAGAATCGGTTTTCGAACCCTTTTTAAATATTGGTAAAATCCTAGCAATCTTTAGCTGGTCAGGAAACGTACCAGTTTCAATGCTCTCATTGTAAAAAGCTGCAAGAGGATATGCCAAGATATCAATATTATCCTTTATAACCGTTATTGGCAATTCATCTACTCCACATGACTTTTTGGCCTGCATATTGTTAACAATTTTAGTAATATCATAGGCAGTCACAGTATTTACGACTAAATTTTCATTAACTCTATCTGTATTCTCATATAAGAAATTCAACGCCTTGCTAGCATTCACTGTATTATTGTTATTTGATTTATCAAATTCCTTTGAGAAAATATCCGCAATATCATCAGGTTTGTCTGTTATATGGTCATCGTCTTTTAGAAGCAGCTCTTTATTATTATTAACATGTTTTGATTTATTTCTATGGCGATTTACAATATTCCATATAGATTTTGTAGAGTAGTTAGTTTTCCTCAGTTCATTGTTAACATTATTCCTTTTCGCTGTTCTTAAAACTCGCCTATAAGTATTCATGTATGTTACTACGTAAGATACAACAGACTTATGACATGTTTGGAGGTCTGCTGTTTTCAAAAACCGTTTCATAACACTAGAAACTTTTATTCCTTTAGTAATCCAATTCACTTTCTTCTTATTTCTGAGATATATTTTTTGTGTATTTTCTTAAAACATTTGTTGTGTATTTCTTTAATAGTTTTTAAGAATGTATTTGTACCTATATCGAATAATTGATGATTCAATAAATCTGTTCTAAATTTTAATTTGTTAATTTTACTATAAGTTCTTTTCTCTGCCCAAATGTAATCTCTATCACCCTCTGTAATATTTCTCTTTTTAATTTCTAAATTTATTGAACAAGAGATAGCAAAATGACCATCCCCAATCTTATTGTTATCTACCATCACGTCATGTAAGAGATCTAAGTTTGAGTTTGTTAGAAAATTGTCAATACATGATTCGCAGCTGTTTCTTTGAAATGTAGCTTCATTTATAATATGCGTAAAATTATAACATCGTAACAATGTGAGAAAATCATTTGTTTTTTCATCACCTTTAAGCAGGTTTATGTTAAAATCTCCTGCGATGACACACTCCTTCTTAAAAGAGTACTCAAGTAGTTGTTCCAGTGAGTTCAAGAAGTCTGTAAAATTGCTTACTTCTGGTATTCGGTATAAACAGAAAATATATAGATTTGTAGCGATATCACGAATCCCACATACCTCAAATGAGTTAATCTTGTACAGTTTTTTACAAATTTCCAAAACTTCAAACTCTCTTTCTCCTTGACATAGAATAAGTGAACCGCCTCTCTTTTTGCCCTTTCGTACATTACTGTCAGCAACAATATAGGTATCTAAGCTAAAAACTGCCGCCGATGACTCATTTAAAAAATGTTCGCTTATGCATACATAGGTTGGAATTTCTTCTAGTGAATTGAGATAAACTATTAAGTCGTCACGTTTGTTAGAGATACCACAAATATTCTGATGAAATATTCCTATTGTATCAATAAATTGCACCACATGTTCACCTGTTTTAATTTTTTTTGATGACTGTGAATCACTACCTGTTGATGACCTTAGCATACTACCCGTGCCATTGTTACGTTTATTCACGAAAAAACGTTTCATTCTCAATCCCTTCTGTTTGCATTGAAGTATTCAATTTCACAGTGAGACAACTTGTTTGTGTCTCCATGTTGGACCTGTTTACATTGCGCATTCCACTATTATGTGAATCTGTCATATAGTTCCTATATTCATTATGATAAGAGCGTTTACAAATTTCTCTATGTATGAGTCTACTAGCAACTAACCTCCTACTTATGTTAAATCTAAAAAATTCATCACCTGAATCCCAGAAGTCCGAAGCAGAAACATTTTCAAATCTACTCGCAATAAAGTTAATTGTTTCATTGATCTTTTTCTCAGCTAAATATTTGCCATACAAAACATTACTTACTATCACATTTGTGTGTTCAAGTTTCTTTAAGTTTGAGTACGATAAAGACTGAAATTTGAGAGGATCCTTATCGTTGGACCCGCCCAAAATGACAACAAAATCAGACTTAGTGTAGCTTTCACAGAGGCTTTCACAAGAATTCAAAACTTGATCAAGAGTCGCATTAGGTTTTGAAAAAGATTCAATAATAAACCTGTCCCCTAACATTCCTCGTATTGGTCCATGTAATCCTTTGCCTGTCTCATCCGATAATATCATAACCCTAACTAATCCGATCGCTGGTTCTTTCTTACAGATATCTTTATTGGTTTTTATAATGTCTGTTTTTTTCTGAACTTCAGTTGTGCTATCGTCGCACGGGCCTCTGTAAGCATTTGGTTCTTTCGTATTATCTACGGTCACAGCAGTATTAATTGAAACAGGTTCACTGTGATGCAGTGACGCCATGTCAGGCTTTCGCGGCTCGTATCCTTGTGTTACAGTATGCAATGATGAGCTAGAGCATGGGTAATCTGTAAATGACCTATTTAGATTCCTCTGGACAACATTATTCGTGACTTCTCGTGGTGATGTCCTAGGGTATCCAATACGCAACATGTTTGGCCTGATACCACGATACTGGGGCGTGAAGAATTTGGGTGAGCCAGCCACGGGAACCCTTGATACACCCTGAAGACCTTCAAAACCCACTTCTTTGTAAAGGTTAATTTTTTTCTTGTATTTTTTGATCTCATGAGTCAGTTCAGCGTTCTCAGATAACAAGTTCTCAATTTCTTTGTTTGCTATATTGTTTTCCGTACGAATTCTACTAATTTCTTCTTGAAGTTCGTGCAGTTCAAGGCTATTATTTAGACTCGCGTTAGGTAGACTCTGATAGGACCGGTCTATGTATGACTCATTCTTCTCCGCAGGTAGGTTCCTCGGATTTCTATATGTAATGTTATTGGGTTCTATATGTTCCGGCCGAGAACCGTCTATTAACTCATTTGACGCTTGTGTTTGCAAACCGGCATTACATTTTCGACACTTATAAGTATCGCGTAGTGAAGCAATATTCGACATATAATACGCTGTGGTGATGGTTGCGCAGTTATGATGGGATGTGCCCTTGCATACGACACATCTAAGTAACTCTGTAGCGTAAAGTAACTCTCCATGGCATTCGCTGCACTTCATTTTGGAGTACTGACCAACTCTACATTAAAAACTGTGCACCTTCTGCTATTCAGCAATAGATGGCGTTTGCTAATTATTTGGTAGTGACATCTATGGTCACTTTTGCGAAGTTGTAGTTTCGCTAAGTAAGTGTTACATAAGTGTCGCTACTTGTCGCTAGATGGCGTTATATGATTGATTTAGTCGTACTAATGACTTGCAATTTTGTAATTAGAATGAATTGTCAGAAGCACATAGGTTCGGGTGGTCACTTTTCTTTAAAGCTCCATCAATCACATCACGTACACACACAGTATTTTGTCCACACTCACATCACAGTTCAAATTGCCTAGTTAGTTAACGGCGATTAGGATTATGAAATCCAAGGTTGTCGGTTTGTCACTGGAGCAATCACTATTATTTTTACATAGTTCTGAAGAGCACAGAGTACTCTTTTATATTCACTAACACTATCACTAAAACTGTAACTTTTTACTTCGTTTTGGAATTTAAAACTGCGGAGCTGGTCAAATGTACGTATTGCGTAGTAGCGCCACCTGGCGGATGTGGATATGAATCAACCCAAACTATTCCCGATTATTGGGTAATTTCTCAATAGTCGGAATACCTTGAGGCTCAACGTTGTCAAAAGTATGGACATATTTTTTATTTATTTTTTATTTTGACATAACTTTTTTATCTGAATTCTGAATGAAATATCGCAAATTTACTATTTTCACAAATGAAGACTTTTCATAATAGTCCAAATACTATTTAGTTTTTCGAGGGAGTTAGGCATTGCAAAAAATTGCTTTATGTGGCCAAAGCAACTTATTTTAAATTTTATTTTCTGAAAATGAATGTTCTCAAATAGATAGGTGTATTTAAATAATTGATCCAGATAAAATGACATTTAAATTCGCTCCATTTAACTCCATTGATTTGGAGTGCTCATTCTCGAGCTACAAATGGATTTTAGAGGTAAATCGAAAGGGCAACAAATTGAAAAATAGTCATCATATATTTCAATACCTCCAAATAAAATATATTAGAAGTGATGAAAAATAAGTTTCTGCTAGAACAATTTTTATGAACAACGTGGGCTATCTATTCTTCTAATTTCAACTTAAATTTAGAAAACACGTTAGTACCTTTCCAAAATGTATCATTGAAACTTCCCACGATTACCTAAATGAAATTTAAAAGAATAAGCTATTTCGAACTAAAATATAATTACTATTTATCAACAAATTACATGCCAAATTAATTTTCTGTTGTTTTGATATTATATTTTTGCCTTTTAAATTTGCTAATAAAATACATTACCTACTTTTTCATTTATAAGTAAGATCATCTAAGCAGAAAAATATATTTTTTATTAAAATAGATCCGATATTTCATAGAGTTCCGCTAACAGTCATGTCCATACTTTTGACAACGTTGCGCCCCAAGGAATTCCACTGGTAATTATTGTCTTGTCTCTGTTCTATCTATTGCTTACGCAAACATAATGATAACTTATTATTACAGGAGCGGCAAACGACAAACCGTGCGCAACCATCTCACTCGCACTCACGGCGTAGTGCGACACGAGCAGACTAACATCAACTATAGCAAGGAGAAGAGATAAGATTTTCAAGAACGCGAAATAAAAGTTTCTACTTACCTAATCTTTTTCTTACATAAACGGGTAATCTGTTCGCCAAAACGAGTTAATAGAAAAGAAATGAACTGGCGTGAGATTGGCAGTGCCAAGACCTTCTGGGAAGACAAGTTAGTTGACGCCTTCTGATGCTTTTTAGGGTCCCGAACCTGTCAAACGGGACCCTATTACTAAGCCTCCTCTCTGTCCGTCTCATCGCAGTCAACCGAATCAATAATATAGCTCATAGTTCAGTTCAAAGATTTTTATTCATAATAGCACAAAAATTTAGACTTAATGAACGTCATAACATAATCAAGCAAGCTTAATAAAACATTAAGTAGGTGCCTAATTATGAGTACATAATATACTACTCAAAAGAAAATAAGGGCCACTTACATATTTCTGTTTTTGAGTAAATTTTTAGATGTAAACTAATTAATAAGTGACTAATTAATGATGTCCGGCCTCCTTCAGTATCCAACCTCTTTAATGCTGGTGTTTAAGTCTTACAGCTGGCCAGAAATTGAAGCAAATAAAAAAAACGAGTTTCAGGTCAAATTCCTTTCAGATGGAATCACAATTTTATTCTGTTAAAAAACTATTTCTGTCCATCTTTTGCTTCTTTTAACATCTTTTGTTAATAATGCCACGTCAACGAAGGCATATGGATACCATTACTGCCACCAGAGCCGTTACATTGATTGCTGAAGGTCATTCACAGCGGTCTGTAGCTTTTTCGTTGGGTTTCTCTCGCCGAGCCATCCACAATGTGTGGGATCGGTTCCAAGAGACTGGCAGTGTTGCAAGAAGGCCTGGATCGGGCAGGGTGCGAGCGACTACGGCACAAGAGGATCGCTACATCCGATTGAGTGCCGGTCGAGAGCGCTCTGTGACGGCACGTAAGTTACAAAAGCGCCTACGGTTGACAACGGGGACTCGTGTTAGTGACCAATCGATACGTAATCGACTGCATGAAGACCAGCAAAGGTCCAGACGCCGAGTAGTACGAATTCCTTTATCTAGGGTTCAACGTGGAAATCGTTTAAGTTAGTGCCGCGAACATTCAGATTGGAGCATGAATCAATGGGGTATGGTGCTCTTCACAGATGAGTGTAAAGTGAAGCTTTGTAGTGATGATCGGCGGATTAGAGTATGGAGACGACAGGGTAAGAGATTTTCCGATGTCTGCATCAAGGAAATTGACCGCTTTGGAGGTCCTAGTGTGATGGTTTGGGCTGGGATTAGCTTACAAGGCAAAACTGAGCTGGTTTTCTTAAATCAAGGCACAGTAACTGCACAACGGTACATCGATGAAGTCATCAGTCCTCATGTGATTCCATTCTCACAGAGAGTGGGGCCAGGGTTCTGGTTAATGCATGACAATGCCCGCCCACACACAGCTCGGGACTGTACTGGATGACTCCCATATTCGTGTCCTACCATGGCCAGCGTATAGTCCGGATTTAAATCCAATAGAGCATATGTGGGACCAATTAAAACGAAGGGTTAGGAAGCATGAGCAAGAGGTTCACAACCAGCAACAGCTTTGAAACGTGCGTGGGAAGAAATACCTGATGAAAACATCAGAAACTTAATCGAGAGTATGCATTCAAGGCTCCAGGAGTGTGAAAACAGGAGAGGAGAACACACCCGTTACTAAACCATTAAAAAAAAACAGCTTGTGTCAGTTTTTGTTTTGTTTTGCAAAGAGTTTCTGTTTAGTTTTTGCTGTTGACAATGGACTAATTTTATGTTAATTGAAATAAGTGAAACAATTGACTACACAATTAAATGGTTATTAGCATAAGTTAAAACAAAAGCCTTGTTACATGTTATTTTAATAAATATACATTACTGTTTACTATATTTTTCACGTAGCAATCAAAATACTTAGTGGCCCCTATTTTCTTTTGAGTAGTATATATAGGGTGCAATTAACTGGTTTAATGTCAAATGTCGGAGTCTTGTAAAAAGTCATTAGTTTTGTAGTACTTAGGCCTTTGTGCGCAAAATGTGCTTTATACATTTGTTGAATCGAGCTTCAGTCAAGTTTTGTATTTCCTGCGGAATTTTACTGTAGAAGCGCATACAGTGTCCCATAAAAGAACTGCTAACTTTTGTGAGTCTGAACATTGGAAAAGAAAGTATATGTTTATTTCTAGTTTGCACATTGTGGCGGCTATTTAAGTAGAGAGCTGAAAATTTTCACAGATTACGTATTTCTATTGACGCTATAACAACAAATAATGAAAAATACCGGTTTCTAAGAATTACCCATACAAGAAATTATTGGTATGACCATTTTCTTAGCCATTTTGTTTTATTTGTTTATCGATGAAAACTGGACTCTCCCGATCTTATCGGAAAATATCTTTAATTGCAGGTATTGAGTTTTGTGCTTAGTTATTTCTCGTTATACGATTAATAATTGCTCATTCGAATTATAGTTTTTTTTATCATATTTGATTTTATTTGTGTTATTAAGTTACTCAATTTCTATCCACTTCCGGTTTCAATGAGCAAAGAGTTTCGTTAACCTGAGTACATAGATCAATTCTTACATAGTTCATACAGAAAACTCTTTTTCAATGTTTCGATGAACGGTCTTGAATGTAGTCCTACCTAGTATTTAATGTTTTATTATTAAAAATTAAAAAGGCATACTCATACACTTCCCGTGTATAATGGTACGGAACCCTTCGTGTGCGGGTCCGACGACCTACTCGCACTTGACCGGTTTTATATGTCCTTGTCTTTTGTATGGATTGTGTGAGAGAGACAACTATCTATAATCTCGTTTTAGCGAACAGTCGCTTAGTTGTAGTCGTCATTTGGTTAGGCTGAGGCACGCAGAGGCTTAGAGAGCCCGAGGTTAAAACAAATGCCTGGCCTTTTGATTAAAATAAAGCATCGTCGAAAACGGTTAAGTCTTACCGAAAGTCTCAACCTTTCATTTAGAGGAATGGATGGCTGCCCAATTCTTTTTTGCAAGCTGGCGTCAACGCAACAGCTTTTTTCTGAATCAACATAGCCGAAGTATGAATTGGTTGCTGCAAGTCACTTTCTGTCCGAATACTAAAGTTAGGTTGTGTTAGGCCAACTTAACGTACAACCTGTGTTAACCTTTTGAGCGCCCAAGTCGGCACTGCCCGACAACTGAAAGTCGTGCCACTGGCGCCACGTCGGCTATGGCCGACACAATTTTTGTATTAAAAGCGACCTTATCTCCCATGAATTAAGTTGTATTTTGCTCAGCATATAGCAAACACGTTTGGCGTGTGAGTGACACATTTTGTATTTGGTGTATGGCGGTCAAAAGGTTAACCATTGACTAGTCATGTTTAGGCAACTCGTTAAAAGTTCTGTTCAGTTATTTTCCCGACGGACCTAGCCATTTGATTGCACGCCGGCCCTTTTTTAACGGCCCGGGCTTTTGCTAAGTGCCTAATTCATCCAGGGCCGCGACATAGTCAAGAGGGCAGGACCTGTGAACGATCTGGGCGAGTTTCTGAGTGGACTGCATATCTCTATATTCAGTCCACTCACACACGCACGCTCACACATATATTATGATTATTGTGTGGTGGATATCTTCAGGGCTGAAACAAGTTAACAAGGTCCTCACTTATCAACGATCCGGACGCGTCTTCTGAAAGCCCGTGGGGTTCAACGCTGGAACTTGATTTAAAGTACAAATTTAATATTAGTTTATGTGACTGCTACATAATGGAGGGCATTAATACTCGAGAATGGGTTTATGAAACGAGCCGAAGGCGAGTTTCATAATTATATCACTCGAGAGTTTTAATGCCTAATTATGTACAGTTACATACACTAGTTTATCTACACACATATCATAAGCTCTCTTTGATGTGTTCAGGAACCGCATGTTTGACCGGCATTGTGGCTCTGCAGTTGTTTAGCTTGTTCTGTAGCACCAACTTCAGGCGTCGGCGTTCGAAATTTGAATGTCAGTACCAACTTCACAGACAAACTAGGGACCGCACGCGGGTGGGCGTCGCCGTTCGAAATTTGAATGTCATTATATGTAGAAAAACTACACATAATGACCATAATGTGTAGTTTTCCAGATACGAAACGAGTTTTTACCAAGTAGTTTAACATAATGCTGATCGTAACGTGCGGTTTTTGGACGCAGTAAAGAGGGTTTATGATACTTGTGTAGATAAAATTACTTAAATTAGGAAATATCGTTGTTGTTTTTTAACCAGCAGCTAATTCATGAGAAGCAGCCGCTGTACCCCACCGGCTACTCAGACGATGAATTGTCTGCGCTGGCTTTTCAAGAGGTTCCACATTCTGAAAACCAGCATTGTGCCCCACGGGCCTTTACTGAAGACGCGAACCGGACAGGCAGGCTCCTCACCAGCTCGGCGGTCGGCTCTCCCTCCGTGACCTCATCACGGGGCAGCCAGCTGCTTTGGTAATGCTGATTCACACGAGGGTATATCATAATGGAGTAGGTGGCTGATTGGCAGGTTGGCAGTAGAATTAGATAGCGGTCTGCCCTAACAGAAGCAGGTATTTGGGAACCGACACTATATAATTTACAGGAACCAATTACTTCCAACAGATAATGGACAATGAATAAACACCCTCAATTAATAAGACGTATGAATGAATGGCTACTGTTTAAGTAACAGATTAGTTAGGTATTTAATAAACTAATGCTCCTTCTGAGAAATATATCGGAGCGGTTTTCAGGGTTTCGTACCAAAAGGGTAAAAACGGGACTCTATTACTAAGACTCCGTTGTCTGTCTGTCCGTCTATTGTACAGTTGAAATTTTCACGGATGATGTATTTCTGTTGCCGCCATAACAGCAAATACTAAAAAACAGAATAAATATTTAAGGGGGCTCCCATACAACAATTCTTTCAATACCACATACAAACTTATGGATGCACCTGGTTACGTACATGGAGTGTGAAAGTAGCCGCACCAATAACGTTGTAAACAACATTTTGCTATGTAAAATCCAAACTATTCACTCCACACCATCCCTACCATTGTACGGTGGTACAGAACCCATCGTGCGCGAGTTAGCATTTGACTGTTTTTTTTGGTTAGGTACATTTCTGAGAATTACTCAATAACTTGGTACCTACACATGCATGCAAATCGCACACAACGAGTGACATCTTCTGGTCAAGTGCCAGTAGGACTCGAATGCGAAGGGTTCCGGTACCACCGCACAATATTAAACATAATTTGTAAATTGTTTGACAAGGGATGTAAGGTAAGGCATCACGGCACGAGCGAGTAAAGCGAGCGAGGGTGATGATTATACTTAGATAAAACTCTCATATGATTCCAATCAGTAAGGGCTTCCTGAGAGAGCGTGGACTGTAGTTTTTAGAGTTTGTAGGTCGTTTATAGTGAAACACTGTAAGTTTAAACCACAAGAACTTATTTATTTTATTTTTTGCACAGAATACAATGCTTGCACCCAGATATTCAACGAAGCGCTGATCAGGGTGCAGGTGTAGCCGAGAACGGGCAGGTGAAGTGAAGACTCAACGAAGCGCTGACCAGGGTTGAGACTCGCCAAGTCAGAAGGCGTTGCAGTAGCGGCTCGCAGGATCCCGGGGCAGTGCGACCCCGGGATAAGGCCTTTAGGTGATTCTTCTTGTTCGAGAACTGAAGTGAGACTCTCGAATTTCAGAAATGTTCCGCTCTTATACCCTTTTTGGAGAGTTCTAAAAATTATTTAAATTAAAAGCAATTTTTGTGAGTGGCCAAGAGAGAAAAAGCATTTTTGTAAAAGTATTAAAGCAAACATATCCGACCGCTAACGAGTTTGAATGGACATTGCCATGACAACCACATAAACAACAACATAATAGACGTCAGATTTTGGTTTCAGGCTCGTAATAGAAAAATGAACAAGTTCACATAGTCAAAATTACATAACAGCGAAAAATAAAAGGGTAGCGCACCAGCGCGCACGAAGCCCGAGATTGCAGAGTTTCGGAGAAAGCCAAATACAAGGTCACCAAAGGTAAACCCCTTCGCTATCGATTTAGAAGTGCTGATAGTGTGAAAATATGAAGCGAAAATGATTTGTTAATGTGTTCTTATGGCTTAAAACGTTACAGGGTCCTATGAAAATAAAGGTGAACAAAATATACGGCTATGCAGCTCAGCAAGTATCCAGCTGAACGTCCTGGAAAATGACATGTAAGTAGCATAACACTACAAGCCCTTACTGATTGGGATCGTATGAGAGTTTTATCTAAGTATAATCATCACCCTCGCTCGCTTTACTCGCTCGTGCCGTGATGCCTTACCTTACATCCCTTGTCAAACAATTCACAAATTATGTTTATATTGTGCGGTGGTACCGGAACCCTTCGCATTCGAGTCCTACTGGCACTTGACCAGAAGATGTCACTCGTTGTGTGCGATTTGCATGCATGTGTAGGTACCAAGTTATTGAGTAATTCTCAGAAATGTACCTAACCAAAAAAACCAGTCAAATGCTATCTCGCGCACGATGGGTTCTGTACCATCGTACAATGGTAGGGATGGTGTGGAGTGAATAGTTTGGATTTTACATAGCAAAATGTTGTTTACAACGTTATTGGTGCGGCTACTTTCACACTCCATGTACGTAACCAGGTGCATCCATAAGTTTGTATGTGGTATTGAAAGAATTGTTGTATGGGAGCCCCCTTAAATATTTATTTATTCTGTTTTGTAGTATTTGCTGTTATGGCGGCAACAGAAATACATCATCCGTGAAAATTTTAACTGTCTGATGACAGACGGACAGACAGACAACGGAGTCTTAGTTATAGAGTCCCGTTTTTGGTACGAAACCCTGAAAACCGCTCCGATATATTTCTCAGAAGGCGCATTAGTTTATTAAATACCTAACTAATATGTAACTTAAACAGTAGCCATTCATTCATACGTCTTATTAATGGAGGGTGTTTATTTATTCATTGTACATTATCTGTTGGAGGTCATTCGTTCCTGTAAATAATATAGCGTCGGTTCCCAAATACCTGCTTCTGTTAGGGCAGACCGCTATCTAATTCTACTGCCAACCTGCCTTTTATTTATTTTTTTTTGTTGGTGGGGAAAATATGGAATTACCCATGCCCAGGAGTCAGACCTCCCTGCTATGTCCGGGTCCCTACATATTGAGCGGGCATCAGCTCGTGTGGTATACGGACCAAAAGCAAACCCTTTGTGTTTACAGTTGTCCTACTAAGACTTTACTGTGAGCCATGGCCTCGGTATATGCTGAAGGCATTCTACCTGCAATTTCCCCTTTTGGGCGATATATATATGTGTATATGATATATATGGGAGGAGTTTGCCTGCTTACCCGATTTTATGAGCGGACATCAGCTCATAGTCAACGGGCATGATAGCGGCATTTTAGGGGGGCAGATAGCCCCTGCTACTAAGAGGTGGTTATATATAATTTTTAGAAACCTATCCTAATCCTAAACTAGTTTATATTTGGGTCATTTAGGGGGGCTCTGACCTCAGTCCGGGAGGTTTAAAGGGGCAGGGGGAGATTGTGTGTTCGTCGAATCAAGACGGCGATCTCTTTCATTACAAATTTGGTATCTGAGAGGCTGTAATGCTTCGGGAACACAGCCTCCGTCAAGTTGACGTGCCTGAGGGGCGGGGGGTTGTCTGCCAACCTGCCAATCAGCTACCTACTCCCTTAATGATATACCCTCATGTGAATCAGCATTACCAAAGCAGCTTGCTGCCCCGTGATGAGGTTACGGAGGGAGAGCCGATCGCCGAGCTGGTGAGGAGCCTGCCTGTCCGGTTCGCGTCTTCAGTAAAGGCCCGTGGGGCACAATGCTGGTTTTCAGAATGTGGAACCTCTTGAAAAGCCAGCGCAGACAATTCATCGTCTGAATAGCCCGTGGGGTACAGCGGCTGCTTCTCATGAATTAGCTGCTGGTTAAAAACAACAACTATATTTCCTAATTTAAGTAATTTTATCTACACACGTATCATAAACCCTCTTTACTGCGTCCAAAAACCGCACGTTACGATCAGCATTATGTTAAACTACTTGGTAAAAACTCGTTTCGTATCTGGAAAACTACACGTTATGGTCATTATGTGTAGTTTTTCTACATATAATGACATTCAAATTTCGAACGCCGACGCCCGCCTCGTGCCGCCCCTAGTTTGTGTGTGAAGTTGGTACTGACATTCAAATTTCGAACGCCGACGGCCGAAGTTGGTGCTACAGAACTAGCTCAACAACTGCAGAGCCACAATGCCGGTCAAACATGCGGTTCCTGAACACATCAAAGAGAGCTTATGATATGTGTGTAGATAAACTAGTGTATGTAACTGTACATAATTAGGCATTAAAATTCTCGAGTGATATTATTATGAAACTCGCCTTCGGCTCGTTTCATAAACCCACTCTCGAGTATTAATGCCCTCCATTATGTAGCAGTCACATAAACTACTATTAAATTTGTACTTTAAATCAAGTTCCAGCGTTGAACCCCACGGGCTTTCAGAAGACGCGTCCGGATCGTTGATAAGTGAGGACCTTGTTAACTTGTTTCAGCCCTGAAGATATCCACCACACAATAATCATAATATATGTGTGAGTGTGCGTGTGTGAGTGGACTGAATATAGAGATATGCTGTCCACTCAGAAACTCGCCCAGAGCGTTCACAGGTCCTGCCCTCTTGACTATGTCGCAGCCATGAATGAATTAGGCACTTGGCAAAAGCCCGGGCCGTTAAAAAAGGGCCGGCGTGCAATCAAATGGCTAGGTCCGTCGGGAAAATAACTGAACAGAACTTTTAACGAGTTGCCTAAACATGACTAGTCAATGGTTAACCTTTTGACTGCCATACACCTAATATAAAATGTGTCACTCACACGCCAAACGTGTTTCCTATGCTGAGCAAAATACAACTTAATTCATGGGTGATAAGGACGCTTTTAATACAAAAATTGTCTCGGCTATAGCCGACGTGGCGCCAGTGGCACGACTTTCAGTTGTCGGGCAGTGCCGACTGGGGCGCTCAAAAGGTTGTACGTTAACACTTTGCCAGCCGAGCTTTTTGTCACCCGCATTCCCCCGTACGCCGCCATTTTGGTCATTTTTGTATATTCGATACAAAAAGAACTAAAATAGTTACGCATTTACGCATTTAGTTTTTTTTGTATAATATAATAATAATAACTTAAGTTTTATTGTAATAAAAAATAAAACAATTAATTTTACATATTTTTTTATTGAAAAAATCTAAATGAAACAGACCTTTTACACAAGTTTTTTTTTATTGTATCGGCGCAAACCATACAAACTCTCGTCGTCGCTTGACCGGGCGACGCTCCCATCCATCCCCCTGACCCCACCTCCGCCCTCACGAAAATGAATCGCATGTGTTTGTGTAGCCAAAGAATGGAGCTACGCAATGCAATAAACGCCGATCACTACGAAGCGTCGTGTTTTTAATGAAAAATCAAGGAACGACCGTCACGACGTGGTGTCGTGATCGGCGTACGGGGGGAAATTGAGCATCACGACATAATCGTGATCGACTGTCAAAGTGTTAAGTTGGCCTAACACAACCTAACTTTAGTATTCGGACAAAAAGTGACATGTAGCAACCAATTTATACTTCGGCTATGTTGATTCAGAAAAAAGCAGTTGCGTTGACGCCAGCTTGCAAAAAAGAATTGGGCCGGCATCCATTCCTCTAAATTGGTTGAGACTTTCGGTAAGACTTGACCCCCCACGCTGCCTGGAAATGTCCCAGTTGCAAGGTAAACTTACCAAAGTCAGACAAAATAAATACACCGGTCAAATACTATGACGACTCATTTGTTAATCTGCGGTCTGGCCAACAAAGGCATGCAGCCGCCGCCGCAACAACCACCCCTCAAGACATCAAGAATTATTTAACAGAGGCCAGACTGCGTGATATCTTGAAACAGGAGATGGCAGGAGCTCTACGTGTAACCATCAAAGAATTCATATCGGCTGATCTAAACCGACCTGATAACCGGACTTACCGACTCCATGACCTTCTTCAACGAACAATTTGAGAACATGAAGGTCATACTAGGAGAACATAATAACACAATTTCAGCCTTGAAAATAGAAAACGAGAACCTGAAATCGGAAGTTAAAGACCTCTCCGGGAGACTTATGTGAATCCAATATAGAGATTAACGGGATCCCAGAGCACAAGTCTGAAAACCTACCAAATACCATACAGCAACTTGCCAAGAGTATTGGGAACCCACTAGAAGACAGCGAGATATTGTACGCCACCCGGGTCGCCAAGATGAACAAAGACAATATCAAGCCTAGAGCAGTGGTCGTGAAATTGAGCAGTCCCCGTCAGCGTGACTCGGTCCTGGCCGCCGTAGCAAAGTTTAACAAGGCTAACCCTCACGACAAACTGAGCTCCACACACCTTGGCTTTGGAGGGCTTCGAGAACCAGTCTTCGTTTCCGAGCACCTAACACCTGCAAACAAATCTCTACATGCAGCGGCTCGTAAGAAGTCCAAAGAGGTTGGGTATTCATTCGTCTGGGTTCGCAACGGCAAAATCTTCGCAAGAAAGGACACCACCTGTCAGGCTCTGCTCATACGAAGTGAAGACACCCTACGTATAATGTGTTAGATAAGATTGGTGCGTTGTTGTTCAATTGTTATAATATTATTTTCTTTAAATTCGCTAGAATATACTATCAAAATGTCCGCGGTCTAAGGACTAAAACCAACGACCTATTCAAAAATATTTCTAGCAGTGATCATGAAATAATTGTACTCACAGAAACTTGGTTAAATGCAAATGTCCCAAACTCCGAACTTATGGACTCTAGATACAATATCCACAGAAGAGATCGCTTATGTAGTCTTAAACCCACCAAAGAAAATAAGGCCGACGGGGGAGGAGTCCTCATAGCAGTATCGAAAAAATATAAATCCACTCGCGTAACAAGCTGGGAGAGTAAAAATAGGAAATTTGAGGACTTATGGGTCACTATTGAGACCAAGACTGAAGGCTGCACAAAAAAGCTAGCCATATGTGCAGTATATTTACCATCCCCAATCAAATTAGACTCCTTTTCTGATTTTTTGGACAACGATAATAGGATAATAAATTATGCCGATGAGGTTGCTATACTAGGAGACTTTAATCTAGGTTTCATAGATTGGAACAAAGACGCTAAAAACTTCCACATGATCCCCTCGAACTACGAAAGTACCATAGGATTCCGACTCGTCGACTTTATTTCAATGAACGACCTGTTTCAATTTAACTGCATCGGTAATAGGGACGACAACATTCTCGACCTAGTACTGGTAAGTGTTCCCCATGTGACCGTTGCCCGATCTCCTGATACCCTGAGCAAGCTTGACTCTTACCACCCTCCATTAGACATTCAGATTAGTACATCACGGCTCACCTACCTCAAACCAAACGTTGGATATCGATACAACTTCTTCAAAGCCGACTACGAAGGGCTAAAGTTGCATCTAAGGTCAGTCAAGTGGGAGGAAACATTCGAGAATTGTGGAAATGTAAACGAAATAACCTCACTCTTTTACTCTACATTGGAAGACGCCATTGCCAAACATGTCCCTAAACAGAGAATAAAAACAAACAAACACCCTCCCTGGTTCAACAAACAACTAACAAGCCTGATAGCCGAAAAGGAACGAATTAGACGGAGATATCGCAAATATCAGAATCCCCGAGACAAGATAGAATTCGAGATTTCCCAAGAGCGCTGTCATAAACTATAAGACACATGCATGAAATCGTATCTGTATAATATTGAATCCAGTATTCCACTCAACCCCAAGGTTTTTTGGAGTTTTATTAAATCAAAGCGAAAAGGCTATTCCTCGCTACTATCGAGCATGTATAAAGATGACACATCGGCAAACTGTGGAACTGAGATCGCACAGCTCTTTGCTAGTCACTTTTCAACAGTTTATACTGATGTCGACCCAGTAACAACCACAGACGCACACATAACTAACCAAACAGGTCTGTCAAACATCACAAACAGTGAACGCGGTATACTTAAAAAATGCAAAACCTTGATGTGTTCAAATGCGCGGGACCTGACGACATTCTTGCAGTATTTGTGAAACTCTGCGCACAAGAGCTCTGCTTCCCACTATTCATATTGCTGAATCGTTCCTTGAGGAGAGGGCGCCACCTACTTGAGCTAAAAGTCAACTCCTAGATATATTGTTTGTATAAAATAAACAAAATAGTTTTTGCTATAAATTCTTCAATAAAAACAAAGTACCAAATAAAGTGCATAAGTGGAAGTGTTATACAAAACTATATAAATGGATTTGCTACAAAAACAATCAAAATATATAAAACGACAGTGAAGACTTAAAACAGTGAACTTAGTGAATAATAAACCCTGAATATGCGTGAAAAATGAACATCCTTCTGTGTTTTCACAAAGTGTAATAAATTTACAGTGAATTCATATGTAATTACGTGTAAATACTTCAAAATACAATTTCCTGACCGTTACAGTACAGAATTTTAAATAGTGCCATCTACTGCACAAAGGCGGAACTAACCACATACCTACATCACCAAAATCCACTACCGCCATCTAGTGGCTAATATAGAAAAATACATTGTACGCCATGATCATCCATTCGATTAAAGACACCACATCATAGACCTCACAATAGAGGGCGCCTCCAGTCTTAATCAATAAACCGCCTACTGACAGTTACCAAGCGAGCTACGCCGTACTACGCCTCGCTGCTACACCACGTTGCTACGCCACGCTGCTACGCGCCACGCTTCTACGCCACGCGGCCACGATACACTGCTACAGTCATAGCAGTCAGGATGGATTGCAAAGTATGCCAAAAGCTGATAGCACTCAGTGACCTATTGAAATGCGCTGCATGCAAAGAGCACTTCCATTACCAATGCCTCAATATCACTAGTGCTACATTTTCCGCAATATATCCCACTAAAAATGCATGGAAATGCCAATCCTGTAGCCCTCAATCTCCATTTAGACAAGACAACATAACTTTAAGGAATAAAAAACAAATTATGTCACCCATAGACACCGACTCAAGCTGCCAGTCCTTTTCTGACTACGACACCACGAGTTTGCCTGATATGTCGACTTACCATTCTGCAACTGAAATTGAAGACCTCAAACAACAAATCATTGAATTAAATATACAGCTGCAAAGTGCAAATGACGAAGTGGAGAGACTGACACTCGAAAATGGAAAGTTGAGATCGGGAAAAAAGGATAATGAGCTCAGAATCAATACTCTTAAAAAACTTTGCAACGAAACTCTTTCTACAACGAAAAAACAATGTAAAGAGACGAAGAGACGGAAAATAAAACAAAAGAAAATAAACTTCACATTGGACGCTGAAGAACTAAACACGAGTCAAACACCATCAGAGACCGATGACATCAGAAATCCGGCCGCTACCATGAACAAAACGAATCCTGAAACCAATACCTTGTCGGGAAACTCGTCTGAACAACTAAAGATGCTCTACAAAAATACTTCTTTCGAAGAAATCCCCCGACAAATTCTGTTTTTCGGTTCGCAACAATGCAGAGGACTGGCGAAAGCGACGAGCATAAATAGAGGACAGCTACCGTATGAAGAGTACAGAGTTTCTTCTTTCATCAAACCGAACGCGCAGTCGGATGACATCGTCGGCTCTATGGATAGCTACAACTTTAAAGATCAAGACACGGTGATTCTCTGTTTGGGCGAAAACGATTCGAATCCTACAAAAGTAATAAGAGAGCTTAGCTACGCTCAAAAACTCTGTAAAAATTGTAATTTAATAGTGTTGAGCGTAAACAATAGTACTCGCCTAAATGTGTCCAGATTAAATGAAACCTTAAAAGCACTTTGCAAAAACATGACCAAATGTAAGTTTCTCGATACTGACTCAGGAAACTACGGCAGAAAACAGTACTTAACATTCACTTCAAAAGCCATCAACTTTGACATAGACTGTAGAGACTACAATGATAGATACATAAAAAACATTAAAACAGAGATGCAAAAAAGAAGAGTACCCATAAAAGAAAATGGCCTACCAGCTAATTCTTTAACTTTAAACGAAAGTGACAAGGCAACAATGACCTCTCCCTTTCAAAACATTCTTAACAAAAACATGTTTTTTCGTCTCTCCTCCTCAGTGTGAGCCGAGACATACTCTATCATGCTTCCACCAAAACATTGCGGGAGTATTACGCAAACGTGAACTTTTAGAAATCTTCATATGTGATCTCCAAGCACAAAATATATCAATTGACATTATTTGCTTATGTGAAACATTCCTAAAACAAGGCACGGAAATCAATGCCCAATTAGCGGGGTATAAACTGAGTTCCTATTTCTCACGTAAATCAAAAAAAAGAGGCGGCGTGTGCATCTTCACAAAGATGGATATCCCGGTAAAAGAAAGTCTATTTATTAAAGATTTTGCTATAGAAAACCATTTCGAATGCTGCGCTATAGAAGTACCTCAAATAAAGTGCATAATAATATGTGTATACCGCACACCTTCCTCAGACGTAAAGATATTCCTTACCCAACTGGAATGTGTTCTTCAAAAACTAAGCAGTGGGAACAAAAAAATGATAATTCTATGTGGTGACTTTAATATTGACACACTAAAAACAAATACCACGCAAACAAAGGGACTAATTTCATTACTCGAAAACTTTAATATCCAACTACACAATATAACAGTACCAACTAGACAACGTTCATGTATTGATCATATTGCGAGTAACGTAAAGGACATAGAGTCATCTAAAACTCTGCAAAGCGGGCTGTCGGACCACAATACCTGTCAAATTTCGAAATTCGTTACGAAAAAACTAGAAAGATTAAAAAAAAACTATTTTATAAAAAAGAAAGACTACAGCAAAGAAAACCTTGACAAGTTCCAAATGTGTTTAAAATCATTATCTTGGTCAGAAACACTCGAAATAGCAGATGCAGACCTAGCTTTTGATAAATTTAAAGAATATTTTGATTTATTTTATTCACTTTGTTTTCCAACAATAAGAGTAAAAATCAAGGCAAGCATCAAGGGTTTAAAATGGCTTACACCAGGTATACAACTAGCGTGCAAAAAAAATAGACAATTAAGGTATAAATACTATAGTACAAGAAACATACACGACAAAAACACATATTTGAACTATTCAAAGTCTTTAAAAAAATGTATAAACCTAGCTCAATCTAAAACAAACCAACGCTACATAACGCAATCAAAAAATAAATGTAGAGCTATTTGGAATATTATAAAAGACAACAACAACACTACCCAACCAAACAACATAGAAAAAATAATATTAAATGACCAAATTATTACAAACCCGGAAGAAATAGCTACTGCGTTCAATAAAAAATTTATAGATAAAGAATCAAAAACTAAACATCTTAATAATAATACAAGTAAAAAAGCCAGAAATCCAAAATCAATGTTCCTTTATCCCTGTGAACCGAAGGAAACTATATCAATAATAAAATCTTTAAAATCAACTAACTCCGTAGGCTACGATGGTATAAATACAAAAATTCTTAAACATTGCTGCCATGACATAGCAAACATCTTATGCTATTTAATCAATACTTCATTTGAATTTGGTCGATTTCCGAAAGCCCTAAAACCATCCATTATAAAACCCCTACATAAAAAAGGAGACAGGACTGACGTAAATAACTATCGTCCCATTGCCCTCATTAGTATTTTTTCTAAAATTTACGAAAAAGCCATGCAAAGGAGAATAAATAGGTTTCTGGACAAACATAAGATACTTAAAATTGAACAAAATGGCTTCCAAAAAAATAAATCTACAATTCTGGCCGGTTTTCAATTAACAACAGAAATCATAGAATATGTGGACAAAGGAAAGCCTGTAGCTGTTATATTTTTTGATATGACAAAGGCGTTCGACTATGTCCCACATACATTGTTGTTAGACAAATGTGAAAGATTAGGTATCAGGGGCCCGGCATGGGAATGGCTTAGCAGCTATCTTTCTGACCGCGAGCAAATGGTGGAAATATGTTCACTCTCAAACGACAATGAGTTAGAAATACATAAATCTCCTTCTGAGATAAACACCTTTGGAGTTCCTCAAGGCAGTGTCCTATCACCATTACTTTTCATATTATATATAAACGACCTCCCAGAGATTACAAAAAATAAATGTGTATTATTTGCTGACGATATCTCAATGACAATTAAATGCACTGACGACAACAAGTTTGAATCAGATGTCAACACTGGCATAAAAGAGGTCACGGAATGGTTAGAAGCAAATAACTTACTGGTGAATGAGAATAAAACACAATATATTCAATTTAGAAATAATAAAATGACATTAAAAAATATCCATGTAAAATGTAATAATATCACAATTAACCACACATCATCAACCACTTTCCTAGGTATAGTCGTAGATGAGCACTGCTCATGGCTACCACACATTGAAAAAGTGTGCAATAAACTTAACAAATATGTATACGCTCTACACAGGTTACAAAGAACCTCTGACGTACATTCAGCTTTGATGGCATACCACGGTTATGTGGCCTCTATATTAAGATACGGCCTAATTCTATGGGGTAACGCAAGAGATTTTGGAAAAGTTTTCATTTTACAAAAGAAATGCATTAGAGCAATCTGCCATGCACATCCCTTAGACTCGTGTAAGCCTCTTTTCATTCAACTCAAAATCTTGTCGCTGCCAAGTCTCTATATATTTGAAATGGCATGTTTTGCTCATAGTTATCCAAATATTTTCAAAAAGAATAAGGATGCATACACATTTACGACAAGATATCCAGATAAACTTGTAACCCCACTATGCAGGACCGAATTTTGCAATAGAAGTTGTTACAGAATGTTAATAAAAATATACAATAAGCTACCACAGCCAATTAAAACGTTGCCATTGACACTATTTAAGTCCACACTACAAAGATGGCTCTTGAAAGAATGTTTTTATAATGTAAATGAATACCTTAATCTTAAAATTATTGATATAAAGGAATGACATAATAATATAATGTAAATAGTAGATTTCAAATAACATATTTTAGATTTAAGTACAAGTTTTTGCATACCTGGACAGGTGGAATGTGCTGAGCATTTTATTTTAACATTTACCACCATATATTTAACCTCATTCCAAGCAAATAAACATTCATTTCATTCATTTCATTTCATTTCATTTCATTTCATTTCAAGAAAAGTAGAATTGTTCCTGTTTAAAAAAAGGGGGATGAAAATGACGTTAAAAACTACCGACCTATATCCATGCTATCGTGCTTCTCAAAACTCTTTGAATCCCTTATCTGCCCACTTATCACACACCACATCGATAGGGTTAACTCACCCGAATAACAAGCTATTGTACTACTATTACTACTATTTTTTGTAAATATCAATGCCACAATTCCGGTCGAACATGCGGTTCCTGAACACATCAAAGAGAGCTTATGATATGTGTGTAGATAAACTAGTGTATGTAACTGTACATAATTAGGCATTAAAACTCTCGAGTGATATTATTATTAAACTCGCCTTTGTCGGCTCGTTTCACTCTCGAGTTTTAATGCCCTCCATTATGTATCAGACACTTAAACTACTATTTCGCACACCTGCTCGAAAATTACACTATCAGCCATATCCAGAGTCGTTTGATGATTCATTAAGGCTTACTTAGTGAACGATCTTGTATGTAAATTCAGGAATCTGATTAATCGTTCATTAAATGACTCTGAGTACGGCGGTATATATCATGCAGACCTTACCTAAAGCAAGTCATTATAGGTTAGGCTTTAGGGTGACATAAAGTTGTACTGAATTTCATTATGTCACAACCAGGGTTTAAAGTGATTTTCACTTCTCTTAATTCTTATTGCTATGGCCTTAAAATCTAATTTCGTGAAATACACGGCGCTCACAGCCCTGGTCCCCGGGGGCGGGGCCGGTGGCGGGGGGCGGGGCCGGTGGCGGGGCGCGGCGCTGAACTTATTCGAAAATCGAATGCTAATCGTATGCTAGGTCGCAAAAATACGGGTTTTTAATAATAATATTTTTTATTTATTAATCAACATCACATAAATCAACTAAATTAGTAGCAAAATAGTGGTCGCCAAGACTATGCTAACTTTGAGAAAGTCTTTATTAAGCAATGGTATGAATATTATAATAATCTACTTACTTAACAAAATAAAGGTAGGAACTTCAGAAAAAAATAAAATCACCTAAAACTAGATAGGTATGTAAATAATAGGAACTTCCAATGAACAAATAATAAAGTTGAATCATTGTTCTAAAACTAATTTATGTTGTATGTATGTACCTAGGTACTTTAAGGTAATAACTACTTACTTATTTTTAACATATATTGCATTTGACGCAACCGCTTTCAATAGTGTTTTAATTAATACAAAACGTTCTTTAAAATCAGTGCAGCTCGAGTTTATGTTGAAAAAAAACACACAGTTCACTTTTCACAGTCTCTAGACCAAAGCGGTTTTGGTCATTGTTCCATATATTCCCCATCACACTGAAAATACGCTCGACGAAGGCTTTCGGTATGCTGCATAGGTACATGTTGGACCGATTTGAGAAGATTTGGCGCTGATTCATTACTAAAAAAGCTGCACCACATATCCACTGACTTTCCCTCCAGGGACTGGTAAACACTGCTAATTATAGCCAACTCTGAGTAGAATTCTTCCGGTGGAGTGTCGTTGCTTTTCGTTAGAGTCCACAATTCAATTAGTTGGTCTAGTGTTGGTAGACCGCGTTCAAGGTCCAAGCAACTGAAGCTTCTGACCACCGAGTTTTCGAACTGGAACCACTTTTTCAAATAAGCAACAGCTCGTTGATAAACAATCAGGCCGTGTTTTTTAAACTCCTGAGTTTCTTCAACCGATAGGTACTTTTTGTTCATGGCCATACGCACTTTCATTCCGAAGTGTTCATCATTAATTTTTTTCACTATTGTCTCCCGGAATCGTGTCATAATATTGTGTAGACTGAAAGCTAATGTGTCGTTATTTTCCAGTAATAGTAACACTTCCTGGAATGACGCCATGAAGTTGTGCATGAAGTATAGATAGAGTTCGGGGTAAGTGGGGTTCGTTTCTGTTGTGGGAGTATCTTCTTGGTCTTTTATTATAGTTCATATAGCTGGTGAACAATTATTGGCGCCTAGTTCGAGAAAGTTTTTTTTTAACGGCCCCCACGATGACAAAGCTCTATCCAGGGCTTTGAAGAAGCTTAACCACCTAGTGGGTACATGGCGAAAGACCGCTTTGAATTCACTTTCATAACATTCAAAGCACTCTTTCAGGTCTTGTCTCTTCTTTGCTGCATGGGAAAATTCCGAAAATGTTTTTTACGTCAACTGGCAACATCTTTAAAGCATTTTTTAGCACAGTTATGTATTATATGATCATTGCAATGGGCAGCGATGATTACTATTTTCTTCCTCTTTCAGTTTCCGGTACACCGAATTATTCACTCAATAATTAACAGAGGCGTTATCTGCTCCATACGCAGTTACTCTGCTCCAAGAAAGATCTGCTTCTGTTAAGACTTTGGACAGGTGATTTTTTATAGACCGCGAGTCTTAGAATGGATCCTCGTAGAAATCAAAAAAATTTCGGCACGTTTCAGATTTTGCTGTAAAATACTGAACGGAAACTGGGAACAACTTTTTGTTTCCTTTATTCGACGCATCAGTAGCCACGGAAAACGGCACGTCTTCTTTCAAATCTTCTTGGACCAGTTCCATTGAATAAGGGTACAGAACTTGATTCAGCATGGCAGTGCATTTGGTGCGCCCTCCGGTCATTTGTTTGACGATTTCCGAACCTGTGATGGTTTGTTTTCTGACCTTTAATGAACAATCTTGAGCCAAATAGGAGATGTGTTGTTTTACAGAGTGGAAAATATCTGCTAATTCGGCAAGGCTTACTTTTTCACTCTGTGCTCTTCCTTTAGGCGTAAAGAAAGTGTCCATTCTTTGGGACTTGGCTTGCGCACTTTCCGCTTATTTATGCTTTTTTGTAGAGGCATGCTGGTTCACCCCCCTTCAAACCTTCAGCCACAGCAAATTAATTTCTACAAATTTTACAGTCAGCCTTAGTGTCGACGTTGGCTTTAGTTATCCAAGAATATTTATTTTCCCAGTCTTTATTATAATGGCACATTCGCCTTGTTTTCTTTGGCGGTGTTGCAGAACTCGTGGAAGCTTCTTCTTCCTCCATTTTCCATTAGCTTTGAGTAAAACTCAACAAACAGTCAAAAACACAAACATACACGCAACTACGACGAACAACTTTGCTTCTTTCAACGAGTAGGTACTGTAAGGTTCGATATTTGTTTATGCGATTATATTGTATACGGGCCTCTTTAGAGTGGGTGTTCACTTTGACACTGTTATTTATTTAGTATATTTACACTCTGTATAAAAGGGATCCACAACTGGCTCGATAGCCATTACGCTAATCCTCACTATATAATTTAGCTCAGTCACTGGCCGAAGCCTAAGGTGAAGTGTGTCACATTGACTTCTCACATCCAAGCCTCTTTCTTTTTAAAACTACAAAATAAACAATTTAATCAAAGCCCTACTCAAGAGTAGACGTGTGAGTAGTCTGTGTTCGTGTGCGTGCGTAGGTACCACTCCCGCGCCCGGCCCAGTGTTACCAGATAAAAAATATAAACTACCGTGTTTTTTCTGTTAAAATTACGGTGTTTAAGACTTAAATTACCGTAGAATCATTTGGAAAACACTGTGTAAATTACCGTATGGAATGCAACCGAAACAACCTTGAATTTTGAATATTTTTTATTTAAAATTAATCTTCTAAAATAAGAACTTCTTTATCATATATGGCTGCCGTCAATTTTGATAACATGTTCTTAGTAGGTGTAAAATCAACACAGCTATGACCATTCCGGTGAATAGCTTGTTGAGCAAGTATATTTTCCTTAATGGTTTTCATTATCAGCTTGTTCCTTTTCTTTGTTTTTATGTCGTTGACTTGACTGAATATTATTTCACACAAAAGTAAAAAAATACCATCGGGTCTTTGTGACCTGATGTCGGCCTATTGGCTTTTCTTCGATTTCAATTTTTTTGTGTGTGCTACTTCCTTACACGGTAGTTAATGTATAAGAATACCGTAGAAAAAGACACGGTAGTGGATCGCTACCGTAGACCGTGTATTAGCCAAAAATACCGTGGTTCTACGGTAATTACCGTGTACCTGGTAACACTGGCCCGGCCGCTTTTCGTTCTGCGGTCTTTCAGTTGCATTTGCTATCGGCATCGGTCGGCGTTCGCAGTGTTTGGCATTTACGAGCTACTTACTCGATCAAATTATTGTGTTACACGTTTTTTATTGTTCACAGTCTATGCTTTACTGAATTGACTTGGCTTGTGTATCGGATTTTGAGTAATTATATTTACGACTAAAGAAAAAACGTAAGTACCCACCTATTATTTTTAAATATTTTACCTACTTCAAATAGATAAACGAAATGCAATACATACATTTTATATTTATCTAAAATACTATACCTACTTATTGATAAATAACAATTTACAAATGTGGAGCTATAAGTACCTAATCATGGTAATTGTTGTTTCAGATAAACCTTCTTTGTGATGGGTAAAAGAAAACAAAATAAAGCGCGTTTATTCTTGAGCGCTAAAAGAAAAAAACATCATTTACGTGTAAAGCGGAAGATTCATTTTGCACCGCGCACGGTATTATCCAAGTAAGTAAAAAAAAATGGCGTATTTAAGTACCTATGATACTTTAAAGAGGCTGGAATCGACCTTGAATAGCATAGCCGGATTCCACTTACTCCAGATGGTCATTAGATAAATGGTAACAATGTGAGATTGGCTACAACCTGGTAAACCATCGCCTAACGAAGGCAAAAGGGGTGTTATGACTTTGACGTGTGAGTCACTCTGTCTGTGTATCTGTCTGTGTGTCTGTCTCTCAGCTCGCGGAGCGTAAACGGGTGAACCGATTTGAATATTGTTTTTTTATTCGAAAGTAGATTTCTTGGAGCATGTTGTTGTGGTATATGTCGAGCTGGTCTGATGATGGACTTCGAAGGTGGAAGTGGGAACCCTATGATGCTTACTAGTAAACCCGTCGAATTTGGTCTCATTAGATTCGTAGTGACAAGACCTTTGAGAATATGGTACCATTGGGCTGATCTGATGATGCAGTGCGAAGATCGAAGGTGGGAGCTGGAACCTTGGGATGCTTACTAGTAAACCCGTCGAATTTGGGCTCATCAGATTCGTAGTGACAAGACCTTTGAGAATATGGTACCATTGGGCTGATCTGATAATGGAGTGCGAAGATCGAAGGTGGGAGCTGGAACCTTGGGATGCTTACTAGTAAACCCATCGAGTTTAGGCTCATTAGATTTGTTGTTATGAGACCTTTTAATAACACCCGATGATGAGACCTGGTGATGAAACTGGAAGTCTGCTTTTATGAGGGGGTTTTTTAATGCTAAAGTTATTTTTGATCTATCATTAACGAGCGAAAGTTTTCTCTTTCGTTACATTTTATATCATAGGTAGATATGTAATTTACAATCTGTAGACTGAAAACAGTTTAAAACTATTTAGTAATCTGTGACTGTAACTAAACTGAACTAAAAATTAATGCATTTTCTTTATTGACAGTGATGAAGACAAAGATAATTCTGCTACATCATTGAATGAAACTTCCAAAGAGACTCGAGATACGTTTGTAGAAAATGTAAGCTCTTCATCGTCGACCACGACACTTGATGACTTGGATATAGTTTTTGATAACGATAATGGTGACAATAATGAAGAAGTTCAAGACGATAAATTAACAGGACGCAGAATTGTGGATATAAAGTATTTGTTTTCTGCAATTTCAAACATTAAGTATAAACATACAGACTGCACATTTGCCGACTTAATTTTTTTAAAAGAGCAACGAAAAGGTTTTATGAGCAAATATGTATTTGAATGTAAAATGTGTAAAAAATTGAAACTGTGTACAGTGAAGAGCCCAATTTAAAAATAAATGCAAATGATGCAGCTGTAGAAGGAATACTCTGTTCAGGAAATGGATATGCACAGTAAAACGAAATATGCAGTGTGCTAAATATGCCAAATATGAATAAATCAACATATATAAACATTGAACAAGGTATGACACCACTAATTGAAGAATGTGCCATAGAGGAGATGATCGCAGCAGGTCAAGAAGAAAAAAGGCTTGCCATTTTAAATGGCGAAGTTGACAAAAATGGCTATCCTTTAGTAACAGTAGTTGCAGATTGTTCTTGGGCTAAACGGTCATACAAAAGTGGTTTTAGCTCAGCGTCTGGTGCTGGATGTATTATTAGACTGCGGACTAAAAAGGTACTGTTTCTTGGCGTTCGAAACTCATACTGTTGTGTATGTGCTAGAAGTCAATAGCTGAATATAGATATTACTGAACACAAATGTTTCAAAAACTGGCGTGACAGCGCTAATGCTATGGAAGCCGACATACTCGCAGAAGGTTTTGCAAAAAGTGTGGAAATGCACGGACTAAAATACAACAAACTCGTTGGTGATGGCGATCCCAGCGTAATGAAAAAGTTGTTACTGTCAATTGTCAATGTCAATTGTAAGACGGGCTGGTTTCCGCAACTCGACGACGAAAGCGCCTATTTTGCGTGTGGGTGGGAATGCGATATCATTCGAGCCAACACAACTCCTCCAGGAACGCCAGCAGGCCCTTTACGTTACCGACTATCCCTGGAAGGTCCCTCGATTGACCGAGGTGTTTAGCCCTGTAGTCCGCTACTCCTGTGCACTCCATGAGGACGTGAGCAGCCGTTTCTTCTGCCTCCAAGCAGGCTCTGCAAAGGGGGCTGTCGGTAACACCTAGGACATATAGATGTTTATTAAAGAAACCATGGCCAGTAAGTGCTGCAGTCACCAGTCGCATGCGCGGCCTACTAAGTCGAAGCAAGGTCTTAGCCAGCCTAGCGCTAGGGGACGGCAAGGCCAGCTTAGCCTGCCTGCACTCCTCATGGTTTGTCCAAAGAGTGGCATGATCATTCCTGGTCGACTCTCTCAGAAATGTGCGTACCATCTTGAAGGGAAGAGGGATGATAGGTTCGGGACCATACGCTGTCAAGCTAGATCCTTTACGCGCCAACTCATCCGCTGCATCGTTACCTCTTGACCCGCTGTGTCCTTTTATCCATTGAAGGATTACGCGGTTATGTTGACATACCTCCATTAGTCGTTTGTGACACTCGTAGATTAGCCCTGAGTTAATAGTGTTGCTATTTAGGGCTTGTAAGACGGCCATGCTATCCGAGAGGATTCGAATGGAGGAATCTCTTACCTTTCTCGATGCTATGGCATTAGCGGCCGAGATGATGCCCATGCATTCAGCTTGAAAGACAGTATTATGGGCACCCAGTGGAATGGCTATCTTGATGTTTAGGTCCTCCGAGAAGGTGCCTGAACCAGTGCCTGCTTCAGTTTTTGAACCATCGGTAAAAATTCTGAGCTCTTTAACGTCGAGCCCCTCAACCCGATGGTCTTCATGTAACTGTACATATTGTATTTTTTGTCAAAAACAAATTGTTTAGGGATTCTGTCACTGCAAGCCATAGAGATGGGATTTTTTTTGTAAACTTCCCCTAGGATGGCGGTGTGAGAGGTCCTGTTTTTCCTCCAAAGTCCTAAGGTGTTGAGTCTCACCGCAGATGACGCGGCCTCCTGCTTAATATACAGCTGGAGTGGCGGAAGACACAGCATGGCCTCCATTGCTGCTGTTGGAGTAGTTCTCATACTACCTGTGATGCAGGCCATGCCATGCAGGCCAGCCTTTGGAAGCTTTGGAGTTTGCTTACTATTGTGGTTAGTTTGGTCCTGGTCCACCACACCACAGCTCCGTAGCAGACGAGAGGACGGATCATCGACACGTACAGCCAAAGAATGATGTTGGGAGAAAGTCCCCACTTTTTCCCCACCATTCTCCGACACTGCCAGAAAGCAATACTCGCCTTCTTTAGTTTGCTGTCAATGTGGCTACTCCAGTTGAGCTTGCTGTCCAAGGTTATGCCCAGGCACCTCACCTCAGTTGCTAGCTGGAATTCCGTTCCAAAGAGCTTAGGTAGGGTATACCTACCAAGAGCCCTATTGTTAGTGAACATGACCATTTCCGTTTTTGTTGGGTTAACCGCCAGGTCATATTGTAGACACCAGCGCTCCACGATGCGAAGAGCTGTTTGTTTAAGGTTGCACACTGTGCTCGCAAATTTACCTGTGATGAGGATTACCAAATCGTCGGCGTATCCTACGGTGTAGTATCCATTAGCGTTAAGCTTGGTAATCAGGTCGTTAATGACCAGATTCCACAGAAGCGGGGAGAGCACTCCTCCCTGCGGGCGTCCCCGCACTACCTCCGCCGACAGGGACTCACCAGCTAGACGCACGATACGTTTATTAAGCATGTTTGTAACCCAGTTGTTTACAGCTGTTGACACTCCATGCCTTGTTAGAGATGCACTTATACTGCTATGCTGCGTCTTGTCAAAGGCACCTTCTATATCAATAAAAGTTCCAAGAAAGATGCATTTGTTTTGAATCGCCTCTTCAATTGTGGATACAACTGCATGGAGAGCCGATTCAGTAGACTTACCCAAACTATATGCATGCTGATTATTGTGTAAGGGTATATGTTTTAACGCTCCATCTCTCAGGTGCCTCTCGCACAAACGTTCGAGAGTCTTAAGCAAGAACGAGGTGAGACTAATCGGCCTGAAAGATTTAGCGTTAGTGTAGTCGCTCCTTCTTGGCTTCGGTATGAAAATTACGTTTACTACTCTCCACCTTTTGGGAACGTATCCGAATCGCTGGGATAGAAGTGCTGGGAAGATTCCATCTGGTCCTGCTGATTTAAAAGGTTTAAAGCTATTAATGACCCATCTCACCTTGTCAGCAGTGATAATATTATTAATTATGTCTAAGTGGTCGACAGCTTCATGGTGAACCTCTTCCGGCCACACAATCTCTTGAATAGTTCTACTTCCGGGGAAGTGAGTTTCCAAAAAGAGACTGTGTGTTTCTGTGGTGGAAGAGGTATATGTTCCATCGGGTTTTTTAAGCGACCCTAGCCTGGAGGTGCCTTGTTGAGCTAGTATTTGCCTTACCCGATTTGCTTGATCAACGGTTTCAATGTCGCTGCAGAATTTCCTCCATGAGTATCTGCTTTTGAACCGTAGTCGTTTCTTGTACTTGGATTTGGCATCTTTTTAGTTGTCCCAATCCTCATCAGCATTGGTGTTCATCGCCCTGTTTAGCAGTCTTCTGATCTTAGCACGCATCCTATCTAGATCAGGACCCCACCAAGGCTGTCCCTTGATGTTGGTAGGCGCTGGTGTGCTAAGCGGGCAAGTTGAATGGTAGCAGTCTATTGATGTATTAGTAAAATCTGTTACCTGTTGTTCGATTTGTTCGGGTCCCTCCGGGATCAGAGCATGACGCGTCGTTGGACACATGCCAGCCCCCAACGTCGTCGGATATGTCCGCCGTTGCCAGGGTAATATCAACGATCATTCTACTCCGCTTGGTAACAAAAGTTGGTTCAGAACCTATGTTAAGCACATTAAGGTTTGTAGTAAATAGGTATTCAACAAGTGTCTTACCTCTGCTGTTCATATCCGGCATGCCCCACAGTGGATGATGTGCGTTCGAGTCGGCCCCAACGATGAGCTGGAGGCCCGACTTCTCGCAGTGGTCCACCAGCCGGCACAGATCGTGTGGAGGCGGGTTGTCCTCCGCAGGCATGTAGGCGGAGGCCACCACGAGTTCGCGGCACCAAGCTGTGTCGGGCAGTTGCAGCCTTATGGCGCACAGGTCCCTGGAACAGAACTCTGTTAATGGCTGTGCTGGGATGTTGTTAGTAGTTATGATGCACGTTCTAGGGTTATCGTGATCAGTTGTAACGAAAAGCTTACCTCTCAAATTGGCGAGCCCTCGAATGCTACCGCGGTTGATCCACGGCTCCTGGATCAGAGCCACGGCAGTGCTGTTTGCCCCCAACCAGCGTCTTAACTGGGCCGTTGCAGTTTGGCTGTGTTGGAGGTTGGCTTGAAGGACTTTACAATCGCGGGAGAGGGACGCCATTTTTGGTCAACCCCTCCTCCACCTCCAAGACGAGTTCCTCCTCCAGCCGCATGGACAGCTCCTCGCCCTCAGAGGGCACCACTGCTGGTTTTAGCTCACCGCCTTAACCAAGCAGCATGGCCTCCCAGTGCGCGTGCCCGTCCTGCGGTTGAGCAGCAGAACTTTCCCCGACTACATCGGGACCTGTTTGCTGCCGCTCTGGAGTGGAACTCTGGGGCATAGATGTTGTTGATGAGACCCCAGTGATGACCAGCTTAGAGCTGGTCTGCGCTACCACCGGTGGTTCCTTAACAAATTTCCCACCGGGTCCCTGAAATTTAAGGTAGACCGAACCACTACCAAAAAGGAGCTGTCTGCCCCTTCCCAGCAGGGTCGGCACCACATCTTCAGGGACGTCTGTAATGAGAAACAGGTTGTCCTGCTGCTCATCCACTTTCTGGAGGAGCCATCGGTCAACCTGTGCCCACTTGTTCATAAAGTGGAGGACTACGCCGACGTCGGGCGCAGACTTCCACTTGCCCCGTTCGTTGGGTATGAGCACCCCACATCGAACCCTGCGGACCATCTCCGATTGGCGTTTCACCACCAACTGTACGTTGGATGGTGTAGACACGCCGGAGACACACTCCCGCAGCCAGTTCAGGGAGTACTCGTCCTCCACGAACAATTTAAGGTGGCCGTCCTCGTAACGAGGCTTGCCACCGAATTTGGGGTTTTCCTTGCTCGGATCCGCCAACGCTTCCCTCAAGATTTTGTCATCAATCTCGTTGAGGATGAGCGTTGACAGATCCTGTGAAATATGACCAGTAGCGACGTCAGTAACGGCGATGTACTGGTCAGACTTCACCTTCTGAGCATAGGTGACCCCAGCTCTGCGCGCTTCCGTGCACTGCTTTTTAGGCTCCACTCGTGGAGAATTACTACCCTCTACTCGAGCCCTCTTAGCAGCCGCGCGCTCGTTTTTGCCGGATCTCTTGGCAGATTTCAACTTCTTGTTAGAAGTCGGACCACCAGAGAACGCTACGGTAGGTTTAGCCCCGTTTGAGTCTAGGGTTGCCCCTTTGACACCACGGGAGCCGGTCACCTCACCCGCAGCTCCGGCTGTATTAACAGCGGGACCGCTATCGGTCGCCACCGTGGCAGATGGAACCCCATCTACGCCGGCAGCGGCCGATGTGGCAGCCAAACGCTGTTTTTTCTTCCACCGACGATTCGCCTTACGCCCTGGTCCGGTTTGCACCGTATCTGGACGTTTAGTCGATGGGCTCTTCCCTTGCAAAGATTGCTTGGGTGGTTTACCCTTTCGACCAACCGTCGTCCAGGCGCTGGCAAAATGCTCGGCGATGTTTGTCGAATGGCTCCGCGCACCGGGTTGCCCCGTGGCCCTGCCTCTCGACTCGCTTTCGGGCTTTGTGCAGCTAACCTCCACAGTGGAAGCACTACCGGTTTGCACCGGTAGGTCACTGATGGTAGCAGTGCGCCCAGTTAAGGCTTGAGGATCTGCCGAGGCAGATTCTCGCACCTGTTTGGAGACGCTTGCGGTTTTCACCGCTGGAAGCGTTCCAGATGGGTTTTTTGACCTGACACGATCCATAGTCAAATGTATAGAGATTCGTCTACTCGATTTCCCACCCTCCACGGAGCCCGCACAATTGGGAGCGCCTACTCGCTTGGAACAGCTTTCAGTCGCTAGGAGTACCGAGTAGATATAGGAGCATAGGGCTGGTACTTGGCGCGACATCGGGAGCTCGCTTCTGTGGACGATGGGAACCAAGGTGTCAGCGACATGGTCCCACCGCCGTAGTCACCGAAGCTTACCCCGTCAGCATGGCCCATCCCACCGCTTTGACTGACGCCTTAGCGGACCCTACACCCCTAGCCGTGGCCCTCTGACGGGACACTTGGCCGTTACCCCAAACCGCAGCTACGGGCGAGGCTACCGTTTTGCCTGAAATCCAGGCCAAAGAGGGCGTGTTGCCTTACGAAGCTAAATCCACAGCAACGCTCGGCTCAACCCCCCAGGACCCCTTCATCCTGGCCTACGGTGATCAACTGCGCAGACCACAAGACGCAGGTGAGTGTAGATAGTCTGCCGGGTACACCCACCTTAACCGACAGAACCGGAGGGACTTTTAGCCATCAGCTAGTAAGAGGTCCGGGGACCAGTCACTAGCCGCTGTTACCAGGGTGCACCAGGAGGAAGCAGAAGTTATGCAGTCGGACGTATCCTTCTGCATCACTTCAGCTCCTCCACACTAGGAGGTAGTCGCTCAGAGCACCCTTAAAAGTTGTTACTGAAAAAGCCTTATGGTTCTGATTTTATTACTTCAAAAATCGAATGTAAGAATCATTTATTGCGAAATTTCTGCAACAAATTGAAAGCATTAGGAAAAAAAACGAATAACCACAAAGGCTTTGCACCAGTGCAGCTTCGAAAAAAGGTAGTAGAAAATGTTTTACGTTTGAGAAAAGCGGTAGTTGGAGCAGTAAATCACAGAAAGTCAGAAAATACAAATCACAATGAAAATATAAAAAATCAAAAAAAAGATATAAAAAATGCACCAAATCATGTTTTTGGAGACCATGGTAATTGCAGCGCTTACTTTTGTGACCCAGAAAAATACAAAAATGACACAAATTTTGTTGCTGATCTTCAAAACAGCGGATTGTGGACAGATATTCAGTTTTACACGATGAGTTTAGTGTCAAATGCAGAAAGTCTGATACTAGATGTAACAAATAACACAGTTGAACAATTTAACAATGTGATTGCAAAATTTATTGGCGGTAAACGAGTTAATTTCACGGCCAGAGGATCCTACCAAACACGATGTTTTGGTGCGGCGATATCGTGGAACAGTGACATGGCAATACATTCACGCCTGTCAAAAAAAAAAACAAGGCTGCAGCCCTGGCACATACACAAAGAAATTCATTGAAAGAAAAAGACGATCAAGGCAACACAATGAAAAATGCCGAAAGAGAAAGCTTTCGTTCGTCGACGATAGATCCAGTAAAAGGCGAAAAGTTACTGGACCTGACGAAGATTACGGTCAACTAGAATTAGAGCCCGATATGCCAGAATCAGAAATATTTGAAGAAAAGAAAAATAAATTAGTTTCCGAGTTAGAACTATCGAAGACGAGAGCTGAAGAACTCGAACGTAGCACGATTGGCCAAAGTGGAAATGAATTGTGGTCAATAGAGAGGCGCAAGCGTATCACGGCATCAAATTTTGGCAAAGATTGCAAGCTGCGAAAAAAAACATCAGTTGCCGGTTTATTACAATCCTTACTGTATTCGCAATTCAAAGGTACTCCTGCGACAAATTATGGAAAAGAGAAAGAAGACGAAGCAGTGAAAGAATTTTCAAACGAAACTGGACTGTCTGTAGTTAAGTGCGGGTTGTTCATTGACAAAAATAAAAGCTTTTTGGCTGCAAGTCCTGATGGACTTATAAATGAAGATTCTATAATCGAAGTAAAATGCCCTTATAACATTGCTGAAATAACTCCAACAGAAGGAATACAGATGAAAAAAATGACAGCTGCATAATCCACAACAACAAGTTAAAATTAAAAAGAAACCACAATTATTTTTACCAAGTCCAAGGCCAATTGCAAATAACACGCCGTAGATATTGCTATTTCGTTTTGTGGAGCCCTAAAGGTTTAATATATGAAAAAATCGAAAAAGACGATGAATTTTGGCAAAATATGGAACCAAAATTAGAAAAGTTTTTCCACGAATGTCTTCTCCCTGAGATAATTGACGGTCGCATACCACGAAATATGCCGGTAAGAGAAAGGGTGGAAATGACAACAGAATAAATACACATATTCAATTATTCATTGATCGATATTGTTTTGTTTTATTTAAAACTAGCTGCCCGTCGCGACTTCGTTCGCGTGATTCCCTACCCCTGCTTGATCCCTACCCCTACCCTACCCCTACCCTACCCCTACCCTACCCCTACCCTACCCCTACCCTACCCCTACCCTACCCCTACCCTACCCCTACCCTACCCCTACCCTACCCCTACCCTACCCCTACCCCTACTCTACCACTACTCTACCACTTTTTCCCTTAAGATTTTTTTTTGTTATTTTCTTATTCTGGGCGGAGACAAATGCAACAAATCAAAAACCTTGAAAATCGGTCCAGCCGTTCTCGAGTTATAAGTGTTCGAACAAACAAACACGACTTTCTTTTATATATATATAGATAGCCAATCTTCTTTTGTGTTCTGATTCCAAAAAAGATAAAAAAAAAAATTTTGCTTTTGGAGAATAAAATTAAAAGCTTCAATTCTGTAAAATAAATAGGCGGTTCAAAGGACTTTTCCGTGGGAACGGCATACAGATACCAAACTCTGTACAAATAATATCGATAATGACGGAAATCACTACATTATCGATAAAAAAAATCGACAGTTGTCACTTCCCTATTTGTATACGTATTAGTCTGACCCCGCCTTACCCTTGATCTTTCCCCGTAATGTGCGATAGGGACAACCGCAGCTCAGACCGTAATGTGCGATAGGGACAACCGCAGCTCAGACCGATTTCACACTACAAAATCTTGACAAGATCGATGCTTTGTATTCCCCTGTTTTCTGTTTCCGCCAAACCTGCGCCGATTCAAATATGTTTGGTGTTGAAATTTAGAGGAAGAGTAGATCTATGTTTCTATTATTTTGTTTTAACGTAAAAACTTTTCATATTTGTCTGGTAATCATCTGAATATGACAGTAAAAATGAGGCATTTTTTAGGTTTTCGAAAATTCGTATCTGTTTTGGTAATTATTTTTTGGGAAAAAGTAAATGACAGGGGCATACATACAGTACACCTAGATTTTATAAAAAAACGAGTCCTCTAGAGGGATAAACCAGGAAGGAAATAAGGTAATACGTTTGTATGGAAAAATGCTGCTAGTCGGGTATTCGATACACATTCGAGATTCTTTGTAGTGTCTTTACTTGGGTAATTGGTTGCAACTCACGGCGATTATCTTAAACTGTTAATAGTAAAAGATAGTTTACTCAATTCCAATGGATTAGTTGAGATGTTTGTAAGTTGTAGTATCGGTTTTAAAGCTAGTTGATTTCATCGTATTATTGGAACGAATTTTAATGAACTCATTCTTAAGCTGTGGCTTAGTAATACGGTTCTATAGATTTATCCTGTTGACGTTTCCTATATTTGAAAATGATAGTTTTTTCTTTGATCTTTGCCTGCGTTAATTTTTGAAATATTTCCATTCGGTGGAAAGAGTTCACAATGTGTTCACAATTTTTTAAGCAAAGATGGAGTTGTGTTAATTTTAGGAACGGAGGTATTATAATTGCAGGAGCAGAGCTCACTCCTCAACGACGTGGAGGTGTCGGGGATCCCGGAGTACGAGGGCGAGTCAGTGCTGCACCTCGTGGCTGCGGTCGCGGTCAAGCTCGGAGTGCCGCTGGACGAGCGTGACGTAGTGAGCGGCGCGCGCGTCGGCCCGCGCGACCAACAGCCGACTGACGGCGCGTTCTTGAAGAACGCGAGGGTTCGCCGAGGGGCCACCACTGAAGGCCTGGGTCTCCCACCGCACGTGCCGCACAAGCTGTATATTAATGAGCGTCTCACACGTAAAAATCGCGTGCTGTTTGCCAAGGCCCGTACAACGGGGTTTGCGGCGAAATGGCGTTATGTTTGGACCACAGATGGACGCATCTTTGCCAGACGGGAGAATCAGTCCACCAAGTACCGGCTGCGCGACGAGGCTGATTTAGGTCGTGTTTTTGGGTAATGACATTATTAGTGCGAATTATGATGGCTTCTCTGTCTTCTCTAATCGACTTTTAATAACTTTGTTAAGTCTAATGTTCTCGCTGACAGCATTCTTGTGTTCAAATGTATTTTGCTTATATTGGTTTTTCAATGGTTTTACTGCTGTGTGTGCTTGCGGGGCAGTAGAGGGGTTTAGATTCCGCATGATGGCAGGTGCAGTCCCACAGGTTACACATATTCACATACAAATACCCTTTAAATGTCATACAAGACCGGGTCTTAATTATGTAATTAACCATTATTATATTGCGTACATTAATTATATTTACATGAAATTGCATCTTTATCTTAACACACACGCAAATACACATTGAGTCATACACATACTATACACATACTGGATTAATCATAAAAATTCAATAAGTCTAAGTCCTTAAAAGTTTGTTTCTGGAACGCCGGTTCCTTAGGCACTGGACATGATGAGCTCATAGTGGCAGTGGAGCAAAGAGCCCCCGATCTTATTGCCATCAACGAGACGTGGCTGCGCCAGCATGACGTAGGTTACGCCGCCGACATCCCTGGCTATAGACTGCGACATATCGCGCGCTCGCGCAGTGTTCGGCAGGCGCGCAGTGGTGGGGTGGGGTTTTATGTGAAGGTAGGTATATTTATGTAAAGGCGAGATTACACCCTCACCCAGAGTCTACTGCTGGGGTAGAACAGATGTGGTTATCAATGAACATAAATAATGTAAAAATTATTGTAGGAACCGCCTACCGTCCACAATGGATGGGGGTTAATACTTTCTTTGATGCACTGACTGATTCGGTCACTAGTTTTTCTCAATTCGACAAAATAGTATTATTAGGTGACTTTAACATAAATTTACTTGACACTGGAAATATCTTGACATCTAAATTAAATGAATTTTTGACTTGTATTAAACTGGTGAACGTCGTTGACAAACCGACTCACTTTACTGACAATAGTGCATCTTTATTAGACGTTGTATGTACGGATGTCTGTGTACTGTCGGTATCTGTTGATCACATACCTGATCTTGGTCGTCACGCAATGATAACAGTAGAATTTAAAATAAAAAAAGACAAGCCTCCTGTCCGTACTATTGTGTATAGGCCAATTAAAAATATTGACATGAAAATGTTTGATCTTGATATAAAAAATATAGATTGGGATGAGATTCTACATTGCAGCAGTGTGGATCTAATGATAGCGGATTTCAGTAGACACATTCTTGAGATTTATGAAAAACATGCCCCACAGCGTAAAAAAAGAGTTCGGGAGGTGTCAAAGCCATGGCTCACCAGTAATGTAAGATATATGATGAGACTCCGAGACAGGGCACACGCTACGTACAAACAATCTCAATTACCAGGACACAAAGAACAGTACAAATCATTAAAAGGTCTCGTTAACGTAAGTACATATGCAGAAAAGAAGGCGTTCTTTGAACAAAATATAAACAATAATGTTTGCAACCCAAAGAAACTCTGGCAAAATCTTAAGGAATCAGTTTTACCAAAAACGTACAATGAACTGCCTGAACACCTTAGCTTCTCAAGACAAAGGCAATGGCACACTCCTGGCTCTGTTGGATTTTTCACGTGCATTTGACTGTATTAATGTAACAATGATGCTCTCCAAACTAATTTTTTATTTATTTGACATGAATTCAATCAGGTGGATCGAGAGTTACTTGACTAATCGCTATCAACATGTTATTATTAATAAAAATGATGGATCAGTATGCTCATCCAAATAGCCCTTAGGGTTGTAGGCAGTGTCAACAATATCATGCTCATATTAATTCCATCACTACCACATGCGTTTGATGGGAGGCTTAGAATAATTTTTCCGACATCACTATCGTTGACTGGATGCAGACGATAAGTAGCACTACTAAACCTATGATACTCAAAGTAAGTAAGCCTTGATATTTTAACATTATCGTCTCCGGGTATATTGTGGAAGTGGACAATGATCTCGTTAGGGTTACTAAGGTGTTCAGGCAGTTCATTGTACGTTTTTGGTAAAACTGATTCCTTAAGATTTTGCCAGAGTTTCTTTGGGTTGCAAACATTATTGTTTATATTTTGTTCAAAGAACGCCTTCTTTTCTGCATATGTACTTACGTTAACGAGACTTTTTAATGATTTGTACTGTTCTTTGTGTCCTGGTAATTGAGATTGTTTGTACGTAGCGTGTGCCCTGTCTCGGAGTCTCATCATATATCTTACATTACTGGTGAGCCATGGCTTTGACACTAGGTAGGAGTGAAACAAGGCGAAAAAATATTTTTTTCGCATTTCATTAACCCTGTATTACTAAACGTTGCTATGGTTAAAGAGCTTCTCAAACATATAAAAAAATACTTTTTTAGACATCATCTTCAGGTGGCGCAGAGGACTTAAAATATGGCAAAGTACTGAAATTTTCTAATTTTTCATTTAGTTACAGGACTATTTCTATACACTTTACCTTTTATTATTTTAATCAAAAGTACTAATAATTACAAGAATAAAACACGTTTTCATCATTTCAGTCTTCAGTTGTATTACCTGCATTCGGAGTAGCTCGTTGAACTTCAGAGAAAAACTGAGATTTTGTGTTGAAAATTGGCATTTCTTGTCTAGATTTTATCCTGGCTCGGATGTACCCATCGCGTGCTGCAGTCCCACAAACAGCCATACTTGCATCGGTAACCAGCTTTATGGCTCTCTACAGCCTGTGTGTGACATGGAAGTCTCTCAATGCAAATATCTATATTTTCACTCATAATTTTGTCCCATATTTCATTGTCACTATATTTTGAAGTGAATGGCGGCTCGAATATTTTTTCTGTTGTCCAGTCTATCAAGTCGTAGTAGTAGTTGGCTTCAAAGTTCAATTCAGGAACCACAAACTCTCTTACTTTCTTTCCCTTTGTAGTTTTTCGCGCTTTTAGTATTCGTCTAAGTGCTAATTCTTTAATATGTTGTTTTTCGTCTTGCAGCATAGCCAATAAAATATTCTCAGAATGCGCAAAGAAAGAGTTCCGCTGTATTATTCGATATGCAATTGCTTTCAGGTCATCCTTCAAATAAGAGCATCGTTTTATCATTGTCAGTATATGATTTGGACCGTCTTTGCATGAGGGTTTCGTTTTTATACTAAACCATGTTGGCGCGTACACTTTTATCACGAACTTAGCAAGCTCTGCCAGGCTTTCTGATGGGGATTTTGTGGCCACATATAGTCTCAATATTCTGTTTGCACAGGTCAGCCAACGAGAGTGTGCCAGCTTTCCTGGTTGTCTATTAGCCAAGTCTGTTGACATGCTACCTTGTGTAACAGCTACACATATTTGAAGAAGATATTTTTGATCGGTGCTTAAAATATTCGCGTCAATCTCTGGCAACACTGTCTCAATCTTCTCAAATTCCACCACAGGTAAGTCTTCACAGTGCTGTAACAGCTTACCTATGACTCCTGCATACGTATTGGGCCCTGAAGTACAGCCGTCCAAAGCGTTGAATAGATGACGCAGTGGTAGTTCGTTGGCATGCAACAAGCATATGAACCAGTGTAGGGGCCGATTCATTTGTCTCTCAAGTAGGGCTATTGCCCCATTTTTGGAGCCCGTGTTTACTGCAGTTCCGTCGCAGCCAATCGCAACAATGGAAGATGTATCGGCGAATTTTAAGTTTAGAAACTCCATTATGGATTTTTTTATTGAACTAGCTGTTCCAGAAGGAGGCGTGACGTGTCCAATATATTCAGACTCTGGCTCCGAGATCAACACAATATGTTCTTCAGTTGTGGTTACTCTGTGGTACTTATCACCACGTTTTTCTTGAACAAGGGTCTTGTCTTTCCGACCGTCAAAGTATAAGCCAGTCATTATATTTTCAGGACTGGCCAACCATGAACTCTGCAGATCTTCTCGGTTTTTCTTGCGCTCTCGTCGTAATTTGCTTCTGTCTATTACTTTTGAAGTATCTTGTTCAGAAATTAATCCAACGTCTTGAAGAACAGCGCTTGCAATAATTGATGCCGATCTGTCAGAGACACCAGTCCTGTCACAAGCAGTGGCAAGATTTTCCAATCGCTGTCTCATCTGCTTGACTTGTATTTTCGAAGTAGAGATCGCGGGGGCATCTAATGGAAGTTCTGTACAGAAATCTGGGTCCTGTTGGCTGTCTGACAAGCAAGCGCTATCATCTGAGGTCTCTGCATCTGCTGCAGTCAATGTAGTATCGGGTGAAGTGCAACACATTTGCTCAACAGATTGCTTTTGATGAAATCTATTTATCTTTTCCATTCTAGATTGTCTGCGCTCCAAAACTTTGGTTGTTTTTATATCTTTATTGCCGATATACATTTTGCGGCTTCCTCTTTGATCTTGCAAGAAAATCAGTTCACTTTTAGGTACTTTTATTGAACATTTACAGGAATCGGCACAAATGCATTTGCACACAGCAATATCAAAGAGACTTCTCGCTGCAACTTCGTAGAAATCTGTTTTGTTTTTAGCTACCCGACATTTCTTCATTTTTTTGTACTTCTGATAGTAACTAGTAATTCTGATTAGAATTTGTTGTCGAGATATGATGGGACTATTCCCATCATATCTCGACAACAAATTTTTGTCTTTGCTTTGCAAAACAAGGCTTTGTCCCACAGGTTTATCAAATCGGCTGCAATAATTTCAGATATCTCTTTCACAGAAGGATCTTTTCCATTTGATAACCACAGCAGGTCGTTTCTTACCCACAAATAATACTTTATCACATCTTTAAAGGTAGGTAACATATTGTCTTTAAAATTTTCTGGTCCTCCAAACAAAGGACACGACGAATCCTTTCTTGTTTTAGGCATTTCACTGAGTAATCTAAACGAAGTTCTCGCGATCTTTTTTTACAAATTTGCGTGCGCTCCGCCCTGTGATTGATTCGCGACTAATTGGCTGATGCAATGATAAAGTGCAGGGGGTACACAGAGGGGTGCGTGGGCGGGGCGGGGGGATGCGTTATCGATGTCAAACTTAAAAACGAGCGGTGCTTGCCTACATGCGATATGTGAAAAAATACACTAATTTGCAAAACTTTGAGGTTAGTGCGCCACCTGAAGATAAAGTTAGAATGTGATCATATTTTGTGTACATAACAGTGTATTGCCAAGGCATTGATTAGTAAAACAGGAAATTCGAAAATCGAAAAAAAAAAAATTCACTCCTACCTATTTGACACCTCCCGAACTCTTTTTTTACGCTGTGGGGCATGTTTTTCATAAATCTCAAGAATGTGTCTACTGAAATCCGCTATCCGCAATACAATTTTATTATCTCCATCTTATTTTTTATTTTATTTTTTCCGTATTGACATTTTATTTATTTTATTTACACGTTTAGTGTTAGGTTGTTAATTTTAGTACACTTGCCACCTGGTGACATTGACATGTCTAAATTCAATTATACTCTGGGTCCTAGACTGAAAACCATCGTCACAGGTTTTCCTGTGACACTACGCTGAGTCTGAGCCCTTTTGCTGTCGCAGCATGTGCACATAGCAGTGAAACAACTCACAACTTAATGTGGGTTTCTTTAAAAATTAGACATGAATTGGAAATTATATATAATTTTTTAATGTTATTGTAGATTTTGTTTGTAATTTTAATTGTGTTATTTTTATTTTTATTGTGTTTTATTCTTATTTTCTCATGTGTTTATGCTGATGCAGTAAATAAATTGGAATTCTATTCTATTCTATTCTATAGTTGTCTGACAAGTTTTTCGCTAGTTTTTTTGTCAGAAAGTTTGTCGAATGATAACTATTCGAGAAGCTAAATCTTAGCTAGATTCAGCTGTTTGCCTTCGTATTGTAATAGAGAGTTTTCTAGCGTTAGGTAGGTTAGTGTTAAGCCGCGAATAATTGTATGATGGGATCATAGGGTGTTATAATTTAAGTTTTTTAAATTGCATAGCCTACACCTTAAGTGTAGTTAGGTTTATATTAAGTAGGATCTACACCCTAAGTGTAGTTAGGTGTGTAACTTAACATATGACCTTCGGTCAGTTTAATCTATTTCTTGTCCAATTATTCTTATTCATGTCAATGTTTTGTTTTGGTACTGGTCTTATGCGTGATCAAAATTTAATATTAGGATACAGATGTAGTGAATAATCCTTTCCTATCGGCAAAACTCGGAACAACGATAACACCCGAATGGTGCCGATGTGTCTATGAATTACTGTATTATTAAATACGTGTAGGTATCAAACAAATCGCATACTTTATTTATCAATGTCAAATGTCAAATTGCCCGTTTGACGGGTACTGAGTGCGAGTGAAGTAGTGTGTGAAGTGAAGACAAAAACGAACATTTCCGAGAAAATACGAAAGGAAAGGATTATTCACTACATCTGTACTCGATGTTATTTAAAATTATGCTTGCGGCGTATTTACTGTTTTCTAGATTTCAAGCATAGCAAACTAACTTAATGTTAACATTTAATGTTTTTTAGATTTTAGACTTTCAGATAGGGTTGTCATTTTAGATTTTAGACTTTGAGTTAGGGTTGCCACTTTGAAAAAAAAAATTCCGTTGGAAAAATATATTTTTTGAAGGGAGGGGGGAATGATTGTAAGGTTCGATATTTGTTTATGCGATTATATTGTATACGGGCCTCTTTAGAGTGGGTGTTCACTTTGACACTGTTACTTATTTTGTAGTTTTAAAAAGAAAGAGGCTTGGATGTGAGAAGTCAATGTGACACACTTCACCTCAGGCTTCGGCCAGCGACTGAGCTAAATTATATAGTAAGGATTAGCGTTATGGCTATCGAGCCAGTTGTGGATCCCTTTTATACAGAGTGTAAATATACTAAATAAATAAAAACACAAGTCAACACCAGTCAAGTCTTATAATTTATAATTCAAGTATAGGTAGTCTCAGAGAAGTGCTCAAGATCACTACAGTACTTAGGCCAACTGCGTAAACACTCCCGAACGTCGCGTAATCTAATTATAGACTAGGTAAACGAAACTCGAAAAATTAAAACAAAAAACACCGGGCGCGCGCGGGTGGGGGCGTGGTCGCAGGCAGCGAGTACGAGTGAGGGAGACGGGTGTAAAGTGGTGAAGTGAGTGAGAGCCCGCAGACGCAGATACAGACAGCGAGCGAGGAGCGCGCGCGAATTTTGCGTTTGAAGGATTTCATATGCCTACTTTTGTAGGCGCTTGTGACCAGTAGTACCGACTTTCCTCAAAATAACGGACATTGTTCTGTCCGGCATGACCATTTACTTTTTACCGGACAGGCCTCGAAAATACAAGAAGCCTCACGTAACTCTAGCGCTGACCTTAGCAGTGCGTCTCTTACTTTCGCGTTCATTCAATATTTCCCTCTCTCTTATTAAACCAAGGTCAGAGCTAGAGTTATGTGCCGCTACTTATACCAGACTCTACGCTTAAAGCTTGAGCTAATGGTTTTCAAGTCAGGCACGAAAACATACTCTGACCTGCCTCCAGTCTACCTTAATAATTCTCCTCTGAACAGGGTTAAGAAGTTGAAGTACCTGGGCCACTGGGTCACCGACGACCTCAAAGATGACTGTGACATTGAGAGGGAGCGTAGGGCGCTGGTTGTTCGCTGTAACATGCTGGCTCGCAGGTTCGCTCGATCTAGTAAAGAATCAAAATCAACATTGTTCTGGGCATACTGCCAGTCTTACTACACGTGCAGCCTGTGGGTCAACTATACGCAGGGTGCATACGGCGCCCTACGTGTTCAGTACAACAATGCGTTTAGGGTGGTGATGGGGCTGCCGCGGTACTGCAGCGCCTCAGGCATGTTTGCGGAGGCAAGGGTCGACGGCTTTGCCGCGATCATTAGGAATCGCAGCGCCTCGCTATTAGCGCGCGTGCGCGGCAGCTCCAACTCCATTCTTCGCACGTTGGCTAGACGGTACGACTCGCCGCCGCTGCTGGCACACTGGATGAGGCTACACGCGAGTGGGTAGCCTAGGCACTCGTCCTTCTTCCCCTGCTGTGCTAGTGTATGTGAGGGTGTGTGTGTGTGTTTGTATTTTTAAATTTTTTGACATGTTTATTTTTTAATTATTTATTAGAATTTTAATTTTATTTTATTGTTGACATACTGTGTAATTTATTCTATGGGCTTTTATGCCTGCAATAAACGATTATTATTATGATTATTATTAAATACCGGACATCTGGCAACCCTTACAACGTGTATGTACCAGCGGAGCGAGCTTGTCACAAGACTGAGTAATGAAAGTAGCGGAGCGAAGCAAACAAAAGCAACATTTAATAATGAGGATTATAAAAGTCTCCATAATATCATACAATAGTAGACCTGTGTGATGGTCTTTCTACTATTCTTGGTTTGGTTCATAACCTAAATTTTTTTTTATGGATTATTATTTTTAAAAGTATACAGAATCACTCATCTAGCATACGTGTAACAACTTTTGAGTAATAATGTATAAATACTAGTGACGCTAGCTCGAACAAAATATGTGCTCGGTCTCTTGACGAGAGCGGGCGTGTCAGTTGTCATAGATAAAAATATTTGCGCTCAGATGCGACATGCCGAAGACGTACAGTCGCCTTTGCCCAAAAGTATACCTATCGAGTGAATCCTGCCTATACTGGTTGCATACTTTTAAGCGCTGGCGACCTATTATGTGTTTTGGGAATAAAATAAAAGAGAATATGCACATATCCAATATTTTAATGGGTTTTTTTTCATTGGATGTGATGTTGTTAGTCAGTTTATAAATAAATTGACAGTTCTTTAAATTTTCGTCAGATAAACATGAGCTTTATTTCTGAGCAAGGGTCAATTGACAGTTCTTTAAATTTTCGTCAGATAAACATGAGCTATATTTCTGAACAAGGGTCTACCTGTCACTGCTATGAAAATTATCCTTATCATCTTGGCCTTGCTGGAAGAAATCTCTTCTTAGAGATAAAGCTTGCCTTTGTAAATGTTTTTTGCATAAGTTTGTAATGTGAATTTTCATGTGCAATACAAATTTAAAAATATGTGACGTGCATAACACAGTGATATTCGGAAATGACACATCTGCATGTAAAAATCTTGTTACTCTTTGATTTTCAAAGAGAAAACATCGCTGTCGCTTTGTTGATTTTTATAATTCACAAAATATTATTGAATATGCGTATTTTACTGATAATACAGGGTAATTAACATGAAAAGTTATTCCTTGGCTTTTTTGGTCTGTACGGTGTAGTTTCTACAGTACCGCAGAGCACATGACGGCATTATTTAGTTTCTTACTCTCGCATCAAAAGCGTCACGGCTCGGCAAGCGCTTGGCACAGACTGAATTGGTGTTGAGTGAATTAGCTCTACTTATAGCTGCAAGAAAGTCAGTTTTCGCGCCTACTCTAGTATTTATACATTATTTATTACTCAAAGGTAACAACAGAAAATCATTGTAAAAATGAAAAAGCCACACTTTGGCCACATCATGATGGACGAAACGTTTACTGGGAATGTCGTACTGTACGTATTTGTAAAATAAAAGCTTCCTTTCATAAAAAATAAATTGTATTATATCAATTGCTCAAATAAAATATAAAACTTGTGATTACAATTTCCTTAAATTATAATACATTTCTTACAGAATAACTACTAATACTAATACTTTCTTCAGGGAATATCCCATTAAAATAAAACATATTTTATTGACATAATTTTATCTTATACAATACGTAGTTTAAATAATTGTGCAAAACAACACATGGCAAAAATAAATGCCTTTAAACATTATATTTCAAATTACTTACAATATTAAAATATTTGTATGATAATAAATTGATCGAACTTATCTATAATCTTAGACATATGGCTTGATTCAAGAATATCCGATAGGCTTCTATGTGACAGATTATATTTATCTTTTCAACAGAAAGAACTGGCAAGTTAGAACTAGCTCACTATTTATTAGAAAATAGCTTGTATCCGATAGGCTTCTATGTGACAGATTATACTTATTTATCTTTTCAACAGAAAGAACTGGCAAGTTAGAACTAGCTCACTATTTATTAGAAAATAGCTTGTACCCGCTGCTCGTCTGCGTATAAATAGTGCCTATCTAGTAGTAGTACTTCGATTAGATTAATTAGAAAATAACCACGGATTTTGGATGTTTACATGTTTGTGACGTCACTGTTTCTGGTTCCCACGACACAGGGTATCCTAGTACGGGGCCAGAAGCAATGTTATGTTTATATTTATCTTGAATTTTTTTGGGGATCACGCATGGGACCCAAACTTTAATGCCCTATATTAAACTCCTGCAAGTTAATTTTTTAATAAAATTTACCTAATTACATTCTGCAAAGTCGCATGTTCCTCTACAACATTCACCCAAATTGGTTCAGCTGTTTAAGCGCTAAAAATATCAGACAGAGTTACATTCGCTTCGTATTTACATACTTATAAAATAAGTTATTCGTTCGGAAATACGGATAGATCAGCGATTTAGGTACTTGTCTTAAACCAATGAAAATATCACTACGACGATTGTAAATAGTAGTTTATGTGACTGCTACATAATGGAGTGCATTAATACTCGAGAGTGGGTTTATATCACTCGAGAGTTTTAATGCCTAATTATGTACAGTTACATACACTAGTTTATCTACACACATATCATAAGCTCTCTTTGATGTGTTCAGGAACCGCATGTTTGACCGGCATTGTGGCTCTGCAGTTGTTTAGCTTGTTCTGTAGTACCAACTTCACGCAGGCGGGCGTCGGCGTTCGAAATTTGAATGTCATAATGTGTAGAAAAATTTCACATTATGGTCATAATGTGTAATTTTTCAGATAAGAAATGAGTTTTTATCAAGTAGTTTAACATTATGCTGATCGTAACGTGCGGTTTTTGTACGCAGTAAAGAGGGTTTATGATACGTGAGTAGATAAATATATTTTTGTGAAAATATACTTAGCATAATGTCGTTATAATTATAATTGGCATTAAACTTAAGAAAATAACGCTGCACGATTAGATAAATTCGCCATACTAATTTCGCAGTAAGGTAAATTTTCTACCTACCTATATTTTTTTGCAATATTCGTAGGTAATAAGTATTTGCTGCATTAGAGATCCTTCAGTTACGTAAATGATGTATAGCAAAATGCTTTAGCAGAAGACTAGAGAAACATTTAAGAGGAACTGTGTACAGTGTATACGTCGCGCCACGAGTTATAAGCGGTGGCCTTGAATGCGCAGTAGTCACTTTTCAATACCTGTACATATGCGCAGTAATTCCCGCCAACGTCGCCCAGCGCTCTTAATTCGTGGCGCGAGGTATATGTCGCAGTTACTTGGTTAAATCAGACACTTAACTAACTCTCTAGACCGTTAATTAAATACCGACGTTCAACCAAGTCACTGAAATTCCGTCAGACAAGTGAGTGCACGAAACGTTTAACGAGTTGTCTAAACGATCCTAGGCAACAAGACATACACAATATAGATATATTTTTATGTTGACTTAAGTTAATGTTTAAAGTATTTTTTGTTGTTCTTACATGTTCAACCTAACACGAAGGATAAAGGGGCCTTCGCTTCGCTCACCCCCTTTACCCTTCACCAAAGCTAAGATTTCGACGATGCTTTATTTAAATCAAAATGTAGTGCCTTGGTTAAACGCCGATATTTAATTAACGGTCTATAGAGTTAGTTAAGTGTCTGATTTAACCAACCAACTACGACATTGATGATAGTAAGTAAGTAGGGAGCTTATCCTCGTTTTGTGAATGTAAAAGGAGATTGACACGTATAGCCCTTTCACTAACGTGGCTATAACGCATGGACGTATTACTCAAATAATACGTCTATGCTATGCGTCGCGCCACACTTTATGAGCGGTGGGCCTTGAATGCGCAGTAGTCACTTTTCAATACCTTTACATATGCGCAATAACTCCCGCCAACGTCGCCCAGCGCTCTTAATTCGTGGCGCGAGGTAAACAACGTAATCTGTTTTTCTGTTTTGCCGGGTTCGTCCCCGAGGTCCTACTTAGGGTGGTATATCGTCCGCGCAACGTCCCCAATACTCCAGGCGGAAAGACTCGCAATGTGAGAGGGACGGAATCGGAGAAAATACGCAACAAGTCGAAGCCTTGAAAATTTCCAAAACCAATAATTTAGGTATCGTGAAAGCCCATCTAAATAATTATGTTTGTAGACTGCATGCTGCTATCACAATTTGTCAGAAAATCAAAAATAAATAAATTTAGATCTCATTTATATAATTATATTCCTCCAATCGCGTTTCTGATAACACAAAATCTAGAAAAAGATACCAAAATTGGTATTCTAATTTATTTATCTACACACGTATCATAAACCTTCTTTACTGCGTCCAAAAACCGCACTTTACGACCAGCATAATGATATACTACTTGGTTAAAACTCATTTCTTATCTGAATATTGATAAATTATGACCATAATGTACCAAAAATTGGTAATATTATGACATTCAAATTTCGAACGCCGACGCCCGCCCCTAGTTTGTCTGTGAAGTTGGTAATACTGAACAAGCTAAACAACTGCAGAGTAATGATCAATGCCACAATGCCGGTCAAACATGCGGTTCCTGAACACTTCAAAGAGAGCTTATGATATGTGTGTAGATAAACTAGTGTATGTAACTGTACATAATTAGGCATTAAAACTCTCGAGTGATAATATTATGAAACTCGCCTTCGGTTAATGCCCTCCATTATGTAGCAGTCATATAAACTACTATTAACTTCGGGACTCCTTTTGGATAGCAGATAGATGAGTTCAAAAGTGTCGCTTTTGACGATATACCCTCTTAATACACCTAAACCTACTGGTAGTAGCTCATGCTCTCATATAAATACTTGACACACCTCACACCCTACCAGTAGGAACCCGTCCTGCCACCCCAGAATACTAAAAAAAGATTCACAAATAGAAGCTCTTCAAATCAGCTCGCTTATTTCCATAAAAATTGCTCTATTTATTTTATTCTAGTATTTTTACTACCCCTACTTATAAGTATTGAAAATAATCTCATGATTTGACCTACAAACGACAACTCAGTTTCACGCTCAAAATCATGTCACAGTATCTCGCCAATGAAATGTCAGCTGCGCCGGCGCCGGTACGACAAATAAGCGACACTTAATTTGATCACCAGTCTAGTAATTCATCGGTCTATCAATGCGCAGTACCAGTGTAATAAGACTTATACCCTAATTGCTCAATAACGAAGTTAACTGACAGCTGAAACGTCACTATTTGAAAGAATGCTGCTAATCTACTAATGTTGATTGTTTGATAGTGATGCTCTCATTAGATCTAAATAGATTTCAAAACTAGATGACATAGATAGAATATTGTTTACAATAAGTATGTGATAAAATATTAGGCAAATTAATGTTTTAACTACCTAGTTTGTGCGATTTATCACGTGGTATTACACGTGGGTAATCAATGAACAATGGCATAAAATTCATGCCTATCTACAAAATACATTTTTTGCTGCATAGTAAGCGTTCTATTTTCAGTAGGTTAATATTTTTCTCAATACAAGATCAGGTGCTAGCAGCTATCGTAACATTTTATGACATCATTATATTTTGAGATAACAGAATGAACTAAATCATTCATTACCCCATTACTTTTTTTCCAATTTGTGGCTACATCGGACCGGTCAATTCAATTCGGTCATTTGAGCAATTAGAGTATCAGACCAGCTCGACGGCCACCGGCCCATTTCAAGGACTCCTGTCATCTATGGTCGATCGAGGGCGGACCGCAAAAAGTCCACTCCGCTGTCGAAGGGGCTGCCCAATGCTGCTTAGGCTGCTGCCTTCGGGACGTACACGCCAGCGACCAAACGATAAATAAAATAGCCAGGCAGCGGGCGATGGGGAGCAACAGCGACGGCGAGTGTCTGTAGACAAGATAGACAATATTAAGTAAATGCAGGCAGTTAATGTCCCCAGCGAGGGGGACAGGCCTTTACCCGGATACGAGTGAGTTTAAGCCATGCTCCACCCGCTGGCTTAGTGCGGGTTGTTGGAGGGGTTTTACGAGCACCGCCACGTAGCGATAGTAGCCGCGACCTACAGCTTGTCATTCGAAACACTGAACGTCCGATAATGTACATAAGATTAATTAATTATCACATTGGTACATGGTAAGGATTCGAACCTGCATCTCCTGAGTGTGTGTGTGTGAGAAGCAAGCGTGAAACCCATTAGACCGCGGAGCTCTTAACTAAATAAAAATAATATTAATAATACCTTGGACACTATTTACACACAATGATCTAGCCCCAAATTATAGGATTCCTTGTATCTTGTATACTAGACAACGATAGACATACTTATATAGATAAATATTATACTTAGATAGATAAACTATGTATCTCTAGTGTAAGGTATTTATAGATATGGGTTTTTGTTAACCTGAAATAAAGATTATTATTATTATTAAACAACCATGACTAGGAAACAAACATCCCATCCCATCCATCAAAATACAAGCAATAAAATCTTTTATTTATTTTAAAGAAGTTGTTATTAGTTGTAAAATAAAGCTAATAAATACGAAACCCTAAAAAATAAAGAAACTAGTCCAGAACAAAAGTACTTGTCAAGACAAATCCTTGATGGGGCGGTGTCTGTTTATAACAGAGTTCCCATGGACAGCTTCCGGCTCCACCATCAGACCCTGGATATCATCTGGGACCAGTGTCAAGACGAATTAAACGAGCTCAAGCTCGATGGTGTTGCGTCACTTTATTACACAGTTCATGAGAATACGCCATGTTAAAGCGCCTTTGTCGAAAAATTGATATTACAATGTTCAAGATTACTTAAATGACAGGACTGTATGGGGTTAATCTGGCTCATCATAGACCTTGCTGTAATTGTTTTTTAATTATTTATTCCTGCTTATTAATTATAATAATTCATACTGTTATGTTTGTATTAGTTAAGCACAACCAATTTTTAAAAGAGATCAATCAATCTGTGAGAATCTCTACGCCCTCCTTCTCCCACAGTGGTCCAATGTAGAGAAGAGGCAAAAAATGACCATTGCTAAGTATATGTAAATATCTACAGTAATAAAGAGATTTGATTGATTGATTGTTCAGAAACAGTTATAGATCAGTTTCGTGTCATAAAAATATTTATACATTGTCATCCGATGTACATATTCATGCACAGGAAGTGGGACGCATTCAACTTACGAGATTTCATTACAGACAGACGGACGTACTTATATTAAACTAAATGTGGCCACAACGGCACAATCGTGCCTCTGCCACCCCGTCAGGGACAAGCCTTTCGCCTTACGCATAGAAAATATAATGGCAATTAAAGATACAAATCGGCACAAAAAAAAAAGGAATTGCGTGAAGTTCATTATCTGTTGCTGCAGCCGCACCGGAAATACACATTCTGTCATTTCAAATGTAACTAGTACGGTTGATAAGAAACAGCTCGCAGACGGACAGACGAGACGGACGGACAGCGGAGGCTTAGTAATAAGGTCCGTTTGGAATCCAGCGGGTGCGGAACCCTACTAAACTAAACTCAAAGGCAAAATTAGGGGCAGGAAGGCCAGCAATTGTCCCTCCGCCATTCTCGCCCTTATCAGCGGACGCTCTACGGAAAAGGCTCAAAGAAGCCACAGTACTGCAACAAAATGAATTACGGTCTAGCAGAGAAGGCTGCAAAAACACAAAACTATTTTAAACTATAAATAAGTATAATCATAAATTTACTAATTACCTAATGAGACTGCAACGCAGTAAAATAAATAAAAATGACTGTTTCTAACAATCCTTATTACAGGCCATTGAACTCTAAACAAACACATGAAAATTACAGGTGCAACGGACAGCCCCCTGTGCAGGGGGTGCATGGAAGTGGATGAAACAGTAGAGCACATGCCGCTGGCATGGCATCCGGGGCCTCCTAGCACAGGTGTTTATATACATAAAAGGAGGTCCCATCAAATAGTTGTATTATTAAGTTATAGTTAACGAAATAGACATTTTTCATTTTCATTTTTCATTTCATGTCCATCCACAATAGAAACCAGGATGGCTATCCTAGGTCACACAACAACTACCCACGAGCTCCTAGAACACCCAGGCCTCCTACTCCAACTCGCCTTCGGCTCGTTTCATAAACCCACTCTCGAGTATTAATGCCCTCCATTATGTAGCAGTCACATAAACTACTATAACAAGATGTTTTTAGATGTTTATGTGAATGTTCTCAAGTGTGTGTATACTTTCGACGACAGTCTAGTAATGAATGTTGAATTTCCTATTTTATGTATATTATTAAGTGATTGTCATCTGTTTTACATACTTAATAAATAAATCATTGTCTGGTTCTCACTATGAACGAGTAATAATACTTGTAAAATTGTTTAGTTATCTCGACTTGTTGATTATTTAATTAGCGTATTGTGTGATTCTCTGATCTTGTCTGCCGGAAGCGACTTTCAGATAAAAGGAAGTACATATGCCTGTTAATGTAAGTACAGTTTATATATACAGATGTCACCTGAAGACCAAAACTATCAGCGAATAATACATCTATAATAAATAAATACAAGTAGCCCATTAATGTGCCCACGGAGGAGCACATGCCTTTACCGTGATACGAGTAAGATTGAGCCATTCTCCACCACTCTCTCTCTTGGCTCTGTGCGAATTTATGGAAAGATGGGTATGTACGTAAGGAACAGTGATTGAACAGCTGATTTTGTTGGCGTGACGAGATAGAGGTGGCAGTTCTCATATACACCACCTTGCCGTATCTGTACTTATCTCAACGGTACATGGTTAGCATCAGGATTCGAACCAGCAGCGCCTGTGTGGCAGCGGAGTACCTGCCGCATGGATATCTCACCGTAAGATTGTCAAAACCGTTAGTTGATAAACTAACGTTTTCTCTCTCGTTAGTTGGTCAACTATCGACAAACAGTAAACTGTAGCGTACTGCTAGCTATAAACTAACGGTCAAAACCGTTAAATAGTAAACTGGTTTAAACTTGAATTGCAAACGAAATTCCAGGGCAAACACTGCGACAGCTTAGAAGACTAGACTAGAGAATATTCTTCGTGTTAGGTTGACAAGTAAGAACAAAAGAAACGTAAATTATAAACCCTGTCGGTCTGGTTTACTATCTGTCGATAGATGATCAACTAACGATTTTGACTATCTTATTAATTTCAGTGAAATGTCGAAAATACATGTCAATTCTTGCTTTTCACCGCGCCTAGTTGATACTATAATGTCCTAGTTATGACTACAATTCAGAGCCAAATTGGTTGCTAGGTCACTTTCTGTCCGCAAACTAATGTTAGGTTGTATTCACAACATTACGTACCGGACTGAAGCCGAGCCAAGCGAGGCCTATCCTGTATTCACAGAATGATATTACATTGGTATTGGTTGCCTAATCCTCACTCATTTTCGACCAGCAGTTAACATACAAACTTTTTTTTTGTCATTTCACTAAACCAATTTTGGGATTTGATCGAATATGTTAAAATCATGTCATTAATTTCTCCTCGGTTCTGCAGCACCTCGGGAATGTTCGCGGAGGCGCGCACCGCCTGCCTCCATACAACCATGCGCAAACGGAGCGCCTCTCTGGTGCGCAGGGCCCGGGCGAGCTCCAATGCAACCCTGGAGATGACTGCCAGTAGACTAGACTGCCCCTACATGCGGCATTGCTGTAACAGGCATGTTCCAGCAGTGCCGTTTGTGCGGAAGTTTTAAGTTGTGGTATCGTCCGTGTGTTTTGTCTTTTTTGTAACTTCATAACTCTTTTAATTTTATTTTCAATGTTTTGTCTTTGATAAATTTTTGGACATGTGCCTATATTATTTTAACTTTAAGATGATAACAATAATTAATTCTATTTTATGTTGATTTGAATTGAATGTAATGTGATTTTCCGATATGGGTCTCAGTAACCCGAAATAAATGAATTTTAATTTTTAATTTTTAATTAATTTATAATTTCCCGGGATTTGTTCAAATTACTTAGGGTTTTGATCAAGTGCCTAATTGACTGAACGAGCGAAGGTCTCGATTTAGAAAAGACAGGAGGCCGATTTTGCTTTCGTCTGTCCCTATGTGTGTCTGTCAGTTCCGGTCTAGGGGCCACAGCTTTCAAGCGATCCTCACAAAACTTGGCACACGTCTTTGAATTATAAGTTATTTTTTGTCGAGAGCTTTTCTCGATTTTCTCCTTGGGGGGAGTTATGACGTCATTAATTTTTTGTATGTGATTTTTTTATTTTTTTTCTGAAACCGATAGTGTGGGGTATCAAGTTAGCTTCATGAGCCTGTTCTAAAAATTAATACACCATTAACTTTCGGCCTGTTTTCTAAAAATCCAAGAAATATTTTCAAAACATACCAAGTTTGTACTCCTCGAAGTAGGAGACGGATTAGTAAAGAGGATCTATACAGACCATGAGAGTGAGTGAAATAAAGTGAAATTGTATTTTAAATCGCAAAATGTAGTTTACAAATTTATTTATTTATTTAAATTTACTTTACTACTTGATTTTGATTGAATCTAAACTACTTACCTATAAATCGGTTCACAGCCCCCCCTGTTAGCGAGGTCTACTGCCCACAGGGCCACTAGTGTTATCATATCTTGCCACATAACCACCACGGACGTTACCAGAGGTCACAATAACACCTAAGTGCAAAATGAGGTAATGCAAGACATTTGTGTAGCGCCAAGTGTCGGCAATCACGACATGGCCATGACAGGAGGTCGTCTTCGAAGACCAATTAGTACTACATGACGAGGAAGAGACCTCGTGGCCTGTGACCTTAATTGGCCGACGGCCCGAATGGCCCAGCCGTCAGCGACCTTGCCTACGAAGCCATGGGTCCCGGGTTCGAGTCCCGGTGGGGGCAAATATTTGTTTGATGAAAACGGATGTTTGAACCCTAGTCATGGTTGTTTATCTATGTAAGTATAGTATTTATCTATATAAGTATGTGTATCGTTGTCTAGTACCCAAGATACAGGGAATCCTAGTTTGGGGATAGATCAATGTGTGTAAATAGTGTCCAAGGTATTATTATTATTTCTTTCTTTTTCTCTCCTATTCATAGGAGGTTATTTTACGGCACGGGCCTAAGCCAAGTGCATAGTGATGAGATGAATGAATGATTAAGATGAATTTCCCATGAATTTGCGGACGATCCTGCAAGTGTTTAAAGTAACGTCCTTTTGCAGTAGTGTATATGTTGATGGATGTAAATGTATAGTTTTTAAGTACGAGTGTAATGATTTGGGGATGATACCGGTTGTAGATTTATAATGGGTACTGTTTTCACTGTCTTTACCCTCCTCCTTTTATTATTATTATTATTAATTGGCTTAGGGTTTGTGATGACGATGGTATATGACATTGTATTATAAATAATCTAATAAACGACATTCTAATACCAATAAAATAAAAAATTACAAAAATCCACACCAAGCTTCGTCACAAGTTTTTATTTTTTTTCGGTGCAATGGAAGATATATTTAATGTTTGGATTTGATTTAGGGTTGAGGGTCATATTTGGTGCCGGTATCGGCCGCGCGGAGGTTTTAGTAAGATCGGGTTGATTAGCCGATGTTCATAAATAGCTCAGATAAATGTGGCCCATGTCCTCATATGCTCAGCGCCGGATTCGAAGTTGGTACCCGCATCTCCTTGCTTGAGAGGCGAGCGTGAAAACATTAGGCCACAGAGTTCTGGTTATTAGCTAAGGGCCGCTTTTTAAGGTGCTACGAAAAAATAAATGGGTTTTTTTCGAATCCATTTACTCCACCATGAAGTCATCTACAGATTTGATTTTTGGGTTGACGTTTGTTGAGTGTTTGATTAAGATTTTCACTAAAGGAAAACGCGCTTGGATGAAATTTTCTCGATATAATTTAATTACGAAAACACCTCTAAATTGTTTTATTTTTTCCTGTAATTCTGAAATCCTAACTAATTTCATTGTGGAACTGCGTTCAATATGTAGATATTATGTATTCGCAAAATCTCCTTAAAAAACTTTTTAACAAAATAGCGTAGTTTATTTTTAAACAATTATTCTGTGGTTTAGCGCTACGTTATGACATATTTTCCCGATTCCGTCCCTCTCACACTGCGGGTCTTTCCGCCTGGAGTAACGGGGACCTTTGCACAGACGAGGTATCGTATTAAGTTTCTTCGATAACTGCACGACCACGATAAATAAGGGAAACATGAAAAAACAACAAATAATTGGGCTCCAGGCGGTGGCGATGGGCAAGTCCCTTGATAGAGGGCGTCGTGTAGGAAGGGCGGCAAATCTCACGTATTTTTCCCCCTCAGAATGAAATTGCGAGCAAAATTGGGTTAAATAAAAGTAAGTTATGGTTTCTCGACTAAATTATGTCAAAAGTTTACTCAGGTGGTTAGTTCAAATTTTTATTTATTGTTACACATACATGTAACACATTAGTAATATATTCTAAATACTTGTTTTGAATAAAATAATGAAGGAAATTGAGTTTTATTTACATATTTTTTAAATGCTACGTTAGTTTGGGGGGGGGGGGGGAGATCTAACCAAATCTCACGAAATATCACCAGGGAGGATAAAGAAAATCGTCACAACGTAATTAATGAACGCCCCTTAACCTTAATACTGTTCGTTACTGGAAGGAAACCTGGGTGTAACTAATTGATTGGAACCAAAATAGTGTCACTATAAAAAATATTAAACCTAGTTTAACCTCAAAACAAAAGTCAATCCCATATATTTTTGTCTTAAAACGCGTGTTGAACATGATTTGTTTTTCTGGTAGTAAGACCCAAAATGTATAAAAAACTGTCCGTGTTACCACAGAAATATTAAACAGTGTTTAACCTCAAAACCAACGCAAAATTTTTGTTTTAAAAAAAGTGTTGAACATTAGTTTGTTTTTTGTGGTAAGGCCCTGCAGGTCTCACAAAAATGTATAGGATTTGACGTTAATTTTGAGGTTAAACTATGGGTACCTAACATTTTTTGTAGTAACACGGTGTAAGCTTTAGCAGAAATGCTATAGATTCCTATAGTATACAAGATGACATTTCATTAGCTGACCATATTCTGGGGAATGATAGTAACCATTATAATGAACAACTTTCCCCAAGAAACATATGTTCGTAAATGAAATAAATTTATGGGTCTCCCATAGTAACTTGTTATCAGCTGATCGGGTCAATGTACTGAGGGACAAAAAATATTTTTTATTTGCGACCATATGTTTCTTTGGGAAAGTTGATCATAATGATCGGTGCTATCAATCCCCAAAATATGGTCAGCTAATGAAATGTCACCTTGTATAATTAATTTCCAAGTAATAATATTTTATCATATCAACATTTACATAAACATTACATTACATCAAAACATGACTGATTGTTGTCTTATAATAAGATAAGGTAATTCACTTTGATATCTTTTGTAATCTTTGAGTTTTATGGCTTTCCTGCCTTTGTTTTGCCTGCGAAGTTATCCGGGATTGAAAAATGATGATTTTATAGATTTTAATGTGTTCGTTTCGAATATCTACTTTGCCACGTCGCTGATATATTTGAGTAGTTCCTGTCTGTCCCCATTCGGAGACATTGCGCACGCGCCTTGCATTGATATTGGAAAAATGGCGCCTGGAACAGTTTTTTGGCAACATCTCCTTTTTAGGGTTCCGTACCCGAAGGGTGGCAACCGGGACCCTAATACTTAGCCTCCGCTGTCCGTCTGTCTGTCCGTCCGTCCGTCCGTCCGTCACCGGGCTCCATCGGATCAACCGAAATAGGTATTCTATTACCGCTATAGCAAATGATGAAACATACCGGTTTTTAGAATTAAAAGAAGTTCCCATACAATAAATTATTGGTATGTCAATTTTCTTAGCCATTTTGTTTTATTTGTTTATTGGTGAAAATTGGACTCTGCTATCGGAAAAGATCTTTACTTACAGGTATTGAGTGTTTTGCTGTTATTTGTACGATTAATAATTGCTCATTCGAATTATAATAAATTATATATATATTTTTTATCATATTTGTTTTTCTTTCTGTTAATAAGTTACTCAATTTCTTTTAATTCCGGTTTCAAGCAGCAGAGTAGAGTTTCGTTAACCTGAGTACATAGTTTAATACTTACACATACACAAAACTATTTTTCAATGTTTCGATGTCCGGTCTTGAATGTACCTACCAACCTAGTATTTAATATTTTATCGTTAAAAATTAAAAAGATATACTCGTACAAAAGACTGTCGTTTTACGTTTTTCCGCGTGTGTGTGTGTGTGTACGGAACCGACGTCTTACTCGCACTTGACCGGTTACGATTTAAAATACTTCTGATTAAATAACCTAGAGATCTGCTATAAGTAATTTTTGTTTCAACCGCTTTTTGTGAAGACAGTAGTTTCAGCTTACGAGCGCCGCAAAGTCAACGTCAACATGCATTTTAGCCATAAATACTTTCCACGCGGTAGGAGTAAGTGGCCCATTTTCAAGCTGCCATTGTCGAAAGGTGCCCAATGGGACCCTATTACTAAGCATCCGCTGTCCGTCCGTCCGTCCGTTCATCTGTCTATCAGCGGGCTCTTACCTTACGAACCCCGTTTACGGTTCCTCATACAAGGGTGTTTTTATTGCATTTTTTCTCAAACACGGTTTTTTCGTTGAGTACGGATAAATTTAAAGTTTTCCTATTTTTTTCCTTACTTGTGCTATATAGGTATCTACCTTGCTTCTTGCCTGATTTCATGATTCTAGGTCCATGGAACGTACCAGAGAGCATTGATTGAAAACTATTAAGTACCCTATTATGCTACATTTTGATTCCCTAAGCAATGCCGAAATACGTACCTACCTATGAGGCAATATTGCGACTTGTGACATATCTTTTGGTAGCGTTGAACTTATAAGGACTTTTTCAATTCTATGGTAGTACTGCATTATGTATGAGTAATTGATAACAATTTCAAATAAATACCTTCACGTCCATCTGAGAAAAAGGGTCCAAGAGAATAAGGAAAAACGGTCGGACTGACGGACAACGAAGTCATCCTTTTGGTTCTCTATTTGTCTCTTTGTGGTACGGAAGTTTGCGGAAATTGCCAAATATAAACGTCCCTTGTAGGTTAGATAGCCTTTTTAATTTAACGGCCAAGTAGACTGCATCGGTTGTGCGCTGAAAACTACCTATTGACTTCTCAAAAGAGCTGGAGACAAGAATTAGGAAATTTTCTCTAGTTATTTGAAGACTGTTAGTCCTAAATGAGTTGGAGAGCAGATATTGTCAAATAACTGTTTTAAGCGCCATTTTTCGTATCTTATACATGCTACTCGAATTAAAGTTTTTAACATGCTGATTTTAGATTTCTAGTCGCATAATTCAGTAATTTTGTCAGACGAAGTCTTTATTTCTACTCGCATTAATTTTTTGGTGCTATGCCGTAATTCAGTCAGGCAAAACCTGTATTTTTGCCAAGCAAAAACTGGATTTATAGTGATACATTTAATACAACCCTAAATAAATTAGCCTACCTATAGAAAAATTAGGGATTCAAACTGGGATTAACCTTTCGAGGACCTTGCAAATCGGGCACATATTTTCAACCACAAAACTGAAGAAAAAAATCCAACACCATATCATGTCGGTGGGATCTCAGAGGTTAACCTGTAGTCTACCCCTAACCTTAAAACGAGACTTTTATGTATGATAGACGTCACCTAGATTACTGTAGATTCTATTGTGGGCATTTATGGGCAAAAAACATAAAATTTGCCTTAATTGTTGTGTCATTATTTTTTCTTTTCCGGCCAGCAGACAAGCGAAAGGGCTAAACCAAACGAAATAAAATAACTTACAGTGTACTCTATGGCAATCCCTGACTGCCTTGCGCCCTCAGGCTGCCAGTTCTAGACAATCGCTTGCCAATCGTCTGAACATGGAACCCGATACTCAGCAACTCTTCATGATCCAGGATCTTCCTCCCATCAAAGATGTACGCCGGCTTCATCATCACCTCAAATATCCTCTGGAAGTCCAACTCTTTAAACTCGTCCCATTCAGTGCAGAGAACAATAGCATGAGTCCCGGAGACTGCTGAGTAAGCAGAGTCGTGGATTTGACAGTTTTTGAGTAGTTTCTCCGGTTCGGATGTGACATAGGGATGTGTAAGTTCCCAATGTATCTGATCTGGCTCGACTTTCGGGTCGTAGATGTTAATCTTTGCTCCTTCGTCTAAAAGTGTCTTAGCAACATGGATGGCTGGTGATTCTCTGGTATCACCAGTGTTTTTTTTGAAAGAAAACCCAAGAATGGCAATGTTCTTGTCTGTGACTGTGTTGAAAAGAGACTCAATAACTTTCCTAGTGAATCGTGTCTTTTGATAGTCGTTCAGGTCAACAACCTGCTGCCAGTATGCTGCTACCTCAGGCAAATTTAAACATTCACACAAATAGATCAGGTTTAGGATATCTTTTTGGAAACAACTGCCACCAAAACCAATGGAAGCTTCAAGGAATTTTGGACCGATGCGAGAGTCTCTGCCAATAGCTCGAGCTACCTCGGACACATCAGCTCCTGTAGCCTCGCATACTGCTGATAGTGAGTTAATACTGGAGATACGCTGCGCCAAAAATGCGTTTGCGGCTAACTTAGAGAGCTCTGAACTCCATGTGTTTGTTGTAAGAATGTTCTTCAGAGGTATCCAGTGTTCATACACCCAGCAGAGTTCCTGTATCGCCTTCTGACCTTCCTGGGTCTCCTCTCCTCCTATGAGCACTCTCTCTGCCTCCATTAGATCAACAATTGCACTCCCTTCAGCCAAGAACTCAGGGTTAGACAGGATTTGGTACTGAACACCAGGTTTTGTATTAGCCCTCAAAATTTTCATGATGATTTCTGCAGCTTTTACTGGGACTGTACTTTTTTCTACAACAATCTTGTTACTAGTTGCAATTTCAGCAATCATTCGGGCAGCACCTTCTACATACTTCAGGTCTGCGGCTCTTCCTTTTCCATTACCGAACGTCTTTGTGGGTGTATTGACAGATATAAATATTAGATCAGCCTCTTGGATACCTTTAGCTATGTCGTTGGAGAAGAAAAGATTTTTGCCGAGGCATTTCTGGACCACCTCATCAAGTCCTGGCTCGTAGATAGGCAGTTTATCCGAATTCCACTGGTTAATTCTCTCTACACTTTTGTCGCAGACTGTAACAGTGATATCCGGGCATTTGAGAGCTATAACACTGCATGTAGGTCCCCCCACATATCCCGCGCCGAGGCAGCAAATTTTTTTGATAACCATTTTAGGTATTTTTCAATAAAAGTTTACAAAAGTACGACAAAGTATTGAAAGTTGTAAGGACTTCTCGTATACAAAGGAGACACAACAATGAGTTCGGATTACTTCGGATATCGGAAAACAAATGAGGTATGATAGACTAATCACGATAATCCGTAATCGACAGGTGTTTGATTAATTCACTATTTGCTATGTATTAAGATAATACTGGCACATTTATTTCACTTCCTGCGCTCGTGACTCGCGGTGAATCGCTGATGTCACGAAGCGAAGAAACTCTATTCACTTATAATGTGTGATGTCCTCGCTTGAGTGGAGTTGGACACAAGTATCGTTTGATTATATAGGTGCCCAACAGCCAGCTAACGGTACGGCTTGGTACAGTAAATGCAAATAAGAACTTTTGTACGAGAAGAGGCGGCGCGGGGCAGACAGCAGCAGATGGCCGGCCGGATGAATAAACATATTAAATGTACTCTGTGGAATAAACTAACTAAAGAAAATTGACCTCGGCCGCGATCCGTTTGGCGCTTATAGTGCATAGGCAGACATTAAAATAGGTACGCAATAACCTCTGCAATCCTTGGGCACATATTAACTTAACAGAACTTCACAGGGCATTTTATTCATAGATCTTCTCTTTTTATCGCTATTTCACTGTAGGTATGTACCTAGTATACGAAATTTTGCGCACTTTCGGCCGATCAGAGTTCAAAGTTGCGCTGTTAGCAAAACGGTCACTTTTGGATCGCATGGATTTGACAAGACGCGAGGCATTGATATTAAGTTATTTTCACACGAAAGCAGAATAGTGATGATGCGGATTCCACACGAGAGCAGAGTAGTGAAGGCCAGTTACTGGGGCCAACCGTAGTAGCAGAGTGTTTCGGCGAACATTGTGGCCCAAACCATCAAGCTTGTAGAATAGGTATGTCATTCGTTTTACTCCAACTACAAAAGCCCGAGTGACTCCGCCAGCGTGTGTTTGTCAGGGAATTTCAAATTTCTAAAGATATGCTTGTCGATGATATTAAATATGAATTTGAAAGATGAAACTGATTTAATAAAAAATACTCCAATAACTTGAACAAGACAAGGATGGTTAACATCCATCATCTGATAAATTTTATACACCTAAAAAAAGGTCACAGAGTGAAACTACACGCACCACAAAAAATAATTGCGACGTGTTTTTTTGCGTTTTGCTTGTACGATACTGCGGGAACCCTTCGTGTGCGAGTCCAACTCGCTCTTGACGATGGTGTTTATTTTTGTTTAGTATTACATATGAGCAGTAATTCCCGCCAACGTTGCCCCGCGCTCTAAATTCGTGGCGCGACGGATATAAACAGAGGAAAAAGGAGTATCCGAATGTCTGGACGCCCATATTATGAAGAAATATCAAAAAGAGCTTGCAAAGGAAGTATTTTATTACGAAGAATTGATTTGATGTCAATTACATTGAATTTACAAATCTGCAGAAATATTTGATTACTCTCAAGGTTTTGTAGTGTGCGGTGGCAGTATTATAAAACGCCGACTTTAATTGCCTGTTGATTTCCGCCCCTTGACTGCCCTAGCACTCTGGGTTGTCTGGTTGAGGGGAAAACATGGAATTACCCATGCGCAGGAGTCAGACCTCCCTGCTATGGCCGGGTCCCCACATATTGAACGGGCATCAGCTCGTGTGGTATACGGACTAAAAACAAGCCCTTTATGTTTACAGTTGTCCTACTAAGACTTTACTGTGAGCCATGGCCTCGGTATATGCTGAAGGCTTTCTACCTGCAATTTGCCCTTTTGGGCTATATATATGTGTATGTGATATATATGGGAGGAGTTTGCCTGCTTACCAGATTTTTAGGAGCGGAGAACTCTGGGGTTTAAAGTGTGTGTTCCTACTTATAAAAGCCCAAGTGATTGGGCCAGGTACCTGGCCAAAATCAATAGGACATTGTAATCACGCGAGCAAAGAGTATGTGCAGCGATGCAGTCAGTACAGCTTGGTACAGTCCGCGCGCGCCAAGTTTATTTGAGTCTGAGCGAGCTGTGTGTGACCTCGCTTTCTTACATCGGGTCCTTACCCGATGGGCTGAGGGAGAGAGAGAAGTGACAGCTTGTTCAGAGCCATAGAAACTTGGCGATTTTTTATACCTATCTAAAACATCACAATAATGTACAATGAACATGCGGTTCCTGAATACATCCAAGAGAGCTTATGATATGTGTGTAGATATGTAACTGTACATAATTAGGCATTAAAACTCTCGAGTGACTCTTGCATGTTCAACCTAACACGAAGGATAAAGGGGGCTTCGCTTCGCTCACTCCCCTTTACCCTAAACTACCGCAGCATTTTCCCCTGATATTTGCTGTGCAAATCAGTATTTTTGATGTGCAGTTTGATATTTCCCTTTTTATATCATCATCAAACCCGTCGTCGTAATCTTTCTATAGATTTCCGTCATTCTTGGATTAAACGAACTCCGAATACTATCTAATAGGTAATAATCGGATTATATATTATCAGTGGGTTAAATATGTTTATCGCGCCACTAATAGTACTATTCTAAAGCCGGGTTGGCTATAGATATCGTTCGCGATTTTTATTATCATTCACCTTTGACTGGTGATATGGTTTTTGTGTAACGTGACTGGTGACGAGGGGTCTGAGAGGCCCACTGCGGTATCTGGTATAAATAATATAAATTAAGTGTGGTAGATAGGCGAAGTAAGTATTTAAAAACTGTGTTATCATATATAAAAGGATAACATAAAACAGATAACTATACTTTGAATATATTTTTTGTTGCGATCTTGCAATTTAAATGTATGTCGTCTTTACAATCAAAAACCTAGAGATGAGACCAGAAATTACAAAAGCAAAAAATTAAATCTTTTTTTTTCTATAATATTGAAGTAATAATAAATAATAAAAAAAAAACTCCAATCAAAAGTGTGACACGAAATTCACAACGGTCAAACTTTTCCAATTTTTATATGCAGTCTGGCCATATTTTTTGCACCTGCAAGCACATTCGTTTTGGACACGAATCACACTGGTAATTTGATTTGCGCTTTAATCACAGATATCGAGAGATAGGTTGAGGGGCGTGGCATGTGCGAACAAATGTAGCTCCGACAGGTTCGATATTAAAAATTCTCGGTAGTCACCGGGCGACCGCAGTGATGAATTCATCTCCGTTGTTTTTCTAAAATGCCGACCTGTGCAATACTCACGTGCAAAAATAGAAGCGAGATTGTGAACTCCAAGAACGCCGGTGTCACATATCACTTGTAAGTCTCATTCTAACTATTATTTCTTCTTAAAACACAAGAAATAAACATTATTACGAAAATAAATCATTCGCGGAAAATTCGTCACGAATTGACATGAAAGTGACAATGTCATGTTGTTCTAGCTAAGTTTGTTGCTACATTGCTTGTTTTGTAACTTAATTTCACTTCGTATTGCCAAGCTAACACGCAATGAATATTTCACACTTATCTAAGTACGAAAGCAAAGATGCATCGTGATACGGAGGCGAACTGTCACACGCAAACAGAGACGACATATAGTGATGGGGATACTGATAGGAGAATTATGTTTTTGAATCGATAGATTTTATCATTCCGCAATTACTAATATAGTTAATGTAATAATATAGTTATTTTATTACTCATAATACGTAAGTTTATTGTTAGTTATTCCAATGATTGCCAAACAGGCAGTTTAGATTTTAAGTTTGTTTAAAACCTCGCCCGACGAAGGATAATGGGGTGTTATAAGTATTGATCGGAAATTCCGATGCTTTCTGTCAGGTCCGAAGAGAATTTCTAGGCTAAGTCCGAATCAGAATGAACTCCGTTCACAGTTATTCTACCTTCATAAACCTCTTTGCCTCTCTTTCTAGCTGTAAGGATTCTGTTGAAAAAAAGAAGAGAGGCAAAGGGGTCTCTGGAGGCAGAACAACTGTGAACGGAGAATACACGGGTAATTTCGACGCAAAAAAGTCGGGATAAGGGGGTTGTATAGTTATTAGTCCGATTTGACTCAAAATCTATATCTGGGGATCCGGTTGAGGTCCAATCATGATTCTGTCATATTTTGAAAAAGTTGCCGACATTTCGAACTTCGTAGTTACTGGTCCGATTTACTTCAAAATCGATATCTGGGGACCCGGTTAGAATACAATTATGATATAGATGTCAGATTTTGAATATTGGACGCCATTTTGATTTTTATATTTACTGTTCCGATTTGCTTCAATGATAAAGTTATGTATTTTATTACGCTAATCAATGTTTCAGTTTTCCTAGTGAACCAAAAATAAAAGAAAAATGGATCGAAGCGGTAATGAGAGGGCCTCGCTGGTTTCCACAAAAACAATGTAAAATATGCTCAATTCATTTCGAGGAGAAATGTTTTCAAAAATTAATGAAATACAGGCGAATGTGGCCATGGGCAGTGCCGACGATGAAAATACCAGTTATGATGTCTCATGTTAGTAATTTATATTTAATTTCATACAATGGATAGGTTTAAAATATTTCTTACACCATACCACTATAAAAAGACTGTTTCTAGATTATTAATTGAATATCTACTTGAAATTATAAATTCCTTTACTAACTACATATAACTTTAAGTAATGCATCTTATTTTATTAGGGTACCAGAGATCCAGAGAAAAACCATATCAATGAATGCGTCTCTGTAGGAGATAGCAGCGATCAGGTGTATTTTTTTGAAATTTTAACATGAAAAACTGCGTGATACGTATTTGAATACTGATTGCTTGCACCTTTTTGTCTCAGGATACCATAAAACCAGAGAAAACACATTTGAATGAATGCGTGTCTGAAGGAGATGACGGCAATGATGTAAATCGGGTCAAATTAAAACAATTTATAAAAATCTTCGGGTTACTTATTTACATCTTTATTTTTAGACATCAAAACAAGCTGAGTCTGAAGAACCGTCTTTGTTGACCACGGACAGAGTAGGTAATGAAAATGTAAGAAATGTATTTGAATTATTATTTGAATTGTAATTTTATTTAATTTTATAAAAGTAAACATACAGACAGTGTCACGCCTTTTTCCATGCGGGGTGGCAAAGGCACATTTGATCCCAATTTATCTTAATTTAAAGATACCTTTCTTTCTTTATCATACTTCTATCGCCCATTCATATTCCTGTGATAAGAAGACTAACAGCAACTAAATTAAACATACAAATTACAGGACAAGGACCAAGAAAATCACAGCATTTTCGAGACCCCACGCAAGAGGAAGCTGCGCCATCGGATAGACCAATTGGAAATCGTACTCGAGCAAAAAAATAAGAAAATTAAAACTCTTCAAAAACAAAACAGCCGCTACCGCAAAAAATTTTTAAACATGAAGGATGTTCTGAGAGATCTTAAAGATCAAAAATTAGTTAATTCTGATCAAGTCACACAATTAGAAGGTTTAGGTGTAGGAGTGGCTGATCTCATTGAACGATGTGAGAAAAAACAATCTGTCGACAAAAAATCCACTGAAAAATACTCAGCAGAATTGAGAACTTTTGCCTGTACACTTCATTTTTATTCGCCTAAGGCCTACGAATATGTGCGGCAAAAGTTTCAATCTTGCCTTCCCCACGTTCGCACCATAAGGAAATGGTACGAGGCGATTGACTCCGACCCCGGGTTTACAAAGGAGTCATTTGAAGCTATCAAGCTGAAAGTTGAAAATACAGATTATACACTGGTGTGTAATGTTGTACTCGATGAAATGGCCATTCGCCGTCGTGTAGAGTGGGACGGTGAGTATATGCATGGATATGTAGATATATGCAATTTCAAAATGGCCGATACAGATTCTTTGCCCGAGGCAAAGGAAGCTCTAGTTTTTCTAGTAACCGCAATTAATGCCCCTTGGAAGATACCTGTCGGGTATTTTCTAGTCGCTGGTGTTACTGGAGAACAACGAGCGAATCTAGTTACACAATGTCTTGAACTGTTACAAGAAACGGGAATCGAAATAACATCACTTACTTTTGACGGCTGCCCTGCAAATATGACAATGACTAAAGAACTTGGGTGCTCACTGAACATAGAAGACTTAAAAACAAATTTCGAACATCCCGTTACAAAGACACCGATCTTCATCTTTCCCGATCCATGTCATATGTTGAAGTTATTGAGGAATGCTTTTGAAGCCAAAGGAAGCTTTGTTGATGAAACCCAAAAAGAAGTGGAATGGGCACATTTAAAAAAATTGAACGATGTCCAAGAAGAAGAAAAGATGCACTTAGCTAACAAATTGCGTCGAGGCCACATATTCTTTAAAAACCAGAAAATGAAAGTGAGATGGGCATCCCAATTGTTCAGCACCAGTGTGGCAGTCGCATTAACATTTTGCTCAGAACTAAATTTACCAGGTTTTCAAAATGTCGATGGCACAGTCAACTTTCTGAAAATAGTCAACAATCTATTTGATATATTGAACTCCAGACATGTAGCCCAGTTACATTACAAAAAGCCAATCTGTGAACAAAATAAGGTTGAAATCTTTGATTTTCTGGAAAAAGCCGAAAATTACCTGAAAAAATTGAAGCTTGTGGATGGTACGGCAGTAATTGACTCATCGAGGAAAACTGGTTTTGTCGGATTTTAGATCTGTATAAAGAGCCTCAAAGATTTGTATGTTCGGCTAGTTGAAAAAGAACGAAAACTAAGCTACTTCCCTGTTTACAAGATTAGTCAGGACCATCTTGAGCTGCTTTTTGGCCAAATCCGAAGCCACGGGGGTTGTAATACAAACCCAACAGCACGACAATTCAAATCAATATACAAAAAATTGATGGTCAAGTCAAAACTCCGAGACGTGGACAGTGGGAACTGCCGAGCACTCGAAAAGATGTCCTTTCTGACATGTTCATCGGCTGTTCGCATCAACCACACTATCGATCCCCGATTACGAGATGAAGAGTGTGACGACATAAATATATTACATGAAATGGCAGTATTCGACGAAGAAGTAGAAATAATGGTTGATGTTCTAACACAATACAGCTCACAAACCATAACTTACGTAGCTGGCTTCGTCGTTCATGCTCTGATTAAAACTGTGAAATGCGACGTATGCACAAGCGCGCTACTGTCAAGCGGCCCTGACGATACACATAAGTTTATAAAACTCAAGGATAAAGGCGGCTTAATATATCCTTCCCATGACGTTATAACAATTTGCAAAAACATGGAAGTGATCATAAAATCAACTGTGCTTACCAAAGACAAAATAAAGGTTAGGGTTAAAAATTTAAAACAATCATTAATGTCTAAAGCACTACCCCGTTTCATTGGCATGAATCTGTTCAACGAAATAGATTTTCACCAATTCGAACAAAACCCAATGGATAATCATCTAATATAACTGATAAAAGCTGTAATGGAAAGATATACCAATATAAGACTGCATTACTTGGCAAAAAACGCTACGCCTCAATTGTCAAAACGGCAAGTTCTTAATAAATATTTACATTTTTCTGGTCAATAGATAGTATTTAACTGTACAGGATTTTACAGAAAGGGTATATATGCCGAAAGACGGTTGTTAAGGCCATCATTCTGAACATCTTTCTTGATTAAACTGATTTGATCAGCATTGTTTTTCACTTTTCAGTACATTTTGGGCCGAGCTGCAGGTCAGCTGATTTGTATGGGGAAGTAAAAAATAAAGTTGCTCTGATCAAATCAGATTCATAGAGAAAATCGTTCAAAATATGTCGCAAACAACTCTTTTCGGCTTGTCACCCCGCATCTGTTACACCCTGTATACACAGTAATAGGTATTTCTTGTAAAATAAATATGTCGTATTTACAAACAATTTACTATTTTATTTATAGAACCCGGCATTGTATACGACTGTCTATACCAGTGTCTATAAATTATAATCGATCGATGATACACGCTGTCCTTGCATTGTCCCAACACTAGCTCGACTAGCTAGTATACCTGCGGTAGTGTGGGTGTGTTCGGACGATAGGTGCATGACATTGCACTGACCAATAAAAGCGGAGGGATTGCTGTACGAGTGGTGTAAATGTATGCGTGTTCTTAGTTTTCGGCAACACTGGTTCCGATACAAGCTTAGCGCCAAGGGCCTATCTCTCGATATCTGTGGCTTTAATCGAGGAAGACAACTGGGGCCCAATTCCGGTACACAATGACAGCTCCATGACCATTATATTACGATTACGGTCAACTATAGATATCCAATATTTAGCGTTCGGAGAATATTTTTTAGGGAATTATGGTAAAAATTAAGTTAATTGGTAAGCACAATAATTAAGTTGACCAACAAAGGGAATGGAATTACAAAATCGTCAGATATTGGATATCTAAAGTTGACCGTAATCGTAATGTAATTGTCATGGAGCTGTTATTGCGTACCAGAATTGGGCCCCTGGCGCAGGTTTTCCTGGCGTTTGGCCTGTTTTCGGTTAAAAATACGAAAAATCAATACAGCAAAATTTACGCTAAAAAGTAACGAAAGGCAACTTACTGATTTGAGCCTGTCCGACACAGCTATCCACTTCTACGGCATGGACGCAAGTAAACTCGAAGCTACTCAGGTGATGAGCCCAAGGAAGCGCGGGGAAGGGGATAAAATTATGTTTTACTGACGCCGCTGGGCCTGTAAGACCCCCTGTCACTAGTTAAAGGTTAATGGAGGGGAGTCATTTGGAACTCCGCTGTCCAACTAGTAGGTATAGTTTTTTTTTGCGAGGAAGTGTACAGTTTTTGAGAAATAAATGAATTTTGTTAAAATTTGGGATTATGTTCACATCATTTTTGCTATGAAAGTGACATGATGCAGGTATGCAACCCGCAGAGGGTTGGGGGAGAGCTTCCTATGCGGACTTGTGGCATTTTATCTTATTTTTTTATTGCCGGAGACTTCGTTTTATATAATTACGATTAAAATATAAATTCAAAGACTTACGTACGCGAAATGAAACTCAATTCTGCCATTAAATTTACTAAAAAAATTAACACTGTGAAGACTGGGTTCAAGATTAGCAATAGCATTATATTTATTGAGTCAAATTTGGCTAGAGTAGGTTATTGTGGCTAAATTTCAATTGGGTTATAGGTTAGAACTTAGAAGAAGCAAAACCGGAGCAAAGCGGTAGCGAAGCGGGGCGGAGCGAAGCGTATGCACATAAATGCAGCATTTAATGATATGAATAGTAATTATTTTTATTGTGTGCATCCACACAATAAAAATTATTATTATCTGCAGTGTATCTGTCGCAGTTTGTTGGTTAAATCAGACACTTAACTAACAACCTAGACCGTTAATTAAAGACCGACGTTTAACCAAGTCACTAGCATTCTGATTTAAATAAAGCATTTTCGAAAACCTTTCATAATCTGTCTTACCGAAAGCCGGCGTGTTGGTAAAATAATGTTTAACAAGATGGCGTCACGACAACAGCTGATTACTTTCAGAGTCTATCTTGTCACTACTGATTTGCACAGGTTATATCAGGGCAAAATATTGCGGTAGCTTAGGTGAAGGGTAAAGGGGGTGAGCGAAGCGAAGCCCCCTTTATCCTTCGTGTTAGGTTGAACATGTAAGAACAACAAAAAATACTTAAAACATAAAATTAAGTACACATAAAATATTTTTAGGTGTACTTAAGTGTTTTTAGGTGTACATATGTACGTATGTACACATACAATATAAATATATTGTACATGTCTTGTTGCCTAGGAACGTTTAGACAACTCGTTAAACGTTTCGTTCACTCACTTGTCTGACGGAAGGAACTTTAGCGACTTGGTTAAACGTCGGTCTTTAATTAACGGTCTAGGGTGTTAGTTAAGTGTCTGATTTAACCAACTAACTGCGACATATCTATCACCGCCGCAGCCCCGTAGTAGCCGGAGCCATTTCGAACATAGACGTAACGTCAAAAAAGGGGGTCCCGGCGGAGAGGGGAGTTCCAATGGTGCCAGGTTGCTTTATGTCACTTTGGTAGTGAAAATCATGTACCGGTACTGTAATAAATGTGTAACTGTAATGTTACCTCAAAATTAAAAAAATATATTATTTATTTCATAAAAACTAAATTTTCTCGCAAAAAACTATACTAGGGGGACAAGGGAGCTCACCCTGCCCTCCCCCTCCCAAATTAAGGTGAACGATATCTATAGTTTATACCTTATCCCTTAGGTCCACTAAATCCAACGCGAATTAGCGCTAATCTCGGGATAACATTGACATTCTACAGAAAAAGTGTATTGAAACGTAATCGTAAAACAAAGAATAAAAATTTACATACAGGCTCACACATTGCTTCTGGCCCCACAATAGGATACACACATATAAACATCCAATAGGAAACTTGCTTCCCTTTCAATGATTTCCCGATTCACTGGACTTAACAAATGTCATACAATATCTCTCCTACACCACACCGCTTGTGTAACTCGACATTGGTCCTACAAATCTACACCCCCACTGTATCTTGTCCCCCACAACTTTACCGGCTACGTCAACAGTAACGCAGTCACACGGAGAGGGTTCAAGTAAGGTTGGTCAGCGCACTATGACACGTGGTCAGCGCGTACGCGAGCAAATTGCGTGAAGTCGGTCAATGCCCCGCGAGGCGTTAGATAAAAAAAACACAATTGTTTACGAGCATATTATGCAGAGGTGATACGGGTGCTTATTTTTTTTCTTTACCCCCAGCCCGGGATCGAACCCGGGACCTCTCGTATGGTAGGCAGAGCCACAACCAATTGGTTCTGTGTCGTGAGGTCCTCAAAGTGTCGGAAACTCACAACTTTCTTTAGGAGGGGAGTTTCTCACGTCCGCAGGAAATACTTGTATCCCAGAGCCCTGCACGTTCTCCCTGGATAGTGCTAACAAGCAACAAATTAATCTCAAGACGTCACTTTTGAGCTTTCAAATACACTTGACACTGGCAACATTAAACTCGCTTCTAAAGACATGTGCGTCACCTCACCGCCAACAGTTGACGCAAGTTTCTTAAGAAAAATAATTAATTAAATATTAGACAAGGTAGTCAATTCTGGACATGTCTGAAGTTGGAGCATTGTGTTCAAAATGGCTTGACAATAACAGAATTGTATATTTCCAGCAGTTTTCTTTTATCAACTCTTCTGTGTAAAAAAGACACAGCATTTGACTATGACGTCACATGTTTGTATTTCATAGATCTCATGAAGATGACTTTTGACATTTCTTAAAAAGTATCTGTTTTGACTAGCAGTTTATTACCGTATTTTGTTAATGTAAATGTAACAAACTCAATTAATGAAATTAAAACAGCTATTTTACTTCACAGTAACATTTATTAAGCGTTGTGGAAGACGCTCTTCGCTCGTTTCTCTTTCTTCTTCTTCTCCATGCGCTTCTTCTTTTTCTCCGTGCTGCGCAGGAGTTGTCTGATGGCGTCTTCTGTGTCTTCTTCATCCTCGATGGTGCTGCCCTCTGCGATGGTGCTGCCCTCTGCGATAGTGCTGTCTTCTGTGACAGTGCTACCCTCCGCGATGGTGCTGCCCTCTGTGGAAGGTTTCAACTTTTTCTTTGCCCCGGGTTGCGAGTCGACGGCGACAGATTTCTTCTTTTTGGGTTTCTCTCTGCGAATGATAGAATTGTTTAGTAAATAAGGAAATTGTATAATAATATAGAAAATAACGGGAAATATTAAACTGCACATAAATAATACTGATTTGCACAGCAAATGTACTGATTTTCACATCAAATATCAGGGCAAAGTACTGCGGTAGCTTAGGTGAAGGGTAAAGGGGGTGATCGAAGCGACATGTAAGAACAAAAAAAATACTTAAAACATAAAAAGTATTTTTGCTGATCCATTTTTGCTGTGAAAATCAGTATTTTTGCTGTGAAAATTAGTATTTTTGCTGAGCGATTAAATACTAGCCGAAAATAGCAACTGCCTCCTCGAAGCAACAAATCTATGAATGGAGATTTTCTACACTCCTAGTTGTTCTATCATTACAAAACTTGGTATGTATATGGTGTTCAGATGACGCCGCAATAATATGGCACCACCGAGCTGGTCTGATGATGGAGCCCGAAGGTGGGAGAGGGAACCCTAGGATGCTGGAGATCGAATTTGGGCTCATTAGATTCGTCGTGACAAGTCATGTTCATATCTCCTAGCCATCATGACCCGATGATGGAGCCAGAGAGAAGCATTTTTACCCAATCATGAAGTGAAGCGAGCGAAGGGCTCATTTCGACAAGATAGGAGGCCGGTTTCTTCTGTCTCTATGTCTGGTGTCTGTCAGTTCCGGTCTAGGGGCCACAGTTTTCAAGCGATACTCACAAAACTTAGCACACGTGTTCCTTGTTTTTTTTTGTTGAGCTTTTCTCGATTTTCCCCTTGGTTATGACGTCAACAATTTTTTGTATGTTGTTGTTTTTTTTTCTGAAACCTATCGTGTGGGGTATCAAATTAAAGGGTTTCATGAGCCGGTTCTAAAAATATATTAAATATTTTCAAAACATACCAAGTTTGGCTCCTCGAAGTAGGAGACGGATTAGTAAAGAGGGTCTATACAGACCATGAGAGTGAGTGAAATAGACTATATTTTCGTGAAAAGTCATTAGATTGTATTTTAAATCATAAAATGTAGTTTACAAAGTTATTGGTGCGGCTACTTTACTACTTGATTTTGATTGAATCTAAAATACTTACCTATAAATTGGTTCACAGTCCCCCCTGTTAGCTGTTAGCGAGCTCTACTGCCCATAGGGCCACTAGTAATCACCTTTATGAATTTTGTGTGCCCAAAATTTTAAAGCCCATGTTTATCCGACAGTAAATATTAGTGTATCCGACTCACAGTATCGTGTCCATGCTCTCGAAGAGTTCGTCCAATTCGTCCTCCTCCTTCACCTCTCCCTTCTCCTCTTTCTCGTGGTCCCCATCTTCTGTCTCGCTCTTACGTAGAGGGGTAGAGGTTGCCGTTTGGACTAGAAGCGCTGTCAGTTTTGACGTCAGGTATTGCTGGAGAGATAAACAAACATAAACATATATAAAAAAAAATACACGCCCGGCATAAATGAAAATTTAGAATTTGGCTGACTGGTTTTCTTGTTAAGCTAATAACTGTCGAACTACTGAACCGATTTTAATAAAACATGGCTAAGAACCATCACAGGGAAGTGTACTATCGATTCTCGAAAAAACGCATTAAAATCTGTCAACCCGTTTGAGCAGTAGAGTGTCGCAAACAGACACCCACACACATACACACCTCGTTTGGGGGGGGGGGTTACGCAATTTTGGGTGGTAGAGGTGCAGTTGTGCTCCATTTCAATCAGATATGAAATACCACATTTAAGAATCACTTTAATATAAGATACCAAAAGTAGTTTGGCTAAAAGGTAAGAAGATTAAGACGCTGGGTATTGTCAGATGTCAATATTTAAAGCTACATCTTAGGGTTCCGTACCCTAAGGATACCAAACGGGACCCTATTACTAAGTCTCCGCTGTCCGTCTGTCCGTCAGTCATCGGGCTCTACCGGATCAACGGTGGTGTCCAAAATTTCTGCCACCACGTGGGGAGTGGCCAACTTTAAGGATACAAGCGCCATATCCAGATGCCAAACATTATTTGTATTATTCAATGATTTTATACTCTATTACCAAGCCATAAATAAAGGTTGAACTACATTATAACCGCGTCAAAGGCATATGAGAGGTTAAAGACAAAGCTCTGAACATTTCAATATGAAACCGAAAAGCAACCAACATCTGCCATTAACCACATCAACTTATAGATTAGATAGTGCCAAATTTGTAGTCCCCTGACCCAGAGAGGCGCATCAGGTGAGGGGAGGTGATGTGCGGGACGCGCGGGAGGCTGCAAGCATTTCGTGAGCTTTGATTGGCTCGCCAGTCGCACCGTGTCTCTCGCGTCGATACGACGTCTCACAGGCTTCCGAAGTACAGTCGCGTTCTAAATTGTTGTTGCCGATTGTTATAGATTTCTATTTTTTATGTAAGTACAAGCTTTTTTACAGACTTAATGGAAGGCTTAGTACCATTGTCAGATTAACTCAGATTAAAGATTGTAACATATCTCACTTCCTAGAGTTATTGCAATCTGTTCAATTAACTACACAATCCAGACCTCCTTTCTGTGTCTGGGTTCCTCCCTTCACATTGAGCGGATACTTCAGCTTGTTAAGTATGTATGTGAGGAATAATATCAGTAGCTTCAAAACCATTGAAGGAAAAATATCAGTAGCTTCAAACCATAATGTGCAAACTAGTAATAAACATAAACTTTCTTTACCAGTGTTCGGACTCACAAAAGTTAGTAGTTCTTTTATGGGACACTGTATACGCTTCTACAATAAAATTCCGCAAGAAATACAAAACTTTACTGGAGCTCGATTCCAAAAATGTATAAAGCACACTTTGTGCACAAAGGCCTACTACAAAATTAATGACTTTTTACAAGACACCGACATCTGGCATTAAACCAGTTCATTGCACCCTATATATTATGTACTTATAATTAGGCACCTACTTAATGTTTTATTATGCTTGCTTGGTTATGTTATGACGTTAATTAAGTCTCAATTTTTGTGCTATTATGAATAAAAATCTTTGAACTGAACTGAACTGACTAAAAACAACCCCTTTGTGTGTGTGTGTGTGTGTGTGTGTGTATGCGTGTGAGGGTGTGTATGCGTGTGTGAGAGTGTGTGTGCGTGTGGGAGGTGTGTTTGTGTGTGTGTGTCTGTGAGGGTGTATGTGTGTGTGTGTGTGTGTGTGTGTGTGTGTGTGTGTGAGAGAGTAGTTGTTCAGATGTTACTACTAGCCAGGTTTGAGGTTTCCCCAGCAGCGTGTTTGTTACCTGGTACAGCAGCTGCTTGGAGCCGGCGTCGTGCACGCGCACGCGCCGGTCGAGCCCCGCGCTCAGCACCCGCCCGCCCGCCGCCGCCGCCGCCGCCACTGCGCCTGCGCACCCCTTGTAGCCCTGCCCACAGAACTTCACTTCCTAACAGATACATCACAGTCCTACGAAAGCGAAAATACCTACGCTATAATAGCCTAAACATGGAGTAAACTGTAAGCAAAGAGAGGGTGAGAACGCTATACCAACCGCGCAACGTTCGTCCGCGTACGTCATTGAGGGTAAGTGATAGTGAAATAAGAGATTATGATTATTTTTCCACGCCACTGCTCGGAAATATGGTCAAAGATGGATTGAAATGAGAGTAGAAAGTAGTTCTTAGTAGTACAATTCAAAAACAGTCAAACAATGTAGATTTGCAAAGTAAAATTTAGTGTTTAGCGGCCTTTTGTACTTTCTACTCTGCTATTGGAGTAGTAATAGAGAGAGTGATATGTTTGTAGAGCGCTGTCTTGTTCTGGCGCACAACTTGGCTGGAACCCACGCGCACCGAACATATCGCTGCCATCACACTCCGTACCGGCCGAAATGACACAAAATACTAATATAAATGTGTTCCGGAAAAAAACATTTCCTTGTCATTCCACAACTGCCCTAATGCGAATATCAATATTACTTTTAATTATACTGTGTATTACACTGTGTACTCAATCTGTTTTATTTCCTTACATTAGGCGTGAAAAGCACATAGTAAATGCCTCGGTAGAAAGTGCAATAGATGGAGTCGCATCTTCGCGAACTAACTCGTCCATGTATTGCTTACTTTCTATACCTGGGCAACAATGTACTATTATTGCTCCTCATACATATATGATCGGTTTTAACTTTATCAAAGTTTGCCAGGAATGTTTTTTCTAATTTTTAAATGTATTTTTAGAGGTCTCTGTCGGGACTTTTAATCAACCATAAAAAGGAGAATCTTTATTATAAGCTTTAAAGCTTGCACAGGTATAGTCCATTTCGATGCCTTTGACATCAACACTCAAATCTCACTCAATGATAGACAACTGTCAACTGACATTTTTATTTACATTATTGTGAAATCCTATCGAAATCGACTCTATGTTATTTGCTGCATCGTTTGGCTATTGCAAATAACTCGCGACCTTGAGTGAGTGATTGAAATCTCTTTCTCGCTCAAACTCCAAGAAAGCTGGCGGGGCCTGTGGCACTACTATAGAATGAAAAAAAAAATCGTATAGAATACGCTGAAAGGCATCTAATGCAGTGCGCGCTAAGTCTAAATGGCTCAGAAGCTCTATTTTTGAATCACTCGTGGGACATAATATATCGCATGAGACATATGTCACGTTCGACTTACAAGTCGCATGACGTTGATTTTCTGCATTTTTGAATGGTTTATCATCGGTGTTGCCAATAAATTTGGATATGTTGATTTTTATCTGTTGCTCGCAGAAAAAGTAAAATCCGGTAAATATCGCATAGGAAACGGAACGTTAAATGCTCTCATATTATAGGCTGTATGACAGTTGTCTGTTCAATTAAGCTGCCTGCTAAATCCTAGCAATAGGAACAAATCGGGCTGTTCAATCTGTCGCAAATGTCACATATTTGATGTTTTGGATTCCAATTTGAAAAAAACGCGCGAAAACAGCAAACCCCTGACACTTCAAATTGTGTTGACACTGTTGACATTAGCTTTGACGTATTTGACGTTTATCCTACTATCCGACTTGCGCAACGAGTGGTGCTGACCACTCGTTGCAGGCGAATGACTGAAAAATACGAAATTTCGCATGTCCAAGGAAAATCAGTAGAAAAGAGCGATCGCGTGACATGACTCATGTCATGTCATGACATTCAAATTCAATTCAAATTCATGCGAGCGATTCAAAAATAGAGCTCCTGAGCAGATTCAGTTTTTTTTAAATATATTTCACTTTTTTATTGAATATAAATAATCTTATTCAACGTCAGCTGAATATCTTATTCAGAGCGAGCTGTCACCTCTCTCTCTATTACCCCACCTTACCGTTGCGAGAAGGGGAGGCGACTTGGCGCGGCCTGTAACCATAACCTACCTTGTCGGGTCTCCCCACTCGTAAGTCCACGAGATGCAGTTGCCCGCGGCTGAAACCGACCAACACTTGTCTGGAACAGAGGAAACATTAGTAATATTAGACAATGGGAAATAATATAATTCATGGGGCACTGTATTCGCTTCTACAATAAAATACCACAGGAATCATTGATCCTTCCTGAAAAGAGGTTCAAAAACTATGTTAAAAATTAGCTGATAAGAAAGTCCTATTATATTATTAAGGAATACTTAGATGACAAAACTGCATGGTCCATACCAACTCAGCGCACAGAAATTCGGCGAGGGGCGATGGATCAAGTCTATCAAGGTATCTTGTTGGGGAAAGCAGCGGATATTCAAACTATTTTTACTTTACAGAAAAGAGCTATTCGAGCAATTTATAATTTTAAACGAACAGACTCCTTAAGAGAGCTTTATAAAGAAATTGACATACTAACTGTTGCTAGTCAATTTATTTTCTAAAATATAATGTATGTATGCAAGAACCTTACAACATATTCCAAATTTAGCGATAGCTGTAATGTTAACCTAAGAAATCACAGACTATGTGCGCCCCGTTTTAGACTCGCGAAGGTTAGCAATTCTTTCAAGGGTCAGTGCATTCTCTACTATAATAAGATACCTCTGGAGATTTTGAAATTGCCATATGAGCACTTTAAAAAGCATGTTAAAGCGACTTTGTCGAAAAAGGGATATTACAATGTTCAAGATTACTTAAATGACAGGACTGTATGGGGTTAATCTAGCTCAACACAGGCCTTGCTGTTATTAATTTTGTAATTATTTATTCCTGCTTATTAATCATAATAATTAAATTTTTCATATTTGTAATAGTTAAGCACAACCTATCTTTAAAAGAGATTTAAAAATCGATCTGTCGGAGTTTTTACGCCCTTCTGCTTCCACAGTGGTCCAATGTAGAGAAGCGGCAAAAAATGACGTTTGCTAAGTATATGTTGTGACGTTTTAGCGTCGCATAAATGTAGGTAGATTGAAGCCGGTCGAAATTAAACAACCCGAAAGGAAATTTACAATTATTTATTAAAAATGAAAAGTAGACTCGACTAGGTCGCGGGTTTATATCTGGCTGGCATTTAGTGTGAAACAACGTCCTTGTAATTGGGGTCACTTCCCTGCACTGTCCAACGGCACGTAGTCCACGTAGATGTTGAAGCGGGAGTTCGAGGTTCCGGGATTCGGGTCTGCAACGCAGGTCTACCGGATACGCGCAGGAGCATGCGCGTGAAGGTTGGTGAGCTCCAAATCAAACCCCAAACTTGGTCCCTGGAATTCCCGGAAAATAGTCGTTTCACAAAAAGTCCAAATTCGTGTAAGTGACTGCGACATCGGGATTTATTGTTGAATAAATATGCTCGCGTTTTAGTTGGCTATATTAGTGAACCCCAAAGCATTTAATGGTGATCAAAAGATGTGGCAGTCACAAACAAAATCAACAGTTTCATGATCAAGCAAAATATGAAATGAAATTATCAAAACCTTATGAAGAAATGTACTAAACTAATTACAATATGACCAAAAGCATTATTGTTGCATTATACTGCGATTGTATATGAAATTACAATTTAATTAGCTAGAAATAATGTAATTTAGCTAATATTACATGAGTTTTTTATGAAGTGGGTAGATGATATTTCTAGAAGCCTTTAGAAGCGTGATAGTCCCAGCATGATTCAAATGGGCAGATAATGTTATAACATGATTTAGACTAATGTACAGTGAGAACTAGTTATATTTTTAATATTTTCTACATGTAAAGTGATTTATAACTATCTATGATAACTTAATCTAAGTAGTAAAATATTCACAACACTCACCCAATTCGGGGAAATACTGGCACTTAATTTTAACACAGGTTATAGGTATTGATGGTTCACTCCGAAACTTAGCATCTGTCACACCATCATAGTTAGAAAATCTTTGGGAATAAATCCCATGGTTATTAAAGTGGTTGACCTGTCGCGGTCCTCGCCGTAATGCAAATGTCAGTGGCGTGCGTGTCGCCTTCGCTGGTCGCGGCCGCGTTCTTATCGCGAGTCGGTGACGTCACTCATTGTATTCGTAACTAGTTTGCCTAATAGTAAATGTGCGCAAACGATTCTGTCTGTATGTAAATACATTATATTTATTATAGTTGTAATATGTGGATTGGATGATTTTTGAGTTGTAAATATATAGTTAGGCTTTTAAATATAGTATAGATCTTTAATTTAGTAGAAATAAAGGTAAACCGTTACATACCCCCTTTTTTAGGTTAGGATTTTTGCTGAAAAAATCCGCTATCTCTCTATGCTGCTCAATAGATATACTAGTTATCATTCAGGCCTCTCTCTCAACATTCCTCCCCTAATCATACATACTTCACGCTAGCAAACAGGCAATAGACACGTATAATGTGTGTTATTGCGTCCATACAGATTGAATATTTTAATGTAATAAGTAATATAATACTCTTATATAACTATTGATGGATATAAGGTTAGTCCAATTCTTACCCACAGTATCAAGGCTGTATATGCTGTCATTATTTTTATTATTTGTCTTTATAGTAGACATAGACTCCTAATTACAGTACACTGTAAGGTATAGGAAAATACTTCGTCATCCGGTAGAGGACACGATTTTTTTTTTCAATATTTATTTTTACGTATATACACACACACACAATAACACAGCGACCTTATGAAAATATATTATTAGTGAGCTTGTGGATTAAATCAGACTATTAGCGTAGAGATAGTAACATGAGTTACACAGGGTACTTACAAATTCTATTATTGCTTATAGTTAGTTAATTTGAAATCTTTGACATGCCAGTCTCCTATATTATTTCCGGTCATATCCTCGAGTTCGTATACTAAATTAGACTTTTTCTTTACGATTTTGCACTTTGTAAACTTCGGAGCAAGCTTCTTACAAAACATTTTGTTTTTGTTGCTTAGGAAAAATGTCTTCTTCCAAATGATGTCACCTACTTTAAAATTTACGTCTTTACGGCGCAGGTTATAATGACCACTATTTCTCGAATGAGCTTTAGTTAGGCACAATTGTACTTTTTCGAATACAGTTCTTAAATTACCTAAATTTTCAGCGTATTCGTCCCTAGGGGTGAAAATTATATCATCGCTGAGGTCCGTATCGATATAATGCAAGCCAGTAGTAACTAATTCACGCCCATATACCAAAAATGCCGGCGTATAACCAGTTACCTCGTTTACCGATGAATTCATGGCAAATTGGATTTTTGATAGGTTACAGTCCCAAGATCTATGGTCGTTTTCAATGTAGGTAGATACTGCTGTTAAAAGAGTCTTGTTGTAGCGTTCAACACTGTTAATCTGGGCCGTGTATTTAGGTGTGAACTTGATGTTAGGGATATTGTACTTGTTATATAGTTGCTTTAGAATATTTCCCACAAATTGTTTTCCGTTGTCCATTAATACAGTGCTGGGTACACCGTGAACAAGAAAAACTTCTTCCTCGAGTAACTTAGCTATTATCTCGGAAGTTGCGCGACGAATAGGGAACATTAGACAATATTTTGAAAAACAACAATGAACTACAAATATAAATGTGTTTTGTTTTCGTGAAGGTGGTAGGGGACCTATTAGATCCATACTCAGCATCTGAAACGGTCGTGAACAGTCTTTAGGACGGCCCATAATGCCAAGTGTAGCATGTGCAGGATATTTGTGCGCACAACATGTGTCGCAAGTAGTTACAAATTTGGAGACATCGCGGTGCATATCAGGCCAAAAATAATTTAAGGAAAGACGTTTGTGAGTTTTGTATATGCCAAAGTGGCCTGAAGTAGGATCAGTGTGATTTTTTGTAATTATGTCCGATCTGTACTCAACAGGAATAACTTCTTTCCACTCAAACTCACTAGTTAAGGGATTCAAACTCTTTTTATATCTAAAAAGTTTTCCATTTGTTACTTTATAGTTAAGAAACGATGTAGGAGCGTTTTGGCAACCGTGGTAGATGTTAAGATACCAACTGTCACCTGTAGAGTAGAACATGTCGTGATTCGAAGAGTCCTGATCTATTGTAGCTATTGGTACTGAACGGGAAAGACTGTCAGGGACTACATTCTCTGAGCCACGACGATGTTTGATGTCGAAGTCGAATGAGGACATACGAACACCCCAACGAGCTAAACGACCTGTGGGATTATTTAAATTCAAGAACCATTTTAAGGACGAGTGGTCGGTGTACACAATGAACGTTTTGCCGTTGTCCAGGTAGCATCGCCAGTGTTCGATAGCTGTCAAGACTGCTAGGGCCTCCCTTTCCGTAGCACTGTAATTGCGTTCCTTGCTAGAGAGGGACTTGCTCATGTAGGCAATGACCTTCTCCTCGCCTTTTAAAATCTGGGTTAGAACCGCGCCAACACCGAAATCACTTGCATCCGTATGCACTTGAAAAGCTTGTGAAAAGTCGGGGCATGATAATACGGGTGAAGATATAAGAGCTTCTTTTAAAGTGCGGAATGCTTTTTCGGCGTCAGAAGACCAATTGAATGGAGGAGAGTTTTTAGCAAGGGAGGTTAATTTATTAAGTGGTGAAGCTATTGTACTGAAGTTAGGTATAAATCGACGATACCACGATGCTGTGCCTATGAATCGACGCACCTCCTTGCGATTAGTAGGGGTAGGGTAATTATTAATAGCTTCTACCTTTTCGGGATCTGGATGTAGTCCATTATGATCCACCACATAACCCAAGTATTTTAGTTTGTTTCTGAAAAATTGACACTTTTTGTAACTTATAGTCAAATTCGCCATTCTTAGTTTTTCCAGAACACGGACAAGTAGGGAGATATGTTGTTCGAAGGTCGGTGAAACAATGATAATGTCGTCTAGGTATACAAATACTTTATTTTCGAACTCTGGACCGTAGAACAACATGTCAACCAGTCGCTGCTGCGTGGCAGGGGCATTAGTAAGACCGAACGCCATAGAAGTAAATTGAAATGTACCTTTAGAAGGAATATAGAAAGCCGTCTTACACCGGTCTTCTTCCGTTATAGGAATCTGCCAGAAACTTTTAGAAAGATCTAAACTAGAAAGATACTTCGCGTCTCGTAAGTTGTCAAGTATCTCAGAAATGTACGGAAGACTGTATGCATCTTTCACAGTAACGGCATTAAGCTTACGACTGTCTAAGCAGAACCTTAGTTCCCCATTCTTTTTAGGCGTCAGTAGTACTGGAGATGACCAAGGGCTTTCGCAAGGTTCTACCACGTTTTCTCGTAACATTTCGTCAAGTTGAGTAACTAGTATTCGTTGTTTTTCAGGTGACATTCTGTAGTACCTTTGACGTATAGGAGGAGCATTCCCAGTATCGATACCGTGAGTAATTAGACTTGTGCGACCAAGACTACGTTCTTCATATGAGATGTCACAAAACTGTGCTGTGATATGATCAGCCGTAACTTTTTGTTCTGTAGAAAGGTGGTCGTAATCACATATGTGAGTAGGAGTATTAATCGATAGAATATCTGGAGTGACAGTCTCTTTACCTATCATGATAGAGTCCAAATGTTCAGGGAACAAATTAAAAAGTCTCCAGAAATCCATGCCTAAAATCAAGGGATTTTGAATCTCTGGTACTACGTAAACTTTCAGAATGTGTAGTTGGTCCAAAAATGAGACAGGTAAATTTATGACACCAACATTATTCAGCTTTTGCCCACCTGCAGCGACAAAATTTAATAATTCAGTGTTATCAAGCCTAAAACCAGCATCTAAGAAATTGGTATGATAATCTTGTCCAAGAATTGTGACACTACTACCAGTGTCCAATAAACCATTGATAGTAATACCGTTTATATTGACAGCGACGTATGGTCTGTTGTTTGCCTGTTCTGTTGCATTATGTGAATCGTGGATTGAAGTGACAGAATAACAAGAGAAAAATTTAGATATAAAATCCAGCCAAGATTTCCACTCTGTTTTATCAAAGTTATCATTAGGTTTACTGTCAGCTTCACGTTCACTACAATCCACTGAATTCAGTTTTTTGAGTGACTAGGTTTAGGATTGCAGGTTGTACAGTCAGGGTAGCGAATGCCTTTGTTTCCACACTTAAAGCATATATCAAAATGTGGCTGCTTGCACTCTTTTAGGGAATGAGTATCACTGCGACACCTTGGGCAATATTTTCGGGTTGTATGGACATCCTTAGAGCTGCTCGGTGTCACTTGCAAAGCATTGGTACTTGCAGGTCTTTCTTGTGTAATTTTAGGTTTATTGTTGTAGTTATAAGTATTTGGGTAGTTATTATATTTGTTAGGTGTAGCATAACTCTTATATTTTTCATTATAGTTAGCACTTGGGTAGCTTTTATTCGGATAGTAGTTGCTAGTTTTTTGTTGTTTAGTGTAAGCGAACTCCGGTGCTACAGTTTCCGGAGTCACGCGAGGAGGCTCATGAAAAAGAGACATACGCGAATGTATGTTCTCATAGTTAGAACACACACTTTTCAAAGACTTCAGGTCCATGATCTCGGGAGAAGCTGTCAAAGTGCTAGCGTAGCATGGTCTGATATTATGTAAAATAATTTCTAATTTATCAGCTTCAGACAGTGGTTTGCTTAGCCTCGAAAACATGCCATGCATAATAGACAGGTAAATTGAGATGTTTTCGAGCTCACCCTGCGTACGAGACCGAATTTCAGCCAAAAGGCGGTAGTCATAGTCCTTTTGACTAAAATCTTGTTTTAGATGTACGACAACGTCGTCCCAAGTTTGCACACTTTCTCTAATACTACGGAACCAGTGTAGTGCGTCGTCCGTAAAAATCTCATATGCAAACTTTAGTAGCCGGTCTTTCGAGATGTTCCTAGCGTCTACAAATTCATCCACTCTTTGTATGAAAGAGAAAACACAGGATTTGCCAGAATATTTTAACTTTGTCAAATCAGACGACAGGTTACGATCGCAAGTAACCACTGTAGTTTCAGTAGTTTCAGGTTCTGAGTTTGAACCTGCATTAGAATTTGAAGCTGGTCTTAATACTGTGATTTCTTTGTACCGGTTGCTAAATATAGTGCAATTCGATTTATGCTGATCGACTACCTGAGCACTGACATTTGTGATGCGTTTAAGTCTGTGGTAAATATGATGCAGTAAATTTTCAGTGCGCAAGAACAACGTTTTGTCAAATTTACTTTTTAGGGACGACAGCATAGTTTGAGACTTTGTTAGACTTTCCTTGACTGCGTCCAGGTCAACCGCAGGCTCTAAGTGAGATTCCAAAATGTCCTCAGGGGGTATTGCTAATTTAACAATCTGACTACGAAGATCTTGTACAGAGCCGCCTGTACCACCTCTAAGGATGACCTCGTATTCGAGTTCAGCTTTTTGGAGTGACAGATACTTAATCGGATACGACATGTTTACTTTTTCACAGAAAAGGGTATGCGTTGTGATTACAAATGATTGAAAAGCAGTGATTGTATAGTTGCTAAGTATGTGGTATAAGTAATAGGTAGTTAGAATATTGTATTTATTAAATTAAGTTATAATAGGTTTATAAATGTAAGTATTGTGGGTAGACACGTATTTGATACTTTGTACTACTTATTATTAATATAAGCCTTTAGAATTAAGGCAACCACGTACCAAACAACTGCTCAAATCAACCTTAAAATAAGGTTTAATAACACCAAGGAAATATAAATCTAGAAGTATACACGTGATGATTAATATAGCCACCAACACCCATGAAAACCAAAAAGATAACAAATGCCAAGGACCTGTTTCATATGCTCAGCTCAGAAAATACCTAGATTGGGCGCCATTGTGACGTTTTAGCGTCGCATAAATGTAGGTAGATTGAAGCCGGTCGAAATTAAACAACCCGAAAGGAAATTTACAATTATTTATTAAAAATGAAAAGTAGACTCGACTAGGTCGCGGGTTTATATCTGGCTGGCATTTAGTGTGAAACAACGTCCTTGTAATTGGGGTCACTTCCCTGCACTGTCCAACGGCACGTAGTCCACGTAGATGTTGAAGCGGGAGTTCGAGGTTCCGGGATTCGGGTCTGCAACGCAGGTCTACCGGATACGCGCAGGAGCATGCGCGTGAAGGTTGGTGAGCTCCAAATCAAACCCCAAACTTGGTCCCTGGAATTCCCGGAAAATAGTCGTTTCACAAAAAGTCCAAATTCGTGTAAGTGACTGCGACATCGGGATTTATTGTTGAATAAATATGCTCGCGTTTTAGTTGGCTATATTAGTGAACCCCAAAGCATTTAATGGTGATCAAAAGATGTGGCAGTCACAAACAAAATCAACAGTTTCATGATCAAGCAAAATATGAAATGAAATTATCAAAACCTTATGAAGAAATGTACTAAACTAATTACAATATGACCAAAAGCATTATTGTTGCATTATACTGCGATTGTATATGAAATTACAATTTAATTAGCTAGAAATAATGTAATTTAGCTAATATTACATGAGTTTTTTATGAAGTGGGTAGATGATATTTCTAGAAGCCTTTAGAAGCGTGATAGTCCCAGCATGATTCAAATGGGCAGATAATGTTATAACATGATTTAGACTAATGTACAGTGAGAACTAGTTATATTTTTAATATTTTCTACATGTAAAGTGATTTATAACTATCTATGATAACTTAATCTAAGTAGTAAAATATTCACAACACTCACCCAATTCGGGGAAATACTGGCACTTAATTTTAACACAGGTTATAGGTATTGATGGTTCACTCCGCAACTTAGCATCTGTCACACCATCATAGTTAGAAAATCTTTGGGAATAAATCCCATGGTTATTAAAGTGGTTGACCTGTCGCGGTCCTCGCCGTAATGCAAATGTCAGTGGCGTGCGTGTCGCCTTCGCTGGTCGCGGCCGCGTTCTTATCGCGAGTCGGTGACGTCACTCATTGTATTCGTAACTAGTTTGCCTAATAGTAAATGTGCGCAAACGATTCTGTCTGTATGTAAATACATTATATTTATTATAGTTGTAATATGTGGATTGGATGATTTTTGAGTTGTAAATATATAGTTAGGCTTTTAAATATAGTATAGATCTTTAATTTAGTAGAAATAAAGGTAAACCGTTACAATGTAAATATCTACAGTAATAAAGTACTTTGACTATCACTCGCCGGCGAATTTCCTTACACCGAAACCAGTAGTACCTGTTGTAAAGTCACTTTTTTAAAAAGAAGGTATGGGGGACTTTCTTGCCGTTTCTTCTTAACCCCGAGGCCCATCTTCCGAAACAGTGTAGTATTTTTTTTATATAAAAAAAAATGACTTGTAGTTATAAGCAAGTATAATTTTGACGTTGAATAAGATAATTTATTTATTTATATTCAATAAAAAAATGATTCTGATTCTAATTCTAAGGCGAATAAAAAAAAAATGAGCGAAATTTGGCGACAAAATTACAGCTACCTATCAGTTATTGGCTAAATAAATCCATTCCCAAAACGCGTGTTTGGTTGCCAATGTCGCGGCTCCGCGTTGTCGTCAGTGCTTTCGGTGCTATATTTGGCCGGATCGAATTTTCGCACGCGTTGGACGGTTTCGCTGGGAGACGCCGCGCTGGCCGGATTCTTCGAGTGTGACTTGAGCCCCGCAGGGAACCACACCAGTTACACTAAGGAACAGATCCTAAGTGTCGCACGTGTACGGTGTAGGACGTACTCTTGTATAGTAGAGAATGCATTGACCCTTGAAAGAATTGCTAACCTTCGCGAGTCTAAATCGGGGCGCAACTAGTCTGTGAGAAATAATCACAGACTACTTGCGCCCCGGTTTAGACTCGCGAAGGTTAGCAATTCTTTCAAGGGTCAATGCATTCTCTACTACAACAAGATACCTCTGAAGATCTTGAAATTGCCATATGAGCAGATTAAAAACCATGTTAAAGCGACTTTGTCGAAAAAGGGATATTACAATGTTCAAGATTACTTAAATGACGGGACTGTATGGGGTTAATCTGGCTCAACACAGACCTTGCTGTTAATAATTTTGTAATTATTTATTCCTGCTCATTAATTATGGTATATATTTTTTGTATTAGTTAATCATAAGCAATTTTTAAAAGAGATCTAAAAATCAAACTGTGGGAGTTTCTAAGCCCTTCTTCTCCCACAGTGGTCCAATGTAGAGAAGTGGCAAAAAATGACGATTGTTAAGTATATGAAAATATCTACAGTAATAAAGACATTTGGAATTTTGGAAAAGATGACAGAGATGATTTAAAGAATTAGTTTCGGTAAATTTTGAAATGTATTGAACTTATAAACTTGATGGTTAATGGGGATGAGAAACACCGAACGCCTTGGTTGTTAAGTGAATACTGAATGCTCTACAAGTATGTAGAATTTAGGTTAAACGTAAAGTGCCGCGTAAGGAGAACGTACGGTGACACGTAGGGACCGCAGCACGTGGGTTCGAAACCTCGCCGGGAGGTCCGTACGTTTAGGATTAAGTGGAACAGTGTGTCACGTGCGGTCGGCAAGTAGACGCGGAGAATCTCCGTCAGCGCAGAACTGGACTAATACCAGGGAGGCCTCACTGTACAGTTTAGGTACGTTCGAGTGGCCAACCCGACGGCCGATAGCCGCTCCTCATAAGCAACTTTTCTGTGATTTTTGCAACAACAATGACTTAAGTACTTATCATTTTAGGGTGTCTAAAGGAATTGTTCACAAATAAAATTGGATTCCTTTTTAATTGAATACCTTTTTGTTTAACTAAAAGTAAACGCTTTAGACCCAGTATGAAACAAATGACAATTACATAAGTAAGGACGTAGGTACCTACCTAGCCTTAGAATTCTCCAATAGCCTGAATAAGTACTATAAAAACCTCTCCACCACCACCTAGAGTGGACTAAAATTCGCTAGCACAAATAATCGCACGTAGGTAACCCTACCGTGATCAAGCGAGACAGGAGTTTACAGGACGACCTTGTGATGTCAGAGTAAAAGAAGCTCTCAGGCGTAGTGATGCGGCGCAATCTAGCCTGCACGGGCAGGGCAACCGATTCTGTAGGTGCTTAGCGATTGTTGTACGTAGCGCAGGTGCGAGCTAGATTGCGCTTTATTGTCGCGCAGCGAGAGTAGCTATTTATTTAAGTGTATTTTAGGAGTAATCTTTCTCTACGTAGTACTATTAAGTATTCTGTGCTTATACCGAGGCGCGCGCCCGATATCTCGCTGGGAAGGAGGTCGTCACCGGCGCAGGACACACACCAGGTATTTTAGTTATCAAGACCTGTGCGTGGTGTAACGCCGACGTTAAATAACTCTCACGGCGAGGAATTAGATCTCCAAAGACTTATGGGCTCGCTATGGAGACCCGCCCATGTACTTTTACAGACTGTCTGGGCGAAGTAGTGGGTAAAGGATAAAGGGGGTGAGTTAGGCGAAGCACGCTTTTCCTTCGTGTTAGGCTGAACATGTAAGAACAAGTAAATCCAACGCTCGTTTAGTATTTTATGTTAATCGCATTAAGGTTTCCATGTCGTTGGTTTTGAATTTCTAGTTGCGCAATTCAGGTGCAGGCTAGATTGCGCCGCATCACTACGCCTGAGAGCTTCTTTTACTCTGACATCTCAAGTTCGTCCTGTCAACTCCTGTCTCGCTCGCTCACGGTAGGGTTACCTTCGTACGATTTGTGTTTGTGAATCTAAGCCCGATACAACAAAATAGCTTATCTTTCAATATCTTTCGGCATTCCAAAAAATGATAATTTCGATTCCTCGTCAGTGGCCGGTTAGGGCCCCTTATCGACACTCTATCAGTGCTTCACTTTATCAAGATTATGCTGATGTTTGCTGGGTGAGCGCAAATGAAGAACAACTGAACAAACTCGAACGACTTCAAAATCTCGGGATTCGGTTCATCTTCGGACTGCGCAAGTTTGACCACGTATCTCAGCATCGCAGGGAGCTGAAGTGGCTACCGATTCGGCTTCGACGGGACTCTCATATCCTGTGTTTCCTTTATAATATTTTGTGGAACCCTCGTTACCCTAACTTCCTACGTGATCGCTTCGAATTTCTTTCTTCAAGCAGGCCTCGGAGAACTCATATGGCGTCTACGCTCAAAGCTCCAGATCGCTCCACTGCAGCCTACGAGCACGGGTTCAGAATCAGAGCCGTACGACTGTGGAATGAGCTTCCTTGCACTATCAGGGACAGTCGATCTCTAAATATATTCAAAAACCGGCTAAAGAAGCACTATCTCTCCCTTTCCAGTTAGATAATATATATATATTTGTATGTATTAGTTTATTATACGGTTTATTCATATTTTTACGTTGTATTTAAGTAATTGTGTATGCAGTCTATTTTTAGCAATTAGGGTTATCAGTATAATACATACTGTTTGTAGTATATATTAGTCGTAGTATTTATAGAGTTTTATTGTACGCGCAGGTCTTCCCCCGCTCAACCATCACCTCTCCTACCATCTTGGTTTGCTGGAAGAAATCTCTTTTGAGAGATAAGCTCGCCTTTGTACATGTTTTTTTTCTATTATAAGTTATCTGTATGACTGTTTTGTGTAGTACAATAAAAAAAATACAAAATTACAAGACAAACGTAAACAAAACAGTATATTTTATACGATCTACCTCTATAAGATTGTTTCAAAGTCATTGTTCGTTGCAAACATAACAGAAAAGATACTTATGAGGAGAGGCTAGTGCGCGACGCGACAGCGACCCAAGCGAGCGGCAACCTAACTGAGATCCCGGCAGGCGGGTTGGCCGGCCGAATGTACTAGTACTGTAGTACCTAAGCTGTTGAGTGATACCCCCCGGTAATAATAAAAAAAGTAAAAAAATAATAAAGGGTAAAATACAAGTAAGCAAAACATCTTAAAATAAGAAATATGTGCATACACTAACTTAACTTAACTAAAACCACGTGATGTAGCCCATCAGTGTCCCCACATACTGGCACAGGCCTTCCTCGGATACGAGTAAGATTGAGCCATTCTCAACCACGCTGGCTCAGTACGGGTTCATGGCAGGTTTACTGTTCATTGATGGTTTGTGACAGTGATACTTACTTGTCGCTGAAACCGCGCGCGATGCAAGTGGCGGCCGTCTTGAACTCCACGTTGCACACCGGACGCCGCTGCGCACGAGTGTCGTAAAGTCTGAAATTTATAGTAGTTTATGTGACTGCTACATAATGGAGGGATTGGAGGGAATGGATTAATACTCGAGAGTATAATATCACTCGAGAGTTTTAATGCCTAATTATGTACAGTTACATACACTAGTTTATCTACACACATATCATAAGCTCTCTTTGATGTGTTCAGGAATCGCATGTTCGACCGGCATTGTGGCTCTGCAGTTGTTTAGCTTGTTCTGTAGTGCCATCTTCACAGACAAACTAGGGGCGGCACGCAGGCGGGCGTCGGCTTTCGAAATTTGAATGTCATAATTTGACAATTTTTTTGTACATATGGTCATAATGTTTAAATTTTCAGATAAGAAATGACTTTTTACCATATAGTTTTACATTATACGCGTGTAGATAAAATTATTTATTTCGCAAAGAGCGCACAGTTACTGCTTGTTATTCATCATCGTCATCATCATTATACGACATACGAATAAGATCCCACTTTTAGCCACTTGTTCAGGGGGAACCTCATCGCCTCAACTATGAAGATTTGAAGGATGTTTTCAATCACCGTTAGAACGTGAAGATAAATTACTAACAGCTTGGCAATTTACTGTAGAAAATGAACGATGGCAACATAACCATACAAAAAAACAAGAGTTACATGAAAATAGTGCACAAAGGCGAGATTGTCTCCAATAAGAGATCTCTTTCAGCAAACCAGGTTAAGACGGAAAAGGTTGCTCGCTGATCATGGGTAGACCTTGTGTACAACAACATAACCGCACGGTGGCGCGCCGGCAGTCTCTGCTAGCGCGGACAAGGGACAGCCTCAACGCCTTGTTGGCTGCAGCATTACTTAATGATCTGTTTGGTGATTTATTTATTTATTAATACATTTTAATGCACAACATTACAGACTATGTCCAATTCGTTGTACACATACAAATATACAAATAACAACATTTCCATTTAAACCAGATTGGAACATAACAAATGATAGTATGGTACATGTCAGTTCAATGAATGTCAGTAATAATAATAATAATTCAATAATAAAAATGTCAATACAGTCAATTGGAATGAAAAAAAATATCAGTTCATTATACTCTAACGGAAGGGTGTTCTGAGCGACTACCTCCTAGTGTGGGGGTGCTGAAGTGATGCAGAAGGATACGTCCGCCTGCATAACTTCTGCTTCCTCCTGGTGCACCCTGGTAACAGCGGCTAGTGACTGGTCCCCGGACCTCTTACTAGCCAATGGCTAAAAGTAGCTCCGGTTCTGTCGGTTAAAGTGGGTGTACCCGGCAGACTATCTACACTCACCTGCGTCTTGTGGTCTGCGCAGTTGACCACCGTAGGCCAGGATGAAGGGGTCCTGGGGGGTTGAGCCGAGCGTTGCTGTGGATTTAGCTTCGTAAGGCAACACGCCCTCTTTGGCCTGGATTTCAGGCAAAACGGTAGCCTCGCCCGTAGCCGCGGGTTGGGGTAACGGCCAAGTGTCCCGTCAGAGGGCCACGGCTAGGGGTGTAGGGTCCGCTAAGGCGTCAGTCAAAGCGGTGGGATGGGTCATGCTGACGGGGTAAGCTTCGGTGACTACGGCGGTGGGACCATGTCGCTGACACCTTGGTTCCCATCGTCCACAGAAGCGAGCTCCCGATGTCGCGCCAAGTACCAGCCCTATGCTCCTATATCTACTCGGTACTCCTAGCGACTGAAAGCTGTTCCAAGCGAGTAGGCGCTCCCAATTGTGCGGGCTCCGTGGAGGGTGGGAAATCGAGTAGACGAATCTCTATACATTTGACCATGGATCGTGTCAGGTCAAAAAACCCATCTGGAACGCTTCCAGCGGTGAAAACCGCAAGCGTCTCCAAACAGGTGCGAGAATCTGCCTCGGCAGATCCTCAAGCCTCAACTGGGCGCACTGCCACCATCAGTGACCTACCGGTGCAAACCGGTAGTGATTCCACTGTGGAGGTTAGCTGCAAAAAGCCCGAAAGTGAGTCGAGAGGCAGGGCCACGGGGCAACCCGGTGCGCGGAGCCATTCGACAAACATCGCCGAGCATTTCGCCAGCGCCTGGACGACGGTTGGTAGAAAGGGTAAACCACCCAAGCAATCTTTGCAAGGGAAGGGCCCATCGACTAAACGTCCAGATACGGTGCAAACCGGACAAGGGCGTAAGGCGAATCGTCGGTGGAAGAAAAAACAGCGTTTGGCTACCTCATCGGCCGCTGCCGGCGTAGATGGGGTTCCATCTGCCACGGTGACGACCGATGGCGGTCCCGCTGTTAATACAGCCGGAGCTGCGGGTAAGGTGACCGGCTCCCGTGGTGTCAAAGGGGCAACCCTAGACTCAAACGGGGCTAAACCTACCGTAGCGTTCTCTGGTGGTCCAACTTCTAACAAGAAGTTGAAATCTGCCAAGAGATCCGGCAAAAACGAGCGCGCGGCTGCTAAGAGGGCTCGACTAGAGGATAGTATTTCTCCTCGAGTGGAGCCTAAAAAGCAGTGCACGGAAGCGCGCAGAGCTGGGGTCACCTATGCTCAGAAGGTGAAATCTGACCAGTACATCGCCGTAACTGACGTCGCTACTGGTCATATTTCACAGGATCTGTCAACGCTCATCCTCAACGAGATTGATGACAAAATCTTGAGGGAAGCGTTGGCGGATCCGAGCAAGGAAAACCCCAAATTCGGTGGCAAGCCTCGTTACAAGGACGGCCACCTTAAACTGTTCGTGGAGGACGAGTACTCCCTGAACTGGCTGCGGGAGTGTGTCTCCGGTGTGTCTACACCATCCAACGTACAGTTGGTGGTGAAACGCCAATCGGAGATGGTCCGCAGGGTTCGATGTGGGGTGCTCATACCCAACGAACGAGGCAAGTGGAAGTCTGCGCCCGACGTCAGCGTAGTCCTCCACTTTATGAACAAGTGGGCACAGGTTGACCGATGGCTCCTCCAGAAAGTGGATGAGCAGCAGGACAACCTGTTTCTCATCACAGACGTCCCTGAAGATGTGGTGCCGACCCTGCTGGGAAGGGGCAGACAGCTCCTTTTTGGTAGTGGTTCGGTCTACCTCAAATTTCAGGGACCCGGTGGGAAATTTGTGAAGGAACCACCGGTGGTAGCGCAGACCAGCTCTAAGCTGGTCATCACTGGGGTTTCATCAAGAACAGCCAAGCCCCAGAGTTCCACTCCAGAGCGGCAGCAAACAGGCCCCGATGCAGTCGGGGAAAGTTCTGCTGCTCAACCGCAGGACGAGCACGCGCACTGGGAGGCCATGCTGCTTGGTGAAGGCGATGAGCCAGAACCAGCAGTGGTGCCCTCTGAGGGCGAGGAGCTGTCCATGCGGCTGGAGGAGGAACTCGTCTTGGAGGTGGAGGAGGGGTTGACCAAAAATGGCGTCCCTCTCCCGCGATTGTAAAATTCTCCAAGCCAACCTCCAACACAGCCAAACTGCAACGGCCCAGTTAAGACGCTGGTTGGGGGCAAACAGCACTGCCGTGGCTCTGATCCAGGAGCCGTGGATCAACCGCGGTAGCATTCGAGGGCTCGCCAATTTGAGAGGTAAGCTCTTCGGTACAACTGATCACGATAACCCTAGAACGTGCATCATAACTACTACCAACATCCCAGCACAGCCATTAACAGAGTTCTGTTCGAGGGACCTGTGTGCCATAAGGCTGCAACTGCCCGACACAGCTAGGTGCCGCGAGCTCGTGGTGGCCTCCGCCTACATGCCTGCGGAGGACAACCCGCCTCCACACGACCTGTGCCGGCTGGTGGACCACTGCGAGAAGTCGGGCCTCCAGCTCATCGTTGGGGCCGACTCGAACGCGCATCACCCACTGTGGGGCATGCCAGATATGAACAGCAGAGGTAAGACACTTGTTGAATACCTATTTACTACAAACCTCAATGTGCTTAACATAGGTTCTGAACCAACTTTTGTTACCAAGCGGAGCAGAACTATCGTTGATATTACCCTGGCAACGGCGGACATATCCGACGACGTTGGGGGCTGGCATGTGTCCAACGAGGCGTCATGCTCTGATCATCGATGGATACGCTTCGAGATCAACGCAGCGTTCTCCCCAACTGTCCCTAAGAGAAACCCACGCAAGACTGACAGAACCAGGTACAGAGCTATCCTAGGTGAAAGACTTGCTTGGGCTGAGACTCTACCAGATCCGGAGGGACCCGAACAAATCGAACAACAGGTAACAGATTTTACTAATACTTCAATAGACTGCTACCATTCAACTTGCCCGCTTAGCACACCAGCGCCTACCAACATCAAGGGGCAGCCTTGGTGGGGTCCTGATCTAGATAGGATGCGTGCTAAGATCAGAAGACTGCTAAACAGGGCGATGAACACCAGTGCTGATGAGGATTGGGACAACTATAAAGATGCCAAATCCAAGTACAAGAAACGACTACGGTTCAAAAGCAGCAACTCATGGAGGAAATTCTGCAGCGACATTGAAACCGTTGATCAAGCAAATCGGGTAAGGCAAATACTAGCTCAACAAGGCAACTCCAGGCTAGGGTCGCTTAAAAAACCCGATGGAACATATACCTCTTCCACCACAGAAACACACAGTCTCTTGTTGGAAATTCACTTTCCCGGAAGTAGAACTATTCAAGAGATTGTGTGGCCGGAAGAGGTTCACCATGAAGCTATCGACCACTTAGACATAACTAATAATATTATCACTGCTGACAAGGTGAGATGGGCCATTAATAGCTTTAAACCTTTTAAATCAGCAGGACCAGATGGAATCTTCCCAGCACTTCTACAGTGGGGTGGGGAACCATCATCAATATAATGGTCCGAATCATGAAAGCATGTCTTAGATTCGGATACGTTCCCAAAAGGTGGAGAGTAGTAAACGTAATTTTCATACCGAAGCCAGGAAGGAGCGACTACACTAACGCTAAATCTTTCAGGCCGATTAGTCTCACCTCGTTCTTGCTTAAAACTCTCGAACGTTTGTGCGAGAGACACCTGAGAGATGGAGCGTTAAAACATATACCCTTACACAAGAATCAGCATGCATATAGTTTGGGTAAGTCTACTGAATCGGCTCTCCATGCAGTTGTATCCACAATTGAAGAGGCGATTCAAAACAAATGCATCTGTCTTGGAACTTTTATTGATATAGAAGGTGCCTTTGACAAGACGCAGCATAGCAGTATAAGTGCATCTCTAACAAGGCATGGGGTGTCAACAGCTGTAAACAACTGGGTCCCAAACATGCTTAACAAACGTATCGTGCGTCTAGCTGGAGAGTCCCTGTCGGCGGAGGTAGTGCGGGGATGCCCGCAGGGAGGAGTGCTCTCCCCGCTTCTGTGGAATCTGGTCATTAACGACCTGATTACCAAGCTTAACGCTAATGGATACTACACCGTAGGATACGCCGACGATTTGGTAATCCTCATCACAGGTAAATTTGCGAGCACAGTATGCAACCTTAAACAAACAGCTCTTCGCATCGTGGAGCGCTGGTGTTTAGAATATGACCTGGCGGTTAACCCAACAAAAACGGTAATGGTCATGTTCACTAACAATAGGGCTCTTGGTAGGTATACCCTACCTAAGCTCTTTGGAACGGAACTCCAGCTAGCAACTGAGGTGAAGTACCTGGGCATAACCTTGGACAGCAAGCTCAACTGGAGTAGCCACATCGACAACAAACTAAAGAAGACGAGTATTGCTTTCTGGCAGTGTCGGAGAATGGTAGGGAAAAAGTGGGGACTTTCTCCCAACATCATTCTTTGGCTGTACGTAACGGTGATCCGTCCTCTTGTCTGCTACGGAGCTGTGGTGTGGTGGACCAGGACCAAACTAACCACAATGGTAAGCAAACTCCAAAGCTTCCAAAGGCTGGCCTGCATGGCTATCACAGGTAGTATGAGAACTACTCCAACAGCAGCAATGGAGGCCATGCTGTGTCTTCCGCCACTCCAGCTGTATATTAAGCAGGAGGCCGCGTCATCTGCGGTGAGACTCAACACCTTAGGACTTTGGAGGAAAAACAGGACCTCACACACCGCCACCCTAGGGGAAGTTTACAAAAAATTTCCCATCTCTATGGCTTGCAGTGACAGAATCCCTAAACAATTTGTTTTTGACAAAAAATACAATATACAGTTACATGAAGACCATCGGGTTGAGGGGCTCGAAGTTAAAGAGCTCAGAATTTTTACCGATGGTTCAAAAACTGAAGCAGGCACTGGTTCAGGCACCTTCTCGGAGGACCTAAACATCAAGATAGCCATTCCACTGGGTGCCCATAATACTGTCTTTCAAGCTGAATGCATGGGCATCATCTCGGCCGCTAATGCCATAGCATCGAGAAAGGTAAGAGATTCCTCCATTCGAATCCTCTCGGATAGCATGGCCGTCCTACAAGCCCTAAATAGCAACACTATTAACTCAGGGCTAATCTACGAGTGTCACAAACGACTAATGGAGGTATGTCAACACAACCGCGTAATCCTTCAATGGATAAAAGGACACAGCGGATCAAGAGGTAACGATGCAGCGGATGAGTTGGCGCGTAAAGGATCTAGCTTGACAGCGTATGGTCCCGAACCTATCATCCCTCTTCCCTTCAAGATGGTACGCTCATTTCTGAGAGAGTCGACCAGGAATGATCATGCCACTCTTTGGACAAACCATGAGGAGTGCAGGCAGGCTAAGCTGGCCTTGCCGTCCCCTAGCGCTAGGCTGGCTAAGACCTTGCTTCGACTTAGTAGGCCGCGCATGCGACTGGTAACTGCAGCACTTACTGGCCAAGGTTTCTTTAATAAACATCTATATGTATATGTGTTACCGACAGCCCCCTTTGCAGAGCCTGCTTGGAGGCAGAAGAAACGGCTGCTCACGTCCTCATGGAGTGCACAGGAGTAGCGGACTACAGGGCTAAACACCTCGGTCAATCGAGGGACCTTCCAGGGATAGTCGGTAACGTAAAGGGCCTACTGGCGTTCCTGGAGGAGTTGGGTTGGCTCTGTTATAACCCTGTTTTCTTTGTAATAAAAGCTAAACAAGCAGATCACCTTGTAACGTGTATATTTCCATGATATTCTATTGCAGAGTCAGCCCTTTGGTTACCTGCCATTTACTTGAATAATATTTTTTTTAGTCAGTTAGAATTGTTCAATTGCGAGGAGCGGTCGCCTCCACTTTCAAGAAGTTATAAAAGTTGTGTCGTAGTGATCTTGTAAGATTTGTCAAAAGACAATAAAACTAGTTAGGCGAACATTGTAGTTTTTTTTTAAAAAGACAGACACCATAGGCCTCCTAACAAATTGGTGTCAGAAGTGGGATTCCAAAGAGGTCATACAGACATCTAAGGAATCCGAATCCCTGGCCAGTGTTTGTCCTGATCGACGATAAGACTCGTGCCTAGTACGAGCCCGCATCAGCTACAACCTAACTGTCTTGATCCGACGGTCAGTCTCCGCCCTCTGAGCGTGAGCCCGCGATCCAGAACACTACCACTGCGGGTACTCCATTCAACGTGCCCGACGAACAGCTCTAGCTCATCATCACCATCGCCCAACATCCTGGGTGCATTATCCTGCAGCCCGTTTCCAGCCAAAAATCTAACACGCCGCCTGTCGCCGCGTGGTCACCAAGCGCTGTCACTAGACACGCGTCACGCGCTGCCTGCCCACGTCACGCAACCTGCCGCGTGATACCATCGCCAAGCCCGAGAATGCAGCTTAAGACCAATATCGTCGTGTGTCTGTGAGTTACAAAACCCGTTTACTTTTGTGTTCTACCGTTTTCATGTGAAAGTGTTTTTTTAAGTCCTACTTTTAATTTTACCTGCTACATCTTATGTTTTACGGTGATTTATTTTTACATTTATTTTATTGGTATTGTCAAACATTTTGTCTAAGACTACCTAAACATAGCACAATAATTAATGTCTGACGTCAAATCCGAATCTGAAGATTCCAAATTAAAATCGGAACTTCCAGAAGGTCACGAATCAATCAGTTCAGAATCAGACGCTTCTCATACTTCCTCTGACTCTCATTTTGGATCTAGTGTCGACTTATCTGCTATTCTTCCAACCAACATGCCACCAAAAGTCGATAAAAATGCTGAAATCTCCCTGTCAGTATTGACTAAATTTATAAAACCATACAATGGTGATAAAGAATCCCTTCCAGCATTCCTAACTAACTGCGATAATGCTATTTCGTTGGCAAATGCGGACCAGATCAATGTCTTGTGTAAATATGTAATATCCCAACTGGAAGGCAAGGCGCAGGTTGCCTGCAGCCTCAAAAACTTCGATTCATGGGACGGAATAAAAAATTTCCTTCGAGCAACATTTGGAGAAAAGAAACATGCCACACATTTACTTGTTGATCTTCAAAATTGTAAACAGTTGCCATCTGAAGATGTGACTCAATATTCGATAAGATTAGAATCGATCTTGACACGCATGCAATCTGATATTTATTATAATTGCAAACAGCCAAACGAACTCGTAGGGCGAATAGCTGCCATGGAGGACCTTGCCCTCAACACATTTTTGTTGGGCCTAAACTCCTCAATCTCCAACATAGTGCGTTGCCGTAACCCACCTAAATTAAATGACGCTATACAATGCGCAGTTGAAGAGGAAAAATTATATAACCTCACCAAATCGTCGTCTTCGTCGTTCTACCGAGCAAAACAATGCTCGTTGTGTCACAAGAAAGGGCACACTTCTTCTGAGTGCTTTAGGAACAAGCCTCAAAATCAAACTCAAACCCAACGATCATACGCCGTCAATTCAAGACCTGCTTTTGATTCTCTCCAAGGTCCTAAACAGTGTAGATACTGCAAAAAACAGGGTCACACCATTGACGAGTGTTATAAATTAAAATATAAGAATTCCCAAACTTCCCAAGGTCAAGATCCCTCACAAGGTACTTCGGCACAGGCCCATGTGCATAATGTCTATGATGAACCTTCTGATGATGCTTTAAACCAAGAATGATTTCGGTTGTGTGCCTGCCGAAATCGCTTAATCAAAACGGCACAAATAACAAACCCTTTGAGGTCATCTCTCAATTATCATACGCCGATGTATTAAAGAAATCCCGGACTACAGTTCCGAGGTCATCTCAGGTTACCCTGAGTTCTACTCTGCCTAAACACCAGAGTTCTACGATTAAATCCCGGAATATAGTTCCGAGGTCATCTCAGGTTACCCTGAGTCCTACTCTGCCCAAACACCAGAGTTCTACGATTAAATCCCGGAATATAGTTCCGAGGTCATCTCAGGTCACCCTGAGTCCTACTCTGCCTAAAGACCAGAGTTATACAATTAAATCCCGGGACATAGTTCCGAGGTCATCTCAGGTTGCCCTGAGTTCTACTCTGACTAAACCACAGAGTTCTATAAATAAATCCCGGAACACGATTCCGATGTCACCTCAGCACTCGCTGAGTCCTACTCTGTCAATACAAAAAAGTTTTCAAAACAATTCTCAAAATCAAGATTCGGGAAATATTAAAAACTTTGAACTAACTGAATCCGACCCTGTCCCTGATTTTATACCAATTCTCGAGACCACTATAACTAATAAAAAAATATCATTACCACACATTTATTTGCAAACTAAATACGCTGTGAATCCACTATGCTTGCTGATCGACACTGGCGCAAGCATCAGTATAATTAAAAACTCAAGTTTGAAAGAAACTCCTGCACTCTCACGTGAAATTGTAAAAATTAAAGGCATAAGTAAATCAGAATCCTTAATTACAACATTGGGCACCTTCCAGCTGTATATTGACTTACCCTCAGAAACAATCAATTTTAAATTCCATGTCACAAATGACGATGTGTGCCTCGAAGATTATGACGGAATAATCGGAAGTGATTTTTTCGGACATTTCAAAGTTAACATTAACTACGAATTGAAAAGCATACACATTCGCAATGTACAGTTGCCTATTGTTTATAATCAACCTACCTACATCATACCGGCTCGCAGTGAAGCCGTTATCGAGTGCGGAATATCAAATTACTCACACGAGCTCTACCAAGATAACGAGGCCCTCGTTTTAGATCATCTTTATTGCGAAGGTGTTTATGTCGCTAATTGCATAGTTTTAATCAAACCAAATGGCAAAGTGAATATCTCAGTTTTAAATACTACAAACTCTAGCGTCAACGTCAAAGACTATGCGGTGGAATTAACACCCATTGAGAAATCAGAAACGACATCTGATTCTTGTCGTAAAATAAACTCTATTTCTGTTTCTAATTCTGATCGAATAAATCAAGTCTTAAATCAATTACGCTGTTATCATCTGAACGATGAAGAAAAAGCAACTCTTTTTGAGTGTTGTCGCAAATACACTGATATCTTCCACCTTGATGGTGAATCCCTGACCTATACTAACGCCATCGAGCACACTATTAACTCCGGTGACTCTCCCCCTATTCATGTAAAATCATATCGATTTCCTGATTGTCATAAGGAAGAAGTCGATTCTCAAGTACGAAAAATGCTTGATCAAAATATTATCCGCCCCTCTATCTCACCATGGAGTGCTCCCGTATGGGTAGTCCCTAAAAAAATGGACGCTTCCGGCAAGAAGAAATGGAGGATTGTTATCGATTACCGCCGTTTGAACGACGTCACAGTTTCTGAAAGTTATCCTCTACCACTTATCACCGACATACTCGACCAACTGGGTCATTCTAAATATTTCAGCACTCTTGACCTGGCAAGCGGATTTCATCAAATAAAGATGAGTGCTTCAGATGCCCTCAAAACAGGATTTACCGTTAGTACTAACTCGAGCGTCACTGGCCACTACGAATTTGCCAGGATGCCCTTCGGGTTAAAAAATGCTCCTTCTACGTTTCAGCGTCTCATGAATACAGCTCTTTCAGGCCTTCAAGGCCTTCACTGTTACGTTTATCTCGACGACTGCATAATCTACTCACATGACCTGGATTCCCATATGACCAAGTTACAACTTGTCTTCGACAGGATGCGACAATTCAATTTAAAATTACAACCTGATAAATGTGAATTTCTCAGACGGGAAGTCGCTTACTTAGGACACATAATTACAGACAAAAGAGTCAGTCCCAATCCCGAAAAAATTAAAGCTGTTACTGAGTTCCCAGTACCAACCAATGTAAAGCAAATCAAATCCTTCCTTGGTCTTGTCGGTTATTATCGACGCTTCATTGAAAATTTCTCGAAAATCACAAAACCCTTAACATCACTACTCAAAAAGGATATCCCTTTCGATTGGACTTCAGAACAAGAAAACGCTTTTCAACTCCTCAAGGTAAAGCTCACCACTGCACCTCTACTCCAATATCCTGATTTTTCTGCCCCGTTTGTGATCACAACGGATGCTTCTAATTATGCGGTAGGTGCAGTCCTTTCACAAGGTGATATAGGTAAAGACAAACCTATAGCCTATGCATCCAGAACCTTAAACAAGCCTGAAGGAAATTATTCGACCACTGAAAAGGAATTACTAGCCATAATTTATGCTGTCAAAACATTCCGCCCTTACCTTTTTGGTCGCAAATTTAAAATCGTGACGGATCACCGGCCATTAGTCTGGCTATTCAACGTTAAGGATCCTGGCAGCCGACTTATTCGCTGGCGCCTTAAACTAGAGGAATACGACTATGAAATTGTATATAAACAAGGTCGCCTTAACTCCAACGCCGATGCGTTATCGCGTTGTCCTGTGAATATCATTGATTCCCAAAATCTACTTAACTCTCCATATGAAAAATATTTTAAGGAACAATTTACAAATAGAATCCCTACTCCAAATACCATAATGGAAGAACATACCGAAGCTCTCCATCTATCTAAGCTTAAATCAATCGCGTGTCCCGTCTCACTGGACTTTGACTATTCTATGCCACATTGTGAAGAGCTAATGTCTCAACTAAATTCCGCTGACTTACTTGATTCCGAACGCGAACCATTTACGATTAAAAGCGTAAATATGAATAATAAAATGTACTACTTTCTATTCACAAAAATCCACCACTACGAGGAAACTAAATTTAAGGATGTATATAATTTACTCATGAAACTCCGAGACCAGATTCTGGAAGATAGTCCGGAGACCACAGACCTTGCATTACCAGATTTTTCCGATCCATTCTCTAAGATAGCTTACACAAAGATTTATAACATGATCTCTCACATTTTCCACAACACGAACATTAAGATACATGTTTATAAAAATCAAATGATTTACCCAACTCCTGCCGAAGTTCCTAAAATTCTCAAAGAAAACCACGATTCTACTATCGCTGGTCACCCAGGTTCAAAACGAATGTATAACAGAATCAAGGCCTCCTACTACTGGAAAGGCATGCGGTCTGATATCGAAAACTATGTCAAAAATTGTAAATTGTGCCAAATTAACAAACCCTTAAGGATATCAAATAAAGCCCCTATGGAAATAACTTCTACCTCCACTAAACCATTTGAACGATTAGCTCTCGACGTCGTAGGTCCCTTACCGGACGCTGGCTTCCAAAACTTCAAGTTCATCTTGACACTACAAGATGACCTCACAAAATTCTCAAGCGCCTACCCTATGGTCGGTGCAACAAGTGAAGAGATAGCACGTAACCTAGTGCATTTCATATCCCTTTTCGGATTTCCAAAACACATCCTAACAGACTTGGGTACCTGTTTCACATCAGATCTTTTCAAACAACTGACAGAAATTTTAAAAATTAAGCCCCTTTTTACCACTCCATATCATCCACAAACAAACGGAGCTCTTGAACGCTCTCATGCAACTCTAAAAGAGTATCTTAAATCATTTGTCAATGAAAATCAGAATGACTGGCATTGCTACTTATTTACAGCTATATTAGCCTACAATACCACTCCACACTGTACTACTGGATTCACACCACACGAACTTCTATATGGTTATAAACCATCTATTCCCAACTCATTATACGATACGTCTAACAATACTACCTATAGTGAATATATCCGTGCCCTGCAATATAGGATGCGTTTCAGCCGTGAAAAGGCTATTCAGAACATAATAGCAAGTAAAGAAAGGTCAAAACAATACTACGATGCTCATTCTCGCGATTCACATTATAAAACCGGTGACATGGTTTACCTAAAGCAGCATCATAGGTTACGCAAGGCTCTATACCCTATTTGGAAAGGTCCATATAGGGTTGTCAAAGTACATAACAAACATAATGTCTCTTTACAAGTGGGCCGTAAACATGTCAAACACCATACTAATGAAATTAAACCTGCTAACTAGTCTAAACATAACCTTTTTCATTATCCTTGTTTCCAGAGCCTTGCTCTACGGATGCAGCGCTGAATCGAAAATCACGCCAATAGTTCATAGCCCAGGAATTTACTTTGAACCCGTAACTTCGATTAATTTCTATAACGACTACTGGAAAGTAGTAACACACATTGAGCTTATATCATTACATCCTTATCTTGATAATATCGAAACACTTTTACAAAAATCTGAGAAACTTTGCAATAAAATACAACTATCAGATTTGATCCAATGTAAAGAAGCTTTCAGCCCTATCGATGTTTTAGTGCAATCAAATTTAATTAAACTGCAATCACTATCTCACATAACTTTGAGTAAATCCCAAAGTAAAGTCAAGCGATCTCTAGAATTTGGTGGGGAAATCCTGAAATTCTTTTTCGGAACCCTGGATGCCGATGATGCCAGAAAATACGATTCCGCTATCGAATCGTGTAAGAAAAGTGAAAATGAACTATTTCACTTGATGAAGGATAACATTCATGTTGTTAAATCTACCATAAATAATTTTAATTCTACTATTTACAAACTTAGTCAAAATGAAATCAAAATAAACTCCCAAATTGACAACATGAATGGGATCCTGTCTCAAATTACCAAGATAGACAACGAACTGTTCTATATCTCTAGGATAAATAGTTTACTAAACATCATAGAAAGTTCTGTACTTTCTGTATCGAATTTATTAGATACTACGTTAAATGCTATTTTATTTTCTAAGGTCAATGTATTACATCCTAGTGTGATAAGCCCTTTAAATCTGTTCAATGAGTTATCAATGCATAGTAACCAACTAGACAAACGTCTGGACTTTCCATTGCCACTTAACGTAAACAATATCCACTCTATAATTGACGCGTCCAAACTTAGTTCCTATTACTACAACAATAAAATAGTGTTTGTCCTGCAGGTCCCACTGATAACGTCAGAAACATTCATGGTTTATAAAAACATACCTTTACCTACTCCACATGATGAATCACGGGTTACCCGTACTTTTGCGCTCATTCAACCTTCTGATAACTACATTGGACTTAGTGATAACAGAATTCATTATGCTATGTTTAATAATCTAGACAAATGTAAGTTTATTAGTGGTAATTATTCTATATGTGAACTAGTTTCAATATTTTCTAGCTTAGGTAACCCTAACTGTGAATCTAAGCTCCTTACGGAAGTGACATTATCACTACCTTCCCAATGTTTTTCAAAACTACTCATAGGCCAGATAGATATTTGGCAAAAGCTTAGTAATAATAGATGGATTTATGTACAGTCCGATCCTAGCAAACTTACTATAAAATGTCACGACGATATTGTCGACTATTCTATCATAGGAACTGGTATAGTTAAACTAACTGAAGAATGTATTGGATTTTCAAGGACTATCCAACTCATGCCAAGTAATTCTTATACTAATATAATTAAGTCTCCTCTAGATATAACTTTCGATATTACACAAGATGACTGTTGTAAGAAAGAAGTGTTTAACAAAACCTTACCTCATTTAACCCCTATCAATTTGAGCAAAATTAACTTAGAGTCCTTGAAATACGCATCTCACCACCTAGATAATTTGGAAAATGAAATAAATAAATTACAGTCAGAGTCACACTTTATAAGATATGCTCAATACTATTCAACGTTTACTTATGTTTTGATTATTTTGATGTTTTTATTTATAGGATACAAACTGTATAAATGTTATAGGTACCGGAACATTAAACCGGATTCTGGATGTTGTATACAGATTTTTAATCAATGCCACAACAAAAAGATGGTGAAACATAACTCTAATATTACCAACTCCATAGAAATGACTGATGTCTCCTCATCCGAAGATGAGAAGAGGTCAATCAAATCTTTACCAGCCCCTCATACAAGTTTTAAATTAGAATATAAACATCCATCCAGAAGGAACCTTAACTTTTAGTTTGATAAGATGCTAAACTAAGTATAATAACATTTTCTCAATTTTCCCATGTATTGTAAAATGACTTCTTGAAATCAAATCGGTTATCTGCTTATTTATCTTTCTTCATTATTATCATTATCATGTATTTACTTCGCTTCATTCTTAGGGATGAAGCTTCGTCAAAATGGGGGAGCTGTTATAACCCTGTTTTCTTTGTAATAAAAGCTAAACAAGCAGATCACCTTGTAACGTGTATATTTCCATGATATTCTATTGCAGAGTCAGCCCTTTGGTTACCTGCCATTTACTTGAATAATATTTTTTTTAGTCAGTTAGAATTGTTCAATTGCGAGGAGCGGTCGCCTCCACTTTCAAGAAGTTATAAAAGTTGTGTCGTAGTGATCTTGTAAGATTTGTCAAAAGACAATAAAACTAGTTAGGCGAACATTGTAGTTTTTTTTTAAAAAGACAGACACCATAGGCCTCCTAACAGCTCGAATGATGTCGCATTCCCACCCACACGCAAAATAGGCGCTTTCGTTGTCGAGTTGCGGAAACCAGCCCGTCTTACAATTGACAATTGACAAATTATACTCTAACGGCCTTACTTATAAAAAAGTAAATTCGCTGTTTAGTTAATTCAGTGTTTTGTCGTGCTTTGACATTTGACTTAGTCTTTGATTTAGTCGACGTGTGAAAAGGACAAAACACTGCTTGAGCTAAACAGTGAATTTACTTTTTTATAAGTAAGGCCGTAATTACATAACACAAACCTGTCACACATTCCCCTCACAGAACCTTCCACATTCTCGCACAATATGCCTCCATGCATCACCAAACAGAATCAGTCAGTGGTGCTGCAGCCAACAGAGCGTTGAGACTGTCCCGTGCCCACACCAGCGGAGACTGCTGGCGCGTCACCGTGCGCACCGTGCATGGAGGGATATCATGGGAGAGTGTGCCAGGTCCTGCGAGATTAATGCATGATAGCACTGTGTCTTGTAATTGTTTTCTTATGTGTTATTGTTATTAATTATCATATTAATATTAATTGAATAGACATGACTTGATAAATTGTAACGATGCGTTAATTTAGTATCTTGCTTATTTTTAAGTCGTAGTTAAGTTTGTATATATTGTAGTAGAACCTTGTTTTAAGTTGTATCTGTAATTTTTTTATGTAAGCCTTAGGGCTGAATTCACAGCACTCGGCTAACCTACGAACTACGAGGCCCTTGGACCAGTAGCCTTATGGCGTAAGTCGTCTGAGCTATGAACTTCATATAGACTTTTACGTTTGACACCTTGCACCAGCTTCATCTGTCAAATTGGTATCACGCAAGTAGCATCATAATGAAGGCCAAATACAAGCTCATTGAATGAAGCCTAGAAGCCTTCGGTGATACCCCGCAATCGATGAAATTGTATGAGCATGAGATGAACCATAGACACACGCTCTGAACTTCAGAGAGTTACGCAATAAGGCTGAAGGTCACCGAAGTGAAGAGACGGAGACCTGCCGCTCATTGCCGACTGAAAGCTGAAGGCGACGCCGCAGTAGACCCACACCTCTCGGCGAGTCACTTCTGGGTGTAATACGTTCAATCAGCAATGCCGACTACTCATGACCCTGATCTATCCTTCTCCAAATAATATTATCCGGTGATTTATCTGACTCTTTATTTAGAACAGATCCTTAGTTAGATACCACCGTTAGAAAATTATGTGATATAGTTTATAACGTAATGATTAATTAATGTAAATAGTTACTTTGAAATTTGTACGTCGAAATGGTTTTAACTGTAATGTTGTGCGAATTTACTTTGATGATAAATAAATAACGAAATAAACGAGTACTTAGTATATAATAGTAGTTTATGTGACTGCTGCATAATGGAGGGCATTAAAACTCGAGAGTTTTAATGCCTAATTATTTACAGTTACATACACTAGTTTATTTACACACATATCATAAGCTCTCTTTGATGTGTTCAGGAACCGCATGTTTGACCGGCATTGTGGCTCTGCAGTTGTTTAGCTTGTTCTGTAGTACCAACTTCACGCAGACGGGCGTCGGCGTTCAAAATTTGTATGTCAGTATACTCGGCGCCACGACTAAAGAGCTTTGTCCTTGAATGCGCAGTAGTCACTTTTCACAAGTGTTTGGCGCGGGGAAGTGAGGAGCGACGGGGGCGGTAGTCAGCGCCGGCACCTGATTCGTTGATCAGTCGCTTCCCGATGCCCGCACCGAAAGCACGTCTCGAAGCTTCTTGAGTACAGTCGCATACAATATTACCCAACGTTATCTTTCGCCCCGGTCGAATTACAAATTATTAGTCAGCGGGAAGAAAAGAGTGTGCAGGACTATTACTACAAGTATCTATATTCACTAGGCCCTAGTGACTAGGGGCATTCTATGCTAGGGGGTTATTTATATATAGGTTTCAACCTTGACGTTAACAAATGTTGTCAATAGAGAGTACCTATAGTTTATTTGACACAAAGTCCATTATTTACATCGGCTAATATCCCAATCAACAAAATATCAAACAGAGAAAAAATAGAAGTGAAGAAAGTCCTGAACACTCATTCCTTCACACTAACCATAAAAACGCACTTCGGAATTATGCCGCGACTGTACACATGCGCAGTAATCCCCGCCAGTTTCTCCGAGAGCTCTTTATTCGTGGCGCCGAGTATACCAACTTCACAGACAAACTAGGGACGGCACGCGGATGGGCGTCGGCGTTCGAAATTTGAATGTCATTATATGTAGAAAAACTACACATAATGACCATTATGTGTAGTTTTCCAGATACGAAACGAGTTTTTACCAAGTAGTTTAACATAATGCTGATCGTAACGTGCGGTTTTTGAACGCAGGAAAGAGGGATAAATAAAATTTCATATTTGTGGCCTACTGCGTGTTTTTAATGAAATGCTTGGTTTGTCTAAGTGGGCCTACGCACAAGTCGGTTGCGGTTGCGGCTAGTCGCTGTCGATGCTTCGATATGTCACTTAAGTTACATTTTTTTTTCTTCATTCAATTCCCAAGGTCAAAACTCAAAACTCAAATCATTTATCGCAAGTAGGCAAAATAATGCACTTTTACAAGTCAAACACTTACTTAAGTATCATAGTCTCATATACATGGATAAAAATTAATCAAATATGATATGAACTATAGTAATGAGTACATAACTGATTATGGTTTCAGTTTGAAAAAGGAGATTTCCCCTACAAGTGGTGATTCATGGCTTAACATTGAACTGGTCATTGGTACATTCAGCACCGGAATTAGAATCTGTGCCTCCTGCGTGACATGCGAGCGTGTGATGACTAGACAATGAAAACTCCTTGAAATAACATGTTACGTTAGCCTAATGCCAACAAAAGTGTCATATTTTACATCCGAATAGCTTGAAAACCTATGATTTTTATTAACCGCTAGGGTGCCACAGAAAGACACACACAGACAGAACGCTTCAAACTTATACCCTGTTTTTTTCCTCGGATGTAAGAAAACCTAAATATCTTTCAAACCACTGAACCGATTGTGATAAAACATAGCTAAGAACCATCGCAGAGAAGTCTTCTACCAATTTAAGATAACCAGCACTATAATCCCTCCACCAGTTTGAGAGCTACAGTGGCACACACACAGACAGACGCAGAGCAGTATACATACCTCACATACCCGTACCGCGAGCACTCGGCCAACAGACTCGCCCCCTCCAGGAAGCACAGGTCGCTGGTCCACACCGGTCGGCGCAGCTGTAGAAAGTCGCTGGGTAGGTTCTTGGCGGTGAAGAGAGGAGTCGCGACGCCAACGCGCCACACTTTCAAGTCGTTCTCTTTGCCGCCTGACGTAGAATAACAACGATTAAGTCGGCTCGCGATAACAAATAACATTAGTAAAAGTTTCTAAACACACCACACTAATTGTTATTGGTTAAGTTTAAGTAGTTCAAATAAGAGTGTCATGGTTATAAGTGAAATGTGCCAAACTCTTTATAAAAATAAAGATTATAAAAAAACACCGCTTCTATAAATAAGTACACAAAACATTTATCAAAAATTCCAAACACAATTTGGTGGTCGTCTACTCATTCTGGCGGTCGTTTCAAATTTATTGGTAGCAAAATGGGTGCGTTTTTGGTGAACGTATAAACATAAGCCAAAAATAAAATAAAACGGTCAAGTGCGAGCCGAACTCGCGCACGAAGGCTTCCCTAGCACCGCACAATGGTAGGGATGGCGTGGAGTGAATAATTTAGACTTAACATAGCAAAATGTTGTTAACAAAGTTATTGGTGCAGCTACTTTCACAAACAGTTTGTATGTGGAATTGAACGAATTGTTGAATGGGAGCCTCCTAAAATATTAATTTTATTCTGTTTTTAGTATTTGTTGTTATAGTGGCAACAGAAATACATCATCTGTGAAAATTTCAACTGTCTTACTATCACGGTTCATGAGATACAGCCTGGTGACCACAGATATCGAGAGATAGGTTGAGGGGCGTGGCACGTGCGAACAAATCTAGCCCCGATAGACTTCATATTACAAATTCTCGGTAGTCACCGGGCGACCGCAGTGACGAATTCATTTGCGCTGTTTTTCGAAAATACCGACCTGTGCAATCATGTGCAATAGTCAATAGTCAATAGTCAAAGTACTTTATTACTGTAGATATTTACATATACTTAGCAAACGTCATTTTTTGCCTCTTCTCTACATTGGACCACTGTGGGAGAAGAAGGGCGTAGAAACTCCCACAGATTTATTTTTAGATCTCTTTTAAAAATAGGTTGTGCTTAACTAATACAAATATGAAAAATTTAATTGTTATGATTAATAAATAAAGCAGGAATAAATAATTACAAAATTATTAACAGCAAAGTCTGTGTTGAGCCAGATTAACCCCATACAGTCCTGTCATTTAAGTAATCTTGAACATTGTAATATCCCTTTTTCGACAAAGTTGCTTTAACATGCTTTTTAAATTGCTCAAGTGGCAATTTCAAAATCTCCAGAGGTATCTTATTGTAGTAGAGAATGCACTGACCCTTGAAAGAATTGCTAACCTTCGCGAGTCTAAAACGGGGCGCACATAGTCTGTGATTATTTCTTAGGTAAACATTACAGCTATCGCTAAGTTTGGAAAATGTTGTAAGGTTCTTGCGTACATACATTATATTTTCGAAAATAAATTGACTAGCTACTGTTAGTATGTCAATTTCTTTAAAAAGCTCTCTTAAGGAGTCTGTTCGTTTTAAATTATAAATTGCTCGAATAGCTCTTTTCTGTAAAATAAAAATAGTTTGAATATCCGCTGCTTTCCCCCACAACAAGATACCATAGGACATCACACTATGAAAGTAACTAAAATATACTAGCCTAGATGTAGCCACATCCGTGCTTTGTCTGATGTTCCTAACAGCGTAAGCCGCAGAACTTAATTTACCAGCCAATTTATCTATGTGGGGTCCCCACTGCAATTTGCTATCAATGGTTATTCCAAGAAACTTCGTATCATTTACTAATTCTAACGTGCTGTTGTCTAACACTAAACTGGTCTCAACTTGCCTGACATTTGGAAGTGAGAATTTGATACACTTGGTTTTACCAGCGTTTAACAATAAATTATTAACTGTGAACCAATTCAAGGTTAAAGACAATACACCATTAACATCATCAAATTCTCCTTTTTGTCTTTCAATTTTGAAGACCAGTGAAGTATCATCAGCAAACAACACTATGTCAGTTAATTTCTCCACCATGAAAGGCAGATCATTAATATATACCAGGAATAAGAAAGGGCCTAATATGGAACCTTGTGGAACGCCAATTTTAACACCCGATCCATCAGATTTTACGCCGTTAACTTCTGCCTTTTGAATTCTATTGCTTAGGTATGATCCTAGTAGATCCAACGCTTTATTTCTAACTCCGTAATGATTTAATTTAATTAATAGCGTATTATGATCAACACAATCAAACGCCTTCGACAGGTCGCAAAAAACTCCGATAGCATCCTGTGCGGCCTCCCATGCAGAATAAATATGAGATACAAGGGTAATACCTGCATCCGTAGTCGATTTACCCCTAGTGAAACCATATTGTTTAGCGTGGAGTTGTTTTGTACGGTTGAAGTGTGAGAGCATTTGATTGAGTATAATCTTTTCAAATATTTTACTTAGTGTTGGAAGAACAGATATTGGTCTGAAATTTGAAGGATCGCCCTTATCTCCCGATTTGAACAGCGGTATAAGTTTACTGTGTTTCATGAGGTCTGGAAAAGCCCCATCGTCAACACATTTATTGAATATATAAGCTAAGTGTGGGGCTATAACTAGAATTACTGAACCAATGACTTTGACTGATATACCCCACAGGTCTTCCGTATTTTTTAAGTTAAGTAATTTAAACGTTTTGACAATGTCCTGGGGATATACATGATGAAATTTTAAATATACATTACTGACGCTAGTGTTATTTTTTAATAAAGTCTCTGCTTCAAATGGAGATGAATTTAGACGGTCCGTTGTGTGTACGGGTACATTGGTGAAGAATGTTTCAAAAGCTCGAGCAACATCAGCGTTAGATTTAACAACATCATCACCTATCTTTAGGCAGAAATCACTGTCCCTTGGTATAACTTTGCCAGTTTCGCGGTTTATTATTTGCCAAACTGTTTTCATTCTATCATTTGAATTTTGAATTTTTCTATTAATGTGTAAAGTTTTTGCAGTTCTACAAACCAACTTGAAAGTTTTGGAATATTTTTTAACATAGTCATGAAATTTTCGATCAAAGTTATAGGAAAGAAAGTGCAAAAATAGAAGCGGGGTTGTGAACTCCAAGAACGGCGGAGTAACATATCACTTGTTAGTCTCATTCCAACTATTATTTCTTCTTAAAAAACAAGAAATAAACATTATTAAATAAAATATAAAAATAAATCATTTATCGGAAATAAATCATACACAAAAAATTCGTCACGAGTTGATCATTAAAGTAAACAATGTCATATTTCCATAATGTCATATTGCCAAGCTAACACGCAATGAATATTTCACACTTATCTAAATACGAAAGTAAATATGCATCGAGGTACGGAGGCGAACTGTTACACGCACGCAGAGACAACGTTTAGTGATGGGGATAGTGATAGTGAGAATTATGTTTTTGAATGGATGGAAAGAAATAGATTTTTTACCAACTCGAACAAGACCCATTGGGTAATCATCTAATATTACTAATCAAAGCTCTAATGAGAAGATATACTAATATAAGACTGCATTACTTAGCAAAAAATGCTACGCCTAAATTGTCAAAACGCCAAGTTCTCAATAAATATTTACATTTTTCTTGTCAATAGGTAGTATAGATGTAGTGAATAATCCTTTCCTTTCGTATTTTCTCGGAAATGTTCGTTTTTGTCTTACTACTTCACCGCACTCAGTACCCATCGAGACAACGTAGGGAACGGTCGCATTGCAAGAGGAAGTATCTATATAGAGTAGTTAATACCACAGAAATATTTTGTTGATATTTATGTTAGATTTTGTGATAAACATCATGGACTCGTGTATTAATGCAGGCCACCTATATTATTTTTTTTGACTTTACATTTCACTATTGTCTGTCATTTTTGTAAATAATAAACATTGATTTTATTCGATCCACATTAACAATTTATAACAGACATGCCGAAAGCACTAAGAAAAGGGAAACGTTTAGATCGGCAAGCCTGCGAAGTTATTTTCAATATTTATTTATATTTCTTAACTAAAAATGATAAATTCAAACATACCAACTATACTGCTTACTTTTGTAAAGTCCAAAAACGAGTTTCGGAGGCCAGTGGAATTTCTCAACGAAAAGTAAATAAAATATTGCAAAAAGAATACATAAATCAATCCACCTCCAATAGTCCGAAGTCGGCAAAGTTGGGTAGACCAAATAAATTATTTTGTCTAGGTCTTGACGATTTTGACTACAACGTTATACGCCGATTAGTGTATAATTTCCATTTGATATACAAACAAGTACCTACAATTAAAGCCTTGAAGTCCAAGTTATCCGAAGATAAATTTTAAGGGATGTGACTTTACGCTAAGAAAAATTCTTAGAAAAATGGGATTTCGGTATAAAAAAGTTGGAAACAACAGAAAATTACTTACCGAGAAAGATGATGTTCGTTTGAAAAGAGTAAAGTTTTTAGCCGCGATAAAAAAGTACAGATTGCAAGGGAGAGAGATTGTTTATATGGATGAAACATACATCCATACCTCACATTTGGCAGGTAAAAGCTGGGCTGACTCGTCAGAAAACGGAGTGAAACAGTTAATTTCTAAAGGACAACGTCTTATAATAGTGCACGCTGGTAGTAGAAAGGGGTTTATACCTGGGGCATTGTTAATGTATCAGTCTACTGATAAAACAGGTGACTATCACAACGCGATGAACAATGAAACTATGAAAAATGGCTTCGTAATCAACTCATTCCAAACTTAGCTCCACATTCGGTACTAGTAGTAGATAATGCTGCATATCATAATAAGTACGTAGAAAAACCTCCTAATTCAAATACCAGGAAGCAAGACATGATTGATTGGCTATCCAAACATAACGTTCCGATTGATCCGTCATTAACAAAACTTGAAATATATGAAATTATTTGCAAGTACAAACAAGACTTTGTAGAATACTCTATAGATAAACTTATGAACGAATATGGACACAGCGTACTAAGATTGCCACCCTGATTTCAATCCGATTGAAAACATATGGTCTCAAATAAAGGGATACGTATCCAAAAGAAACATCAGTATGAATATGACTACTGTGAAACAATTGGTACAGGAAAAGGTTAATATGATTGGTTCCGATGTTTGGGCCAAAGTATGTGACCACGCCATCAAATGCGAAAACGAGTACCGAAAACACAAACCTGAGTTGGAAAATTATATGGCTAGTTTTGTAATCACCGTTCATGAAAACTCTGACGATGATACACCAGAAAATAGTTCTGATTCTGACTGTGATATGGAAGTTGGAAGTATTGTTTCGCATCACACTGTCCACCCCGCTCCTCCTCCTCTTATCCCGCTGTCATAATCGAAGTCGTTCATCCAATCAGAAAATCATATTTATTTATATTAATTTCTCTGCTGGTTTGTTTTGTTTTATGTTGAGGTATCTTTTTTGTTATGTCATAGTATTTTTAATTAATTACAAAAATTTATTGTTATAAAAAAGGTCTGCAAAATCCTACTGTAGTTTTGACTTATAGTTAGACTTTTGGAGTTCCAATCCTTATAGAATCATTAGATCATCCCAACCGGAATTTGGTTTTTATCAGTGCGTTTTATTGAAATAAAACGTCCTCAGTAACTAGTTATATTTTTGTTTACCTAACGAATTCTTTATATGATAGAATCGTGGTGGTTTTAACATCTCAGTGTAATATACGTCAAACGGGCAAGTTGACATTTGACATTGATAAATAAAGTATGCGATTTATTTGATACCTACACGTAATTTAATAATACAGTAATTCATAGACACATCGGCACCATTCGGGTGTTATCGTTGTTCCGAGTTTTGCCGATAGGAAAGGATTATTCACTACATCTGTATTGTACTGTACAGGATTATACAGAAATTGTATATATGCCGAAAGGCGGTTGTTAAGGACATCAATCTGAACAAGATGCTCTATTAAAACGATTTGATCAGAGCAACATTATTTTTCACTTTGCAGTACATTTTGGGCCGAGTGGTCAGCTGATTTGTATGGGGAAGTAAAAAATAACGTTTCTCTGATCAAATCAGATGCATTGAGAAAGTTGTTCAAAATCATGTCCCAAACAATCCTTTTCGGCTTGGCACCCCGTATGTGTTACAGCCTGTAAACAAAGTAGTAGGTATTTCTTGTAAAATAAATATGTCATATTAACAAACAAAGTGTTATTTTATTTATATAACCCCGCATAAATACCACTGTCTATAAATTATAATGGATTGATGAAACACGCTGTCCTTGCAATGTCCCAGCACTAGCTCGGCTGACTAGTGTACCTGCGGTAGTGTGGGTGTGTTCGGACGATAGGTGCATGACATTGCAGTGACCAATAAATGCGGAAGGATTGATGTATGAGTGGTGTAGATGTGTGCGTGTTCTTAATTTTGCGCGACACTGGTTCCGATACAAGCTTAGCGCCAAGGGCCTATCTCTCGATATCTGTGCTGGTGACAGACGAACGGCCGGACGGACAGCGGAGGCTTAGTAATAGGGTCCCGTTTGGCACGCTTCGGGTACGGAACCCTAGAAACCGACTGCGGTACACTAAAAAGTAGATAAGTCTGAACTTAAATATTGAGATCCGATAAATTCATCATAGTAGTGTTAAATTAAATTAAATTAAATTTAAATGCAAACGGAACTGTATTAGATTTTATTGGTCCCGTCTGTATTTAAATTACCCAGTGACACTCTCGCCAACAAGGCGAATCTAACGACATATCATTTATCAAAATTGGTAGAGCCGTTGAGTAGTTACGACGGGACACAGGAACAGACAGACATACATACAGGTCAAACACATATCTCTTCGGGAAACAAGGGCCCTGTTTGGCCCAATACCGGTTGTGAAGGCTCCCAAGGGCGCAAAGTGCCGTGTTTGGCAGTCATTCTTAAAAAAAATGGCACCGCCATCAAGACAATTATGGCATTTGCGCGCTTGTGAGCAATCTTTACACATTAGCTATTCGTGTTTCGTAAGATAATCAGGTAATCCTGGTAGTTTGTAAGTTAGTAAAACACTGTACCTGTCGCGAACATCGTGCGGTCTTCATCGCAACTCCTCAGGCAGTCCAGCTCGCCACCGGTCTGAATCAGCTGGTCCTCCTTCTTGGACCAGATCTTCACCGCACCGGACGCCAGGCCGGCGATCAGCCGCCGCTTGCACCGGCCCAGGCCGATGACTCCGCCGGCGCCGAAGTCAGCGGTCACGGAGTGGGTGAATGCGGCTTCCTGTGTGTTGTAGATTTGTATCTGGAAGGTTTGCAAGTGGTAAGCTTAAGGTTTAAGGCGATGATGGAATAAAAATGCGCTGTCGAGTGGAAGTGAGATGCAATAATTACTCGCGAATAAGAAAAAGCGGGATGCCAATAATGCACTCGCGACTAATCTGAAAAATCATAAAAAATAAACTATTTCAGGGAATTAACTTTCAAATTGAAAATCGTTAGAAATAACAATTGTTCATACATTTCAATTATCACACAGTCATATTCACTTACTACTGCGGTGTAATAGGATAAAACCATAAAAAAAGGGTTGACTTTGTATTTATTTTCTATCGAGAAAATTTTATCCAAACATGTTTTCCAATTAAGAATCTCTAGATTATATAGTCAAATTACATATACCAGAAATTAATTACGATTTGCCCAGTATTTCCGGAAAAACACATGAAAACAGCACCCCATATTTATTTAATCAGCCTCTTAAGATATTTATTTCTCAAAAAGAATACAATATTCACTTAATTGAGAAACAACACAAATAAATACTACCCGGTCACATTATCTCGAGACCTCGCTGGAATGCGAACCACCCGCCCCGTTCTCCTTTCACCTCCCCGCGCTCGCCACGGCGCGTCAGTACGGTTAGCACTTCTAGCTAGCACACAAAAGATTTCTTACATCGAGCGAGACATAAAAGTGGGGTAGTCCTTGAAAAATGTAAATATTTATGTTATGAATGTGGTGACTTTGAGATGTATGTTTTTAAAAGTTTTTTATAAATTGGTAGTGATCTCGCTTCTTTTATGGCTTTCGGTAGTTTGTTATACAGACGCGCCCCATCTGCAACTATGCTGTTTTTACCGTAGTTTGTCCTGTGGCGTAGTATAACAATGTTATTTGCTTGTCTAGTCAAACGACTTCGTAGATCTATATTTTTTGTGAAAGTAATTTGGGTATGAATGTCTTTTGTAAGGATTTTTCGTATAAGTATGCGCAAACACACAAATATAAGTGTGTTTGTGATATGTTTAATAATTTTGTTTCTCTATAGATTTTAGTCGTACTTGTTAAGAAATCGTAGCCAAAGAGAGTGTTAATGACTTTATTTTGTGCAGACTGCACTGGAGCTAGGTTTGTTTTCGCCGCTGCACCCCATTTCTCTATTAGGAATTCTATGTGGGGTTTTATGAGTGAACTATAAATGGTATAGCGGAGGCAACGAGAAATACCAATCAATGCACCCGTTAGAGCTTTGGATTGAGGACCTCAAGACACGCTATTAGAAGTAGAAAAACAGTAACTTAACTAACTAAAGGTCAGGCATCCTAAGCGCAGAATTTGCGTAAAACCTTGCGCGTAAGACCACGGAAACTCGATGTTTGGGGATGTCCCATAGTTGAATGTCTCGAGGGGCGCAGGCCTTTACCCGGATACAAGTAAGATTAAGCCATACTCCATCACGCTGGCTCAGTGCGGGCACCCACACATACACACACTCATACTATCACACCTTTTCTTATGTGGGGTAGTAGACATACAGATGTGCTGCATGCAAATTGTGACATTTAGGCCCCAGATAGGTCTCTTCTTGAAGATCTTGAAGGGTACAGGTAAATAACTTACGAGACAAGGGGTCTCCCTGTTTAACGCCCAATTAATGTTTCCTGTGCTATTGCTATAAATGGCTCATATGATGTTTATGTATGCAGGGTCGATATTTTGATTATGAAGTGAGGAGAAAATTAATGAGTTTGTGATACTTTCATATATCTTCAAGTAATCCACGAAGGCTAAGTAGAGAGGTCTATTGAATATAATTTTCTATAATCTGATTTTGTGTGGAGATAGTCGGTTGTGGAGTATGTGGGACGAAAACCAGCCTGCTCATGATGCTGTTGATGATGATCTAGTTCACTGGAAATACGGTTCCCTATTGTTTTTATGAATAATTTGTATATATGTGAGACCAGGCTAATAGGGCGATAGTTTTCGATAGGCAAAACCATTGAAAATAATGGAGCATTTGTACCGTAAGCAAATGTAGAGTGTAGGTTTGTGTAATGTGGATGAATTATAATGACTATGAGAAATAAGGGTGTGAGCTGCCAAAAACTATTTATTGCACACTTTATTTTCTAAAAATTAATGCTTCCTCAAAATACAAACTACATTATAAACTAAAATTTAAAGTTATTTGTTGCGAAAAGTTCCGATATTTCATAAAGTTCTGGAAATTGAGTACCTACTGCTAAACAATAAATATAAAATTCATGTCCACCATTGTTTTTGTTGCGCTCCAAGGTATTCCAAACACTTGTCATACTAAATAGGAAACAAGTGATCCAATTTTTAGCTGTAATGTTTCATTAATATGTTGAGGGTGATTGTTTATTCTTTCTTAGTTATTATATTATGTTACCTGTTGATTCTTTCTGCCAACAAGTATGTCAGTCTGTTCATGGTTGCCCCATGCGAGGCATGTGATCTCATCATCCTTTTGAAGAGTTTTGATGTCCACCAGGTTCTCGATGCATTTCTTTGTGTTCTTTGTGGGGTCCGAGTGATATTTTATATCTGCAAGCAAACCAAGGAAGGATTTTTTCAGATGCTTTTGATAATTTCTAGCGTTCTGTTCCTCTAAAGGTAAAAAGGAACCCTTAGGATCACTTGCATGTCCGTCAGTCCATCTGTCACAGGCACTTTTCTCAGGGTCTATAAGATTTAGTCTTGAAATCTTATGCAAAAATTGTTATTCTTATACCATACATATACATAATGCAAGTCTTATATGAAAAAAATATTGCCTACAAAAAAGTGGAGGGGGTAAAATGAGAAAACGAAAAAATAGTATCACCACAGTAAATTATGTAGGGTATGGTTGAAACGGGGTCTGTATAAACTTCAAAATAATTTTTATTTATTTTCACATCCTCAAAATATATTTTGAAATCGTCAATTAATCGAATTATATTATGAAATTGTCTATAAATACACTAATTATTATTAATAAAGCATAGAAAAATCAGCACAGTATCTGAAACCACCGTCTTTTTAAAGGTTATCCAACCAAGTCACTAGAGGCTAGACAAATAAAGAAGTTAATTAACTAAAAATGGAAAGGACTACTTTTCCCAGATGTTGTGACAGTCACGCTTTGTTTTGGAAGTAGATTTACAATCTATTTTAAGTAACCCAAAGACAAAAATAAGTTTTTTAGGTTATAATGAACATGAGTAAGTAAATCTAGATTTTATTATGTTACAAATATTAATATTGAATTTAATATACCTATATTTATTCCGTGGGAACTCACATAGATTGCACTCTTGTGTCTAGATTCATTTAAATGAACATGTTTATCGGTGTTTGGATGGTTGAATTTTCTTATGTATTGCCTGACTTACGTTTGAAGGATCCAATTTTGCTAGCAACAAATATGTCGTATTCTTTGTCTTCTAAAATCATGTTGGTTTGTATATTATCATTTACAATCGAATAAATACAAGAACACACGTGAACATTTTCAATATTATTTTGACATTTCAATTTCAACTTTCAAGAACATGTCAAGCACAAGCAGTGTGACCATTTTAAAATTGGAAATCCTGCCATGCTTAAGATTTAAAACTGCCAAATTGTGCCACACACTTCGAATAAAATGCCGAAATAATGCTGACTTTTTAAAGGGTAGTAAATGTTTAAACGTATGATTTTGATTTACAAAAATACGAATTAACCGACTTTAATAATGAATGGATTTTGATGATATTTTTTTATTGGTAGGTCATATTTCAGGGGTAAATCACATTTTTATTTTTATTAAAATTGATTCAGCGCTTTTTGGAAGACTCAACATTAAAACAGGATACGCAGATGACGTTTTGGTTTGCGGTTCCCTTCAGCATACGTTTTGATGAGGACTTTTCTTGTATAAAGACGACATTCGCATCTCGACCGAGTAAGAAGAAATACAGCTTGAACTTGGAGACGGTTTTTTAAAGTTTTTAACTTGGTGAATTATTTTGCCTGACAAAATTCTCTATAGAGCGTCAAACTGCAACTACTGAATTGAATAACAGAAACTTGAAAACGTTAATTCTTCCAAATTGATAACATAATAATAAAGTTTCAATGGGTTGTCATTAATACTGTCTAGTCTACAAAAATTGAGAAGAAGTATTTTTATTATCCAAAGTGAATGGTTTCGAAGAAGTCAGAAATGAAATTTATCAAATATGAATAAAGATTATTACGAACTTAATGTTCATTATGTTACGTTACGTATAGTTTATAATTGAATTTACTTTAAACAAATAAGTAAAAACAAGTTACAAAAATGAGTACCAGTCCCAGATTACAGATAAAGTGTTTTTTTTCCCTTTATATTTTACTGTAGTGAAATACTGCCAAAAACTGCCAGATTCATAAAACGTCATCATGATCTGCCAGAGGTTAAATTACTGGACTAAAACTGCCAAAAAGGCAGGAAACTGCCACATATGGTCACCCTGAGCACAAGTCAAGTTCTTTACAAGTTGCGTTCCGAAATACGAAATGAAATCTAGCTACTAAGCTTCAGCACAATAACTAACAGGTTAGGCTCAGCTTTCCTTCACTGCTGCTGTGCTGCCTGATGCATATAAGTGGGCACGCATACAATATGCACTGCACGTAATAAACAAGTATGTTTACTTACAATAAGGACATCGTTTTCATATTATTCAAGTTAGCAAAACGAAATAACTTGCAACATTTATGTAGACATCATTCACAAATCAAATCGAATCGCCACTTCCTAAATTCCGAAAAGTATACATCCTCAGGCTAAACGATACTCTTCATTTATCTAACGGTGTACTCTTCATTTATCTAACGGTGCATAGTCTTAGAACAACGTAACATAATGCTCATTTACACAGAGGTTCTACCTAGCAACGGCCGCCGGATCAGCCACCCGATGTGACTACTAAGGTCTACAAAAGTCAAAGTCAAAGTCAAAATACTTTATTATTATAGATATTTACAGATACTTAGCAAACGTCATTTTTTGCCTCTTCTCTACATTGGATCACTGCGGGAGAAGATGGGCGTAGAAACTCCCACAGATTGATTTTTAGATCTCTTTTACAATTTTCTTGTGCTTAACTAATTACAAATATTACAATATTAATTATTATGATTAATAAACAGGAATAAATATTTACAAAACTTTTATACAGCTCATTTATCGATATGGGGTCCCCACTGCAATTTGCTATCAATGCTTATTCCAAGAAACTTCGTATCATTTACTAATTCTAACGCGCTGCTGTCGAACACTAAACTGGTCTCAACTTACCTGACTAAGTGAGAATTTGATGCACTTGGTTTTACCAGCATTTAACATTAAATTATTAACTGTGAATCAATTCAATATTAAAGAGAATACACCATTAACATCATCAAAATCTTCTTTTTGTCTTTCAATTTTGAAGGCCATTGAAGTATCATCAGCAAACAACACTATGTCAGTCAACCTACCTACACGACCGTTGCTTTCTGTGGCGGCAGATCCGGCGGTCGTTGTGTGGGCTGCGGCTTACAGTGTCTTAGTCCTTCTACTGTACGAAATTCCCTCTACTCGGGGCTTGGTTGTATTTTCGTGGCTAAGCCTGAATGGTTATACTCTGTTAAATATAGCATGATAAGTGGACAGCTGTCATCAAACTCACGCCTATCAAGTACCGTATTTACCGCTCTGACCTCATGAACGGGGGACTCCCCGTTCCATGAATCTCGTGTTGCGCGCGCGGATGTGCATGGTCCGGGATCAGGAATAAATATTATTTCTCGCATACTCTTTAGTCTCCACTACCGCATTAATAAATAAATAAAATTAAATAAAATACTTTACTAGGCTATCCTGTAATTGGCATTAATACAAAGTAATTAATTAACTCTGCGATAGATTAAGTACATATATGCCATGGGATACAAATAAAAAATACAAAAATACATTATTTTAGCAATATATTCTTTCAAGATCGATAACTTGTCTTGTTCTTGTTGTCAGGCCCCTCTTATCCATATGGGCACTCTGGGCACGTGCCGAGGGCCCCGCGATCGATGGGGCCCCCTCGCCCAACCGATAACGTATGTTATTTCCGAAAAAAAAAATGTTATTATTCTCGATTTATTTCAATATCTCATCCAAAGCAATAAAGACAGGCCAATTCACACGAAAATAAATTTAAAAGACCGCCAAATGTCTGCTTTGGGCAACTCCTAGGTGGCGCTAGTAAATAGTATCATTTTATCACCCCCGCCGCCCCTTGGGCAATTAATTTCGTCAAATCCCATCTCAGTACTACGTGCTACCCTCCCTACGCTACATAAGGAACCCCTGTATAAAGTTTCATGGCTCTAGGTCCACGGGTTTAGGCTAAGCGTTGCCCATCAGGCACCCATAGAAGGTAGATTATTTGTACCTAGTATTGAGCAGTTCTGGTGGCCATATGTGGTCTTCATCAACAGTTCAGCATCACAATATAACGCTTAACATGAGTAAATGCACAAGTTATTATAAAAACCACAAAAAAACCTATAAGTCTGCCTATAATTTTTTAAGAGTTCCCTCGATTTCTCCAGGATCCCATAATCAGATCCTGACCTTGTGTCAATGGAACCAATGGGAAGGTAAACTCTTTCAAACAAAAAAATAATTTTTCAAATCGGTCCATCAGTCTAGGCGCAACAGGGGAACATACATAAAAAAATGTCGCGTCGAATTGTAAACCTCCTCCTTTTGTGAAGTTAAAAATAGGGCTTTGTAGAAGTCATAGGGGCCCCACTATCCGAATGTGCCCAGGGCCTCATATAGGTTAAAGACGGCCCTGCTTCTTGTTGTATTCTCAGTTCTAGTCATGTCATTATGAGAGCTGTCCCAGCTATCATGATATATTTTACAGAGTATAAACTATGATAATGGCTTGAATTAACCTAACTCACATTACCAACCTTGTAGATAAAAATATATAATATAAACGCCAAAGTCAAATTTGTTGTTCTGGCCAAAGACGTTTCTTTTTATATGTCTGCCTGATGACTGTTTACACTATTCGTCAATGGCCAGTTATATCAATTGTCGATCATTGTAAAACACAAGGGGTTATTTTTAGCCCGTATACCACACGACCTGATGCCCGCTCAATATGTGGGGACCCGGACATGGCAGGGAGGTCTGACTCCTGGGCATGGGTAATTCCATTTTTTTTTCACCTCCAACCAAAAAAAATACACATCATTCGTTGGCTTGCGAATGGACACGTACGTTAGAACAAGCAGGAATTATTACGCCTCGAAAACGTATACGAATCGAACTGTCAGTGAGTCTTATGTATCTACTTAAGGTTAATTTTATCAGATTTTTTTTCACTCTGGTAATTCTTTAGCCATATCGTGTTATGCCCCTATAGCGTCTCGCCTTTTCCCATACGGGATGGCAGAGGCACAGTTGTGGCTACGTTGAGCCAGTTATTCAATACTCCATTTTGCGTGACAGGGGGCTAGCCCATCGCTGTAGCTTGAGATTGAAGGTTTCCCCACGATGTTTTCCGTCACCGTTACACCGTTAGAAAGTCCGTTTAATGTTTATTACCGGATTCGAACCCTTCGAATCATTACTACAATAGAAATGTGTATACTATGCGATGTTTTTTTTATGTTACTCTGCCTTTTCTTTCCGTTTCTTATGCTTTGTAATACTCCTAAGCTGGGCATTCACGGTCAGCTTCCGCCCCCTTATTGACACTCTGACCGTGCCCAGCTTTACACTAGTTTACACTCCCATGTTCATATAATTCCCTGACCCTGTCTAATCTAAAATACGACAACAAAACCTTTTTGATACAACTTACATGTATCTGCTTTGTGTGCATATTTCGGAACACCACAGTAGCGCCGCGCCTCTGTCAAATGCGGAACTAATCATTCAGTCGCCATATTTTGTCATGGCGGATATTTATAGATCGCTGGGTGTTGTTTTTCAACAATAAACTCTCTAATAATGGAGGAAACAAAAGTTATTTACTACATAGACGACGAGGAGACCCCCTATTTAGTGAAAATCCCCATTTCCCCGGAGAAAGTGACCCTCGTCGACTTCAAAAACCAGTTGAACCGGCCGAATTATAAGTTTTTTTTCAAGTCGATGGACGATGATTTCGGTGTTGTGAAGGAGGAGATTGTGGATGACAATGCTCACCTGCCGTGCTTCAACGGGCGGGTGGTGTCGTGGCTGGTGTCTGCGGAGGGCTCGAATCCCTCGGACGGCGCTTCACAGTGCACAGACAGTAATGCTGGGAAGAATAAGCCCGCGGGAGCCCCGGCGGCTCCTCTGACCAGGGACAACTGCACAGACACTGACAGCACGATCAGCTCGCGGCCCGGTCATAGGGCCTCCTGCGACAAGTATAAATACAGGTACACTGTTGTTACAATATTTCTAAACATAAACAAATATACATGCAGACCGACATTTCTTCTAGCCATACACTTCAATAGCTTGTGTTATTGAAGCCAGAAACAGTGAAGTCACGAACATGTAAGCTTCCAAAACCCGGACTCACATACAAACCATCTGTATACTTCATCCAAATCAAATTCTCAGAATACTCAATACTTCTGCCAGATGTTCAAAAAAAATATGCTCATTAATTACAACTTGAAGCAAATCTGAATGTATTCTCATTTCCTTACAGAGGCCTCAGAATTAACGGCCACTCAAAATACGGCAACCACTTAGAGTATGAAACTGCTTCAGTGCTCAGCTCCGATCTGGACTCCACCAGCTTATTTGACAGCCAATCTGAGATCACGACCACCACTGGCCGCCACACCAACGCCTCTGTCGACCGAGCCCTCACTGAATGTAGTAGTGTCTCGCATCTCCAAGTCAGCAATCGAAAAAGGCCTCAACGGAGAAGAAAACGACCTCAAGTCCTATCCAGAACATCTTCGTACTCCTCAATAACGGATTCAACTATGTCAATGCATATAATAACAGTGACATTAAACATGGATACAGTAAATTTCTTGGGGATATCAATAGTGGGTCAGTCAAACAAGGGTGGCGATGGAGGGATATATGTCGGAAGCATCATGAAAGGTGGAGCGGTGGCGCTGGATGGAAGGATAGAGCCGGGAGATATGATCCTACAGGTTAGATAAACTGTTTATAAGATGTGAATGTTAGTTTTTAATGGATGATGTTTGTTTTTAACCCGTCAGTCGTCCTATGCGCTACCTAAGCGCCTTTTTTGGGCGGCTAGCATCCTGTGCTCTGCATAAGCGCATAGAAAGTATTGCAAACTTCAACGTTTTATGAATATTCACCAAGTTTCAGAACATTCCCGGAAGTAGTCTTAGATTATGAGTAGTTTAGTTGGCAACCGTGTGATCTGAATGGAACTAACATTGAGACAGCCTATCAGATCAAAATAAATAAAATACCAAGCCATGTCGCCGTTTTGGGCAGGCGACCGGCAGCAGACTTACATTTTATGTTTGTCAATATTTATTTATTGTGAAGTAATTACTGTGTTTTGTAATAAAATAATACATCTTATCGCTGGAGAAATTAATAGTGGTGATGTAAAAAATGGTAAATAGTGTAAGTTTTGTATCGATGAAAAGCCTTATCAACTTTATTAACACATGTGAGTACTGTACATCACAAGATAGGTAATTTCATTAACTTTATTATGGTTCATAACATGTTAGGAAACTAATAAAATAACCTAACAAACTTATCAAATTCCTAACGCAAGTCGATTGAAAATTTATTTTCGCCAGAACCTTGGACGCGATAGGGCCCACGAGATTCGCTGTACAGGGACGTTGCAAAGGTTAATGGTGATTGAAAACATTACAATTTCAAAATTATTCACTCACAAGCAGACTCTCCATAAAACTATTTTTTTACAGGTTATGAAGACGGGCCTGACCCGAAATGGATCGCGACTTTCAACCTTATTGCTTGGTAATCAAATTCAAAACCTAGGAAACCATATATGGGTTAGTATGCAGTAATTTTGGGTGAAATAGTCACAATAGAGGACCGATCACCCGCCTGTGGTTCAGCGGGTGTCCCACCTCATAGTATGCAGTAATTTTGGGTGAAATAGTCACGATAGAGGACCGATCACCCGCCTGTGGTTCAGCGGGTGTCCCACCTCTTAGTATGCAGTAAAGGGTTAAGGTTGAAAATTGCGATGCATTTTTAAATTATGTGAGCCAAAAACGTGAGGGTCCTAGGTATATAGCTACGGCAATAGGCCAGTTATTCCTTATTCCATTTTGCATAACAGGGGGCTACCCCTGTTATGCAAAATAACTGGCTAAACATGGCTGCATCTGTAATCGTCTTCCCATATGGAAAAAGGTAGCACTAACAAAATAAATAAAAAATGTCCGAACTGATTGCGGAAGAGATGTCAAACTAATTGCGCCACGGATGGCCATCGATGGGTGCCATTTGGGCGATATTCAATTCAACCCCAATTCCAAATGTCTTTATTACGTAGATATTTACATATATTTAGCAATCATTATTTTTTGCCACTTCTCTACATTGGACCACTGTGGGAGAAGAAGGGGGTAGAAACACCCAGATTGATTTTTAGATCTCTTAAAAATTGCTTGTGCTTAACTAATACAAAAATATATATATCATTATCATAATTAATAAGCAGGAATAAATAATGACAAAATTATTAACAGCAAGATCTGTGTTGAGCCAGATTAACCCCTACAGTCCCGTCATTTAAGTAATCTTGAACATTGTAATATCCCTTTTTCGACAAAGTCTCTTTAACATGGTTTTTAAATTGCAATTTCAAGATCTCAAGAGGTATCTTGTTGAAGTAGAGAATGCATTGACCCTTGAAAGAATTGCTAACCTTCGCGAGTCTAAACCGGGGCGCAAGTAGTCTGTGATTATTTCTTAGGTTAATATTACAGCTATCTCTAAGTTTGGAAAATGTTGTAAGGTTCTTGCGTACATACATTAAGTTATCTAAAATAAATTGCCTAGCTACAGTTAGTATGTCAATTTCTTTAAAAAGCTCTCTTAAGGAGTCTATCCGTTTTAAATTATAAATTGCTTGAATAGCTCTTTTCTGTAAAATTAAAATAGTTTGAATATCCGCTGCTTTCCCCCACAACAAGATACCATTGGACATGACACTATGAATGTAACTAAAACATACTAGTCTCGATATTTTTATCATAATTAATTTGGTAATTCTCAGTCTCTTCTATGAGGACCTCCTTTAAGTTACGAGACCTTGTGTAGTTCATTATTTATTGCTGTAGCCGTAGCGACAACAGAGATACACATTCTGTATAATTGTCGTCTCTACTTATTATGGTTTATGAGATACAGCCCGCTGACTGGCAGACAGATGGACAGAGCAGACTTAGTAATAGGGTCACGTCTGGCACTCTTCAGGTGCGGAACCCTAAAAATTAAGTATTGCAAGTTCTGGCTCAGAAAGAGGGAAACACTTAGGCGCCTTGCCTAACCTGTGACATGTGACGCTAATCTTATAAAGGCCATGTTTGCACAGCGCGTTCTACCCAAATCGGATTTGAAAGATCGGGTTGTTAGGTACCCAAGGGGGAATGCTGGACAAACAATGTGGCTGTTAGTCAGATCAAAGTCAAGCAAGTCAGGGTGCCTTCAGCCATAGAATATCGTCAGGTTCTCAGTACTCTAATTTGTATCTTTTTTCAACCTTTCTTGTTTACATCCCTATTCAATACTTTAGTAACAGCAACAGACGACTTTAAGCAAACAACTGGCTCATTCACAATCACATTAATTTATGGCATGTAATAACAATGAATGCTATTATTGACTGAGTGCATTTTATTATCTTGGAATGACAGGACTTTGAAATTTTTATTTGTTGTGGAGTACAGCACAAAGGCATTTCAGACAGTACATTTACCGCTCTAATATATTTAATTATTTATTGTTTCCGATTTAAGTACTACTAAAATACTATTTTTCATTTGAGGCCAGAAGTGTAAACAAACAACTGTCATGTTCTAGAACAAAACCGTTGACTTTGACATTCATATTATATTATTTGTACTGGAAAATGACAGTTCATTGTTTAAATTTCTGGCCTCAAATTAAAAATTCCATTTTAGTAGTTTTGTGAGAACAGTAGACCTCGCTTGTTTAAAATTACAAGCTCGCTTGTAGGTTTGCTTGAAGTACATTAGAATTTTGATAAACAATAATGAACCAGTAGTTTCCAATGTATTGGTTCAAATTGACTGAATTTTGTCACAGAAAATTCAGGTAGGTATCTAGCTTTATTTACAACATAAAATACCCCGAAGTGCCTCCACCTCCACTCCCCTCTTTTGGGTATTTTTCGCAACATCTTGTGTAGAATGAATCCTTAGTGTGCCTCTCAAATTTGATTAAAGGCCGTCGATAATGAAGCTACAGCAAACTTTCCTCCTTTTCCAATATATTTTCCTCTCAATCAAAAATCGCGATCAACTAAATTTTTTCATAAATCAAGGAACTTGTGAGCCTTTCGTCAAAATCGTCGGTTGAAAAATGCGACCTGTAGGCGAAAACAGGCAGACAGACAAAGGTAGGGCACTCTCGAAACTAGAGGCTTCGCTCGCTCGGTCAAGAGTTTCTCTATGCGACAAATAGAAGTGAAGAAACCACGATAGCGTCACGCCTTTTCCCATACGGGGTGGAAGAGGTACAGTTGTGCCTCCGGTTTAATACTACACTTTGAGTAACAGGGAACTAGCCTATCGCCGTATTCTTGGCGATATCCTCATGGCCTGATTGGATGATATACAGAATGGATACAGATATCCTGATACTCCCGTTTTCGTTTCTTTCATATGCATATTCTTTATTGCACACAAAATATGGATAGAGAGACAGTTACAATAAAATTTTATAGGCAAAGGCGAGCTTTTTTCTAAAGAGAGATTTCTTCCAGCAAACCTAGGCAAGACAGGCTTTTTTATGAAACAGGACAAGTCCTAGTGCGCAATAAAACTGTATATATACGTACGAAAATTACTTTTAAAATATAAATAAAATATACTTAATAAATAAAATATATATCTCAACTATATAAAATACAATAGATAGCATACATATATAAATTATAAAATATCATACATATACTTACATAAATATGATTATGGAAGAGAAAAGAAATACGCGTGAAATCTCTTCTTAAAAGTGAAAATTGAGGGACTATCCCTAATAGCGCAGGGAAGTGCGTTCCACAGTCGGATTGCTCTTAACTTAAACGAGTGTTCGTGAGCAACAGTGTTATGCCGAGGAGTTGAAAGGAGAGACACCGTGTGGGGTCTCGGATTGCTAGCCCTGGGGAAGAAAAAACTCAAAACGTTCTCGAAGATATGCGGGGTAGCGGGGATTTCGCAAAATATTGAACAGATAGGAGAGAATGTGCATGTCACGGCGAAGACGGATCGGAAGCCATCCCAGCTCCTTGCGATACTGTGAGACATGGTCATACTTGCGCAGCCCTGAGATAAACCGAATCCCGAGGTTTTGAAGCCGCTCGAGTTTATTCAGTTGTTGTTCGTTCGCACTGACCCAACAAGCATCCGCGTAGTCTATTAAAGGAAGGGACTGAGCACTGGTGATTTTAGTCTGCCGCGGCAGGAAGTACTGGAATCTCCGGAGGTAGTAAAATCTTCCTTCTTGTGTCTTTTTTGGAGTTATATAGTAAAGGGGGCGTCCATTAATTACGTTTAACGATAAATACAAATGGGAGCTTTTAAAGTTACCTTTAGACGTATCAGGTCAAGAAAGTATTATTTACTTAAATTTAACTCAATTTCAGGGGGGAATACTTCGTAATCGGTGCAGGCTATTGTGAGGCGGTGTGTACGGGCGGACGAAACTTGAGTGAGAGTGTGGGTGCGTCTTAGTGTGTGTGTGCGTAAAGGACTCGCACAAAATTCATTTTATGAGTATATGAGCTGATGCCCGCAACTTCATCTGCGTGTTCCCAGGAATTATCATTTACCGAGATAACGTTACCCTCCTTCTGGTGCAGTCGCAAAAAAAGGTTTCCTATATGCTAATCTAGCTCAAAAACGAACTCTGGGCTAAGTTTGATTCAAATCCGTTCAGCCGTTTTTGCACAAACATACAAACAAAAAAATAGTTGGATTGCAAAGCTGAAAACTGGTCCTGCTTGCTTGTGTGATAAAGCTGATAAAACAACTAAATACTAGCGGCCTTGTGGGCAGTAGACCTCGCTAACAGGGGGGACTGTGAACCAATTTATTGACCGAGCGAGCGAAGCGAGCGAAGGGCTCCATTTCGACAAGATAGGAGGCCGATTTTGTTTTCGTCTATCTCTATGTGTGTCTGTCACTTCCGGTCTAGGGGGCACAGTTTTCAAGCGATCCTCACAAAACTTGGCACACGGGTTTCTTGAATTAACACTTTTTTTTTTGTCGAGAGCTTTTCTCGATTTTCCCCTTGGGGGGGAGTTAAGACGCCATTAATTTTCGTATGTTTTTTTTTTTTTCTGAAACCTATCGTGTGGGTATCAAATTAAAGGGCTTCATGAGCCGGTTCTAAAAATATACTACAACATTACCTTTCGGCCGCCTGTTTTCAAAAAATCCAAGAAATATTTTCAAAACATACCAAATATGACTCCTCGAAGTAGGTGGCGGATTAGTAAAGAGGATCTATCTATACAGACCACGAGAGTGAGTGAAAAAGACTAAATATTTTCGTGAAAAGTCAATAGATTGTATTTTAAATCGCAAAATGTAGTTTACAAAGTTATTGGTGCGGCTACTTTACTACTTGATTTTGATTGAATCTAAAATGTAATAGCATTCTGGATTTCCCAACCTCCGGGGAAGCCAGAATGCTGTATAAATTAGCAAAAATTTACATCATGAATAGGTAGGTAGGTTTTTTATCATTGGTTAAATGACATGTATTTAATTTGTTTGTCTATTTTTTGTCCTAGCGACATTGTCATGTAATGTATATAATGTACAAAGCTCTTTAAATAAAGATAATAGAGAATTTAAAAACCATGTTAAAGCGACTTTGTCGAAAAAGGGATATTACAATGTTCAAGATTACTTAAATGACGGGACTATATGGGGTTAATCTGGCTCAACACAGTCCTTGCTGTTAATAGTTTTGTTATTATTTATTCCTACTTATTCATTATGATATTATAAAATTTGTATTAGTTAAGCACAAGCAATCTTTAAAAGAGATCTAAAAATCAATCTGTGGGAGTTTCTACGCCCTTCTTCTCCCACAGTGGTCCAATGTAGAGAAGTGGCAAAAAATGACGATTGCTAAGTATATGTAAATATCTACAGTAATAAAGACATTTGGAATTTGAAAAATTTGGAAAAGATTAAAAAAAACATGAAAAATGATTATCAAAAATAATTCACCAAACGTAAAAATCCTTCATAAAGATTTCATGCTCCAGCCCTATTTCTTCCGCCCCGGTCGGTATGCGAATGAAGTCTGTGCACATGAAAAGTCCTCATCAAAACTTTTGCTGCACGGATCCACAAATCAAAACGTCATCTGTGTATATTTTTTGTATACGTTATTTTTTCAAAAAGCGCTAAACCAATTTTCATAAAATTTGTAAAGGTCAAAACAAGGATCATCAAAATAGGTTCATAATTGACGGTTAAAAACAAAACTCGGCAATATCAATCAACTTTGTTTTATTTTCCAAGCACATAGTCAACAAAAGCATTTTGTTCCACGCCAACGTCAGACAAAAGTGTTTTTTTAAAACAGTCACACCAACATCAGTAAACAAAAATAACTATGGCCAACATCCGAAAACAAAAATGATCGACAATTACTCGGATCGAAATTTTTGCAAATCGATTCGAGTACTAACAATGAGCAATTCTAACAGTCGGCCATCCTGATGAAAAGTCTGTCTCAGACGTCATAAAATATTGGACAAAGAAACAAGAATCAGAAACAATACATTTTAAGAATCAGAAACAATATGTTTTAAATGTTATCAAAATTTCAGCTGCAAAGATCCATATCTATAGTTTGTTGTTAACAATAATAAAATATCCAAATACTCACAAATTAAGCCATATTTTTTTTTAATAAAAACATTATTATTATTATTATTTTTAAAACAAAAATAACTAGATACTTACTTACTATTTTGTATTAGGTTTTAGTAAATATGACATATTCTAACCAATAAATGTATGAGTATCGAATTTATCCCTTAATCCGATACTGCCATAATAGGTATGACCAATCGGGTGAAGGGTTATATGCCTTTTCCATATCGGCCATCCTTAGTTATTTGAATGGCCTCATTCAAACAGCAAAGCAGTAAAGCTATTAGAATGAATTAACACAACAACGATTAACAAAGAAAACATATTTATGGTATTTAAAATTTACTTAAACTAAATAATGTAAAGGAACTTAATGTCTTTCTATTAATCACAGCCCTGTTAAACGTCGTTTGCAACTATTCACTTTCATAATGTCTAATCACATTTCGGTGATTCAACTGCACTTGATGCAACACGCACGCACACACGCAAATACACCAATGACCTTGCTGCTAGCACAATCATGGTGCCGCGTATTAAGGCTGAGAGAGTCTCACAGGAGCATCCAGAGAATCATCCCCGCCGCTAGCCCCGTTTGCCGTCAAGTCCACCGTTAGAACACACCAGGCACTTCGGTCTAGGGATCAGGAACATAGCGCACACACAAGGTGCCAACGGATATTTCACCCCACCGCTTACGCACACAAGGCGTTTCGGTCTAGGGCTCAGGAACGAAGCGCACTCACAAGATGCCATCATATTTCACTCCACCGCTTACGCACACAAGGCGTTTCGGTCTAGGGTTGAAGATTGTAGCGCACTCACAAGGTGGCATCATATTTCACTCCACCGCTTACGCACACAAGGCGTTTCGGTCTAGGGTTGAAGATTGTAGCGCACTCACAAGGTGGCATCATATTTCAACTCACCGCTTACGCACACAAGGCTTTTCGGTCTAGGCCTCGGGGATGATCCGCACTCACAAGGTGCCAACAGCATATTTCACCCCACCGCTTACGCACACAAGGCGTTTCGGTCTAGGGCTCAGGAACGTAGCACACACACAAGGCGCCAAAGCATAATTTCGGCACCGTCAAGCCAGGGAAGGAGATGGATTGAGGGAATCTTAAAAATACGAATCACTTTTAATACATATCGCAACATAAATCATTATTGTACTACATCAATAAACGTAGTGAGATCAAAATATATTAGTCTTGTTTGCCATCATCCGTGTCACTACCACCGCTCGACTCTGGACCCGAAACAGAAATCAGATAGGTATTCGCATTCGGTATTCAGATAGGTATTTTTATATTTTCTGGCCGCAAATCCGTCTATACTACTTACCTCATATCGATCATTACCTATCACTGCCGATACTTTATATGGACCAGTGTATGGTGGTACTAACTTGTTACTATCTCCAGCTTTTCGGACAGTCTTAAGGACCATCACCAGATCACCTACTCTATAAACATCGGCAGCGCGCCTCGTCTTATCAAAACGAGTCTTCATCATTTTCTGCTGCTTAACTATGTTTTTGGAAGCCTCTTGACGAATATTTTCAATATCATCCCTAACACTCACATTTTCGGATAAGTCATATAGATGTCCCTCTGAAGAGTTAACTGTCTGTTTCCCAAACACTACTTGAACTGGAGTCTTCCCGATAGCTATTGATGGTGTTGTTTAAGCTCCACTGAACTTTGGTTAAATAAGAATCCCAGCTACGATCGTCTTTATCGATTGTTAATGCGGTTAATGAACTAAGTATTGACCGATTGTATCTTTCTATTTGGCCGTTTGCACGGGGTGTAGCAACGGCATTTTTGACGTGTTTTATCTGATTAGACTCAATGAATCTTTGAAATTCTTCAGAGGTGAAACTGGTTCCACGATCCGATACCAAAACTTCAGGGTTCCCGAAGAGTCCAAAGATATCGCGGAGCACTTGAATAGATGTTTTACTTTTTGTATTTCTTACAGCACGCAACACAATAAATTTGGTAAAAGAATCTATTATACCAAGTATATACGTGTTCCCACCTTTGCTACGCACAAACGGGCCAAGATGGTCTATATGAATGCACTGGAATGGCACTCCTGGCTTTGGAATTGGATGGAGGAACCCCTGCTTCTTTCCGGTCGGTTGTTTGGCATAAGCGCATGGTATACACGCACCAACGTATTTCCTAACAAAATGCGCCATACCAGTAAACCAGTAGTCTTTCCGCATTTTCTCAATCGTTTTCTCAAAAGAAAAATGACCACTTTCGTCATGACATAGATGGCACACCTTCCATCGCGCATCTCGCGGAACCGCCCATCTGACCTCATCGCCGACTTTTCTGTATATCTTTCCATCCTTTAAGGTGTAATTTTTTTTATTTCCTTAGCTTCTGGGCAAGCTTTATCTAATACACACTTGATGTATACCAGGTAAGGGTCGGTTAGCTGTGCAGCTAGCAAAGAGTTATTGTTTTCTGTCAAGGTAAGCACCAAAGGTTCAGCCATCTCTTTATCAGGTAGTGGGTTTCGGCTTAGACAATCTGCATGTTTGAGTGATGTTCCGGGATGGTATTCGACAGTGAAATCGTAGTCTTGGACTTGTAGCCACCAACGAGCTATCCTTGGCACAAGATCTCTCTTGGTTAGAGTTGCTCTAAGCGCATTGCAGTCCGTGACCACCTTAAACGATATACCTAGCAGATACACCCGGAATCGGATCAGAGACATCACAACGGCCAATGTTTCCAGTTCGTAGGAATGGAAATGTTGCTCCTCCGGTGTAGTTTGCCTACTGAAATATGCAATCACCTTTAATGGTGCATGCTCATTCTCACGTTGCATCAACACGCCTCCTAATCCGATACGGCTGGCATCCGTGTGTAACTCTGTCAAATAGTTGGGTTGTATATGGTTAATATCGGTCGGTTAATCAGTTTCTCTTTTATGTTGTCAAAGGCCTCAGATTGATCCTTTCCCCAAATCCATTTTGTATCATTTTTTGTCAGTACAGTCAAAGGTCTCGCTATGGTTGCAAAATTGTGTACGAACCTCCTGAAGAAGCTGGCAAGACCAATAAATTGTCGAACTTCGTGAACATTCCTAGGTGTTGGGAATGCTGCAACTGCTTCTGTTTTCCTAGTACCTGGTCGGACTCCATTGGCTGATATCTCGAACCCCAAATATTCAATCGTTTGTTTGAAAAAGTGGCACTTAGATAAGTTCAGTGTCAAGTTCGCTTCTCGGAGTATGTTGAGTAATTGCTTTAATTTACAGATTCCCTCTTCAATAGTTTTGGAGCCTACAACAATATCATCCATGTAAGCTACTACGCCTTGTATTTTATTTTTCTTTAGTAATGAATTTACCATCCGTTGGAACACAGCAGGAGCATTAGTTAGTCCGAATGGCATTCGATTGTATTCGAAGTGGCCATCCGGAGTAACGAATGCTGTCAGGTGCTTTGATTCTTCAGACATTGGAATTCTTGGTACCCTTGTGTTAGATCGAGGGTGGTGAAATACTCTTGACCTTGTAAGCTGTCTATTTGATCGTCTATGAGGGGCATGGGATATTTATCTTTTACCGTTTTACGGTTCAAAGCTCGGTAATCAACACAAAGCCTTGAATCGCCATTTTTCTTTGCAACCAGTATTATGGGACTGGCGTATTCTGAAACTGAGTCTCGTATTATATCATTGGACAAAAGTTCACTGACGATATGGTTTACCTTGTCCCTTTCAGACAGAGACAGCCTGTAAGGTCTGTATGTTACTGGAGTCGTGTCGTTTAATTTGATGTGCATTTCCGTGACAGAGGTTTTTCCCAATTCAGCAACAGAAAACGCAAAACAATCACGATGCTCATTCAAAGTGCTTACCAGCCCTTCCTTTATTTCGGTACCTAATTCGGAGTCAACATTTATATCCGTTGCATTAATATTCGTTACTTCACTGTTTATACGGCGTACGTTAACTACATAACCATGTTCATGTTCGTTAGATGATGCAAGAGTCATTGATTTCGGTAACGCTATTCCTCGAGCTAACGTGAAATCTTTGTTCAATAAAAATTCACTTCCAGCTAGGGCTACAATAAGGATATTACCAATGCCCCCCTTAAAGAAATAAAGTCCCGGTACTATAAAGTATTCACGCCCTGGTTGGTGTCTCATATCGGAAGAGATACTCAAAAACCCGGAATAAGTTTGCGAAGTATATACTTCGACCACAGTTTGACTTTCACATCATTTGTTATCCGGACTAGCATTGAATTACTATTGTTTGGTGTAATTTGGTAAAGGGTAAGCTCCTTGTCAGTTTTGTACACTCTGACAGTAGGAAGTTCGGTGAGAGTTTGCCCAATCAAAATATCGGCCGACAAAAGCGACTTATCCACGACATATGCTGATATTTCAACATCAACAGAATCTATTATGATGTGAATTTTAGCTTTACCTACTGGTACTGTTGCACTGTTACCAAATCCTTTTAATGTAGGTAGATTTTCTTTTAGGACATCCAACTTAAGCGAAATGCACTGATCTTCACTAATGGGCGTACATTCGCTTCCAAAGTCCACGTACGCGTTCATTGCCGTGCCGTTAACTGTTACTCGCTTATAATATTTATCGTTGGATTTGTCTCCTTTAATATTCATAACCTTTTTCACGGAGTTGTTTGAATTTGGATTGGCTGATTTCGAGTCGTCAGTTTTCCTATCGAGTGGACAGTTTGCTATTTTGTGACCATACATTCTACACTTGGTGCATTTTAATATCTCTTTACTACATCTTTGTACCCCATGTCCTACTTCTCCGCAATTATAGCAAGTGACGGATGATAATGGTCTTTTAAATACTTTTTCGGCTGTATTTCTTCTGTTATCATAAGTATCTCGGGCCTCCGTGTCCTGCTTGCGAGGTAAGGTAGTCTCCGGAATCTTTGTGGCAATATTGCGTAAGTAATCCAGTAATTGTTCTGGTTCATCAAAATGAGCACCCTGCGCATTCATTCTGATGTTAATGTCGAAAATGCCGTGTGTAATGCAGTCAACTGCATGTCGCCCTTTCAGTCCACAGCGATTTATCAACATTATTTTGTCGAAGTAATATTCGACTAATGTTTCGTTCCTCCTACTTCTACGATTTAACATGTCAGTCAATAAGTCTCCGTAATTTTGGTCGGAAGGGAAGGCCTTCAACAGTTTTGTCTGCCATTCTGACCAACTGTATTTAACTGATGTAAGACCATCATACCATTTCTTTGCCAGTCCGCCTAACTTTGGCAAAGTGTAGTAAATCACTTGTCTCTCCGACCAACCATATATTTCGGCGGATTCGTTGATCTTTGAAAGCCAGTCTTTCATAGTCTGGGCTTTTGATTTGGGGTCGAATTCCGTGATTACCTGTTGCGCACCGTGCATCTGTGGAGGCGTCATTCCATGAGTTTGAGTGCTCCCTTTTTGTATTGCAGTTACTAAACTTTGGAGTAGAGACTCATTGGTCTCCGAGTCCCGGACAGTCATTCGCGGCGAAGCTCTACGGACTGAGCGATCACGAGTCGAACGCCGTTTGCGAGGACGATGTCGGTGGCTATGGCTACACCGTTTGGGGCTCGGAGAGGAGTAGTCAGTGGAAGATTCGCTTGTCGAATAACGATAACGACGACGATGAGATCGGCTCCTATATTTAGTTTGTGAGTGTATGTGCTTTGAAGATTCACTGTGTTTACGCTTAATACGACTTCTACTCCTACAATTAGAATTTTCACCTGATATCCCCCTTTTACCATTTTCAGATTCTATTTCATTAAGAGGTGGTGTATAGCGATCCGACATGATGACAGTTAACACAATTATTTAATTTCTCTAGTCTCACGATTATTTATGGCAATTTAATTGAAACAAAATTGTAATTTACAAAACAAGGTTGTTCATCTATAGTAGTAGGTAATAGTATAGTCCTTATTCTATCTGTCTATGGATGGATGGACACTAGGAGGGACAAGGAAACGGTAATACACAGTCAGGTCATAAGTTCTGTCACACAATAAAAACTTGAATTTAAAACGCTGGCCACAAAAAAGTTTATTGAATTCGAATTTCGAATTTTTCATGAAAATAAAAATGTGTACTTTTTAGAATTTTCCTCATTTTTAAATATGGAGTGGACACTTAAAGAAGACCGTGTCGCAGTTATTGCGTTGCATCGTTGCGGTTACGCGCCAATTCAGATTTTCGACTTACTGAAAAATTTGAATATAGCCAAAATATTCGTTTATCATACTGTTACGCCGGTAGGTTAGGTCAAAAACTTTGAACGTCAATTTCAGTGCTTTAGAGGCGTTTTCAGCAGGCTGAAAAGTCATTTCAGGCCGTTTCAGAAGTTACTCTATCACATATCTAAAGATCGAAATTTCACCCAAGTTGCCGTCGTTTTCAGGCGCCTGAAACATGTTTTCAGTCCGTTTCAGGGCACCCTCTATCAGATGACGCCATAACCTGAAAACCCGTTTTCAGGCGTTTTCAGGACCCCTTATGGGCCTCTGAAGCACAAATCGTTATATGGCGAAATATCCGGTAGGAGTGACAGAGATAGCACTACTAGAAAGAGATAGCTATACTCGGAACATTCGAGAAGTGTGTGACAGAGATAGCACTACTAGAAAGAGATAGCTATACTCGGAACATTCGAGAAGGGAGTGACAGAGAGAGTGCATCATTAGAGAGAGACATATATGGTCTCGAATGTTCTCGGCCCGCACGCTGGTCCTTACTAGAATATTCGCGATATGTGTGGACAATGTGTCCAGAGCGGCTCCGCGGGATATAAAAGGCGCCGACGGCCGGCGCGAGTTTAGTTACATTTTAACTGCGATCGAGTGCTAGTACAAGGATAATCGGAGAGAAAGACTCTTCGTGTGAATAGTGAGTGCATAATTAGTGAAGTAGTGTGTGTGTTTTAATTAGTGGATTTTAAGTACAGTTCGTGTGAATTGTAAGTGCGTAATTTGGGTAATAAAGTGAGTGTTTTATTTAGTGGATTAATTCGTGCTTTTCTATCAAATACGAACCCCACGCTCGTAACATTTGGTGTCAGAAGTGGGATAGAAAATGCCGTTAATGCCACGAGAAACCGAGCCAAAAGGAGTGACGACGCGAAGCCAAACGTCTGGATCTGGAGACTCGACGCCTGGTACGTCGGAATCACCTGCTCCAGCTGCACAAGGAGTAGACCTCAACGTTATCTTCGTCCTCCTAAAGGAACAAGCGAGAGAGCTAAAGGAACAGTCGCGAAAACAGGAGGAATGGGCCAGGAAACAGGAGGAACAGACTCTAATCCTCCAGAATGAGCTTAGGGAACAAAAGGATCACCAGGAGGTACAGGCACGAATGCTTCGTGAGGTACATGAGTCCACGACCGAATGGAAGAGAGAGTTGTTCGAGGTCCAGGAAAAACTGGCCGATATGGATGAAAAACTGGAGAGTCGAGTCCATGATGTCGATAAAAAAATTGAGACCTGTGAGAGCCGTCTCCAAAAACTTGAGATCAAAGTGGCTAATGCTCCAAGTACCTATGTACCCGACGCATCGGTATCCGGAGGCGGCAGGTTCAAAGTGCCCCCCTTTGACGGTAGCTCATCGTGGACTGCCTATAAGCTGCAGTTCGAGTCTGTTTCCCAGGCTAATGGTTGGAGTAAGGAGCAAGCCAGGACAGCACTGACGTTGGCGCTGCGCGACGAGGCTCTTACCATACTAGAGGCTCTGGGAAATGACCGGACGTACGACCGCCTTCTAGAAGCCTTGGAGGCACGATACGGTGACAGTCACTTGGAGCACGTGTACCGAGCTCAGTTAAAGGACAGGACACAAGGACGTAACGAGTCCTTACAACAGTTGGCCCTGGAAATCGAGAAGTTGGTTAGGAAGGCCTATCAACGTACGTCAGCATCCTTTGTGGACAGTATGCTGGTGCAGGCCTTCATCGATGGGATCCGGGATCTGGAAGTGAGGGCAGCCGTGCGATTGGGACATCATGGCAGCCTAAAGGATGCAGTAGCCCACGCTCTCGAGGTGGAAGCTGTACGACAGGATTCATCCAGGCCTTTCAGGGTGCGAGAAGTGTCGACTACGAAGCCAGTAGATTCCCGCCGCGAATTTGGGCCACGTTGCTACCATTGTGGAGAACGTGGTCACCTGCAGTCAGGCTGTCCAAAAAGGACTAGGAGGGACAGAGACCCCGCTCCAATGGCGAGGAAAATAGGCTCTGTGGAGTCAGAGCCCCAACAGGGAAACGAATAAAAGCCAGGACTATGGGACGAGTGCTGGCTGGCGGTCGAAATGTCCCAATTATGATCTCACAGGCAAACGAAGGGAATAGTCTGGTTGTCAATGGAGAAATCTGTGGAATACCATGTCTCCTTACCATAGACACCGGAGCTTCTCGGACTGTGATCAGCTCTCGGCTACTGAGACACCTGACCAGAGATCATCTAGTCCCACCTAGGCATCTCCAGCTGCAAACTGCTACCGGCCAGTACATTTCCGTCCAAGGAGAATGAGAGTTAGCTGTGAAAATAGGTGAAAAAGAATACTGGCATAAAGTGATCGTTGCTAACATCGTCGACGACTGCATTATTGGATTGGATTTTATGAGGAGACATGACTGTAAAATCGACTTGAAGGTTGGAGTTCTAAAGTTTGGAGTTGATGAGATTCCTATACAAGGTGGAGTAAATGGAAATGTTTACTGTACCAGGAGAACCATTCTTCAACCAAGGTCACAGGTTTTAGTTCCAGTGAAATTGCCGAACTCCACAAGGCCACAATCTCACCGCTGTGTTGTGGTAGAGAGGTTGGATGCTGATAAACCGTGGATAACAGCCCGTACAATGGTAACCACGGCATCTACAGCATTTGTAAGGATCCATAACCCAAGCGACACGGAATGCGTTCTCAATAAAGGAACGGTGGTCGGATCATGCCAAGAAATTTCTTGGATAAGAGGCTGCCGAGAATCTGAGGTAAACGTGAAACCTGGTCATGTTAAGCCTTCAATGGATGTTGCAAAATTACTAAATAACTCCAGGGAGCACCTTACCGAGGAGGAATTCCTTAAGGCGCGTAGCTGATGATGAATTTGGAAGAACTGGAGTGGTTCAGCATGAGATCGACACTGGGGAAACTATGCCTATCCGACAGCGCCCTCGGAGAGTTCCAGTAGCTCGGGAGAAGGAGGTTGAGGGCATGATCGAGGAAATGCAAAGAAGCGGCGTTATTGAACCTTCAACAAGCCCGTGGTGTTCTCCCGTAGTTTTGGTTAAGAAGAAGGACGGCACCATGAGATTCTGTATTGACTATCGTCGACTTAATGATGTAACCAAGAAGGAGAGTTATCCACTTCCACGAATCGACGACATTTTAGACACATTGAACGGAATGAAATGGTTTTCAACGTTGGATCTAAAAAGTGGCTATTGGCAAGTCGAAATCAAGGACAAGGATAAGGAGAAAACGGCCTTCTCTACTGGCAAGGGACTCTGGCAGTTCAATGTTATGCCATTTGGACTGTGTAATGCATCAGCCACATTTGAGAGATTAATGGAACAAATATTAGCTGGACTTCTAGGAGAAACTTGCTTGGTCTATTTGGATGACATCATTATCGTTGGTAGAGATTTCAACGACCACTTGAATAAATTGGAGCAGGTGCTAGGCAAACTACGAGGGGCAAATCTGAAACTCAGTCCGAAGAAATGCTCGTTTTTCAAACGTAAAGTGAATTACTTGGGACACGTGATTTCGAAGGACGGCATCCAGACAGATCCTGAGAAGATTAGCGCCGTGAAGGATTGGCCGACGCCAAAAGACAAGACTGCAGTACGTGCCTTTTTGGGGCTTTGTTCATACTACAGACGTTTTGTGAAGAACTTCTCGGATATAGCAAAGCCTTTGCATCAACTAACGGAAGAAAAGCGATCATTTGACTGGAACGAACAATGTGAGTCAAGTTTCAACGACCTTAAAGGAAGACTTTGTGAAACGCCAATATTGGGGTATCCAGACCCGGACGAGGATTTCATTGTGGATACAGATGCTAGTAACACTGGAATTGGAGGTGTTTTGTCGCAAAAGAAAGGAGATAACGAAGTTGTGATTGCATATTTCAGTAAGTCATTGTCAAAACCAGAGAGGAATTACTGTGTAACTCGGAGGGAATTGCTAGCAGTTGTCAAGACGTTACAGCATTTCAGCAAATACCTGCTGGGAAGAAAGTTTCGTATCAGAACTGACCATGCTGCTTTAAAGTGGTTGCTAGAATTTAAAAACCCCGAGGGACAAGTGGCGAGATGGATTGAACAACTGCAGGAGTATGATTTCATCATCGAACACCGTAGTGGGAAATCACATGGAAATGCTGACGCCCTATCACGTAGACCTTGTGCGGACGACTGTAAACATTGCTCAAGACAAGAAGGCAAGGAATATGTTCGAATGATAAGAACTGATACGGTTAGCGACGAGTGGAGTGATGAAATCATGCAGCAAGCGCAACAAGAGGACCCTGACGTGAGACCCATTTTTGATTGGATTATTGCTGGCGTACCTAAACCAAGATGGTGTGATGTAGCTCCTATGAGTGCGGTAACAAAAAGCTACTGGGCACAATGGGATAGCTTGGTTATGCATAATGGCGTTCAATGTTGAAAATGGGAATCAACAAATGGGAAGGATGCTAACCTGCAAGTCGTTGTCCCAAAGAAAAGGGTGAAGGATGTTTTGAGAAGCTTTCACGATGGAACATCCGGTGGACACCTTGGAGTAAAAAGGACCCTAATGAAAATTCGGCAACGCTTTTATTGGATTCACTGCCGAGAAGATGTTGAAAATTGGTGTAAACGATGCACTAACTGTGCATCAGTCAAGGGACCGCATACCCGTAGCCGAGGAACACTCAAGTTGTACAACGTGGGAGCCCCTTGGGAAAGGGTTGCGTTAGATGTCGCAGGACCATTCCCAGCATCGGACTCCGGAAACAAGTACATTCTTGTCGTGATGGATTACTTCACGAAGTGGCCTGAAGTATTTGCCATTCCTAATCAAGAAGCGGTAACCATAGCTGAAAAGTTAGTGAACGAAGTATTCTGCCGGTTTGGGGTACCACTCGAAATCCACAGTGATCAAGGAAGAAACTTCGAGTCTGCGGTCTTTCAGGAGACTTGTCGCATAATGGGAATTCATAAGACGAGGACTACGGCGTATCATCCACAGTCAGATGGAATGGTTGAGAGATTTAACCAGACACTGGAGAGACATCTAGCCAAGGTCGTTGAGAGCCATCAAAAAGATTGGGATCGGCATATCCCCCTCTTCCTGTTGTCTTATAGGTCGGCAACTCACGAAAGTACGGCGGTTACTCCATCGTATGCGAATTTTGGAAGAGAACTCCGTCTGCCTGCAGATCTCCTGACTGGACGTCCGCCCGATACACCGAGGACCATCACGGAATATGCAAATGATTTGCGGGATCGGATTGATGATGTTCACAGCCTGGTACGTGAACACGGGCTCCACGCTAGCATAAAGATGAAAACCCGATATGACCGGAAGTCTTATCAAGTGGGTTTTGAGGAAGGTTCGTTGGTGTGGCTACATAACCCTATGCGACGAGTAGGAAAGTCCCCGAAACTATCTCCGAATTGGGAAGGGCCTTACAAGGTAGTCACCAAAATAAACGACGTCACGTATCGAATCCAGCGGAATCCTCGTAGTCCGAGCAAGATTGTTCATGTTGACCGGCTGGCCAGATACCACGGAAATAATGATGCTCGGGACGAGCATGTCTTAGGAGGGGGTAGTGTTACGCCGGTAGGTTAGGTCAAAAACTTTGAACGTCAATTTCAGTGCTTTAGAGGCGTTTTCAGCAGGCTGAAAAGTCATTTCAGGCCGTTTCAGAAGTTACTCTATCACATATCTAAAGATCGAAATTTCACCCAAGTTGCCGTCGTTTTCAGGCGCCTGAAACATGTTTTCAGTCCGTTTCAGGGCACCCTCTATCAGATGACGCCATAACCTGAAAACCCGTTTTCAGGCGTTTTCAGGACCCCTTATGGGCCTCTGAAGCACAAATCGTTATATGGCGAAATATCCGGTAGGAGTGACAGAGATAGCACTACTAGAAAGAGATAGCTATACTCGGAACATTCGAGAAGTGTGTGACAGAGATAGCACTACTAGAAAGAGATAGCTATACTCGGAACATTCGAGAAGGGAGTGACAGAGAGAGTGCATCATTAGAGAGAGACATATATGGTCTCGAATGTTCTCGGCCCGCACGCTGGTCCTTACTAGAATATTCGCGATATGTGTGGACAATGTGTCCAGAGCGGCTCCGCGGGATATAAAAGGCGCCGACGGCCGGCGCGAGTTTAGTTACATTTTAACTGCGATCGAGTGCTAGTACAAGGATAATCGGAGAGAAAGACTCTTCGTGTGAATAGTGAGTGCATAATTAGTGAAGTAGTGTGTGTGTTTTAATTAGTGGATTTTAAGTACAGTTCGTGTGAATTGTAAGTGCGTAATTTGGGTAATAAAGTGAGTGTTTTATTTAGTGGATTAATTCGTGCTTTTCTATCAAATACGAACCCCACGCTCGTAACAATACCATAAAACGATACAATGAAGACTCTAGTGTAGATGACAGGTCAAGAAGTGGTCGCCCTCGCTCTGTTAGGACTCCAGCAGTGATAAAAGCTGTGAAGGCGCGAATTCAAAGAAATCCCATACGTAAGCAGAAACTGTTGGCCCTTCAAATGGATTAAGCAGGACCACGGTGAAAAGGGTGTTAAATGAAGACTTAGGGCTTAGGGCATATCGAAGAAAAACAGGACATCGTTTGGACGCTCGTTTAATGGACCTGAGACTGAAGAGATGCCGCGCTTTGTTGAAGCGGTACGCGGGAAAAAAGCATCGGGAAATTCTTTTTTCGGATGAAAAAATTTTCACCGTGGAAGAGAGCTACAACAAACAGAATGATAAGGTGTACGCTTACAGCAGTGAAGAAGCGAGCAACCGTATTCTGCGTGTCCAACGAGGTCATTTTCCATCCTCGCTCATGGTTTGGTTGGGAGTCTCTTATTGGGGCTTAACTGAGGTACATTTTTGTGAGAAAGGCGTAAAAACGAATGCAGTTGTGTATCAAAATACAGTCCTCAAGAACTTTGTGGAACCTGTTTCTCATACCATGTTTAATAACAGGCACTGGGTATTCCAACAAGATTCTGCGCCAGCTCATAGAGCGAAAAGCACACAAGACTGGCTGGCGGCGCGTGAAATCGACTTCATCCGGCACGAAGACTGGCCCTCCTCCAGTCCAGATTTGAGTCCGTTAGATTACAAGATATGGCAACACTTGGAGGAAAAGGCCTGCTCAAAGCCTCATCCTGATTTGGAGTCACTCAAGGCATCCTTGATTAAGGCAGCCGCCGATATTGACATGGACCTCGTTCGTGCTGCGATAGACGACTGACCGCGCAGAATAAAGGCCTGTATTCAAAATAGTTGGGGTCATTTTGTATAAACTTTATTACCATAAGAATCTATGTTTTATTAAGTTCATTTTGCTATATAAATGTTTACATAAATAATAAACATGTCTAAATTATTTCATATTGCACATGTGACAGAACTTATGACCTGACTATGTATGCTATCTTTGGTTTGCTGTAACAATTTTATTGTTGTTGTTAGAATGTAATTATATAAAATAATTAAAGTGTTTATTTATGCCGCCCATACTGAAAAACCATTTGCCTGATGCGTCATAATATAGCAGCATTCTGTAAATTACATGTGTGCCCGGGACCCCAGATCACTAATTAAGATATTCAGGAGCGAGCACAGAACTTCCTAATTTATTTATTTTTAAATAGAAATCAGAAGTCTTCAGAATGTCAAGTTTAACTTCAAAACTAAACTATGAAATAAAAATTAATAAGGAAAATATTGTAAGAAAAAAATATGCATATATATATTATCAAACATAAACAATTCACTCTAAGGAAAGCAGTGCCTTGCTGTCCCAGCACCTACCTGCCACTGAGGATATTGGTCAGACTCATCTGTGGTTGTCGGGCTTTTGTTGACCCGGCACCTGCCCGCCACTGAAGGTACTAGGTCAGACTCGTAGTACTACCCAAACGTACCACACAAACATAGTATTGATGCACTCTGAACGGATTAATTTCATTTTGCAAAGTAAACAAATAAAACTGAAAAAAATATTTATTTTTTCTAAGATATGGGTCAAGGCAAGGACGAAAATAACCTCTATTATATGTGTTTCGGGTTCTTAACATAAATTTGACCCTATTTAGACACAAAATGCTATGATTCAATTCAATTCAATTCAATTTTTGGTTCGATGGCTTCTACTGTGGATCCCTAAAGTAATTCCGCCTATATCACGTATTGAAGATGACATGAAGGGGATCACATTGTACAGTTATGGTGAATCTTCCTTTGAGTTCAACGAATTGATAAGGATTCTTTGAGTGAACCATAAATCAGACTGTCAAATTTTCACAAACTAACAACAAATTGATATAACTGTTCATATTACCTTGTTTTGATGCAAATCAAACCTTGAATCTCCGAGCGTATTTCACGTGAGTTATCGCACTTCTGAACTAAAAACAAAACTCGGCAATATCAATCATCTTTGTTTTATTTTCCAAGCACATAGTCAACAAAAGCCTTTTGTTCCACGCCAACGTCAGACAAAAGTGTTTTTTTAAAACAGTCACACCAACATCAGTAAACAAAAATAACTATGGCCAACATCCGAAAACAAAAATGATCGACAATTACTCGGATCGAAATTTTTGCAAATCGATTCGAGTACTAACAATGAGCAATTCTAACACGGTGTAATCGCGTAACAAACACAAAAAATAACAGAGGAATTGAGAACCTCCTCCTTTTTAGGGTTCCGTACCCAAAGGGTAAAACGGGGCTCTATTACTAAGCCTCCGCTGTCCGTCCGTCTTTCACCAGGCTGTATCTCATGAACCGTGATAGTTAGGCAGTTGAAATTTTCACAGATGATGTATTTAGGTTGCCGCTATAATCATTGGTCTGTCACGTAATCAAATATGATCGATTGATCGTGTAGAAAAAGGGCCTGTCTGTCACGTAAACAAATATGACCGCGGTCTGAAGTAGGCATCCTGATTTCAAATTAGAATTTAGAATGTATTGCTAAGCTAAACTGGACTAAACAATTTTTATTGGTTTAGCTTATTTAATATTCTTTCCAACCACGTAACATTCAGGTATAGGTCCCATAGAAAAAACAGAGTTATCGTAATTTTTTATGAAACGGGCCGCAGCGCGCCGTGACATGGCAGCCATTTTGCGTATGCGCTCCTTGAAAGTTAAATGGTTATCAACCAATACAAAAAAAAATAAAAAATATATCTGTAAACCACATACAAAGATATGAACGCACCTGGTTACGTAGATGGAGTGTGAAAGTAGCCACTCCACTTTTCACTCCACACCATCCCTACCATTGTAAGGTGGTACGGAACCCTTCGTGTGCGAGTTCGACTTGCACTTGACCGGTTTCTGTTTTATACAGCTGTTTTGTTATAAGAAAATAACTGATTTTTTCCAACCCTCTGGCAGGAACATCTGGCCGAGACGGACACCGGATGGGTGTCCGTTTCTATGTGTCATTTGTTTCGGACGCTTCCGTGTTTCGGACGGCACATAAAGCTTTTAGTCCCGGCTACTATCGCTACTCGGTGGTAGTATAAGTAGTAACTTCTGACCGTCGTCGTCGGGTTGGCCAGTTCCCCTCCCCCCCCCCCCCCCCCCGTCTACCCGCGCACTGTGGTGGTGGAGTATGGCTCAATCTTACTCGTGTCCCTCGGTGGGGATATCAATGGTCTAAATTTATATGGCTTATGTTTAAACGATCACCAAAAACGCACCTATTTTACTAACAAAAAATTCGAAACGAGTGCCAGAATTAGTAAACGACCACTAAATTGTGTTGAATGATGAGCACCAAATTTCTTTTTATTGTTATGTATACTTAAGTTTATGTTTTAAGCACAGACTTGAATTTAAGTATTTTTTGTTGTTCTTACATGTTCAACCTAACACGTAGGATAAAGGGGGCTTCTTTCCCCTTCTTTTGAGGGGAAAAAAATGGAATTACCCATGCCCAGTCGTCAGACCTCCCTGCTATGTCCGGGTCCCCACATATTGAGCGGGCATCAGCTCGTGTGAGGATGCCCGCTCAATATACTCGCTCGGACTAAAAACAAGCCCTTTGTGTTTACAGCTATCTGTCCAAGAATTTATTGTGAGCCATGGCCTCGGTATATGCTAGGCTTTCCACCTGCAATTTGCCCTTTTGGGCGATTTATATGTGTATATGATATTTATGGGAGGAGTTTTCCTGCTTACCAGATTTTACGAGCGGACATCAGCTCATAGTCAGAGGGCATGATGCGGCATGTTAGGGGGGCATATAGACCCCGCTACTATGAGTTGGTTATAATTTTTAAACCTATCCTAATCCTAAACTATATTGGGTCATTTAGGGGGGCTCCAACCTCAGTCCGGGAGGTTTAAAGGGGGGGAGAGGGAGACTGTGTGTCGGGCGAATCCAGTCGGCGGTCTCTTTCAATCCAAATTCGGTATCTGAGACGCTGTAATGCTTCGGGAAAACAGCCTTCGTCAAGTTGACGTGCCTGAGGGGCACTTCGCTCACCCCCTTTACCCTTCATCTAAGCTAACGCAGTATTTAGCCCTGATATTTTCTGTAACATCTGTTGATCATTTACCCATTTTGGGTAGGAAAAAATATTTTGGTGATCATTATATTTGTTGCCAATTTATATTATTTTTATTAGTATATTATGTCGGAGTTCTGTGGGCCTTTTCGCAAAGGCCTCGAAAGAGCAAAGACCCCGACAGATTGGTTTCCTAGAAACGGCAAACGAGATAGAAAGATGAGAATACGATCTCAAACCATAGGCGTCATGTGACCCTTATTGCTAACATCCTGTGTGTTGTGCTCGCTTTGATGGATGGGTGCTAAGTAAGTGAATGAATGATGATAATAGTAATGGTAAGTAATATATATATCGCCTTTTCCCATACTGGGCGGCAAAAGCCAATTTGGCATTGATTGATTGTTGAATTAATGTGGAATTAACCTCTCTCTGAGACATGTCGAGTGTGAACGAGAGATTTTAGCTGCAGTCTGGGTTGCAGGTTGTTTATAATTAATAGAACAATGGTTTCTATACTCGATAAATATCCAAAAGTGAGAGTATTTTCTTCTATTGTTTTTTTTTATTATAAATAAGGATAAATACTAATAAACACTCGTTTCTGCTCGATAAATATCCAAAAGTGAGAGTATTTACTTCCATTTCATATTTTTTTGCAAAACAACTTACTATTCCGCATTTATTTTGCATCAACGTTACCCGTCTTACAAAAAAAACTTTAATCACTGCTTCACATGTTTACAAAAAACGTTACCACAAAACTGTGTTTTACTTTGTATTAGGGATAGCCATGGCGTAAACTATGCAATCAATTTAGACAACCGAGAAAGCGGAATTATCGATCAGCTGTTCAACTGAATTGCTTTTATTTACGAAAAAGGATTTTTTACTCCATTTTGGTCCAAGTTTTGTCGTGAGGAAACTTTCATATCTCCATAGGAGATCGTGAAGAAACCTCCATAGTTGTGATGATGGGCTATCCCCCTGTCATGCAAAATGGACTTGATTATATAGAAGTGGGAACAACTGGGTCTCTGCCACCCCGTATCGAAAAAGCTTCACGCTATGTATCGTCCAATGATGAAATTTGTGGTAGTCTAGTGGGACACGGTGTATTGGGTGCAATTTGAACATGAGCAGCCGGTGTGCCCATCCACTATAGAAACCAAACTTGCCGCAAGCCGCAGCAATCTTGCGAGAAGTCTTATGAGTTTGTGGAGAAGATAGAGCTTTCCGCTATGGGATATAATGTATGTATTAAGATGCAGATACACGAAGCCAGTGAAACTGGCGCTAGTGAGACTTTCAGCCAGAACTGGCCTCATGTAAACCTAGCTAGATGGGGGCTCTATTCACCCCAGCACTGGATGTCACGCTGGCTTGGATCGATTTTACAAATACAAGTTTATACAAGGCCAACACCAAGCCAATGAGACTGGCAGCCAACACCGGCCTCGTTTAAGCCCAGCTTAACGTCTCAAGTTGTGAAATAATTGCTAGCCAGTATTTTTCTTGGAGCCCGTTTAGCAGCAGAACGCGCTCAAAGAAAAATAATGACAAGCAATATTTATTTAACATCTTGAGACGTAATATATATCAGATTATAAACCATAGTGAAGTTCTGGCTCCTAGTGGAAAACCCTCTGGAATTAAATGAAATTTAGGTGCGCAGTAATAATACAACATTTTTGATTTGTTTATTAAAAGTTTAATTCAATGTTATTTCACAATTTCTTTAACATCTCCAATTCCATGATTCTTTTTAATTTTCAATTATTAATATCTCTATCGCCACTGTTTACAAAAGGATACGGCCATCCAGCGGACATTGTCCGACGATATTATCAAGTCAACATATCTCTGCATGCGGTTGGCAGAGAACTTTGGAGACTGGCGCTGTAGAAGTGACTCGACGGTTGGAATCTAGATAAGCCCCCCCCCCCCCCCCCTCAGCTTAGCCGGTCAGAGGGCTTGACTCACTAACCAAGAGGCCTATGCCCAGAAGTGGCTTGATGTTTGCTGACAACAATTACGATGATGATTTTTTACCTTTTCTGTTTCGAAATCCTGGAAAATTATGTAATGTTTTGTTGCTCGTCATCACTACGCAGGGTAAGTGCAGGGCGGTCGGTAGGATCCATGAATGTCCTTTCCTGAGCAAGGGATAAACAATAATATCTCCAACCAAAACAAACAACAAACTGACAAACTTTCAGTAACAGTTCCGTTTCTTTCCGTTCCGTTTCGCTGCTTATTTTTTCGTCGTTGTTGATAAAAGCACTAAAATTAACGGTTTTTCTATACAAACATAAGGATATAGAACTTATTTACCTAACCATGTTCTATTATTAAGTTTGGAATTAAATTAAGCATAAACTTATCCATTTATTAGGTATTCATTCTTACGTTATTCGCGTAAAATGGAACTCATGAACTCTTTTTTTTTATAAATTGTGTTTTACGGCCTTGGAAATTTAGTCCTTGAAAGGACTTAAAGGAGTTAATTTAGTTCGTTCGTCAATAAGCCTGTAGGCTTATTGATGAACGAACGAAATTAACTCAATCATTTAGGCGTTCTTTAGTAAGATACTCACTAAACACTTTTTCGTGGTAACAAAATTTAAAATGTTTGTACACCTACCATGAGGATTTTTAAATTGTATTTATTCCTGGTTTTGAGTTAATACTCGGTAAATACTCAGTATTTACCCATATGGGTATTTACTCAGTATTTAAAATTTTGATGCTCAATAGTGCCCATCCGTAATCATCTTAAAGTATTTCATGCGCCTAAGAGATTTGGGGTGGCATAAACTCGAATCGCTCTAGTATGTTAATTGCTCCCAAGGGCGCAAAATGCCGTATCCGGCAGTCAGTCTCGAAACAAAATGAACGCGCCGACAAGTCAACTACGGAATTTCGCCGCCCTTTGGAGAAAGATACATCGATAGACAATTGCTAGGAGACTAAGCCCAGCAGAGGACACGCACGAACACGCGGAAAAAGAATAAGAGCGTCCGTACCACTTTTTAATCGGTTTCAAATAATGAGGGGGTTTCCAATTCGGTTGTATGTTTTTTTAAATGTTTGTTACCTCAAACCTGTTGTTATTTATGAACCGATTTTTTTGTTTGTTAGTTTTAGCTTCGTTTGGGCATATTTTTTGAAAGAAAGCAATCGGTTGAGTTGTTTATTTTCAAATACAAATATGTTTATTTGTCCATCATTGTTTGTAACTAGGTTTTATATTATTCACATTGTTTCAAACTATGGTACCCAGTAGTACTGGGTGTAAAAATATTAACCTTATTATATATAACATCTTACATCTAAATTTAATCTAAACATATTTAGAGTAGTGGACATATTTACAATTTAAATCAGTATCAGTATTTTATTATAGTTTTATTTTATGACCCTGTATACTAATACTAATATTATATGTAAACTAATATTGCAATGCTACAACGCTTCACAAACCGTGGGCTAAGACGAGAAAAAAACGGCAAGAAAACTCAATCCAGCTCCTTTACTTCGACGCGGATTTGTTGAGTAATCAGTTCTTTGTCATATTAAAGTATTCATTGATATCATAGTACATTTTATGTTTTAAGATTGTATCTACACTCATATCATAAACCCTCTTTACTGCGTCCAAAAACGGCCCGTTACGACCAGCATAATGATATACTACATGGTAAAAACTCATTTCTTATCTGAATATTGAAAGAAAGAAAAGACGTTTATTTGCCACAAACTACTTAAAACATAACATAACATGGCAGGTGGGTATCCAACTTAATAATTTATTTGTGGCAAGAAGGACTGGCCTCAGCATATGCTGGGTGATGGATGTGACGTCATCACAGTGCTGTTTTTCAGACCAGCCCTTTTTACTTAAACTTAACTAAACAACATAAAAAATAACAATTAACTGTAAGTATGTGTATGTGTATATGTAGGCACAGATACTATAATACTAATGTAGGGTATGTGTGCAGTGCAAAACGTATGTACTTCGACATAGGTAGTAATTTTTCATATTATGAGAAATTACTGCCCATGATATTGATACATTATGACCATAATGAACCCCTCTGAAAGCAGGGGGTTTTTCAGCACTCACATGGACAATTCACCATGAACAGCCCGTGGGGTACAGCGCTTGCGGGTTTTCGTGAATTAGCCTTTAGTTAAAAACGGCAACAAATATATTGATCACCAAAATATTTTTTTCCTACCCAAAATGGATAAATGAACACCAAAAGTTGCAAAAAATGTCAGGGCAAAATACTGCGGTAGCTTAGGTGAAGGGTAAAGGGGGTGAGCGAAGCGAAGCCCCCTTTATCCTTCGTGTTAGGTTGTACATGCAAGAACAACAAAAAATACTTAAAACATAAACTTAAGTACACAAAACATAAAAAGAAGTTTGGTGATCATTTATCCAAACACAATTTGGTGGACATTTATCAATTCTGGCAGTCATTTCGAATTTATTGGTAGTAAAATAGGTGCTTTTTTGGTAATCGTTTAAACACAAGCCGTTAAAAACCGGTGCGCTGTAACGCGCCTCCGTATTTCCTAATTTTAGTGATGCAAATGCAGTGAACGGTGCAAATGTAGATAAAGTTTGTTCCAGCTTCTGCCAAAAATACATGTCAGTTTGTTGTTTAGGATATACTCGAATTCAGAGCAAAATTGGTTGCTATAGGTCAAATTATGTCCAAGTACTATGTCAAATTATGTACTCGGTTTTGGATCGAATTCGATGATACTGAATATACGAGTAAACCTAACATGTTTATTTGCGTTTATTATACGCTTTATAATATCTAGGCAGGAACGGGAAGCAAAACTGATCATTTATAATACCTATAAATCTATGTGGCGAGACACACGAATAGTTAAGTATGTGTGATGTGATGAACGATGAAAATATAACAAACAATTTTGTAGTGCGGAGTTTTTATAGGCATTTTATGAATTGCTGGAAGTAATAATAATTATTACTTGAATTTCTTTTACACACATTAGGACTGAATACTGAATTAATCAAAATGACAAGCATTTGAGCGTATGAGGCAGTGAAAATGTTTTTCGAAACAGCGTCTTTCGTGACTACATTATTCGAGTCAATAAGCCTTCGAATCTATGAGGCAGTGGAAAACAAATTCGCAACAACGCGTTAGTCGAAACACGGCTATCGAAACTACGTACTGGACCCAGTAAGGTTATGTTAGATCACAACTTTACTGTACCACTGTAAGCTAATCTCATTCGTAAGCCTTTTTTTTTTTTGGAGGTGAAAAAATTGGAATTACCCATGCCCAGGAGTCAGACCTCCCTGCTATGTCCGGGTCCCCACATATTGAGCGGGCATCAGCTCGTGTGGTATACGGACTACAAACAAGCCCTTTGTGTTTACAGTTGTCTGTCTAAGAATTTATTGTGAGCCATGGCCTCGGTATATGCTGAGGGCTTTCTACCTGCAATTTGTCCTTTTGGGCGATATATATGTGTATAGGTATGATATATATGGGCTCATTCGTAAGCCATTGACGCTAGCGATTCCAAAATGGCGGAATCTAAAATAGGCATGCCAGTCTCTCCACAAAAACGTTATGTTTAGTTTCAATTTCAGCACATTGTAGCATAGGTATATTTTTGTCCCGGTAAACGATAATTCAAAAGGCTACTTCGAACGCGTTTTTGGGGTTCCGTAGAGAAACAAGGAACCCTTATAGTTTCGTCAAGTCAGTCTGTCCCTCCGTCCGTATGTCACAGCAACTTCATGCAGAAATCATTAGGACTACACAGTTGAAACTTGGTATGTAGATGTATTCTGTGAACCGCTTTACGATTTTATACAAAAATTTAAAAATTAAAATAATTAAAGGGGGCTGCCCTACATGGCACTGAAACCAAAAATTTTTTTTTTCATCAAACCTATATGTGTGTGTGGGTGTCTGTAGATGGGTCTTCAAAATAACGTCGAGGTTCCTGAAACCATTTTTCCTCAAAGTAAATCGTTAAAGAGACAGACCCTTCCAAAGTGGAAAAAATTGTGTACAAAAAATATATGCTGTGTATCTCAATAAACACTTTCAACGATAATTGTTTTGAATAAAATAAAATAACCAGTTTTTAGGATAGAAAACATTTATTAAAAACCGCAAAGATAACTTTGTCATTCATACAAACACTATGAAAAACAAAGTTACAACACAAACATCCAGTCACATAACTACTTGCTACAACGGAACCCTTCATGGGCGAGTCCGACTCGCACTTGGCCACTTTTTTTTTTGTTGGAGGGGAAAAAAAATGGAATTACCCATGTCCAGGAGTCAGACCTCCCTGCTATGTCCGGTTCCCTACACATTGAGCGGGCATCAGCTCGTGTAGTATACGGATTAAAAACAACCCCTTGATTGATTGATTTTAACAGTGATCTTACGAAATTATGTGAGCCATTGAATAACCGTGAGCCATGGTACTTCGAAGGCGAGTCAAAACTATTCTGGGAGGCCATTCAGACGAAGTCGCGGGCTCCAGCTAGTAGGTACACAATATAATTAAGTAGAATAGAAATCAATTTATTCAGTCTGCAAAAATACACAAAACATAACAAACAATAAAATAAACTAAGTGGTTCTGTGAGAACAGTAGATCTCGCGAGCCCTTCGACATACATACATACTTAAACATATTGTCACGACTGACGGAAAATAGTAGTTTATGTGACTGCTGCATAATGGAGGGCATTAAAACTCGAGAGTCGGCTCTTTCATAATAAAATCACTCGAGAGTTTTAATGCCTAATTATGTACAGTTACATACACTAGTTTATCTACACACATATCATTAGCTCTCTTTGATGTGTTCAGGAACCGCATGTTTGATCGGCATTGTGGTTCTGCAATTGTTTGGCTTGTTCTTTAGTACCAACTTCACGCAGACGGGCGTCGGCGTTCGAAATTCGAATGTCAGTACCAACTTCACAGACAAACTAGGGACGGCACGCGGGTGGGCGTCGGCGTTCGAAATTTGAATGTCATTATATGTAGAAAAACTACACATAATGACCATTATGTGTAGTTTTCCAGATACGAAACGAGTTTTTACCAAGTAGTTAAACATAATGCTGATCGTAACGTGCGGTTTTTGAACGCAGTAAAGAGGGTTTATGATACGTGTGTAGATAAAAGGCTTTATTGTTATGCGATACAAGTTTAATGCAACAATTTAACGAAGAAAGTCCAATTTTAAATTGAATTTCAGGTGCTCAAATTTTCCAATTACTATGAAAACTTTTGAACAAAATTGGGGTATAAGTTTTGGCGATTACTGGCGTTTCCTTGGTCATAGGAGGTCAAACCTGGTGTCTACGGGTTCGTCTTGTGAAGCCGGAGAGAACTGCGTAGTCTGCTTAGGCTGCTTGTTCCCCCTCCACTGCCCCCATCACACCCCCGACCCCTTGAAATTCATCGGATGAACAACTGGAATTGTTATAAATAAAATAACCCTACTGCATTTTCTTTCAATACCAATACCACGAGAATCGGTTCAGAAATGCGACCTATAGCGAGAACAGATAGACAGAAGGACAACTGCTTTTTGGCCAATCTCGAAACTGGACTCTTCGCTCGCTTCGCTCGCTCGATCAATAAATGAACAAAGATAAGTGAAACATAAAATTAATAATAACAATAAAATTGTAACTGCTAAAATATATATTCCAGGTGAACGACGTGAACTTCGAGGACATGACCAACGACGAAGCGGTCAGGGTGCTCCGGGAGGTCGTCCAGAAGCCTGGACCCATCAAGCTGGTGGTGGCCAAGTGCTGGGACCCCAATCCCAAGGGGTACTTCACGATCCCGCGCACCGAGCCCGTTCGACCCATTGACCCCGGTGAGTCGACATCTCCAACTCGCCACTAGCAGTGAGCGTTCTAATGACGCACCGTGTTATAATACCGTTTTCTTATCTGGAACGCCAATATCCCATAATCAATATTCTCAATACACTTTATTGCACGGTTAATGTTGAGAAAAACACATGAATACTTATGCACAAAGGCAGGACAGAACAGACTATTGCTAGTAAGGGCAGTCGGGTGCACAATAAATTTAATAACTACCTAATAACGTATAAAATATAATGAAAGTAATATAGTATATTAAAATACATACATATAACAAAGTATAATATATACATAAACTTCATACGGAAGAGACAGGAGAAGCAGTTTCAATCTTTTCTTGAAAATGAAAATGGATGGACTATCCCTAATAGCGCAGGGAAGTGAGTTCCACAGTCGGATTGCCGTTAACCTGAACGAGTGTTCGTAAGCAACAGTGTTGTGCTGAGGAGATGAGAGAAGGGACACCGTGTGGGATCTGCGATTCCTCTCCCTGGAGAAAATGAACTCGAAACGTTCACGAAGATAGGTGGAGTAGCGCGGATTAGCTAGGCTACCCTCACAAAAAAAGATCCGTTCTCGATTTCAGCTAAAGTAGTCTGGTTTCATGCAATTATATACAAATAAATGTAAATAAGAAAACACCTATGACAAACTAAATTAAACCTTAATGTCTAAAATTTGGTTCACTTGTTTCCTTGATAAGCTAATAACTTTGGAACCACTGAACCGATTTTAATAACTATCGCATTGAAGTCTACTCGGTTGACCGCTAGGGTTACCCAAGGATACACTCACAGAAGGACGTATGTGGGGAGATTTATGGGGACGGGCGGACTACAAATCATCTCCTCGTGGAGTAGGTGTGAAAAAACGACTCATCACAATTGCACCATAAAATATATACAGCAGTGAAAACCAAACCTTACCACGATGTAGGATACAATAGACAGCGCTGTCTAGTGAACCACATGTACAACCTTGAAAACCATTTTGAAGACTAGTTATACATTTACCGCCTTATTCATTAACGTCTAATAAACCTATTTTAACTATAATGCCGTTATAATTAGTTTATCTTTGTCTGTCACTTTGAAAATTGTGTTTGTGAGACAAGGACAAAGCACATTTTAGCTATCATAGGTTTGATAAGTTTTATGAATAAGGAGGTTAATTTTAATGCTATTTTCTAATGTAACACTTAGAAAAGACGTGATATATATGTGTTTGTGATATCACATTCGTGTTTCCTTCCCAGGCGCGTGGGTGGCGCACACGCAGGCTCTGCGCGAGGCCTACCCGCCGCCGCCGCCGCTGTCTCTGTCGGGCGCGCCGCCCCCCGCCGCGTGCGAGCGGGACGCGCTGTCCGTGCACACTGACATGGCGACGGTGGTGCGGGCCATGCTGCACCCGGACTCGGGTACGTGACAGTCTGCCGTGACGGCTGTCTGGATATATGAGAAATGTCAAAATGGGGAATCTGTCAAAAACATGTTAGCTGTCAAAAGTCTAAATATATGTCAAAAGTCTAGATAGCTATCAAAAGTCTAAATATATGTCAATAATCGAGATAGCTGTCAAAAGTCCAGTAAGCTATTAAAAACCATGATAGTCATCAATAATCATGACACCGGTTAAAATGTTGTCACACCTTTAAAAAAATATGAAAGCTGTCAAAAATTATGATAGTTGCCAGATAGCAATTGTGAGAAATTCTGAAACCTGTCAAAATTATGAAAAATTCTGAAACCTTTAAAAATTATGAAAAATTCTGAAACCTGTCAAAATTATAAGAGCTGTCAAAAACCTAGATAGATGTCAGTATCAGTATAGCGAAGAGTTTCCTTCATTTAAGACGGTGTATTTTCTCATTGCAGGCCTGGAGA